>CM056587.1:59653435-61018852 GCA_029721435.1 Gymnothorax reevesii | reverse complement strand
CACCGTACGGTGATGGACAAAGCGTTTGAGGCTCCTTGGCTGAGGAAGTGGCCGGACAGGGAGATGTACATCCTGTTCTGGGTGTGGCTTCTCCACAGGTCAGTGGAAATTCCACACCACATGACATCTGCTAGCTCCTTGAAGACTGCCTCCCGGACAAGGTAGTATTTCTGAGGAATCGCCTTCGCTGATAAGTAATTCCTGCTAGGAAGTACGTACCTGGGATCAGCAGTTTTCAGAAGCGACTGGAAAGTGGGTTCATCAACAATGGACAAAGGGTACATCCCCTCACAGACAAAACTGATGACGGCCGAGGTCAGGTCATTGTGCTTCCTGCTGTCGTACTCAGAACTCTGCTTCACGGTGAACGTCTCCTGGGCCAGCCAATGGGAGGATGACTCCGGTCTGAGTTTGGAGAAAGCTGTGGCAAATGCCTCCCTCATCTGCTCTGTATTGCTCTTCACGAACTCACAGAACTCGTCCGGGTGATTTTTCTCCAGGTGATAGGACAGGTTGGAGGTGTTCCCCGAATAGGCAATTTGGGCCATGCATATCCGACAGTATATCTTCTTCCAGTGCAGTATGCACCCGTCAGCATCGGTGTCAAAGCCAAAGTATTTCCACACCTTACTCTTTGCTCTTGGATGCGCGACCAGATTGAGGTCGGACGGAGAACCCTCAGCGGCTTTAGTCTCCATTGCTTCTAAGGTACACAAATTCCTTTACGAACCTTCACCCATTACAGAGTACCTGCCAAAGGCAGTGAAATTAGTGCGAGATGTTAAAAGGTCAAAGGACAGGTATCCTATTTTCTGGAAATGCAACAAATACAGACTAGAACCTGATCCATCACATGCAGACATTATGCGAAACTGAGTATTTTGATCATTTTGAATGCGCTGCAACAAATACATTTACTTTTTTTTTTAAAGTTAGATAGTAGGCTACTTGTGTGTTGGGCATTTCAGGGAGGCAAGCAAGCCACAGGTATGCAATAGTTTTACGATAGTCCAAAACTTTAAGGAAAAAGTTGACCTATGTTATAGACCAGTTTGCCCAATGCTTACAATTGTAATAAAGCACCATGCACATTAAAAAATTAAATTAAATTTGTCTGAAATATTTTTGTTAATTAAAGAAAAAAACTTATCACCTTAGTGACAAGTCTCACAAAATAAAGAAACAGGATTACACACAAAAAAGGAAACTTAGACAAAGAAAATTCTCAGGACTAATTCATGCTTATGATGAGTACTCAATTGGTGAAACATTTCAAAATCAGTGGAGCACCACCTTACACAACAATTCAACATTCAAGTCAACTTTATGAAATCACAAATACAGGGCTCTGTGCATGTCACCAGAGGATATTTTATAGTGCCACAAGAGCAGCAATAATGAATGATGAAAGATGACAGACATCAGACTTCAAAAAGGAATCACAACGACTGACAGATAATCACAGAACCATTTTAAGACTGCCCAGATCTTCAGACTGCTCTGCAGCAAACAAGGGCAAAGTTTTCAATATAGATCCACCTTATCCTTTTTCTAAATATATTAATCTACTTAGACGAGTGGAATGCTAAATACCATGAGCTTAAACAGACTAAAAGATTGAATATTTCTTAAGAATGTACTAATGAGTAAACCGCCCTGCAGCCACGACACACATTGAAAGAATACACAATGCAACAACATGCATTGGAGATATGTGAGCAGTCACACATGTAACTTGTCACAAGCTACAGAGAAATAACTGGATCAAAGGTTCTACATTACAAAACTGTTGGAGGAGGTGCTTGAATGATTGCTTAAACCTACAACACAGTTAAAAAAAATGAAAAAAGACTTGCATCTTGAGATGGATTAGCCACACAAAAAGGAGTTTTGCACACCAGCGCCTAGTACTTGAAATTCATTTTTGTGCAATGAAAATGGCAAGCATCAATGTTCTCTGCGGTGGGAAACATCATTTTAAGATTTTATTAAAGAAGAACGAACACTAAGCATGTCAATGATGCTTAACCAATGTATTATGAGTGTACAAGTTGTAAAAATTAGATTTTTTTCCAATCCTTGGGGGAGTTGACAGAATTTATTTCAGTTCTAAACTGCCCCTTTAAAAAGGCGAGTCCTCACACTGTAAAATTACATCATGCAAACTAGCCCCGGTATCGCACTTGCATTTTTAGTAAGGTACAGTAGTTCCCTTGTTTTTGATGGCAACAATTTTATTATTTTTATTTTTGTCTCTGTCATTCCACAGCTTTCACATTCATGACAACACAATCTGCCATATTCTCCAAATTCCATAAATTCCATTACAGAAAGCTTCCATCATCACCTGCAGAAAGACAGTGATGAGTCCTACAGCCTAAAAGCACATATGAGGAAACTGAAAAACTGTATGCACTTGCCTCATGTCCACGCCCATCTAGTCACTTCTTAAAGAGCCAAAATTATCAGGAAGATTAATGTCAAACCAAGCATTAAAAATAAAATTCAATTAATCCTCAGATAAATGTATCACATGTACCCTTAAGTTGTTTACTTTAGAGCAGGGGTCGCCAACTCCGTTCCTGGAGGGCTACCATCCTGTAGGTTTCTGCTCAACCTCCTGTTCAGCACACCTGATTCAACTAATTAGCTACTTAACAAGATCAGTAAGCTGTGCAATTGCGCCGCTAATTAGTTGAATCAGGAGTGCCAAATAGGAGGTAGAGCAGAAAGCTACAGGATGGTGGCTCTTCAGGAACGGAGTTGGTGACCCCTGCTTTAGAGAGTAAATTTCAGCTATCAAGTAAAACAATAACTGGCATAACCCAATGGTGTCACATCAGAAACGCTGCTTTTCAAAATTGCCATTTTTTTTTTATGTTCACATGATCAGACATGCCGCACAAAAACTTCAAAATGAGCAGAATTCTTAGAAAATTGTTATCTCCCCCAATAAGCCTGCCTTTTTATTGCACATCCATAATGAAAGATATTGTATTTTTTTCTGACTAACAATACATTTCTAATAATTTTCTTAACCTTTCCACACCAGTTCACAAGTGGGTATGAAAGTTCGAAGCTATTGAGCATTTTTACGGTCATTTCGTTTATAAATTCCACTTCCATAACGTTGGAATTGCATTAATCTCATCAATTCTCGCAGTGAAATTCAGGTCCAAGCAGAGTATCATGAATTTCAGAACTCGGAGGCCAATGAAAGCAACAACATCAATCCACAAGCATAACGTCTATTCACAAGAGGAAAAATAATTAGCGGACGCATTTCCATGTTGGACTGAGGCAGATAGTTTACGGTCAGGAGAATCAATTCAAAATCGCATAGTTCTTTATACAAGTTCCCCCACATAACGGTGTCATCCATCACAACGCGAAAGCCACTGATCTGAAGTTAACATAATGGGAGCCAACTTCACCAACGGGAAATACTGGAGCTGAAAGGAGAATCGCATCTTATTAGACCTAAAACGAAAATTAGTATCCCTTAACTTCGCAGCATTTTGCAGAATATGCCTCTGCCAACATGCATTCAGGATCACTTTACTGTCCATAACACGGGCGGCGAACTGATGCATATAATAGGCAGATAAGTCGGAAGAACTGCACGTAGCCACTGACAGGTGACGTTCACTGACAATGAACACAGAGTCCAGAATGACATGCCCGTAAACACTAAGCGATGGTTGAGGTAACGTTGAACCAGAAACATCAAATCTGCACAAATTATTACCGACGATGTTCGGGTATTAATACTGATCTCGCCAAATATGGCACAGCCAAAACCTGGACTAACATGGGATAATGTTAGGCTGAAAGCTCGGTAACGTTACAATAATACATCGTCCCGAACAGAAAAATCCTCACCTGGTAATGGAAAAGACTTGTTGAAAGTTTGGTACAGAAGGACTTTAATGCCGACTAAATACAGCCTGATGATGGGCAGAATGAAAGCCAGTAACCACATTGCTTTCGCTTGTCTTCTCTTCCCTGATTGTTACGGTCTTTACTGTCCGTGTGGTCTTGGCAACGTCCTAATCCAACTGCGTTGAAACTCGTGCTTCTCCAACAATAGTTCCGCAGGCACAGCTGGGCCAGGTCATGAGACATTTCGCTAAATAAGGAGGGGAAAGAAAAGAAAAGCTCACGAAATCCCGTCCCGTGTTTTATTTTTTTTTTAACATGAACACAGACAAACGCGTTTGAACACGTTGTCTACTTCACAGGCAATCCCTCATCAACACAAGGTGCACTGGTTGTTGATAAAAAAATAAAATAAATCAGAGGCCAAGTGCAACTAAAAGCTTGATGCATTACGAAACTTTGAGCATGACAATATGCGCAGCTCTAGGACATTTCATATACAGTATATTCTAACAAATAATAAGTGTGTTTGTGTGTGTGTGTGTGTGTGTGTGTGCGTGCGCGCGTGTGTGTGTTAAATATCCATAATTTATGAGGGTAACAATGTGGTAATTAATATCTTATTAAATTTTCATGGATTGCTGGACTGTCCAGGTTTGTTCCTGTTTCTCGCCCATTTTTACAAGATAGGCTCCAGTCATTCAGTTGCATTAGCAAAGCAAAGCAAAGTTAGCAAAGCGACAAAGTTATGTCTTTCTTTATTTAAATTCGTATTTGATGTCATTGTCTTGCAAAAAGGTCCATCAACATACAACCTCCTGTTCAAGTCTCAACCTCCTGACAGAAGTAACCCGGTCTTCAGTTAAAATTGTTGGTACTTTGTGGCATTTCATGACCGATCATTACAAGATCACCCAGATCCTTACCATAATTTGACTGTTTCACCATAATTTATTTTAGGTACCAGGTACTGCATCGTAAACAGATACTGGTTAAATTTTGTTCTCATCTGACCACAACCCATGATTCAAACTGTTCCAAACATGCTTGCCAACGTTCAGGTGCTTTATTTTGACGGTTGCTGACACTGTCAAGTTTCTTTCTGCAACTTGTTGACATGGAGATGGTCCCAGTTCATAGGGAGATGGCAGCAGTTGATTCAGCTTGATACCATCAAGTGTGCACTAATCTCTGCAGCTCTGAAGCAGCGATTCTTTGGTTATTCTATGCCAGCCTAACCATCCTCCTCACTATAAGTGGGAGCAGTTTGCACATCTTTTTCTTCACAAATTTTCTGCTGTTCTAAGCTTGAACAACTTTCAAGTACACTGATTATTGTTCTAGCTGCAGCCAGTCATATTTTAAGTGTTATTATATAATCTTATAACCTTTGCCTAATTTGAGCTGTTCAACAATAATTAGTCTATTCTGAGGTGAAAGGCCATGTTTTTCTGTTTTTTCCTGGGTTCCCCCCGCCCTCCGTTTTTTCCCCATAATTATAGATGACAAACGGTTTTCACATTCATGCATTGCTGCAGCCTCAAATTTATACATCGTAAAAATTCGAAATGGTAAAAGGCACCAGTGCAGATTCTAGCAACACATTTCAAAAATCAAATTTAATCTCAGACAACTTTTTTGTTATTGGAGATACTCCTTTAGAATGCCAATAATTTTGAACACAACGTTTTATAGAGATACTGCTACCAAAGCAATTGCCAGTGATTGTCACACATGCCCACTTCTTTTTTTTGACTGGACCAGCACAGTTCTGCCCTACATCCACAGATGTTTGTGGCTGAGTGAGTGATAGATGAAGTTACACCACTGGTAGGGTGTCCACATTGGCTGTTGCTCTTTGCCCACAATTCTGCATACAGACCATAAACAGCCAAGCAATATACTAGGTTTTGACATAGTCTTGTTTAGTCGAAAATTTGACTCATTATGTTCATTGGCTACTCAAACTGATCAAAAAAATCTATTTGCCTTCCTCTTTTAAGTGTAAAATAAAAACATGAGCAACAATGCACACTAAATATGGTCCGAATGAATGTACAACAATAAGAAATTAAAAATAAAAAAACAATGAAGTAGCCTAAGGCAGTCCAGGCAACACAGCGAGGACAGATTCACAGTGTGCTACAAAAGAGTGACTATTGGGCAGCGCTCATTCTCATGTCAGTCTTGCAGACATCCGCATTCGTGCAACAAACATGATTTCTGTGAAGTCATCCCTTAATTGGACAAAAAAAAATAAAAAATCCTGATTTAGAGCCATTTTGAATGTACTGAAGGCATAATATAAATCATGCAGATTTCCTAAACATATGCACTTACTCACCACAAAGGGACCCTGTTTGCCATACTAAGCTGTGACCAATCCTATTAACGCATAGGTAAAAATCGGGGAAAGAGAAAACATTTTGCATTGGGAATAATTAGCTGAAAGACATGCTGGTTCATACAGGAACCTAATGTAACTGTGCATTCCGGAAGCACTCCGCAAAGCAGAAGAAATTGTTAGGTCAGAGCTCGCATTTCCCTTGTGGGTGTTAATGAGAGTATAGCTGTGTTGAATTATGGATTATGGTAATATTCAGCTACTGCTCTTTACAAAAAAAAAAAAAAATATATATATATATATATATATATATATATTATATATTTGTATGTATATGTTATGCTTACACACACACACACACCCACACACACACACACAGAGTTCCAGTCAAAGGTTTGGACACACTTTGCTAATGTCACCGTACTCTGCTTTGAGAGAAATTTAAATGGCTTAACTTCTCTGTATAATCTCAAATTGAATCTGGTAAGAGGTAAACAGTCAGAAGTTAAAAGAGAATAATTTACTTGTTTGAATAGAGTCCAAAATTTTAGAATTCTTAAAGAAGCCATAGTTTGCATAGTAAGCAGACAAACAAGCTCTTTCCATTTTCCAACAGCCAAATTAAAGACAAGCTGTTTTGGAGCTTATTGGGTAAAAAAGTCGATGAAAAGCAAACCACAAGTGCAGCACATCTTTGGGATCTTAAACGGCTGCTCAGCAGCAAACTCATTATAGCCATATAACTGCTCTTGTTAAAAAAGAAGTGAGTATGATCTGTAAATATGACAGACAATGCTGGATTTAAGAATTAAATCCTTTTTTTTTTGCTAAATAAACGGTACCTATTGCTTTATTTAACATGTTTTGTAAGGAAAAATGTGGGTATGTCCAAACTTTTGACTGGTACTGTAGATATTTACTATGTACACACACACACACGCACACACACACACACACAAAAATACATATGTTCCTACATCTCATGTCCCCACGCTGTACACGTTTCCATACACTCGACACAGCATCTCTGCTCCCCCGCATGAGGTCCACAAGAGCGGGCACAGCTAATGCCGCCCTGAGGGCCTGTTGATCTTTAGCCCACTTAATGGAGCTTTAGTCTTTCCCAATATTCCCAGGACACCCTGCTGGAGCAGATACATTTGCAATGAACCGGGCGGCTCAGTCTCCTCCGGCCTGCACGCCCTCTGTCAGAGAGCACATCTGCAACACAGGCCATGGTCTCGGCTGACACTGTAGAGAGCTGGATGGCCTGAGAAAATTTATGCACCCAATTCAATACCTGCAGGGGTTTCACGTGTGAATTCCCTCCTTAGAACAGGAATGACTTGGAGATCCATTTTGCAGTAAATATTAGTTGCTATTGCATGCTATAATAACCTCTTGTCTAAATATTAAATAATTGTAGCTTATCTTTTAATGAACATGCAAAGTCCTCCTGTATCCTCCTGTAACTCAGCAGTTCAGTAAATTCACAAGATCCATTTTACAACAGTTGTCATATATGTCACCCTGTTTATGAGAAGGTTGCATTCCAGCTCATGCTCTCATAATTTTGGTTGAGAATGAACAATGCATTCATAATCAACACTTTAGTTTCCAGGTCAAAATTATGAATCGAAGAGCCTTGTGCCAAATGTATTTAAGTACATTTAGCACTGGAGTCTTCAGTTAGGACAGAGTTACCTGCGCTTCTCTGAGTTCTGTTGAATTTCTGGGACAATCCCTGGTACTGAGAATGTGAAATAAAAGAGTATTTCGTCACAGCCCAGAGTTGATTACTAATGATAAAGCCACCACAGCATTTGTGAAACGGTGAAATATTACATGAAAATGTTTAAGTAATTGGCAAGTTTTTCACTTAGCAGTTGGTTTCATAACAATCTTGAATTGAAAATGATTTAGATTCCAATGCTGGGCAAATTTCAGGGTTTTCCGTATTAATTTAATAATGTTTTTCTCGTGGCTATGAATCACAGAGTCATTACCTTGTTGGGCCAGCTGCTATCTGTACCAAGAAAAATAATTTATCATAAATTTTATTTCTATTAACATGATGTACTTTCTGAGATATTCTACTGTAGTGTTATGGTCCTATGACTGATCTCAGTACAGAAAAATGTAATGCAAATTGATTTGGTTTGATTCCCACATTGGACTCCAGTTATATCTTATTGAAAAAAAAAAAAACAAAGCCACCATATTGGTACAGTATATCATGTAGTAAGTCTGGGAGAGTCTATAATGTCATTTAAAGACACATTATTTATTGATAATTTTCATTTGCATTCATTGGCAACAATTCAAGGGGGTTTTGGGCTCATATGGGTGGAGTTACCAAGTCAAACTAAGACAAAGAGCCACTTTAGAGAGAGCCATTTCTTATGGTAGAGTTACCAACTCAACATGGCTGGCATATTTTTACTGAGAACTGAATGCTCTTTTGAGTGCATAACAAAGAATATGGAAAAAAAGTTGTAAATATAGTTTCTGATTTCTCCTTGTGTGACATTTTTATTCATTCATGCTTACACTGCGTGTGGGAATCACCATGAGGTGAACCCTGTTCCCTGTGTGCCATTCGCACACAACTACCTGTCCAGCAAATGTAATTAAACCAACTGCGAAAAAATCACAAAACACCATAAACTGGGCTAAATATACAATGCCAATTCCTGAATAGCTGGCATTGATATGAGAATATCAATAAAATAAAAAATTTGAAAAGTCCTTTCACCTTTAACTATATTGAAAATATTACAACAGTTCATTATTTTATGCTTCAACTTGTGAATTCAATTGTTTATTGAAAACATATGCTTATTTCAAATTGGATGACCGCAAAAGAGACCAAAAAAGTTGATGCACATGTAATTTAGGACTAATTATCTGTAGCGTAGTGGAGGATATATGGGTACATCCACCTCTTTTTCCGTCAATTTACAGAATACTCATCTATCAGCCAAAAAGCCACTGAATTACATACCAGAGTATACCCATTGTCTCCTCAGGAATCTACCCATTCACATCTTAGAGTATACGCACTTCTCCGGGGACCACTAGCGCCACTGCGTATAACGATGTGGCACATAGCAATAATTTAATGTAAAACCAGGATGTCAGAGGGCAAGATCTCCAGTGTGGTTTCTCCATCACCATTTCCGCTGAAGACACAGCATATTTGATGAGTGATTGCAGAGGATAGAACTGGGAGTTGGTTCATTTACATGTACAAAGTGTGGAATAGTCCAGTAAGGGCAAGGATCAGCCAAATTTACACGCTCGTCCCTTCCTAATGAACAGAGGCCGCGTAGCTGAATGGCAACTAAAATCCCTCATCAATACATTACAAAAACTCATTAGCATTACACGCCAAGAAGAGAATGGCATAATGGAAGCCATTCATTCACTAATTGATTAATTAATGTTTTCTAAGGGTGTGGGCCTATTGCTTGTTCCGTGAGCGCTAGATGACTACATCTCAGGGACTGTCAGAACATTAAGTCACATTTTGATCAAGGTGACTGTTTTCAAGATTTGTAATCATATTATTCCCCTCTTTGAAGATTAATATAACCCCCAAATTACTTACAGATTCACACCAGCCACTGTTGCTGATCTTCCATGTCAACGCAATAACTTAAACAAGTTTAATTGGAATCTTGCAAAATACAGTACAGACATTCAAAACCATTCAAGGCCATAGGCTGTCAATTTTGATCAATTCCTAATTAATGTCAATGCTATGAAACTAATCAATGCATTTTTTGATCAAAATCTCAGTAGGTGTGGATAATATTATCACACTTGATTTAATGGGGCATCGAGGATTGGGCGATTTGGGAATACATCCTTGCTGTCGAGGCCAAGTTCATCCTCATATATTTTTCAAGGTTATGTTCCTGTCCCATGATTTCCTCAGTGTACAGGCAGAGTACAGTGCTCAAGGAGTGTATGAAAGTCCAAAAAAGGCCAAGTCCCTCAAGAACACAGATGGGTCATTAGCCAACAGATATAATCCATCACTTTGAGAACAAAGTTTGCCAAAGACAAATTGGAAGGATTTGGGGCATTTCACCCCCAACAGTGCATAATGTAATTAAAAGATGGAAGGAATCTGGTTGAATCTCAGATCATAAGGGGTAAGGCTGAAAATCGCCTCTGAATGTGGTCTCCAGTCCCTGAGACATCACCGCCTTAACAAATGTCATGGGACAGTAATTGAAATCAAAACATGGGCTCAGTAATACTTTGGTAAACTTCTGTCAGTCATCACCATTTTCCTTGGTACAAATGCAAGTTATAGTTTTAGTCAGCAAAGCAGAAACACAACATCATCACAGTCCAAAAGCGCCGCTGACTTCTCTGGGCTCAGTGTCAATCTGAGATGGACAGTCGCACAGTTCAGGTGTGTCTTGTGGTCTAACAAGTCAAGATTTCAAGTGTTTTCTCTAGACTAAGATGACAAGGGCACTATGCAGGTCCAAAAAGGTCCAAAAGCCGGTATCTGTCATTTTATGAGTGTTTCTCAGTGCAAATTGCTTGGGTAACCTACACATTCGCAAGGGCACCATTGATGCAGAAAAATATTCACAAATTTAAAAGCAATATGTCCTGCCATCGAAACATTACCTGTTCCAAGGACATCCTTACATTTTCCAGCGAGACAATGTCAATTCACATTCAGTATGAGGTAAAAGTGCCTGGCTGTGTAAGCAAAGAGTGTGTGCGCTCGATTAGCCGGCCTGCAGTCCTGATCGATCTCAAATTGAGAATATGGTTCATTATGAAGCAAAAAATATGGCAACGAAAGCCCTTCATAATTGCACAGCTGAAGGTCTGGATAATAGAGAAATTCTGGACAAGATAAACTGGTGTCTTCAGTACCATGAGCTTAGAAGGTGTAGCTCAAATACATGGTGATGTTACACAGTGGTAAACGGTGAACTGTGCCAACGTTTTTGGACGCTGTTGCAGTCATCTCACTGCAAATGTTCAATAAGCAATTAAATTGATAAGAACATCACATAATGTGTTGCCATCCTGTTTCTGATATAGAAAAAGGTGAATGGACTTTTCAAATCAGTCACTTGTGATTTTATTTTCATTTACCATGGTGTACCAACCTTTTTGGAGCTGGGATTGTAGTTCAAATACAGTGGCAGCTAAACTTAATCTCCTTGTCATGACTGTTGGGTAACTGAGCACAAGGGGTGAGAGTGAGAGCCCAATTAGCATCTTTCTCTCAAAGCCTTAATCCCTACCAGTCCTTAGCCTAAAGACTCCAGATGAGTAACACTATTCATGGAGCAGCAAAAAAATCCTTTGAAATGAGCAGATCCCCAAAAATGTGGAATAAATTAGCCTTCTCTTCTGGAGTTAAGATCAAGCCAAGAAAAAAAAAAAAAAAACAGTGAGAGTGAAACTCAGGCAGCCCAGAGATTAATGAAAAATATGTGATTAAAGTTATGCAAATTCAAACAGTTTATCCATGTAGCTCTCAGCAGCGATACCCTGGCTATGAGAGAAAAGTAGCAGGAGAGAATTTTTTTTCCCTGAAAAAAGCGTGAATAGAAAGGGTGGCAGAAAGGCGGAGGAATGCAAGCATAACTGCAGTGATAGGACTGGATGGATGTTAGCCACAGACAGGTCCTCTATGTTCACAAATTCGGCCAAATTCACACACATTTCCGCAAATCTGCAGTCGCTTCTTACCTCTGTCCTTCAATATTTACGTGGCTGACGAAATTAATTTCTCTCTTCTTTTACAGAACCACAACCGAGTCATTCCTTCATCACTTAGAGTAGAATGTACACAATGATATTTCAGTGAATTGAGAAAGAGGAATGATTGCCGTTTTACTGCTGGGGATAGCCAATTCACAATGCCTCTCAAGTCTGTTTCCCAAAACAACAGCACGGAAACCATTTCCTCAGTCTTTAAATTGCCTTATTAAATTAATTTGTTGCAAAAGCACTTTCCTTATTCTGCAAATAAAGAAGAAGTAGAAATAAAAAGGCAGCATAAGGACATCCATCAAACCAGAAAACCAGATGGAGTGTGCGCTGCGTCTTCAACTGGGCTGAATTTCTGAAGCAAATAGTTTCAGTTTTCTGCCGCCAGGACATACCATAGTGTTGCCGCTTTTCAAGGAGCACAGCTGACAAGGAAATTTTGTTTTTAACTTTGGCGAAAAGCGGATTGAAGATGAGTTACCTTCACAGAAAGAACAAATAGAATGATTCCAAAGGGTTGTGTTTAAAACTGTAGTTGACCTAGGCAACGTCCAGCAGTTCTGCCCAAGCTTCTTATGGACCTTCTTAGAGAATGAGAAGAGCGTTTGGTATTGCCTGGTGTAAGCAGGAATTATGGGATATGGTATCATAGCTCAGAGAGTTTGCCCCTTTGTGGGGCATTCATCCTGGTTATGTATGCACATAATCATTTGCACATGACTACTGACTTCTCTCCAGCAAACGCAAGAGCACTCAGAATATTAACCATTTTCTCCCCATACTCTATTTCCCCAAATTTTTGGAGACTTACATCATCCCTGTTCAGATGAAAGAATCTGGTATGGTACTAGTATGGTTAATTACTGGGTTATTTTCAGTTATATTACTAATTCAAAAGCTGTGGTTATTCAGATAGATGAGTACTTAGGATTATTATTGTTGTCATTCTTATTACACCACAAAAATCATGTTTTTACTGATTTTCATCATTTATTTGGGCAGGACTAAACAGATGTGGGTATTCCATTTCCTGGTAACAGAAGGTGACACTTTCTGGGAATCTTGCAATTAGATGAAGCTGCAACTGTTGAAAGAAAACAAGTAAATATTTACTGTGACAGAGGGAACAGCTGGGGGTCAGGGTAATTAAATTGTAACTTCTCTCTTCATTAATCAAGCATTTAATTTAGGAAGCTTGGCACTCGCGGTAAGGCTAGTCACAATCCATCTCTGCTGCTTTGGAAAGAACTGCTGTTTGCATTTTGTTGAAGAAGAGTAGCAGTATTCGAATGATAACAGCTAAATGACTTCCCTCTGGAGTGGACACTGTAAAACTAAATGTTTAACATATGCTAAACACCTTTTTGTAACACTTTTTAAACATGTCACGGTGTTTAGATTCATTCTTAAAGTGTACTCAACAAATCTGAAAAACCTTGATCGCAACATCCAATACACATCAGTGTTTTGAATGAGAACACCTGTTTACAAAAATAATCAACAGGCATTTAGCTTTTACACACAGGAACATGTTGGATGAATCTGGACCCATTTTTAAACACAGTAAGGGTCACAATTATTTAGCCTCCTCTGGAATGGGATACTGATTCCGAGCCAATGCACCCCTTGCTCAGCGCTAATTGTTGGTCTCTCAGAAATAGGCTTTTCAGTTCAGAACATAACAGCTGGGAGCACAGAAATCTGTCACCACTTATCATCAAGTGACAGGTGAGTTCGTCACACTTGTGCTGCACTCCTAGTTTGAACAAGTATTGTTAGTGGATTAAAAAAAAATAAAAAATAGTTTTGTGCTACTACAGCAGTTCAGCAAGCTCGTCTCCACTGTCTATTCTTGTGTTGCCTTTAAAATCATGTTTACCACATCTCTTCACTTGCTGCAGTTATTCAGTGTAAACTTTTGCTGACAACTTCTGCAATGGCTACAAAAGGTTGTTGTGGCATTTAGCGTTGATCCACTCAAGTGGAGCTTTTGCAAAGCACCAGGACCCCGCATCATTTGCAAACTCCATTCCTGAATCGAATGTTAGCTCACACAAGCTATAATAATGTTACGTCAGCTTGCATACAGCTAATACACTTCTCTTCATCTGTTCTGTGTAGTTTACGCAATATACAAAATTGTACTGTGTACCCCGAGGTGATAAGATGTAGCCCACCTGGGGATGAATTAGGCGCAGACTTACAGGCATCACAATGATAATTGTGACTACAGAAAAATTAGATTGTTGCACAGTGTCATAATGATTTAACTCCCTATGCTTTCTCCCAGTTCACTCTGTCATCAGATACAGACAATTGAAACCATTTGCAGCATTCGATTCACCTCAAGTACCAGCAGAAATTGCACGTCACAGACTGTAATGCCAAGAACAACTCAAAAATTGCACCTCGCATAAAACTAGATCTATGCCCTATACATGCCTTCATACCATTAGACAAAATGGACTTTAAAGACTGCTCTGCAATTTGGTTTAGCAACGCTACAGAACAGGTGAATAATATATCAGATCAGATGACTCATCAGGCTCTCCTGCGCTTTCTTCTAAATTCACCTCTCACCTCTTGGGTTCTCGCACGTTCCACAATACACAGATTTAACAGCATCAAGCGTCATTACAAATATCAGGCAGCACACTTCAAATGAAATAAAGTCACCACATCAGGAAATACAATCCCCTGTGCACTTTCTCTCATTTCCTTTTTTAATTGAAAATATTCGCTTATGTCTAATTGGATGGCTGCAACAGAGTAAAAAAAAAAAGTTGTGGCACAAGCAATTTAGAACTAATAATGATGTGGTAATTTGTTATAATGTGATGTAAAACCAGTGTGCCAGAAGAAAAGATCCCTTGCAGGCTGTCTCCCATGAACAATTTCTCTGAATTTGCAGCATATTCATGCGTGAGTCCAGAAGCTAGGACAAAGAGTTGGTTCCTTTTCATGTCCAAAGCACAGGAAGGAATAGGCCATCTGGACTCTATACCTGTTGGACCCATACAAGTTGGACCAGTTGGACCCCAGACCTTACCCGTTTGGACCCCATATCATTTGGACTCCAGGAATGTTGGAACCTAGACTAGATAGACCCCAGACCAGTTTGACACCTGACCATTTGGATTAGGGTTAGAGTCAGGGGTCCAAACAGCATGGGCTCCAACTAGGTATGTACTGGGTGCAACTGATTTGGGATCCAAGTGGTCAGGGTCCAACTGGTTTGAGTCCAAATGGTCAGGGGTCCAACAGGTACTGGGTCCATTCAGTTAGGGTCCAACTATGGGGTCAAAACGACCTATATCCAGCGTGGGACAGTCCTATACACGCAGGGGTCAGAACAATTTATGCAAACATCCATTCTCCATGAACAATATATCGATATATTGCACCATTTTTTGGCATTTCATGTCAACAAGAGTATAGTATGAATAAGCCAATACATTCCTAGATCTACGGCTAGGTCTGTTAACGCTACATGACTTCATCTTATGTCCTGCCAAAACATTAAGTCACACTTAGGTCACGATGACCATTTTCACGATTCCTAACAATACTTTCCTATTGCCTGAAAATTATTTTCACAGCTATCTGCCTGTCCCACGACTTCCTTGGCATGTAAGTGACCTACATCACTGGGAGAGATCGGGGAATGAGGAGCGCTGTGACAGAAGGCAAGGCTGTACAATTTACCCAGCAGGGAGAAGATTACGGGAACAGATATGAGGCGTGGGTTTCCAAAGCCCAACATTACAAGAAAAAATGAACCCATGAAAATTCTGTGCTGGCACATTGGAGCACTGCGCACATATTAATTTAATTTAACACCTTGAATCAGTCCTACCATGATTGCTTTACACGATGCTGGAAACTAACATTCAGCTTCGGACAAATATGACAATATATGGGGAGGTATGTTCTGTTTACCAGATTTTAAAAGGGAAATTTTAGGAATTGTTAGCAAAAGAACTGAACCTGAAGTAAAATAAAATGCAGTACATTCCTCGGAAAAAATATGAAAGGATGTCATGTCCTCTGGAGTTTCTGAGTATCAGTATGAATGAGGTGATTGGAGTCCATGTTGAATAGCAATGGCCAATCTAGTGTAAAGGCACTTTCAGCAGCCATAACCTTCCCCGACAAGCCCCTTTATGAAGAATAATTTGATTGAGTGGGATAATTATTATCCCTGTTGCCTTTTAAATTCTTGCAAATGTGGGGGAAAATAATTGAAAAAAGGAAAGATAATCAGTGAGAGAACGTGGCGAATGACCTTGGATTTTTCCCGCACACATACGCTCACACAGACATATATGTGCGTGTGAGAGTGTGTGAGTGTATATATGTGTGTGTGCATATATATGTATATGCACCAGCAGATACTTTACTATTAGTGGTTGTCTTAAGTCATAACAGACTATAATGCTGTGTTGGGTTGAGATAATACACCAAATACTGGTGACTCCCACCAGAATAAACATGTTATCAAGGTGTCATTCCTAGGAAAATCTTCCAGGAGAAAAGTCTTGGATACATTACCAGCATTTCTAGCTCAGGAACAATTAAGTCATTTTTTTTTTTTTTTTTTTTTAATTTTGGCATCTCCAATCCCACCCGAATTTGGAATGCCCAATTGGGGAACTATGTACAAAGCTTGCTCGTATGCGACCCCTTGCTGCCAACTCAGGATAGTGAAGACAGTTCACGGCTCTCCTCC
Source organism: Gymnothorax reevesii (assembly GCA_029721435.1). Classification (NCBI taxonomy): domain Eukaryota; kingdom Metazoa; phylum Chordata; class Actinopteri; order Anguilliformes; family Muraenidae; genus Gymnothorax; species Gymnothorax reevesii. The sequence continues at coordinate 61,002,146 of CM056587.1, read as the reverse complement.
GAAGCACGTGCCTGTCAGCCACTGATTCTTGTACACTCGCTGGTTGAATCTTCGCAAGTTCAGAGCGAGGGCGGAGGATACCCGGACATGAACCAAGCCGGATTCTTCCTGACGAGCGCCCGTCTGGCCAACAGGAGGCGCTGGAGCAACGAACAAAGCTGTTATCTAAAGCCCAAATCCGGCAGTCCCTTCCCAATTTGAAACCCTGTAGCGCGATAGCCAATTGTGCGCTACTCTGAAAAAGCTGCCGACCCCTGCCGGTGGGTACGCCGAGGATCGAACCCGCGACGTGGTGATCACTTCTGCACTGCAGCGCAGTGCCTTAACCGTGTGAGCCACCCGGCAGCCAATTAAGTCATTTTTAATTGCATTTCATTTGCATTTCTAATATCTGGTTCACCTCTTTGTGTGTGTGTGTGTGTGTGTGTGTGTGTGTGTGTGTGTGTGTGTGTGGGTGTGTGTGTGTGTGTGTGTGTGTGTGTGTGTGTGTGTGTGTGTGTGTGTGTGTGTGTGTGTGTGTGTGTGAATGTGAAAAGAAAACGGTCACCCTGCAGTGAGAAAGACTGCACATAAAGCTAATCAGTCATGATTTTAGCTTTCCAAAGCTAATAGATAGCTCTCCAAAAATCTCCAGAAAAAGAACTTAAATACCATTGATTTTCTGATTATGCACTTTGTGATAGTAAAAAGCCCTCTAGAAATTTTGCCGGACAAAGGCAGATTGTTAAATAATGTCTTGATGTACACTATCGAATTCCTTCTGGAAGGGAGCTGCCACGCACCCAAATGATAGGCACGGAGGACTGGCAATTGAGGACTGGACTCAAGCACAAGAATAGACCTTGTTTGTGAATTTATTAAAAGCTACTGCACAGCAGAAGGCATGTGCAAAGTTCTAAAATATATATACTCAGTCCATATGAAAACGCACCACTCACGAAATCTGGAATAGCTCCACAGATTGATATGTGAAGTAAATACGTATGATGCATTTGAGATAATGAATGATTTAAGAAGACATGTAAACATCATTCAATTTCATTCACGATAATGTTAATGCACGAGAGAGGTTTAACTGGTGTAGGGGTCAAACAGGAAAGTCAATAACGGGTGTGACCGCCATTTGCATTGACACATTCGGTGCATCGTCGTCGCATGGAGTTGATCAGTCTCTGGATAGTGTTCTGAGGGATAGCATTCCACTCCTGAACAAGGGCAACCTCAAGTTCTCGAATTTTGTCCATCTGGCTTCGACGTGAAAGACGTCGTCCAATTTCATCCCATAAGTGCTCGATAGGGGAGAGGTCGGGTGACAGAGCTGGCCACTGAAGCACGGGGATGTTCTGCTGTGCAAGGTACTGCATGGACACCCTTGCAGTGTGTGTCCTAGTGTTGTCCTGTTGGAACGTGTGGACATTGTGGTGTTGGATGGAGAACCGCACAACATGGTTCTGCAGCACCTGGTCCCGGTAGTAGACGCCGTTCACCCTTCCTCTGCAGATATGGAGAGGGGTTCTGTGACGGTAGCTTATTCCACCCCACACCATAACGCTGCCACCACCCCAACGGTCCATTTGAACGACACAATCGGCGTTATAACGTTCACCACGTCTCCGCCAAACACGTATACGGCCATCTGCGTTCCTTAAGTGAAATCGTGACTCGTCAGAAAAGATGACACCATGCCACTGTCGAAGTCGCCAAGTCTGGTGCCTGTTTGCCCACTGTAGACACTGGTTTCGGTGACGATCCGTCAATATGGGGCCGAAATAAAGATGTTGTGCACGCAGGCCTGCAGCTTGCAGACAGTTCCGTACGGTGTTGGGGTGAATGAATTCACGTTGTCCTTGGACTTGAGCAGCAGTTCTTGTCGCTGGTAGTGTTCGGTCTTGGACATGATCCCGTACGATCTGACGGTCCTGACGTGCCCTTGTCACAGGTTGTTGACCCGGTCGAGGACGGTCCCGAGTGCTCCCCGTTTGCAGAAACCTTTGATGGAGTCTTGCGATTGTTGTGTGTGCGCAGTGTAGTCGTCTCGCAATTTCCCTAGTGCTGGCGCCAATTTGAAGCACGCCTATGGCACGTTCCCGTTCAGGGGCTGTAAGTCGCGGCATAGTGTCGAAGTGACAGTGAAGAAGTGAAATTTTATTAGGATTCACATGCTTTTAAAGGCAATGTGTGTACAAATTCAGAGTGAAATTCATTTTTCCTGTGGTGTGCGTGCAAGATGTTGCGTTTTTGCAAAAAATTGCCTAGCGATACAGTTAACTTGAAATTCTCACATTTCTTGCACCTGGCATGTCGGGTGACGTCACTGTAGTGTTGCTGTTGTATAAAAATTATATTGAAGTTCATTTGAACTTAAATATTGACTTTTTTCAAGTGGCGCGTTTTCATTTGTACTCAGTATATAATAAATAAATAAATATATAAAAACAAAACTGGAAAATGAAGTGCCGGCGTTACCCCTTTCAGCGCCGTAAGATATCAAAATCAGATGCTGGCGAAATCCTATCATGTGGCAACTTGTTAAACAAGTTGCCACATGATAGGTTTTCAACAGCTCAGGACAACTACATTCCCCGAAAATGTATTCAGCGCTCAGAGGGTTAACAAAATTACAACACTAGAAAATACAGGGTTTTCGTTATAACAAGTAACAAGCGGTAAATACACCTCTTCCAGGCAAAAAACGCCACTCAGGCATGCATGGCCTCAAGACTTTGCAAAGTCTCAGTGGCTTTGACTGCAAATACCGCTGTCTGCAACGTATGAGAGAGAGAGAGGGATGTGTGTGCATGTGGGCGCGTGAGTGCGTGTGTAGGCTATGTGGGTACGTGTCCTTTGGCTGCTTTCACACCGGACATGAAACAAATTTTTCGCACGACTGATTACATTCAAAGTCAATGCAAAGACGCGAATACGCACGTGTATTCGCGTCTTTGCATTGACTTTGAATGTAATCTGTTGTGCGAAAAAAAATTTTCGCGTCCAGTGTGCAAGCTGCTTAATACTATGACTGTCACTTAGGTTTTATTATTTTAAGTGGGAGAAAGGAATACAGCCTGATTGCTATGATCTCGTGCTGAATTAAGATCACATATTGAAAATAAATGTGAAACGTCCCTTGAATTGTTGTCCATGCATGTTAATCCCAAAATTTTAAGCAGCAACAGGGTGTAAAAATAGGAACACACTGTCCATCATTTCTCTTTCGTGATGCAGGTAGAAGAAATAAATGAGCAACCATAGTATTTCATTCCAACTTCATAAGTTTGAATGGTGTGATGTAGTTTCGTTTTGAAATTCCATTCCAGTTCGCTAATGGTAATAATTCGCGAATGCCCTAGCTAGCCAGCTAACTCATATTTGTAATGCTTAATATAAACGTAAGCGGTGCAGAAAACATGCCTGAAGCAGCAATGTAAAATGCAACATTAACGCATCATGCAGATCATCTTAAAGGTGAGAAGAGGAGCTCATTTGATTGGTGAAGATTTGACTCGGCTGTGTTAAACCCACTCACGCCTTCTCTCCTCTCTCTTTGCCACTTGCGCCGGCATAAGGGACAGAGGCAGGACAGAGGAGTACTTGCGCCAGGCTGCGCAGGGCACGAAATTGCAAAATACGCCTGGATACACCTCGTAGGTGCGGCATAACCCCCATTCGCCGCGCCTGCGCCTGGTCAACGAATTTAGAGCCCCATGATGTCAAAATCTAAAAAAAGAAAAATAAAATGAGGAACACATGAGGAACAACAAAGTTGTTCACATCTATCAGTCTGAATAGGGTTACAGAGTCATTCATGAGGCTCTGGGACTCTTGCAAACCATGTTGAGAGCCATTATCTACAAATGGAGAAAACCTCTCTGGAGTGGTCGGCCAACCAAACTCTGCAAAGAGCGCATCATCCGCTCATCCAGGAAGACCCAAGAAACCCAGACTACCATTTAATGATCGGAAGGCCATTAATACGCCATTAAGAAATGGCATCAATCCGACGAGGGATTCTGTAGTTATCCCACGGAAAGGAAAAGTTAACGGACAGACAACAGACGGACATGGTGTCGACATAACGCCCCCTCTCCTCTTTGGAGGGCAGGGGCATAAAAACAGGTAAAATATTGCCACAATAATACTGGTATCTCCATCCATTCTATACCTTTTATTTTCACACTGAAATGGCTTCCGTAAAGAATTTATTTTGATTTGCACTTGACTGAGCTGCGATGGCTTTTCAGGTGACAGTTCAGTGGACAGTTCCTTGAATGCAACATTCTCTGGAAAAAGCTCCAATCAGCTCACAGAGTGCTTCACTGCCCTTACGGAGGCTTCTGCAGACTCTTTTATTGAAGCCGCTCTTTTACGAAGTCATAGTCAGAGTCATGTCAGTGAAGTGTCAAGTGTTTTCTCTCAACTCAATATATTGTCCAGTCCCTGCGTAAACCTCTCTAACAAATGCCCATTCGATTAAAAGTAGCAGCCATATGCGCCCGAAATCCATCACAGCTTCCAAAGAGACATTTATTTATGTATCGATGTGCATATGAAGATAAGTCGATCTCTATCAAATACAAATTGTGTAAATGGCCAATTAGACCATCGCATTAGGCCCGCACTGACTCACTCCTCGTTGCTCAATTCCTGCATTTTACCTCAGACACTGACTCAGGCTCATCTTTCGCCACAGTGCTGCTAGCGTATTTTAATGCTACGCTCCAATCTGCATCTGAATGGTAATTTCACTTAACCGTTGTGGTGTTGCTGGGAAAGGGGAAAAAAAAAGGTCTTTTGATATTCCAATAAGCTGAAGTCAGAGTTGCCTTCTGGTCTGCCTGTTGAACGCACTGTTTGGTAACTGAACCACTTTTTCACCACCTGTGGGCGTAACGTTACTTCCTGTCCCACTTTCACTGTCGCTGTATTACGTTTCTGTGAATGCCTGTGCTCTATCGCTCTCTCTCTCTCTCTCTGTCTCTCTCTCTCTCTCTCTCTCAGTCTTCTCTCTCACTTCCACCTTCATTTTTGCGGCACATTCATATTTCCTTCCATCTATGTGTCACCACAGGCATCTCTATCTTTGTGTTCTTTCTGTCTCTCTGCTACCCCACCTTCTCCCAAGGTTTTTTTCTTTTCTTTTCTCATTAATCCAGGGCTGGTCATACACCTCACGTACATAAAATAAAAAATCTAAATCACATACTGGCATCTTAAGAGGGAGTTATTCTGTAAAGCACTTTAGCTACGCCTTACTTAAGGCACAGGGAGAATTACCCCACTGGTTGACAAAAGAAGCAATTCATCGCACACAGGGCTGGGCAGAGAATGACCCAGCAGCAGTCTGAGTTTTCCTTCCTGCAGTAGCAGTGCAGTGACCTTTTCTCCCTCTGCAATAGGCGACTCTCCAGCAGGACTATTTCCACACAACAGTCTCGCAAGATTTAGCGATGGTGTAGAAACACTCCCTTGGATTAAAAAAAAAAAAAAAACAAGTTTTGTCTGAGTTAATTGTAGCATTGCGGTAGTTCAATGTATGCAAAGCCATGCTATTTAAGTGCTCATTTTAAAGGACATACCTATGCTCCTATATATATATATATATATATATATATATATAAATGAAGAGTTGTATCCAAAATGCTACATATGCATTTTACTCATTTTGAGCAAATCAGCTTTTTCTATGTTGGTGCCCGTTGTACTTCATAAAAAAAAACAAACTTTGACCATGAAAAAAATATACCTTATAGTATCCATCCATTTTCTATACCCGCTTATTCCTCACTAGGGTCACGGGGCGAGCTGGAGCCTATCCCAGCTGACTACGGGCAAAGGCAGGAACCCACCCTGAACAGGTTGCCAATCCATCGCAGGGCGCACACACCATTCACTCTCACACTCATACCTATGGGCAATTTAGTGTTACCTTATAGTATGAATTTCTAAAAATTGATTGTTGCACAGTGCGTTCATATCAATACAGTGACAAGAGCTGTGCTTAAGGCTTCAGTCAGTGTTGATCTAAATAGCACTGGATATGACTATGCCTCGCCGTTCACAGGGCTGTGGAGAAGGATGTCCAAGCAGACTGAGTTAGACTAATATTATAAATAAAAAGTTACATTATTTTTTTTTTTTTAGAGAAACATATCTGAAATGGATGAGGGAAAAGCTAATAGCCGAGTCAAAGCAAACTAAATCAGAGGTTCATGATGTGTAAGAGTACAGATGACTTTGTCGACACTGTCAATTACAATATAACTCCAGATCAGACTAATTACCAGCAACATTAAAAGAGTGTTAACTAACAAACAAATAAGCATCCATAAAATAATGAAAACTGAGCAAGATTTGTATTTGTCACCACTCTCTTCCTCTCTCGTCTCAATGCTCAACAGATCTCAGTGCTGAAATGCCCTGCCATCTTCACATCTGGCAGACGCCTTATGTCACTCTGTGCCAAACTCAACAACGCACACCAAGAAGTACATTATAATGCGCTCATGCACTCTATACATCTGTCGTGACTGAAAAACAATGCTGTTGTCACAATAACATTTCCTCGCTGACGGAATTAGTGGAATTTCCCATGAAAAAGGGCCTGGCTCTTAACAATGGATCCTCGCCTCAATTTTGTGCTATGTTGTTCATTAAATTGATAATTACGCGGAATCAGTCATCTAAGTTCCTCCACTACTGACAACAGTACACTTGGCTTTAATTCTCGTTGACGTGACTTTCTGCCTTCACAAGACAATGTCAATATTTTCTATTGTCATCAAATGGGCTCTAAGGACCTTAGAGGTAAAATAGTCATTGATACAAACATTTCAATGTGTTCAAATATAAAAAGAATCAATCAATAAATAAATAAATAAAACAAATAATTCAGCAAGACGTAATACTTTACGTTGAATTGATAGAAATATTTACCTTTATGAACAACAAAATTCCATCCCATGCACGCACGCACGCACGCACACACACACGCGCGCGCGCACACGCACACACACACACACACACACACACACACACACACACACACACACACACACACACACACAAATAAATCTATCACAAAGACAATCGGGGTAATAAGAGAAACCATCGCCCCTGTTCTACCAACGTTTTTGGGAATAAGAGCAACTTTCCTTCCTGTTCCACCAACGGTTGGGGGCATGAGAGAAGCCCCCCCTCCATTATTCATAGATAAAGGATAAAGTGTCTGAATATAAAATTATTCCAACTTTATGGGCAACAGTATATACTGACAAGGCTGATACCTTATCAAAGTCGCGGGGAGGCTGTGAGCTCCACACGCCGACTATGGGCGAAAGGCTGGAACCCACTCTGGAGACAGCTGTACAATCCATCGCAGGGGGTGCGCACCATGCGCAATTTACTCTTCAGTTAGCCTAATTTAGCACTCATGTTTTTTAGTTATGGAATGGAATAGCATACTTGGAGGAAACCCGCGCGAAATCGGAATAAAATTGAAAAGGCCCCGGGCAGGTGTTGTGTTCGTTTGATTCGAACCCTTATTGCTGAGAGGCAAGAGCGTTTTCATAAAAGTAATTATTTAAGAGTTTAATCGATATTTCGTCCTTGATTTCTCCTTCAATAATCAATGGATGGATTTTCTAAGAGATTTTGATTAAAAATATTCATTGCGAAAGCAATTAAATTCTACGCCTGAGTGAGGAGTCATCGCTTCTCGGATAAAGGAGATTTCTCTAGTCAAGCCGCTATGCGTTGCCTTCGGCATGAGGAGATCTTACCACTCTTTTTATTCTACAAACAATAGCGTAAAGCGTTTTATGACTTAGTATACTGTAGGGCCTATATGGTTCCATACATGATTCAACGATATGGACGGGTACAGTCCAATGATGAAGCCCATAGGCGCTCCCACACGCTACTTGCGTGAGACATTTTCAGACCATAAGGAAGGCTAGAAAAAACGGTGTGATTCTAGCGACTGCATGTGAGCGTAAACAAAAATAAGGTAACTTTCTTCTACAAAACCGGCAAGACCAGTTGAGTATGGTGAGGAAGTATACAAGCATAGGCTACTGAGGCCAATTTGCATAAATAAATAAACAAATAAGACTGAAAGCGTTTGGAGTTTGAATCCAAAATCTAGCAAACAAATGAATGGAGCTCGCAAATAAATGAAGTTACCCTGTAATCATAATAAAATATAGCTATCACTTCACTGGGCACGCAAAAAGAAGCACGACATAGCGCTTGAACGAGCATTGGCATAGTTCCCCAATGTCTTCAAAAGACTTTATTTGAATTATATAGGTATTGAAAAAAAATGTACTTGCACAATTTTGCGGCTAATGGATGGAATTGCCTTTAAACTGCTAACTGACAGAAAAACACATTACAATGTGAAATAGGCAGATCTGAGCCTGCTGATGATTAATTTCGCCCATAGCTCGACGGTAAGAGTCTCAGTTTCAGTTTCTTAGTCATTTTCAATGTCTCAGTCCAACGTTCGGAATATATGTGGATTTAAGTGAAATTTGAATTGTTCAGGATGCTCAGCGGCATAGGCCTAATAGCTATAGCTTAAGTGATTCACTCTGCTTATGAGTCATTTTACCTCCAACTGTTTGTGCGCTTCAAGAATGACATTGGGTCTCATTCACCTCTGAGGTAGGCTTGATAGTGACAACTAATTATCTGTTTTTGATACGCGACAGAAAACAATTCGGACATCATAAAAATGTGTACATATGAATTGTCGTATTCAACAGCTGACGGCCAAGTAGTTTTTTTTTTTTTTTTGCATTCAATGCTTCCAATATTTAAGCCACAGGCTTTCATACAAGCAGTTGCAATTTTATATCAAACACTTGGGGAACAATCCGTGACAATTATTTACATACAACCCTCTGAAACCGGTAGTGCGCACAGTTTGCTGTATTAATTTGGGTATTTTATGTTTTCTCAAAAAGCAATGTTTACATGTGGGTAACGGGGGATTAGTAAGATAGAAAAAAAAATGCCGGTGAACTCACCTCGGTCACCCTGACCGATCCGTTGAAGCCAATGTCACGATTGTCTACTGAAACCTTCTGATTCGTACGAAGCATCCAAAATCAGATTCCGTGATCGCAATCCACGTCTCGGCATATATACCAAAGAATGACATAGAGAATGAGCAAGATGGCAAAAATAAACAAAGCTACCAAAATAGCCTTGGTAACCGGAGATATGAGAGACTGCATGTCACCCGCGGGCTGAGAGACAGGAGCACTATCTAAACTGCACTTCGCGCAATGATGGAGAGCCCGTCTCCAATGGCACAAGAACGGTCCTTTGGTATCTGCATTGGTTCGTGCCAAGTTGAAGACTTAGGCAGATACACCGAGGTTCCTCGAAAATCGCGTTAGAATCATATTCCTGAGATTCCAGTTCGCCCATTCAGTATACATCACCCATAATACACGCAATTTTGCGAGTATAGTTTGATTTTCGCGTGCACACTTTTCGCTTTTCTCTCTTCCGGCGGACAATATTTGTTAATTTTCTTATTAAGTGTCACATATGCAGTCAAGTTTTCGAATGCAAAGGTATGTTCGGAGGCGAGAGCGCTATGCAAGGGTTGACATCCTTGTTGAAAAGTCAGATGCATCGCAAAGTTGCGGTACACTGTTGCTTAGCTTGATCTCAGAACGCAGCGGCGTGTTTATGATGAGAAACAGGTTGATTAGTATTCCGTACAGCTCCCCGACCGCTTTATTCACGTGACAGATTTCTCTAAGGTGCCGGTGGTGTATAGGCTACGTTCAACTGGAGCAAGTAGCCGGTATTTTTACATGCGTCTGAAGATTTCCGGACAGCATTTAATTTACCGTAGTGGGCTGTTCCAAATCTATTTCAGCAACATGTACTTTTCAGATTTTTACGCGACGCATTTGTTAATTATCACCACTGATGATGATTAAATTATAACAATGCCATTAGAAACAATAACAACGAAAATAACCATTTTAAAAAATCATCATCATGTCTGTTTAAAATGTGTTGACTTGATGCATAAACAAATGAATTTAGTCTCCAAAAAGAGACTCAAAAGAGAGCTAGTACAGACTATAACCAGTATTACAGTCAGCTACAACTACAATCTTCTATATTGGCAATGCATGTCTTTATTATAGCAACAAAATTCAGGATGCCATTTTTTTCTTTTTTAACAATAATACAGTTGTCTGTTCTGAGAACAGAGAACGAAATCGGGTCAAAATCAGGAGACATTTGATTCAGTTTCACTCAAGATTGCAAATTGCATTCAACGGAGAGTCTAAGTGCAGAGAATTCGTCTGACTAACACTGTTCCGATGACCTTGCGAGCACACGCACCCGCATGCGCAGTACCTAAATTTATTCACTAGGTGGCGCAAAAAATCCGCCGGTCAGAAATGTGAATCTTTTCATTTTTGGAGTCGAATCCTGAAGTAGATCAATAAAGGTGTATGGCTCGGTGCAAAGAAAACACAACTGTTAATGTTGAACACCCAGGATAGGCTATTCACTGCCGTGACTGAAAGGAGTCTCCTATTTTGCATTACCTTTGATGAACTACCGTTTTGAAGCAAACATAAATAAGGCCCCCACTTTTGAATGGATGACGTGGTTTCATCAACTGGATGAAGCATATGCAAACAAGTGAAGGCATTAAAGTACTTTTTAAAAAATGTATTTATTTCCTTACTTACTTACTTATTTATGTATGTATTTATTTCGTGCCTATTTAAAAACACACAGTCAACATAAAGTCAATATTAGTCAAGACAAATACAATTATACCGTAACTGCCTGAGACTTAAAATGGGAAACACAGTCATTCTTACTCTTATAGTAAGTTTTATGTTTTTCGATAGTTGCAGCATTGAGTGAAAATTCTGGATTTACAAAGCATTACGCTCAATGCAAACATTTACATTGGGAAAACAATGCTATGAATTTCCTCCTCAAAGTTGAGTACAAAGCACACGGGCTGCGCTAAATAGCCATTTTCATGCTCACAAGTGCCAGACTGCCAGTGTGCTTTATTTGACAGAATCTGAAATAATGATGCCAAATCTCTCTCTTCAGCTGAACCGTATCAATGCTCTGAAATTGCCGAGTGAATAAAAAAGACTACAAGGAATATTGCATAACTGTACGATCGCGTGTGACCACGTGGAAAGGTGCTGAATAAGTATTGTGTGAATTCAGTAAAGGCAGTCTCTTGACTCTTTGCTGATCTATGCCTCCTGGTGGACGATTAATTAATCTACAGCAGCGGTAACCCACCGCTTTCCGTATCTTCACTCCAGCCATAGCAAAGCTCGCCTCATTCAACAGGTAAAGATCGCACTGAACGGCAAATGAATGAAATTATTTGTGCCATATTTTGGTTGCAATGAAAACCTTCAAGAGGATAGATATCCAGAGACAGGGTTTGTTGCCACTGTTGCACAGTAGTAATGAGTTAGATTTTTTTTTTTTTAGAAGTTTCTGAAACACAGCTAGAGGGTAGTGCCCCTGTTCAAAAGTGTGCATACCCTTAGTTCTTAATACTGTGCATTGCCCCCTTTACCATCAATAAAAACATGCAGTCTTTTGTGACAGTTGTCAATGAGGTCCTCAATTCTCTCAGGTGGTATAGCTGCCCATTCCTCCTTGCAAAATGTCTCCAGCTCCTACAAATTCTTTGGTTGTATTGCAAGAACCACACGTTTCAGATCTCCCCAAAGCGGCTCGATGATATTGAGGTCAGGAGACTGTGATGGCCACTCCAGAACCTTCACCTTTCTCTTCTGTAACCACTGGAGGGCCAACTTGGCCTTGTGCTTTGGATCACAGTCGTGCTGGAAAGTTCAAGTGTGTCCCATGCGCAGCTTTCATGCAGAAGAATGCAAATTGTCTGTCAGTATTTTCTGACAGCATGCTGCATTCATCTAGCCATCAACTTTCACGAGATTCCCTGTGCCTTGAGAGCTCACACACCCCCAAAACATCAGAGAGCCCCCTCCGAGCTTTACAGTGGGAATGGTATATTTCCACCATGGGCCTTGTTGACTGCTCTCCAAACATAGCCCTTATGGTTGTAACTTGTAACTATGTTTCTATTTTGATCAATATTGGTAGTGAGGTGTGTCATGGCACTGTCTGGCATATTTTAGGCAAGCTTTTTTCGTGGGATTGGTGCAATAATGGCTACCTTCCATGCAGCTCATTGTTTTTTAAGTACCTCCTTATTATGCTCCTTGAAACGAACACACCATCTTTTTCCAGAGCATTCTGGGTATCTCTTGAGGTAGCTTGTGGATTTTTCTTTGTGTCCTAAACATTTCTCCTAGCAGTTTGGTCTGAATTCATTCTTGGCCTACCTGACCTCGGCTTGGTAACAATATATCCCCTAATTCTCCACCTCTTAATCACGGACTGAACAGTACTGACTAGATATCTTAGATAGTTTGGATAGTTTGGATATCTTTTTGTATCCTTTTCCATCTTTAAAAAGTTGACCAACCTTGTTACGAAAGTCCTTAGGCAGTTCTTTTCTACTCCCCATGACTCAATGTCTAGCCAGATCAGTGCATCCACTCGGGAGCTAACAAACTCAATGACTATACATAGACACTAGTGACAATTTAAAAAGCCACAGGTGTGGAACCCTTAATAGCCAATTAAACCTGAGTGTGTCACCTAGTGTCTATGTAACAAGGTCAAACATTCAAGGGTTTGTTAACTTATGATCAGGGCCGTTTGGATGATTTCAGTCATCAATATGATTTAAAAAGGAGCCAAACACCGACTGTATGTGATGATAAATGACTTCACATGATCACTATTCTTAAATAAAAGGCAAATTTAATGCATGATGAGTCATACAGTATTTTCAAAATAAACGGCAATATTTCACAAATTTGGCTAGGGTAGGCAAACTTTGTAGCAAAACTTTACAAAAAGTTGAGGGATGCATCCAGAGTTAGTGATGGGAATAGCCTAGCCTGATTTTGTTGGTTGGCAATTATTAACGTCCTTTTAACTGCTGGTAAAGGTGGTAGGGTGGAGCCTCAAAAAGTTCTTGCCCAATGACAATGAAGCTTGAGAAAAGTTTGTGCTGATGTCAGATTTTATAGATTGGATTTCAGCAAAAATCGCAGCCCACTCCAATGAAACATTGTGAACAGCAGAATTTTCGTAATGCAACAATATCAATGGCTGAATCATATCAAATATGACTATGCGAGTCCACTAAAAAATGGAGAACAAAAAAAAAGTCCTGATTTGATTGCATTGTGCCCTAAAGGTAGACTGAGCAGGATTTTTCAGTTTTGCTTTGTAAACACAACATTCAAATTTGTCCCCTCCTCTCCAATTTCAAACCCCATACCCAGCAGGCTGCAAACCAGCACCATGTCCTGCCCTCGCAGCTGCACGCTGAAATTGGCTGGGGGTTATGCACCCACTGCCCAAGAGATGTCTCCCAGAAAGGAAGGAAAATAAATAAAAATAAGAGGATATAGGCAGACGGCAGGGTCTCTGTAGATAAAGACACCACCACAAACATCTAGAAGGCACAAATTGATGATTAAGAGGGATTATTTTTGCATGAGTTCATAACAGTGTTTTTCAGGAAAGTGTTACGACCGCTGTCGTACATTTGTGAATCTGCGCTTTGAAATCTGTTATCTAAGTTTTTTTTTTTTGGTTCGCCTAAGGTCTGATACTTCCATTTCCAGTTTACCCCTTGAAAACGCGCGGTCTTGTGTCAAACCGAGGAGACTAGCTCTTCCGATCTGTCACTAGCGTTCACGATCTGTGAGTATTTTACTGCCTTCTTTGTTGACTCGGATTGCCTTTGGATTTACGATTCTCGCCGTGCCCTTTATTTGGTTTGTTTGAATTGTGGTAGTTGACCCTTGGCCTGTCCCATTTGACTAGAATTATAGCCCTTGCGTTTTGGTTTGGTTGCTTGGTGAATTCCGGGTGTTTGACCTCAGTTTCTGTATCTGACGACCCCTCTCGTCCTGCCCTTTTTGTTCGCTGTTAGGTTTACTCTGGTTAGTCAGCTGCTCCCAGCTGGATCTCGCAGTCCTTCCATCGGGGCACTTCTTTGTTATTTTGCTTTGTTATTTTTCCTTTATTACTTTTGAAGGTGATTCCGGGTGGAAACTTGTTTCCATAGGGGGTACACTATTCGTTCCCTCAGTCTTTATTTGTGGACTGAGAATTCGGGAGCTCAGTGTTTAAAAGCCGCCCCGAGCCCGGCAAACCTTCGAAGATTAGCCGTAGGATTAGTTTAGCTCTGGTTAGGCAGTTAGGGATCAGGGTAACTGAGCAGCGTGCTATTCGTGCCGTTTACAGTTCTCCCCGCCCGTTCTTCCCTTACTGTCTTTACCTGTTGCTGCCTGCCCTAGACCGGCTCATAACAAAAGTCATTCTCAGTATATTTCTAAGGCTATGTGTGGGATTTTGGTTTGTGCACCAAACACTGATAAACTCTTAATTTGGGAGGCAGCGTGAAACATGCAGTTCAGTGAACAGCGCTGTCCTGAGGGCTGTCCTCCCAGCTGGTTCAACATGCAAAAATAAAAGTGAATAGAGTAATTATTAATTAATATTCTAAACTTTAAACTGACTGCGAGCACATATCTAGCATAGACACAGCAAACATGAATATTTGGGGGATTGAGTGTATAGTTCATGAAAGTGGTTGTGTCAGTAGTATTTTGGTAAATACATATAGTGCCGTGACAAGTATTTTCCCCTTTCCTGCCTTCTTCTATTTCTGCACATTTGTCACCCCCACTTATGTCAGACCTCACGTCAAATTTGAAAGCAGAAGGGCACTTGAGAAGCGCAGACCTACAAAGCAAAGAGTCCAATCTTGTAAATTGGCTCTATTTTGTCTCTATTGCACATTACTACTATCTACTGGATTTTAAAATCTATGGCATTTATTCTAGCAATGCCACATGCCTCATCTCACAATGTTAAGGACAGTAAAGAATTTGTGTATCCGCCTCGTGATTTGGATCTGCTCCAATATGTAAAATGCTTTTCCTTAACCCATGCTAACAAGCTAATAAGTAGATAAAAAAAAAAAAATCAATCGCATAAACTTGGAGCTTGCTGGATTTTTGTTGACCCTCCAATGAATCTCAAATTAACTAACTTTTTTTTTTGACCCTCGGGGAAACAAAAAAAAACTAAAGAAACTGATCATCACAACTGAACTTGTTACCTAGGTTTTTCTCTCCACTATTTTTGAAATTTCTACTGTTCATCTAGCCTCATAAATAAAGCATGACTCACCCATCCACCCCATACACATCCAGTATTCATTTTACACGATTATTGTGAAATTAACTGGAATGAATGAGAAATGACTGAGAAAGTGCCTTCAGTATTAGCCAGCACAACAAAGACAATGATGATTTTGAGTAACAATATTGCCTGGGGCCAAAATGACGCAAAAATACAGATGCATGCAACATATGCGCAGAACATAAATTTTTTTTTTTTGTGTGTGAATTTTATGCTTTCTCCGTAAAATTAGGAACAATTATTGCCTATTGAAGTATGCTAATCATGTCTTTAGGGATGGTAAAAGTTGAATGGAGTCAGATTGAACTGAAAGATGACCGGAGGGTCCAATAGCCTGAATATCTTTTTGCTCGGGAGTTCAAATACAGAATATAACAGGACAAGTTTCAATCAATACTTCCATTTTTGAGGAAATTACTGCCAAAGATTAGTTTACAGTTTTTCAGCGACCTTGACCTTTAGGCAAAGTCACCAAGTCACTTGCCATTTTGGCTAAAACCAATGCATATCTAGAGAAATATCAACTGAATTTTGGCTTTGATACACAATGATAGAAACTGACATATTTTTCATTGCATACATGGGGAAATGTTGTAGTCTTGGAAATCAGAAGTGAATGAACGACTCCCCATCTTATTTTATTGTCATATATTCAATTTGAGGACAATCCAATGAATTCTGACAATTTTACGGACATTTGTAATTTTTCACACAATCCCCGCAAATTTAGCCCTCAACAGCTAGGAAGGGAGTGAGACCCTCAGTACTAAGTTTCACATCACCTGATGCAGCGTTGGAAGAGTAATTGAAAGAGTTTAGTTTAAGTCAAACAAACCAAGCAGAGGGAAGTTGCTGTGAAAAAAAACAACCCCAATTCTGAAATCGTTGGGACGAAGTGTAAATTGTGAATAAAATCAAAATGCAATGACTTTCAGAACACATGAGCCAATATGTTTTTTACAATAGGACATAGATAACATTTCAAATGTTGAAACTGAGTCATTTTACATTTTTATCCGCAAAATGAGTTTATTTCAAATTTTCTGGCTGCAACCGGTCTCAAAAAAGTTCGGACACAGGCAAAAAAGGGCTGAAAAAGCAATTAATATATAAGAGAATCAGCTGAAAGAACATTTAGTAAGTAATTAAGTTAATTGGCATCAGGTGTGTAACACGATTGGCTATAAAAGGGACGTCTTAGAGAGACTGAGTCCCTCAGAAGTAAAGATGGCCAGAGGCTCTCCAACCTCCGAATGCTTGCATAAAAAAAAATTGAGGAATACTTTAAAAACAATGTTCCTCAACGTCAAATTGCAATGGCTTTGAAGGTCTCATCATCAACAGTGCATAACATCATCAAAAGATTCAGAGAAACTGGAAAAATCTCTGTCCGTAAGGGACAAGGCCAAAGACCTTTACTGGATGCCCGTGATCTTCGGGCCCTCAGACACCACTGCATCACTCACCGGCATGATTCTGTTATTGACATTACTAAATGGGCCCAGGAATACTTCAAGAAACCACTGTCTGTAAACACAGTCCGCCGTCCCATCCACAGATGCCACCTAAAACTCTATCATGCAAAAAGGAAGCCATTGTTGAGCATGATCCAGACGCGCCGCCATGTTCTGTGGGCCAAGGCTCATTTAAAATGGCCTGTAGCAAAGTGTCCTGATGTCAGACGAGTCCAAATTTGACATTCTTTTTGGAAATCGTGGATGTCATGTCCTCTGGGCTAAAGCGGAGAAACACCACCCCTCCGGTTATCAGCATTCAGTTCAAAAGCCAGCATCTCTGATGGTATGGGGATGCATTGGTGCATATGTTGTGGGACATTTGCATGTTTTAAAAAGCACCATGAATGCTGAAAGGTATATAAAGGTTTTAGAGCAATACATGCTCCCTTCGGATGACATCTATTCCAGGGAAGGCCTTGTGTATTTCAGCAGGACAATGCAAAACCACATACTGCAGCTATTACAACAGCATGGCTTTGTAGTAGAAGAGTCCGTGTGCTGAACTGGCCTGCCTGCTGTCCTGATCTTTCACTGATTGAGAACATTCGGCGCATAATTCAACCAAAAGTCTATCAAAGTAGACCCAAAACTCTCCAGCACCTGGAAGTCTGTATTAAACAAGAGTGGGATGAAATTCCAATGGCTAAACTCAAGAAACTTGTCTCCTCAATGCCCAGACGCCTCCACTCCGTGTTAAAAATAAGAGGGGATGCTACACCGTGCTAAACAGGCCCCTGTCCCAACTTTTTTGAGACCTATAGCTGCCATGAAATTTTAAATGAGCTCATTTTGTGGATAAAATTGTAAAATTTCTCAGTTTCAACATTTTCTATGTTATCTCTGTTCTACTGTGAATAAAATACTGGCTGGTGTGATTTGAAAGTCATTACGTTTTGATTTTATTCACAATTTACACTTTGTCCCAACTATTTCGGCATTGGGGTTGTAATAATTTTTGTACTTTGATGCGTTCACATAAATCTAAGAACAAGAATGAGTCCACCACTAGATGGCTCAAAAGAAACAAAATTAAGATTTTGAAGTGGCCCAATCAAAGTCATGAGATGAACCCCATTGTGTGTCAGGACCTTTTACAAAAAATTACACACTCAAATACCCTCCAACGTGGCTGATTGGAAGAAATTCTATAAGGGGGAGTTGGACAAAATTCCTTCACAACAATGAGAAAGATTGATCTCCAGGTATAAAAACCATTTGGAAGCAGTTGTTGTAGCTGAAGGTAACACAGTCAGTAATCAAGCTTAGGAGGCAATTACTTTCCAAAAACCACATTTTAGTATTTCCACGACCTCTTTTTTGGAAGGCACTGTAAGCAGTTTTCCTCAAAAAAAAAAAAAAAACAAACAACATAAAAATAAAAAAAAAAACAAGATACACTGAATATGTTCATATGTTGGTGTTTATGCATAAAGCGCAACAGCATATCTTAAATATGAGTTCTTGCAACCTACCCAGATGGACCGTTAAGGTCACATCCATAAATGCCTGACGAGCAAAACTGAATTTAGTCCAGAATTGGCATTAACCCATGCGTGGAATCAAGCACCCATCTACCTTGCATTCATGGCATTCACTACCTTGAATATCCCATTAGTTTGAAAATGAACAAATTGGTGCGCTCAGATACTGCGTTTCACGCAGCTGCCTTACGTGTACTCTCGAGGTAAGGCAAAGGTATTGCTGTATTCTCCCGGGTGGACAACAAACAAGTGAAATTGATATCATTGTCTTTCCCATGAAAACAGCATGGATAAATTCTGAGATAATTGTACATAGTATAAATGTGCGCCGGTAAATTTCCTCCTTCAACTATTCATTTTCGAAAAATGCTGGCGCAGTATTTTTTCCTCAGTTAGAGCGTGTCGTGGGCACACCTACCTTACCTCTCAACCGTTGTGGTTGTGCCTCATGGTGCTTGCTGGGCGTGTGTCAGACCTCGCAGTTGCGTAGCAAAAGTGCGATTAGCTGAAGTTTGAGTCAGTCATAATTTGGGGCGGTGTCACGGACTTAGCGCAGGCACACCCGTCTAAGTATACATTTTCTTTGTTTCAAGAAAAGTTTGCATGTAAGTGCGTATAGCGCGCGTACTGATAAGGATTTTGAAACGCTTTTATCTGTTTGGATAGAAACTCAAATCCTTTGGACCACAGATAATTATCACCCCAGAGCTTACTTCTTGGTCTCCCGCGATGATGTCATACATGTGGATTTTCTTACTGGCGAGTCTAGCATTTGGAACAAATGCGCAAGATGGTAAGCTGATCTAGAGACTATGTCTTGGTGATAATAGCTATAATACCTGACACTTGTTGCAAGCTAAAATGAAAATAAAATTTTCAATAGAGTGTGTTCAAATGACTGGACCCTAGTTTGTTTGGAATGCTTTAGACCTGCCCATGTACTTATTTGGAATAAAATCAACTCCGCTGGAATATACTGGGTGCAAACACGAATGGCACCTTAGGTTTTTTTTTTTTGGTGCCACAATAAACGCCAGTCATAACTCCGTTCTCTATTTATAGTGGACAGATGCTCGTTAATCTAAGTTTCCATGTTTTCATCACAGCGAACTGTCAAAAACAACTTGATGGGAAACAAGTCATAAGAAGTGAGGAAAATATCAGAAACCGCTACACTTAATGACACCGGATTGCCTTTAAGTTAAATTCAGTCGTCGGCATTGAGCACATAATGTTCCTGGTGATTCATTAAATAGGCTAACTGGCAAGCGTCTTTTAAACTTAAGAATCCAATCCAGAGAATTGTACTACGAAGCGCTATAAGTGGCTTGGCGAGGTATGTAGAGCTCAAAGCCAGGGTTTTGAATGTCACTAAGGCGGCTCTCTTGAACGTATGGTATGTGCGAGTATGGGGATCGACGAACTCGCTCACGTGTAGAAATACAGTGGTTAATGTGGAGTGAGTTGCTCTTTTATTGCAGGTGTGAATGATCGCCGCAGAAAGGCGAGAAAAATTCATCGCCCAGCGAACAAAGCTGTAGCATATGATCGGCACAGAAACTGCAAATAATGAAAACATTAAGAAACTTGGTGCTCACTTTTCAGGAAAAGAACCTGACAATTCTGAAATTCAGCATTAGACCTATAGCTCCAGAGAAAGTAAGCTTTGATGAACGAGTATTTTAATTGTATTATTATTATTATTATTATTGTTGTTGTTGTTGTTGTTTTTCCCCTCTCTTAGTTAACCCCCGGTCATTATGTTGCGGGCCTACGAAGGCAAATAGCCTACTGTATGATCAGTAAGCGGGGATATGGGAAATTCGCACAGTAGGCAGTGGTATATTGTGTTTTCTGGGATAACTGTTGCCTTTGTGAAAAAAAATGATCATCTTCCGATTTTTTATCTTTTTTGTTCGAAGTGATACATTTCAGTCGCGTTTTCGGCCAGACTCATATAATGGCTCTGAAGACCTCTTGGACGACAAAAGTTGCGCGGGCGGTGGCAGTAGATGAATGGAGAAAATATGAGCGTGCAATTGCCAACAGTTCTGATAAGTCTTATGTTGGGCTGGAGTTGGGTGGTAACAGTGTCCGAGAGTTGACTGGAAAGATTTAAGCGCAACAAGCAGTCCGCAATTAGGGTAACTCTTTCCAGGCCTCGATGTTGGCTCCACCCTTCAGAGAGAATCGACGGGGTTTGGATAGCGGTGTTGTCTGTGACTCACCCCAGCGTGAGAGTGTGGCCCGGGACTACTGGCGCAGAAATCGCTCTTCTTATTGCTCAGCCCCACCTCATGTGCGTGCATATGTTGAGGACTGCGGTCAAGTTTTGTTGTTGAGGGGGCTTGGTACATCGATTTGGTGCCTACCAAATGGCAGTGCGGTCTTATTTGGCAAGACAACGTTACTGTAGGCAGAAATTACGGTTTTTACTTCTGTTATGAGAACACCTTCTCACGGAAAGTGCAATTTTCGTTTGAAGGGCAATATGTTCTTAGAGATAAAGTTGAAACAGAGATAGCGGATTTATCTACTTGAAAAAGCTCACTTAAACCGTATTGGCTCACTTTCTCGAGTTATGCACTGTGTAGAAAAGGAACCCCTCACTGGCTAATATTTACGGGTATTGCTTTCACAAACTGTACGGTTTTCAGAAGTTAGCGTATGAGCGGAGGGGTGGGGTGTCCCATGGCAGAACTGGATAAGATCCCGTTATGTCTCATGAGACCTTGAATGAGGAAGTCGACCGCTGCTGTTTCTATCAAAGCAGCCACCTGGCCAACCATACATTATGTTTACGCCTGTTGGGATTTTTAAGGAGTATGTATATATTTGAATAACCTATAGGTGCTATACTGCTGCAGTGTCGAATTAGGGTACATTCTACGTTTACAGCCCTTTGAGTGCGGCCCTGCTGCCATGTATAGGCTGTATATTCCTAGACAAAAAAAAAAAAAACAAAAAAACAAAACAAACAAAAAAAAAAGGCTAAATATGAAGCTTTCAACTGTCTTCTCAACAAAACCCTTGTCAGGAAATTGGCAAGAATTAAGTAGCCCACAGTAATTTAGCATGAGATAGCATTTTGCTTTGATGTCTTTAACCCTCTCCAGCCCAATTTATTATATTGAGATATGAAAAATCTTTCATTTGTGGAGAATAGTTCTCATACACTAGTGGCTGCAGGTGGAACTAATGTTGTATTTTTGCAATACTGAGCTGGAAGAGTAACTTTATCAAACCATTTCCCGTTTGGTCTTTATATTTTATCATCAGTCATCAATTAATTTATTGTTGCAAATTCGCAACATGAGCCTGGAGAGGGTTTAACATTTAAAACAATTTTATTGGCGGCTTTTTAGACAAAAAAGTGTTGAAAAACAGCATCTGATCTAACATATTATGGAAAAAAAACTTTTCAGTCATATTTTGCATTATTTCCCCTAAATCTTACACATTACTTGTTGTTTCACCGTGAAGCAGCTCAGGTTCAAAATGAAGTAGTTTCCAGCCTGCTCCCAAACAGTTCACTTTTGCAAAAATTAACTAGTAAGTGATGGCACAGAGGGTCTCGGGAGCTAATTGGTTTAACCCTTGATAATTTTCTGACCTGGGATTTGTTGTTGAAACCATTAAAAGCTTAACTATTTTAGTCTTGGCCCGTGTTTTGTCCAGAAATGAGCATGTGAATTCAATTGTATGCTGAAGTCAGCTGTATGGGGTGTTTACTCAGAGAGAACAACCATGGACAGTAATGCAACTCAGTAGCCTGTGGTATAAATGGAATTATATTTTAAATGAGTCGTACTTTATCAAGGAAAGCCTCCATATGTCAGCTGAAGCATATGCCAGCATTGTAGTTTACCGCCCATTCACTGTGGGCTCAATATGTTAAAAAGCCGTCCTCTGCACTCCTAGCTGCTGCTTTATTTTGGGCGTGGGCTCCTAGCAACTGCAAGTTTGCGCAAGCCTGGCGGCCTCCTGTGTCCATGCGTTAAAGCTACATTTTAGAAAAAATATAAATAAATAGTTATATGTTCTGACTCCTCTGATTTAATACGAGTTACAGTTGGGTATTGCCATTGGTCTTAAAACGTAATTGCATTATTTAAATCGTGTCTTACACAAAGTAATCCCCAATAGGCCTACTTTATAATTTTGAAATCGGCATGTTTGATGTTAATTCGTAACATTATTCTGAAGTTGTGTTGCACGGGTAATGGAGTTACTTTTTACGAATTATCAAAGAATAGTCTATAATTTGTTTTGCTCTCCATTGCACATGGATTATTAGTGTGCCGTAATTGAAGTGAAATCTTGTGCATGCTGAGATGTGTTTTGGGGAAGGCAGTGCACAGTCATGAGATGAACCCATGCCTTATTTCCATTATATCCGATGGGCACAACAGTGGTTATGTGCACGCCGCAGGATCGCGAAAATATTTGAGTTCTTAACCAACCAGGGATCCCGTCACTCCGGCTACAAACCCCACTGCAATCGCCAGTCCTGTCTGCTGTTTTACTAAGAAGAAAGGGAAAAAAGTGTCCCAATATATTTGGGCATTTTCGTTAAAAAAAACGAAGGAAAACATATTAATCTCTTGCTCGGGAAAAAATGGACATCAAACGTCATGCTGTCTGTCCGGCATTTTAAAATGGTTTTGGCTGAAAATGCATGTTATTAGTCCTGTGCATTTATAGTCTATAATCAAACTGTAAACGATATGTGGTTTTTGTCCGATCTTCTGCTTGGAACACTTCAGTGATATCGTTTCCACTTCGGCTCGTAGCCCGTCGATCCAAGTCATTATCTAAGCATGCTTATCTGCATAGTAATAGATGAAGATGAAGGGAACATGATGTTCACCGCTTTTCCCCCTTGTCGTCACTGCTGTCTTTCGATTTCCTGTATTGTAGTTCCCGGGTTGGGCAGAGTTAACCACAGGCATGCGACCCACTTTCACGTGGACGAATTGCCTGTACAATACCGTGTGTTGTGCCTCCTTAGAGAGGAAAAAAAAGATCGAACTCCAATTGTTTATAGTAACTTAGTGTTCCCTTGTGATAGAAACACCTGATATTTTCATTCGGAATGAAGTCTGTTTTGTTGAAGTAGCTTTGCATGGGCGCTGTTTAAGAAAACAAGAAAATTTCAGTAATTAACAGACTCCTGGGAATCACATGGATGGCTATTAGTGTGCTGGTCATTTGTGTGCTTTTTGCTTGACACTGAAAAATAATTATAATGTTTATTTTTTTATGGACTGCATAGTGTCTAACTCTTCCACAGTGTAGCTTAAAAAGTGTGCATTATTTTCACTTGCTATGGTTGTATAATTCTTGGCTTTGCCAAAGCCTTTAGAGCATTTAGAGTTCTCATAGAAGAATTCACTCACAAAAAGATGCTCATTCATTTTGCTGAAAAAAAAAGGGTTTATGAGTGTTGGCTAGTAGTGTTAGCTCATTAAAGAAGCAGTTGCTCACGCCACTGGAATGTTTCATAATAAATAGATACTTTTCCAAATTGGATTGTGTATTGCTGTTACATGTCTCTTGGTCAATGGTCTCATTTACAATGATGACTATCCGTGTGGCATTGGACTTTTCATGGCTAAAATGCACCTTTATTGGACGGCTGCCTTGAAGAGGGCCGCAGTATGGGCCATCACTGCACAAAATGTCCAAAATAGCTTTAGCGGCTGGCACTGGCGACGTTAAGAAATTGAACAGGTGTTTTTGTTCTTAAGTGAATTATCCACAGTGTTTATTTTGTGGTTGCTCAGGAACTGACTCAAAACAATGCGAGTTGGTGCTGCATACTAACAAATCCGCAGTGTCATTGCCGAGGCTTAATGCCCAACTGATTCAAACAGAGGGGCTCTTTTGCAGAGCCAACAGTCTAGGTCATTTTGCTTTCTTGTAGGAGCTATTTAGTTTGAATTTATCTGTTAATTTGATTGAATTGAGATTATTTATTCATATTATTTCCTATCATTGTTTAATGAGACCTTGCTGCGATGTTGAAAATAGTTTCCCCGCCCTCGGTTTCTCACTGGGGGAAACCTGGCTGTATGGAGGTAAAATAATATGAAAATAAAAGAACTATTAAGTCCTCTCTTCCTGTTTTCCTGAGCCAAGAGCTACACACTCACTTCATTGTTTCAACAGCAAAGGCTTAATGACCCTGTAATTCCACTGCCCCTGGCATCCTTTGCCGTGTTGGTCAATACCAACCGTGCTGTATTGACTGGGGAAGAGCACAGTTTTATGACAAATAAAAACAATTAATGTTGCTATACATAAAAAAAATGAATGTTTACTTACAAAATTAATGAAAAATGTTACAGAATTGTATACAACTTTAAATACAAATCACTATGTATCACAATTCACTATGCAAGTCTTGGGTGAATATATTTGTAGCTTATTTGAGGGGGATCGTCTGCCAAGTGATCAGTCTATCAAATTCACCAATCCTTCGCTCAGTTTCTTTGGATGCTTCCACAATTAATTGTTCACAGGGGAACATGGTGGGGGAAAGTGTGTCTGTCTGTCTGTATGTCTGTCTGTAGACTTGTATAGCCATGCTTGTGAGAACTTACTCTTGAGAAACCACATATGTTGTAAGGACATTTTGGGTGGTTCTCACAAAGGATTAAGGCACAGTGGTTGAAGTTAGGGTAACAGTTATGGTTAGGGTCTGGTAAAGGTTGGGCATAATTTGGTTATGACTGGGGCTAGGGAAAGGTTGGAAGGAATGAAAGTCAATACAAAGTCCACCTTGCTAGTATTGCTATAGAAATATTTGTGTGTGTGTGTGTGTGTGTGTGTGATCATTTTTATGAATTTTAATGCTGCCAAGCTAACACTACAGTCGAACTACGAGGTCCTTGTCCATTTAAAACATGGTAAACATCTTCACAGTGCTGATCACAAGGGCAAGTTATGTCTGTAGACCGTCTCACAAGTTATATCTGTGGACCGTCTGAAAAATACCCACCCAAATGCATTTTCTGCGGTGAGATTCTGACTGTTACCCACCACAAAGACAGAATAAGCACTTTTAAAGACACTGAAGTCTTCTTGCAGAGACACTCCAAGTTGGTCCTAATTTATAGCAGTCATTACCACATGTCATTATGATTCAGTAATGTTGCACTTCAGAATCAAAGAAATGCATTTAAAATCAGAAATCAATTCACTCATAACCTGAAGAATAAAACAAACAAAAAACTCTGCTTTTCGCAAGGGAATAATTGCTATGTTCGTATTCCATATGACCAGTCGATACCAGTTCGTCTGGTGTTTCTCTCGCTGTCCTGTTTAATACTATAGCCTGAGGGCGGAGGTGTGTTTTGCATTGTTCATGGTCTCAGGTTTCTGCTGTGTGTGTGACTCATGTTGAGCTCAGTGTCTGCTGTGGGCAGACTGCACCCGGACCAGGAGGACCACTGCTCTTTGGCTTCAAAGGTTTTCCTCCATTTTGGGCTGCACTGCTTTCTAGACACCAAAGGTTTCACTGAGAATACTTGGAGGCAAACATGTGGGTGGTTAAAAATAAGCAGCAGATTTGCCCTTTTGAGTTAATGGTGGAAAACTACAACATGTTCGGACATCTCCTCCTCTACTGGCTGTTTATCTCTTGTAAATTACCGCAAACGCTAAGTAATTTAGCGTTCAGCCTGTTCCTGTTTTAAATTCAACTGGCTGATGGTGTTAAATTGGTGAGATGGCAATTTATGGATGTAGGATTCCTCATAATGTTTTAGGCTTATGCTGTCACCGCCATTTTCAGGCAACTCTGTACCTACAGCGAGCCAAAAAATCTCAACAATTGCATCATTTGATACTACTGTCTTCTTTAACCTAGTTATGTATAAGGCTGAAGCGAAACTTTGGCTTGTCAGTCTTGGAAATGTTCTGCTTATTTCACATTTTTACCAAGAGCATTTTTATTACTACAGCTTAGCAGTCCATAATTACTCTTTGAATCGTTGGATTTTGAACCAAAGCAACCAGTCTGTTTTTTTTTTTTGATATATTTAATTACAAACTGGGGCAAACAATTAAAAAAAGAGGGGGTTTTTCGTAGTTTCATCTGAATCATTTTAGTTTACACAATGAGAATAATACTTTTCTGTCAGTGGTGATGGCATTACCAAGGGAATTCACGTTCCTGCCATACAAAGCAGCTGGCCCCTCAGTGAAAAAAATAAAAAAACTTGCAAATGTTGATATCATTTAAAACTGGTCACACCCACTGTTATGCGGATGAGTCATGAAAACCAGTTCAGCATTCAGTATTCAGTTAGGAATTACATAATTTAATCAAGAGGTGCAAATTGAGCACAGTCATTACCTAACGGAAATGGAATCATTGTGTATTTTTTCTTTTTTTCCCAAAAAAATTAAATGTGACCCGTAAGGACTTTTGCCGCCAAAAAATGTTTTTGCATTAATGAAGGGTGTCTGCCAACTCAGTCCTTACACTGGCTGGGCTGCATGTCAGGTATGCAATCCTACGAGAGAGTTCTGGCCTTGTTCGATATTCAGCTCCAGATCATGACAGGCCTCAGCATGACCCATGATGCCCTATGGTTCTGTCGCATTCTTCACACACCTCAGTGCAGAACGTAGCCCAGGCAAATGCGGAAAAAACACAGAAGATTATCTATATTTTTATACAGGCAGGACCGACTTGTCTGCGGGGTTCTGTCGTCAGGACCCATCCCTGCACTGGGGTAGTAGAGCATGAGGGGTGCCTCTTCACATTGCTATTTAAAAACTCCGCCGTGGTGATGAGGGTTTGGCTGACAGGGACACTTGCGTGTAAAAGTGGATCTGTTCCGTGGCGTGCACTCTCTGAATTTCTGAATGAAATGCAACACTCTAATTTCCATTTATGTTCTGCACAGATTTGGATCTGAGTGCGGCAGTGGATCCTGGTAAGCTGAGCCTGTGTCCTGTTGTCATCTCTTTATGCATGTTTCAGAAAGGTCATTTTGTGCTTAACAACTGTAAGCCTGACATGGAGGGGAAAGTGAATGCATTGACTGTGTAATATTATGCGTTTGGTTAGCACTACTGTAATGTCAGGATATTGAGTCATGAATGCCAGTAATTCTAGGACTTGCCATCATAGATATAATTACGGATCATGTTATGCTCATTCATTACTTGTTCACAACATGCTGTGTCCTACCAATGTGTTTTAGTCATTCATATTCAATTTACTTACTACAGAACCCAAGGAGTTTTCTGTTTGATATTTGCTTGGAAAATATTATGGGTATTTGATTTGAAATTTGTGTCTCTGGGAGTTTTGATTAGGACCAGCAATATATTTTATTTATATTGATAATAATGAACTGTGGAATTGAAGACCTGTGTGCAAGAAGTGCTTTAGTCACATTTTGCTTAAAATGTGCTTAAAACATTTTGCTTAAAACACCAGTATTAAAAGCCACGATGGCCAAAGCATCATTTGATACCAAAGATTTCTGCAGAGAAGCACTTAAGTCTTGTATACTGGTGCGTTTCCATTGTCCACTGTCATGATCTGTGACATGTATTGAAAACTTTGACCCCCAAAATCTCAAAAGTACTATTTTGTGACTTAGATACTTCTTGCACACAGGTGTTCAATTGATGTGCGTATCCGCAACTGAGGGGGGATTGTGGGTGTGGATGCAGGGTGGGGTAAAGGGGATATTTTGTGGTAATCTGGCCTGTGTAATGTGCAACAAATTCCATTTGTATTTTCATCTTCTGCTTTTTCTAAACTACTGGCTGCAGTTCCAGGTGCTGCACAATCTTAACAGCGCATGCGCAACACTGCTGCAACATATTATGCTTATGCTTACTCCTCTCTCAGTAGCGACTACTTCAGCCCCTGAAGCAGTGCCTACTGAAGCAAAGCCAGTCCCCGAAGATGCAGGTTTGTCGCAGTAGCAAAATGAAAATGTCTTGCTTCCCTGTAAATTGGCTTGATCAGTGAATCAAGCAGGTACTGGGGGTACCTGGGGCAGGTACCGCGAACAGGGGTCGAAGCTGATAGCGCTAGCAAGGGTTAGCTTTGTGCTCGTTCTGTTTTATTGGTCGAACATGAACGAGAGCCTGCAGGACACATTTGGCCTCTTAAGTGCCACTAGTAAGTGGGGTTTTAGTCTGCCAGGGATCCTTGGGCTGCCACTAAGGTCTCGTCCACAGGGAGACAGAGATTTTCGAAAACGGTCATTTATTTATTTTTTGTACTTTCTAACAAATCTCCCTTCCACACGGCGTCTTTTCTAAAAATATCTGCGTCCACATGGAGACGGCTAAAACGACCCAAAACGCCGTAGAAAATATTCCAGGCCTGCGTGTGGCGCTGTATGGCGCTGTTGCCTTTTTACGGAAATAAAACAAAAATGGAGAAGAAGGCGGCGAGCATGCGTATAAAGCTTGTGCTCAGTGTACAGACTAGAGACTAGAGGTTGGGGGTGGGAACTGTGATGGGGGCCGTCACCTCATCGTTTAAAAAAAAAATAAAGTTTTGGTCGTCTGCACGAAAATACTGGGGTGGTGTTTTCAGATTTCCTCACTCTGGAACCCGTTTTAAAAAAAATACCGCTTTCGGGCTGCGTTTCTGCCGTCTCCTTGTGGATGCAATGCCAAAATGATAAAAAATGTATGCTTTAAAAAAAAAAAAAAACCATTGTCGTGTGGACGGACCCTAAATTAGTTTGTTCCCAGTGACTGGCAAGCGGCCTTCAGGCTTCGAGTTGTCGGAGAGATCCTCTTCTCTTCTGCAGTCACCCTTCTGGAGCCCCTAGGGACCTTAGTGAGGAAAAACATTGAGCATCAGAGGAATGCTAGTGCCATAAGCGGTTGGTACTGTGCAGAATGTTTGCCTAGTTTATTCTAGGACAGGGTTAAAAATGGTCTGGTCAGCATGTGGGCTGGCTTTAGCATTTGAACATTATGCTGCAGCTATAGACCTCAGGAAGAGCGTATACACACAAATTTTGCATACGTACATTCTAATGCAGATTAACTCAGTATTTTTTCTCAGTACTTTTTCTTAAAGCAAAGCTGTGATTCAACCATTCAGAATTTCTTTTAGAAAACTATTTCCAAGAGGCATCCCTACTTGGGAAGGCTGAGAACACTTTGTGTCATCAATAAAGGGCTGTAGGCAGCTTTTCACCTTAGTTTACTTCCATGAATTGTGTACAAATTAATTTTTAGGAATGTTAACCAAAAAAAAATCTTTTTGCTGTGTGTAATCGTAGGAAGTTGTTGATGGCTCTCACTAGTAAACATTGTGCTTTGTTTTTGCAGAGGTTTTATGTGTTCTGTGATCAAGTACAAACCCCAAATGAACCTCAACCTTTTTCTCTCAAGCTATAGAACTATGTTTAAAGCATCTGGATATTTCTGAATTCTAGCGAAGTTGCGTCTGTCAATTAGGACTGGGCGATATGAAGATGTAAATCAAGAAGATGATGTAAGATATTGTACCTTTACAAAATTTTGTATCGTGGTATGAAAATGGGTCATTTATATTTTATCCCAATGGCACAATCTTGAAAAAAGGCTTACGGTGATGTGAGTTGCCAAATTTTGGCAATATTGACCATCGAGATTTCTGCTTTCATCCTCAATATAATATAACCAAATGGCATTTATCTTGTCCCTGCTGAAAATTCCAGCTAGTGGAAGTGGTTAAATTGAATAATTAAAGCTGGGGTAATGTAATGTCTCAGTGTCAGTGGGGGAAAAAACTCCTGATGAACATTTGGCATGGGTGGTCCAGAGGAAATCTAGACTTCTGCATCTCCTCTTGGCTCTTTGTGGAGGCTTGTGAAAATGTAGCCCTGGGCTGCCGCCGGAGGAGCGATATATTTCCGAATTCTGTTTTTTTTTTTGAG
This sequence comes from Gymnothorax reevesii, assembly GCA_029721435.1. Taxonomy (NCBI): domain Eukaryota; kingdom Metazoa; phylum Chordata; class Actinopteri; order Anguilliformes; family Muraenidae; genus Gymnothorax; species Gymnothorax reevesii. The sequence continues at coordinate 60,971,897 of CM056587.1, read as the reverse complement.
GACAGACAAGTTTTCTTTTCTAGAAAACTGCATACCCCTGCTTTAAGCATCACTAATGCACCGGACAGACAAAATAGATTCAAAAGCCATATAACATGATTATTAGAGATTGGGGAAAAAAAAATTGTTGTGATTTTTGTTAGTATTATTGTGATTTGAAAAAAAAAAATCCTGATGCAGGAATTAGGCCATATCGCCCAGCCCTACTGTCATTCATTTAAACCAGATGCGTGTCCTTTCAAAGCGGGGTAGTTGAGGCTGCTGATTAGAGATACGCTTCGCCATTAACTCCACGAGTTCCAAATTAGATTCAGCTGATCAGCTTGTGAAGCTTTTACTAACATGCACTGAAGCTTCTTTGTTCTCAGACTGATGGTTTGCATTCATTTTAGGGGACTCAAACCTTACAGAGGCTGCTAACCCAGGTATTTTGCTTAAATGCTTTATTGTGTAAATAACCTGTGCATATGTGCTGGCCCCTGAAAAGATTGGCATTTGACTACAAATAGCCATAAATGGATTATATGAAACACACTTTTTTTCTGATGTTACACGATAGGTGGCATGATGTGCAATAGTTTGGGTATTAGTGCCTAATACTCTCATTTTTTTAAATACTTTTAGCCCTAGAAACTACTGCAAATCCTGAAAAATCAACTGTAGCACCCAAGAATCCTGATGGAGGTAAATACTTACGGTCCCTTGAAAAAAAAAAATCCCTCTGAAATTCCTATGCCCCTTTCATAGTTAAACATTTTCACTGTACTCCGTGGTTTCATACATCCTGGTGTTCCTGTTTTTCTCAGGTGTACTTGATGGCTTTGACCTTGGGGATGCCCTAGTCCCAGGTAATGTAACCTTTGAACTTGTAGCTTTGGACTGCATCTGATCCTCCCTCTGCATTGAATGTGTGTAAATCTTGCTGATGTCATTTTGGGCTCATCCTTGACTCTGCTGATCTGCGGGATTTCTGCACGCACACTCCTTAATCCAGGGTCATTTGTGGATTTACTCAATTTCCGTAAATTGTTTATTAATGTCAGTGTTTGTTACACACATGTGCACAATGGCGCACGTGCAGTATATTTACACACTGGGCTTGATGCAATGTTTAGTTGAACCAGTGGTACTGCATATGGTCCACGCCCCTTTAGAGATTTTAAACCTCATTCAAAGATTCCAGGCTAATTCATAAATTTCAGCCACTTAGACTTCCAGTTCCCCATCGCATCTTCCATTTCCTAAAAGTCTATTATTTCTGCCTTGTCTAAATTTAATTTGCTAATCTATCATTTTTCCGAGGTTAAATGTCTAATTATACTCGGATGATTGTCTCATTGCAGTTGTGTCCATTCCTTGATGTGGGTGAACATACTTTTTTCTTTCAATCCACTGCTAGTTAATGCTGTAAAGGACCGCAATTCACTCTTATTGACTGTAGGAACTCAGAATGCTTGAGCAAGATGAGTGCTTTTTGTTTTCCTAACCATGTTGTGGTGCAACTTCTGCTCTGAGCCACACTTCAGCCAATCAGATTGTACCTAAATGGAATTGTAAACCAATCATATTGTCCTAAATTGGAATCTTGCACTAACTTGGTTATGAGAAATAATCCCGTGAGCAGGACTTGCTCTATGATGAAATGGGGACAACTCAGTAGATACAGTATATATTTAATTTGATTACCCAGAGGAGCTGCTGCGATTTTATTTTTTTTATTTATTTATTTTTTTATATAGTGGTCTAGTCATTGAAACCTCAGCTCTCCTGTGCAATCAGTCTTTTCCTGTCTTCAGAATTTTCAGCTACCTGGCTGCTTTCCATATATCATTGTATCTGAACTGTCGCTATTTTCACTCTTTCAAAACCAGACCCAGATCCAGCGGACAACAAACCCAAGGATGGAACTGGTGAGATGACATCATGTTTGGTGCTGCTCAGCTTGGCCCTGTTTAGCCAAGTCTCTCTTGGTTTTTGCCAAGTTTGTTGTGTCGTTCATGTTTTGAAGCTTTTCTGTGCTTCCTCCCCAAAACTTGAGGTGACATTGGGGACTCCGACTTGGCTGACTTGGGTAAAGACGATAACGAGTACAAACCTGACGGCGGTAAAGGTAAGTTTAGACTGCATAGGAGTCACTTACTTTATCATTTACTAACATCTTGGCATTAACCCCATCTCTAATTGAGCTTATCAGTTATGTAATAAGTTATTAAGCAGTAAATGCTACAGAGGTGGTAAGATGCGGATATTTGTTAATGTTCTTACTTTCATACAATACCATAGAATACCTTCTTCACAAATAAATAAATAAGTAAATATCTATGGTGTATTACAATGATTGAAAGCCTTTTAGTCGATGTATCATTCTGTAGTATGTTTTGACTTGAAATTGAGTGAGTCTTACATTCCATAGTTGGGAGACTAAGGCCTAACTCTTCTCAAAGGCTCTGATCATCTACTCATATTTGTCTTATGTTATTTGATACAAGTTTTTTTTTCCCCTTTCCATTGGGGGGAACGCTGATGTACAGTTCACTTACAAGTTCACTAATGCAGTTGACATCATAAATAAGACAGTTTTCTACTCCACGTGTATCGCAAGAAAAAATGCAATAAATCAAACTGAAGTTAACTTGCGCAATGTCAAACAGTCTTGAAAGCAGAGCTCCACTCATTACGGTTCTGGCTTTTCCTCAAGGTTAAAGTTTTAAAAACAAACATGTTTTCCCCAAGCAAATGGCTGCCAGACTCACCTTTGCAGAGCTTCAGCATGTGCGTTTGTCATGGTAAATGCTGCGCTTCAGGCAGAGAGGTGACTGGATGTGGATGTTCCGGTTTTCTGAGCGAAACTCTCACAAGCTTTTGTCTGGCTTTCCTTGCATTGTAGGACGCGCCATTGACCCTCCACCCGGCTCCAATGGTATTCCCTGCGCTCGCTTGTTTTGGTTTATTTCAAATTGATTTCTATCAGGTCTCAAGTATTCCTGAAATTTTGAATGATTTTAGTGAGTTAAAATCCCTTCTCAAGGGCCTCCATTTAAATACAGACTCAAAATTGTTGGAGGCTTTCTTGGTGTTTATATGCTTTCATGTTATAATTATGAAATATTTTCTCAGCCTTGTGTATTTGAAGCAGACACTGGCTGCTTGGCGTCTGTTGCTTTATCTGTGTTTCTGTTTTCAGAAGGAGGTGCAGATCAGCCTCAAGGTAAATGGTGATTATGTTATCCTTCCTGATTACATAACTTCTCTGTTATCCGTTCATATGTGCACTACCCGGCCAAAAAAAAAGTAACCGTTTGGAAATTAATGAACAAATTCTATAGTTGGATCATGATTGAGGTTATTAATACTGTACGTTTCAGCTGGAAATAATCATTTTAACCCTGACTGATGAAGCGCGTCGCTACTCATTTCTTAAAAGATCATGTCGGAAGACACATCCTCTGATGGTGGAAAAGATGTTACAGTATTTTTGAACGGGCAAGTTATTTGCCTGTATTAGCAAAAAAAAAAACCGTGAATTACAAAAACAAGTATGAGGAATCATTTTCACAAACAAATTTACCACCACGAAGTCCTGACCTTTAACACATTAAAAGTTATTGGGATGTGCTCAAGAAAGACCCCCGAGTGGTTCAACCATTATGTCGAGAAGACAAGATCTTGGCCAAAAATTATGGCACTTCTGATCGAAAATAAATGCTCTAGCATTGCATATAGTTGTCAAAACAATGACAAGACAAATATGCACTGTAATCAAAGCTACAGGGTTTCCAACTAAATATTTGTGTGTGCAACTTTTTTTTTGGCCGGGCAGTGTATATTTCAGTCATTTGAAGATGCGTGAAGTGTCTTGCAAAAATGGATGTTTTTTTTATAAGCAATGGTGTATGTCTGTTGACAATAGTGAGTATGACCATCTGGTAAGAGCCTGTGTAAGTCCAGCTTCCATTTCGGCACCAAAAACTACAAGTGGTGCTCAGATAGCCTTGTCCCATTGGGCACAGGGTAGGCTAAAGCCAGCCAGCCATTTGTTAGATTACCACTACATCACTGCTGTACGGTAGTGCCCATGACTCATCATGTGGAGATGTGTACGGCCTCTCACCGGCTGAAACTCTTCTGCAGTACAGTTCTTACTGTGAAATGTTGAGCTCACAGATCTAAGCTATGTTGGCAGTACTGACACTTGAGATTCCCTATTGGGAATAATTGGGTATAACGCTTTGTGAAATTGGATAAATACTGAAATAACCAATTTTGCTAGTTGGTTAAGTAAGTAAGCTAAGTGCATGGCAGTCAGATTTGACTGACACTTCTGGTTGGTTGAAATTTTGTACAAATGACCCCCTTTTCTGTCACTCTGTGTCTGCATTCCCTCTTCATTTGGCATTTCCTGTTGTGATTAGGAAGCTTTATTCATTAAACTGAATTTTTACTGACAATTTTTGCTCAACAAATATAATTTCCAACAGACCACTGCAAACAATTGCCTAAAATTGGGCAGTAGTAAAGTGAGTGTTTGCCAAATGTTTTGATCTAAATGAATGAATAAGATATGACAGAGATTCCCTGTGTATGAATCTGGAGATGTGATTGCCATTGTTTTGACTGACTCGTGGTCATTGGGTGTTGGTGTTTAACTTTCAGCTCATCCTTAAACTCATGACTTTACATTATTTATTTATGTAATTGTGCAGAAGTGCATATTGGTCTGTTTTTTCTTGAAGTGGGCAACTTTTTCCGGTGTTGGTTAGGAAGGCGCCTGTCACGTGAAAAATGGGTGCCTCTTGAGTGTCTTTGCAATTACTGTGAGTCTAACATGCAAAACTGCTTTCATATTTGCATAAAAAATGCATTCTAAACTCCAGGAAGTGGTAATTGTCAGAGATATGCTCCTCCCCTGCAGACAGCTGCACACGCATTTACTTCCTGCCACTTTCCACTTTCGTCTGTATGCACATCAGAAAATATGTTGTAAGTAAGCATATGTTGTTTACAGACATAATTGGATGTGGTCTTGCACCTGTCTGCTACCAAGATAGCGTGAGAAAGGAGAGTGAGTCAGTTGGAATTACCCGGAGGGGTCATCGTATACGCTTGCAGTTATTCGTGTTTCTTCTCTGGTCAAAGAGCTGTTTGGAACCTGCTGTGGCAAAGTCTCATGCAGCCCTTGAGTGGGTTTGCTGTAGAGTTCCTCGGCGGGGGCACGATTACAGGGCTCGAGAAAAATTGTTCTTTATTTTTCATGCACTTTAAGTAATGATTTTTAGCGCAACATGGCAGTGTCTACAAGTCTATTCATTCTAAAACTTGGAAACAGGAGCAAGACAAGTGAATACTAGTTGAGAGATAATTAACCGAGCTGTCCAGTAATAAATGAGGAACTTTGAAAAGAGAGTGGGGTTACTTCTATTTTTTCATGCCCCATTTTTGTGTAGGCTTGTTTCCTGGTTGCTATGTTACAGTACTTCCTGGAAAATACCTTAAAATGATGTAGAACATTTTAGATGTTTTCTGAACACAGGGTGTTTGAATTACGAAATGAAAATGTCACAAAGCTTGCTCTCACGTTTCTGGACAGAACGCACATCTCAGTGAAATGGCTTATAATGCTTCAATCTGCTTTGTAACAAACTACTTGTTAATGCGTTGTTGAATGTAACATTGCCTTGTCTTGGCCTAGTGCTGTAATTTGAAATGAACTGCACTGAAAGAAAGAAGGTTTCTCTGTTTTTCATAGATAAGTTCTTTTCTGACAGTTAGCTCGGCCTTCCATGCATTCTTAACATAGCATACCTACATTGCTCTTCGATGATTGATCTTGCCTCGTCTGTGATGTGTATTTGAGCCTCATGCCTTACAGTACATCTCCTGCTAAATTTAGTAATGAATTTCGGTCTTTGTGAAAAAGAAGTTTATTACTAAGTGTGACCTCATTTTTGACATTTCTGCATGTGATCAAAAAGACAAATAATGGCTCAAATGAATAACATCTATGCTTTTTTTCATATTGGGCTGCTTTAGTGTTGAATCTCTTCAGTGCAGGCTGAATTAAGACCTTGCTGTTTGTGCTTTCAGTTCCATTTTTCCAGAACATCAACACGGCTGATTACAGTAAATTATGAATGTGTTGTGTCCAGAATACAGTCGTCAGGGTTTTGCCATCATTTTGTCTGCTCACGCTGGTTTACTATGGAAAAAACCCTCAGGTGCATGTACGTATGTATGCGTATGTATGTATGACTTTCTTGCGGCTGTGGTGAAAATGCCGTCACTTTAGAATATAGGGGCAGTGCTGGTCGTTATGCTTGATTTAGCACCAGTGCAGATGGTGGTGTTCCACGTTTCAGAGGTTGATTTTGCTGACTGGCCCATGATCATTTAAAGTTATTTTTTCCAACCAAACCAGCCATTATCTGGTTTTTGATTTTTCAACATTGAAAAGCAAGAGCTTGTTCCTAACCTTTGCTAAGCTCATACACATTTCAAATTAGGCTAAATTTAGCAAACTTGCAAAATTAAGATCAAGCAGGATAATGATGGTTGATTGGGTTTATGGTGGTTTCGCTACTTTGGTTTTTCGCTACTGCGCTTTCGATACTGCACACTGTGCTTTTGCTACTGTGTTCAAGTCCGTTCACGATAGATCAATTCAAGTTAAGAACATAAATATCACTTGAGAATCAGTTGTAAAACTTTATAAAAACCTTTCGCAGTACAGCTGAGAGTATTTTTTTTGGGTTCTGAGTCAATACGGACAATCAAACAGAGTTCGAATTGGCAAGCAACACTTTTGTGCCCAAGTTTCTTTGCTTATCCAACTTTCAGCTTCATTTGTGCTCATAATTCATGCTGGTAAAAGAGTTTAGTTGAAATGAAGTGTAAAGACAAGCTCTCCCATAGCTTTATTACTTTATTACTTTAAATTTTCAAAGAGATGTGAATAAAAAATTAATTTTGGGGAACAGGGGTTGGAGTTGACGAGCTGATAGTGAAAAGCCAAAGTAGCAAAACAACTGGGACATAGCAGCGATAGTACAGTGAGCAGTTGCAAAAATACAGTATCGAAAAGCCAAGTGGCAAAACAACCGGTCACTGCTATGTTACTGTTTATACCATCAATATAAACTTGATATGGACATGAGGTAGAACCTTTCGCAGCACTTTAACCCCTCTATTAACCTCCGTGGCATATCTGCTACATTAAGTGAAAGGGTTAACAGCCTGGACACCCCACTGGTTTTGTTTCTTATTGCCAAATAAACATTTGAGAATAACTTGAATGGTCCGTCACTTTAATTTTTCCATTGGCATTATTACCTTATTACATTATTATGTACCAGATCTGCTATATTTTGGAAAGGTGGGCCAAAGGGTCGAATTTTTTTTAAACTATTTTTCCAAATATTGGCCCATATATTTGCCTAGGGAAATGATTTTTACACAGTTGGAAAGGTACTTCATTAACAGAGGGTTAATGCCCAGCTGTTTTCACTAAATATAGGAAGATGGGGGTGTGTTTTTTGGAGACTCGTAAACTGAAGAACAATATGGAGAGATTGGAACAGGAGAAAGGGAAGCAGAACTTAGCCGTAGACAGGCCTCTTATGCATCGGGATGTTGTTGTTGGTACTGCTGTCGCCTCATAGTTTGAATTTTGTGGGTTCGAATCCAGCCAGAGGCCTTTCTGTGAGGAGCTTGCTTGTTCTCCTCGTGTTTGTATGGGTATACTCTAGGTACTCCTGCCTCCGCTGATAGGGTCACTCTTGACCAGGGTACCATCAGTATGTACCCAAGGTACAATTAGATATATCGGAATGTACCCACATCTCTGTAACAATATTGTTTTGTACCCAGACTGTATTGATTATTTACTCAGGGCTCTCTTCATTTTGTGAGTGAACTCCTCTTTCGTTTCATCACTATCCACTGCAGTTGCGAATTTTGTCTTCACATCACGACGACTGCGATTGAGGCCGTATTTTGTGACTGGGTTGTGTGCAGGAGAAGATTACAATCATAGACTGTATAAAAAGATGGATGCAGCACCCAGGTCTGAGAAGTGAAGCCAATGCGTAAAATCTCTGAAAATTGCATTCTATTTAATCGCCAGCAGATGGCGACATCGGTGGTTGCAGAAAGAAGTTCAATGCTATAGAAGTTTGTGAGAAAATAACCCTTCTTTCCCACCTGATTTATTATTTCAATAATGATTTTCCAAATTATTTTATGGTATCTATTCGCGAGTTGCAAGTCTCATTCAATATATCATGATGTTCATTTTTGTAAATTGTGGTCCCAAATAGACTAGAATAAAGGATAAATCCAGATATTCTTTATGAGCATTGCTATCCTCTGGGCCTCGTCAGATACAGTCAGATCCACCTGTAGATCCACCTCTCGCTCCTCCCTGGATCTTCAATTCACGCACTTGTCCCATAGGAATCACATCTGGTTTCAAAATGACAAAACGGCGCTGTTCAATTCGTCAAAATCGAAGCTTCCTAAATGGTTTGCTGAAACCAATGGGTGTCGTCACGGTTGCTTCGTCCATCTTTTTATACAGTCTATGACTCCAATCCATTGCCGCCTACATTAATTAATGCTACATCTACCTGATCAATTGGCTGAACCATTCTCACGTTCTTTCCAGCCCACACAACTCCATTAATATTTTTGCAAATGGATCTCTGAATACATGACACACAAAGTTCGAGAAAAATGTTAATTATCTCCCTACTGCCGAATAAATCTCGTGGAGCGAATTGAGAATATATTCTGGGTGCATATCAATACAAGATGGGTACAAAACGATATCATTACAGAACTGTGGGTACATTGCAATATATCTTACTGTACCTTGGGTACATCTTGATGGTCCCTGGTCGAGAACGACCCTATCAGCCCCACTTCCTCCCTAAGTCCAAAGACATGCATGTTTGGCTGGTTGGAGACTCTAAATCCTCTGAAGATATGAGTAAAGAGTACGTGATTAGTATAGCGCCCTCCATAATTATTGGCGCACCTGGTGAAGATGTGTTCTTTGTTTTTTCTAAATAATATGGGACCACAATGAAAAAAAGAGGAAAATCCAACCTTTAATTCAAGTGCATTTATTCAGTGGGGAAAAAAATCCCACATTAAGAAATTTTACATCAAATCACATCAAATTTTACATCAAATCACGTATGCCACAATTATTAGCACCCCTGATGTTAATACTTTGTCCAACTCCCTTTTGCCAACAAAACAGCACCTAATCTTCTCCTATAATGTTTCACAAGATGGGAGAATACAGAAAGAGGGATCTTCGACCATTCCTCTTTGCACAATCTCTCTAAATCATCCAGCGACCTGGGTTCTCTCCTCTGCACTCTCCTCTTCAGCTCACTCCATGGGTTTTCAATGGGGTTGAGGTCTGGGGACTGAGATGGCCATGGGAGGAGCTTGATTCTATGTCTGGTGAACCATTTCTGTGTAGATTTGGTCATATGTTTAGGGTCATTATGTTGCTGAAAGACCCAGTGACGACCCATCTTCAGCTTTCATGCAGAGGCCACCAGATTTTGATTTAAAATGTCCTGGTAAAGCGTTCATGATGCCATGCACCCTAACAAGGTTCCCAGGGCCTCTGGAAGAGAAACAGCCCCACAGCATCACCGATCCTCCCCCATACTTCACAGTGGGCATGAGATGCTTTTCTGCGTACTCATCTTTTGTGTTCCACCAGACCCACTTAGAGTGTTTGTTGCCAAAAAGCTCTATCTTGATCTCATCTGACCAAAGCTCACGGTCCCAGTTGAAGTCCCAGTACCGCTTAGTCAACTCCAGATGTTTGCGTTTATGATTGTGTGTGAGAAAAGGTTTTTTCTGTGCATGCCTCCCAAACAGCTTGTTGGCATGTAGATAGCACCTGATGGTTGTTTTGGAGACTTTGTGACCCCAAGATGCTACCATTTGTTGCAATTCTTTAACAGTGAGCTTTGGAGAACTTTTTACTTCTCTTACCATCCTCCTCACTGTGCGTGGTGGCAAAATAACCTTGCGTCCTCTTCCAGGCTTGTTTACCACTGTTCCAGTTGTTTTAAATTTCTTAATGATTCCTCTGACAGTAGATATGGGCAGGTGCAGGCGACTGGCTATTTTCTTGTAGCCATTGCCTGACCTGTGAAGGTCAACACAATCGGCAAGCAATCTATGCTAAGCCACCTAAGATAAAAGGAAGCGTCATTTATTAAAAAAAGCATTGGGCAAATTAAAAATCTATTTTTGGCTAATCATTTGTATGTGCCCAATTGGTATACTTACTATCAGTTATAGCAATGGCTGTATATAGAATTGGCAAATCATGAGCATGTCATTTTTTGTGGTAGATCCTTTATATGGGTGTCAGATTTAAGTATATTTGTTATAACGTTGCATTGCTCCATGTTGCGCATTAATGTGTTCGGGAAGAGTGGTAGCAAACAGTTGTGCCCACGGACATATCAACGCCTTAACTGTCAGGTTGACTCTGCTAGTGGGAAGGGCGTGGCTTGAATAAGGCCCAACTGCATTGTGGGGCAATGGTCTTTTTTTCTGATAGGCTTGTGTGGTAGCCTTTTCATTTCTCAAAAATACGCTTTTCCTCTACAAATCCATCCTTGGACTCCTATTAAAGCTGTTCTGAGCATTTTTTTTTTAATTTCAAAAACTTTTTCGATAATCTTCCTATTCCTGGCACCCTGACAAAAGTTGCGTAATTAAATGCAATGAACCACCTGAATTTCAACATGAAACCCTTATTTTTCTAATGAGTCACGTCATCCCAGCAACGGAAGATCTAATGAATTAAGGGAGTGATCAAACCTGAAAGCTGCTTTCTGATTTTGGGATGAATTGACTTGTATCATTGGCTTCTGTATATTTCATAGGTGTTGCTACCTGTGCTAGTGCTGTTGGCGTAAGGTTCCTTGAGCAGCTGAAACTGTCAGTTGAAGGGAATTTGATTGAAGACCTTGTGAAATTGATGAGTCATCCCTCATGCATAACTTTATGTAACTCTTGTCTTACCACCTGTGAGATATGGGCCAGTTTCCAAAACACAGATAAAGCTTAATCCTTGACTAAGTGCAGTTTTCAATGGAAAATCTCCTTACAAAACTCTGTTTAGTCCAAGACTACACTTAATCCACGTTTGTGAAACTGGGCCATGGTGATTGCTGTTGCCAAAATGAGGAATTAACCTTCTCTTGATCTCTGATGTTCTGATAGTTTGAGGTTGAAACAGTTTCAGCTCTTGCCCGAAGGTGTATTTTCCACTGTTCAGCAAATGAGCGTGAAATTCACCTGCAAGTCACTAGAATGAGTAGGCTCGTAAACATTGAGTAACTATAGTCAAACGTACTCACGATGATTCAGGCATTTCACAGAAGTATACATAGCTGTTATGGCTGGTGAACGGTCTTGCAGAAGTAAACCTGGCAGCTAAACCCAAAAGCAAATATGCACTCGGTGGTGTTGACGGTGAATCAGCTGGGGAAAAAAAAAAGAAAAACATTAATGATCTGGTTCAGCCTGATGAACATGTCAGGATATGAATATTGGCACGAGAGCAGTCGATGTTGATGGGAGTGATAGCACCGAGGCGTTAAGATTGGGAATCTTGGAGGCCGTCCAAAGTAATCTGTTAAGTGTGGCTGGAGATAGCAGACTTGTACTCGTGTCCAAAGGCTGATCCTGAATGGAAACATCACCTCGCAGTACATTCGTCGCTCAGGGGTATCAGCTTTGAATTTTAACCGTCACATGGAGTTTCATCTCCTGGTGTCACGGTAATGTGAGCTGAATTTACGACCGGTGAAGCCATTTGCTAACGGGACAAAACTGAGTTTGTCCTGATTGCAGTGTATAATCATTACATTACAAACCTTCCTTTCCTGTTTTCGGGCCTGCTGTAGCAATCATCTACTGGCTAGTCATAACCGCAATCTTCTGCCGGCTAGTTGTAACCTGTTTGTCCCAGTGAAATGGCTCACGGGGACTCCTAAATGCATGAGAATTCTGTGCAGCCTTGACGGCTGAGCACACTTCATCTCTGACTATTTTCCCTCTCTCAGGGGACCCTCGCCTCGCGGCTCTCTCAGGAATTTTTTCACACTCAACCCCAACATTTCACCCCCGGTGTCTTTTTTTTTTTTTTTATAAATATATATTCGTAAGGCCTGTGCTGTGCTGCAGAGGGCAGCCTAGCATTTGCCTGTACAATGGGCTCGGCATCCTCTGCATTCTTTCCTGCCAAATCATGGTCACGAGCCTCACCCTGCAGTCCCTGTTTATGATTTTTGCCCGAGTATGGCATTCAAGTTTGTTTTTTAATTTGTTATTCTGGTTAAAACAAAGTATGTCCTTCACTGCATTGTCTGCTGAACGCGGCACGTATTGCCCAGTTCTCAAAATGTTAATTTTATTGATTGTTTGGGTCATAAATTTACTGCTCATTGAACTATGAATCATTCTACCGGTGCTTCTTTCCACAAGATTTGTTTTTTGAAGCGCTGCTGTTTGTCATTTGTTTAGTTTACTAAAATCAGCAAAGCAGCTACTGTAGAGGTGAGCTTAACTCCCGGGCCAGTGTTCATCCATCCCATTGAGGATTTTTGGTTGCATGCATTTTCTGTGCCTTAGCACTTCATTCTGGCTCCTTTAAATCATTAAGAAGCTGCAGATTTTGGTGAAGAAGCGTCAAATGTTACACCCACGCAAGTAGAAATGTACCGCGAGCGTAATGAAATGCTAATGTAATGCAGATCTGCACCTTTCAATGTAATAATCCCGCAAATGTAATGCGTTTCATGGGTAAATGTAAAATTAGTTATATACCACAAACGTGGGCATTGTTGCTACCCTTTTCAGGTGTAATATTCTTCGTCAAAATTCGCAGCTTCTTTACGATGCTACTTAATTCTGGCACAGCTCATATGCATAGGCAATAATCATGATAACGGTAACCAAGCCATAAGGGTATTGGACAAAGACTGGAATGGAAGCCTTTTTCATTTTCAGTGACAACCTCTAGTTGCACCCACACGCAGTGGGCAATTAGGACAATGGAGCCTTCTCTGTTGATAATTAATATGTTATTATTATTAGCTGTAGTAATCGTAGTAATTGCATAATTGCTTGACAATTAAGTTGAAATAGACAAAGTTTGGGCTCTACAGCAATAGGGAAGCAATATATCTGTGGCGGCAGTGTATTCCCGAGTACTCCATAGTACTCCAGATATTTTTTTTATAGGGGATACAATAAGTTAATTTGACACATATCACCCTCACAGAATGTGTGGCTTTTCTGAAATGTCATCTGTACTACTGTAATATGCACATTGGTTGGTCTCTACTTATTTTCAGTCCTGTAATGTAAATGTATGTATGGTTTCTGAAATTTACTCGTTTTGCGGTATATTTGTTCCAGTACACAGGGAAGGTTGTTTTGTGGTTTCGCGGGAATATTGAATTACAGTGCCACCTTGTGGAATGTACATTATTTCTAGGTTACCCTCTGCTGGACTTCATGGGAAAATATTCGCTGCTTGTATATGGCTTAGAAGACACGAAAACGTTCCAGTGCAGGAATCACTTTAACGTTGTTTTTTCCTTTCGGATCACAGAGGCTGGAGCGGGTCAGATTGCTGGCATCATTTCAGGGATCGGGGCGGCCATTATCGGCGCGGTGACCAGTTACATCGCGTATCAGAAGAAGAAGCTGTGCTTCAAAATACGGGGTGGCGGTCAGTAGAACTTTGATAGCCACAAATCTTCACAAAAAAGTTGTATCTTTGTGTCAGTCTTCCTACGACTGATTTATGGCATGGTACAGTATGTGCTATTTATAAATACGCCATAGTTGATTCTGTGGAGGAAGGAAGCATTTCTCGCCACCCCTCCCCCGCTTCATATCTGTCTTCCCCCCTCTATCCCCTTCCATTATTACTACCATTTTAATTTCCAAAACCCCCTGTAGGTCATTCATGGGGTTTCCCCTTCCTTTAAGTTTCTGTGTTCAATCAATATGAACCTTACTGTAAAGAACATCCCTCTTTGTTCTGGTATAATTTTGTTCTAAGTTCCCATGCTAGGGCTCTTTCTTCTGGCACCGCGGGGCCACTGACTTCACCTGTGTTTTTGGTTGTAATTACTGCTCAATTATTTCCTCATAATTTGGCTACCAAAATTAAATTTGATTAAAGTCCATCGGCTTTAATTATTGTGTTCCAGGACAATTATTAAGTGTTCCTAAATCTCTCTCTCTTTCGCTCTCTCTCGCAGAGGATCCAGAGAGCGGAAACAAGTCTGACCCACAAGGTAGGCCCTCATCCCACTTCCTCACGCTTTGCGTCATGTAGTTTATCAGGCGAGAATCGCACTTCCTGTGTCAGACTGGCGCAGGGAAGCGAGCCCTCCACCGCGGCGTGTTTTCAGCGCATTAGTCGACGCGTTTTCAGGTTGTAAACCCTGATCCTTATTTTTTGTCCTGCCGCAGTTATGAGCAGCCTGGTCCAGTCATCCTAACTCACGCTGGCGGAGAAAGCCGAAGACAAGCCGCTCCACGCCCATCCCACCCACGATCTGCGACAGAAAGCTACCTGTGGCTACGAAGTTTGAGCAGCGTCAATATTAGTCACCTCGATGGCGGTTATAGTCTCATGGAAAACGTGCTGTAGAATTTAACTGAGATTTTCCTGTTAACGTTTGGCAAATTTCAGTGTGTCGTGTCATTGGGCATTGTTGAAATATGCCCAGAGTTATATTAGTCACAAACATACATCAAGGTCAATCCTAAAATTGCAAAAAACTCAATTCAGAAATGGTTTACAAGCCCCTTTTCATTGTTTTAATTGACTCTCCAAAGTGCCTTATACTTCGAATTTTGGGAAAATAGTTGATACCAGTTTTTTATCAACGTATTTTTATATTGCTTATAGGTCACTCACGCACACACACACACACACACACACACACACACATACATATACATGCACGCACGCACACACACACACACTCACACACACACAAAACAGCTGCGCACACTCAGGTTGATTCATGGGCGATTTACTTTGGCTTGAAATATTGAGTGGCTTTCCAAATGTTGAATGTCCAATTCTGAAATGCGTAGTTGAAAGCTAGAGATGACTGCGCCGAACCCAAATTTAGTAACTTATCCAATTAGGTCAAGCGAATGCACAAAGTCCAGCTCTCCGTACCAGAGTCCCACAAGCCTGAAGTGAAGAGAGCATTCTGAATGTGTGGCCTTCACATACTGGACTCAAGGCTTAACTTCATCTACTCTGAAGGATTAGTAATATTTCGAGAGCATCAGGCTCGAACATTTTAGAAAATACATTTTGATATAGAAATTGTTGGAGGAAGTGGGGATTAGTCATTTTTTGTGTTTTTAGTTTCTTATTGATTGGTCAAGCCTTTCTGTTGCTAATCGGTAGACCTTTTTTCCCTTTGTTTTGGGAACTGCCCTTTGCCTTGGAATGGGATACTTTATCTCTGAGCTTCTTTTGTTTTTCTTGTTTTGTTGTGTAAATACTCTGTAGGGATGTGTATAAAGGCATTTGCTGCTGTGTGAACTTATTTTATGTGAGGTTGATGAATTCAAAGCGATCCAAAGAAAGATCATCTTTAAGAAAGGATTTTATTTTGGGCATGATTTGGGAAAAAAAATGTTAGGAAGAATGATAGAATGTCTTCTCCTTTATCAATGAGCTAAAAAAATAAACATCATGGTCAAATCTGTAACATAAAAATGTCTCGGCTTCCTGTAAAAGTCTTCAATTCTTCATTTTCTTTCTTTGCTTACTACCCTACACTGCATTCAAAGTTTCAAACCTTAATGTACTGGCTTGTGGAATTGTACTTCTGTTTAGAACAGTTATGAACTGTTACATTTTGTTGTCCCCAATAAATTTGCCTTTTAAAACAGGCATTTCTTTGTCTTTTTATGATTGGGAATGAATCAGTGTGTTGCCATGCTATCTACTGAAAATTTTTGAAAAATATCAGCTAGTCTCTATGTATTCAATGAAATGGAATATGTGAGGGGTCTTGTCGAAAGGAAATGGTGTCAGATTTGCTTTTAGTTACTTTTTGGTTGTCCAACATTGTTTGCGGCCGGGCAACAGGTGGCCAATGCCCAACCCTGTTGAGATCGATAACCATTCACAGTACTGCTTTTGGAGTGAACTCGGTCTTTCCCAATCTATGAAAACATTCACTGTTTACTAACTTGCCTCAGGGCAGACATTACAGTGAAGACCACAAGGACAGTGGTGAAGCGTACAGATACTTGAAAATACTTATTTGAAGCTGCAGAACTCTGAAAAGTTCTACTGTCATGCCATTGCTGGAGAGTATGTTTCCTTTTAAAATGACTGAACCTCAGTGCCGATTTTAAAGATTTGGTATGAATGGGATTGCGTAGTTCTCGGATTCTGAAGCTGATTCACAGTCATTCGTTGTCATGTGTACATTTGTTACAGTTTATATCGGGAATGCCATGTCCTTGAAGACGCTGTAATCTCTGCGCGTGATTTATTAAAGCTGGCTAATTTTACTCTGTAAAAAGTCGGATCTCTCAGTTTGACAGCATGCCTGGTGAGTAATTTTTTCCAGTTAAGCGTGTCTCTGAACTGTCTAAGACATTGACATTTCCTCTCAGGAAATGACTCATTTCCATTTTTGATAGAGCCTGTTCCCTATCTAAAGTTAGTCCATGCTCTCGAATCTGTTGGCGTTTGGCAGCTTTTAAGATCAACTCATGTTCAAATCAACAACTCCCTACAAATGTTTCAATCCTAAGGTCCTGCCAGTCATTCCAATAACTTTAATATGTAAAATTCTGCTGTAATGAGATCCATACTCATTTGACTGATCCATGTGTTTGCAATAATTTTCATAACAGCATTAAAGTGTAATATTATGGAACTGAGTTGGTCAATTGGAGTTGCATGGTCTGTCAGCAATTTGGCTTTTAAAAAATTATTATTGGTAAATGTAGATCACTATTAGCCACGTATAGCAGTACATTAATTAAATCACATTGCAATCACTTTGCATTTCACTGAAGCCATAGTCTTTTTTTTATCAAGATGTTATATGTATGTATACCAAGATGTTAAGTTAAAAAACAAAAAAAGGCAGCGGAAATACTCAACACAACATACTGAATTAGCTCACACCATATGTGCGCTGCTCTTCCAATTCACTCCTTGCTTCTGTGTAATTTTTGCATTGTTTTGTATAAATTAGATGTTTCTACCAATTATGATGTGTCTCTGAACCAGTTCTATCTGCGATTTACTGGTTTGGTTTCCTAGGTTTCATTATACAGAACATGCATGACTCGCATCCTGGAGACGGTCATTGTCCCTATGTTTAGATAAGAGTGGAGGAAATGATTGTGCCTCGTTAACTTCCTCATTTTGTCCTTTTTTATGTCTTTTCTGTTGTCTCATAATGTTTTCGATCCCAATTAGAATTATTGCTTAATATTTTGGCAGATGTCACTTGGATGGCAATTACTCTGTGCACTAAGCACAGAATTCAAAAGTCCTCTCAGTACAATATTTGATCTAGCACATTTTACTCTGCAGGACAGCAGACATTCATTGGCCTTTTTTGATATGAATGTTTCAATTTGGCAAAATATATTAAGATGGCAGAAGGGACACAATCAAAATGTCAGAACTATTCTGAACTCAATCCTGAAATCAGTTATTTGTCACAATGTGCCTCAGTAGTGCTCACCAAACAGTGCCAACGGAAACAATGTCAAGGTTATTTCTACTCTTCATATATTTGGTGAATCATGAGGTCAATAGGTCTGTTTGGTTAAAGTAACTCTGAACCAGAGAATAAGCTCTTATCCCCTTGGTTGATTTCGAGTCTGATTTTGAAAAACAGTCAACTAATTAAAAAAAATGCAACCTTTATACTCTAAAACGGTGTTTCGCTAACCTCTCCTGGCGTACCCCTTGTCCTGCATGCTTTAGATCTCTCCCTGCACCAGCAAAGGTGATTCAAGTGATTCACTTATTATCAAGCAGCTTCTGAGGTTAATTATGACCTGATCATTTGAATCACCGGTGCTGGAGCAGGGAAAGATCTAAAACATGTAGGACAAGGAGTTCGCCAGGAGAGGTACGGAAAACACTGCTCTAAAAACAACTAAAACTATTAATTGTGCAGCAGTGAGTAACACAATTCTAGTTTTGACCTTTCCCCTAGTTTGGAATGCCAGGGCCATGGCAAAGTGGAGTGATGTGATTGAAGGGTATGTTTGGTCACTCATGATTCACGGTCTCACTCTCTTTGCCCCTGTATGTTAGTAATGGACCAGGCATTCGTCACTCTGGCCACTAATGACGCGTACAGCCAGGGGGCGCTAGTCATAGGGAAGTGCTTGCAGCAGCACAGAACGTCCCGACTGACAGTGGTCATGGTCACCTCGCATGTTTCCTCAAGTGCACGGTGAGGAAGCGCTCATATGACTTTTACGCAGCATTCACTGAATCACGAGCCTGAATTCGTTCAAAATCAGCCCGTAGTTTTCCCTTACAAAAAATACTAGCTAAGTTCTTTTTCTTTGCAAAGTTTGTGAACTGTGAGTTGAGAATTGTTAATCGACTTCAGGTCTATACTTTCTCGTCATAATTGTCTCACTCTTATTTCAATAAAATCCACTTGCTTCCTGATTCATATTCACCTGTACGGGCCTAATCACCACATATTTAGTCACTGAGTAACATGTGAAAAAGAAAGGAATTCAGGCAATATCTGCTAGGTCAAACATTTACTTCAGTTCTACATACAGGTACAACAGTCTGTTTGAATAGTCTGTCAGCTTTCACTGTATGTTTCTGCATGAACTTTACAGAACATCATGTAAGTTGTCATGCCTGACTGACTACCAAAGATCAAAGCTCGACCCCTCTTAAAGAGTGACATCCAACCCCAGTTCCATACAAGTTGGAACTTCATGGAAAACGCGCAAAATAAGGACTAAACTGAAAAGTCTACTAATGCTCACTTTTATTGAAAATGATTTAACACATTGTATGATGTACTGACATACAAATTTAATTATTTATTGGCAAGATACAATGCGATCATTGCAACAGAGTCCAAAAAGGTTAGCAGAGTCAATAGTTTACCAGTATGGAATTCTCCCCCATTCATCCATTAAAACATATCTTTAGATATGCAGTTTAATCATTGAGTTTCCAAAGGGCCCAACTCCAATGAATCAGAGGTCTGCATATCTTATAAGAAAGGTAACTGTCTTTTAATTTCTTCCAAAAGTACGCCAATGACACCCTCTGGTGAAGAAATGAACTAAAAATATATGGGTCATAACATATGGGCAAAAAAAAAAAAAAAATATATATATATCAATTTTTCCCTTTCTTGAAAAAGAGTGTTTCTTGGAGTTCGGCCCTCTGGGAACTCAAGAACTCAATTGTACGGGGCCTTTGTAGCCGCATATTTTGCCTTATAATGCACCATACATTCTCAATTAAGACAGATCAGCTGGCTAAACTGGCACCCGGGTTCTCTGCTTACGCAGTTACACACTTGTAATCGGTGTAGAGTGCAGTTTGGCATTGTCTTGCTGGAAAATGCAGAGACTTCCCTAGAACAGACAATGTTGAGATGACAGCATATGAAGCACCTAAATGTATTAATATCTTTCTACATTAATGAGGCCCTAAAAATGGGCAAATCACCCATGCACTGTGTAGTGATGCATTCCCATACTATGACAGATGTTGGCATTTGGACGTGATGCTTATAATGACTAGGGTTACCCTTGTTGTCTTTGGTCTCTTTGGTCCGGAGAACACTTTGGCTGTTTTTTTTTTGTGTTTGTTTTCTGAAAACCACTTAATGTTGACTCATCAAATCACAAAACATCCTTCCACTGTGCCACTGTCCAGCTTAGATGACATCTTGCCCAGAGAAGTTGGCGGTGTTGTCGGGCAGAGTTGATGTATGGCTTTGGCTTTGCACGGTACAACTAACTTGCATCTATGGACATGGTGGCAAATGGTGTTGACTGATGAAGGTCTACCAAAGTTAATCCAAACTCACATTTTTATACACATGAAAGTCGCATGGCAATTCTTTAGACAATGACACCTGAGGGCTTACACATCACGGACATTCAGCCTTGCTTCTGACGCGCCAAGATTCCTTCCATCTTTGGATTATATCGCACACTGAAGGGGTGAAATGTCCAAAATCATCCCAATTTCTCTTTGAGGAGAGTAGTTTTTCAAAGTGATGGACAATAAGCTCACACATACATTGGCAGATTGGTGAGCCTTGACCCATCTTTGCTGTTGAGGGACTGGGCCTTTTTTGGGTGGTCTATAACCTGTGCTAGCCCACCTGTGAAAAATCACCCATTTCACATCACCTTATCATTTGTATTATTAAATCATTATTAGTCATAAGTAGCCCCTTTGGCAACTTTCCTGGACTCCATTGCAGTCATCAAATCTGAAATAAGCATACATTTTCCATAAACAATTGAATTCACAATTAAAAGAATCAAGTAATGTGTTCGCAATGTGTTGTCAATGTAGTACAGAGTGGAAGTACTCTTCAAATCACGTCTTTTCAATTGTATTTTCCAAAATGTGCCAGTTCTTTTGGAATTGGGGTTGTATTGTAAATATTAATGTCCTTGTTTTAAGTGTATATATTATACATTTCCAAAATGGGTACTTGACTATACAGTCATGCAGTATTTAATTATACTTGCAAATGACTTGAAATTCTGAGTAATTTTACCTATGAAGAAGAGGCCAAAGAGAAGCCACAATCATCCTCCTTAGCAAGTGCAACTTTTGACAAATACTTATGTTTCTAAACATATCAATGCATTTGGGCATCACTATGCATTTGAACTCCCAGCCTCTATCAGCTGAATAGGCAGCAGACTCAGGAACTACTGTGGGCCCTGTACCATCCCATTATTCCCTACCCCACACAGGGCTGCTCTAGCTGAAGTTTTCCACCAGGTAAAAGAGGTGGAAGTTCTGGATAGTTCTGACCGGGCGCACCTGAACATACTGGGGCGTCCTGAGCTTGGAGTCACTCTCACCAAGCTGCATTGCTGGGCCCTTACGGAGTACACCAAGTGTGTGTTCCTGGATGCAGACATGCTTGTGAGTTCCCACATTAAAACAGTTCACACATACATGTGGATCATAGGGCTTTAACTCTTTCCTGACAGCACTGGCAAATCTCAGACATGGCCAGTGAGAAAGGCTATCAGCTTTCCGTAATCATATTTCTTACTACATCAGATTACTTCATGTTACACATCATATGAAAGCTGACAGTCTTCTCTATTTGATGATGCCAAAAAATGGAAATGTTTGGCTATCTTCCGAATAGTTCGGCTCCTTGAAGCACATGACATCATTTAAAAGTTTTCTTGTGGAAATTTTTCAGAGTTGAGTGATATTTCATCAAAGATGAACAGCTAATTACATCACAAAAATGTCCAAAAAATATTCAAATGAATTATTTTGTGTGGCAGTGTGTTCCTAGCCTTTGGGAAAGAGTTAAAAGGCCATTTTCATTGAAAAAAAAAATGTTTTTGCTGCCTATCTTCTGTGTCCAAAGCTAATTAAGGTTGCAGAGTGGCAAGAGTGTTGTCATCCTGAGCATGGTGGAAGAATGGTGCCTTATCACTGACTGCTTAGAACGTCGAGTTGTACAAACAATAATGTTTAACCATATCTGAATGCATTGCTCTCTCCATAATTGAACAAACTGTAAAAATATCATGTGCTAACAGCTAACAGCACACAGAATCTTGACTTAAATTGCTTGGGTGCAGCAGACCTTTATACTTGCCTGGCTGAATGGGGAAAAAAAGCTCAGTTACTAGAATGTTCTGTGAGTCATATCATGGTATATGTTCACGGTCAGTTTTGGGGTGGGGGAAAAAAAAACATACAATTATGTTTTTATGTTGAATGGACATTATATTTATGTCTATTCAAAATTAATGGAAGAGCAAGTTGGTAAGAGATGACATAGTAAACATAGCAGCTACAATACAAGTCTTAGTAGCTGGGGAAAAAAAACAGTACCTAGACAAAATACCATTGCATACAGTGTACCAGAAATAGTACACAAATTATATCATTTCAGCTGGGAAACATATGAAAAGGTCCTCGGCAGTACTGAAATTCACTAGCGAGTAAATAGTTATTCAGAAATAAAAAATGCCCAGAGGTGGAGAGAATCTACCACCTTCCCAAGTTCTTCTATTTTTACATATGTGCCATACTTAAACGTTTCGGATCATCTCACTAATTTTAATGTAACACAATGTGAGTGATCTCAAAATGTCATTATTGTTAAATTTCATATTTAGAATGGTATCTTGAACACTGATCTTAACTGAAGAATGTGAGGCCTGCAGCTCTTTAGACGTTAATCTGGATTCTTTTGTGACCAGGATAGGTTATCGATGTGCTCTAAGAGGAATTTTAGGGAGGGTCCACCACTGTCCCAGGTTAATAATGGCTCTCACCATGGTTTTCAAAATCACATAGCTTTAGAAATGGCTTTGTAACCATTTCCAGACTGATAGATTTCAAAGGCTTTGTTCTTCCCTGCTCTTGAGTTTCTTTTGATTGCAGCATCATGTGCTTCTTTGTGCCTCTGCCACTTTGTCAAACAGGATCTATTTAAGTAATATTTTGATTCAAAAGGGCTGGCAGTAATTATGCCTGAATGTGTCCAGTGACACTGAATACAATTTTCACTAAAAATGTATTTAATGTGTTGATTTCGTAACTTAGGGGGCAATTAATTTTTTTTTTTTTCACATAGAGCCAAGTTAGAGCCAAGTAGGATAGGATTCACTTTTTTCCTTCAGTAAATGAAGTCATTGAAAAAATTTGTTTTGTATTTGAAGAGTTTGTTTCCAAAATGCAATAAGTGCCAAAATGATAAAAATTGAGATAATACCACGCGATAGCCCTGTGCTTCTTACACATGGTGCAAAAACCTGTTTTTTTTTTTTTAGAAATTCATACTAAAAGGTGTATTTTCTCATGGTCAAACATAAAGTTTATTTGCGTAAAATGGATATATTGTGATTTGGAAACAAACTCTTCATTAACTCGGGTTATATTTGTCTAATGTTAAATATAGTTTGATAATCGGAAACATTGAAGTGTGACAAATATGCAAAAATGGACGAAGTGGGGTCGGGGGAAAATACTTTATCGCAGCACTGCACCTGACTGGTGCAGGTAAGAATGCCTGCAGAATCAGAGAGCCTAGAGCTTTCAGGTGTAATGAGGTGATCACTGATATGGCTCCTGTAGAGAGAACTGGACATCCTGATGAGTCTAAATTTCCTCTCTCCCCAGGTACTGTGTAATGTGGACGAGCTCTTTGACCGCGAGGAGTTCTCCGCTGCTCCTGATCCCGGCTGGCCTGACTGCTTCAACTCGGGCGTCTTTGTCCTCCGGCCATCACTGCAAACACACGGCCAGCTTCTGAAGCAGGTCACGGAACAGGGCAGCTTTGATGGTCAGTGACTGTGACCAGTACAATAAACAGTTATGAAGCTATGCAGTATGTTAAAAACCCCTTTGCACAGAATACAAATAATGCCCATTTTTTCCCTGTTATGCATATCTAGCCTTTATAACACATTATTTGTTCCACAGAGACTGTTGAAAATTATTCCAGTGAAGCAAGACATTTGGAAATACAATTACAGAATTATTTAGATATTAAATTTCAAAATTTATGCACGCCGGTGTCTATATCTGTGCAAAGGGTTTAAATAACTTGACTTACAAAACAGAGCCTGCAGGGATAGGCCCCACACTTAAAAGTTTTATTTAAATTACCTTCTTTCTAAGTAAAGCAAAAATTCTGCCACAGATGTGAGATGATTAGTTTTGATTCATTTCTAGCTTTGTCCATGGAAAAAAAAATTTCACGTCAAGGATGCAGTAACATAGAATAAGCAAATATTTTCTGCTCGTGAAAGGAAAATGATTAAATTTAGTATTATATAATTCAATCATTTGGTTAGACAGACACTTTTTGCAGCACCTTGACCTTGTGATCTTAAATGATTCCTCAATTTGAATTTGAAGTGATTGTTTTTCTTAATTGAGGCTGTACTGCGGCACCTTGGATTCCACAGCGATGGAATTTATGGAAAACGTTCAGACTGTCAGCTTTAATTTGGGGAAATGTCTATATTGCGCTAACCACGTCGGAATCACAGCTCTTTTTATACGCCGTCGCAGTCCAAATACTTGTGGATCACATTAAAATTCATAAACCTCTCCTCTCAGTCCCTGACAGTGCAGATCAAATCTCACAGACACGCTCCAACCTGTGACTGCTCCGCAATACAAAACCACACCTAGTCTGTAGTTTTAGCACTGCTGAGTGTGAAAAGAGAGGTTTTTTTTTTCTTCTTCCATACCCTGTTAATAATTCAGGGCAGGCTTCTCCAGCTGCTGGGGCCTGGAGATGAAAGCGTTCTCTATCGAGGATTCATTAAACACAAATCTCCACAGAAATCGCACAATATGACGAACCCCGCAAAAGCCTCATCCAGCTCTCCTCTCAATGCCCCTCATTCAGTTCTGTCATTATGAGCTGTAATTACGGCCCCACTGACGCACTGCGCCATTATTTATAAATAATACACAAATAAAGTCGTCGCTGCCCCAGGGCTAACATGCACAATTAGGGAAGGTTTATGAGGCACTGTGGTACAGAATGCATTGCACCAGGGCACAAAAAACTACTCTTTAATCAACCCTGGGCCTGTTTCACACTGTCCTCACCATGTGCATCTTTTATAGGTGGAGACCAGGGACTCCTAAACTCCTTCTTCCGAAGTTGGGCCACCGAAGACATAAACAAGCACTTACCGTTCATTTACAATCTCAGCAGCAGTACAATCTACTCATACTTACCAGCATTCCAACAGTGAGCATTTCCCATCGCTTTCTCCAATACGGTCTGCAGTCATTTCAACATGATGCACGACTGACTGCGAAGTGAACTGTCAGTTAGAGAGAATGTACACGTTTCACACGGGGAGTCAAGTGCGGTTTTTGGAAGTGTACCTCAAGGTCTCATTTTTGGGCATAGCTAATTCGAGGGACTGCAATTAAATGTCCAAGCCTTGCCGAGGGTGGTGCTAGAGTATTTGTGTCGGAATATATACTTCCGGTTTCAGTGCGTGACACTGGTTTTCCCTTTGCATGTTCATGGTACGGGCAAAGGAAGAAAGTTGCTGTATCGGAACTGTGTACTTTTTTTTGGAGACACGATCTAACGGTAGCTTTCTAGTGTTTTTCCATAATTATGGGATACTATTGCACAATAGTACTGTATACGCTAACATGAGTCAAATACTGTCGCTGTCTTTTGTACACTGACCTGCCATTGCATCCCTCGCAAAGAGCATAGGTCGCTGTGCAAACCGGAAGTGCACATTCCAAAATGGAGAATTAACCTCCTTTAACCTCAAGCTCATCAGCCAATCTCACGCAATGATTTGGTAAGAACAGCAGTAACACTACCAACGGCAAAGGTTGGAAATTTAATAGCGATCTCTCGAATTGGCAGTGCTATATACATGTGATCTGAACCTTTTTTAATCTTCCGAGTGGTGTGTAGGTATGGGCACGAGGCTAAGATCGTTCACTTTCTGGGCGCAGTCAAGCCCTGGCATTGCAAGTATGACCATCAGACGGGGCGGGTTTACCTGGGGGACGGGTCCCCCTGCCCCCCGCATCTGGGCCCATTTCTGAAGCAGTGGTGGGCGGAGTACTGGAAGCCTGTACCTCCATCTTTTACACAGACATACATCAGCCAAGACCCTGAGACACACGAAGAGGTGAGAAAAGGTGGTTGTTTACTGTAATAGTAGTAGGCGTGACAATTTTATTAACAATACTATACACTAAAATACAAAACTAGTCTTGTGAGTGGCACTTTAAAATAAAAAAAAGTGAAGTATACAATAACATAATAATGATCTTAATAAAACTTGTGAACAGCAGTAATTGTTGGCGAAATACATTTCATTCAGTTCTGCGGTCAGTTTAGTTTTCTGGCTGAGACAGATCTATGCAAGAAATTCCAGAACTAGACACATACTTTGCCTGTGTGTTTGCGTACATTCGCAGAATACTTTCACAAGTCAATGGCGGATTTCTTTTTCACCATTGTTCCTATGAAATGAATCTTTCCTGACATCTTTGGCAGTCCAGAGCCCAGGACCCACACCACAGCGGCCAGCTGCTTCTAGAAGTATTCAAAAGTAGTCAAGGACTCACATTTGTCTATTACAGAGTGGCAGCATTGAGTTGACGTATCAGGGGATTCGTCTTTGCATAGAAAGGCTTCCTCACTCACAGCCTCAACGGAAATAGTCATTTTCTCACATTTCCTTTACTCTTCAAAGCCTTTTTCAATACCCCCGTGAAATATATAAAATACAAAAGTACAAGTGAAATATATAAAATACAAAAACTACACTGGAACGTGACAAATATTTGCCCACACTTCCAATAGCCGTGGGATGTAAAGCTGAAAATACTAGAGATATGTGGAAGCTTTTTACTGCTCTTCATATTCTTTTAACAAAGAGGTACGTAATGGTTAAGAGAGATCTAGAGTTAATTATGCACAGGCCGGTGCTTCGGAAGAAAAGGTAGCCGTGGAACCTGTTGTATGAGCATTCAGAGGTGAACTGGAGATCAAACTGGTTTATGTTCTCTCTGAGTGCCCAACTTCTTTGGAAGGATTGTGACTCAAGCGGAACTTTTATATGGAAATCTGTCTCTGAGTTTCACCTCACGGCGGAAACAAAGGGCTGGGAAATAGCTCAGAATTATTTTCACATCACCGACAATACGTGAAGAGAATGCGCTGAAACCTGACTCCACGCACGCACTCGGTTTGCGACATGGCATAATCTGGCACTCTCGCCGCGAACAGACATAAAAGCAACATGCACTGTCCTTTCCCTCATGCACAAATGACAAGTTGCAATAAAGGCTGTGCACTTTCGACTCGGTGATAATTACAGCTTCTGACATTTTTTGGTATCGCTCTTCATGCAGAGTCTCACGCCACAGCTGCAGGGAGAAAACCAGGTAGACGCACCTCCTGGAGAGGAAGGCGTGGCTTCTGAATGGACACACCCCCAGGACCTGCCTCCCAAGGAGGAAGACAGAGCTCAGGATTTGGGAGTCCCGGACAGCAGCCAATCGGAGGAGCCTGTTGCCGAACTAGTACGTTGTAATTACATCCCTATGTTTTCAACCCCTTTTATACCCATCAATTTAGTCTGCTGACAACACGATAATTCTGCTTCCTGTTCGAATATTGGTCTGCTGCACCTAGCTCAGAGCACATTATGATATAATAATTCAGTCTTTCACCACAATGATTAGTCATTGGTAATTATTACATGGAATTGAGGGCTGACTCATAAAAAATTGCCCAGGGCTGTTGGAACGTAGGTCATTTTTGAATTTTATTTGACAGCCATCACGATCATCGAATAACAGGTTAAATAAACTTACGGTTTAATGCAAACGGAAGCTTGAAGCGTTTCATCTATCGTCCAAATAATTCAATATTTTTTAATCGCGGAGCCTTTTTTATCTCAACACCCAAACAGGATTTATGGCATCGTCAATTCAGAGAAGAAAATGTACAACATTTTAATACAAAGATCCGTAACAGTCACAACTGTGCAAAAGTGATCTTTGAACCCTTCTCGACAAAATGACAGTCCGGATTATCACTGATCAACAGATGGCACCATTTATCCACAGCTGAGCAGCATACGGACACAGAGCAATAAAAATGAGCTGTCAGATATAGGCCATTGTGCGTGTGACAGTGGATTGGCTATTGTTTTTGATTTTCAAGTGTGGAACACATACATAGTTTGGCAAGAGTTTAAATACCTTGTAAAAATGTAGAGAATGTGAGCCAAATTAATGAGAAAAAAAAAAAACATACAAAAAATACTTTGATCCGGGCAAGAACTGGGGAGCTCAAGGGTCACGCACATCCAATATTGGTATTCGAGCCTGTTGTTAATGCAAGAAGTTTCCTCTGGTTTCCACGAATCTTTTCATGATATTAGTGGACTGTCAATGAAGAAATCCCACAATTCAAACATAACAAATGTTGCAAACAAATGTTGAGAAACATTCTTATCATGTGCGATTATTTGATCGCACAGCGTTTGGTTAAGTGGTGAGCCTTGAGCTATCCTTCTGATAAACGACTGCCTTTTGTGAGTGCTCGTTTTGTACCCAATCATAATCAAATCACCTGTTACCCACTCACTTGTTTACCAGTGGAATGTCCCAAATGGGCATTTCTTTTCTTTTCTTTTTTTTTTTTGAACATTCCCCAACTTTTACGTTCTTTTCATTCAACTGTACCGAGCTGTTTTGGAGCAAGTTGCGGGCATTCAATTCCGAATGCCCTATTATTTACAAAAACATTACAACTGATAAACTGAAACTAAATATTTTCTCTTTGCACTGTTTTCAACTAAAAGTTGGTTACAGAAAATGTGCAAATAATTTAATTCTGTTTTTATATGCATTTTACACACTGTCCCAATTCTTGTGAAACTGAGGCTGCATATTAAATGCACTACAATTGGACATTTAATTGAGTACTTGAGGAAACAGCAAGGTGATGCAATGCTTGAAAGACAAAACCCCTTACACTTTCCCACTGGGCTAATCATTTTCATCTGGCTGGGATTTTACAGGACTCAGTCACATATTATTCACGCCACATAACATGAGCCGTGACTGCAAAAGATCAGGGATAGAACACCTTTCCCGGGGAATTAGTTCAAAACCAATACCCTGATATGACCTTTATTAATCCCCTGTGATTACAACAGAGTTGATGTTCCACGGATATCACGAACAGTACAAATTCTGACACAACCTTGCCAACTGCTGCCCTCACCTGGTACATAACCAGTAGTGCACCTGAGAGGACAAGACCACTTAAATTTAAATCTAAACCGCATTCCCATGTTTACAGCAGTGGTTCTCAAATTCGGTCCTGGCGCCCCCCTGTGTATGCTGGTTTTTGTTCCAGCCGCAACTGCAATTCTAGGATTTTAACAAGCTGTTGTTTTGTTTTAATTAGGTGCATTTATGCAAATATCCATAGGTTCCTCATTGGTGAAACTCTTAACACATGGAGGTAAAACCCGACAATTTACTTGGCAAACAATGGAGTCACACCTGTTGTGTTTTCTGTTGATTTTATTTGGTTCAGGCAGGTTATTTGGGAAAAACTCAAAACACCTGCATTCAGAAACCTAATTTGGAGCTTATATATTTTCTCAGAGTCTAATATGATCTGTTTAAAAAAGTTTTCACCTGAAAATCCCAGCAATATTGAAAATTAAGCACAAGATGTTCAAGGGTTTTTATTCTCCATAGCAGAATGGATGTGTCCATCCAAATGTGACTTAAGATGGTAAATAACTACTCTAAACATGGAATGCTGCTAATTAAGACAAAGTGACAGCTTATTAAGATCTTAGAATTGCAGTTGTGGCTGGAACAAAAACCAGCATACACAGGGGGGCGCCAGGACCGAATTTGAGAACCACTGGTTTACAGTAACGCTATCTGTCCGGCCTGTGTCCACCGGGTGTTTTTAAAGAGCACCAATATTTTGTTCATGATGAGGAGAAAGGGCATGCAACAGCCTGGAGAAAAAGTCTGTTTTCAGAGCGCTCTTTTTTTTCGTGCGGCTGCGCTGCGCACTTGCAGTTGAAAATCTCTGAACATTTCAAATAGGCGCTTGTGTCCTCGGGGTCGCTCTTTCTCAGGCAACCAATCATATATTAGATGGGGCAGGACTCTTCATCTAGGACTGATTCCTCACCTTGGAAACGATGTTAGTTCGTCATATGATGGTGGGAGTGGAGATACGCTGGTAGGGGAGACTGGGGTTCGATGAGCCATGAGCACCAATGAGCCATATCACTATTTTGCGATCAATCGATGACAGAGCTGCTTAAAATAGGCAAAATATTTGACCATTGACTGATGAGTCATGGGGATAAATGAGCCATATCACTATTTTGCCTATTTTAAACACCTTTGGCATCGAATGATCGCAAAATAGTGATATGGCTCATTGGTCCCCAGGGCTCATCGGGCCCTACTTCAAATATGTTGTCATAGATTCAAAACCCACTTGCAGTGTTTGTCTTGCTGACTGTACAGGCACTGGGGAGTGCTTCATCACAGTGTTTTATTTGCCAGAAAAAAGAGGCCCGTATTCTTCTCAAGTTGCATTTGTACAGCATAAACATTGTTTCCTCATTGAGGGAAAGTTATGACCTTAAAGTGATATACACATAAACAATGAAATGTGTTTTTCACATGCTCACAAATAGGCAGAATCGATCCCAGAGCTGGCCGCCCATCAGACACGAGAAGAAGATGACCTGGAGCAAAGGCGCCGCTGGGAGGCGGGACAAGCTGACTACCTGGGGAAGGACGCGTTTGACAACATCAGGAAAAAACTTGACTCATTTCTATTGTAGCTGCCTTTGTAGAAGCATAAACATCTCACTGCAACAAAAGGCATGTAAAGCTGTTGTAACTGGATGAAACAGTGTTCAATGTTTTGGAAAAGCAAGGTGATGTAAATTGTGATTGTATCCTGGAAACATCCTCAGACAGTTGTGTAAAAGTGTGGACCTGGATTTGCCGTATTTACATACAGTCGCCTCAAAATTCATTGACAGCCATAATAAAAATGAAGAAAGTATATTGCATATAAACAAAAGTGGAATGAGTACAAGGAGACATACACCATACATGTTATACAATATGGAGGTGGATCATTGCTTAATTCGGCTTATTTTTTCTGGCAATAGTTAACCTCTTTAAGTGCATGTATTATGGTTTTTCATTATTTTAATGTTGTAAAGTAAATCATATTGTTTATATGCGCATTTCAAAGATCTGTGACGGAAAACAACTCGAAGTCACCTCTAAAAGAAACGCTCTCTGCCACAAAACAAGCTGCTCCAGAGCTGGCTGAAACACCCCAATAGCTTCTGGTAATTTTTTTTTCATCAGTTGGTGATATCATCAATTGAATTTTCACGCCAAGCAGATACTTTGGCATGCCCTTGAATCCAGTGGGTAATGCCCACAAGGCTACGCCGGTATTTGTTTCTAAAGCTCATTTACATTCTGGAGCGGAATTCCATTTATGGTCAAGGGTGTGATCAACATGCGCGAATGGTGGACCAATCACAAATGAGTGATTAAGTTGATCAATCATAGCACACTGGGGTTTTTGGGATGGTGAGGACAGGACCTAAACAGAACGTTTCACAGACAGGAAGTCAGGGACTGCAGAAATGGCCAGCATAAGAAAACTTGTGGGGTTTTTTTTTATTTTTTTTTAACAATGACGCATCTAAACCTTTTTTTTAGCAGACTTCAAGAATACAAGAATGACCAATTCACTTAATAGGTGCACTTTAAGCCCTGAGCCTCTGGCTCGAAAATGACATGCTCAAAATGAAATGAGTATACTTCTGCAACTACTTGGTCTATTTGAATAATCGTGGTATGAAAATAAAAGTAACACCTTGGGGATTTTTGTTGTGGTTTAAAAATCAGTATATATGTCACTGGGTCAGAGTAAATGAAGATGGAACACAGCATAAGTGAAAGATTTCATTTCCATCTAACAAAATTTTACTTTTCTCTCTTTTGAAATTATTTAGTTACAGTCTAAAACCTCTAAAGAATTTCAGCACAGAATCTCACCATTATCTTTGCCTTAGTTTATTCTAATCAAGTAAATCAGAGCAAAATTAGAGATATTTCAGTTCAGGAAGGGCTATGTGGCATCTCCAAATTGACAATTTGGACATATTTTTGAGCACTGTGCGCCAAACAGGTTCCAAACTGCAAAACTCATTCAATTTCAGTAATATGTCATACATTCCATCTAATTAAAACCCATTTTAAATTATTATTTTTATTTTCTAGATTTTTTTAATGCAGCCAGTCCTGTATACATTTTCCCATTCAATGAAAATACAAAGAAAATTAATTAATTATTATTTGACTCCACCGGAGCAGATTTATGTTAAATAAAACAAGCAAATAAACAAAACTATAAATACAAAGATAAGGTAAAAACATGGTAAAAAGTAAAAAGAACAGACAGCTCAGCAATTATTTATACAAGAACTATGAACTTGTTCAAACTATGAACTGCTCAAAAAAACAGTGCAACTTCAGAAGGGATTAGACCCAAGTCACCCAGGCTAGCATGCAGCACCTTAGCCACTAAGATACCCAGTTTAACAAGCTGTCTGCTCTCAAATTGCAATTCTAAACAGTGAGTGAACAAAACACATCATGTACCCAGTTTTGCGCTTGTATAGCAGTGCTCTCTTTGGTATTTGCGCATAATGGCGCATGGATTCTCAGTCAAATGAAAATTTGAAGACTACTTTTAATACGACTATTGAATATTTTGTGGACAATTTATCAACGAGCGACCGGTTTTGCGACTGTATTGCAGCATTCATTCCAGTTCACTTTGAGTACATGCGTGTGGCGCATGAACACCCAACTAGACACACCGGGAAAGCAAGTCTCTGTCTCAGGCTAGGTTTGTGCTATTACAGTGGATGAGGGCTAATTAGAAACCTCAGAGCCAATATAATCAAATGGCCACCCCAAGCTCAAATTTATAGCATCACAAGCCAATCACTGAGAAGAAAATACATGCGGGCAAGGGGAATGATCAGAGCCTGACCTAATTGGAGGTGGTGCCATAGAAATTAAAACATGCATACACGGAGACAGGCAGATGTAGTTTCAATATATCACTGATACATTGGACTACCAATAGCCAGTGCAGCTTTACCCTTAAACACAGTTTTTTTTTATTGTGAAATGTCAAAGGTAAGAAAAATTTCAAGCACAGATTCAATAGAAATACTAGTGATTGAACCCTGATTTTTTTTTTTATTACGTTTTGCTACATGCTTATTTACTTGCTTGGCGCTTGAATTGTGTTCGGTTGAGGTAAAAATGGTCAACATGAGCTTTTTGCAGAGTTTCTACCCATTAAGTGGATGCTGTTATATTATTTATAATGTTTACTGATTGCCCCCAGTACAAGGGGCGTTCGGGCTTAAAAAGCTAAGATCAAATGCATAAGGAGTTCTATGAAGGACTGAGAAATCGGGTTTTTTCTGCTAGTTAGCTAGAACTTGGTATCACAATAATGACAAGAAGAATACATCCATAAAATCCACAAAGAAATGGAGAAAGCTGCATCAATATTCTGCAACTGTAGTCTCTGAACTTCTTGTGGACAAAACTAGAACGGGATAGCCTCTAAGTGTAAGCCAGAGGATGCCAATTTTCCAGAGAAGCTATTCAAGGTAAAACGGTCAAAATCCCCCCCCCAAATCTCTCAATTAGTCACAAAATGAAGGAAGATACCGCAGTCATTTTGGCCATGGTTGTTAGCACAAAGTAGCAAACCAGTGGCAAAAACAATCTATGACAGCCCTGTGATGGCTACAGCAATAGGATCTTCTTTGTTAGTTTTTTTTTTTTATAACAATTTTTATTAATGATCACTATTGAGCTGTTGAAAGAATTTCAACAAACATAACAAAAAAGTTCCTCTTAAAAATCTGACCTACCCCACCTTTAATGAAAACATCAAAACATGAGTAAGTGTATGTTATATGAGACATGATAGCATTTCCCCATGTGCTTAATCTCAAACAACCACTGACTATGATTGAGTTTACTGAAGGTCTGACAAAGTCTGTTGTCCTCGTTTGGTATAAATCATAAACTGGTTTAATGATTGACTTTTTGAGGGCACCCTTTGTACAGTTTATTTTCATGGTTGGTTCTTTATGTTTATCAGCCTTTAAGGAGTCCGAGCTCTCAAAGGGGATTTAAGGCCACTATTATAAGACAAAATTATAGGGGGAGGATCAGTCAGTCTGTCTGTTAGATATAACGCAATGTTTTCCACTATGAAAATGTTTTGTGAAAATTTGGCTGACATATTTCAAAAAATACACTTTATAGAACTGAACAGGCATTCAGCTTTTGTAAAGATCCAAGGTTTAATGATATCATGATAAGCCTTCATGTGGGAATGTCCTTGACAGTGAATTACAGTTGGAAAAAAGGGCAAAACTACTTTATTTAAGTGGGAGATCTAATTCACAATGTCATTATTTTCAGAAGTTTGAATACCATACAATTTCAGAGCAACTAATTTATTACTACAACCCCAATTCCAAAATAGTTGGGACAAAGTGTGAATTGTGAATAAAATCAAATCAAAACGCAATGACTTTCAAATCACACCAGCCAGTATTTTATTCACAATAGAACAGAGATAACATAGAAAATGTTGTAAACTTTAATTTTAAATTTCATCCACAAAATGAGCTCATTTCAAATTTGATGGCTGCTACAGGTTTTAAAAAAGTTGGGACAGGGGCCTGTGTACCATGGTGTAGCATCCCCTCTTTTTTGAACACAGAGTGGAGGAGCCTAGGCATTGAGGAGACAAGTTTCTTGGGTTTAGCCATTGGAATTTGATCCCACTCTTGTTTAACACCTTTCTGCAGATGTAGACCCCTGCGGACATAGAGCAGCTCTTTTTATGGAAGCAGTTGCACTACTGCATCACTAAATGGCACCCTCGGATCAGTTATTGAATATTCACAAGCAAGCAGAGCTGGAACACAGTCTAGAATATTGACTGTTCACTCATATCCCTGTTTTTCAGGAGTTGCATGAATTAAACTCCTCGGCTAAGCCTGATGTGCAAACTGCTCAATATCCTTGCCCATAGTGTGAGGGACAGTTCAGGAACCACTCGCGAGAGACAGAAATCCAAAAAACGTATGCCTTTAATGGAGTTTGAGTCAAAGCCAAAAAACACAGGAATTGCCAAACCACAATACGAAATCCAAAAACAGTGTCGACTTGACAGGCAGGGGTCAGAACCAGTAAGACAGATGAGCAGAGGTACGAAAACGATAGGCAAAAAGTCGTAGTCGATGAACAAATCCAAGGGTCATACAGAGCATCCAAACACAGAAATCGTGGTCATACAAAAATGGGTCGAAATCCAAAAAGACAAAAACAATACAAAAAGGGCAATGGCAAGAATCAAAGTGGGACAAACCAGTAGAAAAGAAACAATACCCAATGGCATATGAGGTGCTCTGCACAAAGAAATATTGATCAACATTCTGACAAGAGCTGTGAGTGAAATGACTGCTTAAATACACACAGGGAAGGTCACATGCTATACAGGAATCAGGTGTAGGGAATCAAACTAATTACAATCACATGAGGGAAGCCCTAACCACGAAAACTGGCGAAAGACAAGACACGAACGGGAATCACACAAACAGCCTATGACATTTAAACAGCTCCGGTCCTGGAGTTCTACATCCACAGATAACAAGCACATGAGAGTGATTAAGCACGAGCGAGAGATTCTCGCAGAAACTCAGGAGAGGACAGAAACGGCTGAGAGGCGGAGAAAAGAACAGGGCGATTGCTGAGAGGGAATTAGTCCCTAGTAAATTCGTAGCAGTGCAACTAGAGTGCTTGTTAGTAAGTTAGTGATCTATATACATGGATTCGTTGTGTTAGTAGACTATGATACAAAATACAAATGTTAGTCTTGTTAGTAATCAGAACAGAAAAGCGAAGGAAGTAAACGAGAATCGAAGGAATATTTTAAACACCGGAATTGATTTAAATCACCCAGTGGGCACACAGACAGGGAAGACGGACTGAACCAACTAGATCACAAGACAGGGGAGACAAGTGCAATGGAACTGAGAAATGAAATGAACTAAAAACCTGAGTATAACAATAACCAAAAAGAATAAATAATAATAAATGAACACAGAACATGAACATAAACATGACAACAAGGCAGAATCACAACACATAGTACCTATCCAGCAGCTGGATCATTAAAACTGAAGTTCTTTCGTGTAAATGGTCAAATCCTGAAGTGTTGCAAAATCTTGATGTAAATCTCCAGCACTTAGAACTCTCACAGAAAGATCAGTTTGAGAGGTTGATCAAGAAATAGAGAGATCTATTTCCTGATGTTCCAAAGAGAGTTTCAATAGCCTCTTATGGTGTAGATGTTGCTGATGCCTAAGCAATAAAACAGCATCCGTACCGGATGAATCCTGAAAAGATTGCTGAGAAAGAGGTTGAGTACATGTTAGAACATGATATTTTCAGACCCCCTAACTCAGATTGAAGTTCACCCTGTGAGCGAGTTCCAAATCCTGATGGAAGTACTAAATTCAGTACAGATTATAGCAAAGTCAATGCTGTAACTAGAACTGATGTGTTTCCAATACCTAGGATTGATGATTGTATCGATAGAGCATGGCAAACAAAGTTTCTGACCAAGATTGATTTATTGAAGGGTTATTGTA
Source organism: Gymnothorax reevesii (assembly GCA_029721435.1). Taxonomy (NCBI): domain Eukaryota; kingdom Metazoa; phylum Chordata; class Actinopteri; order Anguilliformes; family Muraenidae; genus Gymnothorax; species Gymnothorax reevesii. The sequence goes on along the minus strand of CM056587.1, from coordinate 60,935,270 downwards.
GTGTGCCTTTAACTGAGATGGCCAAGAGCATCTCTGCTTTAACCACACCATTTGGGTTATACCAGCATGAAGTCCTACCCTTTGGCATGGAAAATGCCCAAGCCATGTTCCAAAAGATGATAAAGTCCACAATCACTGGATTGCCACACGGGTGCGTACATCGACGATGGAGTGACTCCTGCGAAGAACATCTGAAAGACGTAAAGACGTTGTTCCAGCGCTTGACCCAGGCTAACCAGAATGTTAACCTGAACAAGAGTGACTTTGGTTGTGCTACTGTCACGTATCTTGGCTACGTCATAGGCCAGGGTAAGGCGGCACCCATAAATGGTAAAGTCCAAGCTATCATGGATTTTCCAGTTCCTGACAACAAAAAAGCTTTGCGCTGCTTTCTTGGAATGATCGAGTACTACCGCAAGTTCTGCAAGAACTTTGCTGAGATTGCTCTCAGTCTCACCAACCATCTGAAGAAAGGCGTAAAGTTCACTTGGGCTGAAGCATAGCAAATAGCCTTCGATCGCCTGAAGTCTCTACTGTGTCACTTCCCCGGGCTCAAATCTCCTGACTTTAACAAACCGTTCTCCATCGTGGTCCATGCTAGCGACCAAGCTTGTGGATTTCTGCTCATACAGAAAAGTGACTCTGATGACATTGAGCATCCCGTAGCATACTTCTCCCGGAAGTTCAATCGCCACCAAAAGAACTGTTCCACAATTGAGAAGGAGCTGTTGGCTCTGGTTCTATCCTTACAACACTTTGAGGTTTATGTTAGTACAGGGCAAAAGCCAATGATCTCTTAATGTTTTTGAGTAAGATGAAAAACAAGAATCGGAGATTGTTGAATTGGAGTTTGATTTTACAGGAGTTTGACTTGGAAATTAAGCATGTGAAGGGTACTGACAATGTAATTGCTGATTGCTTATCCCGTGTTTGAGTATGTGTATATATCACGTGTTTATTAGCATATTGTATTTTATATATATATATATATATACACACACACACACAAGTGTCTACTTCACCATTTTTGTATTAAAAAGAAAAATGTTGCCTTAACGAGTCCAAATTTTTCCCCTTTGGAATGGAGGTGTAATGTGGGGGGGAGCCACTAGATGTCAGTATTGACTTTTTTTAAGCCCGGTCTGGAGCCAGGTTTTGGGCATGTCCTGGGCATGCCTCAGAGGGGAAAGTCCCAGAGAATTGAAAAAAAAGTCTGGAAGGTGGGAAGGGGGCTGGAAAAGAGTATAGAAGGAAAAAAATCGAGAGAGTAAAGTATTTTTGCCTATGTTGGAGCATTTTCCTGTCCCAAGACATCGCAACAAAGCAACCCCCATCTCAAGGGACTGTAACTATCTCATTATTTTTATTTTTCCTATCTTGGCCAGTATTTGTTTTATTAAATCTGTTCGAGTTTTAAAAATTTTGTCTGTCATCCCTTGCTGTCCGATATCTCAAAACAAATTGGGGTCATAACAAATTGGGGCCATAACAAATAGTACTGATATTTTCTTTTGTGTGATTTATTAAATGTAGTTTGTAAATCAGTCCTTTGCTCAGATAATTTCACCATCTTAGAATGATTGCAAAGGTGATAACAGTGCAATAAAACTGCAGAGTGACTGCGCTTTACCTGGCAGAGGTAAGAATATGCTTCTGTACCTTAGCTTACAGGGCAGTAAATATATTTGTGGAACAAAGAAAGTTAGGGGTGGGGAGGTTTTATTCATTTTTTATAAAGAAGTTTTTCAACTGTGTTTGGGCTGAGGTGATTTGTTTTTGAGATTATTTGTTTTGCCTTCATAAACATACTCTCATATGGTTCAGAAAAGGCTGGGGAGCACATATACCCCTTTACCAGCTTATAAAGATTCGGGTATATTAACTTCTGCCAACAACCAAAGCGCCTCCAGAGACCGTCACACTGTATAGATGGCCAGCTAGGCACAGGACATCATCAGTTACAGTTTGCAGTTGCCAGTTGCCTTGCCTTAACTCTGGTTCCATATCGCACAATATTTGTAAATATAAATGATAAATGATAAATAATAATACACACATACATACATAAATAAACACACACACACACACACACACACACACACACACACACACATATCAGTGGCGGCTCGTGAACCGGCAACTGGGGAGACTCAAAACAAACCCTTAAAATTAATGATTGGTCACGACCTGTTTTCAATCATTCATTTAAATTACCATTACAGAAACTCCAAAATCTCTCAACATTATGAGGTGTGGCCAGTTTTCATTTATAATGCATACCTGTCAACTCTCATGCATTCGGTGTGAGTTTAAGATGCATATTTACGTTCCTCTGCTGTAGTCAGCAATTATTCAATCAATGCGTAGGTTAGATGTTAGAGATCCTCGCCTGGAATTGAAGTCCTTGTACATGGAGGGGTTGGAAGCAATGTAATGGCATAAAGACATTTCAAGTGATCCAAATTAATTTAAACAATCATAAAACACATGCAACCGCTGCGTAAAGAAAAGTCCGAGAAGTCCGGAGTCATAATCAGTATGCGTTATAAATGAAAACTGGCCACACCTGATAATGTTTTATTATGAATAAATGAGTTTTCGGAGTTTCTGCAATGGTAATTTAAATGAATGATTGAAAACAGGTTGTGACCAATCATTAATTTTAAGGGATGAAACATCAGGTCTTGCAATAATGGGTCAAAGGTAAGGAATGAATGAAAATGCCAGACATGAAGCCATCAGGATGTTGAGGGCAGAGATGAGCTGTCAACAGGTTGGACGACATTTTGACATCCATTACAGCACATATCTCATTTGAAGAGACGTATGGCACAGACTGGGACCGTCAAGGATCGACCCCAAAGCGGGCGGCCACGTAAAATGACAGCAAAGGGAAGACCGCTACATTGTGACGTCATCACAACGTAATCAATTACTCAGTTCACTAGATCTTGCCCAAGCCCTACGTTGAGCCAAGGGTACATGTCCATGCTCAGCTTGTCCGCCATCGTCACTGTGCAGTTGGATTATACCCTTGACACAATGTCACATCCGGGAATGACTGGTATGGACTCAGGTTCATCAAAGATGGCGTCAGGCTCAGTGGAGACAAGTGCTTTTTACAAGCGTATCACGTTTCTGTCTCCATGTCACAGATGGAAGAAGTTGAGTATGGCAACCTTGAGGCGAATGCTTCTACGCAGATAACGTCATTGAGCATGAGAGATTTGGCTCCAGAAGTGTTTTGGTCTGGGGGGTAACCACTGGGGAGAGATATCTTAACCATAATCAAACTGTTTTTCTGGAAGTTGGGGGCGGGACTTTGACAAGCGATTTCGCTTCTCCCGCGACCCTTTCGGTCATGATACATGATACATGTTGTGTTGTGTTGAAATTGTCACGACTATACAATCATGCCGAAATGTAAACAAAAAAAAACAAAAAACAAAAAAAAAACACAGATCTTGTTATCATCAACAAAATCTTGAACATACAACGGTACTGTGACCAGGTGATAGCGCTGGTAGTCCTTCTGTTCACGAGGACACATCCTGGTCACATCTTTCAACAGCCCTCACCCAGCTCGTCTGACTCGGGATTTGCTGGAAGAACAGAATGTTCAGGTTCTCGACTGGCCAGCCAGATCACCTGATCTTGCTCCTATTGAACATGCCTGGGATGTTCTAGGGAGATGTTTGTGGAGGATTCACCCTAACGTCGACAGCCTGAATGACCTTGTCCAGGCTCTTCAGCAGGAATGGAGAGCAATACCTCTTCAGATGATCAGAAGCCTAACTCAGAGCATGAGAAAATGTTGTGTGGCAGTCCGACAGGCGACACACCTGATATTGATGGATTTTTGCAAAAATGGACAACCTGCACTTACATTTTTCCTCACAAACAATGGGGATTAAATTGCCTGACCAAGCTTTTCGACTGGCCAACAGTCATTGTTGAATTTCTGAAAATAAATTTCAAATTTCATATTTTTGGTTTATTTTAAGTGCACTGACGACAGGTATTGCTAAACTTTTGTTACTGAGGATACATATATATATATATATATATATATATATATATAAGAATATATGTAAAGAAAATAATAAATAAATAATTGCTTTACATGTTACTTGAAACTGAAATAAAGTCACTTCTATTGATAAAAAGCTTACGACATCTCAAGACCTTCCCTCTACGTAGCCATTCCAAATATCCCGCAATACTTGTAGCTAAAGATCAAAGGCCACCTCACGTTTCTACCCCAGAATCACAGCTGCTTCATAGCATTTGATTACTAAGCAGTCCTCAGTCGAAGCTCCAGCTGGAACATATTGTTCCTTAAAATCAGTACAGTTATTATTCAGACTTATGCAGGATGTGAGCTGTTTCCAATCCGGATTGTGACTTTGGATCTTTATAATTGTAAGCTACATACATCTTTGTACCGAATTGTATATTTTGCATATGTGTTGTGTAACCTATACTGTAAGCCAGGTCCGGAAAATATATATAATATTTTACATAAATATATAAATAGCAAAACAAAACCAGCTCGCTCATTCAGGCCTATGCAGCTGGTATGATATGCGACAGCTGTTATTGTTAGTAAATAATTTATTACCTGTCTGCATGCTTTAGAAGAAGCAAATTGACTTGTTTCTGTTATTAAAAGCCCATTTCTGCGCAAAGGTTGGGCATGTTCAACGCACATCACTGATGGATTGTTGCTTGTCCGCGTCAAAACAACAGAACACCAGACACTGTTCAAATTTAATGTTTGCACCTTATTTTGCCACTCATTTTTATCCGTTTGTTAAATATCTGATATCAACCCAGTAGCCTACAAGAGAAAAGAACTGTGGTAAAGTTGGTTTCATATTCGGATATTCGATGTTTGTTCTTCAATAGCTCACGAAGAAAACATTGAAATACGATATAATCTGTACGTTCGGAACCTGACGACACAGACAACTACAACCTCTTTTTTCTTTCTGTAAGATATTCTTCCGCTTTGAGAACTTCAAATTACATTGATCTCTATGGAACTCCTGTGTTTTAGAGATCGTCGAACAAGTACCGCGATTAGAAATGTTGAAGATTCAAAACGTCAAATGCAGGTGTATACGAGCTCTAAACCGATAAGAATCTGATTAAAGAATAATGCTATTATAGGTTTACATTTAAAATGTAAACGAAATTCTCGTCAATAATAATTATTAATAATTATCTATTCAAATCATAGGATGGAATAAACGACCTTATCTATGAATTTGTCATTGGGATGTTCCATTACGGTTTAGTTGTTCTTGATTTCTTCCGAAAAAAATCGGGAGGTTCTCAAAACTGGGCAAATGGAGAGTGCTGAAGTGACCAACATGTTTTCAAGTGCTTCCCATTGAAAGAACTGCATCTTTCAAATAGAGAAATGTCCATTTTGTGGGATTTTACAGAAAGCTTACAAGCAATTCCTGTTCAAGTGCTGGAGGGTGGAGGATAGAATGACATTACGCAGCTTTTACCTTATGCTCAACAGCTATTACCACAAGGTAGTTTACAGACTGGACTTTGATTTATTTTCTTTCTTCTTTGAAAAAAAAAAAACACTTCCTCTAAATAACGAGGAGAGATAGAGGCACAAAGCTTTAATTACATGTCAGAGGGTAATTCTTTACCATTTTAATGAGGGCATAAAATATATGTTACTTTATATAGGGCCTGCCCCTTTCTCTAAGACAACTTTGAAAATTCTGAGTAGTCCTTTTACCTACAATTAAATTCCAGAGCTTATTAACTGTTGCAGTCCGTTTCTTAATTATTTCTATTTATTTATTTTAGGTTTTTATGCAAACATTTCGGCAGTTTTTAATACTGAGATCACTCTTTGGTTGTGGTCTTGTCCAGTCATGCTGTTCAAAGTGTTATTGTTTATCAACTACGGGGTGTTGGATGTCATTCCTGAAAAGCTCTCAGTGGTTGGTCCCTAAAATTCACATTTATATTACAAAACCCAAAACCAGTGAAGTTGGCACGCTATGTAAATCGTAGATAAAAACAGAATACAATGATTTGCAAATCCTTTTCAACCTATATTTAATTGAATACACTGCAAAGACAAGATGTTTAATGTTCAAACTGAGAAACTTTTTTTTTTTTTTTTGCAAATAATCATTAACTTAGAATTTAAAGGCAGCAACACATTGCAACAAAGTTGGCACTGGGGCCTTTTTACCACTGTGTTACATCGCCTTTCCTTTTAACAACACACAGTAAACATTTGGGAACTGAGGAGACCAATTTTCAAAGCTTTTCAGGTGGAACTCTTTCCCATTCTTGCTTGATGTACAGCTTAAGTTGTTCAACAGTCTGGGGTCTCCGTTGTAGTATTTTACGCTTCATAATGCGTCACACATTTTCAGTGGGAGACAGGTCTGGACTACAGGCAGGCCAGTCTAGTACCCGCACTCCTTTACTACGAAGCCATGCTGTTGTAACACGTGCAGAATGTGGCTTGGCATTGTCTTCCTGAAATAAGCAGGGGCGTCCATGAAAAAGACGTTGCTTGGATGGCAACATACACTGCCTGGCCAAAAAAAAAGTCACAAACTCAAATATTTATATTTCACAGATTTTTTCTCGATTATTTTCGTGCGTGTTTAAAGAAACACTTTTGGAGAGTCCAAATTTCCCTGTGTTTCTGGCCACAGTCACATTCGCTTTTGCAGTAAGTTCGCTTTTTACAATTTCCTTATTTCAGATCTTTTCCCCCATTTGTCGCTAAATTTTCACTCCAAGACACACTTCCAGTTCCCAGCACTGGCGTGCAAGAATATTTGCTAAATAAAAAAACACCTTTGCTTCATTGAAAAAAATCCCTCTTGCCAGAAACCACTGACAAAATTCCTCCAGGTAAAAATGAATCCCTTGGCTACCATACAAATCCGACCTCTAGAAATTTCAGACTACTAAAAAAATTGACCTCCCTGTTATACTGCATCGAGGGCTTATAGGATAAACACTTACTGTTCTGTAAGATCAGCAGATAATAGCCAGCAGGTGCGCTCATTTTGTTTTTAATTAGCGACTGTACAGTATGCAGCTCTGCGTTGCGTAAAAAGGCTAATTATAATGAAATCAGAAAGAGCATCTACTACCTCAATGTCCATGTCGATTTAGTGACATTTGTCCAAGCTTGCTTGTTTTGCCGATTTAAAACTGTATCAGGTTTTTAAAAAAAAATCTGAACCACCATCGATTACATCATGTTTTGACAAATTGGAACAATGCTATACAATTGAACCTATGGGACTGCATAGACAGGTTGATGCTAGTTCTGAAATAATTTTAAATACTATTTTCGAAATCATGTTTGCAGTGGCTCATGCAGTTAGAATGCTGAGTTTTCAAACTTTCGAAGGATATATAGTTCTACAACTTGGCACAATATTTTAGCACAAGGAGGTGCTTAAGCAAGGAACAAAGCTACTATTCAATCCATCAGTCCCTCCCAATTTATTTACCTGCAGTGCGAAGCCAATTGTGCGCTTTTCTGAAAAGCAACCGACCACGGCTGGTTGGTACAGCCGGGGATCAAACCCACATTGTGGGGGTCACTACTACGCTGTACTGCGGCACCTTAACTGAGTGAGCCAACCTACCAGTCCTTAAATAATTTGTAATGGTCCATTCTTTTGGTTCTTGATAGGAATCTAGCAGCTGCATTTTGGACTATCTTTAACTGTCTTAAGGTCAGTATATATATATGTTTTTTTTTTTTATTCATTAACTTATTTATTTTTAATTGTTAGTGCAGTGAAACAGTCATGAAAAACCACTCCACAACTTCATAAATTTCAGAAAATAAAAACAAAACATGTTCAACAGCTTTCCACTGTAATAACTAAAAACTTAGTTTTTGTAGGGATGGTTTTACTTCCATGTAAATCGTGTTTATAAAGGTATGAATGATTTATTTACAAAATGTATCTCTGAATGAGAACTTTATTGACGGCCCCTTATGTCACAGAAGCTCGAGAAGCTGGGATATTTGAAAGTTTATCAAAATATTTAAAAAAAAAAATCTGCCCGCCTTGGTAAAACAGGAATATTGTTTGTTGTCTTCTGTGTGAGGATTCGGAACGTGTTTTTAGCTTTATTTTTAGATATTTTATTCATGAGTTATTGACGCCAGAATCCGGATGTCCGAATATAAAGTCAACTTTACCGCAGTGCACAAACTGAGCATAGAATTGGCTACTGAAGAACTGGAAAAAGAAGGAGATGAAAAACTAACCTTTATCTTGCCAATCAACGGGCCATCTTCCTACGGATTCTATCGAACCATTTTTATGGCACCAAGAGAGTTACGCTTTATTATGTTCAAAAATGCATACATTAGCAAGTCTTCAAACTTCAGCCCGCGGTCGTGCTTCAGGGATAGTCCGCCTGCACGTAACCAGTTAGTATGCATGTCAGAACGGGATATATATCCGGCTATTTTCATTTTCATCACCCGCTAACACGAAGTGGGAGGCGGATATAGGTTTTGCCTCGGTCCGTCCGTCCGAGATTAAGGGAACAGCTTTACTCAAACTTCTACAGATACAGTAACCAAATTTGGTGTGTAGCTTCAGACCATAAAGACCTTGACCGAGTTCGAAAATGAGAAGCGCACGATTGGCGGGGGATGTTGTAGACCATGTCGACTTGTTTGTTATCGTTCAGGATGCCGGTTTAGGGTGGGTTGCAATAATTTTTATAAAATCTCTCTGTTCGTTTTTAAGGTCCTTCATCTCGTAAATCTTTCATGCTAACGGATGCGCGGGCAATATGCGCTGGCACGATGACAGCTGCTTGAATTAGCCTGTTTCACTTGCAAAAACAGCTTGAAAAAATGCAAAATTTCATGACTAAGTTCGAAACCTGGCGAATCAGTTTTGTCACACAGTAAAACCGGTGTATGGGGAAAACAGAGTCATTCACGGTTTCTGAGATGGGTGAGATTAAGCAAATCGCCAACTCAGTAATAATTCAGGCAATAGATTCGTTTGCGCGGGTTCGTCTTGTTCCTGCTGTCTTTTGTTCTCTCGTTTTTGTTGTTCATCGGACGTGTAGTCTACCTGTTGCTGCTTGTGTGTGATTTGCAGATTGTCTTGACATTTCCCTCAAACTCGCAAACTCTAGTGGATACCGGAGGCATTGCAGTTTATGAAGTGAAAATGATGCCAACAAGCGAATTCTCCTTCTGAGATCTATCATACTGTGACCCCACGCACCTGGACTATGGCAGCCTGGGCAGCGCCGAAGGTAAAGCTAATTATTAAAATCCCGGGCAGAACAGAGGGGTTGGAATGTATATGCGCAAATTTACTATTGGAAGCACTATTTCTCATTTACTGAGTTGTTCTTGTTACCAATGTGGTCAGACTTCAATATCTGAAATGTATACTTGTATTTCTGTAGTTTATGATGAAACATTTTATCTTCTCTTAAGGGCAAGATGGAGGAATATTCCCACATTGAGTACAATTTTGTTTTTGTTATCACTTAAATAGTAGCGCAAATGAGATTTGATTTTTACCGTTTGCAGAATATTGTTACTAAAGGAATGCATGTTTAGGGATAATGAGTTGGCACAGTATCATATTAGTACTTACAACACAAAACATGAAATGATGTAAATTGGTATCATACGCAGCTACTGTGGCATCATTGCCCCATCATCTCCCTTGCCCAAATTGGCCGCACATTTTTACACACACACACACACACACACACACACACACACACACACACACACACACACACACACACACACACACACACACAAGACCCTTAGGGCCTGCTGCTCCATGTGTGAGCAAGAATCTTTTCCCCTGGTCTTAGTAACCTCCGCCAAGGAGGTTATGTTTTTGCTTCCGTTTGTTTAGTTATTTGTTTGTCTGACACTTAGCAGGATATCTAAAAAATGCTTGCATAGATTTAAACAAACTCTGCAGGATGTTAAAGTAGCACAAGGGTAATTACATGTCAGATCGTCAAATACTTCTCACCTCCACCCTCTCAATTTTGCTAATTTTTTGTATGCAGCTGTATAAATATGTATCACTGACAAATCCAAAATTTCAGCTTATTCGGACCAAAAATGAAGAAAAGGTGATTCATAAAAGGTGATTTTAAGACCAAAAGAACTATCTTTTAAGTGGATTTTTATCATGTGAACGCCTCCAGTGCATTCGTTTCGCGACAAAAACGCAATTTTCTCGCATCACAAAATTTCATAGTTTATCAGGCTTGTGGCGGACATAAAATCCACATTTTTCAAGGTATTTCTCTGAAATTTTCACCATAGCATCCGTTTATGTTCTATACAATGATACAGCCATTTTCGGGTAGGTAGATACATGGTGTATTTATGATCCATCTGCCAGGCAGGTCACCCATTTCTAAAATCCTATGACCAAATAATTTTTCTAAATATTTTCCCATGAAAATGCCCAAAATGAGTATATCATTGTATAGCTAGTGATATTAGCTTCAAAACAAAAAAAGAATTACAGGAAAAATATGGTATAGTTTCTGAGATATTGTTGCCACAAGATTTCACATTTTTCGCCAATAATGTACAGTTTTCACAGTAACAAACTTATTAAATTTGATTAAAATCAAATTCCATTCTGAGCTTTTTTCAGTTGACACAATATTTATGTGATTTTAGTGTTTAGAAGTACTTAAATTGAGTGAACCCTTGCCCCTTTAACAGCCAGATTCTGTAAGATTCACCCAGGGGGTGATACATTACCGTTCAGTTTTACAGTGAAACTTTTTGTGGGTAAATATATCCTACAAACTGACAAAAATCATGTTTTTTATCCAAAAGACCACTCCGGTTGAAAAATCCAGCCTGTTTTAGGGTAGGGGTATGAGGGGCCTATATGGGGCCAAAGTTAAAAATTGTCCTCTGAATATCTTTGTGCGCCCTGAAAACCCTCCTTCACCTTATGGTATTTTGATATAAGGGCAGAATAGTTCCAAAAACATTGGGGGGTAATTGAGGGCGCCACCTTGTCTTGCTGCATGACCCACCTTCTCTTGAGATTCAGTTCATGGACAGATGTCCTGACATTTTCCTTTAGAATTCGCTGTTATAATTCAGAAGTCATTGTTCCATCAATGATGGCAAGCCGTCCTGGCCCAGACGCAGCAAAACAGGCCTAAACCCTGATGAAACACCACCATGTTTCATAGATGGGATATGGTTCTTATGCTGGAAAGCAGTGTTTTCCTTTCTCCATACATAACACTACTCATTTAAACCAAAAAGTTTTATTTTGGTCTCATCTATCCACAAAACATTTTTTTCCAATAGCTTTCTGGCTTGTCCAAGTGATCTTTAGCAAATTGCAGATGAGCAGCAATGCTCTTTTAGGAGAGCAGTGGCTTTCTCCTTGCAACCCTGCCATACACACCATTGTTCAGTGTTCTCCTGATGGTGGACTCATGCACATTAGCCAGTGTGAGTGGCCTTTAGTTGCTTAGAAGTTACCCTCGGGTCCCTTGTGACCTCGCCGACTATTACACGCCTTGCTCTTGGAGTGATCTTTATTTAACCACTCCTGAGCAGGTAACAATGCTCTTGAATTTCCTCCATGTGCACACAATCTGTCTGACTGTGGACCGGCTGAGTCCAAACTCTTTAGAGATGGTTTGTAACCTTTTCCAGCCTGATGAGCATCAACAACCCTTTTTCTGAGGTCCTCATAAATCTCCATGACACACTTCCACAAACATGTTGCGAGGATCAGACTTTGATAGATCACTGTTCTTTAAATAAAACAGGGTGCCCACTCACTCCTGATTGTCATCCCATTGATTGAAAACACCTGACTCTACTTTCACCTTCAAATTAACTGCTAATCCTAGAGGTTCACATACTTTTGCCACTCACAGATATGTAATATTGGATAATTTTTCTCAATAAATTACCAAGTATTATATTTTTGTCTCATTTAACTGGGTTATCTTTATCTACTTTTTGGACTTGTGTGAAAATCTGATGATGTTTTAGGTCATATTTATGCAGAAATCGTTATGATCCAGTTCTGCCTGACCATGTTTTTGTTTCTGCCTGACTCCCATGTTTGATTATGAATTCTGCTTTGCCTGACCATGATTTGCATGTTATTTGGATGCCATGCCATGTTTTGTTTTTTGCCTTGTCTTGTCATATTCCACCTTTGCAGTTTTATTCCGGTCCATGTTTTGTGTCATACCATGCATTGCACTTTGTCTCCCCCTGTCTGGTCTTTTGTCATGTGATCGCTCACTGCCCCAGTATTGTGTGCCTCACTTTCGGGTGATTTCATGGTTTCTGTGATTATTAACCATTCCTTACAATCTCATTTACTTCCTTCACCTGGCTTTTCTATATTACTAACAATACTAACAGTTTGTTGTTTTAGATAAACTTACTAACCAAGACTAACATTGTTTATTGCACTAATTACTAACAGGCACTGGGGATTGTATAGCTGCACATTACTAATTGATTACTAATTGACTAACGAGCTCTCAGCACTCGCTCTGCTCTAGTCTCCGCCCCTTGCCTTCTCTCAATTTACTTTGCTGTGTTTCAGATTTTCTGCACCTGGCTAATCACTCTTCTGCCTCTCACTCTGTGCTCGGTAGAACTCCCTGACCGGAGCCGTATGTTCGTCAGTAGGCTGTCTCTGTGATCCCGGTCCGTATTTTGGCTTTTGCCAATTTCTTGTAATCAGGAACTTCCTCGTGTTCATTCCTTTGTAATTAGTCTGATCCAACTCACCTGTGCCCTATCATAGCATGTGACTTCCCCTACGTGTATTTAAGCAGTCATTTCACTCACAGTTCTTGTCAGAATGTTTTCCCTGTGTTGCGATTTTTGATCCCTTGTACTCCTAGCGTTATACTTCTGACTGGAACATTCCAGATTCTGATTTTGGCTTTTTCTTTGATATTTATCTGCCCATGTACCGTACCTGTTTTGCCCAACTCTAACTTTTGTTTGAAGCCCTGTTAACGGTTTGGATTTTGCCCTCTGGATTTCGGCTTTGGACTCTCTGACGAACCCATGCCTGTGTACCGAACCTATTTTGCCTGACTGAGTTTAGTGTTTGCTGCCCTGTGTACTGTATGGATTATGTCCCTGGGATTCTGATTTTGGATTGTGGACTGTGTACTGTTGCCTCATGCCCTGTGGAGATTTACCCCCCTACTTCAATAAAACCCTTTTTTGCTGAAACTTCTTGGTCTCGCATTTGGTTCCAGAACAGTACCTCACAGAAATCAAATTCTAAAGGGTTCACAAACTTTCAAGCACCACTGTTGTTATAACAGTGAACACGGTGAAAATTGTTTTCAATTTTGTTTTTAAAGTCTGACAAGTCAGAACCCTTATTAGATTTCTTCCAGATCACCCAGTAGTTCATAGTTTTAAATCCCATGTTTAATTTTTTTCTTCAAGCTAATGTCGCGTAAAGGTGATCTCTTTCATCGATGCATATTAGTTATGCTGCTTAATTTGGTTCATTCTGTGCCTGCAAAAAGTCCGGTCGCTGCGCTGGCCATAGCCTATACACGTACACATTGGCTAGTTTAGAAAGAAAATAATGTTTTTACTGGAGTCATGCTACTATTCCGAGGAAGGTTGGATAAGCCAATGCTCAGGGCTACAAAAAAGATAGTAGCCTATTTTATGAACATGATCAAGTGGACTCATTACAGTGATTGATTGTCATAGAGATATGGAGTGACGAGGTCGATGCCATATAGAACTCAATCGCACCCCTCAAATATCTCCACCCAATACCTCAAAAGCAGTCTGAATCGTCCGCCTGTAATTCTCATGCATTCAAGATCAATTTCAGGTCTTAATTGCTTTGTTGTTCGCCTTCTCTTCTGTGTTTGCTGTGAGCACATCCTGCTCTACCTAATTGTATCTTCATGATTATTTAATTCCAATTCTCGAGTCCGGAGTTACAATCGGTTTTCACATTATAATATGAAATCCACCGTGACGCATGTGAAACTGAGAAACCTCCGTGCGCAGACTTCAGTTATTACATCGCCTACGTGCTGATTGAAGAAAACTGGCCACACCTGGTAATGTTGAGTTTTGACCCGACGCTGAAGCCTTTTGCCACAGTTTCAAAAAATCCTGGAGGAAACCCTGCCTTCCCCGTATCTACACATGCTTTCCGTCAGATTGTGTATATGTCCATGTTAATCTTAAAGGTACTATATAGAAAAATATGAGTTTAAAGTTAAAAAAACGACAGATACATTTTTCTCCATTATATACTCAGCAACAAAAGTTTCTGTGACACCATTTATGTGTATGTTATAAATGACTCGCAAAGATCTCAATGCAATCAATATGTTTATTTAACAGGAGAAACACTGACTTTTCAGTGCCAACGTCACTCAAAACGAAAAATGTCATTTTCATGCGTCATGAAGCACTTGTCTGACGTCTAACCAATTGTGACCTTCACACTTCAATGTGACTTCCTCGTGCCATGATGCAAGCAACGCATCTCCGGCGCATGGACCGAATCAGATGTGCCAGAAATTGCTGTGGGATGTCATTCCAAATCTGACGTAGACGTTGTCGCAATTCCTGGAGTGTAGCTGGCGGGTTATCCAACCGCCGCAAACGTCGATCCATCTCGTCCCAAAGATGCTCGATTGGGGACATGTCTGGGGATCTGGCTGGCCATGGCAGGACATTGACATGTTGTTGCATCAGATACTGCTGTACAATCCTTGCAACGTGTGGTCTGGCGTTATCATGTTGCAGCGTTATTCCGGGACCATGTTGCATCAAAAACGGTACCACCAATGGCCGTAGCACTTCATTGCGATATCTTTGACCTGTCAGATTTCCATCAATAACAAGCAAATCTGTTCTGTTTCTAGCCGTGATCCCTCCCCAAATCATGACACTACCACCTCCAAAACGATCAAATTCCTGAACACAGTTGTTGGCATAACGTTCTCCACGTCGACGGTATACACGTAAACGACCATCACATCGGTTAAGCATGAATCTTGATTCATCAGTGAAGAGTACAAGATCCCACTGACGTTGGATCCACCGTCGATGTTGTTGTGCCCACTGTAGACGCAGTCGTCGGTGTTGTACTGTGAGTATTGGACGTCTTGCTGGCCGACGTGGGACAATGCCAAAATGACGGAGACGGCGACGGATTATCTGTGCAGACAGTCGCCTCAAACCAGGTATCGTTCTTGCAGTTATGGTTGCAGGTTGGAATCGATTTCGGAGATGGGTTGTTCGAATCCAGTTGTCCTGTCTGGGAGTGGTTACTCGTGGACGGCCGCTGCGAGGACGGTCTCTGACATGTCTTGTCTGCTGATGACGCTGCCATAAGTTCCAAATGGTGTTTCGGTGGACATTCAGGCGATGAGCAACTTACCTCTGCGAGGTTCCGGATTCAATCATCCCAATGGCCCTCCACCGATCATTTTCAGACAGTCTTGGCATTTAGAGGGTAGAGTTCCTGATCCGAAATGGCTGTGTTTTCGATAAGTGATGCTTCCTTCGTTCATCAGGCACAATGTGAACATTCCAAAAATTCTCCTCTTTTATTGCCATCCACAAGCATGATTTACGCACATTTTCACGTGCAAAGTCATTTTCTCGCATTTTCATGATTTCCATTTCAATGTTGTGTTTACGTGTACTGTTTCAGTCTGATATCACCATGTATGACAATTTCATAATTGCGTTATGAAAAATAATTAACAATATTGGTGTCACAGAAACTTTTGTTGCTGAGTATAATTTATCTATCTCAGGTAAAGTACAACTCAATTTGAACCTTAAATAACAAAATATAAAGCTTAGAGAGAGACACAGTACTTCTACTGACTCTGCCCACAAATTCACAGAGCAAAGCTTGCAATACCCGTTCGTGACGTCGCCCAAAACGGGCCTCTTTCCGAGCATCATGGAAGTATTTACGCTCGATAAAGTACTGTCCTTTCATGCTTGATTCTATTTCTCGTATCGATAGTGTGACGGAATGATATCAAATTGCCTTCTTTGCGTTCTAAGCTTTCCATTGATGTCGAAATAGCCATATTTTCAGTTTTTTCTTTGAATCCCTACTTTAAAATGTTGCATGGTTAAATGTGTAAGAAGCTTAAAGTACCACGCGATTCTCGAGATTACCCCACTCCTGTTCAGACCCCTGCAAAATTTATATTGGTCACAACACATCAACAATTTTTGCAGTGGTCTTTCTACTATAATAGAGGAATCCGAAAGAAAATTGAAGAAAATCCAAGGTGTGCCCCTGGAGATATGGGGGTTTGAACAGGTGGCATTTTACCATTTTTTTTTCACATTGGGCAAGGTACTGACTGCAGTTGGTGATCAATTCATGGTGAATTCATCCTGATTTATATTCAGCCGACAAAATTGAATGGAAAAAATGCTAGAGAGCCTATGCTCGGGTTTACATTGGGGGTGCTTTGGGGACCTTAACGTGGAACTGCCTGAACAAAAGGCGCTTTTGGTGTCCTCATAGCTCCACAACAAAGAAAGATGCCGTAAAATGGACTGCATTTTCTGATTAAGCAGTATAACATTAGCTTAGATGCAATGTTCCAAAGCTATAGGTTCAATGATAAAAAAGTTATGCCATGTTAAATACAAGAAAAATGTCAATTGACCAAAAAAAAACTGACAGTGCCATTAGAAAAAATTTCTCCAAAAATTTTTTGTGGCCCGGATGAGCTGAAATTTCGGATTCGTTCATCGCTAATACATATTTATCTAATGTGAAGAATATGGAAGCAATCTATGACAACATGGTGACAATTGTTTTGTATATCTTATGATTTGACATGGAATGGCCCGCAAGAGGAACAAGTGATTAAATTTGGGCATATCTAGGCCAAAGTACAGCTGAGATATAGGCCAAAGTGGCGGAGGTATGGGCTCTGGCGAGTCCAGCTCTAGTTTAAGTTTAACAACAGGGACCCACCCTTGACAGCCAGACAATCCCCTGCAGGCTGCAGTCACCATTCGCACACACACTCAAACCTGTGGGCCATTTAGAGTCTCCAGTTGATCTAAAATACATGTCTTTGGACTGTGGGAGGAAACCTGAGTACCTGGAGGAAACCCATGCAAAGAGGGGGAGAACATGCAAACTCCACACCGAAAGGCCCCAGGCCGGATTCAAACCCACAATATTCTTGCTTTGAGGCTACCCACTACACCACTGTGCTGCTCAAAAGTCAAATGAATTACTTTCCTCTGGAATCCCCCATCATTAAGTATACAGTTAATTAAAATGTTCATATATTTTATGATATGATTAGCAAAATCACTACTGTCGCACAAACAAAAATGAGATCAACTTGCGTCAGAAATGGCTTCGCTGAATTAATCTCGCACATGAAGTTGCCTGCATGAAATGTCAATATAAATCTGACAATGGCCACGCCAAAAACATGTCGACATGGAGTTGAACGTTATTTATGGGTTATTTGAGCAGTTATTATAGTTTTTACAACAGAGGGGACATCTTACCATCGGTGGTGTCTTACCCTTTTCTTTTTGTAAACTAGAGCTTATTTCACGTGACCTTATTTTGTCATTTAATATCGCTCCCAATATTGTCTGAAATATTCTGAAAGAAGAAATAATGTAAAAATCATGTTCTTGTTGCTCCTTCAGAACCTGGTTTTTGCTCTTCGGGGCTCTATGCTGGTGGTTCTGCTTGTGGTCTGTTTGACTGTGAAAGCAGCTGAGCCAGGAAATGACATCAGGCCCAACTTCATCCTAATGATGGTCGATGATCTGGGAATCGGCGATGTTGGCTGCTATGGTAACGACACAATAAGGTAACACAACTAAGGAGTGGATTGATTGATCATCTGTAGGCTTGACAAGGGTTTAGTCTTATGAATCCAAGAGTGAGATTGCGGCACATGTTGTTCTAACTTGAGTAAGTTCACCGCATTCAAGTTGATCACGATCCGCTTGTGTACTGTGGTTCACTAACTAGACAGTGAGACATTTTTGTTGTTATTCCTATACTTCTGCATCATATTAGATTTTATGTGACTGAATGGTTATGAGGTGGAAGTGCTGGCTGTCGTCTCTAGCAGTCCAGGTGCTCCATTTTCGTGCCTTCACAAACGTAAAAACATGCAGCAGTAACAGCATTCAGAATTTTCCGACACAAACAGAGCATTTAAAATCTTCTCCCTGTTTGGTAGTTTCCTGCTCTAATATAAAAGTGTTTGCATCTCAAGGGGCTGGACAGTGCAAAAGGAGTTCTGAATACATTAAGCTGGCTCGGTGTAATTTTCGTGATTTAGACCTGGTTTGCGTGCTGAACTCGCCCGAATTCGCCCAGATTCACGCAGACTGCTGATTCTGTACCGAATTATAACTGAATCGTGTGTTGCTCATTCACCAGTTTACCAGTGAACTCTTCCGAGTGTTTTTCTAGAAATTCCACAAATTCTACAGTTTTGCCACTACCTTTTTCTAGTAGTTTTGGAATGAATTTCTATCAGTAAGTTCAAAATTTTCAAATAAATACAGCTGATTTAGTTGAAACTTTACATTTTTTTTCTCTCCTGTTTTCTACTAAATGTAGGTAAAAGAGAATTCGCAAATCACTTAATTCTGTTTTAGAAACTGTGTTTCAATCCAAATACTTATGAGTCACCAGGCAAATCAAGATAGAGAAAATGTTTTTGACAGATTGATTATAACTATGGCTGGATCATCAACTTATTCCCCATATAACACAATTCAGTGTTAAGCTGACACTTAAACGAAGTGTAGTTTTCTATCCTCAATATCCAGCAGTGATAAATGACAGTTTATGGGACACCAGTGTCTGTTATTTGCAGGCCATATGAACAGATTAGTAAATTTCAGATCCCAGTTATTCGTGGTCATTACCCCTCAGATTGTTTCTACGTCTCTGATGTGGAAAAGTTTTATCTCGGCACAAATCTCCTTTTTAGTCATGCTTGTACCTCACATGACAGTTCAATACTGCAGTCATAAACAAAAAAGCCCGTAATCCTGTTGTATTAGTTAAAGCTATAGTGCGTTACTTCAGTCGCCCCATAGAGGAATTTTACGTTATTAGAACAATACAGCCAGCACTTCCATATGACGTATGCCCAGGTGTACCCCACCCAGGCGCCCCACTCCCCACCGCTACCCCTCTGCCACCGTGCTGCGTGATTCCGCAACATTTTTATTCTGTTCGAAGAAGGAAAGCCAGTGAAAAAAAAAAGATAGACTCTTCGGAAGAGGAGTATGATTTTTTTCTGCCACATAAATGCAAAAAATAATGTTTAGTTAGCCTATTACAAACGGGAGACAAGGTGCCAGCTAATTTGTAGCTGACAGGTTAGTGGATGGAAAGTGGTAGTCTGAAGTTATTTTTTGTCCGTCGGTCTCTAGTAACCAAAGTACACAGAGTAACACTCCCTGCACACCGTGTACTGCTCGCTACGGTCTGTCGCAACTCCGTGGTGAACACCAGGCTGCTAACGATACACTACATTCATAGCACCATTTCCAAGAAAATAATAAAGTACTAGGTCCCGTACATGTGACAGCAACACATCCTACTCATGTCTTATAAACCAAGTCACTTACTTATCCAACAGCAGCAAGGCAACAGTACACACCGAAGCAGTCCAATTTTTTTGCTTGTCACTGTCCATGTTTCCCTCTAAACTCAGCCCCACCGGATTTCTACGGTCTCCGGGCTATACTTGGGTATGTCGACCCATTCTACTAATGTCTATATGGAGTGGATTTTAGCTTTCCCTGAATCCTATAGAGTAGTAACACCACTATACTCACCACAGCAGCCATAGGTAGATAGCAAATTCGACCCACTTGAATCAGAAGGATGCAGCACCGGATCACACTGCCGAAGGCCGATGATGACTGACGACAGTGTTCGCACTGTTATAATGCTTGTGTTATTTTTGGGTCACACTTCAGATGAAGTATTGCTCATAAAGTCTTTTATGAAGGCATTATAAATGCTGATTAATGAGACATAACAACTGCATAAATCATACATAAGCAAATGTCATGTTTTGTAAAGGGTGAAATAGCATATCCTTATTCAGTATGTGATGCCAGATGTGATATAACTGACAATGTCACTTAGCTAGTAGCTAGATGCATTAAAGGGTGACATTGTCAGCTAGGTGACTTTGTTATTGTCACATCTGTCATCACATGCTGAATAAGGATGTTATTTCACCCTTTTCAAAGCATGACATTTGCTTATGTATGATTAATGAAGTCGTTATGTCTCATTTATGAAGGCATTATACATGCTGTATGAAGCCTTTATGAGCAATACTTCATCTAAAGTGTGACCTATTTTTGTTATTATCATGATGGTAGTTTATCATAATGATACATGACCGTAGCCGCAGCAGTTGATGGAGGTTGAAAATTGAATATGTTCGCCTTCGCGTTTTTGGCCGATTATGCTGTCCACTGCCTATATCACGAAAATATATCTTTCTCATAATTAGACCTGCCAGACATTCGCAATGTGTCCTGCACATTGAAATATCGCAGCTGCAGTTTCTTTAGTTAGTCATGGTGCTGTTCTGTGGTAACTACGCAAATGCAAGTACAAATGATTCCATAAATCTCTGAGTCCGTAATATTTAGCTGATATATTTTTTCGACATATAGGCCAATTTCGTTCGAATTAAAGTGACTTGTGAACTCAGAAGGCTTGAAATCTGCGGTGCTGGTCTAAACAAAACAAGTCACGTGGGGTCCGGCGCTCTCTTGCTCGGAGACTCTCCGCTCTTCCTCCCCCTCCCTTCTTGTTTAAAAATAAAACGCGTCATTTCGTTTTTGCTTGTGCCAGCGAGGGTGAGAGGTTTTACGAAATGAGCCAAGAGCGAGAACCAGATGAATGCAAAATGGAGGCTTTATTTCTGAAGGGGGAAACCCCCCAACAGAGCTGGCAACAGTACAATGTCCACAATCCACAAGCAGAATCCAAAGGGCAAAATCCAAAACTGTAACCAGGGCACCAATAACAAAACTCAAGGTCAGGCAAAAATGGTTCGGTACACAGGCGTGGGTTTGGTGGAGAGACAAACTCATAAGCCGTAAACAGTCCGAATCCAAATACCAGGGCAGCAAAGACAATAGACGTGGTCGGGCAAAAATAGGTCAAAACTCACGAAGGCAATCAGATCCAAAAGGGCAAACCAAAAAACAAGTGTCGGGCAATCCAGTCAGAAAGAAAATATCACAGTGAGCAAGGCGAGGAACGTAGCACAAGACAAAGGAGTAAAGACGATCTGACAAGGAACTAAAAGTGTAGACACCTTATATACACATCCGGGTTAAGCACATGACTAGGGTAAACAGGTGTAATCAATGACATGGGAGAGACACATGAGGAAAACTAATTACATGAATTTGGCGAAATGCCGAAACGCAGACAGGGATAACGAGACATTCCTATGAACGAATAAACGGCTCCGGTTAAGGAGTACTAAAGTGTACAGTCTAAAGAAAAGGGAAAGCAAGAGATATAAGAGGAAACCGCAGTGGAGATAATTAGTGATAGACAAGGAGGGCGGAGATACAGATTGGGCGAATGCTGAGAGATCGTTAGTCTATTAGTATGTGCAGCTATACAATCCCGAGTGCAAGTTAGTCAGTTAGTATAAATGTACAATGTTAATCGGGGTTAGTAATTATCGAAAACAACAAACTGTTAGTAGGGTTAGTAGATAGCATAAAGAGAGAGGAAGGAAGAAAATGAGATATGAAGAAAGATTGAAATCCCAGAAACCAGGAAATCACCCGAATGAGTGGCACGTCAGACAAGGGACCGTGGGCAAAGACCTACACAAGACAAGACAGGGTAAACGAAGTGCAGGACTAGAAATCACAACAAGACTATGAGAGAATGGCAAGGCTATGAAACATGGCAAGACTGTGAAACATGGCAAGACTGTA
Organism: Gymnothorax reevesii; assembly: GCA_029721435.1. Classification (NCBI taxonomy): domain Eukaryota; kingdom Metazoa; phylum Chordata; class Actinopteri; order Anguilliformes; family Muraenidae; genus Gymnothorax; species Gymnothorax reevesii. The sequence continues at coordinate 60,913,216 of CM056587.1, read as the reverse complement.
AAACATGGCAAGACATAAATAATACAAAACATGAAACATAATAAAACAAGAAATCAAACAACAAAACACAATACATAATCATGGGGATGGTCAGGGGCAGGCAGTGGTCACTTAAACACAAAAAGCATACATGGCAAGCCAGGCACAGAACTTAAACATGGAGCAGACAAAGCATGGGTGAGATGCAGATTCACAACAGAACCCCCCCCCAACGAACGCCTCCTGGCGTTCAATTCGAAGAACGTGATGCAGCATGATAGTCTCTTATTAAAGTCTTATCCAGAATGTGTCGGGCAGGAACCCAACTGCGGTGTTCCGGTCCGTAACCCTCCCAGTCGACGAGGTACTGTAGACCTCTGCCTCGTCGACGAGAGTCCAGGAGGGCCCGGACCGTGTAGACTTCGCCTCCGTCGATGATCCGGGCGGGTGGAGGGGGATCAGGTCCAGAGGACAGGTGGTGGGTTACGGCAGGTTTGAGTTGGGATACATGAAAGGTAGGGTGTATTCGTCGCATGGACAGGGGGAGACGGAGGCGAATAGCAGTGGGACTGAGGACCTTTTCAATGGTGAATGGGCCCAGGTATTTAGGGAAAAGCTTACCCCCGTTACCTCTGAGGGGAATGTCCCTTGAAGACAACCAGACCCGCTGCCCAGGTCGGTACATGGGCGCCGCGCTGCGTCTCTTGTCGGCCTGTTCTTTCATCCGAGCGACCGACCTGAGCAGGGCCTGGCGGGTGGCAGTCCAGGTGCGTCTGCACCTACGGACGAATTCGCGGACTGAGGGGACAGCTACCTCCTCCTCCTGGGACGGGAACAAAGGGGGCTGGTAGCCCAGGCAGGCTTTGAAGGGGGAGACGCCGGAGGCAGCAGAGGTGTGGCTGTTCAACGCGTATTCCACCCACGGCAACTGATAGCTCCAGGAGGAGGGGTTCCTAATACAGAGACATCGTAATACACTTTCCACACACTGGTTAGCTCGCTCAGTCTGGCCATTAGTCTGGGGGTGGAAACCTGATGACAAACTGACTGAAGTGCCTAAAGCTTTGAAGAATGTTCTCCAAAAAAGTGCAGTGAACTGGGGGCCGCGATCAGAAGTGATATCAGTGGGTATGCCGTGGAGTCTAATGACATGTTGGATTACTAGGTTGGCAGTGTCTTGAGCAGAAGGGAGTTTAGTGAGGGGAACTAAGTGAACTGCTTTGGAGAATCTATCAACAATTGTGAGAATGGTGGTGTGGTGATTGGATGAGGGAAGGCCTGTGATAAAATCAAGAGCAATATGGGACCAGGGGCGGTGTGGTGTAGGAAGGGGCTGCAATAAACCTTGAGGTGGTTGGTGAGAAGTCTTAGCCTGGGCACAGACCGAGCAAGCAGCAACGAAGCCCTGGACATCTTGAGTGAGTTCTGGCCACCAAAACCTCTGAAGAATAAAGTTCTTAGTGCGGCGGATACCAGGGTGACAGGACAGTCTGGATGCGTGTCCCCATTCCAGGACTTTGGAGCGTAAGGTAGCTGGCACGTATAAACAATTGGTGGGACACGCACTGGGAGTAGCAGCATTGTCTTGGGCATTTCTGACTTCTCTCTCAATATCAAGGCATAATGCATTAATGAACGCTTCTTTAGGGAGGATGGTATCTTTGTTAATCTCCTCTTCCTGGATTTCAAAACAACGGGAGAGGGCATCTGGCTTGACATTCTTACTTCCAGGACGATAGGCAATATGAAAGTTGAAACGTGAAAAGAAAAGTGCCCACCTGGCTTGTCGCGGATTGAGTCTTTTGGCCGTTTGTAGATATTCCAGGTTCTTGTGGTCTGTCCAGACGATGAAGGGTACCTTGGAGCCCTCCAGCCATTGTCTCCACTCCTCTAAGGCCAGCTTTACCGCCAACAGCTCCCGATTCCCAATGTCGTAGTTTCTTTCTGCAGAGCTGAGGCGGCGAGAAAAGAAGGCACAAGGATGGACCTTACCATCTTCTGTGGACCTCTGTGACAGGATGGCTCCAGCTCCGATATTGGAGGCGTCCACTTCAACAATAAACTGGAGTTCTGGATTGGGAATGGTTAGGATAGGTGCAGATGTGAAACGAGCTTTTAAGTCATTGAAGGCCTCTTCGGCTTTTTCGGACCACAGAAACTTGGATTTAGAAGAGGTGAGAGCAGTAAGAGGAGCGGCAACAGAACTATAATTCCGGATGAACCGGCGGTAAAAGTTAGCGAAGCCCAAAAATCGCTGGAGAGACTTACGGTCCTCTGGTCTGGGCCAATTAGTGACAGCTTCCACCTTTAGGGGGTCCATCCGGATGGTGTCTGGGGAGATGATGTAACCCAAAAACGTAGTGGTTTCCACATTAAATTCACATTTTTCAGCTTTAACAAAGAGGCGGTTCTCCAGGAGGCGACGGAGCACTTGGCGAACATGTTTGACATGGGCCTCCTGGGACTCTGAAAAAATCAGGATATCGTCAAGATACACAAACACAAACCTATTTATCATGTCTCTTAAAACATCGTTGACAAGGTTTTGAAACACTGCTGGAGCGTTAGTAAGCCCGAAAGGAAGAACTAAATACTCCCAGTGCCCCGTGGGAGTGTTAAAGGCGGTCTTCCATTCGTCCCCCTCTCTGATTCGCACTAAGTGGTATGCATTCCGGAGGTCGAGCTTAGTAAAGATCTTAGCTCCTTGCAGGAGATCGAAAGCAGTGTTCATTAGAGGAAGTGGATAGCGATTCTTGACAGTTATTTCGTTAAGTCCACGGTAATCTATACAGGGTCTTAATGATCCGTCCTTCTTAGACACGAAGAAGAATCCAGCACCAGCAGGTGATGATGACGGGCGTATAATGCCAGCAGCAAGAGACTCTGAGAGATACTTCTCCATAGCTTGGGTTTCTGGTCTGGAGAGTGAATAGAGTCGGCCTCTAGGGGGCATAGTACCTGGCTTCAGGTCTATGGTGCAGTCATAGGGTCGGTGAGGTGGTAAGCTAGTGGCCCGGGACTTAGAGAACACTTCCTTGAGATCATGAAACTCTAGGGGGACCTTCTCAAGATCTGGTATCTCTTCTCGAGATGAGCAGGGCTGAGGTTCAAGAGCGTTGTGGAGGCACGTCAGGGAACAGTTAGGGCTCCAACCCTTAACCTCGTTCTTACCCCAGTCGATGTCGGGGAGGTGCTTGACCACCCATGGATGGCCCAGAACAATGGGTGCATTAGGAGAGTGTAACAGGAAGAGCTGAATGGTTTCATGGTGGTTTCCTGATGCTTTGAGCTTGATGGGGCTGGTAACGTGCGTAATTTGGGCTATCCTCTGGCCACTGAGTGAATTAGCCACTCGGTCTGGAAAGATCCTTTCCGTAGGGATGCCCCAATCCTTGGCCAGCTCCACATCAATAAGATTTTCCTCAGCTCCTGTATCAATGAGAGCCAGGGTGGACTTGCTCTCTCTTCCCCATTCCACGGTCACTGGGAGACAGGTTCGGCTCTTAGTCTCCCGCACAGGTGTCACCCCAATTACTGTTTCTTTCTGGGCCCCAGGAGGACGACTTCTCTTCCTTTTGTTGGGACACTGAGCGATGAGGTGTCCCCCCTTGCCACAGTAGAAACAGGCCCCTTCACGGCGGCGGCGCTCCTTCTCCTCCACTGGGACATGAGTACGGTCTAGTTGCATGGGTTCTGGCTCAGGGGGACTGCCGCCAGTAGGGGGTGATAGAGGCGGAGTACTCTGGGGAGCTGGATATGGTCGTCTGCGGGAAGCGAGGCGTCGGCGCTCCTCCAATCGCGAATCCACGCGAATAGCCAGGTCGACAAGGTCGTCCAAGTTCTCCGGTAATTCCCGCGACACTAGCTCATCTTTAAGTGCTTCCGATAATCCATTAAAGAAGGCATCATACAGAGCTCTCTGTCCCCATCTGCTGTTGGTGGCCAACGTCTGAAAATCAATGGCGTAGTCGGCTACGGGACGCCCACCTTGTCGCATGCGTAGGATCTCTCGTCCTGCCTCGTGACCCAACTTGGTGCGATCAAAGATCCGCCTCATCTCTTCACCCAGTAGACGAAAAGTCTGTACACATGGGAGATCAGCTTCCCAAGCCGCTGTAGCCCACTGCTTAGCTCTTCCCGTCAGTTGCGTGATGATGAAAGCAACTCGCGCTCTTTCGGTGGGGAAGGACGAAGGCTGCAGGTTGAAGATGAGCTCGCACTGGGTGAGAAACGCCCGACATGCTCCCGGGTTCCCGTCGTACCTCTCCGGCGGTGGTAGACGTGGCTCGCAGCTGGGTAGGGGCGGGGCGGAAGCGGGAGCAGGAGGAGTATAGACGGTAGGCTGGGGTGACTGTAGTTGCTGCGCCTCCTGCACTGAGCGAGTGAGATCCGCCATCTGGAGACTCATAGTTTGCATGTGCTGCATCAAAGCACGGAGCTGACGTTCCTGAAACTCCAACTGAGTGCCCTGCTGGTGCACTGCCTCCTGCAGAGACTGGTCTGACGCTGGCTCCGTCATGGTCAGATCGTAATGAGAGGTTTTACGAAATGAGCCAAGAGCGAGAACCAGATGAATGCAAAATGGAGGCTTTATTTCTGAAGGGGGAAACCCCCCAACAGAGCTGGCAACAGTACAATGTCCACAATCCACAAGCAGAATCCAAAGGGCAAAATCCAAAACTGTAACCAGGGCACCAATAACAAAACTCAAGGTCAGGCAAAAATGGTTCGGTACACAGGCGTGGGTTTGGTGGAGAGACAAACTCATAAGCCGTAAACAGTCCGAATCCAAATACCAGGGCAGCAAAGACAATAGACGTGGTCGGGCAAAAATAGGTCAAAACTCACGAAGGCAATCAGATCCAAAAGGGCAAACCAAAAAACAAGTGTCGGGCAATCCAGTCAGAAAGAAAATATCACAGTGAGCAAGGCGAGGAACGTAGCACAAGACAAAGGAGTAAAGACGATCTGACAAGGAACTAAAAGTGTAGACACCTTATATACACATCCGGGTTAAGCACATGACTAGGGTAAACAGGTGTAATCAATGACATGGGAGAGACACATGAGGAAAACTAATTACATGAATTTGGCGAAATGCCGAAACGCAGACAGGGATAACGAGACATTCCTATGAACGAATAAACGGCTCCGGTTAAGGAGTACTAAAGTGTACAGTCTAAAGAAAAGGGAAAGCAAGAGATATAAGAGGAAACCGCAGTGGAGATAATTAGTGATAGACAAGGAGGGCGGAGATACAGATTGGGCGAATGCTGAGAGATCGTTAGTCTATTAGTATGTGCAGCTATACAATCCCGAGTGCAAGTTAGTCAGTTAGTATAAATGTACAATGTTAATCGGGGTTAGTAATTATCGAAAACAACAAACTGTTAGTAGGGTTAGTAGATAGCATAAAGAGAGAGGAAGGAAGAAAATGAGATATGAAGAAAGATTGAAATCCCAGAAACCAGGAAATCACCCGAATGAGTGGCACGTCAGACAAGGGACCGTGGGCAAAGACCTACACAAGACAAGACAGGGTAAACGAAGTGCAGGACTAGAAATCACAACAAGACTATGAGAGAATGGCAAGGCTATGAAACATGGCAAGACTGTGAAACATGGCAAGACTATAAAACATGGCAAGACATAAATAATACAAAACATGAAACATAATAAAACAAGAAATCAAACAACAAAACACAATACATAATCATGGGGATGGTCAGGGGCAGGCAATGGTCACTTAAACACAAAAAGCATACATGGCAAGCCAGGCACAGAACTTAAACATGGAGCAGACAAAGCATGGCAGAGATGCAGATTCACAACAGAGGGAATGTCGCCGGTCGACACGCAATACAAAACAAAAAATACTGAAACATACAGCGAGATGTTAGAGGAGCTGATGGGCTTAATCAACATTGTGTCATCTCCTCTAGTAATGGCTTGGATGAAACAGAAACTTACGGACATGTAAAAGTTACATGCTTTGGCTTTAAGCATTGTAATATTCTTGGCATATATTGTCTTAGCTTTTAAGTATTTTCAGTGACAACTGAAGTAGGAAATATTTTGGATTAGCAATTTATCCCATTAGTTGCACTTTACGTTATTTGAAGCATGAATCCAACTACTATCCAAATGATTACGCTGACATGTAAATGATCGTTCAGATTGCTTTATGCTTTTAGACAGTGCCCGTTTTAAAGCAGGCAATGGAATCCTTGAGTGTCCAAAGGGCACAACTACAAGGAACACTCTTTTTCAAGAAAGGGAAACATTTATTTATTTATTTTGCCCATATTTTATGACTCATATATTTTTACTTTATTTCTTTACAACAGAGTGTCGTTTGGATACATGTGGCTGAAATTGAAAGAAAGTTCCCCTTTTTGTTATAAGATATGCAGAGCTCTAATTCATTGGAGTTGGATCCTTTGGAATCTCAATGATTCAATCCTGTCAGTCTGTACAGCCAAGCTGTATTTTTGAGACTGAAGTTCTCAGTGCTCATGGCGTCCGTGACCCCATCCTCTGCTCCATCTCCAGAACCCCCAACATCGACCGGCTGGCTAAAGAGGGGGTGAAGCTGACCCAGCACATCGCTGCAGCCCCCATCTGCACCCCCAGTCGAGCTGCTTTTTTGACCGGCCGATATGCCCTCCGCTCAGGTGTGCCCCGCTTCCTTCACCCCGTCTTTACATGGGACTATGATACAAGTGCAAACGGTCCTCAAATCATATTTCTTAGAGCAAGGGGAAAGCATGATTTTCATAATAGGAGATTAAGGCATTAAAGCTATTCTTACCTTTCTGGCATGTGGCACAGCACTCAGTAGAAATTTGAACACGAACAACTCCGCCTCCCTCCAAAGCCCCACCCTCTTCCCCCTGCCTGAACTCTGAGGCTCCCCTCCTCTCCGACGAGTGCGCTGAGAAAGTGAGCAGCGCGAATGAAGCTGCTTTCACACCGGACACGAAACAAACTTTTCACACGACAGATTACATTCAAAGTCAATGCAACGATACAAATCTTGCGCGTATTCGTGTCTTTGCATTGACTTTGAATGTAATCTGTCGCACAAAAAATTCGTTTCGTGTTCGGTGTGAAAGCATCTTGAAACGGGGCAATGGTGTCAGATTCAGAGGCACCGGTTAGTGAAAACTAACAAACAGTAATTACATAATATTCAATTCTAAATGTGGTATAAAATAAAATGACCTCGTAACGTCTGACAATCTACCATTAACATCAGTAATTGTAGCATTTCAGCACCTGTTTGTTTACAGTCAGGTGCTTCGTGTTTCGGCAGGATTGATACATATTTTCTTTCAAAACTGCTTTCATAACGTTAATGTTAGTCGTTAAATCAGGAGCAGTTGCAGTTGCTCTGTTTGCAGGCTAACTTCGTTGAGTTGCTACCTGTTTTGTCTCTGCAGCTCTGCTAGAGAGGCGCGCGACTCGCAAGCGGAGACAGCTATAGGCAACTGGAAGGGGCTCAGCAGCAGATGACAGACAGGAAGCTCGGCCAATCATTTTATTCGGACTGAAGAAAATGATTGGTCAGACTTTTATCAGTAATATATGAGGATTGAATATCGTTGAGTTTCAACACCTGGTGGATTTCTTTTACATTTTAATGTGCCATACGCTTATTATGAGAATTTTAAGATTACAAAAGAAAAGTGTAAAAACTCCAGAAAGGTAAGAATAGCTTTAATTAAGGCATTGAAAACTAGCTTTGTGGATGCATTGGCCAGACAGGGACCTAAATTGACCCAAAATGGTGCAAAGCACATCCAAAAAACCCTGGAAGGAGTTGATCCTTCCATGGTTTTAATTTTTGAAATGAGTTGTCTCCACCTGGGAGAATCTACGCCGATATAGACTCTCCTTTCATGCCGGTCATGTTTTCACAGTGGTGCAGTGTGTAGCACTGCTGCCTCTCAGCAAGAAGTTCATTGGCTCCAGTCTGGCCAGGGGCCTTTCTGTGTGGAGTTTGTATGTTCTCAAAGTGTTCGCATGGGTTTCCTCTGGGTAATGACCTGTCTCGCAGAAAGGTTGCAACCTCGGCGTCCATTTTCAAGTCCTCGCTCATGAGTTGTCTCCACCTGGGAAAAGTTACACCGATGTAGACTCTCGTTTAATCTTGGTCATCTTTTCTTTTTCTTTTCTTGGGTGGTTTTCCTTCCCTCTCATGGGGGAAAGAGTACCCATGGTCTTACATTTCAAGGGTAAGTTCATGGGCTCGTGTCCGGCCTGGGGCCTTTCTGTGTGGAGTTTGTATGTTCTCAAAGTGTTCGCATGGGTTTCCTCTGGGTACTCCGGTTTCCTCCCACAGTCCAAAGACATGCAAATCCGGCTAACTGGAAATGCTTAGATTGCCCTTTGGTAAGAGTGTGAGAGTGGATGGTGTGTGAATGGTGTGTGCGCCCTGTGATGGATTGGCGAGCTGTCCTGGGTGGGTCCCTGCCTTTCGTCCGGGCTCTAGGCGAAAGGGATAGGCTCTAGCTCCCCCGTGACCATAATTTGGAAGAAGCGGCATGGAGAATAGATAGATGGGTCTTCCATCCCCTCATCTACAAATAAGTGATGGTTTGTACCCGTGTGCGTTTGTCTTCCAGGACTTCCAGGCAAAAGTGGGAGGGTGCAGGTTATTTTGTTTCTTGGTGCGTCCGGAGGTCTCCCTCAGAGTGAGATAACCTTTGCTAAGCTTCTTCAGAAGCAAGGCTACAGCACAGGAATTGTTGGTAAGTGTCATACAGCTTCTTATTAAACACACACATTGGGGTTCTCCAGGGTTAAACATTGCTGTGACAACAAGTGACAGCTTGGCTGTCTGGGTCTAATGTTGTGACATTTTTACTATAATTGTTTCCGAAAGTGAACCCACTGAAATTCAAGTATCGCCCTTTCTCTTGTGTGACTGACCTGTCGCCTGCTGGGAATCAGACATTGATGACCAGCGTGTCTCCTCAGATTTTAACTGCGGACGCAGTCTTAAAAACTCGAACGCTCAGCGTTTAAACACGGTTGATGAGACGCAAGGTAAAAAGACACCTGTCTGGCACGTGAATTGGAAAAGGACACCTTGAAAAACAGACACGTCTCCTGCGTGCACGGCCCCATATTCTCGGTTCCCACTATCACGATTTGCGGCAAGATTGAAATCGTGGTCTTAATCGTGAAGTAATCCTGGCCATCCTATCAGATCATATCAGATCTTGAGGTCAGTCGCGGCAATCGTGTTGATCGTAGAAAAGTTCAAAAAGGACGTTTCAAAAATTTCCCACGATCATCAGCACGATTAATTGTCAGTCGTGATCATCGCCTCGTATCCAAAACTGACATTGAAGCTGCTTTCACACCGGACACAAAACTAATTTTTCCCGCGACTGATGCATTCAAAGTCAATGCAAAGGCGTATTCCATCGTGCAAAAAATTTGTTTTGCACCCAGTATGAAAGCAGCTTCAGAGAAGTTCCACGATCAGCTACGAATGGCCAATCGTGGCGTTTGTAATGGAGCACACAACAGTGAGAACTAAGCATAAGTCCTTCATTTTACTAATTGGGTGGACAGCTTGCGGACACTGTAAATCATCTGGATTTGCTTGATGAGCTACACGTTACACACACTCCATTCATACAGCTGTATGCTGTTCAGAGGTCACCAGCCCTGGCTTCACACAGCTGCAGTGGGACAGAGATGCACAGTAAATTTGATTAAACGGCAATCTTTGGCTACTTGGCTTCTTAATTCTTAGCTGGGTGCTGTTTTTAAGGCAATAACAATAACTTGTAGACAAAAGGAAAAACCCTGTTGCATTTCTGGACACTCAATGTGCAGGGTCTGTTTGAAAGGTTCTGCAGGGGTGCCTACAATGGGCGTAACCCTTGAATATGACATTTGGCTCGCTGCGAAGTGATGTCACTAAATATGTAATGACTGAGTTCAGTTGAAGGAGTTACGTCACGCACGGTCGCCTACTACTATGTCTTATGTGCTGAGTAACAGCAACCGAAAACTGTTGCAACGGAGCTTTTGCAATGTAAGCCATCTAACAAACTAGCCGCCTCTGCCGTTTTATATTGCAAGTAACAGCAAATTATCCGACTTAAACAGGAGGATAAAGTAGTTGCTGGACTACACTGCCTTGGTTCTAACATTACGCCAAAATAAACTTCACTGTTAGATTAACCTGTCTAGCAGAAAGGTTGCAACCTCAGCGTCCGTTTTCAAGTCCTCGCTCATGAGTTATCTCCACCTGGGAGAAGCTACGCCGATGTAGACTCTCGTTTTATCCCAGTCATCTTTTCTTTTTCTTTTCTTGGGTGGTTTTCCTACCCTCTCATGGGGGAAAGAGTACCCACTGTCCTCCATTTCAAGGGAAAGGGCAAGTATATGAGCCACAGGGCGCTTTCAACAACACAGTCGTCTTTGCCTGCTCCCCCTCACCGCCCCCGACAACACACAGGGATTTAAAGGTAAAAGATGAAAGGTAAACCAAGTTTGTCCCCTTTCGGCTACCGCATTCAAAGATGGCAATGCAATATAGCAGCCTCTGGTGGGTGCACTGCCGCCTTTGTATTTGTAAACAACTCATTCTAAGCTACGAGAAAACTTTCATTGGTATGTTATTGTGATTAGACTTTAGTAAATATGTATTTATGAAAGCAATGTTTGATTTTCGCTAATAAGAAGCCAAATAAGTTACTCACTGTACCTTTTAAACGAGCATTCTAGTGTTGACATAACCATCACTGCAGTGGTGCTCTACAACCCTAGAATTTTGTGGAGACATTCCAAATAGCCTGCTCTTCAAACGGTGAAAAATAATTGTGTGTGTTTACATTCATTGTTGAAGGGAAGTGGCATTTGGGTGTTAGCTGCGAGAACAGAAATGACCACTGTCACCACCCAAACCAGCACGGGTTCGACTATTACTACGGCATTCCCTTCACCAATATTAACGACTGCAAGCCCGGGGAGGGCTCGTCAATCCTGGTCGATTTACGGAGGTCACTACGGGACCTGACTCTGCTGGCAGCGGTCGCCATTGCAACTGTGGTCGTGGTTCGTGCCTGCGGCCTGCTGGAGGTCAGCTGGAAGACCATTGTTTTGCTGGGCGCGCTGGTTCTCCTGGGGTTCGCCGCCTGGTACCTGCCCTTTGTGCAAGTGCGGAGGTGGAACTGCATCGTCATGAGGAACCAGGAAGTGGTGGAGCAGCCCACAGATCTGAGCACGCTCTCGGAAAGGCTGATCGGGGAGGCGGAGCAGTTTGTGGAGAGGTACAAAAGATTTCTTCCTCTGTACTCACCTGTGAACGAGTCAGACTCGTGTCTCCCTGAGGATGGGCATAGTGCTGCTGTATGACTGTTCACCTCTCCACTTTAGGGTCAGCAGGCCTGATTCCTGTACTGCGATTTTATCTTGAACCATATTTTTATTGTTTATAGAAAATGGCTAAATTAAAGGCCCTCTATTATGGAACCAGGTGCACAGCCTATTAGCTGTCACAAGTAATTTCAAAATCTCTTCCTTTGTTACATCACGTGGGGAACTGACTGAGCCAGAAGCAAGAGTTACTGATCAGTTCCTCCGGGGATCAGATTTATTCCAGCAGCTTTGTCTCAATGTTTGTAGTGTTACTGCACCTGTCTAGCAGCCTACAAATGTGTGTCGAGCATGAAGATGTAAAGAGTGGCCCTCAGCATACAGTAAACTCTCACACTGCAACACATTTGATGGTCTTCATGGCTGTTGATGGTGGGTGGCGCAGTGGGCCGCATTGCCCCGTCACAGCAAGAAGGTTTGCATCCAGCCTGGGGCCTTTCTGTGTGAAGTTTGCATGTTCGCCCCTTGTTCACACGAGTTCCCTCCGGGTACTCCGGTTTCCTTCCACAGTCCAAAGACATGGATGTCAGGCTAACTGGAGAAGCTAAGTTGCCCGTAGGTATGAGCGAGAGAGTGGATGGTGAGTGCGCTCTGTGATCGGTCGGCGAGCTGTCCAGAGTGAGTCTCAGCCTTATTCTCATGGTCAGCTTGGACAGTGAGTACGGAGCAGTATAGATGATGGTTGGATGGCTGCCGATGTTTCCAACATTAGAATACAGAAATGCCAATGCTTTGCCATTGTAATTCTTCATATGCTAACACTGCTCTACAGGGAAAGCTTTGCTGAACAGATCATAAACCTCCGTGTTCAGGCCAGGGTGCTAATGAAAGAAATATGTAAGTGGCATTGTCCTTTATCAGTGATCTACATTAATCTGTGATTAATGCCTGCTCTTGGACAGCTAAGCTGCTAGTGATGCGCGGGTCGGCCCGGAACCCGCGGGTTGACCCGTGGGTCGAGCAGGGTGGGTCAATATTTTTATAATTTTTAGCGGGTGCGGGCGGGTTGGGCCCAACAATGGCGACGTCTAATTCCCACGAAATTGCGAATATAAAGTATAATAGGCTATCGGCCACTTAAGGGCTCTAGACATACAGCCTAGATAATATGCTCTTGTCAAACGATGTAACGCTACCTTAAGCAGGATAGAATGCCAATTGTACCTCTCCCTCTTCCTACTCTCGATGTAACCTACACGCACTCACTGGTGCGCGGCTTAATCCTCCACGGTCAGACTAAGGATCTAAAGGTTGAATGATTGTTCATCTTATAAATCGTTCTGCAGTCAGCACCGAAATATTACGTAGTAGTAGTAATTTTATTGACCTGTGGGTCCAAACAACATATAGACAAAACATTTTTTCGCCACTTTACACTGAAAGGCATATCACGATTCTTATTCAAAAATAAAATCAACTTGTTGAGGTGCTTCCATTTATCAGCTACGTGTTCTCTAACAGCAGAGCGTGTGCTGCCATCGGCAGTAAAGACACTTCTTAGATATAGGCAACAGATCTATAACACCATTCCATACACATATCACCCCAACGAATAGGTAACTTATCATTACTGGAGCATGTATGGTCATAAACTTGCTCTCATTAATTACCATACCATGAGACAAAGAATAATCGTGTAAAACTCCATGGTGGCCAAAGCAGTCCTTTGCGTCCCAGCAACTAGCGCAACAAGCGAGCGAACCTTCAGTTCAGCTGGCCGTGTCCTGGAAGCGCGCCGTAATCGCTGGCACTGTTGACGCGATTTTGTAGCCTAGGCCTGCATTATAAGCTGTGTTCAAAAAATAGCTAAAAAGCCCCCCCCCCAAAAAAATCTTAAAATAAATATATGAGGGGGGAAAAAAAAACCTTGTAGACCGGATATCGCAACACTGTATGGGAGAGTAGGCGCCACTGTCATGTTAATTTTGTTCCAATAAAACAGCCTGTTGGCAATATTTTGCCAGATGGTATTTTGTTTTGTTGCAAAGATCAGAAATCACGGTAAGGTTCAATTAATAGACAGCGCCTAAACTTTGGATCAAGAATTCCTGCCAAAAGCCAAATGTATGTTGTGCTCCACTCGAATCCATAGCGTAACAGAGGAATCATTTTTTTTCATTGCAAATCATGTCACACAGACCCACTGTATTCTTTTTCTCTTGCCTCCTTTTTGTGTCGGGTCGGGTTGGGTTCGGGTTGAAAATCAGTGCGAGTTTTAGCGGGGCGGGCGGGGCGGGCAGGGTGGGTTGGCTGTCACGTCGGGTTGGGTTGGTGCGGGTGATAAAAAACCTCGACTCGCGCATCGCTATAGGCTACTGTGCATGCAAATCTGTTGCATTTCCCATTGTGGTTAGGGATTTAATTTGGCTGTTTGGTCCGCTGGGTCAGTTTGCTGTCTTGCCAAAGGGAAATCTCTCCAGAGTTCATTGTTCGTTTGTTTCCCCTGCAGAAACCAGCATAAGCCGTTCCTTCTGTTCCTCTCACTGGCTCATGTCCACACACCTCTCTTCATGTCCGAGGGCTTCCTCGGGAAGAGCAAGCACGGTCTCTATGGTGATAACGTAGAGGAGATGGACTGGATTATCGGTAAATTGGTTTGGCTGCTCTTACTGCATGCATACATCTTTCTTACAAATGTGCTGAAACTTACTGATATAATTTACAGCCATCTTATTATGGGTTATAATGAGCACAATGCAAGGCTCAGCTGTTTAACTTGTGTTCATTCGATGGGACATTTTCTTTATCCATTGATGAAGAGTTTTTGCCTGTGGGAGTATTGTTCTTATCCTATCTGCTCAAGTCTTAAACTCTTGTTTATGTGCCTGTTTTCCCAAGACCCCAAAAACTTGCCAGTGATTCGATCCTTATCCCTGGATGGTTTTGATCTAGTAGCAGTAATTATGTCATCGCCCTCCACCCCCGCCCTGGAGTGAAGGGGAGAGTTGGCTTCTGAGCTTGGCTTGGTTCCCGTCAGCATTGGCTTCCGCGTTGGTGTTGCTAAAGTGTTTCTGAACCATACTCAGACACCAATGTTATGCATGAGTATTTTATGTACAGTACTGTATATCATTTGTAAATGGAGATTTATTACATACTATTTATGCTGCTTTACTGATCAGCTATTTGTTTATATTGGTCATCATTTAGCACCCTCTGGTGGAATGTCTGTAGAAAAACATGATCTGATGCAATACCACTTCTTTATGATGAAATAGACTAGTGCTTTCTAGAAGCTTCTGGCATTTTCTTGCCTGGAGGGGGCCGGATCACCCAGGAATCCTGTAGATCTTTCCAGAATGTTGCTAGTCTATATAAATGCTGTGATTTTGGTCAGTAGCAGGCAGAGTTTTTGTTTTGGCAACAGAGTTACATAGTGGCATTAAAGTGTTATTATAAGATTAAACAGTGGATTATTTGTAGAAGTTTTTTTTTATCAGTGAAGAATACATTTGTTTAAGTTGTCATTGCTGGTTTTCTTTGTTGTGATTTTCAAGTCATAACACCAATCAATACTTCTTTACAGGCCAAAATATAATGAACACCCTGCTTTTTTCAGTATTTGGCTGGTTTTTGCCATCTTTAAGTTAATTTTGAGTAACAAAGGCACACAAAATGCTAAAGAGGCACTTGTACTGACCAAAAATGTTTCTTGCTAACGGCTGCACATCTTGAAATTCAATTTTCAACATGTATTCCTCCTCAGCCTGGATTAGAGCCTCACCGACAAGGGTTAATAGTTTTGCCAATAATAACTTTTCTGTAAAACTTGTTGGTCAGAGTGATTGTACTTTGTTGCTAACAAACGTTAACACCAGCAGGCTTTTCTTTCTGGGCAAAACTGGGTGGTAAGAACTTCGTGCCTCAGCTGGACAATGACTCCAAGCACTCCTCCATTCTATGCCAAAGATATCTTGACAAATAGGAAGAAGCAGGAGAGCCTCAGAAGATGCTGTTACCAGGAAGTTCTGTCCTTAAGCTGTGGGAAAGAATGGCCTAGGATTTGTCAGGCTGCAATCAAGGCTAACGGAAGGGTACTTTGGAGAAAGTCAAATTTGAATATGAACATCTCTTAGTAAATAGTTTTGCCCATTTCTAGTCAAGATATGTGTTTCTATGTTGTTGTGTTTGTTTTTTTTTGTTGCTGAAAATATACTGTAAGTTTAAATTCTGAAAAATGCAGGGTGCTCGTAATATTTTGGCCTGGGGTGTTGATGCATTGATCGGCTACTAAACTGGTGGTACCATGGTATTTTAGGGCTTCTGGGGGGGGGGGGGGATGTTAGGGAGACATTTATTTTTACTCTCTGGTTGCAATAAAGTCTACAGGAGTTAGCAGAAGTAACACTGCAGTGCCTCCTACAGGCAGGATGATGGATGCAGTGGACAGACTGGGCCTCACCCAGAACACACTCATGTACTTCACCTCCGATCATGGAGGCCACATCGAGGACGCTGATGCTCGGGGACCGAGGGGAGGCTGGAATGGGATCTACAAAGGTAATGGAGCAGGGAGATTCACTCCCGTTACCCTGGTAATCATAGTAACTGCCATCAGGTACCGCAGTATCTATAGACAACAATTTTGACTACTGAAAGACTACATTCATAGCGAAGGCTTTTTCTTGTTATTTATTTTATTTTTGTGTGTCTTAGTTTTTAATGCCTTCATATTGTAATTTACTACATGCAACTATGCAAATGAACAAGAAAAACTAATCCATGAACATAGCTACATCTTATTTCCCCTGGCTTTTTTTTTTTTTTGACCAAAGCCTTGTTCAATAATTATGCAATTTGCAAAATTGTAATTGTTTACAATTCAATGAAGATTTCATGTCATAATCTCATAAAACTAAAAAATGATGGCCTCAGCTTCATGTAAATTCCAGAGGCTCATTCATGTTCCTTCCTTTGTCAAGAGACGCAGTAGGAATAAGTTGTCCTTTTAGTTAGACTGTATGTATGCCTGTCTGGTGACAAACTGCTGGCTTTTGATTGGACCTTTCGAAGGAAGAGGGCTCGATTTCCTTTCATAAATGGCTCACTCCTGCCCCCCTGTGGCATAGGCATGTAAAATTGCACCCTATTGTGTGTGGTCGGAAGCGGCGTTTATTTGAACTGTTGAACCCTTGCGCACATGCTGCTCTAAAGTTGGTGCAAACTCGTCGACAAGCGCGCGACCTTTGTTCAGACCGCAGGATCCGGCAGCGGAATTATCCGAGGAAGCGGCGCGGCCTCTCACAAGGCCCGTCTTTGTTACTCTTGCGAGAGGAGGGATCGGACTGCTGGGGCCTAACCACGCTCGTGCCTCGCAGACGGAGCGGAGACTGCAGACTGTGGCCGTGGTGAGGTCTGGCCTACATAATGAGCTCTTTATGTGGCGGGGTCTGTGCTCTGAAAGCCTGGCCTACAAAGCCAGTGGTGTTTAATTTTCTCCCCACGCACCTCTGCACTTCTCAGTCTTCTCACTTCCGTGCCAACCTGAAGGCTTAAAAAACGAATTAAACACCTCTCTTCCTCGCACTTATTATTTCTCTTCTCTTTCGCACTGTCACGCTTAAATCCAGATCGGCATAAGAAAGCACGCATATCATGCGAATATATTCACTGGGGGAAAAAAAAAATTTTTTTTTCCTGTTTCTCATTCCCGCAGCCCCTGTTTGTGAAATTTTCATTCTCCCCAGCTTCTCTTTGAAAGCCGACTAATATCACACAGAGGATGCTGGAAAATTGTGTGGCTGGGCGTCGAGTTGTGTATTCAACCTGCCTCGCGCGTAGAGCTACACTCCACACCGCCGCCAGCGTTCAAAATCCAAGCTAAACACTCCAGCTCACAGGCTGTCCGTAAGCACGGACTTACACACCCTAGCTGTCTGCTGTGTGGGAGGGCGAGCCTGTTTGAAGTGACTAAACCGTTAGCCTGCTGAACATAGCTCTATTTTCTGAGGGGGAAAGTTTTCATCACACAGCTTTAGGTGAGGCATAAATTGTCATCAGAGTTGTTGCTCGCCCGGAAACTGCTTCTGAAGCGGCAGACATTTTGTTGACGTTATTTGGGAATGTCAGCACCCCAGAGTCCTTGTTCCGTCCGCAGGGGGAAAGGGCATGGCCGGCTGGGAGGGGGGTATCCGGGTCCCGGGTGTGTTCCGCTGGACCGGCCGGCTCCCAGCCGGGGTGGAGATCGACGAACCCACGAGCCTCATGGACCTGTACCCCACCCTGGTCACTCTGGCGGGCGGTCAGCTGCCCCAGGACAGGTAGGGTCACAGGGGACACGGCATGAGGATGAGGGTGTTGTGAGTGAAGGTTAGCGATGGGGTTAGTTAAGGCCGTTTCTCACTTGGGTTTTTCTTGGTGTAAGATATTGCTTGGCATCAGTATTATCTTTTGATTTCACACCAAAAAAGCAAGGGACAGGCCAGTGGTGCATTTGGCAGCACTGCCGCCCCGCAGCAAGAGGGCCGTGGGTTTGAATTTGGCCTGGAGCCTTTCTTCGTAGAGTTTGAATCTTTTCAGTGTGTTTGCTCGGGTTAATTTGAGGTACTCTGATTTCTGCCCACAGTCCAAAGACAGGCATGTCAGGCTAATTGGAGACTCTCAATAGGTATGAGTGTGTGAGTGAATGGTGCGTACGCCATGCAATGGATTGGCGAGCTGTAAAGGTGTGCATTTCCCTAAAGCACAGGCGCCGACTTACATAGTTGTAATCATTAATTGTGAATGGACAAGCTATGTAAACTGCTAACTTAGTTAGCGACTATGCTTTTGGTGAACGCACCCCATGGTGTGTTAGGATAGTCAGCTAGGATAGGCTGCAGCGACCCCTGTGAGGAAGGGATAGAAAGTGAATGGATGGACTAAAAATTGTGGATGAATAATAATATTCACGATCATTATCAGTAATAATCCTGTCGCTCTCAGGGTGTTGGACGGCCATGACCTGATGCCACTGATGGAGGGCAGAGTCCGGCGTTCGGAGCACGAGTTCATGTTCCACTACTGCGGCTCGGCCCTCAATGCCGTGCGCTGGCATCCTCCGGACAGTGAGTCAGTTAACATTTCGTTTCATATCTACTGACCGCCTGCAGAAAAACATTCGGTGTCTGTGGTTGCCATTGAAGGAATACCCTATAGAAGAACTATAATGAGAATAGTATCTTCCTTGTAGTGTGCAGTGCCTGTTGGCCAGTGAGGTGCCGTCACTGAATGGCGCCAGAATGGCGTGCCCGTTCCATCTACGACATTATTGCTCAGTACATCGAACTTAAAATGCTCACAAGACTGCAAGTTTGTTCATATTTGCTTGGAGGAAGCTAACGCAATGCCATTGACAAATATTAAAACCTTTCTTATGCGGCGTTCAATGTGTGGTCAATATGTTTACGATAATATTTCCCCCCTTAAACACATACTTTTTAATACCATTTTTAAAAAATAGGGACTTTATTTTCAGTCTTCTTTCATAATCTGATAAACAAAAGATCAAAACAATATACGGAATTACAGTGAGAGCTGAGATTTTTTCCTAATTAATTATTAAGATTTACTTCCTTGCAGTGTTGAATCAAAGCATAAAGGTAAATTAATCTTTTTGTCACTATCACCTCTTAATCATTACAGGCTTAACTGACCAGAAAAGAGGTCAAATTCATTGATTGACAATCAGGCATAGTACGTGGGAACAGGTTGACAAAATATAGTGATAAAAAAGGAGAAGTCACTGCCTACCCTGACCGCAAGTCCCTGTTGTTGGCTTATGTGTTCATGTCTGTGTCGTAGTCCTATTTGTCTCTGTTCAGCATGGATCTGGATTGTCCAACTTAAACACTCTTTAACCAGTAAGATTTGGGCAAGCTCAATTTCAGAATGTGTCACACTATTCTCGCTACTGCCGCAGGTGCATTTATTGTCATCTTACTGGCTACTGATATCTTCAGGACACATGACAATTTTAGATTTATCAATCAGATTAGGTAATTAGATTGCTTTAGAAATTTTGAATTTAATTTGTATCTTGAGTCATATTCACAAATCCTCTCAATGAAGTAATTCTGATCTAGGGTCAGCTTTCCCTGGTCCTTAGCCCTGTTAATTGTGAGCATATATAAGGCAGAACTGTAAAATGTTTTGATTGTGGCCTCTGTGGTTGCTCTGCCTTCACGCTGGCAGTTTGTTTACCAAGTTGTGTCACGCGCAGCCTCACCTGTCACCCCGTCTGTACCTCTGTCAGGTGACTCCGTGTTCAAGGCCCACTTCTTCACGCCCAACTTCTCTCCCGAGGGAGCCGGGGGCTGTTATAAAATCAACATCTGCCGCTGTTACGACACATTCATCACCCATCACCACCCGCCCCTGCTGTTCGACCTGGCCCGGGACCCATCTGAAAGCACCCCCCTCTCCCCGGACACGGAGCCCCGATTCGCAGAGGTGCTGCGGAGGGTTGAGGAGGCGGTGAAGGCGCACAAGAAGACTCTGGCACCCGTCCCAGACCAGATGTCCTGGGAGAAGGTCCTGTGGCGGCCCTGGCTGCAGCCCTGCTGTGGAACCTTTCCCTTCTGCTCCTGCTCAGAGGGAAACTCCACCAGGGGGCGCTCTCAGTGACCAAAATCTCATTTCTGACACATTCATACTGTGCAGTCAGCAAGTATTTGGATATTAACAATATAAAAAGGGCTACAATATCTATAGTGGATGTAAAACCATGGTACATTTTCAGGTTTTTCTTTCTTAATGTTAAGCTGCTTTCACGCCAGACGCAAAACGAACTTTTCGTTTCGTTTTCATTTAAATTATAATTTTTCACATTATCTTATGGTAGCTATAGCAAGTTTCAAGTCTCCTTCGATATATCATGATGTTCATTTTTGTAAATTATGGTCCCAAGTAGACTAGAAATAAAGCCAGAATATGCTTATGGGGTGTGGCTATCCTCTGGTCCTCGTCCGATACGGTCAGATCTACCTCTCGCGTCCTTCCCCGGATCTTGATTCTCGCTCTCGTCCAATAGAAATCACATCCGGTTTAAAAATGACAACATGGCGCAATTCAAATTGCCAAAATCGAGGCTTCCTTTATGGTTTGCTGAAACCACTGGGTGACGTCACGGTGGCTTCGTCCATCTATTTATACAGTCTGTGTGGGATCGCACTTGGACCCAAATCTAATTGGCTGGTTTCATATTGTGCTTATTTTAGGCAGCCCATATGGGGAAATACTGCATTATTCAGGCTGTATATTGTACAGCTTAATTAGACGCAGGTTCGCGTCTTTGCATTGACTTTGAATGTAATCTGTCGTGCGAAAAATTCGTTGAAAGCAGCTTTACTGTATTGTTAACATGCTACCATCCAAAGAGTATAAAAGCTGCTGAGTGTCAGAGATAATTATCTTACTTCTGCTGCTACTGGTTGCAGTTGGGTAGCCAAAGCACATTAGACACTTTGGATTAATGCGAGAGTTCGGAATATGTGGCACCTACTTATATCAAGACAATTCATGACAAGCGAGCCCCCGAATGTTAGTGTTTCACCTATTTCACAGCGAGAACGAGGCGTCGCTCAATCACAGAGGACTTGATTGGTTTAATTACTGCCTGTTAATTTGTTGAGGGTTTAGTCAGTTTTCTGGGAATAAATGGAAACCCTCCTGTTTCCTGGTCTGACACGACCTGCATAGGCAAGGGGAAAAAAATGTTCAGCACTCACTCAGAAGAGCCTTTAGAGCCTCGAAGGAGATTTTCTGTATACTTTTATTTTGGAAATCAACATGCTTGTTTGATATTGTGGAATAAGAATGCACTTTGAAATATTGTTATTGCTTTGTATTAAATTAAAGGCATTGATTAGAATTTTCATGTACCTTGGAGGGGAAATGATAGCTGTATCCACAAGGTGGCACTGTTTCTCCACTATAAAGAGGCTTTTTCTTTTAACTGCATTTTTTAATCTTTTGTTTTCGTTCAGCTCAGACATTCGGTATACCTGCGTCCAAGGACATTGTATTATTGGACATTTCTATGGCATGTATAGCCCACGCAGTGAACTTAAATTGCTATTGAAATCCGGACATTTGTGTGGAATTTCTGGCTTTATTGCACTAAGCATTCAAGTGATTCAACCTACATAGTGACAGTGCTAATGGAGTGATTGCTATTGGTAATTGATCTGAAATTGCTCTATATACATGTAAATTCACACTGGGTGTTTACTGTAAGGCCTATTGTATATGTGAAATGCAACACAAAAATTAAAGGACGATTTTCAGGAGCAGAAACCTCTCAACCTTGTCTCGCGACCCCCTCAATGTCTTCTGTAGTGGCTTGCTTTACAGGATATGGGGACACTAAATCATATTATATTGTGAATACAGCTCAGAAATACCACAGAGAAGCTTTGAGGGGCTTGGCGGTTGGAAGCATGGTTATTCGGCAGAGGTGACCGTGGTTACGCTTTCTCTCCCTCTGTGGTGGTGAGGCGGAGAACAGAACGCAGCGGCGGATGTGGAACAGACAGGAAGTCAGTCGTCAGACACTGCGCCCTTAACAGGAGTCAAGGAAAGTATTTCATGTGGCTTCTATGCAAGTGGACACGTCACTCAGTCCTTCTGATGGCGTGATGCGGCAATTACACCGTCCCTGATCAACAAGCCACGTGTTTTTAATGGCTGGCTGTTAGCTGGCAGTCGTTAGCACAGCACGCTGAAAAGGTCATGCCCATTTGACAAACAGTGGCTTTGCTCCCTATGAGAGAATCAGCACATCGTCTGACACCGCTCGCCTCTCCGGCCAGCAAGCAGTGTTTCGACAACCTCCCACGCTTCGCAGCCAGCCGTTATCAAGCAGTGAATATAATTAATGGTGAAAAATTGTGTATCCGACTATTGCTTTCTTTGTTTGGGAAATGGTTTATGCATAGGTACGGCAATCATTCCTGTTTTGTGCTTTTGGTATGTGACAGCTGCTACGGAGTCTCTTTGCAGTGCATTTGGAGAAGACTGGCTTCCTGGGACTCTTGGAGGTGTAAATGAAGCAGAGTCAGTGAATTTTAAGTTATTTTTAAGCATTTTCTTTGGGGGCATATAAGTCAATCTCTTCAGCAGTTTTCAGCAATGATATTGAGTGAGGAAATGGTGAGTCTAAGCTTCTCCGGTGCAGTTCAGATCATAGCTTTTTCTCTCCTTTGGGTATCATACTCTAGCATGCCCTACCATCATTTTTCTTTGTTACTCACCATTTTACCATAACTATTTTCATCTTGTCTGTCAGTATCTTATTCCTATTCCTGCCTTTAAAATATTCTCAGTATTGTATCTCCGTTATTGTTATTGCCTTGCTTGTCCTGTTACCCTCCCCGTGCCTTTGTAGCGGCTCTCGGATGTAACATGTCGATCGTCACCTTAGACGAAGAACGCGGCCCAAGTCTCAGACCTCATTGCAATTAGCGCTATTTCTATTGGAGAGGATGTCAGCTGTTAGTGTTAGACGAGGGTCCTCTGGAAAAGTCTGGAGAGGGAGAGAGAGAGAGAGAGAGAGAGAGGGCGAGTGCGTGAGTGATAGGCAGATTTTTAGGGAAGCGGAGGACTGCAGTGCGACACAGAGAGAGATACAGCAGCACCAACACACACTGCCAGCCAAACATTTCAGCACAACCCCTCCCACACATATACACTCTCTCTCTCTCTCTCTCTCTCTCTCTCTCTCTCTCTCTCTCTCCCCATCTCTCCCTCTCTCTCCCAAGCACCTGGCAAAGGGGATTTATCTACTGAATGAGTCTCCATTCCCATCTGACTAACAAATGGAGTTTAAAGGAGACCATACAAAACCTTTAATGCTGCCTCTTAGCAACCGCTGTAATGATGGATATTTCACATAAATAACCAAATAACCAAAGCATTATCTCATTGTGATGAATATTTGTGTCTCTCTGAAACTCCTCTCTTTCACACTTGTTGGATCTCTTGTGAAAGAGGAAGTAAAACTCGCTCCATCTGCCGAGCTGAACCAGATAATCCGCCGCTTAAGTTTTCCACTCTGCCTCCGTGGGCCACGCAAATGCCTCTGTGCCCAGGATTTATCTTACTGTTCCTGCTGATAACACCAACAGAAACTACCCAGCACTTCCACCCTTGATTTCCACTTCTCAACCGAAAATAAACGATTAAACCAGTTACTTTGTCTCATTTAAAGCTACAGTATTGGCCATCAAACCATTACAATTTCGAAAAGAGAATTTCTAGAAGGAAGGAGGTTTGGCAGTTCTGTGTGACCACTTCTACTGATTAAATATCGAAGATTTTTTAGATTGCTTCACACAACACATGCTCACATTTTAAGGAATCATGTCATGCGGCTGCAATTGAACAGAACAAGAGGACAGTCATCACTATCCCCGGCCACGATCAAGGGCCGTAACTCAGTAAAAAAAATATGCTTTCACATCATGGCAGGTGATTAGTAGCATATTAAGCATACAAAGTTTCACTCCTGTAGGTATAGTAGTTTCAGAGAAATCTTGTCCCCATTGTGGCCCGGACGGACACACGTACGGTCGGACGGATGGCCCCCAATCCAATACCCCCCGTCGCACTTTGTGGCAGGGGATAATCACCGTACAGGTTGTGCAGGTAGAAAATTACAATTTCACCTAATAAAAAAAATACTAGAATATATGTTTTTTAACCAGTAAAAGTTAAGTCTTTCCACAATACTGAATAGAATGCTTCCTTGAATGTCAACAGCTAAATCATTAATCTGACACTGTACATTGCAATAATGGAAAAAAATAATAATAAAATTTGTCTTGGTGCACAAACAGAGCCTCAAAAATTGTGCGACCCAGTGTGTGGAATTTATCTGCATTTTTCCGCAGTGTCACGCAAGCTTTGATCAGAAGAAGCCCATCGAGTCGTTGAACCTGCACAGCGCTTGCTGATGGAACAGGGCCCTGCGGTGTTCGGAGGTGATGTGGATGGGCTTTGCCTCGTGATGACATGTCCTGTGTGCACATGAACGGCTCGCAAGTCTGCCAGAGTCACTGATACATCACCAGCTGCAGAATTATACCTGGAAGCAATTGCTCTTGTGCCAGCAGGGGAGAAGCTAGGCTCTTTGATCAAGGATCACTGTACAGTGTGGAGAGGCATGAGCCTCGGTGATCGACTCCCTGGGTCGTGACTCGCTAGCCCTGGGATGGTGAGATATGCCTCACACGCAAGGAATGTGTCAGGAAACACTTGGACCACGAAACAGATGAGCTTGTGATTCCAGCATCTTCTAAATGCGAGGCATCTGCTGACTCCTCCGTGCTCTTCGCTGAGGTGTCTTTGGGTGTGCGCATTTTCACAAGTAGGTCAGTCAGTTTTTCAAGCAATCTGGCAGTTATCCCTGGGATTTTGGCTGTCTGGGAGCGAGCATGGTCCAGCAGTAGAAAAGCAAATCTGTTCCGTGGAATTGCCGGAAGGGAGATAATCCACATACCAGATACCAGAAATTTCAAGGAATTGCGCTGCAAGAGCGAAAAAGAGCAACATTATTTTGTTTTGTGCTGATACAGCCCACCGGTGGAGCGGTCTGTGAAAAATCCACAAGTTTGAATGAGAGATTGTATGCATCACAGCAAAACAACTGTGCTGCGTCGATGCGCATTGGTCATGCTCAAGATTCTCTCAAATTCACGGCAATGAGTCACGACCCCATTATCTAGCAGTCTATTCAGGCCTAGAATTTTATTGACCTTAATCGTCTTTTAGCACAATGATCTCCGCTTGTAGTGCGCCCGGTTTAACAATTGGTATACGAAACCATGCAGGGTGTAGCTGCTGTGCTTGGTCACATGATGTCTGACTGGGTCATGCATTTAAAACCATTGAAGTAAAGAGGCACTTTTAAGCTTCATTGAGAGTGTCAGGGTATATATTTCATGGCCCTGACCAAACAGAGGAACATTGTGCTCTGGACCTTGTTCTTTCCATCCTATTAAAGTATGAGAGATGACCTGACATAACCAAGGGGACAGAGGGGTGCCACAAGGGTCAATTTCCGGGCATGTTAAAGTCAAACACAGCTTTTGAAAACAACTCTGTTCTTATTATCACTGATCTCATAATTATGCTGCTTTAAAAACAGCTTGTAATTTTAATACGTCTACTTGCACTGGCTTTTAAATATTTTCTTTGAATAGAAAATGCTGAATTGCATTTTTAAGTCATAATTTATCATATAAACATCATCTGTTCTTCTATTCCGTAATGGGAAAATGTATTTTGTTTTGAGTCAAAAAAATGATTTCATACGTGTTTTGTGATTCTTTTTCAGAAACAGACTAATTAGTGTAGTTTTGGTTTGCCTCTGGGGTATATTTTGTATTCAATTCCATCTTTATAATTCAAGGGAAGTTTTAAAAAGCACAATCAAATGGATTCTACATGAATTCTCACCTTTTTTTTTTTTTTACTGTTTTTGATCCACTAAAATGGAAAAAAAATCTGCTCTCTTCCTTTCAAACAGCTATAACTGAGAGAAGTCCTCCTGAGAGCCATAGTATATAGCGAAATGTTCAGAGCAAAATCAACTCTTAAAGAGTCTATTTGGTCCCAGTGAGACCAGAGACAGCAACATTTTGCTGTGTAGTCAGGCTAAGGTTAAAAAAAAACCTCACAATTTGAGAATTATAAATACCCTTTGACATTCGGATTAGACTTACAGCGGCAGTGGCTCAATCCACAGCAATCCATCCATTATTATTTGGAAAAAGAAATACACCTACATCTATATTTGAGCTTGGGTAAGCTTTAAAATGCCAAAATATTGTTTCCTTGCATATAATTCTGCTTAGAGATTGTCGACGTGCAAGTTAACGTGCAATAATATGTTAAACATCTCAAACTATTTTTTGGGACCAGCATGGATGAAAACACCCACTCAATCTTGTGATTCGCGGTTTTATCCTCTTCAATTAGAAGAAGTTATTCTTATAACTTATAATAACTTGAATTAGTTATTCACTATACACCATAGTGTACACTATACACTAATTGAAACAGTTAAGTGCTTTGATGTGTAGACATAAATATATTTCTTTATTAACAGATGTATGGTGGTAAAATATTTTATACACAATTCAGCTTGGAAAGTTTTGAGTTAAATCAATCAAGCTCAATAGCAAACAGAAACAGGCCGTATTCGCACCAGTTCTTGCGCATGCAAAATATGCGCTCCTGCTGCGCGTCTCCATGACCTGGGCGTGGCTGATATCGTTCAATCTCTGAAAATGCAGCTGTGAGGATAAAATATCAGGGAACTGGGCCTGGGAAACAGATTTTATTCCTGGGTGGGACACTGTGGTCCCGCCCTCGACCCCCCCCCTGGGGTATTTAACATTAATTTCTTTGGTAAAATATTCTGCTGCATAAACACATTATACTGTGTTTATAAACAAACATGATCAGATACTCAGGGTAAGATTGTGTTTAGAATATGTATATTGCTTATTCTTAATGCGGAATGTCTTGGGACTACGCTGAACTACAAGGGTTTTAACTTGTTTTCGTACCCATTCATTATGTATTTCCTGCAACTGGACTGGAAGACAGCTACAGTATTATGCAGAGAG
Organism: Gymnothorax reevesii; assembly: GCA_029721435.1. Classification (NCBI taxonomy): domain Eukaryota; kingdom Metazoa; phylum Chordata; class Actinopteri; order Anguilliformes; family Muraenidae; genus Gymnothorax; species Gymnothorax reevesii. Next base: position 60,886,226 of record CM056587.1, on the reverse strand, counting down.
ATACTATCTTGGAAAAGGCTGTATGATGAAGCAGTTTCTGTGATTTTTACTCTGTGGTGGCTGAGGTAAAGTTGCACTCATAGAGGTTGGGGCATAGAATCCATGAAGCTGACGTTGCAAGACTTGGGATCCACGCCGGCAAATTACAAGACAGGTAATGAGCTTCACGAGAGGAAATCACAGAGCTGCCATGCGCACCAACTCTCAAGACCATTCAAAGGACGTGTTCAGGCCTCATACAAGCCTGATGTAATGAGCATGCAAACGGCACCATGATGCTACACATTTAGGTAATGCCCTGGTTACCTGAATGAGGAAAACAATAATTATGAGAGCCACTCATCTTGAAGCTAAGGGTTAAAGTTGAAGGAACACGTGCTTTGTTAACTGGTTGCACAAGATCTGCAGAATTGAAACACATGCCCCCCACCCACACACACGCGCACACACACCCCACACCATGAAGTGTAAAAAGGAAAAAAAAAAATAATAACCTTTGTTATATCCATGTGCCTTGCAGATGGGGTGGATTGACTCAATTTTGCAAAAATCACAATTTTGACCACGATCTGTATTAACCCGTAAAGTGCTAATCACTGCTATAGTCACGGGTACCTGAGAAGGTCTGAAGGTCTTTCATCAAATAAATAATGATTAACTTTTGGAGGGAAAACATGAGTAAAAATGAAAAACTTTAAGGTTTAATACATGCACAGAACATGGGTTTTGTTATTTTTATTTTATGACCTCTTTTCTCCGGCGCCTGTCGCACACAGTGCGTATCTGCACAGATGGGTCGCTCACAGCTTGAATCGTGGTCTCGACAGGACCTGGACGCCCCCGTGGACACAGAAATTGTGTCTCAAACGTTCCATTGTCCTCGTCAAAAGCCTGCTGTGCCTTTATCATGGAGTTATCTCTTTTTAAAGGGAGCCAAGCTGTTTAAAAGTCACCTCGAGTGCTTCTATGAGACTATATGACCGTTGGAAAGTGCTGCGGTCAAATGGACTGTTCCCAATGTTTAAAAGTCACTGTTGCATACAGAACAATTTTACCACCTTTTTTTTGGTGCCAAGCCCTAATGCCATAACTTTTTACTGGCATTTTGTACACCTGTAGTCAATAAAACAGCAATAACCTCGGATAATCTCCTCCGTCTATTCGCTAACTCTTGGTCATGACCACAAAGAGGCTGGAGCTGATCTCAACCTCCCACAGGAGAGACACAATGACACACCCTGGACAGTTTGCCAGTTGTTTGCAAGGCATGTGCATTTGCAGGGCGTGTACATTTAAACATCACTCAAGCGTACTTATATCTATAGGTAATTTAGAGTCCCCAGTTAGCTGAACATGCATGTCTTTGGACTGTAAGAGGAAACCAGAGCAAGAACAGGAAATCCTCTTCAACAAGGAGAGAATACGCTAACTGCACACAGATTCGAACGAGCAGCCTTCTCGCTGTTAAGCAGTATTTTCAACCACTGCATCACCCTGCCATGCTAAAATAATTATACTGGGATTCTATATAATTTTCTGTAGTTACGTTAGCAAGGTGAAATGACTTAGCTAGCTAGGGGAGTGGCTTGTTCTGATGATTACTCCAGTCTTAGGTCCAAAATAGTACTTATTTACAAGCCATTCAATGACATGCAGTGAATGGCTACATTATTAATTGCTTTACAACAAAACTGCAAACCAGATGGAGTATCAATTTCTGAAACTCTGATTCTCTCTTCAGAAGGTTCAGAAGCACTACAAATATTAGCACTCAAAATTCCAGTAGATTGTCTTTCAAATGACCAACAGAATTACAGAGGGGAAATGTGCAGCCATACCTCATCATTATATTTTATGCCTTCGGTCGACAGAGTTTATCTGGTAGTAAAATAATCAACAACCCGTTAAACCTGCCTCTAAATTTTATGTGATGCAGTGCAACAGTGGTCGCCATTTTTGTTGTGTGCCCCTGGCACGCGCACACACACACACACACACACACACACGCAAGCACGCGCACGCACACACACACACACACACACACACACAGTCTAGGGGGGTCCTTTAGCCTGTTCCAGGGGGATATCCCATAATGGCCTCAGTTTGGGAATTATTCATAATGAACTGAGGGACACGTGTGAGGGATCATGACTGAGGTGCAAGTCGTTACACAATTTGGATGCCCAGTGCTGAGGTAATGCCTGCGGGACTCAAACCGTGCATTGCCCAACTCTGAGATCATTATCACACTTGTACAAAGGCTTACCAACAAAAAGCCTAACTATTGAAAATGTGAGTTTAAATTCTTTTGCAATAGTAGTATTTATGTGAGCCAATGGGGAACATAGTAAAATCATAAAGTAGACTTAAGTATAAAGCTGCAATTCCGCTACAATCTTCCAAATGTAATGTAACATGTAATCCCGCATTATCATCTTCCAAATATGTTACATGAAAATGGATATGCAATCTGTCCATCCTCGCATCAAAGGGGGTCTTCAGTTAGGATTTTAATCATCATTTGTATGTGGGACCATAGGCCCATAGAGGTCAAGGTAATTGGGCCACTTTTTGGCAAAATTTCAAAGAACCATAAAAAATATAAGAAATTGCCTCACCTATCTGAGAAACCTCAGACAAGACAGTTAAAATACATCAAGCTCCACTGTAACAACAATTTAAATTTGTAAAGCGTGATTGGCAATTAAGATTTAAACAGACATGACACTCCATCCTTATCCGACTGATTTCAGCTGATTGTCCAGTTGACCTGACTTCACCCAGAACCTGGAACTTTTATGGGATGAATATAATTTCTAAACCAGAAGACAAGCTTTGAAAGGCTGAGTCTCAAGAGCTTGAATGCTTGACATCTAATAAAACAAGGGTTTGCGCAATTAAAACCAAGTTCCTGAGGCTTGCATAACATTTTGATGGGTTGAAAAAACATAATCGATTATATACTTGACTCACTGTGCAAGAATTTTCTCATCATCACACTGCGGACAATGAGATGTACTGATAATTAAAGGCTGATTACTGAGACATTAGGTTAACGGTAGGCAGTAGGTCACTGGCTGGCTGGCTGCATTTCCATTTCAACATATTAGATAAAGATGAGTAAAAACAGACACATTCTCTCGTTAATGCATCAATGGCCAACAATGACTTTTAAAAAAATGGAAATGTAAACTCAAACATATTTTTTTGTATGATCCGCATGCATTGCTTGTTCATTTCTGCCCTGGCAGCTTTAAGCCTCTTTTGCCTGATGTTGTAGTTTATAGGAAGCAGAGGATTTGTTGTCCCTCGTGTGTAACCCACTTTCCTGATGCGCTCTTTCAATTTGTATTTCGCGGTTAACATCCAATTACCCTCGTCAAACTCAGTTATCTCATTTCCTTCATAATTTTCAGGCACTGAATAAATTCTTTGATAATTCTTTGGGGCACGGCTTGCGAGATCCTCACTTTCTGCTGTAAGTTGTTTCTGAAGGTGCAGACAGTGAATAAGCACTTTGGCCATAATGATTTCACGAACCTCATTTTCTGGAACTATTAATTCTGCTGCATCCACTCTTATTCTCTGTTCTGCAATTACATCCTGTACTTGTTTATTTATTTCCCTCTTCAAGACTCCAAAGTTTCCAACAGTTTCCACATACAAATTTTTTATTACCTCCGCCAAGGAAGTTATGTTTTTGGTGGCGTTTGTTTGTTGGTTTGTTAGTGTACAGCATAACTCAAAAAGTAATGGACAGATTTTGATGAAATTTTCAGAAAAGGCAGGTATTAAGTCAAGGAACAGGTGAATAAATTTTGGCATATCTAGGCCAAAGTACTACTTACATATACGCCATATAAGTTCAAGATTTCAAGTCATTCCAATGGGCCAGAGTTCCAATCGCCGTGCTTCTGGGTTTTGCTGCCCCCTGGCGGAGGTCTGCGCTCTCTGAGTGCTTTTCTAGTTTCTATCTATATTTCAGAGCTTCCCAAAATGGCCTCCAAACCCTCTCTTAGGTGGATTGTTTGCACAGAATTCTGCCAGTTTCTCTTTTTTCTACCTTCCTTGATTTAAACCCCCCCCCCCTTTTTTTTTTGTGTGTGCACTTTACAAAATTATTCTCTGTAATCTCAATTTTAAAATTCTAGCAAGATAGCTGATACCATGTTGCACCTCAGAACTGGCACAGGCAGTCATATTGAGTCATGGTTGGCTGTGACTAGTTACAACCCACAAATGAGATGGCATACAGTATATTGTGAATGATGAAGATCACAGCATTGTGGAAGCTGGAGAAAATGATACAACCTCCCACCCTCCAAGTTGCGATCAACAACCATGTTAGCTCACAAACTTGTTCCCAAATATGAAAAGGTGAATGTTATTTCCGTTTTATCCCAGTCATTCAGTGAATGGTGAATGCATTAATTGGTAACACCTTACAAAAAGGGTACATTCATTAACATTAGCTAATGCAGTAAGAAGCATCAATTATCAGTTAATCAACAGTAAACTAATGGGTCTACTAATCATTTACTAATGGTGTTCATGTTAACGAAGGTATTAATTCACACAATGTTGAATAGTTTGATAGTTTGAGGTGTTACTTTAGGGATACTTAACGGATGTTTTCAGCTTCATGACAAAGATGTCAGAGAGCATGAATAAATGGTTAGTTAAGGTTACCTAATGCTTATTTAGCTCTCCGATGCATTAGTTAACTCTAATAATTGGTAGTTAATGCGTATTACTGCATTAACGAACGTACCCTTATTGTGAACTGTTACCAGTTAATTTATTCCCAAGTTCATCTCAAAGCCTTCAGTGAGGCCCATTCATTTTGTGCAGGCAAAAAAAAAATGAGTCTGAGAGTCCATGCTCGCCTCGAGGACTCCAGGAGAAAAGAAAAATTAGGGCAAGGGGCCATGTGCCAAACTCAGAAAGTAAACACTTCCTGGGATGAAACAGCTGGTGTTTTCTCCTGGAGTTCTCTGAGCATCGGGGAGCCCAGAAACTTTCTCGGCCCATCCACTTTTCTCGCTCCCCGGGGCTGGGTTTACGAGTCCTCATGCATCTTCGGTCAAAATTTTGTCAACAAGACATAAACATGTCTAATATTGATATTTACATGCTAGAGAGCACTACCTTCCCTTGATGGAGAGCTCTACACCATATGTGTCTCATGCATGTTGGCCCTCTCAGTGTGAAAGGAGGGGAGTGATTTGTGCTCATCTTTGATGGGAAACTCATGTACCCTCCTCCACAAGGCTCACGCCTAATTCATCTTGCGGGGTCAGTCGCGAAAATAAACAGGCAGATATATGAGCCTGTGCTGAGCACCGCATAATCGAGTCACCCTTGAGCCTACCGACTGATGTCTTAATTTCACATATATTCATTCATTTTGCTCTGAAAAAAGTCACATTTTAGAAACCGTTTCGAGATTATTATCACGATCCCAACATCCCTCTCTCAGTTAAATTCAATTCAGCAATGAATCATTAACATGACTGTATTTCTTTAATACTGCCAAAGCAATTAACAACAAAGCCGTTAACAATGAAACAAAGACATACAATTAATACAGTGGAATAAAATTATAATTACTTATTTATTAATGAGTGCCAAGGTCAAACTTGCATTTAATGGATGGCAAACACTGACAGGAAAATTAGCAATGACAACAATAAGCAATGAATGTAATACAGTAAAGATTGAGTTTTGCGGTTTGGCCAATCTAAGCAAAGCCGCAGATGCCCCCTGGCCTCACTGACTCCAGCTCTCCAGCTGATTCCAGTTCTCCAGCTTCTGAGCCATTTCCCAGCATGCCTGGAATCTCTTTGGAATCAGGCAGCTCAGTAGCAGATATCGCTTAGAGTGCCAATGTGCTTAAGAGCCTAAGCCCTCATAAAAAGTACTGTATAACCCAGATCTGTATCAGTTTAAGACCAAGTCATTTCAAATACAGTAGTGTATTTCATTCGTCCTTGAAATAGAGAAAGAGGACACATTCAAACAGTCGTGTTTGCTCCGGAAAGTTGCCAGCTCCTAGAAAATGACCCGGAAGCATTTACGTGGCAGCTGTGATCAGTGTGTTGGAATTCTCTGATTGTAAAGGAAAGGTACTTCAGTGCTTCCATACTCAACACCTCTAGCATAGTGTACACTGAACCATTCTTTACAAAAGAATGATATAATGCAGCCGGGGTTAAAAGAAAAGTGGTTTGGAATTAGACTATAGGATGCAATGTTTTGACTATTCAAACGAAGCCAGAGCCTTCGATAACATTGGCTACCATCCAGTGATGGCACTAGTCTAAGAATTTGCTCAGGTATTCCTCTCTTAGTCCCGTTGTCCATCTTTTTAGGCTCTGAAAAGCAGTTTTGTGAGCCAATGTAGTCGTCTAAAGTTAGGGCCATTCTACCCGAGCTCAGATAGTGGTGGAAAGACGTGCGCCCCTCTCACAACTGCTGGTGGCCTGAGATCACCCAGCAGGATGTTCGGAGTCAAAATCGACTAAGAAAATAGCTCATACTCGACACAGTCAGATAAAGGCTGTAATGTCAGCTCGCTCCAATAGCAAACACTGACCAAAGCACCAGAGACCCTCATTTAGTTTACTTCTCTGGCGCCTTACGGCATATTCTGTCGTCTTAGTTGACAGGCTTAACCATTATTGATTTTGTTGACTTAATGTCCAGGGGATTTTGTAATAATATTCTTGCATAAACGCATACAGCACTCGGAAAGTGACATTCGAGGCTGGGATGTATTTATGTCGAAACAGAGACCAGGCAGCATGATGCTTTTATGTCCTTAATCCAAAACATTATATAAATTACATCAAAGGGGAAGCGAGAGGAAATCTGCTTTCTGCATTTGCTGTTGCTTACGCAAGCATATATGCTGTGTGTGTGTTTGTGTGTTTCTGTGCAGCTGCGCAATTATGAGGCCACTCGCTTTCATGTATAATATCTGAGCATGTGTCGCATTGCGTGTGCGTGAGTGTGGGGTGGTGGACGGGGGGGTTTAATTAATGTTGTATTGATTTGATGATGCATCCTGTCAGTCAGGAATGAAAGCATTCACGGAATACTGGGACGCGGCTTGGAATTTGGTGGGTGGAATGGAAACTTGAAGTTTGGCACGAGCACTTTTTCCAGTTTATTCAGGATTATGGGATCAAATGTAGAGGAATATGGTGCGTTTCAGCAGAAAAGGTCAAAGAGGTGGGTCACTTTACATCAGACATAACCGCGCCACTGCTTAAAGACAAGCACATGAAATGTATCACTCAAGTGCAATGCCTGCATTGCTCAGCTGGCGAACTACAAAGTGGTAAAAAATTGCTGGCGGCAGATGTTTAAGAGGGACTAGTGTTTGCCTGTACTATTCCCTTGTGATGGGTGGCGCTGCAGCTATGGGCCTGGTCCACAGAACCCGGACAGCCTGAAAATGGCAGAAAATGCAGGCTGTGATCTGTATGTGGACCTATGGTAGCTGTAAAGTGTTTATCACCGGCAATGAACCGCGGCACAAGGTCATGTAATTAACTATAGGATGACAACAGTCTACCTACACCCCCTGTCACCACCCTCTCCTGTACGAGCACCTGGGCTATCCGGGACACACACACACAAATACACACGCGCACACATACACACACACACACACACACGCACACATACACGCACACACACACTCGCAAGTACACGTACACACACACATTCTCACAAGCACATACACACAGACACACACGCAAGCATGCATACACACACACTTGCGCACACACACACACACACACACGCATGCTAGCACGCATGCACACACACAAATGCACACACACACTCACGCACATATACATACAGACACACAGCTGTCATGCATGCGCATACACACTCACACACACGCACATATAAATATGCACACATGCACTCACACACACATACACACCCACACCAAATGGTATGCAGAGGGACACCTTGCTGAATAGACGGTCAGTATGTGGAAAATGCTGGCTATGTGGGCTGGAGGGGTGAAGACCTCTGCTATGCAAACACACTGAGGCCTGTCCTTCATGCAGCCGGCAAATGTGCCTGAATTGTCATTAAAGAAATATGTTGTGTTTTGTTTAACTTAAACTCCTTTCCCCACTGCCTCTTTTGAGTGTGTGGGACATGTGGGACAGTGATTCAGTATGACAGATATCCCATAGAGCTCTGAATGAAATTTAGTGACGCCCACAGGTAGCGGGTGCTCAGTGTCTTGAGTTCACACTGTGGTAGATATTGTTGCTTCAGTGTGGTTATGGCAAGATCCAGTCAATTTTTCTGAGCAGCATGCATATTTCTGGTTCGAATCCGGGCTGGGGCCTTTCTGTGTGGAGTTTGCATGTTCTCTCGGTGTTCACCTGGGTTTCCTCCGGGTACACTGGTTCCCTCCCGCAGACCTGACATGCACATCAGGCTAATTGGAGAAGCTAAATTTCCCGTAGGTATGAGTTTTGAAGTGAAGGGTGTGTAGATGGTGTGTGCGCCCTACGATGGATTGGCGAGCTGTTCAGGTGGGTCCCTGCCTTTCGCCCGTAGTCAGCTGGGACGGGCTCCTGGGCTGTGGGGTCTTGTTTTCCGTGTTGCCGTCTTAATTTTTGCAAGTGTAGAGAAAACTCTCAAACAAGGGGCTGTCACGGTTGAAATCTTGAATGAAAACTCTGGGAAGGCATTAGGGTGGCATTAGTAGGGCTGTTAGATGGGGGGGGGGTCCGGGTCAGCCATATTGACTTGTGCCTGACAATGAATTTCTACAAGTGCCCGTGCTGCTCGCTAATTATACAGCACTTCGCCAACCAACAAGAACACCGAGAGAGTGTACATACCTACTTCAACCTCTGATGCAATTACATGCCCGTGCAAATGACTGGAAATGCCAAAACCTGGCTGTAATTAGCAGTAATTACCGAAAGTGCGCGTGATTGCATTCACCGGTTTCCACTTCTCTCCTCTGGCTGGAGTAATCATTTGCTATAAACGTGAGCCGGTAATTGCCCTTACATTCCATTTAAGCTCTCATTCATTTTTTCAATCTATTCAGCATTCCTTAGGAAATTGCAATTATGCATAATTAGCCTGTTGGATGCAAACCACAAAAACATTAATTATATATTGTTCTGGATTCGGTCAAATGCACTTTGTCGGTTAAAGGACTCCTGCGACTTAATCAAATTCATTGGGCTAATCCAATGTCCTCTCACTGTAAGAATTTCTTTGCTTGAGTTCAATTAATATGATGACCAGAAGGTTTGTTAAAATGAAAATTTGTTTTTATTAAGGAATTCACAGTCTGGTTAGATTCAATGGTTGGACGAGTGTCAAAATATTAGAGCAAAAACTGAGGAGGGACTAGATTAATTATTCCCAAAACACTGCATCAATTAAATCATTTTTATCTTTTCTATGATAAGTTGTACCAATGACAATTTTATTTTTTTGTGTAGTACGGTCATAAATTCATTTTTCAAAGTAGGAAGAAGTTTGATGATGGAGCGGGGGAGTAATTCTGTGGAAAATGTGATACGTCTTTTTTCTTTAAAAAAAAGTTTCTATCTTCATCCCAGAAACCATAATTTTTCAATTATTTCTTAGACTGAGTCTGAAAAAAAAGCTAAGATAAAATAAAATTTATAAGCTTTTATACTGGCAAGGTTAAAGTGAATCTACAACAAGAACTGGGAGTTTTTTCGAGACCTCTCAAATATTGAAGACATTTCAGTAACCAAATAGCTCTCTTGGTGTCCATTATTCTTGTTGGTACTGTATTACCTTATATCCTTGGACATTTGCCGTACAGTAAGGAAATGCAAGACTTACCCCAGTCCACAATAAAATAACCAAAAACATTGACAGCCAACCTGTCAACCTAAAAGGTTTGGTAGTATCACAGAATTGGTGACCTGCCACTTGCCAGGGGTCAGAAATATCCCAGAAATCAGCACTGATCTCAGTCCTCCCCCTATCAGTGTACAGGAATTCAGAATTAATTCCTTTGAGCACTTCACATATTTAGAGAAAACATGGACAGAAATCAGTAAAACTGTCAATCTCTGAATAACATTCCAAAAGGGTTTTCACCAGCTCTGCAGCCATTTTAGCTGCTATTTTAGGCACCGGTTTATTCAGTTGCTTTTCATCAGGACAGTAAATAGTAGGGTCAGCGGTGGGACTGCGCAGCTCAGTGCTTTTCTCAGATCTCACAAACCTCAAGCTTCTCTCCTTTGCCTGGGGCAGAAAGTCAAGAAGCTCAATACACTGGCAAAACCGACTTTTAACTCCATATGAGAGTCCCAGGATCTCAATAAGCAATTGATAACACTGAACTAATTTAATAAAGAGATCACGGACACAGCTTCAAAGGTTGGCTTTAATACAGGCGACTTTCAATATTTTTGTTTCATCGGCCCAAAAGGCGGGAACTGAATCTTCTGCAAAGTGTGCAAACACAGCCTCTTCAGGAACAAAGCTTCCTTTGAAAGCCCCGTGGCGGAGATCCAAATGGAAGCCAGAACATTCTTAATGATACATCTCTATCTACTGGGTCTGGTTTGTCCTTCTCATCTACCCACTTGTATTTGTTAACAGCTCTTTTTCCATCCTCTTATTTTCCAAATAGGAAAAAGCTTCAGTTTAATCTGGCTCTATTTTTGGCGCGCTCTGAGAGACAGGAAGATGGACACAGGTAAATGCTACCATCTTATGCCTTATCCACACGCAGATCTGTATTTTTAAAAAAGATGTAAAAACACAAATACTGTAATGCACAATCAAGAGCATGCCCAGTCAACAGGCGACAATGATAGAACTTCATGTAAGATCCCGTGACCAATCACAAGCCTTAAAAACTCCCTACGAAGCGCAGACACTCTGACATCACGAGCCAAAACCTCAGTTTTCCTTGTCCACACGTAAACAGTGAAAACAGTTTCTGGATATCTTCCCATAGGGAGGTGTTTCACAAAAGGTTTTGTTTCTGTGCTATGACTGAATGAAGAGCCAAAAGGCACAGAAAATGCTATGTTTTCAAAAACTCTTCGACAAACACATACAGAAACCTGTGCCTCACAAACTGTTGTTGAGCAGCCTTAGAAGACCAACTTGTTAAATTCAAAATGCCATCCACTACAGCACGGCAAGTCCACCTTGTTCCTTGCGGGCCCCAGGGCGTGCTGGTTTTTTATCTTGACGCCCTCTTTAAAAACCAAAAGAGAGAAAAACCCAAAAACCAAGAGAGATGAGTCAATTGGTCAATTAAGCAGTTGAATACACAGTTAAGTCCAAAGTACTTTTGTAGCATAGGAAAGTCACCAGCACACTCCTGGGGCCCTCCATGACCACAGTTAACTACCCCTGCGACACATCATGCTTTCATTTTTTTTCAGTGCTTATTTGATGAGGATAATATCAGGGCAGTTCAATTTTATTTGATTTAATTTTTTTCTTTTTTTTTGTTTAACCATGAACTGCAGTTGTACATCATTACAGCTATAGAGCATTCACCTCTCTGTTACCCACAATTCAGTGCTGTCTTGTGTGTTCACAAAATCATGCCTCAGCCCAGTCAGACTTTTGCCATCTCAAAATCTGATAGTGCCATTAGTCATGTGCTGGGAGTACTTCTATTCCAATATTCATGGGTGGAGCTTGTTTCAGATGAATGGCTTGGTGCACAAGTTGTTTATGTTTGGCTTCAGAAAGGTAAAATGTAATGTGAGTTAACTTTTAATGCATTGCATTTCAAAATCATATTTTGCATTAAATTATGGCAGGGTAAAATGTTTAATTTTAAAAATCTTTTCTGGTAATCAGAAGTGTGATTTTCCACAGATAAGCTTGAAATAATCTCGTTTTCACGGGATGGGTTTGCAGCATGCCAAAGGTGTTACAAGCGATGGAGATACTGCTTTTCAAATCATCTTCATCACTGAAGGCAAAATGGTTCCCTTATCAGAAAATAAACGGTGCCAGTACATTACACCCACTTATAAGAGACACACAAAATAACACTGTGCCAAGCAGGAGATGATCCTGAATTATAGACCAAAATAATATACACAGTGACTCAAATTACAAACCTTTGCAATTACCATGTAGAGCAAGACCTCACACCAATTTAACAACACCCACCTCAATTTCGCAGGTTTTGTTAAACCAATCACGGGCATCTGCCAGAATAAGCGAAATATTCCGTAAACATAAAGATAGCATGACAGCACACAGTAAACTTCGCTGACATAATTAAGAAATTATTTGAACATCAGTGTACAAACTGAGCAAAATACCAAACTTGAAAGAATTTGGAAATTCGATAACTTAATATCAAATGCTTGCTATTCTTGTTCAAGGAGCAAAATGCATGTCATCGCTGCCAAACATACCACGCGTACCAGTTATTATGTAAACTATTTTGGTCACCTGTGTGAAAACAGGGAATAGTATGCTAGTCTTTATTTTTGTAAGAGTGCTCAACTGAAGCCGGAGACACATTGACTGTATCCATAAATCCTTCTGGAGAACACCTGTTCTTTGTAAACGTTAGACTGATATTGAGTTGGAGTGCCAGCTTGTCCGGGTCACATCGGATAGGCCACAGCTCTTGTAAAGAATGACTTTGGCTCTATTTTACTCTGACGAATCTATGGTTGGATGGAGAATAGGCAAACATTTTTTTTTTTTGGGTCACCTTGAGGAGCTGTCATACGCTTAAACAGAAAGCGGCAAATTTGGGAGGGCCCATCGGAGACACATCTCTCTCTCGCTTGCTTCCATGGAAATGAGGTCATCTTTCAAATTCTAGTTTAAGGGAGGTCAAGTACAGAAGGCTTTTGTAGAGGGGTGTGATCAAAAGCTGGTTTTTGCTCTCTGTCTCCTTGCCTAGAAGAACCAACACCCTAATCTGAAATGAGTTTCTCAGTCTAGTAAAATCAAAGAAGGAATAATCAAATGATTCAAATGTTCCCAGTTCTTTTAATGTGCAACACAATGCATATTGAGCTTCAATTTTATTTGTTCCTTGGGACAAATGCTTATTAACCACTAAATAAATAAATAAATAAACACATAAACGCAAGTTTTTAAAATCCTTTACAGTACATCACTTGATCCAAAGATTATATATTTTCAATGTAAGCTAATATATACTAATATATAGGTTTTTAGCAACTAAAAAGATGTTATAAATATGTGGAATAGAGTCATCGCCCCTTTCTCTATTCTGTCAGGAAGAAGTGGAGTCAGTGGACCATTTATTTTGGTACTGTCCTATAATAGCCTTATTTTGGATAAAGGTACAAGGCTGGATATCTCAGTACAATAGTATCCAATTAGATTTTTTTTAAAGAGTAACAAAAGGAACACACCTATTCTGTAATATAATTATATATTTAGCAAAAATATTTATTTTTGGGTCGACATCTGTGGAGGTATTAAGAATTGAGAAATTCAAAAATTTTGTGAAGTATTACAATAGAATTGAGTGTGCGGCCTATGAGACAGGACTTGTAAATTATGCCAAAAGATGGGATGTACTGAGGGAGACTGAAGGTTGGGAAAATGAGAGATGGAATAGGTGAGCTAATAATGACTAATGCAAAAGGTAGTAAAGCATTGTGAATCTAATTGTTATTGCATTGTATTTCTATTTTCATTCATTCATTTATTGAATTTTTTGTGTGCGTTTTGTCGGGTGATGGTAGGAGGACTCCTACACAATTATGTAACTGACTAAACAAGTGCACCGCCTATCGGCGAATGTCGTATTGCTGCACAATACTAGTCCCCTACTGGTGTATGCATATTATCATATTTCCTACAAAGTAGGTCAAAGTGACCTGAATAGGGTACATGACACATCCTCTCCCCAAGATGCATCCACACACCAACTTTGATGTTCCTAGGTCATACGGTATTGAAGTTATGGAGCGGACACGAATGCGGATGGACGGACAGAGTGCAATCCTATAGTCCCCTCCGTTTCCGGTAGGGGACTAATTAATAAAGTTGTCCTCCAAAGTGGGGGGTGGTCAGGCGGGATATTTAAAAAAAAAAACCGCATTTGAACTATTGACTCTAGCTTTTCATCAGGTATTAAGTCATAATTTTAGTGCTCATACACTAACTCTCAGGAGTAAACATCATGTGAACTCATTCCCCAGCCGACTGCACTGCACAGTTCGCCACTCAGGTGAGATGTCAGGTGTGCTCCTCTTTTCCATGTTGACTCGTTGGATCCAGTGACAACTTTTCGCAAAAAGATAAACAAATAAAAAAAAATAATAATTAAATAAAATTAATAAGGACCACAATTTCCAGAGCTAAACAAAGCATATAAAACCACTGGTGTAAAGTGTCCACCTCTTTTGCTGCAATGATTAAAGAAGGACAAAAAAAAAAAAAAAAAGACACTGAGCAGCCATCTTAATCTTTCTCTTTGAAATGTGCCCGCACTGCATAAACTTGTCCACACACCCTTCAGTCGTTGTGTCTCTTAAATTTCTCAAAATATGCAATTTTATGAAAGCAAATGAAAGTAGATTGAGAGCGTGGAACTGTTAAATATCTTGAGGAAATGGACACTTAGTCGCCTGGTTATACTTGAGAACCGCATTCTTTCTAGATGACAGCAGCAAGCAGGGATCTGATTCCAGAAAGTGATTCAGTTTCTGCAATTCTCCATCTTTGAAATTAAAGTTTATTAACATGAGAATGAAGGTGGCTGCTAAATCTTTAACTGGTTCATGTACAAACATGAGCATAATGTCAGGACCACAGTTGTCAAAGTTACGAAACTCTCCGACTATCTGAAAATCATGGGAGTCTAAAGGAGGGGTCAAAGCAGCCAAACCCCCGCAGTACAGTACACACAGGGCAGATCCAGCTGTAATGCATATCTTTTATTTTGAAATTACATTGATTCTTGAGAAGCACAATCTATCATCGTGCACGTGCTTTTCCAAGATCAGAAGTAACATTACAGTCAAACAATGAATGGCAGCTCTGATATTGCAATGCTGCACTTATAACTGTCATGCGTTTAAGTTTTCTAAAGTCAGCTGGCAAACGTTAGCTAGCTTTGGATGCATCCGAGGAGAGGCTAGCAGAGATGCCTGTTATGAAGAATACCCGAAATAGATGTTGCATTGTGAATTCACATGAAATTTTCAGATCACTCATGATCAAAATTTGCACCGTCAGGGACTTCAGCTGTTAGCTGAATGAAGTCCTTTTGGAGGACTTTGATGCACTTTTGGAAAGACGATACAATGAACTTTTAGGAAGATACATCATCATACCAGAGCTGGTTTTCACTGGAGGACTATAATGTTTCTCCTGAACAAACATTATTTTATAGATCTCGAAACTATATCAGATTGTGCATCTTGAAAGTGGCAGTAAAATCAATTTAGTGCCTATAGGAAATCAATGAAGACACGGTGCTGAACAAGCTGTGCTTTTGGAGAAAGGCTCAGGTAGGATTCAAGCCCAAGACCGTGCAGTGATGTCACAGTATCATTTACTGCACCGACAAGCTGCCCATAAATTATGGCCTAATGAACACGAGGTACCAGGTAGCAGTTTCCTGCTAACATACTTACAGGAAGATGCAGATTTAGACTGGCTAAGTGCAGCAGCCATGCTAGCAAAATAGCTGAATGTGTATATATTGGCTGTTTAAGTAGAATGCCTTGTTATATACGAGGGCTGTGACAGGCTGACATCACTCAGCTAAGCCATCAGTGGCTACACCTTGGATGACTTGACTTTTGTAGCCTGCCAGAACTTACGCGTGAATCCATGTGGTACAATATCAATCTCTTTTGTTTTCGGAATGGTAGAGGTAGAATCCACATCTGTTAGTTGATGTTTTAATCAATATAGTACATCGGAAATGATGGATAGAAATACTGTGACTCTTACGGAGGCACAAAAAGACTCAGTGAAATGCAAAGACACATGAAGTAGCCCAGAGCAGCTGTAGCAGTTTTTCAGCTTACAGTTATGTTTAGTGTTTGGGGCTGTAGTTGCTAGTTTCTGCTGACACAGAAGAATTTCTGGAAGAGCTCTGTATCTTAATGGCTTCCACCTGCCATGGGTTTGGTGTGAGCTCCAACACATGCAAGTGCACCCCACCCCAGAAATAAATAGATTAATGACGTCTTGTCACCAAGATCAAAGACTGACACTTATGTCACCAGTTCAAAATGATGCCAATGGGAAACAGAAACATTCTCTCAACTATGAATATTCCACATACAGTGCGTCAGTATACTGGCCAGTATAGAGTTGATATAGTAAGACCCTGGGTACATGGGACCTTTGGTTATTCTTTATAAAAGGTTCAACATGCTTTTATCAATAAGATTTCAATATTTTCCCACACAGGTGAAATAAGATGACGGTTTGATATTTTCGATTCCTTGATATCCTCAGTATGATATGGTTTGCTGAATAATTGTGTGAGCCAATCACCAATCCTCAGGATGTCTTGGTTTTGCCCCCGCCGGCTGAAGACTAGCCGGCTGGCACTGGGACCATGTACCCAAAAAGAGTTTTAGGGACCCACATGGACAGGCTGAGAATAAAAATAGAGAATACTAATCAAACTGGTAAAAACACAGTATAAAACTGAGAGGAGCAGCGGCCAAAACAACATCCGGGATGAGAATGCAGTGCAGCTCTTAAATACTCTTCACTGCACCTCCACCTCCACGAGCAGCGGGTGTGTCTCGTTGAGGTGGAGGTGCAGACAGCAGGAGGGGGAGGGACTGCCGCGCAGAACCATCACACAAGAAGCCTCTAAATTGTACTGCCTATAGTCCTGACGAGAAACGTTGCTTTTTTACCAAATGAGATGGTTGCTTTTGTATTCAAATGGTTGTATTGCCTCCCTTAAAAGATATAATTCACATAATTACTATAAATAATGTTTTTCTTCATCACTGACAAAATAATCATATACAACTTCCAGCAACAATACAAAACTTCATAAATGGAGTTCAAGAGTTCAAGTCCTCAGTGTTAAATATGAAGTAATTTGTTTAGTGTAACGTCTCTGTATTGTAAGACTTGTTATTACTTATTTATTTATTTTAAGCCAATGTTTGAAAGTGATAGAAACTCCACTGAGACAGAAATTCGCAGCAGAAATGTGCAAGTATGCACATCGGTCAAAGTGCACACTTGAGAAAAGCGCATGGGCTGTTTATAGTGGAGGAGTTTCCTTCTATTCTGAAAACCCAGGAATGAAACAAAATGTCAATCATAGAAGGATTGTTCTTTTTCAATCATTCTGACAGATAAAACAAAAAAAAAAAAAGAAAAGTCATTCATTGAGGAATAGGTCTTTTTCAGCCCTTTTTGACTGACAAGTAAAGCCAGTTAACATCCATTGAGCCTTTTCTTGTGGTTTGCGATGTGTGACGTATCGGAAAACAGATAGAAAAGACTCTTCATTCCGGAGCCTTTCCACAATTTTTTTCTGCCACATTTGAGAGGCACATCAGTATTTCAGCTGAATAAATCTATTCATCACATCGGTTCAGAGCTTCAGTGTCTGATGCCTCGTTGCACTGGAGAAGTCGATGCGAGGACGACTCCGCTGATGCAACAGCTCAATATTCTCTGCGTTACTGCGTAGGCCTGCCGTCAGAGGTAGGAGAGGCCTTCAGGAACCTCACCATTTAACACTTAATTAATCTGACTCTGTAACAGTTAACTTAGCCTGATTAGCAACCAAACACTCCAATGATTCACCAATGTATTTTTGATGCCATTATTGTTAATGGCATAACAACATTATAAAGTATAAAACATAAATGTGTCCTTTCCAAGATTGTGTAGCTTTTCTATTGCATGACAAACGGGAAACATTTTAACCTGAAATCACGAGGATGACATGAACAGTGAATACGTTAAACAATCTTTAATCCTACAATAACAAACGAGAGTTATATGGGTTGCCGGGTGTTTTGTTGGTTTAATGTTTGTATGTGTGGTGTCTTCCTGTGTCCTAAATGGATGCCAACAATGCTATTTCCAATGATAATAAGACAAATAATTGCGAAAGTAATAATATGAAGCCTTGGGGGAGTTCTGCCCAGCCAATAGCAGTAAAGCATGATCACTGTTTCACTGTCAGGGAGCATCAAAATAGATCAGCACTGTCTGGCAGGATCAACCTGGCTTTTTTCATTTTGTAGTTATTGATAGGACATTTGAACTTCTGCGGTGCTAGTGTTACAACTATGTTTTCTCTACTGCTTTGTTTGTGTATCTATATTATCTGTTTCCGCTGCATCCATCCACCTATCTGTCACAACACCCATGTGAACCTCTTTTGTGGCACCTCCCATCCAGCAGCCTGCACATCTTTTAGACGTACTCTCTCCTGTTATTGGTTTGCGTCCCATGCGCATTCCTCACCAGCTGTTATAAGCCAGTATATTTCTGGTTAACCCATCACCTGACGGCGAAGTCACTTGACCGTCATGTGCAATTAAGGTGTCTTTCCAGCAGGTTGAAGCAGCTGCTCTACTTCGATAACAGAGCTCGACTCCGTGGCCGATCAGATTTTACTTCAAAACTCCATAATTCAGAAGTACTCTTCTTTGCCTTACTAATAACAACGTGCTCTAGAACCTTTCTTTTGATCATAAGTATTGGGTCCACGATCCTATTAATCGATCTTCAGTTTTTTTATCTCTGCTCAGTTTATAAAGAACACCTCTCAAGCATTCTGCAGTCATCAGGATTGGGTATATGTTCTTGGTAATCTCTCGAGTCCTGTTATCCGACAGCTCTGCTCTGGAGAAGTGTGCACTTAATCTGGCCGCTATCCCAGATTTCTATTCGCCGAGCACAGACACGCCCCTGCACTCCGCGTGTGCCATCTGAACTGAACTGTGTCATTCTGCGCTGGGCTTCCTTACTCCATGAAAACCATATTACTGTCAATAACAATAAACTCTTATACTGGATTGCACTCTAACTCATCAGTTGGTTTCTGCTCTGGATCATAACTAACTAACTAACTAACTAACTTACATACATACATACATACATACATACATACATACATCTATCTATCTATCTATCTATCTATCTATCTATCTATCTATCTATCTATCTATCTATCTGGGCACCAACATAGCCAATGACATTGTTTTGAGAGACACTAGGGACAGATAAGATGCAGTATAAACTAAAAACAAGTTGTTTTCTAGTTTTGGTTTACTTGTTATACCAATTTTGCCTTAAAAGATGAATAATGAAATCATGAAAAACGGAGAAAAACAAAACAATTCATCATATATTTGTTCATCCATTTATCATGTACGTCAAAGCCTTGGATAGAGGGTAGTCTACAGAGAGCTTTTTTTCTTGATTACAGGTGAGGCTCTCATTGAAATTGTTTTGTCATGGAGTAACAGGTAAAAGTGGCGGGGTTTTAACTGCTGAAAGAAGGTTATGAAGGTTATGATCACTGAAATTCCCAAATAATGATTAAGAATAGCGTAGTTGCATTGTGCTCCCAGCTATACAGGCGTATGATACGGTTTTAATAATACATCCTAAAAATGGCAGTGAAATACTGACCATTGACTTTAGAAAAGGTTTTTTCTTAATCAGTTACAGAATCACTTTCCACTACCTCAAGACAGCAATGAGCCAACAATTCGCCAGACCAGACCTCATTTTAAGACTGACACGCCCATGGGCATTCAGATTGGCGCAAGTACATTTGCTATTTAAGCAGCACAGGCTCTGCACAGGGAAAGGATAACTGCTTCAGTCTTTAACCAGCAAAGACACTTGCGTCATGCTTGGCGCCGCTCTGCAGCGGGCACAAGATAGAGCCCTGACTGCCAAATTGTGGGCATGCAGTGGGATCATGGCGGAAATTGATCAGGCCATGTGTGAATGTTTACTCGAATCTGCATTTCCTCACTGACTGCAAACGAACAAATGGCTTTCATTCACTGGGAAACAAAAAGATGAATGGCCAGTTCTTAGGTGACCGTGGGGAGATTCATTCCGGCTTTGTGGCTGCCATGACCGCATGTCGTAACGGACGGCCGGGCAGCTGAGGCTACAGCGGACCACACAGAGTGGCGGCAGCGGACTCTGGGTCCATCTCGAGCCTCCCCGGGGTGCATATGGTGAAACTATAACTGCCATGGCTGCGCATCAGTGAAAATATCAGCAAACACAAATCGGCGGCCTTAGGGAGGGAGACGGTCTAAGATTGAGGAGAGAAGAGGAAGGTCGAGACGCATTTGGCACAGCACACTGGCGCAGGTGTTTACTCTCGAGTTTACGCAGGGCCTGAGTGGCCCTGTAATCCACACACTTCAAAAATGTACGTGATTCCCACCATGGGTACGGAGGCTCGTCTTTGCGGTCCCCGCGGCCGGCTGGCCTGCTGATTAATTTGTCAGCTGCTTCCCAGCACATCTGGATGGGGAACTCCGAACAAATGCGTACTGGATCTCAGCAGAGACACTGTCCACACAACAGTGGCTGGGTGAGGGCCATTACTTACAGCATAACACACACTCCATCACTGAACAGCTACAGCTGCTCTCCTACACATCCCTGTGCTCTAATTGGGAGAATAAGGCAGCATGACTGATTAAGATGAAAGCAGCCTCTCAACAGTTGTGCCCTAGATGCATTTGCTGAAATTCAGCAAACTCACTCGTAGCAAAACATTTGTTTTTGATCAACGCGCTAATGACCCTCCGTAAACATCCTACCCTCATTGACTTTGCGGTTTGCTAAACCGTCAATAAACATTAGATTGACAGAGCGTGTCGGTCTGGTGGGAGCACTGCATAACAGCATCAATGACAAAGGTGAGTCACAGTGGAAAATAATTTTTGCAGTCAGAATGAATAAAACAGTAGAATTATAATATTATGCTATGAACTGGGCAGAGGGGGAGCCAATTTCAGGATCAACGATGAGCCACGAGGGCGCTTTTATAATGCCGAGGAAGAGAAGAACTGTAAAAAGCATTGGAAAACCAGCCATACATAATAATTTGCTAACTAGTAATTTACTTATAATTTAGCTTATAGCGAGAGATAACCGGGAGGAAAATTAGAACTTAGAGTAAGAGGAAGATGATCCAACTGAATTGAGCCAAAATCCACAACCTATACACACACCACAATCAGTGGCTAAGGCTGATTTCACCGATGGAATAGCCAGTCAATCAGTCAACTACCCGGAACAACACATAAGACTGCTGCAACGAGGGAAAAGCCAGTTATGCTTCGTTCCCACTGTCATGTGCTTCGTTTAGAATGCCACGATTGGCCATTCGTAGCTCATTGTGGAACTTCTCTGCAGCTGCTTTCACACTGGAAGCGAAACTAATTTTTCGCACAACGGATTACATTCAAAGTCAATGCAAAGGCGGGCGAGAGATGCGCCACATGTGGATTCTATTATCACTTTAGTTATCACCTCCATTCGTCATCAAGCAGCTGTTCCAGGTCCAGGAGGCCCTCATGGTCGCACTGAGTTTTTTCCAGAACACATCTTTGGAAAGATAAAATCTACATTTCCATTGCAAATCCACCCTTTGAGTGCTAAATGCTGCTATTGTTGCTCAATGATATCAGATATCAAAATCAAAGTTGATGAAAACCTACCTCGTGATGACTTGTTTAAAAGAGCTCCCGGGGAGCTCTTTTATACAAGTTGCCACATGATAGGTTTTCAACAGCACAAGATAATAAAATTTATATTTAAAAAATTATTTTTTCAGTGCTCTAAGAGTGAAAATGACATCAGGTTCAATAAGATCGACTTGCATAAATGGCAGTCTGCGGTATGACAGTTCGCTGCCGGGCTAATGAAGGCAATTGACTGCAATTGTTTCATTTTACTGAGCCAGTCGGGAAACATCTACACAATTTCTCAAAAAACTGCGAGGAACAGATGTCCACCACTGCACGGCCAAATTTAGCTTTGTAACCGCCTGAAAAGTTCATCAGTGAGTCCCCAATGCCTCAGACAGGTGGCAGCGATCCATACTCTGAATCTCTGTCGAACACAATTATTCCAGTTACCCATGGTTACTCAACAAATAGATTTGACCCTATGAGGATATGTTTTTGCAATTTAAATGAAGTATGAGTCAAGCATGGTGTTACAGTTTTTTCCCCCAATAGCCAGGTAACACACACTGACATCTGCACAGCCTAATTAGATTAATCTGCCAGAGAATTTAGATGGTCTATTTGATTTTGATTCGCCACTTCATTCAGACCATAATTTACAAGTAAAAACTGCCGATACACACTGACATCAAAAACAACCTGACAAACATTACAATCTCCTGGTTAAATAGTCTGGTAATAATGATAATTTCACTTGAATAAGAAAGTGAAGAGCTGTCAGAGGGACTAATTTTAATCATTTATCCTTCAAATACTCTCATTCTTTCCCTATTCAATTACTTTACAGTACATTTATTTGACAGACAGTTTTATTCAAAGTGGTCGAATGAATGCAAAGAATCTGGTCATAGAAAAAGTTCAATAACAGATGTGACAAGGTAGGAGAGACCGGGGACAACTATATGTCAACTTTATTACAGTTAAATACTAGCTTAACGGTATATGAAATGAAAGATGCATATCTTGGCTTGAAATAAGACTAGTTTAGGGTTAAGAGAAACAATTAATTTCGAAGACATTATCATTTTAAAACCGGAGGTCAAGTGTTACAATTGCCCTCACAACACGAGGCAATTGTAACACACCCATGAGGCAATTGTAACACATCAAATTATACCAAAAAATCTTATTTTTCCTTTATTAAAGGTGATGCGCTGGACAGATGCAAGATTTTCAACAATTAAACAGCATTTGATAGAACCCCAATAAACTAATTATAATAAAACATGTCAAATGCTTGACTCATTTACATTATATTTTCATAGTTATGTGGGGGGAAATTATATCATTTATTTTGCAGACTGTCGCGGCTTGGCCCTTTAACTGTGGCAATAGAGAAAGTAACTACTCCCATGCAAACAAATGCACTAATGCGTGCTTACGTTAAATCCAAAAAAAATGTCCAAGGGAAAATTGTAACACTCTGTTACATTTGCCCCCGAGGAGGGTGCCCTTATTTTGGGGGATTTTTTTTCTATCTTAGCATTAGTATTCTTCGTTGAAACGTTTGCCAAATACAGGCCAAAAAACCTATTTTTTAAACAGAAAAAATGACAGCCATATCTCAAGCACATATTTGTCTAGAAAGAAAATGAGGTAATTTAAGATTTTACTTACCTGCTCAAAAAATGATTTTTTGGATGTGAAAACTTGCCGACCCAGACAGCATGTGGAGCAATGTTTTGCGCATGCTCTGTGCAGAGCGTACACGTGTAGCGTGTTCCTACTAAGGATGGGCACCTCTGTTACATTTGCCTCCTGTTACAATTGTCCCCGGTCTCCCCTACAATTCGTACAGAGCACCAGTCCACAGTAATTTCTGGACTACACAGTTGGCTTACATTAGCTATATTCAAGTCTTTCAAAAAGGCAGTCACATAAAGAAGTGGAGGACTGCGATTCATTAAAAAAACTCTACAAAGCAAGAAATACTATGGCCAATTCCCAAAGCGTAGGCTGCAGCTTAGGTAGCCTGCATTTTTGGGCTGTTACGCCATCACACACTGCTCCATTGAGAAGGTACCATCGATGACAGCCGAGAAAAGCAGCCTTCACCTTGCTCACTATCAAATGGAATTGTCGACATGAACATGGAGAGTAAACGAGTTGATTCCGTCAGTTATCAAATGAGATGAGGGCCGCATTTCTCGGCTGTATTCAAAGGTGCCTTCGCAATGGAGCAGCCTTCAATGATGTACCAGCCTAGAAATGCAGCCAACCTAAGCTGCCGCCTACATTTTAAGGAGTAGATTTTTTTCATTTTCATGTTGCTCTTGGATCCACCCCAGGGGGGTGTTGTAATAAAGAAGAATAAGTGGGGGCGGGGTTGAAGACTAACGGTTGTCAACCCCCTCATGAAAGGGCCAATGCAGATTCAAGCTTTCATTACAGCCAGTTAGCCCCATGCCAAATACTAATAATAAAGGTCTTTAGCAAAGTCTCTCGAATTCATTAATACATTCAGGTGCGTGACTGTATGGCTGGAGCAAAGACCTGCACCGGCCCTTTCTGGATGAGATTGAGGACACTCAAGTCGAGTTCCCCCACTCTTTTAAACGTTGTTTCAAGATATGTTAGTCAAAGGCCAGCCCAATGCATGAACTGGTAGAGCTACGGGGTTAAACATCAACATTTTACAAATTAAAAGCAACAACAAGATAAACGTGTCAGCAAAAGATGATTTATCCCTCCAGCCCCTACAATCTAATCTCAGAAATCCCAAAATATCAAAAGGCACCAGTCTATGGTCTGATTAATAAGCACGGCAAGTTTTGCTAAAAAATATCGATCGGTATTCAAGTTCTGCTCCGGAAATAAAAATATCACAGCTGAATGTACGGATGGACGGACATACTGACGATATAATGCTGGGAGTATTAAAAAAGACAAATCCACAAAGGGTCCTCTTTGCGGGGAGAGATTTTTTGGGTATTGCTGTTATTTGAACCGTAATTAAATAAGACGCTGTATTTATTTAGCAATCACGTATGTTATGTAAAACTTCAAACACTATATATACACACCACTCTATATTTTTTCATTTTGCAGGGTTACAAACAATATTATCAGAAGTTTACTTTCAAAAACTGAGAACACACAAAAAAGTTATACATTCATAACTGCACTCTGTTTTTTATTTAAAAAAATCAATCGGCATATTCTATCGCCATTTGCCATCACTGTCAAAACATTCTGCATCACTGGGAAATATGGATGCCTCCTTCAAAGTTTGTCCACCAATGGGACAGTAGTCATTTCAAACACAATCCAAATATTACAAAGGAAAGAAAATCTTACTGTGCAGAAACAATTTAATCTACTCTAAAGGCAAGGAATTTAAATTGCAAATCTAAGAATAGCTCTGCTATTGAAAGGCACACTCCGTCAGATATGAAGCTATGTCTCTGTAATTTCTCAATCAAAATGCTAGCTGGGGACTGTGTTTTGGCTAAGGATAAACTACATTCAGTTTAAGAACATAATTTGCTTTGTGGCCTATGTGATCAGAAATTCACAATCCCACCTCTGCGTGGGGAATTCTGGACAAACTGGTATTTCTGTCTCAGTAAATTATGCCTCTACACTTTTAATATAACCTTGCTTATTTCCCCTGGGATCATTGCAAGTGGATAGCATGCCACACAGTGAGCTTTTATAACCTTCGTTGTAATGAGGGAACAACAAATGCATTGATAAACATGCCAGTTGATAAATCTTCATTTTCTATTGATTACTTTGCCATGACAGAACTGCTGTAGAGTCTCCAGGGACACCGCCGACCATGGCCCCATTCAATCTATTATATTCCTCCAGCTTTCCATCCTTTTCTTCTAAACTTTTCAAAGAAGAGATGAGGAGGCCGGGAGCGCAGAATAACAAATAAGTGGATTGTAACGTTATTGCAGCGTCACAATGCAGTCTCAGGGTAGCGCTCTACCACCAGAATTAGCTTGCGTTGCTGTCAGCTTTTAGTTTTATTTTTTGCTTACGCTTATCCACAAGGCACACTCCTTAATCAGGAAGTCTGACGGAAGATCGCCAATCAGTCTGCCTAAAACAACTCCGTGTATGTGGGTTATTCTACACGTAATCCCCGTGTGTTTCATCGTAAATCTCTGCTCAAATCACAACCTCGACATCTTGAGTTTAGAGTTTCTCAGTCTGTCTTTCAGACTTCGTTTACAATGTTTTTATGGCCTTTTGTTTAGGTCATATGGTAGTCATACCTATTTTCAATAGTTTTTTTGTACCCTAAATAACCATTTTAATCAATGATGTGAGAGAATGGAGCACATGCAGAAAACTGCATAGATGTAATCCATCCCTTGTGAGAAGACGCAGAACCTTGTCATTGGAGTTTTCAGATTGTGATGTGGCAGTTAGTCAGGATGCTATGACAAGAATGTGGTCAGCGGAGCACCTTTCACTGATAGCAATGGCTGCATTACTGAACAGTGAATGAAGTCTTGTCCTGGTGCTATGCTCAGACAAAGCCATGAAGCAGGGCCCTTGTAAGTTACGGACAGTTACGGGCATGGTACATCCCAAATATGTCCCGTTGAATTACTTGGAAATGTATATAAAAGGTTGTATAAGATCTAGATCTTTTCCATTTCTTGTGACACTGAGGCCATAAAAAAACATGCCGTCCTGGGTATGAATATTTCTCTCAATGTAAGTGTTTCAGTGAAGAGTCCAGAATATGTTCCAGATCACTTCCAAAGTTGAATCAACTCCTTTTTAGACTACCTTCTATCATCATATTCATGTGAAACTGCTCATAACTTTCTGAGTAATCTTGTTAACAGACAGACAGACAGACAGACAGTCAGACAAGGAAACAGGGGTGAAAACAGTACCTCCGTGGAGGAGGTAATAAACTGTAAACCAGAGATGCCAAGTCTCACGCATTTGGCATTAAGTCTCGCACATTTTTTTGGCTTATTCACCGTAGTCTGCAATTATTGAATGAACGCTTATAAATGAGATTCTCACACGGTATTAAAATCCTTGTGCATTGAAGTTTCCGTTTCACTTGTGTAAAGCTGCACCTCATCACAAGTAACATGGAAAGCGATTATGACTCCGGACTTCTCGTGCTTCTCTTTACTCAGGGATTGGAAACAATGCATGTGCTTCATGATCGTTTAAATTGTGTAAATGAAAAAAAACCATTTGAAACGTCTATATGCAATTCCATTGCTTTAAATCCCTCAGTAAAGGGAAACGTGAGAATTCCCAAGTCATAATCAATTGCCATGTCACTAGTGGGGAAATCCACCGTAATGCACATGAAACTGATGAACTTAATGCACCATGACTTAAATTCCGCGAATAAATTTCTTCAGTGCATGTTGATAGAATAATTGCTGACTACGGCACAGGAATGTGAATGCCACTTAGAGGCGAGAGACTCGCGCTGAATGCGTGAGACTTTGCATCTCTGGTAAACCTGCGGCCAACCCAAATCCTAACCCTGAACATAACCAAGCACTTATAGCACCTTAACGCAACAAAGTAGGTTCAGTGCCTAAACCTAATCCCAACTCGTATCCCAACCCCAGCCCTAAACATAATCAAGTAGTTTTGGTGCCATTTATGTAACTCTAACTCAAAAGCCCAGAGCACACCAATCAAACACTCTCCAATAAACACAGATATTTGTTCGGCGTGCCATGGCTGTCTGTCCTTGCATGGAATTGTTTGGAGATGTTTGTGCCGTGGCAATTAGTAAAAAAAAAAAAAAAAAAAATCTAGGATAACATTTTATGACAACTGCCAACAATGGAATGTTCCCAATTGTTGGAGAATGTTTGATTGGTGTGCTCTGGGCTTAAACCCAACTCCAACACTTAAACATAACACAGACGTTTTTAGCAATGCTGTCGAATAGGGACGCCAAAGGGATCCATTTTCATTGTATATCGATGTTTGGGCTAAAGCGCAAATATACGACGAGTCGAAATGATACAATGTTGAGACTCAACATGACGGGGGCAGACTCACCATGATCATGTACAGACTTTTCCCGATATAAAACCAAACCACTGCCTCCCCAGTCTCCCGCCACCTTACTGCACAGAGGCGTTGCCAGGATGCCAAGCTTCGGTGGGCATTTGTCCTCTTTGGGGGGCAAAAAAGAACCTCTAATTCGGCATAAAATACAACATGCACAACATCCTGAAACTTATCAGTGGCGGCTGGTGAACTAGCAATAGGGGAGGCTCTAACCCATCCCTTCATCCCTTATTATTAAAATAATGATGGGTCATGACCTGTTTTCAATCATTCATTTAAATTACCACTATGAAAGCTCAGAAAACTCTCAACATTAACAGGTGTAGTCAGTTTTCATTAATAACACACACCTGTAAACTCACATGCGTTCCACGTGAGTTTTAGTGGTATATTTACGTTCCCCTGCTGAATTCAATTGATACATGTGTAAGAGATTTTCGCACAGAATTGAAGTCCTTGTGCCTGGAGGTTTATCAGTTTCACCTGCGTTATGACTCTGGACTTCTCACGCTTTTCTTTTCTCGGGGGTTGGAAGCAATGCATGTGTTTCATGAACGTTTAACCAGTTAAATGAAATAAGATCATTGGAAGCAATGAAATTGCATTAAGACGTTTCAAATGATCTTATTTCTTTTAAACAATTTAAACGACCATGAAACACAAGCATTGCTTCCGACCCCTGAGTAAAGAAAAACGTGAGAAGTCGGGAGTCATAGCGCAGGTGAAACTGATACACAAGTCCATGCACAAGGACTTCATTTCTGTGCGAGAATTATGTATCCACCTTATTCCTAAGGACACGACAGTAGATATGAAGAGGGGTGCAACTATTGTGCTGTTTGAGGCTGAACTATCTACCAGAGGATGCAAAATTTATGGTTTGATCAACAGTGTTTTGACCACGCACCCAGAACATAGGGGATTGTCCTTGCGTTCAGCGAAACAGTTTCCATTGCCTACCTACCCAAAACATTAGGTGCTCATTTCATTTTGTCGACAAACAATGATTCCTACTTTATGGCTAGTCTCAGACAGACCACCGCAGAGGAGACACCGGGTCCTCAGAAGCATTTTGACAGCAGTGTCAGGAGTGCATCAGGTATGATTTCACCTGTAGGGTGGAGAGAAAATTGTTGAATTTGTCCGGTAATGCCAGTCAGTGTAACTAACGTTTCATCCTGTACAGTTTAAGATGAGGCTGTAGAAGTAGCAATAGTCTACTGCAATTTGAAAATAGCCTACTCTGTTCCAAACAATAGTCTTGCACTCCAAACCTCATTGCATTAAAATTAAAAGTATGGGAAAAATGGATTCACTGTGTTTTACATTTCATAGTATTGGATTAGCTAGCAACTTAATACCATATAATGTAGTTTGCTGGAGTAGAGCTAATTTGACTCGTACTGTCGGATGGCTTAGTTTACTCTGTCTAACAATCCATTACGTTTCATATGTAGAGCAATATTCACCACTGAAATATAGTGTTTCCATCATAAGTATTCTCAGAAAGTACTTACCTGTTATAAAGTACATAAGGTCGTATACTAATTCCTTTGACAAAACGCGACTGACATTGTTGCTGTGGAAGTACTGCATACGCTTCGGAGCTTTGTAGATTGTTCATAGCTTCAGTCTGTGGCAACGGAGTCGCTAATGTAGCCAAATGCGCTAGTGGCCACTGCTTCAGGTCGTTCTCCCATTCTTCGATAGTAGAACAGCGGTACCAAAACTTTATCCCGTCTGAGGGCTAAAAGGTGATGCTCCCTCATATATTATTTTCCAATCGCTTAAAAAGAGAGGATTCGCATGAGCCGCTACCATAGCAAACAGCTCAGTGACAGGATGCAGTGGAAGTTACGCCCAATATTCCCACAAGGGTTCGTGGGACGTGGGAATAAGGTGGATATTTGGCATTTTCCGGGATGGATTTTGGTGATATCTACGAGTTTGGAATCTTTTCTGAGAGCGTAATCAACGAGCCGAGTAAACGGTAGCTCCTCATCCATATCCCTGTTACACGCAGAGCAAGTTCACTCACGCGGCCACGTTTACATGGGTAGTTTTCCTCAATCTGATTGAAATCAATCGGAATAAGTGAATCTGATTTGATCTGAATACATGAAGTTTAAGTAAAGAGATCCACGTTAAACCCGCGTTGACATGGCCCCAGCTGAATCCGATTGTAAAGTGTTTTTTTACCTGCGCATTACGTCACTCTGCGTACGTCACTTCATTTACGAGCCTCTTACGTACTAGGAGCGCATGCGCGGACCAAACAATCCTCTTTATCAACACAATCCGCTCCACTCAGTCGTTTACATGGAGCATGGAGCAGATTACCAATCGGCGGAGACTACCTCTTACAATCCGATCCGAAATACAATCGGATCCGGGTGAATCAGACTGGCTAAGGTGTTTATATGAGACATTTTGAATCTGATTGACCTTTCAATCTGATTGTAAATAGGATTTTTGGACCCATGTAAACAGGGCCTAAACTGAATGACTTCACCCATGCTTTTAATGTGGGATCTGTTCTTTTCTACTTGGGTATGACCCAGCAGATGGAGAATATTTTCATCTGTCTCCGACCGTCGCTGGTATTCCTGCCACGCAACCATGGCCCTGGAGTGTGAGATGCTTGTTACGTTTTTGTACTGTCTTTATCGAGTGCTTTTTTTTCGCATTTGAGTAGCCCCTTTTCGTAAATATGTCCTCACGATCGGAATTAGAACTAAATTTGCGACAAGTGAAGCAAAAGCTGGCATCTCGCAGTACTGAATATTCAAGCGATGCCATGATCAAGTTTGATACAAGTTTGGTACGCTTAGGATAGCGGCTTAAAATGGGCTGAGATGGGCGATCCATATTGAAGTCCGGAGGAGTGGACAAAGAGCCGGGGGCCTGAACATGGGGAGAACAGATGTTCTGAGTCCCCAGCATGGGTGCAGAGCTGCTGCAGCACGGTGCATCTGCCGGTGATTCACAAGCAGTCCCGTACCCCGGCATGGGTGCAGCGCCCTGTTCAGTGGTTGCAGGGCTGCAGGTAGAGACGGCATTCGCAGGAGTGGGAGCGGCTTGTTTTTTAATGAGCCACTGATGCATTTCTATTGGCAAATGTTTGAAGTGCTTATGATACAGATGTTTGAAATGTTGAAATGTGCTTATGATACAGAATTATTGTGCAACAACCCCACTGAGTGACTAGCAACTCCAGACTAGCTGCCTGGGTCACTCGCTGGCCAACTCAGGTTATAACCATTCGAGTCGACACACACTTAAATGACAAACTAGTACACAAATTACCTTAATGTCAAACAACAAGACTGAAAAAATAAGCGGTGGAAGAAGTAGCAACAAAAGAGATATGGGCGAAGTTTTAATTCTCTGAGAGAAGCACAGGCTTATATAAGCAGCGAAGACGTGACCTCAGACTGGGAAGACGGCAGTCTTAGAGAATGGGGAAGATCCCTAGTAATCCGAGAGTGCCCATTGGTTGGTTTCACATCAGAATAGACTGGCAAAGGAATCCACCAATCACACATAGTGATAGATAGATGAAGCATATGTAAAGCTCTCTCTTAATGGCTGTCTACGTCTGGCTGTGAATCACGTGGGATATTGCGTGTTTGCTGCAAGAAGTAAATCAGTTTTTTATCTTGAGTTTTCATTGGGTGGGCCAGGCTTTTCTCTTGCTCCCTCTTGGTAACGCCCCTGTTACTGCACAGTTGGATTTAGGATAAGGTCTCATGAGAGAGATTGGATTCGCACCAAAAAATTGGTTGCAGTCGACATTTCTGTGTTTAGAGCAGGAACGAAATGAACATTAAAAGTCAAGATTCATCTTCACGGGATTCTGGTAAAGAAGAATAAAATAAAGGCAGTGTAATGAATGCTCCCTCGTTTATACAGCTCCTGCATTACCACGTTCTTAAAGACTGACAAAAGTTTTTTTTTTTAAAGCAATGGATATATAAAAATGAAATACAGATCATCGGTGCACTTTCGCTTTTCCTGTCAGGGAGTGCAGTCAATTTAAACACAGATGAACTCCACACGTGGGCACTTTGTGGTTCTTTTTATCCGACTCCCTTTATGAGAGTAACCATGATCCTAATCCTATTTTTTAAATGCTGAAATGAAGTATATCAGAAGATATATATTTCCCCAAAAGCATATTTTCATAGATTTTTGTTAAACATTATTTCCATTTTTTCCTGGGGAGTCAAAATGGGGAGGTCATGTTAAAGATGAGGACAGTTGACAATTAGCCAGCCAGATGTGCGAAACTTTTTTCAGGAATTTGACCAGGATGCTGGGGTTAACAATCAAAAAAAATTCCACGGGATCTTTAACTATCTGAGGAAGTAAGGCTAGTCCCTTTACATCTCGACTGAAACATGGAAACCTCTTCAGCAGTAAGACCCATCCATCTCCTGGAACATTACACTTTATTTGGTCCCGGGGGAGGGAGCTTCAGCTGTTTGCCATGAGCGGGCCACAGTCTGGTACAGCTGCTGGCTAAATATGCTGTACAGTGGAGGGTTTAGCATACGTGCTAACTCTGAAATGATTGTTGAGTGGTCGGTATGGTCCTTCACCAGTGATTGAGGGTGAACTGCAGTAATCATGGATCAAAATAATATCAGTGATGCTGTGGACAGGAATGCATGAGGTCAACAATGTTAATTCTGCACGAGGCATTTCTGCCATTGTGTGACACACAAGATGTCACAACCTTTATCGTTTGGTCTTTTTATAATAAATTCAAAAATTGTTTGGTAATGGGAGGGGCTTTCTTACCTGTTCATTCATTCTTGAGTACATGTGTTAGGGTCATTGGCTACATTATTTTAATGTATTCCCCTCGTCCAATGAAAAATTCTTCCCCCCTCTTTGAAGCGGTATTTAACTATCTATTCTAGTCTTGCCTCTCTGTTTGACTCTGAAGAAGACTTTGGGCTCTAATTTCTTGGCGCAGCCCACACGGTGGTAATTTCATGCAGTGCAACACCGTGCGCAGCCACTTTGGCAATTTGGTAGATGGACGTGCACCGAGATGGGAGTGGCGGCATAGTAGGGGAGGTGTCACGTATTCATCACGACGCAGTGACATTTTCATGGATAAAGCCGAAAGTACACAGAGAGCTCGCCAGCTCCAAACTGGTTTACTTTCTGTGCAGTGGCAATTTGGCCAAAAGCGGAACAGTGCGCACACATCTCTGAAGCTTCACAGGCTGGTTTCCAGAATGTCAGGCACATTTAAATACAATAAATTATTACAACAGCCACTATTTGATGTAACTATCTGAATCAGGACATAAATTATAGTATCTATATCGATTGTCCTGATGTCAGATCAAAGGCGGTTGGCACGCGTAATGGAAACTCGACCAGGCTTAATCAACGCCGCTGAATCTGTGATGCAAACTTCACATCTTTCTCAGCCAACCAAAAACTGCCTTGGCAACAGGCAGTGCGTATATATATATATATATATATATATATATATATATATAAAATGCTTGCGTTCTATGCTCAGTATATTTGCATTATATTTGCAAGATTGCTTATTGAAAATAAATATGTAACGTATCTTGCCTTGTTGTCCATGCATGTTAGCCCCAAAATTTTAAGCAGCAACAGGGTATAATAATAGGAACACGCTACCCATCGTTTCTCTTCCCAATGACGATGTGATGGGCCTAGGTAATAGGACGCCAAGAGCAGTGGCCAGAAATAAAAGGAAAAACCAGCAGAGTGCTGAGAGACTAAAAGAGATGGAAATCACGAGACTCGCGCTACGCTACCAACGGACCTGACGCCGTCCGTGGTAGAAAACAGGCGAGCTCAAAAAAAAGAACAAAAGAAAAGGGAAATAAACCAAAGATTCCCTTACTCACTAACACTAATCCTGTTATACAGCTAAGATCCTATCAATACTCTCTCTCTAAAGACCTTACCGGCTAAAGCGCCAAGGAGACAATGACACTCTAGCAACACCAGCGAGGCAGAAGAGGAGCTTCAATAGAGTCCGGGTAACGCCCCCAATTAATGCCAGCTGGCCCAGGAATCCGATGGCGAGCCAAACGATATCGTCCCGGACGAGAGTAACAAAAGGAGCTCTCAAAGCTCCAAAACCATGACAGATGCAGGCAGAAGAAATAAATGAGCAACCATTGTATTTCATTCCAACTTCATAAGTTTGAATGATCTGATGTAGTTTTGTTTTGAAATTCCATTCAAGTTCGCTAATGGTAATAATTTGTGAATGTCCTAGCTAGCCAGCTAACTGGTATTCGTAATGCTTAATATAGACTTAAGCGGTGCAGAAAACATGCCTGAAGCAGCAAAGTAAAATGCAACATGAACGCATCATGCAGATATAGAACAGAGGCTTCTTTATTCCAATATATGAAGGTGAGAAGAGGAGCTCATTTGATTGGTGAAGATTTGGTTTGGCTGTGTTAAACCCACTCACGCCTTCTCTCCTCTCTCTTTGCCACTTGTACCACCAGGAGGGACAGAGGCGGGACAGAGGAGTACTTGCGCTGGGCACGAAATTGCAAAATACGCCTGGATACACCCCGTTGGCGCGGCGCTCCCCCCACTCACCGTGCCTGTGCCTGGTCAACGAATTTAGAGCCCAATGTGTCAAAACGTCAGTCACCTGCCCCTCAATAAATCGCCTATGATAACTGTGTGCTCCAGGACTCTTTCCTTTGATATTAAATTCAGAATATTAACCAATATTGAAATACAATGATTGAAAGACAATAATTATCATGAAATATTTTTTTCTCTCAGAAACGTGTGCCACAAATATCGGATCCATTTAATTTAATCCCTTAAACTCTGGTGCTTGGAGTTCTCCTTACACAATACATTCAAAGTAAGAAAAAACATTTTTCTATATTGTAGGATATTATCACATCCATATTATCTATCTGCTGCTTACTGTGCTTCATAGAGGCTGCTTCAAACTTTTATTGAAAGATACATTTAAAGGCAGGATGCCATGTCTTGATCTTCTGCCGAGTGTTGTAAACATCTTTTTGTTATTCAGTAGGACATTTTTGGAATCTTTGAAAATGATGGAATCTCAACTAGAATTTAAATCAGGCCAGAAATTCCACAGGTATGAATAATGCAGTGGCATTTGAGGAATCCACATATGCGACTGCATTTTTGAAAAGGTAAATACTTTGTGCGGCCTCCTTTTGCCAGCAGAACAGTTTTGTCCTCTCCTGTAGCCTAGTTCCTCAAATCACAGTCCCTGAAGTTCAAGACCTTCTGGTTTTCCGCCCTCCTTTTCCCTGGGGGTCAGGTGTCATGGTAATCTGGTATTGGTGACGGTTTAGTGACTTACAGTCCCAGGAATGACAGAAAATTGCAGACAGATTTGGATTCAAGGGCCATTTTTGAGGATGTAGTGTGCCAGGCTGGGGAGGACATAGCGGGGTGCTGGGATGGTCATGAGGAAACCTTGATTGGGTGGTCAGTGAAACATTTCTGACTTCAGTACATGCTTTGGATTATTGTCCTGTTGGGTGACCCTGGTTCAGCTTCAGCATTCTGGGAAAGGTAGCCTGTGATACTGTGATAGCTATTTTAGCTTTTAGGCCTGGCCCACTTTTGGGGTTTGTTGCTAGAGACCTCGATTTTGTTCTCATTTGTCCCACTAAAAGTTCTACTGCCATCTGGAAAACTGTGGGCATATGAGTTTGTTTTTTTTTTTTTTTGATGACAACAGAGGCTGTTTTCTGGTAATCTTCTGATCGTCTTGTTGTTGTGTACGTAGATGCCATCTGTTCATAGTTTTGGAGACGTTCTGCCCCCCAGATACAGTATAATGTCAGCCTTTCTCTAACTGAGATCAGTAGAGTTTCTTTTACCCCTTGTATCATCCTCCTCAGTGTGAGTACGGAAAAGAACATGGCGTCTTCCAGTTAGATTTGTGGCATTGCCATTTTCCTTAAACTTCTTAATTGTTGCTCAGGTTGTGAGGATGGATGTTTTGAGCTTATGAGCTATTTCCCCTTTTCAGAAGTGTCCCTAATTATCATACTGAACTAAAAATAGCAAGATATAAAAAGGATTTTACTTCTATAAAGTTTTTCTTATAAAATTTTTAGAGTGCCAGTAATTGGGGTACACATTCCTTCAATAATTTCCGATTGAATAAAAGATTGGTAAGATTGGTAAGATTAACCACAAGCCTCAGTTGGCAGTAGTATGGTCGTCTCGAGGGTAATTCCAAACTGAAGAAGTCAAGGCTATCAGATGAGTGATTGCAAAGCAAATCATAATCTTGGACTGGACGTAGTTGTCACAGTACCGCCGGAATTCAATTCAAAACCACTCATTCTTAGAGCCTGTGAACCTCCCTCAACTGCAACTGATGACATTGATGGATTCAGATCAAAGAATTCAAACAGTACTGCTTTGCTTTCCGAAGCAGCAGGACCTCAAGCAAATAGCAAAGAGAGGTTTTGTCGGTGCAGCTGTGGTGACCGAGATTTTCTGGACAGCCCAGGGGATGGGGGCTGGTTTAATGGGCCTTTACTGATCTGCGTTCGGGGCATATTTTATTGGATCACTGGCATGCTGAAAGAGAGCTGGGGTCAGAGCCAGATTAGGTCATACTGGGGTGCGAACTGCTCCAGTGGCTCCTCAAAAACTGAGTCCCTTCGCCGGGGCACAGACTAACCCCAGTGTGGGAGCTTTGGCGGCTGGCTCCATCCCTGGTTTGACAACAAGAGAGAAATCTAGGTCACACTCTGGACTTCACGGTATCTGTGATTTAGGGCCAAGGCCAGACCCATGATGAATAGTTAACCCCCCACTCAGCGTGTACGAGGATGGGCCTCAAGGGTTTAGGCTCTAAAGTAGGATTTACGGGTGTCACCATCTCCCCACTCGAGTCGAGGGTTTACCATCAAAATAGCCTTGCAGCCCTCTCAAAGGACCGTCCTCCACCAGGGTGCTAAATTAGCCTGTGTATCTGGACGTCCCGCATGACTATGGTCATACATGGACATCTCCCTTTCGGTAATACTGCAGGTGTGTTAGTCGAATGCGTGCACATTTGGTTTAGAAATAAATTGACAGTGTGGTAAAAATCAGAAAGAAAAAAATGGCGCCCCAGTGGCACATCGGTCTAAGCGAGCGCTCCATAAAGGCTGTGGCCTTCCCGCGGCGACCCGGGTTCAATTCTAGTTTGGGTCATTTGCCGCATTTCTTCCCCCATTCTTCTCCCCAACTTTCCTGTCTCTCTTTACTTAATGACTTTCAAATAAAGGAGAAAATTTAAAAAAAATGATCTTTTAAAAGAAAGGGGAAAAGAATTGGTCATGAAATTAAAGAAACTGATAATTTAGATTTTCTTTAATAGGTATGATTTATTGGGTGTGGTATTTCATGAGATTATTGTGTGTGGAGTGTTTCGTTGTGTGTTTTTTCAGACACTTTGGCCATTTAATGCTGCAGGGACATTGATTGCCGAAAGATGACAGGCTGTTCAGTGACAGTTGCCAAGCAGTTGCTAGGCAACAGTGAAAGGTGCGCGCGAGTGGTTACCTTGCCTCACCTACAGAGGAAACACAGATAATACAGAGTTTAGCCTTTGAAGTGACCCAGTTTGTTTTAATATGTGTAGTGTCACTAGTATGTTTAGTAAGGCAGAATTATTCTCCAAACCGACCGGAGTCACCTGACATTGTGCACCATGAGTTATAACTAGCTTTATTTAATTTACACCGTCTAGGGAGAACTTCATGCTAGGAAATGAAATAACCAACCCTTTTTCAACAATGCTAATCACTGCTTTATAAATGACCAGGCTCTTATTTTAGGAGCATACATTTCTCTGTTGGCTGAGGGGGTCAAAAGTATTGCTTCAGCATAAAACTGTATCCACAAAAGGTACACAAAGATAGAATAGGCAGTTGGAGCCACGAGTAAAACTTTCTGACTCAAGTAGTCAGTTATAAATGTGGGCCTGTCTTCATAATCAACGCACATTTTTCAGCATTTAGAAAGGTCTGTTCCCTTGAGAACACTGGTCCCTCAAAACCAGCAATATAACTCTGGTTATAAATACCAATTCACAATGATTATGGAGTCTGGATATTTTGTTTACAAAACAATGCTGAGCCACATTTCATTGGTTGGTTGTATTTAATGAAGCAAAGGCCGTCAGTGTTTCCATTACTGAGAAATGCGTCACAGTTTTTACTTTTCTCCATTTTACTATACTCAGCAACAAAAGTTTCTGTGACACCAATATTGTTAATTATTTTTCATAACGCAATTATGAAATTGTCATACATGGTGATATCAGACTGAAACAGTACACGTAAACACAACATTGAAATGGAAATCATGAAAATGCGAGAAAATGACTTTGCACGTGAAAATGTGCGTAAATCATGCTTGTGGATGGCAATAAAAGAGGAGAATTTTTGGAATGTT
This sequence comes from Gymnothorax reevesii, assembly GCA_029721435.1. Taxonomy (NCBI): domain Eukaryota; kingdom Metazoa; phylum Chordata; class Actinopteri; order Anguilliformes; family Muraenidae; genus Gymnothorax; species Gymnothorax reevesii. Next base: position 60,847,995 of record CM056587.1, on the reverse strand, counting down.
CACATTGTGCCTGATGAACGACGGAAGCATCACTTATCAAAAACACAGCCATTTCGGATCAGGAACTCTACCCTCTTAATGCCAAGACTGTCTGAAAATGATCGGTGGAGGGCCATTGGGATGATTGAATCCGGAACCTCGCAGAGGGAAGTTGCTCATCGCCTGAATGTCCACCGAAACACCATTTGGAACTTATGGCAGCGTCATTAGCAGACGAGACATGTCAGAGACCGTCCTCGCAGCGGCCGTCCACGAGTAACCACTCCCAGACAGGACAACTGGATTCGAACAACCCATCTCCGAAATCGATTCCAACCTGCAACCATAACTGCAAGAACGATACCTGGTTTGAGGCGACTGTCTGCACAGACAATCCGTCGCCGTCTCCGTCATTTTGGCATTGTCCCACGTCGGCCAGCAAGACGTCCAATACTCACAGTACAACACCGACCACTGCGTGTACAGTGGGCACAACAACATCGACGGTGGATCCAACGTCAATGGGATCTTGTACTCTTCACTGATGAATCAAGATTCATGCTTAACCGATGTGATGGTCGTTTACGTGTATACCGTCGACGTGGAGAACGTTATGCCAACAACTGTGTTCAGGAATTTGATCGTTTTGGAGGTGGTAGTGTCATGATTTGGGGAGGGATCACGGCTAGAAACAGAACAGATTTGCTTGTTATTGATGGAAATCTGACAGGTCAAAGATATCGCGATGAAGTGCTACGGCCATTGGTGGTACCGTTTTTGATGCAACATGGTCCCGGAATAACGCTGCAACATGATAACGCCAGACCACACGTTGCAAGGATTGTACAGCAGTATCTGATGCAACAACATGTCAATGTCCTGCCATGGCCAGCCAGATCCCCAGACATGTCCCCAATCGAGCATCTTTGGGACGAGATGGATCGACGTTTGCGGCGGTTGGATAACCCGCCAGCTACACTCCAGGAATTGCGACAACGTCTACGTCAGATTTGGAATGACATCCCACAGCAATTTCTGGCACATCTGATTCGGTCCATGCGCCGGAGATGCGTTGCTTGCATCATGGCAAGAGGAAGTCACACCCGGTACTGAAGTGTGAAGGTCACAATTGGTTAGACGTCAGACAAGTGCTTCATGACGCATGAAAATGACATTTTTCGTTTTGAGTGACGTTGGCACTGAAAAGTCAGTGTTTCTCCTGTTAAATAAACAGATTGATTGCATTGAGATCTTTGCGTGTCATTTAAAACATACACATAAATGGTGTCACAGAAACTTTTGTTGCTGAGTATATGTTTTTAGCAGCCAAAAATTGTATTGCCCAATAATAAAAATGCATAATTATGATTTAAAAGCTTTAAATTAGATCCAAGGAATTGATATTACAGTAGGTCATGAATGATGATAATGATCAAAATAACGAATTCTTCCCACAAGTCATTCTCTGACTTGTTTCATTGAATCTAGTACCAAAATGCACACTGTCCCAAGTTGACCCAACTGATCCCTGGTCTAAACCTTTTTCATATCATGTCAATAGCAGCTTAATATCAAGCTTAAAGAGTAGGCCTTCATGTGGCAAATGGACCAGCCTCACCTCTATTAGCTTTTAGCACTTGTATAAATTATATATTGCTCAATGAAATTGTTGGGCATAATATACATTCATTGATAAATTTTATTTGTCCTCGCTTCTAAACATTATGCAGGGAATTTTAATACCCAGACTCATTTTCCTTGAGTGAGAATGCTGGAATGTACTATGTGCCATAGACCAATTTAGCCCCTGTTGTTTGCGCAGTATCACAGGAGGTGGCTGGTACAACGTGTAGTTGAGCTCATCCATCAATTGAAATATGGCTGGTAATTTATGAGAACATGGTGCGCCTTTCAAACTTCAACAGAATCGTGAAATCCTCTTTCAATTGATGAACTTTCCACTTGACGCATCTTATGAATATATGTACATGATGGGAGTGGCCAAGGACATTATAATGGTGATCCTGTCCTTGGGCCCGCCTCCTCATTAACATGAAAAGCAACAATTCTAGAGGCATCACACCTTGAGTAAAGAGGTCAGAGAGGGAGGAGGTAAAGGTCCAAATCATCTGGACATGTCTAGCAGTGTTTTCAGTGGCCCAATTTTCAGAGACTTGGGAAACTGATTTATCAGTGGACTGCAATGGCTGTTTGGTCCACATTTGCCCTAAAATAGTGTAATATCTGTAAGGCGATGGTATCCTGCTTTTAAGTCACCATGAGAGATGAGTGATGAACACTTAGAGTGTCTGACTCTCATTCGCCACAGTGACTCCTGAAAGACGACTTGAGATTTTTTTTTTATCCAGAAGCTTCCACACACTGAAAAATTGAGACTTTGGATCATCGCGAAAATATTTCCCCAATTTGTGACACCAATTTGTTTGAAGTTTTCCCGGCTGAATTTTAAAGTTTTGTCAAATCAACTTTTATGAGGAATACAGCAACTTAATTTCGTTAGGTAGATTGATAGAATTTTCACTCCAAAAATAGCCACCTGTGATCACTTTTCTCACTGCAGTTTAACACCGCAATGTATGGAACTGCCATAGTTCCCTGGACCAGAGGTTGTTTCCACAAATTAACAAATTGCTATGAAAGTAGTCTTTCTGTTTGAAACAAGATAAAATCTTCCTATTATAAAGTAGTTATAAAAATACAGAAAGTACAGTTTTATTTGCACATTAATAACCTGACAAAAATTTACATCAATATTCAGTCCTTGACCAACCATTATTTTCGAAATGAAGATAAACAGTATTTTGTTAAAGTATTTTCCCTCCATCCTTATTTCCAAATGAACCCTACGGAGTTTGATATCAGGACTCAATTAGTTGGTACTTACATTCACCTTTTTAATGCAAAACAAATTACCCATTTGGTTTCTCATTAATTGCACACAGAAGACTTTAAGAGAACCAGATAGTGAGTCATTGGAGAGAAATGTCTTGCACTGCAATATGAAATGAAGTTCCTAATTAGACTGATCGCCAGACATTAGTATAATTCCATGTTAGTATCACCGCAGAGCAGACAAAATTGACTGCTAATACGCTTGACATAATTTTTGCAAGCGCAGTTAAGCCACATGTTCTTTTAAAGGGAAAAGCCAAATTTGATAATAACATTTAAACCATCCATATATGTATTTATATCAGGAATAAAGATCGATTATGTTACACTTGAATCATGTGCTATATTTCCTCAGAAGATGTTGAACATGACTGTAGTATTGATGTTACCCAGTCTAATCTCTAATCTTTGTTTGATAATGATCTTCTGTAATCTAAATATGATTGCTTTATCTCCAGATGGTGTCTGGAGTAAATTTCTAGCGGCAGATGGGACTGCAGGACTGGCATTGCCATGGCAAGCTGCCGTCAAATATTTGGTTGGTAAGGAGAAATATAATTTATCCCTAAATTTCCATTTGCAATGGCCGCCCACGCTGATAGCACTAGGCTGGCTTATTGTATTAAAAAAAAGAGCAAGGCAATGTTCTGCTCCATGATGTAAAACAGATATCGTCTTTTATTACACCCATAAGCCTCAGTTCCCGCTTTACTGATGGTTTCCGAACACATTAAGGTTGATTACTCTCATTTTTAATGTTATGAAGTGGAAGCCCTCCCTGGCCAAAAAGCGCAGCTTACTGATGTGAGTTCATTCAGTTACAGGCAATTGTGTCCCAGTTGGCTACAAAGACAAACCAGAAGAGCTGTTGAAGGCAGGACACACATCCCCCTTGTCAGTCATCACCGTTGAATAAAAGCAGAGATATTCTGAGCTGAAGTGTACATTTCTGCACTATAAAAAAAGGCCTCCGAGTTGGTGAGGGTGACCTTGACTTTGCAGACATTGGACCCTAATTTTCTGGCCTAAGTGCAGTTTAAAAATCTGAGTACTAAGAGTGCTGTAGATTAAAATTGGGCGTTGTCCTCCATTCTGGTAATTTTGTGTCAGGAGGTGATAGTGCAACCGTGACCCTGTGGTCAAAAAGGTTAGTCTAAGATGAATTAATTATCTATGGGTGTGGTGGTGGTTTGGTTCCTGTAAAGCCAATCAGATTAGCCGCTGTCATTCCCTTCAATACCAGTGCATTGACTTCATAACAGAGTTGTGACCAAGTCGTCATGTCCAAGTCAAATAAAGTCGCTGGTCATGAGCTCGAACTCAAGGCAGACGAGGGAGAGCAGTGAGCAGTGAAAGGGGGCGGGGGAACAAATTAGACAATGAGCTAACTAATTAACAAGCAGAGTGGGGAAAGCTGAGAGCCATGTGCTGCATTTCATGTTGACATTGACCCCTTTCTGACCCTAAATGTAGTAAGCTATTAACTCTCTCAGCTTTCCCCACTCTGCTTGTTAATTAGTTAGCTCATTGTCTAATTTGTTCCCCTGCCCCCTTTCACTGCTCACTGCTCTCCCTCCTCTGCTTTGAGTTAGAGCTCATGACCAGTGACTTCATTTGACTCGGACATCAGGACTTGATCACAACTCTGCTTCATAATGAGTTGGCTGTTTTATCTGTTGAAGAACAAGAACCCGACTCGCGTTATCACCTTTTCCTTTGGTTCTCTGCAAACTGCAATCCTATATAGTAATGTGAGGAGGCATTTGAGGTGAAAGGGGTTGATTCACTGGGAAATGTGCTTCGTATGAAAAGATGTGAGCCATTTAAATTGAATACATAACGGCTGTCATGGTTTTAAAACAACGATCAGGCTGGAGTTAATTACTTGTGTTTGCCCCATTCGATTGAAATATTCACATGACAAAATACTCTGTCACCATCTCCTTCCCATAAGACCCCACTGCCATTTTTAGGCATTATTTATTGGGGACATGACAAAATTGAAAATGGGAAGAAAAAAATATGGGGAAAAAATTCAGCTGGCTGGATTCAGCCCAATAAAACTCCCAAAGAGTGACAGGGTCAGCAAAAAAATGTGGTTTAGATTTGTTAAAACGCAAAAGAGGTCTGTGACTTGAAAATTGTTCAGTGCCAGCTTCATTTACTAACACTCCTCCTTTTGCGCTGTCAACTTCCTTGAGATGCAAACACTTTTATTTCAGAGCAGGAAACTACCAAAATGGGCAAAAACAATAAATACGTCATTTGCGACAAACTACATTGCACATAATGTTACTGCCACATGCGTTTCCATTTGCAAAAGCACAGAATAGTGCACATCGTTGCCATTGTGGATGTTGTTGAGAGAAAGCGAGAGAGAGAGAGAAAAAAAGGTCATAATAACAATGACAGCCTTGTCAGTCAGCCTTCACTTTTAATTTTGCATTTAATTAGGAGATTAGCCTACAGTTTTTTTTCAAACACCAGGTATTTATCGTAGGACAGATACCTGGAAATTTAATTTCAAATGTAAATATCCAGGTATCTAGCCTACGATAAATACCGAGTGCTCGGAAAAAAAAAAAAAAATAGTAGGTATATCTCCATTCTACCATGACTCTTGTCAAAACTCTAAAGTTCCCAAGTTGAAGTTTGAAGTGGGAATGTCAGACGCCATAGCAGTTACTATTTTTGGACACGGAAATTAATAGCCTACGTTTTATATAGAAGCAGCTCGATAATCAACGAGAGCTCTTCACGCAGTGCTAGGTCTTGACCTTGTGCGAGGTAGCTTACCGGTGAATAGATACCTGGGGCCTCATTTATCGAAAAGGGTGTAATAGTGCTACTAAATTTTCACGTACGGCGAAAAGCCAAAAATGGCGCCCTCTACACGCCCAGACACAACCATATATGATCAGTGCAAATGAGCACCTGCATATAAAGTAGCCGTGTGCGCTCTGGGGATTTGTGGAGTGACGTAGGGAGAAGACGGTGAAGCATGGATGGGAAACGCGGAAAGAAGCAAAACTTCTCAGAGAGTGAGATTCAAGTGCTTGTTAGTGAGGTGCAGGCGAGGAAAAAAGTCCTCTTCGGCAGGTATTTGCACTAATTCCGTATGATCACTTCGTCTTGAGGTTTATTAAGGGACAAGTATAACTAAGAACACGCAGAGAGTCACAACAGAAATGAACACATAATGTTGGACCAAACAATTTCTCCGCCGGAAATTAAAACAATCTCATCAAATCAGCCACAGCCTTGGCCTCACCAAGAAGCATAAACCCGCCGAGTGCTGCGGTCACAAGCCTTACAGAGGCAATGAAAAAAAAAAAAAAGAACGTTTCTTATTGAATCTTTTGACAAATGCAGTAGGTGTGTGTTTTGTTTCAGTTGCATAGAGGGACAAAAATTTCAATGTTGTGTTTGATATACATGAATTTGTCTCTGTCTCAACTTGTCGACATCAAATGTACGAGGAATGAAATATGACGTTTTTGCAATACTGAAAACTAAACACAACTTTGCAAGACTGAAACTAAGAAACTTGTAGGCTATATACACACGTTCTTTAGCTCAACATGAGGGGTGAGAGGTGGGGGGTGGGGCTTCACAACTGCTGCATCATCCTTAGTCCCAGTTGAAAACCCTCATGACGGTGAGGGGGCAGTGGGTCCAGGTCCACATGCTGGGGTGGAGGGAGGCCCAGCGGCAGCCCAACCCCACGCCACACTGCCACACTGTTCAGGATGGCACAGGCCCAAATGATCCTGTAGACCGTCACGCGCAGCGCCTGACCCCAGTCTATCCCCCACACTGCTGAGCGTCAGGATGGCTGAATGAATCGTGTAGAGCCAGGCCAACGTGCCGCTACATTCGTTATGAGCATGTCGGCGTCACTTATGATTTTGGTATTGATTGTATGCACATTTTTGCGATTCACATATATGAATTAATTCACCTATGGTGCCCTAATCATGATGTGTGTGCAGTCAATGGCTCCAATTACATTAGGAAAACCGGACATTGCTGCGGCTTTGATAGTTCTTTTACGTAGGCTATAATCCGCGCTCCTCTCTCCCCACACACTGCAATTCTCTGACTCAGCAGCTGCGTCGCCAATTCCTCCTGTTCTTCAAAAAGGATGTAAATCACGGTACGCCACTGTCAAAATGGGTGTAAATGTCCGCACTTTACCCCGTCAGGTTTGGGTTTGATAGATCCCGAATTTGGCGGAAAAAAGTGCAAACGGGGGAAAAGGGTGTAAAAAATGGTGTATCCAAAATGATAAAAGAGGCCCCAGGTGTTAACCAATCAAAATGCAGAATTCGCTGGAATGAATGGTAGAGTAGCATTTAATGGGATCAAATCTGGACATTTTATGGTTAGTCTCAACATATTCCTTGCAGAGGGTCCAGAATACATGAATTCAGTTTTTCCATTTCTGTACAGGCATTGGGTGCCAAGCGCATTAAGTACTCTGGGAATGTGAAACATTATGTCCAGTACTTCACCGCGAGATGTAAACACATAAGTGGGCGAACAGACCAAGAGCTGCCTTAAATATTAAAATGCACCAATGAGTGAGTCTACGGGCGTTCAGAGCAGGCCAACCCACCCAAGTGTGTAATTTACTCTGGGACCACAGTAGGCTGTGTTGGTCATTGGAAGCCACAGAGCCAGCGCATATATTTATAAAAGCCCACAATAATCCAACATATTATGTAATTGCGGCAGCGACAAGTCTCTTTTTAGGCTTTAAAAGGAAAACATAAATTTAAGCCTCGGCTTTGGAATAACTGTGAAGTCATCAGTGAAAATACCCAAATATTTCTATCAGTAAAAACCTCGTCAACCTGTCTCTCAGTTGTGACCACAGAAATAATATTCAGTGACCCATTCTTTCAGCTGGACAAAAACATAACCTTAGTCTTATCACCGTCCAGAGCATTCAGCTAAAAGGTTGTTCTGCGTAATGTTAACAAAAATTTGATTAAATTAACAATAGCTTCAACCAGGAGTTGATATGCAAGAATAAATAAGTGCAATCAACTTAAAAATGAAGATTTGCGTCAGAAATATTTTGAAAGTTTTAAAAAAAAATCTGTATATGGATCAAGCACTGAATCCTGTGATACACCCTTTCATGCACTGAGACCAATCGGTTGCTAATAGAAAAGCAGCTCTGATTGTCTTATATTAGGAAAAGAATATTCCAGTCAAATCAAAAAAGTCCATAGAAAGTGAAACACATTATTGCTTATTTTCCAGGGCTGCAGAAGTGCATTGCTCTGCAATGAAATCAGCAGATTTAAAAAGAAATCTCAAAACAATCGGGCCCAGTGGCTTTCTTCGAGTCTGGAGTTTTTAGGGCTTTGTGACATTTCTGCACTCAAGAGGATTTTTACTGTTTGAGCGAGAAGCTGGATTTCTAAGAGTTGTTCTCCGTGTGGGACAGGAGAAACATTACCCCCCTGAAAAGGCGATGTCCGTGCGTCGGCCCCAATCCTGTTAGAGGAAACCAGATGCACTTCTCCTGTCTGGTCTACCTCGCCTTTTATTACATGGCTATCTTTCCTTCTAATTACAGATGGATGAAGAATTGCAATTGAAACACACCTCCAGTTCGAGCCAAAGAATCAGTCTTCTGCAGCTGTAAAAGATAAGGGTGATTTTCTCGCGACAAATTACCGGACCAGTTCCATTCCTACAATAGAACATTCATTTATGTTGCATAATTTAAATGCCCATCCGTTATGGCCAAATGAACAACTCAAAAGAAAAAAGGCAATTGATAATTTTAGCAAGTTTTTAGTTACACCACAAGCAAAAATCAGGCCGAAAAGCGTCTGGGAAAATCTCTCGTTCTGAAACTAAAAGTTCCAATGCCACCAAGCTGGTGCATAGATGTCAGATCCTCTGTAGAATATCTGTATTTGGGTGGTGGCTGTGTACTGAAACTTGAAACACTCCAGGTGAAATTATAGCAGAGCACATAGTATTCGAGAGTACTGAAACAATCACATAGACGTACTGGATTCGAGACATCTGGTCCATGTCTGGCCCTGAGGTTCTTTTATCTGTAGGCCCTTCTCAGACTGCAGTAATCTTTCAGAAGTGCCACTTCCTCCTTGTTGGAGAAGCCAGCCAAGGACTGCTGCCCCACAGGACTGTGGTCAAGAAAGTAAAGGTTATGCCATGACCACTTAATCCAGTCCATTCCCTGTCTGCATGGAAGAGTTGCACACACACACAACCACTTTCTGCCCCCGCTCCTCGCTAGGATTTTCCATTCCATCTTCTACCAGACTGCCTTCCCCAGTCGTTTCAAATCTCTGTGTTTTTGAGCATGTGCATCAGTGGTCAGAACTTAAAGCCAGTAGGTTTTGCAGAATGATCTAATGTTCATTATTAGATTGTGGACTCACAGCTGGCGCACCATTCACATTCTTGGTCTTTAAAGTCGGCCATGTTTTGCGTCCCCGGCTAAACGGTTTGGACTGCGCAATTTTGGTTATTATGCTTGACTCCCCCACTCCTTGACCTGCAAGAAGACTCACAGCATCATTCGCTACGTGGGCAATACAATAAGTCTATTCACAATCAAGCACTCTGCCATCTGTACTGTCTGTGACTATCAGGAGTCATTTCCTTCAGTCTCAGTGGGCTGAAATACAACCTTGGCAAAGCGGAGGTCTACCAGATCAGTCCACTTCTCCTTGCACATGCCCTACACGTGAAGTACTTTTTAATTATCTAGGCAGCTTTGGTAAAATGTAAAGGCACAATCTATGACTATTATTAACTTACAGCAAAAAGAAAGGAACAGTAATTAGGTCCCTCCTCCAAATGGGAGGCTGTAGAGGTCCAGCTGCTGTAGAGAGGTGTCCAGGTAAACACATTAGCCCCATGCCGGAGCCCCAGACTGCACTCCTGGCATTGGCGGCCGAACAGGAAGCGTAGGGATGTCTAGCGAGAGGCTCCTACACCGTTAGCGGCTTTACTGGAACACACACACAGCCCAGGCTCCCGGGGAACTATTGGACTGTAATATTGGTCACATATCTCTACCAATTGCTCTTCACCTTACAGCTGCGTGATGAAGCCGTGATATGTTTTTGCAGTGAAACTAAAAAGAACGATAAAAGTGCTTATTGAATAAACATGTTGGTAAGTGATTTTTTTCCCCTGTTTTGTGAAGACATGATCAGCCACATTATAGCAGACTACTTAAAGGGACAATTCACTGACAATTAAACCATACATAATTTCAAAATAGGCTCTGTATAAGTAAGATGCCACAAACAATACACATTTTCAAACAGCAGCTCTAGATATATGTATTTCACCCCCCCCCCTCGACTTCCTTATGCATTGCCTGCAAAAACAACAACTACCACAATGCATTGCATTAGCTCTCTACTCCAGACATGCCCTGAACCCTGTGTGGATCTGTTGCATACAACTGTCACTGACAACTCTTGCTGTGGAGCATCATCCATATTATAGCAAAGAGGACTGGTCATAATAATAATATCGACAGTCAGTGCATGGGCTTCAAAATGGCCAAAGCTAGAGGTACTAGCTTCACTCTACCTGCAAATACAGTTTGGGCAATAGAAAAGCAATGGGCCACTCTGAACAAGACATACATGTAACAGAGACATGTTTGCAAAAAAAGTACTTAAACATAAGAGTTTGGTGCAAGCATTTTCTACTTGAGGATTAAGAAAAATCTCCAATAGGAGTCACTGGGTTGTCCTCCGAAACAAATTCTGATGATGTGGCCATATCGTCCATTTTTCGACCCAAGCAATTAAAGACAATCAATTACTTTTGCCATCAAAACCCCTGCTGGAGAGGAGTTGAAGGTGAGTAAGTTAGCCAGCTAGCTGTTTTCTTATGCCAATGCAATGATCAGAAGATTGTGTGCTACTAAACTCATGGTACAAATGCAAGTGGTTCATGGTAAAGTTGCGTGAAAGATATGAAGCTGAAAGTGGCAAAACAGTAAGGTTATATTGACGAAATGGCAGGTCAAATTTTCTGCTTGCTAGCTTTCTCCAGTCCGGTACAAATGCAAGCTAAAGAAATCTTTCACTAGCTGATTGACAGGTAACATTATAGGTTAATATTATTTTAGCTAACTTTCAGTAAAATGCATGCTTGTCCGTAACGTTCTTTGCACTCATATTTTGGGGTGCCATATCTGCTATGACAGCTAATAACAGCTAATTTGCAGTGCATGCAAATTTTTTAAATGCCAGACGTCAGGGGAAGACTCATTAATATTGGCCGATAAAACATTCTATGTCTAGCATTGTCATCTGCTGTCTAATTGAGATTTGTTAGACATTCCAAAGTGCTTTAAATAAGCCAATCAGGTAGTAGCACATCCTCCTGCCTGCCCATAAGTGGTGACAAGATATTCAAGCTGAAATAGTTTGCAGTTCTTCCTAAAGTTAAACTGTTCATGTTAATCGATGGCGCTGGAGGAGGAAGCACAGCAGAGTTTACTTCTTATTCCCACAGATAAAAAGAAAATTATCACAAACTGCTGGCATTTTTCACACAAAATTTCTAACTCCGATAGATGGAGATAAGGCTGACACAAAGTTTCCCTTTAAGGGGGACTAAAGGGAAAGAATCATTACTACCCATAGTACACAGCATGCTGTCATAGTGTGAAGAAGTCAGTCTTTATCAGCATACAAATTTGAAAAAAGCAGCGTTACTAATGTGGGATGTGGGGCTGACCATTTATATCAATACTAGAAATGAAAGCCAAATGTTGCTAGAAGAAAAACAAAAAAGTTCCTCCAGTTGGCGAGCTCATGTTGTCGAGATGCAATGCAATAAATGCTTTGAAATGGCACATTTAAGGGAGTCCCACTCCCTCACAAAACAGACAACACACCGGGACAAATTAAGCTTTTTATTTATAAAATTCTAACTATTCAAAATATAAGCATTGCTCAGAGCACTCCCAGAGCATTTTCTCTCTTTCTTACAGATGTACATTACATAGACTTACCATATAAACATAGCTATACATCAGTCTTTTAAAGACGAATAATTTAAAAAAGCAGGAGCTCGGAAAGCGATATTCTTTACAGGTATTAAGAAAGGTGGCACATATGATTCAAGACTCCCACCCCCAGACCGAAGCGAATTCTCATTCAGATGCACAATGAAAAAATATCACTGAATGTACCATTCATAGTCAGTCAGTTAGGTCAGGATGTATTGTCTTTGCGACAAATGAGGGTTTGTGCTTCTCTGTGCTGCAAACATTAATTTCAGGCATAGCAGACCTGCCCTCATTTAATTTCAGTCTCTCATCCTGATGCAAATGAGAGGGGGTGTATCAGAGAACACACTGAATACTCATTTGGAAGTGGGAGAGTTCTTTATCAAATCCGATTCTGTGCCAGCAAGAAAGGACCTAAACAACAGAATAAGCCAAGTTATATGATGGTATAGGAGCTGAGATGGATGTTTCGTTAATCTGTATGCAGAACGTTCAGGGATAGTTTCGTGAACAGGTTAAGGCACTGTGGCTTGGATGAGTCAAACTGACTAGTCATAAGAAAGTAATGTATCCTGAAGAAATAAATGCCCTTTTACTGATGCACTGTTATGAAGAGTTATGTTAACAAAGAGACAATCTTGAATTAAGATGTTTTGAGTGAAATGTGAAGGGAATTAAAATACTGATTGTTCAAAAATGCTTCTAGGATTAGATTCGAGAAAAACTTTTTCCTTTTCCCGGAAGCAAACTACAGGACAGTATTCACGATATCGGTGAGGTGCATTGTAATGGCAGCTCTTGTTTAGATCCCTGAAATTGTCTGGTATTCTAAGACATCACATTTTTTGATTTAGCACCATCTAAATTAGATAAACAACATCCAACATACGAACAAAAAAAAAATATTGATAATCACTGACGCATTTTGACAAGTTGTCATTGTCAGAAAAATGTTGTCACGCTATGGCGATAGCAATAATCTACAGAACAAAATTATACTGTTTAAAAAACAACAACATAATTCATACATTTCCAAAATTCAACATCTATTTTTTATCCATCCAATTTTCAATTCATTAAATAATTTAAATGTATTTTTCTACTTCCTTCCCATGCCTCAATACTGTGATAATATTTCTTCCCCGAGGACATTCCAAAATATGGCTTTGCTCTGAGATCCCTGTGCGTCACGGCTGAACAATTACATATTTACACTGATTAGCTGATTTAGCTACTCTTCAAAGTATCCAAAAAAAATATTTTGCATAGACAGTATTTCCTGCACTGTGTTACGCAGTTTCTTGGGCATGGTACAAACTAAATCTCTTCACTAAATCAAAAGACGTGTACATAGGTGGCTTTAGTGTCCACGCCGATGACGTTCTTGGCGGTGCACTTGTAAAAGCCTGCGTCTCTGCCGGACGGGTTCTGTATGATTAGGGACCCTTGCGGGTGTAAGTACTTGTTTCCAAAGACACGGGGCTGGTGGGAAGCGACAAGCTTCATTTTGTCCGGCAGCTCCCACGTCACCTCGGCTTTGGGGATGCCGATGACCATGCAGTTCAGCTGGATGGCAACGCCCCTCCTGGCGTAGGTCACTGGAGCGGGACCACTGGTAATGCGAGGAGGGTACGCGATTACAATAACAGGCACGGACAGCAGTGACACTCCGTGCTCGTTGGTTGACTTGCAGGTGTACGTACCCCTGTCGTAGACAGAAGCCTGCTGAACTGAGAGAGTACCATTCTGTTGGACGTTGTATCGACCCATTCTCTGACCCCGGGTCAGGAGCAGGCCGCTCGGAAGGGTCCAGGTAAGCCGGGGCAGAGGGGTACCGCCGGACAGGCAGTGTAACTGCAGGTTCTCACCATTGATGATGCTCACTAATGTGCTGTACCTGTTGCTGATTTCCGGTTTCCTCCCCAGGTCTAGAGTGACGGTGCGCTCCACATGTCCGGCCGAGTTTCGACCCACGCAGCGGTAGACCCCCGTGTCAGACTGGATGGGATTGCTGATGTGCAGCGTGCCATCTGGCCTGTGGAAAAATCTGGAAAACTGGGTGCCACTGAGGAGGAAGGATCCACTGGGGAGGATCCACGTTACCTCGGGAGATGGCCAGCCCTCCACAGAGCAGTTCACTGCCATCGGTCTGCCGATGGTCAGCAGGAAGTTCTCAAGTTTCGGACTCCTGAGATGAAGACTCTGGGGGGTCTCCGTCACGTCCAGATGGACCACCAACCGTGCTTCGCCACCCTCGTTGCGGGCAATACAAATCAGCTGGACCGAGTCCGTCTTCCTCAGGGACCGTATATCAAGGGTACCATTGCGATGGACCGTTATTCGGCTGCCGTAATACGGAGCGGGAAGCACCACATTTTCGGGAAGAACCCACATGACTCGAGGGACAGGCGTTCCCTCGGCCTTGCAGTCCAACAGCTTCCGCTGGTCCTTGATGGCTGTCACCCTGACCGTGCTCAGTACACCACCCTGACCATTGATTGTGGGCGCAGAGACTAGGACCTCCACCCTGACCACTTTCCTGTCGTGCCCAGCGTTATTCCTCGCCATACAGGTGTAGTTCCCATTGTCAAACCTTTGGGCCTTCTGGATGAGAAGCGTCCCATCATTGTGCACCTGGTACTTGTCTGACGCTGGTGGTATGATTCTGCTCGTAGGAGACAGCCAGGTGATCGTTGGCGTTGGCTCACCTTTAGCGCTACACTTCAAGGTAACGGTATCACCATAAGGCACTTTGATGACGCTGTACGTCTTATTCTTTATGACTGCTGAATCAGCCACTACCTTAATGTGGACCTTCATCTCATCTTTACCAATTTGGTTCTCAGCATAGCAGGTATAATTTCCCTCTTCCTTCATCCCCACTTCATTAAAATAAAGAGTCCCGTTGTCAAAAACCACAAACCTCCGGGTGCGTGTGCCGCTGTCGTCTGACTGCATGACGCTGTTGACCATGGTGCCGTCTGGTAGTCCCCACCGGATTTCGGGATTGGGGAGGCCAGAGGCGATGCAGTCCACCTTCAAATCTCCCCCATACGTGACCTTCTGATTGCCCAGCTGCTTGTACTCAATCTTGGCAGGCTTCATCATGACACTGACCTTCAGGAGCACATAGTCGTCCCCCATTTTGTTCCTGGCCACGCACAGGTAATCGCCCTCGTCTTTATCCGTCACAGCGCGGACTGACAGAGTGCCGTTGACGAACACTTTAATCCTGGGATCGAAACTGAAAAAAAAAACAAGCCAAAAGAGCAAAAATGGATTAATTTGCTTCTAGTGAAGTGAGAAGAAATGCACCTTTGTGCTGTTTCTGTCATTTTCAGTTTAGTTCATGTGGTGAAATACACTTATGTCGCTCAACAGAGATCCACACTGCTGAGAAACCACAGGCGTACTGTTCTCAAATTTCCAAACTTCTTTCAAGACAAGTTTGTGCTGAAGCCTGAGGGAGACCTCACTGGCTGACAGCAGCTCGGGAGCTGCACACATGCCGCGTGTGGAGAAATGGACCTTCAGCATTGCTTTGCCCAGGTGAGAGGCTGATCAGACGTGTCACTCCGAGAGCAGGCTGGGCAAGCAGTGACTTTGAGGGGCCCTGGCTGAGCTTCAAAGGAGTCGGACTGCTGTGCACATGATTGCTCTTTCACGCAGGGTTAATGGAACGTGTCTCCTAAAGACTTTTAGCTTCACAGCTACTGCTGAGCTACTACTGCTTAAAACACCATTCTTTTTTGTACTCAGCAGTTTCTTTTCGATTGAATGAAATATGGGGAGTTTGTTTCCAAAATGCAATATATCCATTTTACTCATTTTGAGTAAATCAGTTTTTTCACTGTTGGCGCCTATTGCATTTAATTAGAAAAAACACAAACTTTGACTGTGAGAAAATACACTTTATAGTACGAATTTCTAAAAATGGATGTTTGCACCATGTGTAAGAAGCACAGGGCTATCGCTCTATGGTTTAATCTCAATTTTTGTAATTTTGACACTTACTGTATTGCGTTTTGGAAACAAGCTCTTCATATGTTTGTCATTTGTTAGTACTCCATTTCAAAAAGTTATAAAATACCAGCTATCTTTCTCACTGAGCTCATGATTATCTCTTCAGAACTTCTGATGCGCAGCAATATCGCAGCAAAAACAAGAAAAGGGAACTTTTTGCCTTGTTTCAGCAAAAAAAAAAAGGTTTTCATTTGTCATGATAAGATTATCTATCTTAGCAAGAATAAAATAGTTTTCTCTGTTGCAGCCCTTTCCTGTGTGTAATTCTCTCTTGTTTGCTCTCACCGGCCAGATATATGATTAGCGTAGATTTATGTATTTTGGACAGGCGCACTGAAGATTTGATGTACATTAATCTAGAATGAAAAAACCTCGCCTCAGGCTGGGGTTACACTACAAACATGAATGATGATAGAAACAATATGGTTTGCCCCTTTACTTCAGGTGAGTCAACATGCTGAGAACTGAACTCAATAAAAGTAAGCAGATGTGACATGAAGGCTGAAATGCAGACAACGCATTGCATTTAAGTGGGAAATCTGCATATTTCAATTTTTAATGTACAATCATTGGTTCCATTGCAGGGATCACTTGCTACGATGTCCTTTTGGTAACGCTTTGAAATAAGGGTACATGAATTAACATTAGTTCATTAACTATCACTTAATTAGCAAGTAACCAATGCCTTACATGTATAAGGATTATGCAATCACAATGGACCATTTATTAATTTCTGTTTCCCTTATTTTGAAGTTGAAAACATCCCTTACGTATCCCTTATGAAGCACTTCAAAGTTGATGTGAACATCATTTATAAATGATAACCAGATGCATTAAATGTTAATCAGCTGTTAGTTAATGCTTATTACTGCATTAACTAATGTTAATTATTGTACCCTTATTGCAAAGTGTTACCCTTATTTTATTTTGTCACTGCTTTAATAATGTCTGTGTCAAATGACCATTTTATCTTAAAATATTTTCATTCATTTTATCAAAGCAACTTTTATTTATTGGACTTCATTGCTGTATTTTTTGATTCTGAGAAAAAAAAATGTTTTCACAGTTGGTCGAAATTCCATATATTTTCATAGGAAGTCCATATTTTGCACAGTGGTTGTTAGTATCTGTTTACTAAGTCCTGTTTTGTAGATAATAATAATAATAGTAATAATAATAATAATCATTATCATCACCTTAATGGCCCACAGTTTCTGAGACGGACAAAGGACATGACATGTAAACTGTACAGTTGGCCTGAAAATACTCACCTGTAGTGGGTGTCAACCAGCTTCTTAGAGGGGATCCTCCAGATGATGCGGGGTCCTGGGTCTCCAGAAGCCAGGCAGTCGAGGCGCAGATTCCCCCCGTAAGAGACGTCGGTGCGCTGGGGCGAGGTGGAGGTAATGCGGGCCGTGGAGGTGCTCTTGCGGACGCTGAGCCGGACAGTCCTGCGAGCCGCACCCACAGCATTGCTCGCCATGCATTCGTAGATCCCGGCATCATTGGGCGAGAGGCTACGGATGTACAGCGTGCCATTGGGAAAAACGAACAGGTTGCCGTTGACGAATTGCGAGGGGCGGATCTGCGTCCCATCGAAGACCACCCAGCGGATACTGGGCCTCGGGGCTCCCTTGGCAGTGCAGTGGACGTGGAGAGCGTGTCCCTCGGGGAGGCTGAAGTTCTCGTGCCGCGGCTGCTGGATCATTGGAGGGAGAGCGGCCACGTGCAGTCGCACAGACAGGGTATCCGCCCCTGCCGAATTGCTGGCTATGCATTTGTAAATCCCCCGGTCTGGATAGTTGACCTGATTGATCCGGAGCGTGCCGTTGGCTAAGAGCATGACACGCTGCACAGAGCTGCTGGCAGCTTGGATGACACCCCTATCTGGCAACACCCAGGTGATGTGTGGGGTGGGGTGACCCTGTGCTGCACAGTCCAGGCTGGTGTTGTCGCCCAGATACACAGTGGCGTCCCAATGCTGAGGCTGCAACATTCTGGGCTGCTGAGCCAGAACCACCAGCGTCACGGTTGCTTTGTCCACCCCATGGGGGTTCTGCACCGTGCAAAGGTACTGGCCCCGGTCCTGGACTTGAGCATTGCGGATCATCAGCGTCCCGTTTGGCTGCACCTCAAACCTTTGGAGCTTACTGCTTTGCGTCATGATGGCTCCTGCAGCATTTTTTTTAAGGGGAGAATTATAATAACATCATGAAAATTATTGTAATCAAATATGATGATGTTGATGATGATGTAGATTCTTATTATTATTATTATTATTATTATCATAATTAAGTGATTGTATTAGAAGTAAATTGAGGGCAGTGCAAAGAACATTACATACAAATACAGCATAACATGTTAGTAAATAAGAACTGAAATCTGATAATACGAATGTGAGGAGTCCACTTGCAAAGCCTTCTAAGTCAAGTCGATCTGTTTTTTTTATATTTAGAAAAATCAGATTTTTTGGGAGACATAGAAATTATCTTCCATAGATACCAATTTTCACTACACTGAAACAATTAGCCTTGCAGACATAGTCCATGAGGTAATTCATTATTTTTTTAAGAAATGACTTTGATTTTGCGATTCGAAGTTTTGACTTAGCAGATTTTGAAAGTGTAGTGGATATTTAGCAAGTTTTGACAGTGTTTAAACCAGCCCGTTGCTCAATAGGTGAAGGCATTTGACTCAGGACCCACTCTACATGCAACTCATTGCTACAGACAGGACAGTGGTTGAATAGCTGCTATGACAATGACAAAATAAACACGAGTTCATGGGTTCAAATCCCCCTTTTATGGTGCCACTATCATCACACTTTTCTGAAGAGCCCAAACCAACAAACTAGAACCCAATGTGTTACCACATCCCCCATCTTGAGTGAGAAAAAGCAAAAGCTGAACAGGCTATAAAAGCTTGACTGTGATTGGTTCCTTCTAGCGAACAAAAACAGAATCACGTTTCCACATTGGCTGATGACTTAGGAAAATTTGACAGTTTTCCTCCTTGACTTGACGGGTTTGACAGAGTTTTGCTTTTTCCATTACAATTTATTACATGATTTAGTAGGTTTTGAAAGTGGAGCTATCAGTGGGACATGTGCAGGTGACTGAAATAGAGGCTAAGGGAGATAATTAATTTTTTTCAAAACTTTACTTTGCAGGTTTTGCAAGTCGACTCCTCGTGTATTCTTTCCTCCAGTTTTAACTACAGCGCTCACACTGTTCAACGATTATCTCTATCAATAAATCTGAAATCTTCTAATCCTTTGCTCGTACTATTCTGCTGTAATTCTTTTTGGGCTCACACATACGGAATTGGCCCAGGAGGTACACACATGCACTCTCTTTCTCTCTGACACGTGTTTATTATTTTGCTGGCTTCTGTTTGAGCTGGAGGTTCAGATTTAGAAATCAGAGGTTCCAAGATTCAGCTTGGCCACAGTTATATTTCGCTGTTTCGCCAGTTAGGCCTTCCGCTGGCTGCAGTTGACTGACATGACCATCGGACACACATAGAGAGTAATGTTACTCGGAGGACAGTCCTCTGGACAAAAGATTTTATGGCTAAATATTTTTTCTCTGCATGATTCACTCTGTAACACTATTACTTGCGATAAATTCTCAAACTGCCAGTACTACTGTAAGAACTGAAAGTACAACATGAGAAAGTAAGTGCGCCATACAATGAAAGGGCACTGCTGAAGGCCTGTCCTTTCAGGACAACAGCTGCTACTTCGGTTGGAACTATTACGACAATCACTATTACCACAACAACTATGACAACAACATGAACTACAGGTAATAATGATGAAGATGATGATGATAATAATAATAATGATAATAATAACAACAAATCAACGACCATCCTCTGGGACATGCCTGTGCACACTGACAGGTAAATTGCTGCCAAAAGGCCAGACATCACTATCAAAGATGTAGAGAAGAAAACATGTCTGCTGATTGATGTAGCTATCCCATCTGAAAGAAACACATCTGTCAAGGTAGT
The DNA here is from genome assembly GCA_029721435.1 of Gymnothorax reevesii. Classification (NCBI taxonomy): domain Eukaryota; kingdom Metazoa; phylum Chordata; class Actinopteri; order Anguilliformes; family Muraenidae; genus Gymnothorax; species Gymnothorax reevesii. The sequence goes on along the minus strand of CM056587.1, from coordinate 60,828,035 downwards.
TGAAAAACTTTTCAAATACAAGGATCTTGAAATTGAAATCTCAAGAACGTGGGGCTTACGGACAGAAACTGTGCCTGTGGTGATCGGAGCCCTCGGACTAATAAAGAAGGGTCTTCAAAAGCATGTTGGGAAAATCCCTGGTAACATCTGCATTGAGGAACTGCAGAATATAAGTTTACTCGGAACCGCCCAGATTTTAAGGAAAGTACTATCTATCGCCTAATTGCTCCCCGCCCCCAGTCGTTCCTCAGGAAACTGGCAGTTTCCCGGCGCTGCAGACTGCAAAAACTATACAAATGAAGATATTGATAATAATAATAATAATACTGTGCAATTAAGGATATTGAAGTCAACCCAGAATAAGGCAATTGTTAAAGGATGATGTTCATGACAATAGTGCCAACTTTTAATGTCAAACCAGATAAAGTAGTGCAAAAACATAAATCTACTGGCAAGATTTTAAAAACAAACATGCTAAGGGAGACCAGTGACTAAGTTGCTGGCCAAGAATTACGGAATTTTCCTTAACCCTTTGAGTGCCCGTTAGACATCAAAACCACATGCTGTTGAAAATCTCTCATGTGTCAACTGGTTTAAAAAAGCTCCCCTGCGGGAGCACTTTTAAACAAGTTGACACATGATAGGTTTTCAACAGCTCAGGATAATTACATTTATAATTCCTTGAAAATTTATTCAGCGCTCAAAGAGTTAATGAATGACATCAGCAAAGATATAGATTCTGTACAGTACATACCAGTGGAAACTTTAGTCCAGGAAAGGAAAGGTTTTGGTTCCCCAAGGAAACTGCAGGGTAGGGCAGCATCCATCTCTGCATGTACTGAGACAGTGTGGGGGTTAGCTGTGTCGATCCTGGGCCTGCCCCTTTGAACTGGCAGTACTGAAGTCCTGGAAGAGTCTCTGGAAACATTGTGAGTGACTGCTGTGCTTGGGAAAGACGGCACGTTTGGAGTTTTCAGTCTCGTCTCTTGACCGAATCGAGTGATGGTCTTTGATGGGGGTGGTGCTGGTTTTGTGGTGGTTGGGGTCCTGCTGGAGGTTGTGGTCTGAGCAGTTGGCAAAGATGTGGGTTTTTTTGCCATGTCCGGTGGTTTAGCGGTGGTGGTAGGGGGCTTTGTGGTGGTTGTCGTTTGGGCATTATTAACAGAACCTTGTCTGTTAGTTATTGGAAAGCTTGTGGGGATGACGACAGGCGGTCTCGCCCTATCCGGTAATCCGAAGACACTGGGTCTGCTGATGATGAAGGGATTATGGTTGTTCGGGTAGTGAGGGTACCTCTGATCGGTGCTGGGCACTCTCCCTCCGTGCCGGTCAGGAATATAATTTCCTGCAGGATTTCGTGGACTGTGGGGTAGCTGGGATTGTTCCCAGTTGAATTCAGGAAACGGTTCATTTAGTTTCACTGTGGTTGATGATGGATTCATAGCTGTAGTAGTTGTTGTTGCTTTAGCTGTTGTTGAAGTGACAGTTGTGGAGGTTTTCAGTGCTGATGAGGTTTTTGGTAAGGATTTTTGCATAGTATCTGGGATGTTATCTTTTCTGTTAAATAAAAGCTTTTCCTCATTTGATGCAAGTTCTGGTTCACCAGATGTGGCTAGATTATGCCCAGTAATGGCAAGATTGAGTTTTGCAGGAGCAGTAGTAGGTGTTCTTTCTGTCAGGACAGATCCTTCATGGGAGCTTGTTGATGTTACTGGTTTCTGTGTTGCCGGTTCTTGAAGAGGATATAACACAGTTATCTTCTCCTCAGTTTCTTTTTGCAGGCTCGGCTGAGTGTGACTCGGGAGGATTTTCGAGTTTGGAGTTTTGGTGACTATATTTTCATCATTTTCCCGTCTTGGGGCAGGAGAGGACATGATCTGCAGAGGATTCTCTGGTGTGGTCTGTCCTACAGCTGGGGTTGGCTCAGAGTCTGAGTATTTATGCTTGTTATCTATTTTGAGCTGATCTTTTTCCGGTGGCCTTCCTGGTTGCGCAGGAGAATTATTTGCAGGCCTTTCTTGGCTTGGCACAGTGCTGGCGTCCCCGACGCTGTTTACGCTCACTGTCTCTTCAAACGGTTTAACTTCTGGATGGCTTTTGCTTGTAAATTCTATCTGAACCGTAGCTGGAACAACGGTATTATGACCTAGCGCTGTAGGAGAGGGGGGTGTGGAGGCTATTTTATGCTCCTCTGTCGTCTTGTGAGTTTCATGAGCCGCAGAGCTTTCTGAGGACGGCAATGATGGTGATACATCCCTTAAACTGTGTAGCAGGTAGACTGTGGGTGTGACTGCCTCCGCCTGCTTTAAGGGAACGTTGTGTTGTGACTCCGTTTCGGGGTCTGTGTCAGCACTGCCAGTGTGACTGGAAGACACTCGGTTTTCTGGCTGGCTTGTGCTGACCGATGATGGCTGGTGTTCCGTTATGGCGGGCGTAGTCAGAACACTTTTGGCATGTGCTGATGTTTGTAGTGCAGTAGATGGAGCCACATTTGCAATAGCTGTCATTAGTGGGGTTTCTCTTTCAGTTGTGGTTGATGACGGTAGCTGTGGCTTGGCAGTCGGCAGGCGGGCGGATATTTTATTGTTATTTATCTTGTTTCTTCTGTTCGGCCTTCTCCTATTGCCAAATCTCCTCCTGGATTGCCATCGGTTTCTCGAGCGCGAGGGGACCTGTGGCCTTACTTTTGTCTCTCTCTTACCACTTGCAGGGGGTTGGGTAGTTGGAGCGGCAGTGATAAGCTGTTCCAAGTGCAATCCTTTCTGTTTGTCATCAGCTACGTGAGCCAGCTCAGTTGCCAAAGCAGTTGTTGTTATTGATGTTGGTGCTATTGTTGGGGAAGAAGTTGAAGTGGCTGATGTTGTTGCTGTCACTTTGGCAGAATAAGGAATATCTGCATCTATTTCTGAAACAGGCCCCTGGTCCTGATGCGTGACAGAAGATTGTGGACTTGTTTGCTCAATTATTTCGTAAGATACCTCATCTGGTGTGGTTTTCGCAGTATGGGCTGCGCTATCACTGATGCTTTCAGACTCTTGCTTGTAATTAGTACTGTGAAGGACATCAGGAACTGTAACAGCTAGATTACTTTCCGTTATATCACTTTGACTTTCCCAAGAAGCGATGCTGTAAGGTGTAGTAATCCTTAAACTGGAGTCATCCTTTCCCTTGTGCTCTGCATTAGACTTTTGCTCTGGGACAACATGACTGGACTCCTGCGAGCCAGATGAGGTCTGTGAAATATGCGTGCTGACTGTCACAGCCTGTGAGTCAGTGTTGGTTTTGGGTGTGGATATTTCATCTGTATTGTATGTGTCCTCCTCACTATAGGAGGGTTTGGCGACCAGGTGGTGCTGAGTAGGCTGGACTGCAATTGTTGACGTGGTTACTGCATACGGTCCCCCTTTTTGCTGGCTTATGTCACTGAAGGAATATCCTTCCGTATCCTCCTGAGATTCTGACAGTTTTCCAGCAGCTGTTACGGGCGGCTCTGTTTGTGTTGGCGTGCTGGTCTGGACTGATTCAGAGGCTGTGGTTTTTGGATCATTTTTATCACGGATCTTTGCCAAAATGTCAGCCCATTTCTGAGGATCTATTTTTTTGTTGGACACGCTGACCCTTCGTCTGGTGTCTGCCTTGCTCCTCCCCTCGCCGACACGGGAACCCTTTCGAGCAGGCTTTGTCTGCCCATTAACTCGTCTCCAGGGGTTCCTGAACGGATGTCCACGTGTTTTTGCTGGCTGGTCACGTCTGCGATTAGCTAAAATGCGGCTCGAGGGGGCCTTCTCCTGATCATCGCTATCGCCAGATGACTCCTCGTCATCTTCAAAATTCACTTTAGTGGAAACACCAGAGGCTGACTGAGGTCTCATCGGAAATTTCCGAAGGGGCCGAGATGCCCCCCCTTGTTTGCGAGTGACTGTTACCTTTGTTGCCATAGAGTCAACACCATGATGGTTCATGGCCACACATTTGTAATATCCATTATCATTCACCTGACTCTGGGGAATGAACAGAGTGCTGTTCGAGTACACGAATGCCCTGGTTGAGTTTGTGTTGAAGTTCAGCACATTTCCATCCGGAAGGATCCAGTTGACCTCGGGGTCAGGGGTGCCTGTGGAGTCGCAAGGCAGGGAGATGGATTCTCCTGCCTGTTTATCTATGGTGGTGCCTCCTGCTCCCGTGGGTGGGGGGCTGGAGGACTCCTCTACTGAGAGGCGGAAAGGGAGCACATCCACGTCCCCACTTACATGGGCAATACAGTAATAAACACCTGCGTCCGAGTGGTCCACCGCTTTAATCACCAGTCTCCCTGCTCTGGATACTGAGACCCGGTTGTCAGCGCTGTCGTATGGTGCTACTATCTTGGAGCCGTCTGGTAGCATCCACTGGATGGACGCATCGTCAGAGCTCTGGACAATGCAGTCCATCTCACTCATGCTACCAGCCACCACAGTATGTGCAGTCCTCGTTCGATTGTTGAACTCGATCATGACCCACTTCCTCCTCTGCCTCCGCATCAGCTCAGTCTCCACTGTCTGTGAGATTTGAGTGCTGAGGATCAGCTTAACCGTCTTTCCAGTTGACTGGGGTCGGTTGAGCCGCAGGTTGAGGTGCGAATGCATGAGCCAGGAGGGCTGAGAATGCACGTTAGCCGTCACCCCTGTGTAATAGTAGGCATCCTTCTCCATGTCCTGCTTGTATTTATAGCCCGGCTTCGGCTCTTTGCTCAGCATGATATCTCGTTGCAGGTGAACAGGCACCTCGCTGTAGTAAGCAATCAGCTTCCACAGTTTCTCATAGTTAGTCCGGTCAATAGGGCACTCGAGGTCCAGAGACAGACTAATGTTAGCTGCTATGAGCTGGGGATTGAGAGGCTGCCAGTGGATCTTTGTGGACTCCCGAGGTTTACTGATGCTGCATTCTAGGTCCACAGCATTGCCATGCTCGTCTGCCAGGCCCAGCGACACATTCCCAAATGGCTCTCTAAACTCTTCTAGGGACAAAAGTTCACTTTCATGGTCTTCGGGCTTGTTCTCCTTTTGGGAGGATCTGATGGCAGGACCACGGCAGATGAGGTCCAGCAAATCCAGAATGTCCTTCTTCTTCAGAGACTTGGGTGAGGAGCACATTGGGCACTGCTGACCGCTCGCGTAGGCCTTATCCTTCTTACATTTCACCGCACCTGCAAAAGGAACAAAGGTCAAACAATAAAACCACTGCAAATAAAAGAATGAAGTTATGAGCTAAGTAAATTTGCATATACATATTTTTCTAATTTCATTTTTTTTTATATTTCCAAATACATTAATTGCTAAACACATAGTCAAATAGTCTTTGATGACATTTTAAATTCAAACAAACAGCCTATAAAAAGATTGTTTAAATGCATAGAAATGAAACCTTTTTATTCAGTAAAATTTTAAAGTAAATTAAGATTTTGAGAAAATGGTTACACTTTACTTGAAGGTACCGTCATAAGAGTGACATGACACTGCCATAACAGTTACATGTGTCATGTGACAGTTATGACAGTCTCATGTCTCTCTTATGACAAAGTTTTCATAATCAAGACAACCCAAACAATGTCAACTTATCATTTCAAAAACCAAATGACACTTAATGACAACGTTTATGGCATTGACATAATGTTTATGACATGTTCATGACGGTCTCATGTCCCTATTATGACAATACCTTCAAGTAAAGTGTTACCAAAAAAATATATACTGAATAGTTTGACGCAATCACCTCTTTCTACCCTGGCAAAAATAGCTGGACATGTGCCTTCTCATCAAGAACATACGATAGTTATCTGTGATACCGCAAGCAGATATTTTTAGTGTCAAAGGAAAATAGTAGTTCCCAAATCAATAATCAAAGTGACACTATCGTTAACTCCTGGATAAGCTGTTTGTGAATTAGGGACCGGTCATCCATGCAAAGATCATATTTATCTTACCGCCCCTGATCATGCTAACGGAAAATTGGCTGATTGATTGATTGATTGATTACTGAGTGACGCTTGAGTCTCACCATAATACTTCTTCCTAAGCTTCCCTTATCAATGAGTAAAAACTAGAAAAAAAAAAACATTTATAATGCATTGTTACCGGAAGACTGGGAACTCCAGTCCAAGAACCACTTCATCCTGCAGTCACAGGTCCACGGGTTCCCGTAGAGGAACAGGCTCTCCAGCTCGGGCATGTTCTTAAACATCTGCGCCGGCAGGGTGGTCAGGCTGTTGTCGGACAGGTGGAGGTGCTTGAGGGTGGACATGCGGAAGTGCTGCAGCAGGGAGAAGGTGCTGAAGGTGGACGGGTGCAGCTGCTGAAGCTGGTTCCCCTCCAGCTGGACCAGGCGCAGGGCAGTGAGCCCATGAAAGGCGTCCGGGTGGATGAGCTCGATCCGGTTGTGGTCGAGGTGCAGGCGCACCAGGCCCGAGAGCCCCTGCAGAGTTTGTGCGGAGATCACCCTCAGCTTGTTGTAGCTCAGCTTCAGCACCTGGTTAAAACAAGGAAAGACATGGAGAGAGAAACGAGAAAGTGATGAGATGCCATTTTTGTAACCAGTGTGTTATACTGTGGGATGGAATCTCAAATAATCCTTTTCTTTGTTTGGTTAGTAAACGAAACAGAAACACGAACAAGCCTAAGATAAGAGGATGCCACTCTCTAGAGTATGCAATAAATGGAATCTCTTATCCAAAAGTGAAATCAATCAATCAATAAATCCATTTTATCTCATATTTTCAAATACTTCATTGTGAAATTTCCCAGATGAAATACAACCTTGTCAGCATGCTAACATAGTTAGTCATTGTCAGATGATACAAGCCCAGGCACTGTGTTTGCAAGACAATATTTCAGCAATTCTGAGGACTCAGCAATAATTTTCATTCAGTTCTGTTTGACATGACTGACTCCACACAATACGACTGAATTAAATCATAATTCCATCCAAGAAAAAGTGTTTGATTCCCTAAATTCCTGAACAGCATACCTGCAGTGACTTCTGGTCTCTAAAGACTCCACTGGGAATGTTATGTAAGTCATTCCCATGCATCATCAACAGGTCCAGCTTTCTTAGTCCGGCAAAGGAGCTCTCAGTGATCCTATTTATGGTGTTAAACCTGCAACACGGAGACCATAATTTGAATCAAGGTGCACTGCACACCGCTAACAGAAGACTGAAATGTGACTTAGTGTTTTGCTTGCTTGACTTGGTTTGAGAAGAAAGGAGAGCTTTGACAAAAGGGTGATGGATGACATAAAGCATTCTAAAGAAAGAAAATTAACTGCAAATGGAAGGATCAGCAATAAAGGCTAAACACTGATTTTTTATTATTTTTTTCAGTGATCTGGCAGTGGATATTCCACATGCACGAGCAGAACTTGACAAGGCTGTGCATGCTGTATCTATTTAACAGACGCTCCACTTTTTCACAAGCCCCCGGCATCTTGCTTTCTTAGGCAGGTCTGCATGGTGCTGGCTGGATGAGGAACTTACCCCAAGTTTATGCGCTCCACGTGTTTGGGAATCCCGGCTGGTATCGCGGGAAGGGAGCGAAAGGTGCAGTGGACCTCCACGGGCTGGTAACAGGTGCAGGGGTGTGGGCACGAATGTCCCCAATCCGGCAACATCGCCACCATCATGAGCACAAAAGTCTGTATACCCTGGTGGCGATCCATCTTCAGTTACGCTTCAACAGGAGTCTCTCACTGCTGTTCAATGAAGACACCCACTCAGTACTGGATGCTGGACGATACAAACTTTTCAGCACCATGCTGATACAGTCGCACAATTTCCAACCAGACACTGTTGACTGCAATGCTAAAGTCTCCTACTAACAAGGATCTACAGAAGGGCAGAAACACACACACACACACACACACACAAACATACGAGAAATACAAGCTTAACGTCCCCTCAATGCAATACAATGGTGCAGTAAGTAGCCCAGATGGCCGAGGTCACCGCAGCGCAAGTTACACGCCCTTTTACAGTCGCAGTAGGAGCCAATACAAACACCCACCACAGCGCTGACCGCTTTTAGACCACTTGACACACTTTAGTAACGATCCCAGAGAGAGGGGAAGAAATTGATCAGAAGGGAGAAACTGGGCTAACTGCACCAGAGGTGGACATTCCAGGGGTCAGAAAGTAAAAGTACAGCTGTGTTTTACTTCCAGCCATGAGCTCAGGCAGCTGATTTCCGTAATTAGTTCAACCTCTGAGCTGAAGGGTTGTTGCAATTATTACATCCATGTGGTTGCGACAAAATACTGGGAGGGAGTTTTACTTTCCGGAGCTGGATTGTCCAACTCTGAATTGCACACAAGCTCTATCTTCTCAAATGAAAGATATTTAGGCCATTTATTGGGCGAATTGCGTTTTTTTTTTTTTTTGTATAGACTGTTAGCTGAGTAGTTGGACGTATATAGATAACTGTGAACAATATACTGAAAAGAAAGATAACACGTACAACACTAGTGGAGTTCAGACGAATAACATCAGAGCTGCGGCTGTGTAAAAACGAGGCGAGCCGCCGATTAATATACCGGTCGGTTTCAAACTTTTAAAAGTTGCACAGACAGCACTATTTCTTGCCGCATTATTTCATGAAAAAAAATTGGCACTGCACTCGCAAATTACGACATTAATGAATCCTGCCTGTCTGCAATAATTCTTACGACGACAGGTAGGCTTTGCACAGTTGAAATTTTCTTTCAGTCGTTTATTGCGATTTCTTTTGAGTGGATACACGACTTGCCAACAGAATCTGATTAACACCGCAGGATGTTCCACTATAGGCTTATTTACTTCCCTTAATTCTCCATACTGCGGCTTTCAAATCGCGATGAAAAAACGAGAAATTAATGAAACAACAGCTCAATTACTGACATAAATATCTTGCATAGATTGATAAATAAATAAATAAATAAATCAATAATGCAAGCGCGCGATAGTGACTGGTATTCGAAACACAATAATACCAAAGATCTTCATTTACAGAGTTACATTTACATTCACAAAATAATATTTCCGATTCACATCGGAACAGTAGCCAATGTAACAGCATAGATAGATAGATAGATAGATAGATAGATAGATAGATAGATAGATAGATAGATAATCCTACCTCAAATTTTCGTTGATGTAAAACACTGACAATGTCAAAGTTCATCTTGGGTTCATAATCCAAAAGAGCTCATTTGGATCCAAAGGGAAATTTACTGACAAGCCAACTCAAAAATTTAACATTCATTCGGACTTTCTTTTTTCCAAAAATAAATATTGTCGCAGAGTCGGCCGGATTTCGTTGTCAAAAATGTTCAAAGTGCTGATACTCAGAGACTTTGATCTTCAAAAACTGCTTTGCTGGTCAAGTGAATAACGGAATGAATGAATTAACAAAAAAGTTGTACAAATCCAGTGAAATCTTCATATGAATGGCTTTGAGGGAGTCCAAGGTAACCTCTTGTAATTCATCAAGCCTTGGTGCACAAAAGTGGCTATTGGTCCGATGTACTCTACGTTTGTATAGGGATGCGGTTTCCTGCACTGAGCGCTTTCCTTCACGTCTTTTCTGAACCACCGAGAGCCAGACTCTCAGTCAAAAAGCTGGTGACTTTCAGACCGGAGAGGCGCTCCGAGAGAGGCGGGGTCAATCAAACTTAATGTAAGATGTGTGATCAAAAGTGAAGTAAAACTTAAGTACCGATCTTTACCTCCAGAATACCAAGGTTAACGCTGATTGAAACCACACTGGAAATGAATAATTATTTTGCGTTCGTATAGTTATTCAGATCGCTTGCTTTTTTTTTTTTCTTTACTCGAGTGGCGGTGGGGTGGGGGTGGCTGCTTTGTTGCGCCTGTATTGATAGTCCATGTCACAGTAACATACAAGCATGTCAGATGCCTCATGCTAGCGACATGAAGTCGCTCAAGGTCTCTCATAAACAAACAACTACGCATGCACACACTCAAGCTTTTCTACAAGAGACAGACAGACACGCATACACACACATACTGCCACTTTCATGCATAATGAGGAAATTGGAGAAAGAGAACATTGATGTGCCATAAATGACTGCACATAAATGAGGAATCTACTTTACTTTCCTCACGAGTGACAGTAACGCATGTATCTTCACTTTTGTATTTATTATAAGACCTTATTGAGTCACATTGACACTGTCTTATTTAAAGCACACAAAAACAGCTACAAAAACAGCAACGGGCTGATAATGTATTCTCTTGTAACATGACACGAGGAAATTGTTCGCAGTAAGTGGTGTCTAGTAAGTGTCAGGCGACACATAGCCTCGAGGACAATTCTGTCTTCCCAGTTCCCTACTTCCGCGCAAACCTAATTCTGCCCCCTGGATGTCCACCCCAGTGGCAACCATAAACCATTCCTGACTATTAATATGACTGGCAGTGAATGTTAAGTGACTATTTACTGACACCCCCCCCACCCTTTCACCAAAAATATTGATTGATGAATACATAAAGATAGAGCAGGAAACAAATAATATTGAGTGCCATTGAGACTTCATCATCAGTGCTCAGTGCTGCATTAAGGGAGATCTGTCAGCAGAGAGCCAACATTGTCCAGCATTGTATTACTATTATATCTCTGCCTCTCAGCTGTTCCCAGGTGGTCTTTCAGGCTGTCGTGGTAGACATAAGCCAATTGCATGCACCACTTAACGTTGTATGAAAAAAAAAACCATACTGCCCCCCAGGAATACCATCCAAAGATCTTAGCCACCCATTAAAATGATTTCCATCCCTAACGGATCTGAGGACCTTATGATGCACTGCCCCATTTCCATGCCCAGGCGAGAGGGTCAGCTCTAAATCTGGCTCCCTTACCAGCCCTTCGCTGTTGATGAGTCGCTCTGAGCGACAGCCCATTAAAGAGGAATGCTTAAGTAAAAGGTGTACTGTTTCAAAGACACTGACATTTTAGTGTGCACCATGTAAAGATTGGTGGGTGTTTGATGGACAGAAGTGTGTGTCGAACAGTGGGAGTCAGAGGTGTCATCTGGCCTTTGACTGCAAAAATAAATCACACAAATTAGCAAAGTCCCTCGGCTAAGCTCACACTAGTTCCTGCATCTGATTCAACAACCACAACACTTACTTAGGATGCTACCAGAAAATGTTGAGATGAAGGAACAATATATGTACATATTTCTATTTTAACAAAGTTATTACAATGTATTGAGGAGGTAGTCAATCACAGAGAATGAGAGACTTATGACTTAGTGGTAAACAGGAAACTTAACATCTTGCTTAGACACGTAAAGGCTTGACAGACATATTATCGCAATTTATGTTAAGACGAATGACTCAATGCTCAGACAAGGATCCAGATCAAAGAAGCATGTATGATTGGTCACAGAAAAAATGTTTAAAATTTCACAGGGGACATCATGTTGATTAGCGATGAAGAATTAAGTATTTTTAGATGCAGGGTCAACTCATGTGAACATCATGAGGTGGTTTATGAGTGGTTTATGAGAATTTTAAAGAACCATCCAAAAAAGCATTCTAATCTGCCCAAAACACAGTATACCACATGACACATTCTGAAAAAAAAGCACTTCTAGACTTTGCGCAATGAACTTTAGAAGGTAATAAGAAGACTCAAGGGACAAAAGATGGAATTTAAAATTCTTCACAATATGCATTCTGTTTAAAACACAAACGGTCCACCTCTTCTAACTTGTTGCCCTGCAGTGGGTTTCGCGAAAACCTCTTAATGCAAAGAACCTCTTTAAATGACCCTTAAGGTCTTTCATAAAATAACATGGGCTTCCCAAACACGTTTGTGACTAAAGCGTCTCTTTAGTTCACTCTAAACTAACCCACGTAACGAGAGAACATGAGTTGCTTGAGAATTTCTTAAAAACACTAATTAATTCTGAGATCCAACGTCATCAGGAAACTCACCGCTGTTCTATTCAGCTGAATGAAACAGACAGCCTAAAAGGATATCTCCTCCATTCACAGAGAAACACAAAATCACAACCACTACCATATGAAGATCAACCTTTATTATTCAAGAGGCTTTGAGTTCAAAAAGCAATGTTGCGGAAAATGCAAATAAAATTTTTAAGGGTCCTGAAAAATCTTTTCACCCTGCGAGATACTTCAAATGGGGTGACTAGCTTTTACTTCAGTGCTGAATTGACCAAACTTAAATTAGATTTTGGCATAGGCTCCAATTGAGTCTGATAACCGATTAAGGGAAAAATTCCATGATCAAGCAATTGTAGCCTATATCTCAACGCTTTCGCCCATCATCCCTTGGATGTCGAATGGAGACCTAATGTTGGCAATGGTGGTCAAACAAGCATGTTGGCATCTGGGCTGGAGACAGGATTATTGGGGTATTTAAAAGAGCGGACAGATTCGTAATAGGATCCCGGATGAGAGTCGAAGGCGTAACTTAATCAGTGATCGAGGTAGTCTTCCTGTTTGAGCTTGCACTAAGCTCCATTGAAAGATATACGACGAAACATTATTTGACATTCTAACCTGAGTTTAATCGCTGATTGAAAGTATACAATGTGATGCCTGTTAAAGGGGGCCAGGTTAGTGATTGGATCCCCCTTATGAGTCGAAAGCGTGACTTAACATATGTCATGAATGAAATAGTTGTCCTGAATGAACTTGCGTTAAGCTTTACTGATAAGAGTAAAAACTTACTCTAGTTGACTTTTTACCACTGTGTTTAATGTTTCGTGAGTGTGATGCAAAGACTATAATATGCATTTGATTCACACTCACTGAGTGACTGGGCACTGAAATCGGCACTTTGTCCAATCAAGCGAGCATAATTTTGCCATTATCTAGCTGGAAAATGCTGGAATATCCCTGGAGAAGACATAGTCCAGATGGTAGCATATGTTGCTCCAAATTCTTGCATATCTTTCTGCATTAATGATGACCTCACAAATGAGCTCGTCACCCATGCTTGTGTGCACTGAAAAACCCTCACATCGGGAAAGATGCCGGCTTTCAGATCTGATGCTGCTGCCTGTCCCTGTCATTGTTGGTCTGAAGAGCTCAGTGGAGGTTTTATTTTTTCTCTCCCCCGAAATCTCTTGGAATGTTGATCATCTGACCACAAATCATAATTCCACTGTACCTCTCTCCATCTCAAATCACACTATGCTCATAAAATTCTGAGATGCTTTTAGACAGTGCAGATCTATGGCTTTGAATCTGCATAGTGAAGCTTTCTACAATCTGATATTGCCATGAAAGGCCTTATTCCAGCATCAACAAAAAAATTTTTGACGAGGTGTAACATTATCGTCCACCAATGAAGTGTGAGCGTCCGACCATCTTATTGTTTTTTATTTTTCTTTTTTTTGTACTTTTGTAGAAGCATATACTAGCACAAACATCCAAACAATTATTTGCAGACATTTTAGTATATAGCTAATTGTTTAAGATAAGATACATTTTATTGAACCCCATGGGGAAATTTGTCTACTTCATTTGACCCATCCTATAGTTAGGAGCAGTGTGCAGCCACAGAGCAGCGCCCGGGGACCAGCTCCAGTTCCTTGGTCAGGGGTTCTGGTTTGAGCATTCCTATGATGCATGTTTTCATGGGTGGGGGAAACCGGAGTACCCGGACGAAACCCACGCGAACACGGGGAGAACATGCAAACTCCACTCAGAAAGGCCCCAGGCTAGATTCAAACCCACAACCTTCTTGCTGTGAGGCCGCAGTGCTAACGACTATGCCTCCGTTTAAACCCAAGACCAACCACTGCATTATATAGCCAAATGCCCGTCTCAGATGAGCACGCACAGGAATGACATTCTGTATCCTTAGCTCTAGAACAGCAATCAACTCCCATTTTGCACTTTCTTTCATGAAGTTATTAATTGCCCATAAAACTTTTGGTTTCCTCTACTTTGCACTCGGTCAGAGTTATCGGCCATATAAAACAGTAATGTGTTGTTTTCCGACGTCTCAGCATTTCTGACCCAGTTTTATGGTACTTGATATGTTGCGCGCACACAAATGGCCATCATTCGATTCAGTTTAATTACAGGCGAGTGGAATGGAAAGGGCAAAGGTGACAGTAAAAACAGACTAATAACCTTCTTTCAGCCTCATCACAACAAAAGTTTGAGTGGCAGTTAGAGTTCAGGCAGCTGTAAAACAAAGATTTACGCTTGAGCACCGTCGCATTTTGTGTTAGTCTACTTTACGCAATGGTCGTGCTTTCCACCGAAGATGTTGAAGCATGGTTTGTACCTCAAGTGACCTGACTTCAGACAAAATATGGTCACTGCTGGGCAGGTAAGAAGTATGTGTTGCTGAGGATGTTGTTCTCGAAAGTCCTAAATGTCATCACCACCAGATGCTCATGATCTACGGGGCCATATGCAAGACCTGTTCATGCTTGTTACTATAGGTTTGGCCTATATAACTGGCACTCAAATGTCAAAGGTTGGGTCCGTCAACATTCTACAGCATCAAATGCGAATGATTCAAAAAGGCTCGCTAAATCCCTTAAACAACAAAAGAATACAATAGTGTAGTAAATACTGCCACATTTATAAACGTTTTAAGGTACATGAATTGATATGTGTATGTTGGCATGTACTGCGGATAAATAATAACAGAAACATCTACGAAAATTGAATATCTGGTTACAAATAATTAGAAGACCCGCCCTTTGCCTTCAAGACAGTTTCAAACCTTCTACGAATGCTGTCATGTTTATACACTGCGTGTGGGAGACACTGCCTCACTCTTTCAGGAAATGATCTTGGTCTTTGAGGTTCAAATCAAGTTTGCAATCTGCGCTCCAGAACATCCCATAAATGTTCCATTATGTCCAAACCTGGTGATTTTGCAGGATATGGGTGGCATTTAACTTTCCTCTTGTGTTCTTGGAACCATTCATTTATGGTTTAGCTGTGTGTTTGGGAACGTTATCATATTGGAATTTGGAGACAAAACAAAGGAAAGATTCTGCACAGAGTCCACCTGCTTTCATAAAACGGTGTGATATTGTTTGCTGGTTATACTGTATGCCCATGACAGCAATCGCTGGACCCAATGAGTCATATGAAATGGTTTCCCCTACAATTACAGAGCACCATTTTGTACTTTAAAGTTAACAACAAACATTGCTGAGTGATTTCTTCCTCTGGCTTTCTCCAAACATAAACACATCCCGAGGTATGAAAAACAGTAAAATAGGACTCATTCAACCTTGTTACTTAGTTCCATTGTTCAGGAGTCAAGGTTTTATGTTCTGGGACCATGTTTTTTAAGGTGCCTGAATGCAATTTTGTGCATTAGCCTTGGATACCAGTGGCTTATAAATGGCAGCCCTGCCATTTATGAAGTCTTTATAAAGCCATTTGTTTCAGTCTGTGGAACAAACAGTGAGTGGGTATTTTTTGTGTTCAGGTATCTTTCTGGAGGCTAGGATGGCAGTGTCAATATCAAAAGAAATGTCTTGAGGAAATATGATAACTAATAATAGATTGCCAAAAGCAGAAAGAATGGAGATATTAATATGTGTATACTATATAGTGAGTATATAGTACTCCCCCCCCGAAAAAAAAAAAAGAAAAAGTCAAGCAGCAATGGCTAATGAGGTGAGGAGGGCAGATGAATTAGTGCAGTACATGTTAGTATATTAGTGGGGTCCAAGGAAGCTCTTTGGATTGGACGGACTTAGTCAGGTGATACTGCTCAGCGCTCACATTCTGGAGTGCGACCGCGCTGCCGCATGAACGTGCTCCTGCAGATCAGAAAAGATGGAAAAACAGGTCCAAGGGACATGTCTGAGAATTCAAGGAGAGCCTGGGAACATTCTGCAAAAAAAAAGCAAACAAAAAAAAAAAACAAAACTGCATCCCCACGGCTCGTCCCTGGGGTGAAAAATGTCCCAGATGCGCGTCCCGAGTCCTTTTCCATGAGAAAGGAAACCTACACCTTAACGCTTCGATCGCAGTTCAGATATCTGGGTTTGAGATGAAAGAGACATTATTAGATGCTCTTTTCCATTAGATCACCTGTAGAACAAAGTTCATCGAATGAAGACGCATTTCTGAAGGGGAAAGAGTACAGGGAGGACAAGGATGGAGGGAAGTGACGTTTTATCAGTCGCAATTATCAGATGATCTAAGCAGTAGATTTAGAGGAAATACAACCCCAACTCCGAAATAGTTGGGAAAAAGTGTAAATTGTGAATAAAATCAAAGCGCAATGACTTTCAAATCACACCAGCCAGTACTTTATTCACAATAGAACAGAGATAACAAAGCAAATTTTGAAATTGAGAAATTTTACAATATTGTCCACAAAATGAGCTCATTTCAAATTTGATGGTTGCTACAGGTCTCAGAAAAGTTGGGACAGGAGCCTGTTTACCATGGTGTAGCATCCCCTCTTCTTTTTAACACAGAGTGGAGGCATCTGGGCATTGAGACAAATTTCTTGAGTTCAGCCATTGGAATTAGATCCCACTCTTGTTTAATACAGGCTTCCGGCTGCTGGAGAGTTTGGGCCTTGGCCCACAGAACACGGCGGCGCTTCTGGATCAGGCTCAATGATGGCTTCCTTTTTGTATGATAGAGTTTTAGGTGGCATCTGTGGATGGCGCGGCGGACTGTATTTACAGACAGTGGTTTCTTGAAGTATTATTAAGCCCATTTAGTAATGTCAATAACAGAATCATGGCGGTGAGTGATGCAGTGGCGTCTGAGGGCCCGAAGATCACGGGCATCCAGTAAAGGTCTTCGGCCCTGTCCCTTACGCACAGAGATCTTTCCAGTGTCTCTGAGTCTTTTGATGATGTTATGCACTGTCGACGATGAGACCTTCAAAGCCTTTGCAATTTGACGTTGAGGAACATTGTTATGCTTTGGTGGCATGCGCAAGCGAGGTATATGGTAGTTTGCTTGCGTGTCATTCATTCATTCATTCATTCATTCATTCATTCATTCAGTCATTCTGTCTGTTACCGGCATAGCTGCTATGCTGGTAAAAATCAAGTCCTGGAATATAGCTCTATGGGTTAAATGCCATGATCTCTTGGATTTAAATTTGCCAGATTTTTGAGATTGCTGGGCTTCACTTCGTCTAACAATCGCAGTCTCGCTAGGCGGTCCTATGAAGCTGCTTATCAACTCATTATGTGAATCTGTGTGTTCACATACAGAGACGGAATTTTTAGTATATGACCAATCGTCTACCGGCAGCAGAGCAGCTTATTTTACAAATGAAGAGCAAATTATCATATTACAAAAATACGAGGAATACAGGATCATACAGATCAAAGGCAATTCTCGAGACAATAGGACACCCACCAGTTGGACAGGGGTGTGAATTACATTCTGTCAAAATGATGGACGGCCTTCAAAATGTTCCGTCATTGTTTAAAAAAATCCATCAATGACGAAAAATATTCGGTTAACGCGACCTCTGTCCTGCATAGTATGCTTCCCTCCAAAAACCTATTGTTGTTCCCGCAGAGTCTCTGGCCATCTTTACTTCTGAGAGACTCAGCCTCTCTAAGACATCCCTTTTATAGCCAATCATATTACACACCTTGCCAGTTAACTAGATTGTTAAATCTAAATTGTTAGCTAAATGTTCTTTCAGCCGATTCTCCTGTATATTAATAGCTTTTTCAGTCCTTTTTTGCCTCTGTCCCAACTTTCTTGAGACCTGTGCAGCCAGAAAATTTGAAATAAGCTCATTTTGTGGATGAAAATGCAAAATGTCTCACTTTCAACATTTGAAATGTTATCTATGTGTAACCCACATCAGGGTATGTACATGTTTGGACCTCTAGGTTCTGAGGAGCTGAGAGTATAGCAATAACCAGAGCACACAGGTAGTTGTAGTTAAATGTGAACTTTTAGTTTGAAAAATGAAAATAGTGCACATACAATACAATTACAACCTATGGGCCCAATAACCAATAAAATAAAATAAAATTAAATGTCTCTTGTTTGGAAAATTGTTCTTCCCAGAATGTTGTTGCTTTGTAACTTCAATCAATGTCCAAATCAATTAGTCAGGGGAAATAGTCAAGTCAGGAAATGTATCCAAAGAAGGCTTTGGTTGGTGTCGCTCAGTGGGACTGACACAATCCTACCACAGGATCCGTTGGAACGGTGGTAGAGGCTCACTATTCCACTGGGAGGCTCGCCATCGATCGATCCCTCATCAACCTCGTTGTACACCAAGGCTGGAGCTTCACTTTTTCACGGTCTAGACAAAAGACCTGACCTTTTTCAATCTTTTTCAACCCGCCCGTGAGAGTAGAAGCAGTGCTCTGTGCGTCAATGAGCGGAGTGAAGCTGTCTGCGTCTCAGCATACTACTACCGGTGTTTCACCAAAATGAGCTTCCGGTTTTCAAAATAAAACTCACAATAGATAAAACGTAAAATAAAATAGTGCTTCAACATAAATGAATAATATTTAGCCTTTTAACTAGGCGGGTTACATATGTTTTATTCTAAGTAACATGTTGGCCCATGTGATCTAATAGTCATTGCATTTTTACTTTATTCTCAATTTACACTTTGTCCCAACTATTTCGGAATTGGGGTTGTAATTAACGCCGGGATGAGAGGCAGAGAGACACAGGGGAAAGGGTGGAAAGGAATGTGGAAATGGCAGAATGAAAGGGCACCCCCTTTGTTATCGAAATCAATTATATGGTCTTCTCCAATAGAGCATCTTTTAAAAAATCAATGACGTTATTCATTGAGCTTAATGATGGTCGGTTTGAGTTTGACTGTTCCCTGTACACTCAGACCCTGAAGAATTTACAGCTGATCTCACTTCTCTCATTTGTGCAGCCATAGTGGGCAGGATGAATTTTGTTCCTCGCTAGATGTGGAACGGAGATGAGCTCCCTAATACGATGAAAGATGCATTAAGGTCCTGGATATCGATAGTAGACAGTAAGAGCTGGAATCCCTGAAACCCATGAGACAAGCCATGTCGAGAAATTAGGGAAAATTGATAGCAAACAGCTTTATGTATGGGCTTCTACAAAACTAGTCCCAAATAAATCAATTATGATGATAATATATGTCCCTCATACATGTTTACAGCAATTTAATGACAAAAAAGGTTAAAGTTTTTTAAAGTATTGTTCCAAAAACAGGCGACATCACAAAGTGCTACACACTGTACTTTTGCTTTATTTTATTATTATGAAAAAATTTTGTTAGAGTCAAAACTGGAATCAGGATTGGGGTCAATTTTGGAACTTAGAAATGAAATGGATAAATCGGGGGTGGAACTACAATTTTAATATATTATTTGGAAGTGAAGTGGAATTGGAATTGATAAAATGGAACTGACCCCAACCCTGACTGGAATATTAATTTAATTTGAAATATCAATAAAGTTCATACAGCAAAACATCAAATAATGCGCTCTTGCACTGTGTTTAACCCTCTATTAACCAGCGTAGCATATCTTCTACATGAAGTAAAAGGGTTAAAAGCCTGGACACCCTGTTGGTTTTGTTTCTTATTGCCAAATACACATGTGAGAATAACTTCAATGGTCCGTCACTTTAATTTTTTCATTAGCATTATTACCCAATGTAGCAGATTTGCTACAATTTGGAAAGGTGGGCCAAATGTGTCAAATTTTTTTTCATTGTCTACTGTTTTTCAAATAATGGCTCAAAATAAACATTTTTGCATAGGGAAATAATTTAAACACAATTGGGAATGGGTGTGGTTAGTAGAGGGGTAAAATAATTAAGGCTAAAGATAAAAATTCTTTTTTTTAATTTTTTTCCTGTTTTAATTCTAATATGCCCTCCCAGCTTTTCTGATTTGGGGTTGCAATTATTATTGAAATGATTAGGGAATCAGCGGTGTAAATGCTTTTATAATGTTGGTTTAGCTGCATCAAAACTAAAGCCAAACACATTTCTTGTCCATCGCCCGACCCTCTGTATTCCCATGCATATTTGTAAAGCACTTTAAAAGATCCAAAATGAACTGTTCCGTCCCATCAGCAGGTTTTGGAGAGGATAATGTATGGTCTTGTGAGGCTGTCTGGTGCCACAGAGCCTTTATACTCTGATCACAGAAGTCTACTACTGACCAGC
This sequence comes from Gymnothorax reevesii, assembly GCA_029721435.1. Classification (NCBI taxonomy): domain Eukaryota; kingdom Metazoa; phylum Chordata; class Actinopteri; order Anguilliformes; family Muraenidae; genus Gymnothorax; species Gymnothorax reevesii. The sequence goes on along the minus strand of CM056587.1, from coordinate 60,807,890 downwards.
ACAAGATGAAGACAAACAAAGGACAAAATGATAATTCCCTCTCTGAGAGAGGCATGGGCACCATTATTACTTTGTGGAAGCAGAATGTCTATTCCCCAAAGAATTTTTTCTACTGGAGCCTTCAGGAGAAGCTTTTACATTTTTCTTTTGAGCAAAATCAACAGTAAAGCATTAAAGAAGGAACATTGGCTTCACTGGACGATTGCTCTTAAATGTCAGACAAATAAACTCGATGATTATCGCTGGTACGTCTTCATTAAGCATGCAGTCTTTCTCAAACATCTTTTGTTTTGCCCTCATTACTGCAGCTTGAGGATCTAAATGAATGTTCAGTCATTGTACATCGTGGCTCCTAATGTGGAGGAGCGATATGGAAAATTCAATTTCCCTCTCTAATGTCGAGATTGTTATTAAAGTAAGGAAGAAAAGTGAATGAGATGCATGTGTCCGTGAAACAAGAACAAATAAGTGTAATCAGTGAATCAGGAACAACATGTCTTTACCATGACCACGGAAATGAAGCACTTAATGAAATGCATTTGATACGATTACAAAGAAAACAGAGCAGACAATTTTGTTAGACGGGTTATTACCACTGTCATCTCCCGGAGTGCTCATAAAAACATAAAGCAAACACACTTCATTTTCGTGATCAAACCTGTTTCATAATGTAAAAAAAAAAAAAAAAAGGTGTTTCCTTTGTGGTCGTTTCACACAGATCTCAGCATACTGTGCCTGTTTGTATAGCTTTTGTTGTATGACAGCTGGAATTACAAAAGCACTGGAATGAAGTCTGGTCGTAGTTTAGCTGGTGTCAGAAGAAAAAGGTAAATAAAGGAAACATGGAGGACGTGCAAAATTTTTGCCAAAATTGAAGTTGAAAAGAAGTCAAAAAGAATCAGGTTCCGCCTGTTCCAACTGCTTCGAGACTCAATTTACGTTGGCTCAAGGAGCCAGGCTGCATGCTGATGATGCTTGTTTGGGAACGATCTGACTATTGAAGATTCACAAGGAGGTTCAGTCTGTCGGCTATTTGGGTCAGAGACTGTGTCCAAGGACACAGATGGACACAGTCTGAACCGCGCAGCACTGTCCGTTTGTTAACAGGGCGCGTGAAGCACAAAGTAGGGTCGGTTGATCGAATGTGATCCCACAAATCATTAAAGTGTACAGCTGGCTGACTGCGGCCTAGACACACCTCATAAATTACAGTGAACACAATGCAGTGCATGAGCTCTCTGGAGTCATTAGAAGGTCTGAAGGCAGATCAGACAAATTACCATTGCTGGTTTCGCACTGAATTAGTGCGTTGCGGTTTATACAGTATTTTTGCTGCTTTCACTGATTACTTCAAGCTAGCAGAAATTAGCTTCACCACCAGTCTGTTGCTGTGAATTGAATTGGCAGCAAATGAGCTAACAAGTAGAGTGACTGCAATAGTGTTTGTTTGCGCACATTTTATATTTAAGTTTATCTCAAGCCTTACTAGTTTGTTTGTTTTTTTGGTTAAGCAATCTTCAAATGTGCGATCAAAATGAATTTTCGGAGGTGTAGTACACAAGCTACCGAGCATTGCCGCGGGTTCTCTAACGAACTTCACGGTGCCAGTGCAGTCCAATTAAAAAAGTATAGCACTCTTTCCCCTCTTCATTCCCCTCTTCCTCCCCACCATTTCAAATGTCAACACCGGTATTTTTGGTTCTGGGTCACGCCCTCCCCAGTGAAAATAGCCATTGGGGGAGGACAATTCATTTATTGAATTGGGCTCCAACTGTGATTTCTATGGGATGGGCCACAGTGGGCGCAGGCCTGATCACAAAATTGCTAAATCAGCCCATCTTATAGACTGAATTTCTTCTGAAGCTAGCTTGTCTGGTCTGCACGTCTGACGTTATGCATGCCAAGCTGTTTTTGAATGCATAAGTTTTGCATAGCTGGATACTGTATTGGTGCTATCATGCTGGCGATAAAAACCTACATAGCAATGTTCAGTAGCCAGGTAGTCATCTAACTAGGTTCCTTTAAGTATGAGGAACTTACTGCCCAAAGTGTAAAATGACGTGAACTTACTGTACTTATTTCTGTATTTATACCTGAGCCGCTGCCTGCTTCAGATATACATAAATCAGGGTAACGCTGAATGTCAGTTACAGTAGAAATGGTGTCACACAGATTATAGTTCAAAACCTTGTGAACAATTTAATAAATCAAAAGGACCAAAAAATGGTCTGTACGCCCTCCAGTCTCAAGCTAACTTCCAAACTGTCCTGTTCACACAAAAAAGCAGCACCTGTTCTATCATGCCAGCGCCACATTACAGTATGAAGCGGTACATTGTGGTCAGCATGTCTGTAAGTACTTACCCATTTCTGTCTAGACTTCTATCCCCTGCACTACATCACTGACAAATGTTTGGGGATTTTTTTTTCACGGCTGCTTATGTTGTACTCTGGGGACCATAAAGATCTGATGGACTGACCTGCTCCCAGAATAATATGGCCTGAATCAGGAGGTACCTCCACAGCTGGACCACTGCTATCTGTTTTCAATCTGCAATCAGAGAAATTATTCCCTATAGACCCCAGCCAGACACGAATCCCGAAGAGATACACCTTGTGCGTTAATCCAGCGAGACATGGATCCATAAGAGATTAAACTTCCCAAGTGACTCCTGTTAGACAGATCCTCGACAGATAAACTACTCATATGGTTCCAGCTCGACACGGATCTTTAAGATAGGAACTTTGCTAGACACGGATCCTGGAGTGATGAACTTCACTTGTGATAACTGCTCGACAAAGGATCTATGGAGATCAGCTTTCTATTTGAATCAAGCAATATATGAATATTGCTGAATGCAGCATTAGATGCGAGAGCAGGAGCCATGCAGCTCTGTGACGGGGAAAGGATGCCCCGCTCTGCCCTTGTCACATTTTGCGAATCTGTCTCTTTGCATTATTTATTTTCCTTCCCCCATTGTGTGCAAATTTTCTGTTATTGTCTTATTGATTGAATCTTCTTGTTTTGTCCCTTGACCTCATGTTTTCTAGCCATGCTTCTGCTTGACCAGTTTCCTGTTGTGTCATTGCTACTTGTGTATTATAGCTCCATGATTTCGTTGTTGGCTACCAGTTTGTCTTTGTGCTTGCTACAGTCTCCTCATTGCTCTCTCTCACTCTTAGTCACTTGCTCCTTGTTCCTGAATTCCCAATCCTGTTTTCAGAATGATAGGAAGAAAAGATTACAGAAAAAGGAAGGAACTGCTCACAACCTGAAGCTTCTGTGAGGCGTGGTCCTGTGTGGGCATCTTCGGCTGGCAATGGAACTTGCTCCCTTGTATTTATTGATGATGCAACTGCCAACAATAGCAGTAGGATGAATTCTGCATTACACAGGGCTATATTACCAACTCAGGTTCAGCAAAATCCTTCAAAATTCATTGGACGGCACTTCACAACCCAGATTGACAAACATCCACCACATACACATTTTGAATACAGTGATTTATGAGAACAGCGCCAAGATGATGAAAACTGTTTCGCAGTACAATTACAAATCGACCAGACTGTACAAGCCAGATTTGTGCGGAGATTTTCATAATCATGCAGCCGCAGCTTGTAGCTGTGGTGAAAACCATCACCTGCTGAGCCCCCCTGTGCATCACTTTTGAAACACAGACTGCATCAAGCTGATTGTCATTAGACTCGGACTGCTGCATGTTAGATCAGTGACATACAACAGTGATGTCATTAGGCCAGGTCTCTACATGCAATCTCAGTGAATATCTGCTCAAGGAAATAATTTAAAAAAGTAGTATTCAACAATAATTCAATAAAATAAATGTATGAAGGCTTATATACACTTGTTAATAACTTGAGACTTGCACCAAAAAAAAAAAAAAATGCTGAAGTCAGTATTATGTGCATTCCTGTCTATACTGTACATATATTTTCCTTTAAATGTTCTTCATTATGAAGCAGCACACCACTGCAACTCTATTGCAGAAATGGCCAATTTTCAGTGCCAGAGGGTATTTAAAGAGCTGTATGAGTCTATAAACAAAGTGTGGTGGAAATATACCATCCACATCTGTGTTTCGTGCTGTAATTAAACAAGGATGCATATGAAACCAAGTTGCGGATGTTTTTATGCCCAGGGACTGCAGTCATGTGACTCAACAAAGCAGCCTTTTGTGAGAAAGGTCACTTGAATGGTTGAACCTCATTATGGGTAAAATTGGAGAGAGGCTTTGGTTTTGATTGGGGGGGGGGGGGGGCGCAGAGTGTGTGTGTGTGGGGGGGGGGGAGGCGACTCTCCTGTGAATAGCTTACTGAAAAAATATTAGTCCTTCTAATATCTAAAAGCAAAGCAAAGGACTATAGTGCAAATGTTTTATTATCGGCATCCAAAAATTCCAGCATTTTGCAGAATTACTGTGTTCACTCTGGCTTTGATGGGCTTATGTTTGGCTAAATAAACAGCTGACAAAGTAAAAGATAGCACAAGCTTTTGAGGCAGAAGTTTGTGAGCCGGCGTGAAATTAAACGCAGGCCTCTAGGTTAAGTCTGTCTTACACAAAAAAATCTTCCGAAACAATTTATGTAACCCCACTAGTGCATTACTAATAACCTAATTGAATAAGGCATATTGATCAGTTTTCAGACAATATTTCCTCCATAGCACAAACACAATACTCATTTTAATGGACCTAATAACAAGCTCAAATTGTTTAAAAAGAGGGAAATGATTAAATCAAAAGGGGGAAATTAACAGCAAATATTTCTTTTCAGTGAACTATTTCTGAACATGGAAGGCCACTGGATGTATCTACATATCCGTAATCTGAAAAGATCCTTTTTTTTATCTTGCATACACATTCTCAGGTTGAGAGGATGTATGGTAGATCACACTTCATCCCCAGCGCCTCATTAAACAGCAAAGGGTTCAGTTTGGGGAGAGTTTGGTCAGGGTAGTGATGGTTTTGGATGTCCGGCAGCTTCTATTATGTTTCTCCATAGTCTGTATTTGCCAAAGGAAAGGAGCAATAAAAGGCGCCATTTTCCTCCCTTAACCCTTTCAGCGCCGTAGGCAACTATAGTTGCCCAATAATGTAAGACGTCAAAATCAGACGCTTTTGAAAACCTATCATGTGGCAACTTGTTTAAAAGAGCCCCCGCAGGGGAGCCCTTTTAAACAAGTTGCCACATGGTAGGTTTTCACCAGCTCAGGATAACTACATTTTTAATTCCTTGAAAATGTATTCAGCGCTCAAAGCGTTAAGGTGACACACTTCAACCACCAAACTTTACCCATCTTTGGTATCCTCCTCAACCATTACATAACCAGTACCAGACAGTTGAAGACCACAAAGGAAAAACAATCAGAATGCAAATTTTGCATTTTGGTATATAATACATATGATAATATTTCTAAGAATATATAATAATATTATGTATTATGACATAATTTTATATATTTCATAATTTTTCCCTATTTGTTCAGTGCTTTGTTTCTAAGATCGTTTTGAATTTTTATTTCAAAATTTCTCCACAACATGAAAATGTGACTGTGATCATTTTTCAATTGTGGTCTTCAGTTGTGAGGGGCTGAGAAAATCTTTGAATGTGCAGCAGTTTTCCTCTTCTCCTTTATAAAGTGCCGCAGTGATGGTGTCTGTTGGCCATAGAATTCCAATGAGTTATTTTTGTATTGGATTTTCTTTTTTTCTGCCAAATAAAAGCTCTCTGCGAAATGTAGGCTCACTGGCATTCCACTTTTTTCTCTCCAATGTAAAATGCATTCCTTTATGTCTCAACTATAAAGTTTGAATTTGGAACTATACTGTATGTCATATATTCCCACTCACCAATCAAGTTTCATCCGAGCCCGCGATACCGCCATCTTAGTTCTTCGACAGCGGCTTGTTCGCAACTTGCCATTTGAAAGCACCTCACAGTTTTGAAATTCACGCCTGAGAAAGACGTAATTTATTTACTTTAATCGATTTAATTGATATAAATAGTAGAACAAAATGTGCAATGCTCATTCACCCCGATTGCATATAGTAGACCAAAAAGCTAATTTTCAACGCAAAAGCCATCTGGAAATTTGTCGATGTAGCCTACGGCTGAAAAATTTAAACCAGCATTCAGGGTTTAGCATTATTAAATATGGCTCTCTCTCTCTTATCGTCTCACACTGCATAAATTTATGTAATGAAAACGACGGAACCACAGTCAGCAGTTACTCTACTTGTGAACCGCCAATAATTTGTTAGGTTTGTGCCATTTGTGTTTCCACTTGTTCCAGATGTGACAAATGACTGCAGATGTGTAGCACTTGCACAGTAGAACAACAGGATATTCACCACGAGATCTGCAGCAAGAAATACGAACCGGTAAGAGATAGAGAGCATGTCGAGAATGAGAAACATCTGTCTCCTTTCAGAAGTATCACAGGAGGAGACGTCCCAAAGGATAACCTTGACCGTGTAGCTCACACTTCATCCAATGTAGTGCCCTAAAAACACAGTCATTCTGCCAGGATATTGGTCACGTGACTCTCCAAACAAACCAAAGACCATTATTGGTCGTATTGTATCAATTTTGAATAAATCTGAACAAAACCAATTCAAGATCAAGATGTAATTTTTTTACTTATGTATTAGGACTAACTCAAAGTCCTTAAATACTTACAGTGAATGTTATGAAAATGGAAAGACATCCATATGTGGCCCATAAGAAACTACATACGTTTCCGAAATCTAGCTGAATACGCATGAGTAGTCTGGGTCTTAGACGTCGCTGATTCCGTATGCTCTCATAACAAAGGGGAAAGTAATAAGCTAGCGGCCCCCAGGAAGAAAATTGTGTTTAAAAAAAGAGGATCTGGCCACAAGCCAAGTCTCACCTCACAAACCCAGCATAAAAGTGCCAGGGCCTTTAATTTAGTGCATACATTAAAAAGACAAATCATCAGGGGACTGCGCACTTCCTATGGGTATTTTGCACTGGTGCCCTGTGCACATGTGTCCCATCTGGAGGACGAACAGAAAAACATTTGAGGGGTTTTCAGGATTATGTTTGAGTCTTGGCTTGTCTCTCTTTTGATCAGTCGTAATCGGTGAAGACTGCACACAGTGTTGTGGTAGGAGGCAGAAATGAATCAATGTTGTACAATAAGAGGAAAAAGAAAAGGACACAGAATGGAAGTTGATTTTGTTTGCGCCCATCAACTGGATGTGCTTCATGAACTCCTTGTGATTTTGCTCAAAGAGATTTTACACCCCTGAAACTATCCATGTGGTTCGTAATGGAGGTCACTCGATACAGCAGTGTGAACTTTTCCACTATCAAATGCCTTTCTCTCTTGGCTTTCAAAGCAAAAAAAAAAAAAAAAAAGCAACAAGAAAACAGAATAAGTCTTTATGAGGGTTGATTTTGAAGTGAAAGCAGAAATACGGGGCCTGTAGTCAATAAATACTGCTGGTATGGAGAGAGGAGTGGAAAGAAAGAAATAAGGTTTAAAAAAAGATGGAGGGTGGATCCAAACAATTTATTCTCCTCCCAAGGATAGTTCCTCTATAAAGGAGTGAATAACTTGTTTATGGGATGCAGAGGAAAAAAGAGGAACTGCTGGGGAGTTAAATTGACATCTGTCATTCTGAGTGTGGGACAGACACTATAAAACATACATCATAAACGAGCTAATTAGGGAGCTCTGGGCTGGCAACTCGCAGTCCTGCCAGTATAATGCTGGTTAGCAGCAGGGGAGTTACATAAGTGAGAAAATGGACATTTTCCTGGCTCTAGTCTAGGGGGTATACATCAAAAATATCGCTTTAACTACAACATTAGAATATGGGGTGAAGATAATCAAGTGACGGTGAGATTATTGCTTACAAGAAGTAGAAAAATCAAAATGAAAATGAAACAGCCTGAGATGTTGCAAATGTGTTGATGAGAGAGGATGGGGTTTACCCATAAATGTTTAATATTCCCAGAAAGATTTACAGGAAGGAGATTAGCACATAGAAATAAACTGGGCTTTACTGCTCACAAAAAGAATTTTGTATGTATGCATACCGCATTTCTCAGCCAAGCTCATAATTGCAAAATGCAGTTCTTCTCTGCATTGCAATCCACCAGAGCATATAAATGTCAGTGGTACTGGCTCCTCATGAATTTCAAACCAAAATGAATGAGTCTGATCCCATTTCCAGCCCAGAAGTGCCTCATGAATCCCAGAGGAGCACATTCTATTTTTAGGCCTCTGCGCCAGAGACAGCGCTGGCCAGAGGCATCATGTCTTTGGGTCGTCTGTCCGGTCGTTCATCTGTCCCAATCCCGCGAATGCAATACCTCCAGAACGCATGAGAAAACATATCTCGAATTAGTCTCAAATGTTTTCTTGTACTCGAGTAAACTCATTAAGTTTTGGTGGTCAAAGGTCAAATGAAAAGGTCATTCTGACCTCAAGTTCATCACGTTGTGAACAAGATATCTCTGGAATGCCGGCAGGGAATTTTTCTCAAATTTTTATCAAATTTCCTCTTGGACTCAAGGATAGACTGATTAGATTTTGGCAGTCAAAGGTTCAGGTGACCTCATTGTGCTTCAAATTCTCGATCCCCATAAATTTTTTGGAGGGAATTTCATGAAAACTGCTCATGCATTTTCACAGCAGGAAACATCAAACTTGCAGCGCAGTGCATGTTGGATCATATTTGTCATTTTTCAAATTTTCTTGATGATCCCCTTCTTCCATTCCTCCTTTTTTATCTCTGTTTTCAACAAATTATACATATTGACCATTTCTCGAAGGCTAGGCTGCAACTTTGGTAAACTGCATTTCTAGCCTTCTATGTTATCGAAGGCTACTCCCTTGTGAAGGCACCCTCGGAAACATCGGAGAAATGCAGCCTCCATCTTGCCTGATATCAGAGGGAATTATGATCCCGTTACACTGCGTATCCACTTTGAAAATTCTGACTGATATCAGGCAAGATAAAGGCTGCATTTCTTCGCTGGTTTGGAAGGCACCTTCACATTGGAACAGCCTTTGATGATGAAAAAGGCTAGGCACGCAGCCTACAAAGACAGGAGCCTATGTTTGAGAAGAAGCCATCGTGGGAGTGCATGGTCTACCTTTTAGTCTGCTCATGGTCATTATCGATATGTGGCCTACAAGGTAGGCTGAACACACTTTTTGGCTTTCCCTGATTCAGAAGGTCATACAAGCACAGGGCAGACATGACAGTCTGCATTCAATGATGTCTTAACTGGACCTCGCTCAAATTGGGTTCTTGGCATTCTGATACAAAGCACACTGATACTGCTTTTATTGTTATGTAAAATCATATTGTGCTGGATTTCTGTCCTTCAGCCACTTTCACACAGCCACTAAAATTTCAAATAAAGCAACAGACACATTGGGTTTATTGTAAGCTATGGTGGAAGTTCTATAATTCCATGTAGTAGACTTAAGGAATCACATCACCTTAGCACAAACAATGCTTGTAGAATTCAGATGTTTGCCAGCTTCTGCTAATAGATCACCTTTGGGTTGTAGTCTGTTCACACCAGCCAGGAAAGAGACTGATTCATAGTCACTTTAATGTTGATCAGACATCTTGAGTGTCCCAGAATTTTAGACACCAATTCAATTTTGGCAGTGGGGTAGGACTCAGCTATGATGGCCAGCTATCAAACAAACATGTATGGTGTTTGCTAATAACAGCAGCTATTACCATTACAAAGCACTGGCCTGCCACTTACATAAAAGATACCCCCCCAAATCTTGACTAGAAATAGTGGACCATTGCATATTACGCTGTGATTTCTGCAGGTTAAACATACAAACATCTCAACAGACCTTGCTGAAACAAACAAAATTTTTCAAGTTTTACAATCTCACAGAGTCAATAAATGCAGCCATTTGAAAAGTGTAATTGTCCCTCTGTGTGCTGTAACAAACCAGTCGATTCTGACCCCAAAGGGATGGCCCTTCTGGCATGTTCCGCTGCTTCTTACTGAATGACTACTTGAGTGAAAAGGAATGGGGAGAAGCTATAAGCATCCCGGAGATATTTATGCCTGAGCATAACGGTTCAGTGGTATGGGAAGCAGTGCTTGGAAATTTGTTCACCGCAAATGCCGTCCAATGGTCAGAAAGCAGAGCCTGCTCTCTGCGGCAAATATAGATGGCTGTCCTCTCATCCGCTGCCTACCATGGATTTCAGTGGTGCATGAGGGCCGGCCATAGTCCCGCCATTAGGGCTCCAAACCTCAGCGAATAAAGTGAGCTCACTGTATGCAGTCAGCCACCATGGCCCTGGAAAATAAACCCAGGGAACAGCCTCTGCAGTGTCCCAGATGGTGCTCGTATGTGAATCCAGCTTCCACAATAATCGCACAGGCTTGAATTGCAAAAGGACAGGTAAACTAATGCACAGAGTGATTCTAAAGATGGACAATCACGTTTTAAATATGCACAAAATTCAACACCTGAAAATGGTCATATGCAATGACGAAATATAACTTTCTAGCCTATTGAATTGAATGGGTGAGTAAACCTTACTCCTGACATCACTTAAGTTGAAATTACCCAATCTTTAAAAAATGATTTCGCATTTTTAATCCACCCCAGAACTGAGAATGTTTAATGAGTAAACGCTATGTCCACCGTATGCTTCAAGCACTCTGGCATAAACAGAGTTATCTCTGAGGAAACCAGAACATTTGCGCACTGGGGCACTAATGAAAGGCAATAGAGCATTGGACAATTCTAGCCCAACTGACTTTAGCCCTCCTATTCTCCTGAGCAGCTTAGAGCCAATCATGCACAGTTTTCATGAAGCTGCTGGCCACAGTCAGCATTGACGCCATCAGATTCAATTTGAGACCAAAGAGGTCACTTGAATATTATTGGTCTGTGTGATTATCGTTCTAGCCGAAGATGGTTCCAGCTGGATAGAGACAAGTGCATTCTCCTGTGCCAATGAAATGCTGAGACAAACTGCTCCGGCAGACCATAGCACTACAGGTGCCAAATTATCTGTGGCGGTTTTTGAATCGCACACAACTATGTTTAAATAAAATATTGAAGTACCCAGTCTTTGACTTTTCCTGAAAGTGTGTTCTGGTGCACTCCCTCTTGGTAAATATAGTAAAAAAAAATTAGAATAAAAGCACAGTCATTTACAGTATAACTATAATTCCCACTGGGGGGGGAATCCATACATAAAAATGCATTTAAGGTTCCCTCAATTTTCTTAAAGCCCCCAGAAGTGCAGTGATGATGATGATGATTATTATTATTATTATTTATTGTCTACCTTGGCTATTTTAACTACTTTGGTCATTTAAATAATCCAGATTATCTAATGAATATAACACCACCGAAATATACAAATATTTTCTTATACAACCATTTTTACTGTTATTTTCCGCTGATTTGTACTGACAGCCCTGTAAGGCAGATTAGTGTTCTTAAAGATACAGTAGAAATGACAGTCAGGTGCATAGTTAAATTTTTCAAGTTCGCAGTATACACTGAATCCTGGTGGCCCCTGTGTTAAAAAGTGGCAAAAGTGATTAATCCTGACCCCAAGGGAAGAGGACTTTTTACTGGATCAGAACTGACCATGAAAACAGTGTAATCTGGGAATATCTGCTTTGCTCCATGATACCACAGTGCCATATAAAATCCGTCATGCTTTGGATCATAATGTGCTGGAAGACATTCATGACCCACCCATACCCTGACATACTGCACCCACATTTCTTAGTTGGCTCTTAATGTATTGATTTTCTCAAAATTCTAAAAAAAAAAAAAAAAAAATCCCAAGATTTAGGGAAATGTGGATTAAACAGGTCACATGACTCAGATTTGTTGTGCTGCATTACAGTCTTGTTAACAGACATCGCCGTCTGAAAATCAGTGGCTGGAGGCTGGAAGAGCACACACATAATAAATAAATACATAAATCTAAAAAAAGGGCTTAAACATTGGTTAAAATCGCACCAGTTATGCATGCATGTATAATATCTGTTTATTCCTATGCCCATACCCGGGGACACTCCGTCGATTCCCCCCCGTGTGCTCTGTTGTGGGCTTTTTTGTGAGGTGTCCTGTCGTTTGGGAAACTTGTACTTTTTTTTTGTGAGTGCCCGCCTTAGGACTGCGGATGAAATTTAGGTATTGTGCTAATTCCAGCATATTTACATTGACGCATATTGCTGATATGTTGATTAATGTGCATTCTCCTAATTCAATAAACTCAATAAATAAAAAAAATACACGACCAAGAGCTGTACGGCTGTAGTGAGCAGTGCTCTCGTCAGCTATAGGTAAGGCTGTGATGAAATCGCCCATTATTGGCCTTTGTGCTGCTGTGGGAGCTGGGCAGGAGGGAGCCCCTCTGATTCTCTCAGCACAGCCTGCAGTAAGCGTCCTTTCTCCCTGCTGTAAGTCTCACATATTTATAGGAACCTGCTGTTGCGCTCTTCAGCACCGGTTGGAGAGATTGGCCACTCCAGGGCGGCTGGGCTCACAGTTATAGGCGATAGGGTATCACACAGACACACAGAGGGCCAACAAAGCAGTGTAGCGCAGAGGCACTCCGATTCCTGACCCCTCTACCTCTTATCCTCCGTCATTTTTGAGACTTTGCACAAGTTTCCTGTGTGGGGTGGGGTTGGGAGTGTTTGAAGGGATGCCGTGGTAGATGATTGGCTGAACCCCACCCTCTGTGAGACACTGTGCATGCTAATCTATGTGGATTTTGTACAAAAATTACCTCCAGCTGGACGCTTGTGCAGGTTTATCCGTACCTCCCAGAAATTCAGCTGCTAATCCATACTCCCAGCATCTGTACCGCTCTCACTGAAGGTCGTGACACTATGAGCTGATGAACGCCTCTGAAGCTGTCCACTGGGTTTTTGGAGTCCATCGGGTGCCAATCAAAGGAGATCGCTATGCCTTTTTAAAGGAGCCTTTGTGCTCCTTTGTTTACCCAAGTGAAAGTGCACCTCCTCTGTTTTATTGCTCCTTATTCATTGTGTGTTCTTGGAAGTGACACTTGCCATGCACGAGATACTGTAAAACAACCCATTTCCTTTGTTGTTTCAACTGCTGTAAAAACACTAATCAAGTTTTGGGTAACTGGCAGTCACAGCTCACAATTTAATATATAGAAGGCGGCGTTATGCCATCAGTTATTGACAGCTTCCTGTAAGCTCACCTTTTCATGCATGATTGCTCTCAACCTATTCCCATTTAGGCTCGCCAGATTTGCAATCTAACAATGTATTTACTGGGTAATAAAAACCAAAATATCAGCCTATAATTGAATTGACAAAGAGATCACTGTCAAGCTACATTTGCAACGTACATTTGCAATGCACATGTGATATTCTTAGGACGGCAATAATCCAAATAATGAATTAATCCAAAAACTTTCCCCGAATTCCATCTCTCAACTTGCTTCACAACATAAAGACACCTCTCCATTCAAGTCACCAAGAGTTAGTCAGTCAGCTGTCCTGTTCTGAACTTTCCTCAGCGACATTCATAAAAATCTAGGCTTGTTGTGCTGAGGAATGTGGCTAATATCACAGAGTACACAAGCCTTAAAATTTTGAGCTAACTTCACCTTTGTACGCATGCCTACCACATAACTAAAGCAGACCCCGATACGATTCTAGGAATCTCAGTCCCCCTGTTTGCTCTATTCAGTGCCCTGATTCAGATCTAACCTGATATGCACAAGTTCTAAAGAGGTTCTGAGAATGTGGGTCCTTCAGTGGAGTTCAGTTGAAGTGTGGACCCCCCATACAAACATACTCCTCCCCTCTCCTAATCCTTCACATCACCACCCGCAATCCCTTTACACTTGACAAGGCTGGCAGTGTTGAGACGGTAGGTAAAATTAAAATGTTTGCCTGACGTTGCATTAGGTAATCAGAGGGCAAACTGATCATTTCACCGAGGAGAATTACTTCACTGCAATTCAATAAACCTCACTAAATGATTTGATATAGATATCAATTCAGGTTCCATTGTTGTGTATTTCAAAGTGTCACACATTTCATGTCAATAAATCATGTAGTAGATACATGAGTGTAACCAATTCCATTCTTTATTGCTAATTTAATCATTTCATCAACAGATTAAGATTCAGGACCTTACAGAAGCCCTTAGAGGAAAGCTTGGAAAAATATTAATGAATTGCAGGCATTATATGCCAAATCCTTAAGTTTATCTCATACACGAGATGTTATCACATACATGGGAAATAATAATGTACCTATAATATAAAGTTTTTTGGCAATTTTTCCCCCTCCTTGTTCTTCAGGGGCTATAACTTTGGAGTAGGATTTTTTCAGCCCAGACTAAAGTAATGAATGGCTTTGCTTTATTTAGCGAGGGTCTAATGTTGACTGGGTTAAAGATTGACAACTGAATTCATTTAAATTTAGATCTAGCTTTCCCTGAGAAGTAGTTTGAGATTGAAAGCTATTGCTTATCCTAGATCTGACTCAGTTGTCAATATCCTCTGTTCCTTCTACTTACCTCTGTTTAACCTCCCTTCATTTTGAATTACACAGATGTTTGCTGATGTCTAATCCATGGATTAGGAAAATGCATCAGTTCAGCATTAAATTTTCGTGGATATACATTCACTGTGTGGGGGAATGAATGTTTGAATGAGTGTCTCTGTATGTGCCTAGTGATGGACTGACAAACCGTCCTGTCGCATTCCGCCCCTTACCAAGCTCGGGCAAAGATAAGCTCCAGTGTGGCCACCCTTGTTGCTTTTGAAGTCAGTTATATGTTAAAGTGGCAATACATATGATTCTTAATTTCAGTTGTGTTAGAGATATATCTGTTGCAAGAAGGTAATTCCTGCTAAACTTCACACCGCAATTCTCATGGAACCTTTTAAATATCAACAGTCTCGTCCATGTCGTAAAACAATTACATTCGCTGTCACTTAGCTTGATTTATCACATAGCATCATTTTGTTGTCTACTTCAGTAAGACCTTCCCTCAGTTGGTGCGGATCCCCCAGATGTGTGCATGTTTTAGTTCTAGTTTTTTGTTGAAACCACCTCTTGTTCATCATTTCACTTTTTCCACCGGAATCGTGGACTACTGGTGCTGAAGCTTGCAATCTGTTCCTCAATTGCAAATACAGTACCTGAAAGTCAGTGATGACATTAAACCTTACAGTCACTCACCAATCAGAGGAGAATCTAATTGCACATTGATAACAAATGATTGCTAGTGGAAGAAATGAACACATTTAGCCATGAACTGAGGGACCCTGGCTAAGTTTAAATCAATCCTGGCCTCAGCGGGACATGGTATCTTATCAGGCTGAGGCGAAGTGTGCATGTTAAGTCTGTCCCAGGCAAAGTGGCACATCAAGCTTAACTCCTGTTGCTAAAGCATGAAGACAAACTGGAGCACTGATACTCCCCCTGGACAGGACACTGATCCTTTGCGGACTGCCCCACTTGGCATTTATTCTGGTTTCCCCAAAAAATTTGCGCTCAAGACTATGCCGTGGACCCCCAACTCAGGACCTTCCGATCTCAAATCTAGCACGCTTAACCAACTGCGTCACCGCGTCTTCTATAGTCTATGTCATGCAGCATTTGTGATTGAACCATTCATTTTTACCAGTTTCAGGGTTATGTGTTACACACTGCTGGGCATAATGGGATGTTTGGTGAACAGGGACACATCACTGCTGAAAATGAGCTCAGGTGTGTGACATCTTTAGGGGTACAGATGGAAATTTCCGTCTTCCGTCTCATCCACATTTCAATGTTACGGCAAAGTTATTGGCTGAGCGGAAACTCAAATTATTTTTACGATCACGGTCATTTTTTTCATAAATAAGATCTGTGTCTTTCCCAGACAGAAGCACTCTGTGCCCACATCCTTCTCAGTTTATTTTTTGAGCCACATGAACCAAAGCATTTGCATTCATACCCCACTCCCTGCTTGAATCACGAGCATAATTTTCCATGGGATGTGTTTCAGTATCGTTGTCGGTTCAATTCCTCCCCGTAGCAAACACAAGTTCTGGCTGTGCTTGGGGAAGATCTGGCATTTAAAGCAGAGTAAAAAAAAACTGTCAATTGGTGTGAAATCAATCCATATTTCTGCATTTGTAATGGTTACATTTGACTTGAGGAATTTACCATTCCACAAAATAACAAATCACTGAGGACACATTTGCCGGAGCTGGAACTAAATTAGCCTGTTCTGGCTGTTAAATGTTCTAATTGACTGGCAGGACCTTGAACCAATCAGATAGTTGATTTTCTGAAATATGAGGGAGAGAGACGAAAATGAATAGTATTTTTATTGCGCATTTATGAATCCATAAAACAGTAGACAACCCAAGCTTGATACATTTTTGAATGACTCATAAAATGTGTAAATAAGCAATAAAGCAGAATTTATCTCACCCTGGTGGTTGTGGGATTTAAGGCTAAAATAAATAGCTGTTCCCCTGGAATGCATGTTGTGATTGTGTTTATTTACTGTCTGTCTTTTAAAGCTCTCTCAGTACAGCACGTTATGAATCTGCCAGTGTTTTTGTGGTCATTATTCATATTATTATTATTATTATTATTAGTTCATGTGCATACAATGTTAAGAAGCTCGAATGCATGTGTAAAGCATACATGGGCCTACTGTGTGTTTGCTTTTAAAAATGTCCACATCTGGAGTACATAAATAAACAATAAAATGGACTGTTATTTCATATTTGAGATGTCTGCTGGAGTAAAAAGTAAATAATTGTTCCAAACAACAGCACAAATTATGCATATGAGTTTGACAGTTATGAGAAACAGAGCAGGGGGTAGCTGGAAGGTAATGTCTTGATCCCCTGATCCGAGAGCCCTTAGGGACAGATATTTGGATTCAAGGATAGGCGGTAGTAATGGGGTTACGTGGCGCCCACTCTACGTTTGGTTCCTGGCATCCAGATACAAGCAAACTGGCCATAATCACTCCAGATAATTCTTTCATAGAAATGTATTCTCGTAAAAATGGTTTACAGGGTGCATTTGGGAAAATAAATTGCATGTAAAATGCATCAGGGGGAAAAAAAAGATTTTTTTATATCCATTATGGGATGTTTGACTATACTGCTTACTGTATTTTCTTCTTTTCTGGGTCAGGCCAGATACTGTGAAGTTCCTTTGTCCTGCTGTACTGGGCAGCAGCTGTGATGACTTCATACTGGCAAAGGCTGAGCCCGAACCGTAGATGATGTTACTGCGGAACAGCTGTGCGATTTTTTCGGCCAGAGATGGAGTCGGGTGAAAAAAAATTCTGATGCCGCGATGAGATGCCCTCAAAATGACCCCACCTGGGAATGCTAGCCACTATAGGCTTGACCATAGGATGGGGGCGATTTTCTTGTGTAGAATATGGCGCAAAATAGTCCCGGCATTAATTCCCTCCCATCAATGAGAAGCAGCGACGTTTATCGTTTGGAAAAAAAATTAAAGCCTAAGTTTTCTTCCCTGTCCAAGAACCTGAGAAGAGGAGAATATGTGGCAGTTCCTTCAAGCTGGCGATAGGCGTGACGCCTCCCGTCAGCCATTCCAGTGACAAGCCTCCAATAAACATCCCTCTGCTCCATATCTTGTTCTGGGCGTCTTTTTATGTCCGAAATACATTTGTTCCAGTCCGTCTCATTGGAAGTGAGGAAATTATGCATGGGATCATAATAAAAAGTTTCTCTGAACTCATATTCTGAAACTTGATTTCTGCACATTTCACAGTTTGCTTTCTCTCTGCAAAGATTTGCAACACTTTCAAAACTGAGTCCATTAATATTATAATTTCAGCTGCCTGGTTTAGTTTTTTTGTGGGATTTAGCTTCCAGTTCCTGAGACAAATTGTGAAATGAAAGGGATGCTGAACTTTGGCCAATATATTCTCCCTCCCTGAATGATGAATCCTTCGATTGCATCAATGTAGTTGGACACGCAAAACTCAGATATTAAAGAGAAGCATATTAAACTAAACTCAATCAGCTCGGAGCCTCGATTCTTTCTCTTTTTTTGACTTATCAGGCAGATTTTTTTACCCAGATCACATAAATCATTCACTTTAAGTTCCAACATTTCCAGGGAATAAATGGTGGCTGTAATGCACCAAGTTTTTGATCACATTAGGATGCATCACCTCACTTGATCATGACTGCAGTGGCAATATCCACTTCAATAAACAAGCTATTTATCAAAGCTTAAAAAAAAAAGCTCATTACATTTCTCCATAAAATCATTAGTTTCCCCTTTTCCCAGCCAGTTCATGTCAAGGCAATAAAAGTTTCAGAACGGATTCAGAGTTGTTATATAAT
This sequence comes from Gymnothorax reevesii, assembly GCA_029721435.1. NCBI lineage: Eukaryota > Metazoa > Chordata > Actinopteri > Anguilliformes > Muraenidae > Gymnothorax > Gymnothorax reevesii. Next base: position 60,789,496 of record CM056587.1, on the reverse strand, counting down.
ATCTTATGATGGAGTATTTTATCAAAATATAAATGTAGCAAGAACCACATGTTTGCCAACTATCCATGGTCAGCGGCCGCTCCTTCATCCTAACTAACTCCCCAAAGCCTTCTGGAGAAAATAAACTGTCCAGTTGGCTCCTTGGAGGCAAGCCAACAGTGCATATGCGAAGACAGCAGACTAGCAGGCTCTGGCGTTCCGTGGTACTTTTCCGGGATTAACACATGTGTGAAATATATGCATCATATATTCAAACAGGACAGGTGCTACTTTGAAATGTAGAAATCTTGCTATGAAGAACGGAATGTCGGTAGTGGAAAAAAAAAAGTATAATAATTGGACCATGAAAATGTGGCAGTTCAGCAAGTCTTTTATACTGTTTACATTATACAGGTGTAGTGCGGAAATATAACACAGCCACTGCAGTATTGCGGTGAACTAACAGAAGGACAATAGCTGTGATTAATTTTACCTGCTAACCCATATGATCTGACTTACAGGAGTGTTCCTACTGTAAAACACTGCAGCCGTGCCTGAGTTCCTCCACAAACTACACCATACAGTTTCTTTGTTGGTGTGTTTGATTCAACAGGCTTTCTACGGCTTTGATTCCTCAACTGATGGACCATCCCAAAGCCTGGCACACCATTTTCTCGCTTGTGTCTGTTCACATTGCGCATTCGTTTTTGGAAAAATCATTCTGGGCACTAATACAAGCAAGAAGACATTGTCCTCCCGCCGCCCAGGAGTCCTGTTTTCGAACCCAATCAATGTCATGACTGGTAACACGCAAACACAGAATTTCATTCATCTCAGCAAACGGTTTCTGCAGAAATAAAACTTATCCCCATTTATGTGGAAGGATGGTCTGATGGATGAGCTCAGTTGCAATATTTCCTGCTCCACAGTAACTTTTTCTGTAGTTTTTACAGGGGAAAAAAAAAAAAAAACCGGAACCCCTGAAAAGTGCTGTGGTTTTAAAGTGCCATGGTGCCGTCTGTCTAATTCAGGCTGGCTTTGCTTATTAAAGTGGCAGCTTGGGGAAGCCCATGTACATCACATGATGCTGAAGCAGTCGTCCCCACACACTGACATCACTGCCTTGCGTGGTTGTGAGGTCGCAGCCATTTTTCATTCCTAATGAATTGATGAGAGAGCAGTGGAAGGAACTGAACCCTGGAAAACGATTAAGACGCTAACCAGGAACATCTGGGGGAGGCCTCGTTATAAATGCCTTTCATTCCTGCTTTATGGTTTCGCAAAGGTAGGAGCAGCACCTCATTAATAATGGCAGGAAAACAGAACCGAGGCCCGAAAGAGTGTGGATCACCTTCTTCAGGCAAACAGTGTCAGGTTGAGTGCCCTTCCGGGAGAGCGAAGCTAACGGCGAGGATGGATCCAATTTAGATTTGAGTTTGTGAACTTTTGAAGCTGCAGACTGACCTGAGGTGATGTTTGTGTATGCATATGTGTGAGACAGAGAGAGAGAGAGGGAGAAGGGGATGGAGAGATAGAGAAAGAAAGACAGAAAGGCAGAGGAAAAGAGGCAGAGATAGAGAGAAAGACAGGGAAAGAGGGGGATAGAGGGGGAGAGAGATGGAGAGAATGGGAGGGAGAGAAAGAAAGAGAGGGAGATAGGGAGAGAGGGGGGGATGGAGAGATCGAGAAAGAGATAGAAAGGCAGAGGGAAAGAGGGAGAGATAGAGAGGGAAAGACAGAGGGAAAGAGGGAGATAGAGGGGGGAGAGAGTGAGAGAGAGAAATTGAGGGGGCAGAGAGAGAGAGAGAGAGGGAGAAAGAGACAGATAGAGGGAGATCAGTCTCCATATGGGAATGTGATAATTGTAATTGCTCTACTAGCTCTGAATTGTGAAGATCACATCCATTCGTGCATGTGCATCACTGGGATAGCGAACAATCTTGATAATGTCATCAAATGTTTTATTTGTCGGTTGGTTACTTTGCTAGGTATTTCTCCTCATGCAGAAACAACATCTGCTGCGGAAAACAAGGATTTCTGCTCTCTTCCATGTCCTCATAAAGTCAAACCACTTACGATAGGCCAACAATCTGTCTCACAGACTAATTTAACTTTAATATGAACATCATATTTAAGAATTATAGATTGTATTATGAAAGTTAATTGCATTTTTGTGAGTTCTGTAATGGGGGATTGCTCAAAAGGCCATTGCAAATTCAGGTTGAGAAATTAAACCGAAAGATATCAGCCATTAATTTTTCTGGCAATAATTTGGTAATTCTCAGCATATCAAAATCTAAAAAGGTTGTTGAACGATTGCACACTTCGGTTACTTTGTCGCGTTGTAGACCCATAAGGACCTTTCCATACAAAGAACTGAGGTAAAACTTGAAATTCAGCAATAGTGTAAATTTTAGGTGCGTAGACAGCACACATTACAACATTCAGATGCACAGTTGCACAGACATACACACACACGCGCACACACACACACACTAACTCATACTCACGCACACACAAGTCCGTAATCCCTGTTAGGACATTGCATTGACGTCTATTCATTATGGACAGCCTAACCCTAACCATACCACTAATCAAGTCATACCTCACTGCTAACCTCAACAATGACCTCAGAAATGACATTTTGTCGTATTAGGACCTGGCTTTGGTCCCCATAAGGCCTCCTGGTCCTGACTAGGTCAGTGTTTATACTGGAAAAGGTGTCCCCAATAGGTAACAAAAACGTGAACATGTATATGCACTTGCACACACACACGCACACGCACACACACACAATGATTATGGTGACCATGATTAAGGCAGTGTTTTAGATCGCGGTGAATCTCCACATTAGGAGGTGCACTCATCACTGCATAGACCCCCAGCCCCATGGTCTGCAGGCATTAAATTAATGTCATTCCTTGACATCAGGGTTGATTGATAAGACTTTGGATGCCTTAGCCTTTGCCCAAATTCCATTATTCACAGTCGGGAATCAGAGTAAATAACATGAGCTTCTGTGGTTTCCATTTTTCACACACAGTTTGAAACTACCCATTATATCATGGCAGCTCTCATCGCCGATACCTCTCCTATCCATTCAGGGCAGCAAAGACTAGCATGTTAGCGGCAGGTTTTCATCACCCCACAGCTCCCAGGTTGAGCTAGGACACGAGTGAGGGTCAGACACTAAGCGGGCATGGTCACTCGTATATGGCGAGCGCTGCCATTTTGAAAACCTCCTCTCCCTGGGTGATGCTAAAGCTGCTCTATTGTTCTGAAAACAAGACCAAAAAGCCTTTGTGTGGAAGATTCCATAAATGTGAATTAGCAGTGGTTGCATATTCTAGACCTGTGTGATATATTGTCCTGTTCTGTATCGGTTGTATAACCCAGTAATGTTTTATGAGTTACTTTCGGTTTTTCTGCCACCATTTTTTTTTTTCACAGTGGCAGTGATTAACTGGTACAGTCATAAAGTTTTCCAGTGACGTGAACTCCCTCTCGAAGGTCTTTTAGAAAGAAAGAGGCAGTTTATATTTCTCTCTTGATTGTTTCCTCTTACCATTTTTCTCTTTCCACCCCCTTCTACTCCCATCCCCCCACCCCCACCACTCTGCTGAATGTATTAAGCATCATCGACTCCGAAGTTTAGAAAGAAAAAGTCAAAAGTCAGTGCACTTCCTCATCTCTCCCACTTCTCTCTTTAGTTCACATTCATGCGATGACTCTCCTTGAGCCTTTTGTGAGAGCAGCTCTCTACTCCACTAAAATAGAGATATACTGTTATTGCATTAAAACACGGGGGTGGTTTTTGACCTCCTGAGACGTGTTTATCCGATGCATTTTTCAGGTGTGAATTTCTGTAGCTTTCATCATCTGACAGTTGTTATCCCAAGGGTGAACAGAGTCAATGGCAAAAACAATTCTTTTGCATCAAAAAGAATAAAAAGTGGTTCAAAATATATTTCAGGCGCCGCACTTGCGTCAGATTTAAACATTTATTACAGAGTGACATGCGTTTGTGTTTGGCAGTAACTCAGCTTGAGTGATGCTCCGGTATATTCTCTGCAAGCATGACGCACACAGTCCAACGGATCACAAAACCCCCAGCAGAGCCTGAGACACAGAACTTTTAAATTAATGAAAACAGTATGAGCACATTAGGCTCCAGCTCCCTGTGACCCTAGTGAGGATGATGCAATGAAGAGCATGGAGGGAATGGAACTGAATATGAATCAGGTGGTGCTTATGATGAGCAGTGTTATTTATGAAGGAGGAGGCTGGGGAGGTGTGGGAGGTGAGACACAGATCTGTAGAGGGCCAGAGTTAGGAGCGGCGTAGAGAGCTCGGAGCTGAGGAGATGAATGAATGCTGCCTTGATTATAAAAGCTCAGTAATTGGGTGGGAGATGTTGAAGTCAGCAGTGATTGGACAGAAACGAGCATGTGACCAGAAAGGACTTCCATGCCTGACTGAACTAACGCTAAAGCCTGATTTTGATAACAAGCAATGAAACTTTCACCTGTGATTGTACCTGATGAGATGAGTTACACAAATTAGATAAACAAATCATTCAAAATCCTGCCTAATACCCCAGCATTGTGACACTCACAAAGTCCTGCACCTAGAATTGTTCACTTATAGATTGATTCAACTCTGTGGGGACTTTTTTGAGCTGCGGTTCTGTGGATATCCGCATCTATCCTACCGACTGTCCATCTGTCCCTGTCAGAGAGCTTTTAGTTCTGCGTTGTTCTTTTCCGCTGTCGCTGTTCCTTGGTGTTTCAAAACTATTGTGATAAATGTTCACACAATTTTCCTTCCAACCATCAATATTATTGCCGTTTTGTGACCACCACACACATTCAGGCACCGAATACTCGGCCTTTGTTAGTGTCCGTGTCTTGCTTTGACATCTTTAATACCACAGTGCTGCTGGTTAGACCCGTTTTGAAAGCAGACACGCCGCAAAATACAATACAAAGTGATTGGTGTGACGTCTATCGGTGCTTTTGTAATTGTCCTTTTGAGACTTAAATGTTAAAGCCATTCTTAGGCGTACTTTAAATATTTTGTCCACCCCCAGTATTTTACAAAGTAAATTATGCATCTCTTATGAATTGAGGAAGCTATAAGAATCACAATTTTAAAAAGGTTTTGAGAATAAAAATGTCTCTGAATTTTAAGCACTAGGAGGCAACAAGCTAATGCTGCTTCATACTTAGCTGCACATGTTAATAGGTTTTGGTTGTCACTGTTGTTCAGACAGCGTAATAGGCTGTCTGTTGCCTGTATACACAAGGAAACCTCATTTATTTCTTCTGCACGTAAGTGTCAGTTTGTACAAGGAATTCCAGCTGGTTTTGCAATATAAATACTTCAAACAAATACATGGTGCAGCAAATAAGTTTTTTATTATACATTTACTGTCTGGATTCTATCCGTATTTGACTGTAGCTCGTCTTTGACTCACAATTAAATGCAAGTGGTGGACTTTTCCGATATAGTTTTCCTCCATAGCTTAACCAGAGATGATGAAAAAGATAATTCTCTCTCTCTCACACACACACACACACACACAGACACACACACGCACACAAACACGCACACAAACACACGTTGTGTTCTCACATTTGGTGGGGACATCCCATAGACTTACATTCATTCCCTAACCCCTTACCTTGACCTTAACTGTAAACAGTACATGCCCAACCCTATCCTTAACCCCAACCTTAACCCATTATCAATCTTAACCAGACCCTTACCTTAAACGTTAACCCTAGAATAGGTCAAATTCCTCATGGGGAGCTGAAAATTTCCTCATAAAGATAAACAAATCTGGTATTGGATCTCTTGTGGGGACATTTAAGGGTAAGTATACACTACCTACACACACACACACACACACACACACACACACACACCGACATATCAAGCTCAAAGCATAAAGAAACAATATTCACAACGAATGCTCTGCAGTGTCTCCCTGTCAGCCATACGTCTTTAATAAGCTCCTCAGCTGGAGACAGCCGGTATTAAAGCACTAAAACACTTAAACCCACTGTTAATCCTCTAACAACATGCATTACACAGCTCAGGGTTGGCTTTAATAATACAAGAAAAGGGGGAATTACTTAAAATAATGGAATATTTCTAAACACTCAGCAGTCACCGCCTTGTGAGAATCCTGTCGAAGCACGCTAAAGTAAAATCCCCATGTATCCAGATGCACAAGGAGTTCATTATACGAGCTACTGAACTAAAAAAAGACCAGCAGCAACTTGCACAACAATTCAACTGTACCTCAGTGCCTAAAGCGCTGAAATCAGTGACTCAATTTGTCAAAGGAATGTTATATGTCTTGAAGTTTGACTAAATAAACTGTTCTTGTCAGATGAATAATTAACCATCATATCTCCCACTGGTGACAGTTTTTTAACATCTCTGCAGACACGACCACCGTTCCAGTAGAGCTGCCTTCAGCCCTGACTGTCGAGAAGAAATGTATCTCAGGAAGTTGTGTTTTATCTGTTAGCCAAGCTAAATAATCTCAGGGCACTGTAAGTTTATGCGGAGGTTTGAAACACATGTCCATCACAGCTGTTAATACATGCCTTTGTGTGTATAATATAAGTTAATTTGCTATTAGTTGAACATCCATTCAAGTCTGACCACAAAAATGGTCTTTGATGAGGGGATGTGGGGGTGGTTACCTCATAAAATGATCCCAGAATGCATTCAGATGTCTAAAGGAGTCCTCTGCAGATGTTCACTGTAGCTGGTAATGTGTATACCTTTACAGCAAAGCTGTACCATACCCTTATTTTAGGAACAATGAAGTTTTAATAAAGTTAAGATCTCTATTATTAAATATTTTCATGATGACAACCCTGAAAGAATTTCCTCAAACTTATGCAACCAATGCGTTGGGTTTTTTAAGCATGATCTTACTTGACTTCACCATGTATAAAAGCCTGGTTATCTATTTCTTTAAATAATAATCATAAACATCAGGAGATACATCTATATGCATTTGGTGTAATGATTGAATTGAATCAGTATTTGTCGTTAACTTGTTTCACATGCGATCAATTGCAAGCGTTGCATGAAGTGTGCAAAGCAAATTTTGTCCAGTTATCACTTATTGAATGCCCACCTGCAGTCTAACTCAGTTGTCACATTTATTACACGCATGACATATGCCATACTTTTAATCACCAAGCGATTACATCCACGTATTAATTCCATATACTCTCTAATCACGTATACACATCACTCACATAAACCTGGTTCTTTTATTGCCTGACTGTGCTTCCTGATTTTGTCGTTTTTGCACAAAATAGTACCCCTCCTCCGCCACCACAGCTGCAACCTCTTGTTTGGATCTGCTTCTTGGTACATTGGAAGTGTAAGTTTTTCTCCTGTTTAGTTGGGTAGATGTGTCATGCTCCCTGTTAGATGGGATTGCGCATGTTGATGCATTCACTTTAGTAGTGCGAGCATATCTATTCTGTGACAAACCTAAAATTCTGTAATGGAGAAACTCCACCCATATACTCCACCGTGTAACTGCACTGTAATGGAGAAACTCCATCCATATACTCCACTCTGGTACTACAACGTTATGAAGAAACTCCACCCATATACTCATCTGTGAAAAAGCACTGTTATGGAAAACTCCCCTCATTAATTCTATTGTAATGGTGCACTGTAATGGAGAACCTCCACCCATACTGTGATACTGCACTGTAATGCAGGTCCTCCACCCATATTCTCCACTGTGACACTGAACTGTAATGCAGGAACTCCACCCATATTCTCCACTGTGATACTGCAGTGTCATGGAAAAACTCCACCCATATTCTCCACTGTAATACTGCACTGTCATTTAGAAGCTCCGCCCATATACTGCACTGTAATGCAGGAACTCCACCCATATTTTCCACTTTGATACTTCACTGTTATGGAGAAACTCCACCCATAAACTCCCCTGGGAAACCAAGCCCACGTGTAATTACTTGGGGTAAAATATTTGACCGGCATCTGAATCAAGTCATTTTTAAGCAATAATTGGAATTTGATTTTTACAAAAAAGTCAGTGGGCAAATATCTGCTTTTATACCCCCAACTCTGAAGGTTCCGACCAACTGTCCAGGCATCAAAACTAAGCTGATAACTGATCCCATAGGCTGAGCATGACACAATATGATTATTTGTAAATCTCAGAGAGGTCTCCATTTTGCCAAAAAGAAAAATAATGGATAGAGAATGGCCAAGTTACTGAGCTATCATTTTAAGTGCACTGAAAGAATGAAGAGATGGTGATTTGTATTAATCTACCTGCCTGTTTTTACTGTCTTTTCATGATGGCCTTAGCAGTTTTAGCACTGGGAGGTTTATTCAGGTCATTAAGGACATTTTTCCATCCAGTGAAGGAGCGGTTTCTCTTCTGATCAAGCAGAGCAGGAGCTCAATTGCCTGGTAAAAAAAAAAGTTTTTGAAAAATAGCTAGAAATATTTGGATAACCACAGTGACTGATTGAACCCAGTCACATTGAGGCCCCACAAACAAAACTTCTGTCATGTTGGACTATGAGAACGCAGAGGAGTTTGAAAAAAAAAATACCAGCGAGGGCTGACCTGTCTTACTGAAGACAAGAAACCACCCAAACAATATCTGCAAAGCTTTTTCACCACCAATATTTTAGGCAGGTACTGTATCTCATTTTTAGCTTATGTGGCGGAATAAAGAAGACGGATGGAATTATAAAACCTTGCCCTGAGATTTTTTGCGGGATGTGTATCGATGAATCCTTTCCCAGGAGCAGGCTGCAGATGGGGCGTATGGAAATGAGATTCGGGGCCCGTAGCCTGGGCGTTGGTGGCAAAACATCTGAAACAAATCTGTTCTCCCCGAGCATCATCAAACCGCTCTCCCCCCGCGGGGATCCAATCGAGTTTTTATGAAGGAGGCGGTGGGGGAGATTTTAGGGTGAGTGTGTCCTGTTAGAAGCGGGATGGGATGTTTAAAAAAGCAGAGAGGAGGAAAGCAATGTCTCCGCAGTCCAAAAGACACACTGCACTGTAATAATGATGAGCTCACGCTCTCCCCCTCACCCCGACACACACACCTTCTCCAAGGCATGTGCTGTATGTCCTCCAGGGACCTGGCAAGATCTTCAGCCAATCACCTCCCAGAATTTCACTGGAGCAGACAGGCTAGGTCACCGCTGGGAGGACTACATTAGAAGACCAGACACCATCTGCACTGTTAAACAGGAAGTTCACATATAATTCCAGCTTCCTTAGTCTCTCCATGTAGGTCACAAAGCAGATTATCACCCTGTAACGTAAAAAAAAAAAGTTGTCTCAACTGAAAAAAGTTAGTGTCCAGGCTGCCTTAAAATTTCAAGTTAACTGAATTTAAGATTATAAGTTGAATATTACCTCAACTTCTCATCTCAAGTTCAATGAGCTTAAAATTTTAAGGCAGCCTGGACACTAACTTTTTTCAGTTGAGACAACTTTAGTTTTCTTACAGTGACTGCATAAAGTAACGCTTCGGACAGTCTCTAAAGGGTCATTCTTTTTATACTGGTGGCAAGCATATTTTAGCATGATGCTGGTACGCTATGGTCTCTTTAAAATAAATAAATATGCATGAAAAAAACGCCTCCTCTGCAAGTCAGGAGCTGGCTGAAAATGAAGTGCGGAGGAGCTGAACTGTTTATTTTTCCGTCTCGCCTGTTTATGTCCCAGAGGACCCTGGACCTCCAGGGTTAGTGAGTCACCTGGCCCGTCACCAGCGGGTCCACAGCGCCGCTGAGGCACAGGTACGCAGAGATTTACGAGGATCCGCCAGGTGTACCCCGAGGCATAGCACGCGGAATTGGCTCCGTGCGGAGAGGGGAAACAGGAATGTATCACTCACTGCGAGGTGACGTCTGCTCCTCCCGGGCCAGGACTCAGCACTGCTCCCAGCACCAGCCCGAATGCAAACCCATCCTTCTTCCTTTGGAGGCCTGCAGCGAGCGCTGGGGCTGGGCGCGGTGGCAACTCTCCAAACTATTAAGTCAGAGGATATGGCCCTGCTTTTAGGAGGGATTTCCTGTTTGCTGATTCGGAGCGATTTCTTATCAGGCAGAAAAAGGGAAAAGTTTTCTGTTTGTTTTTCATTTGAGTTTATCGCTATTTATATTGGCTCGCTTTTAATAATGTGTTTTGTTGAGTACATTATAAACGAGAGATTTTTCTTACTAAACTCACGGCATTGAAGAACTGGGGTGCAATTAATAATTAAGAATGGCGAGGACTGCATTGATTTTCCTTCAGATAAATTTCATAATTCCAAATTTCATCTAGACAGCAGTTTATGGATTCATTTCGAATTTGCGATTCTAACCGGGAAAAAATTGTATGCGTTAGATTGTTTATTAAGATTATGTAGTGTGACTGAATATCTTAATATTAAGCTATTAAGCAACAGTAATTTATTTCTTGTTTTGACAACTGACAACTAGATATGGATAGCCACATCCTATTAACTTAAAGATTTAGAGATATTTGCACATCTAACTCACTCAATAGCATAACTCCAGCCTCTGGGCTCTGTATTAAATAGATGTGGTTTCCAGAACACCAGTGGCTCACATGTCATTATGATTCTATTATGAATTTATAGATCTTACTGGATTACATGTAAATATTGATACTTCTGTTTTTTTTTCATCATTTTACCATTGCTGAGGATTTGCATGGTTGCCTTACACCAAAAAGTTTGTTGTCTGTGACCTTTCTGTGCGGAGTTTGCATGTTCTGCCCATGTACAAGTGAGTTTTCTCCCACAGTAGCCTGGTTTCCGTCCACAGTCCATAGACATGCACATCAGGCATATTGGAGACTTAAAATTGCCTGTGTATGTGTGTGAAGTGAGTATGGTGTGTGAGCCATATATCAGTTTCAAAACATGGTCACTTCCATGGAAAGATCATTCAATTTTATGTTCTTTTAAACTCTGAGTTTGAAAGAAAATGAAATAGGATGAAGTTCTTATGAATTACCAAAGTCTCTCAGTGGAATCACATGGTACCCAGGGGTAGAGTTCAATATCAATTTCAAAACCATGTTCACTTCCTTGGAATAATTCAAAGTATTAGAAAGAACTCTCACTTCTCTAAAACCTTAACACAGATACATTAGACAGTACTTGAAGAAATAGTCCGTCCCGAGAAGGTCTTAGAAACTGACAAGTATGCCAAACCCGATATAATGCTTACAATGATCCAAAACTGCAGAAAAAAAAGACTTTAAAACAAAAAAGAAATCTTCTCATTGTCTCATTTATCAGAAACTTGCTTAAACACCAATGATGTAATCTCTCCTTAGTCATACATCCTGACTCTTGTACGCACTGTTCTCCAAAAGCATGAATTGTGCAGAGTAAAATAACTTCAGCATTAATGACTTCTCAATAAAGTATGTGTTGATTTAGAAATAATTAAAGACATTCTTGCAGCAGAGAGAAACAATGGCTTTTAGTCATGTGAGGCAATAGATTTTATTTTGTGTTGAAGCATGGATTTTTATGTTTCTTTGCTCTATTACCACACGACTTAACCTCTGAAATCATTTCCAGAAGCTATTCAGAATGTCCTAAGCCTAAGCTAGGGTCCGTGCATTACATACACTGTATGTGTGTGATGCAATATTATAACATGTCACAGATGCTTTGCTACGGCTCTACACATTGGCACGTCAACAATCCACTGTACGGCGCCCCAGCAGTCCCTGCAGTCCAACAGAACACTTGTAAAAGCACAGAGGCAGTGTTGCATCGTGGTAAATGAGTTTTATAGGCTGGAGGGTGCATGTGCAAATCCCAGGATAACTAATGCCATTGTACCCTTGAGCAAAGTACTTAACCTACATTGCATGAGGTAAAACATACCATAGGATGTTTCGCATGTAAATAATGTGTAAGCTGCCCTGGAATAGGGTGCCTACTGGGCAAACACAAACATTCCGGTTATGTAAGGCTGCACAGTGTTCCACATGCTGCATTTTTTCTGAAATATCTTCACAAAGCTTGTTCAGTAATCTGAAAAGATGAAGTTATCCTGTAGCTACTATTAGCTGAAATATAAAAGATAATGAATATAAATATACCACACACACAGAATATGCATACCACACATGCTTTTCACAGCATTGGATTTTAAAGTAAACACTCAAATGCCCAAGTATTCCTTTTAGTAATTACTTCATGAATTAGCGTCATGGTTGACTACCGCGAGCCCAGTTGAACCTAAACATCATTTGAAGTGAAATTTAGTCCTATAATGAAAATTAATCCTGGCAGTGATGAGAAAAAAGTTACTTGCACTAGATTATTTTTTCAAAGCCATATCTCTGGCTATGGGACTCTGGTGATAATCACAATGGGAGCTAATATCTGAGAATTGACAAAACTCAAGACCATGGGAATCTTGCAAGGAATGATCAACCTACCCAGATTTATCCAAGAATGTCTCAACAACTCTTCCAGGAAGTCAAAAAAGAACCCAGAGCAGTATAAATGGAATGTCAGACCTTTCTCAACATAGATGAGGCCAGAGTTCACCATGCCACCATTCGAGAGAGACTGGAGAAAATGGCATCAATGAGAGCTTCACAAGGCGAAAACCAGTGGCAATGAAGCGAAACATATGGGCTCGTCTTGTACTTGTCTTGCAAAAAAAAAAACAAAAAAAAAAAAAAAAAAACACTCTGGAGACCTCTGACACATCTTTTTGGATCATTTTCTGTGGGCTGCTGGATCAAAAGTGGAATTTTGTGTCTGGTCGGCCCCAATACATCTAACATTATGCTGACACAAAATTCCACAAAAAGGACATCATGCGAACAGCGGAACATGGTGATGGTTGTGTGAGAGAGAGGGGGGGGAAATGCTTTGCCATTCCAGGGCGTATTCCACAGCAATAAGGCTTACTGATCTCCAGCTATTGGAAGTGCTTTGTTGCTGTACAGTAGTAGCTACTTTAGGGGGCACGACAAACTTATTTGTGGGGGTGATCACTTTTTCACATTAGTGATTTGGACCTTTGATAATCTTTTTCCAACAATAAATGATGTGCTAATTCAACCCTTTGAGTGCTTTAATTCTTCAAGGAATTAAAAATGTAATTATCCTGAGCTGTTGAAAACCTATCATGTGGCAACTTGTTTAAAATAGCTCCCGCAGGGGAGCTCTTTTAAACCAGTTGCCACATGATAGGTTTTCAACAGCATTTGATTCTGATATCTTTAATCATTGGGCAAGTATGCTTAATATTGTTAAATCTGTACCTTGTATCTACTGGACACTCCAGACCATCTGTCTGAAAGACAACTGTCACAGCACATCATTACAGACAGCTGAACCAATATGGATCTTATAAGCTGGTCGTTAAATGCAATCCACAAAATTATCTCCACGAGGCGGTCAGGTTCTGGAGAACCGACATACCCGGATGGGACATTCCCGGCCGGTTACACCATGGGTGCATGGGGAAAGTGGCGTTCGCTGTGTTTGGCAGTCCAGGACATCGAGGATGTGGAGGATGTCTATCTAACTGGATTCATGATAGCGGGTCTGCTATCATTGGGGTTTGGTCTGTTTTTGATTCACCATAGGATAAATAAAACTTTGAATAGCATGGCTATCCTTGACAGAAAGCTCAATAAAATTGGATTCGGTGTCAAGGAAGGCAACAATGGACTGCACATACTGCGAGAAGTCATTACATCTGATAAGGGAAGGGTGAACCAAGGCGATGGAAATGACGACTAATCAAGAGATCCAAGCAAAGATCCGGCATTATTATACCACTCATCTACTCCAAATTAGCCGGAACAAACAAATGATTAAGAAAGGGGTTTCGGAGCAATGTTGCATTGGATCAAGAGTGGCATTTGAATCTAAAGTTATATGGACACTCACCTATTCTGTAATTATAATTCTCATGATATTCATAAATCTTACGATCGTATTTTCTGACGTTTAAATCGTAGCGTACATGGACACTAGCTCTGCTGTGATTTATAATCCCTATGATATCTTAACCATAATCAAACTGTTTTTCTGGAAGTTGGGGGCGGAACTTTGACAAGCGATTTCGCTTCTCCCGCAAACCTTTCGGTCACGATACATGATACATGCTGTGTTGTGCTGAAATTGTCATGTAACGACTATACAATCAAACACGGTGCTGAAAGGGTTAAAATCTAATTTCTGTTTCCTCGCATTCGCCGTCTCTTATTACATTTTGTATTCAGTCCTCAAAGCATTAATGCAAAACTCGTGAAAATAGAGGACATCGGGGAGATGCATACTTTATCACGGCACTGTACATGCTGATACAGCACCTTCGTGTATAACTGGAATTTACACTTGCAAGTTTTGTGAGTTCCTACTAAACCTTTCAGATTTTGCTTGAAGTCGTTGCTTTTTATCCCTCTGTAACCTGGTAACTAACAACAAGATTGTGGGAAAAGCTGTTTCAACAACTCTGAGATCTTGTGCGATCTTGTGCAAAATCCACAGCCTCTAGGTTAGCCGTGATGGAATAATGAGCATAAACTCACTGAAATCAGAACAGCTCCTTCAGGCAAATGTCACTCCACAGCAACTCAAGCACCAGATTTTACGATGAATGACTCAACTGAAGCCTCATTATCTCTGAACTTTATCCTTTGAAAATCTTAAGATTTGACGTCTAAATGCATAAAGAAACAGAGTCTGCCCCATTAATCCAAATAAAGGAGCTAAAGTAAGCAAATTAATTTTAGAAAGTAATGGAACAGGCCAAAGCATGTCCAAGAAATAGCTTCCTTTTGTATGTTTCCTTAAATCATGGACCCAAATGCATTGTGAGTAAGCTGTACAACAAATGTAGGATTTTATGAGTGGTTTGAGAGGACTGTATTTATGGAAGCCCAAAGTGGACAATACTCAAATGAAAATGTAATCCCACTATTGCATTATAATTTTCCACTTATGAATGAGTTATTTGAGACAATATTAAATTGAAAATGCATTAATCCAATTATAACTTGCCGATTGTTCTTGAGCTAGCCAGGTAATGAGCTACCCATTTAAATCTCGCAGAAATTTGATAGTACTGTTGGGACGCACAAAAGTGCTGCCAAACATATCAAAGAAGTTCATATTTCAGCAGGTTAAGTTAGCAAGTGAGGAACATCGTTTTCAGTGAGTCAGAGTCATCAAAACTTCTACCATTGCTACATGGCTTGGGAATTGCGATTAAACTAAAAACAGTTGCAGCCTGACTGCTAGCCGCTAATCGGACCGTTCTGCATGATGCATACATTGTGCATGTTTCAGGAGTGGTGACTTGCAACTCGGTAAGCACAAGTGCAATTGCTGTCAGCTAGCTAGCTGGTGAAGCTAGGGCAAAAACCGAAACACAGCAATTAAGTATAAAAATGATGATGAACATTTCCCCTAACTAGGGTCAGCAGGGTGGGTAGACGGATAGCGTTTTATCTGGAATAAGTTAATTTAATACGCTATAGCACGCATCGAAGGTAATGCTGCTTTAACTAGCTATGAAATAACATGTCTCAGGCTGAACTGTCAGTTTGTTCTGTAGGTAAAAGAAGCTGCTAATCAATGGTGAAAGAGGTTGTGTGTGTGTGAGATGGCGTTGAAAGTGACAAATCGGTTGTAAGAGCTTCTCCAGTAGGCATCATAGCTAGCTAGCTGTACCTAAGCGATTGCTTTTAGACCCACTAGCAAGCTAGTGAACGTCTCTGAAATCTGCAAGAATACTTGGGTTGCAGTTGGACAACAATGCCACGAAGCCTCGTATAAGGTCATGCATATTACAGCCAGCTCAGTTAATAGAGTTGGGGCAAAAATCAAATCATATTGCTTTAATGTGATGATCATTTACACATATTTTCCTTGGTTAACGTTGGCTAGCATACTAGCTGCCGAGGTGGCTACATCCAAAGTGCAACGTAGCCTACGCGACGGCACACAATACATAGCAGCCTAGCCATCATGACATTATCCGTAAGCCTTCGTGCGTACAAGCACTACCCAGAGCTGATTGATTGGTATGCAAATGAGGAACATGGTTTCCGTTCAGCCCCTAATGAGTGACGTCCTAGCGGAAGACTCGCCTTGATGAGACGTTGACAGATTGCATTTTAATTTTCATTGTGTCCCAAAAAGAGCATGGTGACAAGCATTTGAAAATGGAATGGACAGGGAGGCGCTGTTTCCCTTACTGCATTTGAATATTGTCCCATGTATTGCAGGATAATTCTTTGAAAATGAAATGTCAAATGTTGTCATCATTATTATTTCATTATTATTTCCAAGTGATTAGAAAACAGCATTTCAATTATCATGTTGACCCTAAAAGAGCTTGATGACATGTAAATGTAAATGCAATAGGCTTGCTTATTGCATTTGAAGGTTACACTTTACTTGAAGGTACCGACATAAGAGTGACATGACACTGTCATAACTGTTACATGTGTCATGTAACAGTTATGACAGTGTCATGTCACTCTTATGACGAAGTTGTCATAACCAAGAAAACCCAAACAATGTCAACTTGTCATTTAAAAAAACCGAATGACACTTAATAACAATGTTTATGACATTTGCATAATGTTTATGACATGTGTCATGACTGTGTCATGTCACTCTTATGACAATACCTTCAAGTAAAGTGTTACCCATTTGAATATTGTCCACTGTATTGCGGAGCATGAC
Source organism: Gymnothorax reevesii (assembly GCA_029721435.1). Taxonomy (NCBI): domain Eukaryota; kingdom Metazoa; phylum Chordata; class Actinopteri; order Anguilliformes; family Muraenidae; genus Gymnothorax; species Gymnothorax reevesii. The sequence goes on along the minus strand of CM056587.1, from coordinate 60,772,728 downwards.
TTTGAATATGAAATGTCAAACAGCTTTTCATCATCATTTGAATATGGTCATAGATTTCCCATATGTGTATGTGAAAATGAAATTGACAATTGAATTAATGCATATTCAATTTAATATCATCTCAAATAACTCATTCATATGTGGAAAATTATGATGCAACAGTGGGCTTAAATTTTCATTTGAATATTGTCCACTTTGGGCTTCCATATGTATTACTGGGGAACTGGTACCTGGAGAATCACTTTGGGCTGCGTGTTCATTCCCTGATGGACCTGATTTGAAAAGCCATTTCATTATGGTTGGCCATTCTTCCATGACGGGGCTGCTGACTAGATGAAGAGTGAATGGACCTGGACCTGCAGCTTGGCAAACTGCATCATGCCAGGGTGTTGAGGTCATCAAAGGGCTGCAGCACTAATGGAGAGAGGGTCCACAATAGTGGGAGAGCGTCATAGCATGCATTCATTTTATGAGCTGAACTGTTTTGCCAACCTATCGGAGGCTGAACCAGGAGCCACTTGGGATCACTAGAGTCCTTCAAAGGACTTAAAAAAAAAAAAGCTTAGCTTAGCGACCTGATGCAAAGATGACGTTCCGTTTTCCCTCCAGAATGACAATATTCTGTGTTCATGCTAATTTATCCCAAGTTAATACGAGTTATTGGGGTCAAAGCTCTCAATCATTTGTGCACTTTGTCAGAGTTGATTTAACAAATGAACTTATTCTTTGAATGGGCCAATGAAAACAGTACTTCTCAAGTCCTCAAGGATCCCCGAGGGAACATGAAGGCTGACGTAGCCATAACCCCAGGTGAACTCTCCGTCATTTTGAATAAAGTATTGAGGCAACAACATCGTTGCTTGCTTGCAGCTGTTTTCGGAAGTGAAATCCAAAGGTAAAATTACGGTGGAGTTGGAACATTATCCGTCATTATTCAAACTGGGAATCTTTTCATGTGCAAAGACACTCCGATATGAAGGATAAATGGCTACAAGCAGGCACATCAAATTCATGGTTAGTTTTTAAAGACGTAAGGACATCCCTATGAAAAATTACTGTAGTTCCAAGCTTTAGTTGGTACATGGATGGTGTTCCCTTGACCTGTGAATCTCAACCTGCTCTCGAAGGCCATTGTGTCCACTTGACTTCTCCCCAGTAATCTCATGCTTAATTCTGTTGAATACATATTTAGGTTATCATAATTTTTGCTCAAAATCTCTCACAGTGCAGGTTTGGCTCATTATTATTCCCCGCCACAAACACGAAGTGAAGCGGGACATATCGCAAAGGAGCTTGTCTGTCCATCCGTTCATCCCTCCATCCATCTGCCCTTCCACCCAGATATGGGGAGAGACGTTTCTTCAACAACTACTTTTACCTACATGAATGAACTTTTGTGTATGTTTCTAATCAGGACCTTCATTTGGTTTGAAGATGATGATTCCATGGTGGCAGGGGAGATTAATAACAATTTTTCTTGTTTTTTTTCAGTGCCTCTAAGTTCTTGATTACGCACAATATGCTGAGGCATCATTAAAAGAGTTTCCAAACATTCTTGTTCAAACGACCTCCTGTCCTTTCAGATGAAAAGTTCCCCAAATGCTTTCTGTCTAGAGCAAAGTGTCAGTCCCAACGGATTCAGCGACAGGCATCGAGAGCTTACAAACCTCTCCTGATAGTTTTCTGAGACTTAAAATTCATCCTCTTCCCAGTGTTCATCCATGCCTTTAATTCCAATTTAAAAATGTATGAGTGGCAGTTTTCGTTACTAAGCCTCCTTTACAGCACTTCAGCGCCTTCATGCCTGGCCGCTTCAAGCATTCCCGCGGGAATACTGAACACCTTCATTATTACAGCTTCATACGAGGCTTACATTTTTGCTGTGGCTAATTTCTTACACGCTAATAAAGGCTCACTAGACCTTATCAAATGTTAAACTGAGTGAGAGGCAGCGGAGGTGTCATTTTGATGCGAGAGAATTCCAATCAGCACAGAGAAAATGCAAGTCATTCAAGGAGGAAATTACGCTCTCAAATCCACAATCTTCATATGTTATTGCATGCGAAGGCTACAAAGTGATCCAACCAACACGGCCGCTGGGACTGCTTTCATCACTGAGACTACCTGAAGGTTCTCTGGTATTAGCCCGCATTTTTTCTCTCAGTCTACAGCTCCTCATCAGCTTTCGATGAAGACAGTGGCGGCACCTGAACAAGTATGAACAAATATGCTACAGTACAGCCATGACCTCAAATACTATGAGGATATAAATTCTCGTGACATAAGCTTTAAATATTCTAACAGATTTCTCAGCCCACCTGTTTGGAGACGGTGCCAAAATGCAATTAAACCCAAATTAAAACATATCCACATCCTAATACCAGATTTAGCAGTACCCGCAGGTAGGAGTTACAGTGATTTATTTCTACAAGTCATACAAAAGCCGGAATGCTCTGGAAACTGTCACTGAAGGGCTCTGGAACAAATATTTTAGGACAGAAAGTGCGTGCGGGGTTCTAAGATGGCATAGAAAAGCAGTTTGCCAAAGCAGTTCAATCCAGTGGACATACAATTAGTAAAAAGGTTTTGGCTGAATGAGGACACTAACACCTGATGAAACACAAGGTGAAACCTGCGCCTCAGCTGACAGGCTATAGCCAAAAACCAGTACCTCTCAGAAAAAGGGATAACTGATGTAATATCGATGGATAGAACCCTGGAGCACACAGTTGAGTATAATAGGCGATTTGTTGTGAAGTTTGACTCTGAAGAAGACTTTGAGTGGAAACATCAGTCACCTGACTCTGAAGAAGACTTTGAGGGGAAACATCAGTCACCTGACTCTGAAGAAGACTTTGAGGGGAAACATCAGTCACCTGACTCTGAAGAAGACTTTGAGTGGAAACATCAGTCACCTGACTCTGAAGAAGACTTTGAGTGGAAACATCAGTCACCTGACTCTGAAGAAGACTTTGAGTGGAAACATCAGTCACCTGACTCTGAAGAAGACTTTGAGTGGAAACATCAGTCACCTGACTCTGAAGAAGACTTTGAGGGGAAACATCAGTCACCTGACTCTGAAGAAGACTTTGAGTGGAAACATCAGTCACCTGACTCTGAAGAAGACTTTGAGTGGAAACATCAGTCACCTGACTCTGAAGAAGACTTTGAGTGGAAACATCAGTCACCTGACTCTGAAGAAGACCTTGAGTGGAAACATCAGTCACCTGACTCTGAAGAAGACTTTGAGTGGAAACATCAGTGACCTGACTCTGAAGAAGACTTTGAGGGGAAACATCAGTCACCTGACTCTGAAGAAGACTTTGAGTGGAAACATCAGTCACCTGACTCTGAAGAAGACTTTGAGTGGAAACATCAGTCACCTGACTCTGAAGAAGACTTTGAGTGGAAACATCAGTCACCTGACTCTAAAGAAGACTTTGAGTGGAAACATCAGTCACCTGACTCTGAAGAGGACTTTGAGTGGAAACATCAGTCACCTGCACAAAAAGAAATCGCCCGTTGTAACTGTACTCCTGGACCCTTTCCTTCGATACCAAATAAAACACCACAGCATTTTGAGCATCGGACATGAACCGTAGCAGAGCCTGCATGATGGGGAGGAGTTGAGAAACTCATAATCTCAAGAAGGGTGTGTCAATTTCTCCACATTTTATCAACTTTTCCATCTTTTTATTCCATTTTTATCCATTTAAGACTAGCTTTACCCTTCCTCACCATCACACATTTGTACCCACACATTTCAGGCCTTACGTTGGATTTCCACAAACTGCCCTCTGCATTACTGTCATGTTCTAAAATCAAAATACTTAGTTTAGAGATAAACAAGATCGCTTTGATGAGTAGAACAAGCTGTGTACTCCAAATGGCCTCTGACACCATATGCTAAACCTAATGAGAGCTCAAGGGAACAATCATTAGAACAGATATACCCCCTGCTGTAATTGCATAGATGAGCGGATTTGTAACTCAAGGAGAAAAAGGCAAATAATTCATTTTTTATTCCAAGTAACTCAAATATGAATCTAACTCACCAAAAAGAACATGCTTAGATGTGACTGTGTCAGATCAGAAACTCACAAGGCAACTTATGAAGTAATCCCTCTGAACACAGTAGAAAGATGCCGCAAACAGCTGCTCATCTCAGCTTGTCAATCAGGACCCTGGTTGGACCCCTCTTGTTGGGCAGGGGGGAGAGTTGGAGGTTGCTACATGGGAGAAGGGTGTGTGTCGGAGGGTACAGTTTGTGCTCAGACAGTCCCTTGCCAGGGTGTGGTAGTCAGACCATCCTTTTGACAACAGCGCCACAGTTGCGAAATTGTCTCCTGCCACAAAATTATGGGAACACAGATGGAACCGGCCAGTTTTGATCTGCAATAGCAGTAGCGCTTGCATTTGCCGAATTTGGGCACGTTGTTTTCATACCGTCTGCAATGAAATGTAAGCAAAAGTAAATGTACAAATCACTGCTCCTGTTTTCATGAGCAGTTTCCATACTGGTCCATCTTTTTCTGGGTCGGGGTTGTAAGTACAGTGCTGCTGAGCTTAAAATGTCTCATTTACCACACAGCAGTAACACCTCTGGCCAAAGATGTCGACCCTTTTTCCCAACACTTTACAGCCAGAGAGCCATTACTTTTTTATGAAGGTAATATTTTCCTTCGACCCTCGCAGTTTTTCTTCACTCCATTTACAACTGAAATGCATCAGACTGACATTCATGTTGGTCCTAATAGTATATTTAGCTGACTAGCAAAACAGATGCAAGGATCAAGAAACATAAAGTATACAAAATTAGCAGAGAAGATATATAAATTGCACTGTGTGTAAAGCAAAATACTGAAGTCTGTTTTCGTATTATGCCGAGTTGGTCAAATTTCAAGAATATTACATTTGATTAACATTCTGTTGAATATCCAAGTAAATTTCACCTCAAGGCAGTGAGCACGCCAACTTTTAGACAACACTAACAAACCAGCAAAGGTCTTTTACTTGGTTGCTACCTGGTCTAAAGTTGCATGCTATTAGAGCAAGACTCTGTTTGTTTGAATTGACTGGATGTACAGAGCTGCCCTGAGGTTTCTAAGCACATGAGGAACAAAACATTCATTCCTACAGACGTGTCGATCCAGCTGAACAGAATTATCGGGCTGGTCAAGGCTTAAGATTTAAACCGCTGCGTTTAACTTACTAGATTGAGAAACTTATCTGCACTTCATCACAGCACGACACAAACAAGGAGAGGAAGAATGTTATGTTCAAATATCCTGTGCGGAAAAGAGTACCACCGAAGCTTGCTCCAGCTCTAGTCTGGTTCCTGACTGGTTAGAGATGAGCTGGGTACGCACGTGCCTTAATGATATGCAAATCCAGTGCTACGCTGCATCAGGTTAAACATTTTCTGTTTAAGTAAATGTCAACTGATTGACAAGTAGACACAATGTGATATAAACACCTTGGCAAAAGCGCGACCAAATAAAAAAAATTTGAAATTTTCTGAAAAGTGGCAAGTCATAAACTCATTTGCACGAATATCTCAGCATGAATTTCATGCGCTTTGCACATTCAAAAGGCTTTGTCACAAACTGTGCTTAGCTTCACGAGCTGAATGTTAGCAGTTGGGTGGCACTTCCGAAAAACTTGGGTTTCATCTTCGTCAGATTTGGATTTTGCATCTTCCAATTAATTTTCAGACTTCAAAGGACAGTTTTTGGCCAACAAAGGTCTCCTGAACATCTTTAAAGGTCAGTCGGCCCATACTTTAAACATCACGTTTAAAAACTCACCCTTTCTTTAAAAGCTAATAAAGTACCAGTGAAGATCGAATTCTTTTCAAACTAATTTTAAATGCCAGGAAAGATGTGTCCAAGCCAAATTTCCTAGAATTGGGCAATGCTTGTTGATGTTATTAATTTTGTCCATTGGTGAAATGGAACATGTTTTAAGAATTGAATGGGGCTTAACTTAGTCCCAGGTGTATAGTTTTCTCAAACCCAGGAATGTGGGAAGAGAAAAACTCATAAAAAAATAGACGCAATTCTTCAGAGATTAGGTACCACCCAAAATCAGTTGCCTACAAACGGACTGAAGTCCATGCTGCAAGACGAATTGATGATCAACTGTGCTGCTATAACATCGACATGGTGCTGTGGCATAAATTTTGATTTGCAGCTGAAAAGTTTCATGAAATTGCATCACAGAATCTTCCAACTGCCAAATTTGCCAGACTAATTCATGAAGAGGCACTAAATTACGAGCAGGCAGGCAGACAGAGTGGGGGGGAACAGAGGCATTCCTCAGTTTATGGCCAGAAGAAACAGGTGTGAGAAAGACTTGCGCTGGTCATATTTTCTGTGTTGACAGACAGCTCCATTTACTTGCTCGATTGAGGAAGTTTGTGAGAAATAATAAAAACAAACAAAAAAAGAGAGAATGAAAGATGGGGAAACAGACTTCCTGCAGGGCAGAAAAAAAAAGTAGACCGCGGTGAGTAAAAAATAAACAATTAGAAATAATTACTTGTCTTCAAGCAATCATCAAACCTGCTATAAAAGCCTTTTTGCTGCCGGCTGATTTAATTCAAATCAAAAGGCCTTTCACATGTCCAATCTTCTGTAGGCTTTTCATCACTTAAATATTGTAAACTTTTGCATTCAATAATACTGCCGATATTGAATTTTATTTTTTTAAAAATAGGCAAGCATCAAGTATGCTTAGTTACTTTACTAACTGTACATGCATCAGGCTAACTTGCTCAATGAAAGAAAAAATGTGTCACACTGCTGACCTCTGTTATCCGTAAACACAAATTTTTCCCTTGCGTTGCCAGTCTAAAAGGAAAGCGTATATTTAACTGGGACCTTTCAACTGCATTAACAAGAAGCCGCCATTGAACGGTCGAAGCAAGGTACAGCAAAACTAATCGACTATTTTGGCCTCCAATTGCGTGCAACAAGGTAACAGCCCCACTCAGGTGGATGGGTCTTCTGTGATTGTAACCCGTTTGTACATATATAACTAGGGTGGTAACACCACCCTTTCACGGAGTTTTCCAAATATGTCACTCAGACTGTATAATGTATAATGTTGCTCCCAATTCAGCGTCCGTTCATGTAACGAGAAGAATATCCCGTCTGAAAAAAAAAGCACTGACACTCCTACGTCTAATAATCAGTGTTCAAAATAAAATCATATGAAAAGTTAAGTTGCAAGGAGAAGTATTACATCATAATATTCAATTACTCTGCCATTTGCTGCATCATGAATGAACCCAGCATTCTGGAAACAATTTCAACATTGAATTAGATTTCAGAATCAATGCTAACGCTGGCTAATTTCATTAACGGCTGGTGCTGACTGAATTCAGGCCGATGTGCTGGGTCAGCAAACTGCCGAGCCACGACTGAAATGAACAATTCATCGCTCTTCACCACTTATGCAAATGTGTTAAAACTGTGGGGTGCAGAATTCAGGTGTAAGACACAGTCCAAAAGTAGTTTTTCTTATTCATAAGCTTGGCATCGATTCTAAGGAGGGGGGAAAAAAAAATCAAAAATTGAGAACGCAGCTAATTTTAAAACAGATTAACATCTTTACTGCAGTGACACTGCTGAAATGAATCTGTGTTAAAGTGGGTCTTTATTCCCAGGAAAGTAAAACTACCCCATTTAATCAAGAACTATAAAATTTGAACAAATATGAATAATTTGAATCTGATCGTAGGAAATTAGAAGAGATTCTCAGAAAGCATTGATTACATTTATGACAATGTCGCAAACCACTCCTGTCCACATCATAGGACACATACCTCCGGTGATCTGGAAAAAACTAGTACCCATGTCACTTTTGGTAGTGATTGAGTTTGACCCTCATTTGCATGGATTGAGTGGTGAAAAATCTTAAAACACTGAATATTAGTGTTATTTGAATATAAAAATTAGATTTCTACTATTTTTTTCACTTAGGAAAAGCCCAGAATCCAAACGTTTTTGTTCAATTGCAAGACCCTTTCCAGATAACAGGAGATACTTTGGAGATCCCTCTTGGAGCAGCTAATGATCAGCATGATTTAATAGCCTCCAGTCATGACTCTGGAAAATAAGTAACTCCTAAAAATTATTACATTGCAGTAAGGGCTGGGACTTTTTTCCAGTCGCTATATTTAATGTCCCTACAGACCAAAGTCTCTCTGGTGCCCTGTCATTAACATAGCATTGACATGAGCATAATTCAGATAGCTGGAATAGCAAATAATGAATCCTCCTCCTACTGCTTTTGTTGAATCACCAAGATTGGCAGATAGCGGTTTGCCATGGACACAGACTCGAGTGAGATCACTGTTACCCACAGATTTTGGATTCTCTGGGATGGCCTCACACTGTGATCAGGTCTCAGATGTAGCGAAGCATTTCTCCAGCTCCGTAGTCAGTGATCTAGCGGCTACTGTACGCAGTAGTCTTTCCAAGTGGAACGTCAGTACTGGACTAGAGCAGAGCTACTCAACAGATACTGACGGAGAGATTCTGGGAAACCAGTTTAATGATTGGCAAGCCTAGAATTCTTACAAAAAAAGACCACGATAAATTATATCTCCTCCTGTTGTAGCTATGACTGAGAAAACCAGAGATTCTCAGTGTTGGTGTATTTTGGAATAATCTAGCCACAAGGCTAATTTTGAGGAAAAAGAAAACTGGATCCCTCTGGGGTTAAGATCTGGTCCAAAAACTGAAGCAACTTGGCATTTATTCATTAAATTCATCACGAGTAAATATATACATCTTGTGGAAAAACCCAGTTAGATCCACTTAATCAGTTTTTGCTTCGCAAAATAATAAATATCAATGACATGTTAGCTTTTGCCAGGGCAAAATATTGTGCCTTAACCGAGTGAGCTATCCGGCAGCTAGGCTGACACATTTTTAACCTACCACATTTTATCCTACTTACATAACTGAACATGACATTTTTGCCTTTACACAATGCATCACGTCATCAATTTCCAAATTTACTGACCATGTGTCCACATTTCTACCAATTAAAGGCAAATTTATTCTTTAATTTTTTTAAGAACAATTTTCCCTTCTTTTAATGCAAAAAAAAAAAAAGAACAATGGCAATATTCAGTAAAACAAGTTTATAACACTGAACTCTTCAGGGCATCCAGAGCCATTTCTGACCTGGCTCAAAAAAGAAAATGATCCTTATAAACATAATTCAATGAACATAAAATAACACCATGTCAAAATTTGAGGACAGCAATTGTGGTCAAAACGAAAATCTGCACACTTTGTGTGTCCCCTGACTAACGTCAGGAACCACTGCTGTAAACGAAGTTGCATATTTTCAAAATTTGTTGGGGAGGGAAAATGTCATTTTTTGGAGATTTTGATACAATTCCAGTATAAGTTTCTGATTTTGACTTGCTCTTATAATTGAGCAACTTTTAATTGCACACTTTGTGTGTCCCCTGACTAACGTCAAGAACCACTGCTGTAAACGAAGTAGCATATTTTCAAAATTTGTTGGGGAGGGAAAATGTCATTTTTTGGAGATTTTGATACAATTCCAGTATAAGTTTCTGATTTTGACTTGCTCTTATAATTGAGCAACTTTTAATTGCACACTTTGTGTGTCCCCTGACTAACGTCAAGAATCACTGCTGTAAACGAAGTTGCATATTTTCAAAATTTGTTGGGGAGGGAAAGTGTCATTTTTTGGAGATTTTGATACAATTCCAGTATAAGTTTCTGATTTTGACTTGCTCTTATAATTGAGCAACTTTTAATTGCACACTTTGTGTGTCCCTTGACTAACGTCAAGAACCACTGCTGTAAACGAAGTAGCATATTTTCAAAATTTGTTGGGGAGGGAAAATGTCATTTTTTGGAGATTTTGATACAATTCCAGTATAAGTTTCTGATTTTGACTTGCTCTTATAATTGTCGTGTGATTAAGGATATTGTACAGACTGACTAGAGGTTTTTGATGATCCTGCAATAGCTGGTTGTGTGGAGGAACTTGTTCATGACATCAGCCCGGAAAATACACAGTCAAGTAACTCGGAAGCATCTTGGCAGATTAGGCTCATTCCAAATGCTTAGTGTTCACCATCAATCTTCTTTTCCTCAAAAATTTTCCTTGCAGTTAGCTATGTCCGGTGGGGCAAGAAAAAAAAATCTGCAAAAAGGAAGTGAAGACAGCAATCAAAGGCACTTGAATTAAGGGTAGAGAATGTGATTGTTCCATAGAGTTTAAGCCAAGTCAGTCATAATCGTGGCAGATGCATGGCCAATGGGAAGACGTGGATTCACAGGTCAGTCCTTTACAGTGTACACACGTCCCATGGGATGGCAAACTTCATTCAGTTTTCGAGAAAGTGAAGAAACAAGGAAATAAGTGGCGAAATATAAGTGTTTTGAAAGTGCCCATGACAGACTTGCATCAGAACAGATTGTTTATATAACTTATCGGATAAAATTGCACCGTTCCCTCAGGATGCAGGTATCAGTTTCCGATTTGCCACAGAACATAATTCCAGCCACATGAGGTTAGACATTTTTTTTCCGTAAGCAAAGAATCATGATTGAAACTACTTCTAATGGATTTCGAATGGAAAATATTCAAATCTGCCGGTTTTGTTGCTTTAAAAAAAGGAACTGCCTCGGAGTGAGAATTCACACTACAATCAGGGTCAAGAATGATGTAATTAATAAAAGCACAGATGAACTGAGTGCTGACTCACTTGCGGAAAGCATTTTTCTACACTGCCTCTTAAACAGTCTGACTCTCACATCTGGCTGTACTTTGCATTTCTTTGCGTCTTCAGGCAGATTCTGTGAGAACCACATGACCTCAGTATGATATCAAACTTGTTCTTTTGTCAACACCATCTGCAGCTCTTAGACCATAAAAAAAATCAGACCACAGGGAACTCCGGCCTATTCTCAACTCGACCTGTATCATAAACATTCAAAAATCAGCAAAAATGCAGATAAAAATAACAATAAATATCAATTACAATCAGCCGTAGCTACCTCATGTTCATCTATATTCAAAATGACATAGAATTTCGGTAACACTTTATTAGTGTCATAAGTTAGTTAGTGTCATAAACGTTGTCATTAAGAGTCATTCGGTTTTTGAGATGACGAGTTGACGTTTGGGTTGTCTTGATTATGACAACTTCGTCATAAGAGTGAAATGAGATTGTCATGTAAAAATGTAACATGTACCAGTTATGACAATGTCATGTCAGTCTTACGACAATACATTCAAGTAAAGTGTAACCAGAATTTCTTTAAATATGTTAATGCTCTCGCGTTCTGACCTCCAAAGATCCCAGGCTGTCCTTGCATGCAGTGAAACGTTTTGCGCTTGATTTCTGTAATTTTACTAGTCAAAAGGGGTTAATGACAGCAGGAAAAAAAAAAAAAAGATTTTTATCTAGCGAGATTTACGACTTCTTTCTTCGCATCTCACCCAGCGCCTTCGGTAAGCGATAAATGATGGCCAAACCAATGTGAGAAGATCTACGGATTGATCTACAATCCGTGCCTACATGGGTTTAAATCCCGGTCATGGGAGGACTACCTTTTGGCCCTTTGTTGGGGTTGGAAACAGACCTGATCTCACCGAGCGATGGGAACCCCCGGACGAGCTCTCTCACAGTGGGAGACGCGCCAACTCCGGGGAAACTCCACAAGTGCAGGTGGACACATCACAGATGTATTACAGCAAGGGAGCGGCTCCAGGACCAACTCCAAAGGGCTGAGGCCCAACAATTTTCAACGAATGTAGAAAATAGGAATCAGATGTGTTTTCACGGTCTGCATCGATGGTGAAGCCTGACTAAAACAACATCCAAATCGCCGTAAATCAAAGGAAGCCACTATCAGGTTGAGCAGCCTTTTACCCTGAAGCGTCTCTGGACCTGGAACGATGCCACATGGAGAACCAGGTTGCCCAGTGACAGTGATCAAAGGGAAAGATTCCAGAGAGGAATAATATCTGTTTCAAGTGAGTCACAGACCTGTACGGCTTGAAACATATAGGGATTAACAATACCCAAGTGCTTCCATTGTAGTACAGGAACCAATGCATTCATGGCAAAGGGCCATTAACCCTTTACTCCCTGATACCGCCTACAGTCGTGATAATTTAGGTCGCTGTGCAGGCGAGTCCCGAATACAGGCATGATAAACACATCTCTTCTGCCGGCGAATCCAGACTACAGTCGTGGTATTTAGCTGTTGTGAAACGATGCATGATTGGCCGAGATGTGACATTCCAGAGGAGAACCTCGGATACCAGCCAATCAGAAAGGGTCTAATAAAGCTTTATACAACTTCCGAAAACGATATGCGGTTCTTTCATTGGTCATTTTACAATATAAAGGTCGAAGTCTCATGCAATTTATGAATGAGATTTTCTTACAAACGAACATGGATTCTAGCGATGGTAGAGGGTCAGAATTTGATGGTTTTACTGCAAACGATTTAGAGTTAGCTCAGGATAGAATATAGATAGGTTATTAGAGAAAGCTTCAGACATCGATCTGAGTGATTTCGAAGACAATCTAGATGACAGTGACGATGATGATGGCGTTGATGAAGCTCAGGAACCAGACGCAGATATGTGGACACATCAGCTCACTGCTAAAGATATTGACAATTTTGTTCAGAATTCCGGACCAGTAACAATTCTTGACGAAACTAAGATGGAAATAGACTTTTTCCATTTGATCGTTGACGATTCATTATACCAAACATTTGCCGATGAAACGAACAGATAGCACAATGTTATGTAAAAAAAAAAATGAATAGAAATAAACTTGAAAATAGTTTATGTGATGAACTGGACAAAAGACAATTTAATTAAATTTAATTTTAATTAATTTTTGGTGTGAATAAGGATTAAACTATTTGGAAAAAGTTCTGCAAATTTGGTAAATGAATATTAAGTATTAAGAAAGCTACACCAGCCGTATTGTCTTAGGGCACCAGGGGTCAGTGGCTGCTAGGACAGCAGTCTAAGATAGCTACTAGGGAGTAAAGAGTTAAGGAACCAAAATTTGTCAACAAGACAGGAGTACTGCCATCTTCCACTGGGGCTGTGGAGTTATTAAGAGCATCTTAATTTCAAATTCAAGTCGCAGTAATTAACGCCGATTTGAGGCGATGAAGGACGAAGCCCTTCTCGCCGCAGCTGGCTCTGTTCCTCACGTTTTAGTTCCTCCACTCCAGCCGAACCTTTAACGGCGTAAGGAATGGAGAGGGAAATGCATCACAGACGTCCGGCGTCTCCATTAAGGGCCGGGATCTTGCCAGGCCCCGACAGATGCTTTGAAAGAGCTATTAGCACCGCGATCGCAGTCCGTGATAAATGAGAGGAGGCAAGTGGGGTTACTAGCGTCGCATGCGCTAATTTCTTGGATGGCAAAGAGGTTTCAGTGACAAACTGGGCGTCACTGGTAAAGCATTTAGCGGAGGGAGAGAATGCGAAGGTCATCCGATATCCTTGGAAGACCAATGTATCCTGTCCAAAAACAAAGGTCTGCAGTTAGGGAATAAGTGGTGGTTTGGACTGAGCCACTGAAAGGGATGAGTCGGCATCAGGGCCTGTTAATTCTACAGCCAGCAGAGCACCAAGTCTCAGTTTAACCAAGAAAGGAATCAGCACTTGGATTCCGGCAGCAATCTGACAAATGCTTGCTAAATGCTTTAATAACCAAGCAAGCTGCACTTGGACAAAAAAGTATTGCTTCCACAGTTGAGGCACAGTACTAAGATGGCAGTCTGCAGAATCATGCATACATTTTGTAGCAATTAAGACAAAAATGTTGCAATGTGAGGTCGATAATTCATCACTTAGCAGTTACTTTGCGCCCCCCCACCCCACACACACACACACACACACACACACACAGACACATTCTGCCCTGATCGCACCCAGTACCTGTAAAGCATCTGCTAGGGAAGGGCTTTTCATTGCCTGCCACAGTCCTACAGCGAGGCCTCAGAAGTAGCCTTACAGTCTCAGACAGGGCCAGTCTGGTGCAGTGGGCCCTATAGCTGTTCCCCTTCTCACGGACTGGTGGGCTGTGGTCCATCCGTTCCACACTCATAATTCAGAGTGACTGCACTCAAGAGCGATTTACCCTACTGTAAGCCCCAAGTGCTTTGTCGACACTGCATAGGGCACGGTCCCTGAGCTGGGTTATATGCATGGAGAAAATGATTAACCGGGCGGAGATCTGCTGCAAGATGGCAAAACAGTCAAATAGTTTTCACCTGAGCAGAGAAAATGGTCAAATTTAGTTTGAAAAGATACAAAAAAAAAAAATGCATACAGCCTAAACTTACACAGAAATAAAATGCAGAAAGAATATTTACCCTTATCTATGTAAACGCTTGTTACTTCTGTAACTGTCCAACAGTAAGCTGGTTGCATTTGACATTCAAAAAAAATATTGTTTAAATTCAACACTAAGCACCATAGTTGCAGTGCATCATTGCTTGCAATGTGTCGACAGTATTTGGCCCAGGACACCAGCAATAAAAGACTCATAATACTTTCTGACAGAGAGACACTTTCCATATCCAAAAAAAAAAAAAACGTGCACAAACATTGCCAAGAAACAGACATTCACTGCCGGCAAAAATCTTGGAGGAACCTGACAAGAGAGAGATTCCTTACCCACATATCCGTCACCCAAGAGCCAATAGTTCTGTAAAAGGGAGGTAATGAGGGATCTAGGGGTGTGGGGCAAATCGCGCAAATTATACTGCGAGGTATTAAGCAAGGTGGGGGGAGGTTGGGGGAGGGGGAGGAAAAATAGAAACAAGTCAAGCAAAGACGTACCTTCAATGTACACTGACCAGAACCGCCAACGCAACACTCGGGTTTATTGCAACACACGTCATTTTCTTATGATAAATTTAAAAATACATAACAAATATAAGACTCAAATCAAAAACACAGTTTTAGAGTCAGGAATGAAGAACAGATTTTTCCTGGTTTCCAATTCATTGCATCAGTTGAAGGCGCGATTCTGGATCACCGAAGTCAGTATCTTGTATGGCCTCCTCTGGCGACACACACAGCCTGGATTCTGCGGTGCATGGAGTCAATCAAATGCCAAATTTCAGCCTGTGTGATGCGGTCCCATTCCTCCTGGAGTGCTTGACGCAACTGTTGGACTGTGGCTGGTTCTGGATCGCGCCTTCTCACCCGGTGATCCAGAATATCCCATAGATGTTCCATAGGGTTTAAATCTGGGGAATACGCAGGCCAATCAAGACACTGAACATTATTCGGCCTCAGGTAATCCTGACAGACTCTGGCGACATGTGGTCTCGCGTAATCCTGTTGCAGCGTTAGGCGATAGCGATGGACAAGTGGAACTGCGACAGGGGTAAGGATGTCGTCACGGTAACGGGCTGCACTGAGGTTTCAATCGATGAAAATTAGGTCTGTTTTGTGTCTACTGCTTATTCCAGCCCAAACCATCACACAGGGTCCACTCCAGCGGACACGCTGCAGGATGGTAGCGTCAGTATAACGTTCCCGTTGCCTATGCCATACACGCAGTCTTCCGTCAGACACACTCAACTTGAACCTCGATTCATTGGAGAAGAGCACCCTGTTCCTCCTGAGAGCATTCCAGCCCAAATGTGCCCTTGACTATTGCAGACGGACGTGGCGACGAGCAGGAGTCAACACCAAACCACGGCAGGGCGTCGGTTGAGCAAGTCGGCTTCACGCAGGCGTACAGGTTGCATACGGTTTGGTCGCTAATCCAGTTCTGGTGACGACTTCTGGTCTGAGCAGCAGTAACTGTAGCTGGCAGGAAGCGATTGCACAGGTGCTAGAGGCGAATATGGCGATCCTGCTGAGGGGTGGTGACACGTGGTCTGGGGGCACGTGGTCGATCACCGGTGCTTCCTGTTTCATTATACTGGCTCCAGAGATGCGATAAGGTCGACAAGTGGACGCCCAGGTTCCTTGCAACCTGTCTTTGCGACGTTCCACCAGTGAGCATACCAACGGCTCGCTCTCGCTGATTTTGACCTAGGCGCGGCATGGTCACACGTTGACCCAGGATAAAGCAAAAGAATCTTTAAGTTGCCCATTGCTACGGCTATTTATTGACTAAATTCTCGAAGGATTGGTCAATGAGTTCTATTCAACCTGACAGGATAGGCAAAATTCTAAACAATGTGCAATCAAGCGGAACGAGCTGCCCACACGACAAAATCAAAACAATTTTCTGAGCTTTTAAGTTGTATTTGATGTATCATGGCTCAAAACCAATATCCCATTTTATGTACACCAAATATTTCAAAATTGTATGTGTTGCGTTGGAAGTTTTGGTCAGTATATTTATACTGTACTCATGTCCCCAGATAGATGGAGTCATAACAAATCTAGAATTGGATACATTTTGTTCAAATCTTCAAAAACTGAGCCATTTCCCACTATGGAAATCATTGGATTTTTTTTTTTTTTGTCTTTTTCTCAGAAGGGAAACATATTAATCCTGGGGGGAAAATGATAAACCAGCAAGCAACGGTTTTGACAAGCACATGAGTGAAAAATGTTTGAACATGAGAAAAGAGAAAAAACCTCATCCTCTTAGAGACAAAGCCCCATGACGCAATACCGGAGTGGCCATTAAGAAGGCCGGGACGCATTTAAACCACTCCTGGGCATCAGGTTTCAACTCACTGGCTCATGCAACATTTCATCACTAGATCTTACACACAGCTATCACTAGAGATACCAAGTATTCAGGGTTTATTTCTGTAAGATCTTTTTGCTGACAACTATACCGTATTCATTTTTTATCTGTAAACCTGATCACCACTATTCAATACTCACCCATGGTGACTCCTAAGATGCAATGGGCATCTTGATTCATGATGAGGTAGGCCTAGCTACATTGTATCATGCATTTTAATAAATTGTTACAAAATAAATTATTTATTAGGGCATGTAGAAAGCGATCAAAATGCAGCCTATAGGCCTACTATATATTTTGCTTGTTTTGCTCTCAGAAGTTAGGCGACAGTGGAGCAAGAAATGATGGGAATGGGGGCTTGATTGTCCAATCATAGCCTTTCTGCCACTTCACATGTAAGATCAGCAAGCGTGTTCTGTGGGTGTGCGGGAGTGGTTCTCGGGTTATGCGAAGTTGCACCTGAGAGGTGCGTTGCGGATGGTGGGCGAGAAAAGGCCAGGATTAAAAGAAGAAAGACACTAGGGCCTGGTCCTCAAATCATACCCAACGAGGTCCGAGGACTGCTGGTTTTCCACCCTTCCTTTACCTGGGAGTCTGGTGTTAACAGTCTGGCCAATCAGAGGCACCAACTGTTCATTTACTTGCCTGGGATAACAGAAAACCTGGGCTGGATTTGGATTCAAGGTCCAGATTTGAGCACCCCTGCACTAGGGGGTCAATCCTCTCATGCGCGCAAGTTGAAAAAAGTGTAGCTACGTGCTTTTCAGCCCAAAGGGGACGATATACTTTGCGCATCCGCGAACGCATTTGTGTGCACTCGGACGCAGACGCGTCCTCTGCCAAATATAGTTAAATGCATTGAGCGCTCCTGCTCGCGGGTAGAAAAGCAACGAAAAGCATCCGTGTTTGTTTGCTAGAGCATGCGCAGTCGGTGTTTTGATCATGCATTCCTGTGCGCGCGGTCAGAAAATTTTGGAGGGTACGCGGTCAACCACGGAGAGCTATACGCACTGTTTGATGACGAAAATTGCGTCAACGCGCTCTAGCGCCCAACAGCGCACACGCAAAGTATGATTCTGGCTTAAGTGTATTCTCCCCTGGACTTAAGTCTGTGGATTACGCGCCCCGAAGGCTGTTACACACTTGGGGCGGAGCAAGGCCAAAATCGGGGCGTTTCCGGGCGTTTCTCAGGCAGAAAACGCTGACTGCATACAAATGTCCGCAATTCACTGCACTCGCAGACTCGCGGACTTTGCGGGCGTGTGCACGAGAAGTCCGGGAGTGCTGACGCCTGTCCAAATCCACAATTGATCCAGTCCACAAGGGGCCTCAAGCGGACTTTCTGTGGACTTCCAGAGAGTCCGCTTGGGGTGCAGACTTCACTAGTGTAATTACCCATAATTCATTGCAATACGGACGTTTTAATTTTTCAAAATTGCTGACAGAAGAAAAGCACATTCACTCACGCACACACAAAACTGCATAAACTTATAATATTAAAACGTTACTTGAATAACGTTGGCCAGATATAAAATTCAACATTATCATACAGAAATACAGGCTACGGAGGTAATCAATATGCATTTGCACGGAAACGAGTGAAACAGACTCGAAGCCTGTCTATCAGCTCTTTTTATTATGCTGCAGACTCCTGCTCTCGGAGACTTTATATGATGGTGAGGACGTCACATTACATACGCCTGAGGTCCGTGAGGCTCAGTCTGCAAGTCCAGAGGGTGGAGATTTGGATTCAGCCACTTACGCTTATTCTCCCCCTGGCTTACGCGCTTTTTCTGTTAAGCGTTTTTGAGGGCTGTATTAAGGTCAAGCGCCAACATAAGGAGACATGGAATATTGCCTTTGATGTCGGTTATAGGCCGAATTTTAACATTAATTTTATTTTATTTAACATAGTGAAGGTTGAGACATTAAATTGTTCATCCTTATTTCTTAACTACATTTCTCATAACCATAATAAATGATCAAACAAAATTATCATGATATTACGCAACAGCCTCTTCTCCAATTAGTTCAATTACAAACGCATTACAAACATACCGTTGACCATCAAGATCACAACTGCACTGTCGGTCCTGGCATCTGGGTCGTTCCAGTGAGTGGCTGGTGATGTCAAGTACATATCACAGGCGTCAAGGCGTCTGACACAGTTGGTTGACGCTATGCTGCACTACATCAGCCACTTTAAGTTCCCTGAAACACCAGCTGAAAGACGGAGAGTTAAGGGGGGTTCTACCGGGTCGCCAGGTTCCCCAGTGTTGTGTGAGCCATTGATTGTACTCACGTTGCAATCAGAACCCCTTCCACTAATAAGAATATATCCAGAGACCGTAGGCGTCAGTACAGCATTAATGCTCAGATTGTGTGCGATCAAGATACAGTACGTGCATATTAAGCATCAGCGCCAAATTCCCTGGCTCGGCCTATGTACTACGCAACTGCTTGAAATGCCAAAAAATACAATAAATATTTAAAGCCATATTAAGCTTGTGTCCAGTATCTATCACAGTGATACTTTGAGTATAGGCGAATAAAAATGACCATTTTACGTAACCCTCCTTCATCCATATCCACTCCAAGTTCTTCTCCATGCACTTCCACTGCAGAAAGAGTGGATGCCACCACCTCCTCCAGTGCAGTGAGATGCACCGGGGATGATGGTTGCCCACCACCTGTTGCGTGCACACTTCTCTGGTGTGCCGAGAACCTGGCTTTTGCAGTGCCCCGCAGATTTTTCCGCGTGCGGATAAGAATCCCTTGCTTGTTAAAGCGTCGCTTTGTCCTTTACCACTCTGATGTCAGGTTTGCAAGTAATTTCAAGCGTGCAACATATAAACATATCAACCCCTCCGACACTGCCAGTGATGAACATGATGAGGACATGGCTACTCAGGGAACTCTTTGAATTGTTGAAAAAACAGTGCCTAAATTAAGACATTCTTCAAACACTGTCAGCAGATTAGCCTAATGGTAGCCTCTCGTGTGTGGTGTTAAAGCATACGACATTTGAATTGATTGTTTTAATGCCTGCTACGTCCTGATGATGATGATGGTTGGATGACCGAAAGGCTGTCAATTCTTTAACAAGAGTTGTCAGAAAGACAACAAAGCTCGCCAAGGCAAGGTTAAAGTTTTTAATAATAATAATAATAATGCATCAATTTTATATAGCGCTTTTTTGGACACTCAAAGACGCTTTACAATGGAGGCATTATTCATTCACACTCTGATGGTGGTAAACTACGTTTTTGTAGCCACAGCTGCCCTGGGGCAGACTGACGGAAGCGTGGCTGCCAGTATGCGCCTACGGCCCCTCCGACCACCACCAAACATTCACACCCAGCCATACAGGAGGGAGGGAGGGTTCCTATATTGCATGTTTTTGGATGGGTGGGGGAAACCGGAGTACCCGGAGGAAACCCACGCGAACACGGGGAGAACATGCAAACTCCACACAGAAAGGCCCCAGGCCAGATTCGAACCCACGGCCTTCTTGCTGTGAGGCAGTAGTGCTAACCACTATGCCACCATTCTGCACGCAAGCGGACACGGACGCCGGGGGTATGACAATAGCTCTCCGGACATTCGTCACGGCAAGCTAAAAAGTATCTTGTATAGATTTAAGTGTGCAAACAAGTCATTTTTGATCATTCAGTTTCTTTTGGTTTAGCACCTTCGATCATGAGTGCTGTGTACTTTGTTTGAAGTTGTGTTAAAGCATAGGCCCAAAATTAGCCTTCGGAAATCATAAAAAAAGTTTTAATAATGCAATGTCATGGAGTTGTAGGTTAAAATGTCCCTTTGATGAATTGTTGCGGTTGATGCGTTTGTTGTAGCCTCAGAGATCAGCAAAGCCAGGGAGAGAAAATATTAAGTTGATCAGTTACGCTTCATTTATTCAAATGCCTCACCGTAAAAAGTGGGCTGTTAAGCATGAAATTCCCGGGCTGAGAAATGATCCCACCCCGGCCCTGCCATAAAGTGATGAAGACAAAATGGCTCCATGACCAAATTGCTAGAACTCACAACATTTAGGAACTCTAACATGAACCAATCCTAAACTAACTGCAGCACCAGGTGCGGCCATAGTCCTCTGCCTCCATGGCACTGGTCCTCAGTGAACGTGTCAGAAACAAAGGACCGGGCAGAGATCTAATTTCTGCACAGTGGGAAACGAGCAGTTGCTCAGACAGGATGTTCAAAACCAGGGTCCTGACTGACAAAGATCTTCACCTCTCGGGTCCTGACGCACTCTTCAAACAAGCAAGTTAATGCCAGTGTGCTTTTCAACAAGCATCTGCCAACCAAACTACCCCATCCTCAAGACTGGAAACACAACTCCACCTTCATTCCTGAACCACATGAATACCTCCAGTCATCACAGCAAAAACAAGGTCAAACTCAATCTACTCTATTTATAAACAGAAAAGAGCTAGATAGTCCACCATCCCCAGGCAGTCATACATTCCCAGATGCCTTAAAGAAATCACTCCCAAAATCGATAGACTTTACCACACACGGGGTCCATGCCAATTATGAAATGAATCCAAAAGGAACTGCGACCTGTGGAACGCTCACAATACATCTGTACGGATGCCACGGATGTGGCGCAACGATCGCTGATCCACAGCATCCCCGTCTCAGCGTCAGGGGATACAATTATTGATATAAACTAGGAAAACCAGATAATCATAAACGATTAGGAGAACACAAACGCGGGTATTCACTGAATTAGCAAGCTGATTGATTCATCGTCAGTTTCCACATGGAGCTGCTGAGCCAAACCCGCCAAATGTCCTCACTTCCCATAACTCTGCATTCTAAACAAGGGGACAGTGAAAGGTCTCCATTCACAGGCTCCGCACAGAAGAAACAGTTTCCCACCTGAATATGTAATGAGGGATTAGAAGCAGCAGTTTCGGATTCAGGCATGGAAAACAGGGTCCTTCCAAAATGTGCTGGCATTTCAAATGCATATCAATGTTGAAGAATTTCTTCCAATTTAATTCTAGGTTTAATTTCCACAAACAAGGAGCACCCCCGCTGCATGCATATAAAGTATAGAATATCAATAAAAAAAGTGTTTTCATTTCAGCAGACTTCATTGTGCAAAGAAAATGGGCTATAAATGCTCCTAAAGTATGACACAAATATCAGCACATATTTTCAAAAGATCATTTGCATGTACTGAGATGAGGTTTTCCGTTCTTTTGGCGCTGTTCCACGACACGATACAGGCCCTACTCTACTCGCCATTTTTGGCTTTTCTATTAGGAAAGAGTACCTGGTACTTTGTTTGGTACCTGCTCTCCTGGGGTTCCAAAAAACGGCTGACCAAGTACTAGTTGGTACTAAAATGTGACGTGTAACATTGCAGCCCAGAGATTGGTCAGAGAGAATCGTCCCTGCAAAAGACAACTCGCTTCTGCATTATCTCTAGGAAACTGGCTTCACTTGCCATCATTGACACAGGTCTTCAAATTCTGTTTTTGAAACGTGTCTTGTTGTAGGCAGCTTGATAAATATACTGTGCGTTGCCTTACCTTTCAAACAAGGTTGGGTTTGTTCACCGAAGCTGCTGCATTTATGAAATGTGTTTCTTTATCTGTGACCCT
Source organism: Gymnothorax reevesii (assembly GCA_029721435.1). Lineage (NCBI taxonomy): Eukaryota > Metazoa > Chordata > Actinopteri > Anguilliformes > Muraenidae > Gymnothorax > Gymnothorax reevesii. The sequence goes on along the minus strand of CM056587.1, from coordinate 60,750,336 downwards.
GTTCGTAGCGAAGTGAGAAGCAACGGGGTTGAGTCCAATTCTGTTCCCCCAATTCCCCTTGAGAGACTTATTATGCTGCCCCTATTTTACAAAAATTGCGCGAAAAATAACTTTAAGGGTGCTGATGAAGTATTTTGGTTCTAAGGAAAGGTATCAGATGAGATGACGCAGCGTAAAGCGATAAATTCTAATACTCTGCCATCTCCTGTGATTTGTGCATTGGCCACGTGTTTTGCCTTCAATTTCAAAATGAAATGTTTCATAAAGCCTGAATATGAATACTCTATGCCTTTTATGTATTTCATTGCTTTGTGTTTTTAGGTGGTACGTTATTTAATGTGAAACCGAATCGGACACAACACCAGCTGCTATCCTATGCATCAGGAAAATGTCCAACAGAAATCACAATTAAACACTTGCGGACTTTAGTGCCATAACGAGGTGATGGTAGTCTGTGTCCCCTGATTAAAACACATACATATTTAACAAAACCGTATTAATAAAAGTAAACTTGATATAACTGAGGACGCCGTCGCGGCAGTAACATGCTGCGTCGCGACGACGAGCAGGTACCGCGGAGGCGGTACTATCCTCTAATGGAAAAGCAACCCCCAAAAAGTACCCGGTGCCGAGTAGAGTAGAGCCGGTACCATGTGGTGGAAAAGCGACATTACATTTCTCTTGCAGCCTTATACCCCTGTCAAATTAACTGATTTTTCAGGAACTAACGGAAATTCCAAAAATTCTAGAAAGGCGAAGTCAACGCAGGAGACAAAAATAGTTTAATTAAATCAGGGCATGCCTACTTGGCCTTCTGTGAAACTTTGTGATTAAAGTCACTCAAGTTTGAGCTGCAATCTCTGCAGTCGAAGCATAAACTAACATCTTATCACCCAAAGCTGATTAGAAACAAATGAAAAACCACAAAGCAACTCATTTAAGTCCATTTCTCAGTGTCAAAGAGAAAGCTAAATAGCATTAAAATGCAATCAAACCTTAGTCAACACTGAGAAACTGATCATGGATTAGAGATCAGCAATTTATCAGAGGGATTGATGGGGTATGGCACAAATTGTGATATTAGTGTTGAAATTAAAATTAGCATAGCGGAACATGCACAATATCATTATATCACGCATAATGCTTTTTCACATATTCAGGGACACAATAGGACATCCTGAACATACTAGGGTTTTGAGACATAGAGCAGAAAACAGGTTCATGACACATTTCCCAGGTGTTAAGTTCATGGTGTGGACTGGGGTGATAACTCCAGTGAGTGTTGCCCATTTCAGTTTCACTACTTTGAGGTGGGGGACTGGACGGCAGCCAGTGTTTTTGGGTGCCAGACAAAGGGATATTTTAACTCTTTATAGGGAAGTTTGGTAACTTCAGTCGGCATCCAAAGTGGCGCCCCCATGCCCCTCTGTGAGGCAGTAGACCAGTTGCAATTTCTCCCAGCCAAAGACAGAAAATAAGGCTGTATTACGGGCAGTGACATCAGGGTGCTCGACCAATCAGCAGTGGCCTTGAGCTTCTCAAACTTCTCTTCTTCTCCAGACCTCTCACAGTGCGGTTGTGTCCCCTTACCCAGACCCACTCTCAAGGACTTAACATCAGAACTCACGAAAGAAAACTGATGATAACTCGCGCATAAAAAAGTTGAAATGTTTTGCTAAAAATCAGTGTTTTGTAGGATTTCCAATTAGTGAGATTTTGCGTGAAAAACAAAAAATTTGGTAGTGAGGTATTAGATCACATGCCCGTTTCACCTAAGTCTACAGCAAGTGATGTTTAGACTATTTATGGACATACACCCAACGCACAGTACTTTTTTTACAGTCAGCTTCTAGCGGTATTTTTTAGTGCCCTACAAAGGGTTAAGGCGAAGTCACTGGTCAGTGTACAATCACAAATTTAGCTTCAGTTTACAAAGTTTTATGGTAGTTGCATACAATCCATTTTGACTAATGGAAATACAAACAACAGACTCATCAAAGCTCTGGTGCGACAACTTCGTCCCCACTGCATGTTCACCCCACAGGACCGCGAACAGGAAAGGTAACGACTCCACCTTTTAATGCAAACTCACTCTCAACCTGTTCCCGTGTACATGGCATGATTAAAAATCTTTTGTTTGTAAAATAATCAACACCACAGTACAAAATAAGGCGACAACATGGGTTTATAAGGGCGACAGTGAGACTACGGGGGAGGGGGGAATATGTAAATGTCCTCTGAATTCCATCTATTGTTGCAGCCTTTTTTCCAGAGATTATGAAAGATTAATAAAACATTCTAATTTATTTTAAGATGGCTGGTGGCGTATAGCTATTATCATTAAAGATACAGAGAGGAGAAGATCCTTAGGCATGTAATACGATTACCAAATTTATATGAAAGGTCTTCACCAGTGGTAAACAAAAATGTGCCGTTTCATCAGAATTTTAATTTCAGAATCTTAAAATAGGACCAATAATGATATAATCAAAATACTACATAACTTTGTGATGCAATGAATAATGCAATCAAAATAAAAAAATATATAAATGGCTAGCCAGTCTACCAATTTATCCCAGTAATTGAGCAAATAAATTCTTTATTTGCTAATCAAGGGAAGTAAATGAGAACAGGTAGAGTAATTATGCAACAAAAGGTGGAGAAATGACCAACAACGGCTGAACTGCACTGCGTCACAGGGCTGAGGTGGACTTGTGTAAAATGGTATTAAAGAGGGACTGAGGCAGAATGCTCAGATGATTAATTTCTTTAGAAAAGCAAGGCAAACCAAGTGTGCACTGCCACAGACTTTGGAGTTTAACACATGCAGGCATGTCTGCGGGAACTCGAGGTCTTCAAATATCGTGCAGTGCGCCATTGATTGGATTAATTGTGAATCAAGTTTGGAAATTCAGTACAACACTGGAGCAGGAAAACACCCTGCAGGGACCATCAATTATTAACAATCTGAGAACAAACAGTGCAACACTGCAGAGCACCAATTACAGTATTATTATTAAATACAACAGTAACTATTTACAACTCCTTCGATAAGAAGCCATACTGCCCCTAGTAATACACGCTGAAATCCAATATTGAGCAAAACCTTTTTAGTGAGATCCTGAGTTCACAAAGCTGCAGATTCCTCCTCCCCCCCCCCCCCCCCCCCCAAGAAAAGCTCATTAAAACAGGACCCCAAAAACAGCAACAACCCTTTAGAGGATATATTTTTAATGCTCTCCTCTGGCCATTTTCTTAACAGCCGCAAGTGAACAATACTGAATATTTTGCACAAAATAATTTAATAATAAAAACCGTGGAAATAATAATGACTACAAATAAGGCATTGGTAAAATTGAATGTAAAAATGACCCCATGGTTCATATGAACAAAAATTCAGTATAAACAATTTTTTTTCCAGTTTCTTTTTTTAAATTAAATATAAATTAAAAAAAAAAAAAAAAACAACTGTGTTACACATAAAAGCCAAAGTGGAGTACAAGAGAATGGGAGCACCAGAATAAATGTTCTTAATTTCTTCCAAATTTTACACACAAACATAAAATAATGAAAACAAAAAACAGAAAAAAATTGCTATGGAGTTAATTAACTGACCGTGGTATAAAGCGTGTACGTGAAAGACATTGTGCTTGTATTTGTGTGGAATCTCCAGCGAAAGCCTCCATCGATGGCATCAGGATACAAGCGCCTTCATCTCGATCCTCAGAAGCAGACACAGACGTCTTCAGGCCCTCAAAAGGGCCGAGATTATAATAGCGTAATGCCCGCTTGGCCGTCAGTTGGACCACATAATTTATAATTAATCAACGATAGCCTAAGCAATCCCAAAGAACCGAAAGCCTAAAAATACCATTAAGCTAAACGGCTACAAATACAGTAACTCGGCACTGAACCGGAGATATTGCAGAGTGCAAGTCATGGTAACAATAAATATAAAAGGAAGAACTGGATATCACGTACTCCCAGAAAACATTTTTTTAGTTTACATTACTGCCCACGTCATCTATACGGTATATTTAGCCTTTGTCAATCGCGTATCGTCAGCTGTACCGTTCAGTTTTGCTTGCTTCCGAGTAGCCGCTTTGAAACACTATCATTGTGACATAAGGCCACCAGTCATTGTAAATCTCGGAAGCCGACTTTGTTGTAAACGTGTGCGACCGCTGTGGGCACGCGGTCTCTGAAGAGAGCAGTACGACAATAATTCAACACCCTGTTTTTCACACTGGCTCTGCCTGTGATTTAGTGCAAAGCACAAAGACGTTATGTGCTGGTAAACATTGCCCCTCCGACGAACGGTTCGAGTCTGAACAATTAAGAGTTAGGCCGTTGTTCGCGTACTTGCAAACCAACTCTCCGCCCCATGTTTATACACACGTACTGCTGCAAAGTTTAAAGCAATCCTAGAGGTAATGTTCCGCTATGCTATCCAACAGTGAGCACTAACTATCCGAGACAGTCGTTCAATGTTTTTCTCTTTTTTTTGTTCAACAAGGTAATGATGACCTGATTATTGTGCTTTCACACACACTTAAAGCAATAAAAGTTCTTCATTTTCCAGAGGGATTGTTCAAGATGCTTGCATAATGAAAATAGGCTTGGAAGTAGAAGACAGGCAGAAAACTCCTCGCTTGCTCATCCGTGTGATGCTCTGTGACTGGAAATAAAAAACAAGAGAATGAAAAACAGAAGCCACCGCTCCTTTAAAACCTGAATAAAATATTTACTAGATCTCTTTTCTCCGGCTACAGGCCTTGCACAAGCCCATATGCGATCCAACAGGGGGTGCCTCGTTTTAAATCCAATCTGTCAGGAGTTTTAAATCAAACACACTTGAAGTCCCATAGACACAAAATTATAACTGGTTCAGAGCCGATGTTCAGCCTGAAACACTCTCGCTGTGGAGACGAAACGACGAGCGGAGGCTGTGATTACAACCAGAGACCCATTTGAAATGAATTTTCAGGGACGGGGATGAAACATTTTCAGATGGAATTAATGAAAACACCCACATTATCAACACAAGCGCCATCGTAGAGCAAAGCTTAGAAACTTCAGGAGGACTTCAAACTTCTACGTTAAAGGCCTAGCACACATGCTTTTACGCAGTACACAACAGGCTGCGAAAGGGTTCTTGTGCCAAGGACAAGGTGAGAGTGGCAATGGCTGGTGAGGTGTAAGATGACCGAACACATCAAAATTTACCGCTCTTTGTCACTGTGGAACTGAGTGACGGCTAATTTCCGCCTCTTCCACCTCAACCTGTTTATTCTGTCTGTCCACTCGTTGGCCAATCAGAGACCCCCATACTTACCAGGGGCTGGCTTCCCAAGCCTCCTCAGAAATTTTTGAAGATCTCCAAGTCCTTGGCAGGCACAGGAGGCTCCTTCTTCCAGTTGTCTTCAGGGTAGGTGTCAAAGTTGGACGTGTCCCCCTCGTGGGTCACTTTTGGAACTATGGGGGGCTGGGGTGGAGAGCGAAAAAAATTTAAAGCATGCAGTGAGAGAGACCGCCTTTTCTCACATAAAAATGCCTTGACAGCAGGAGGCGATATGAAGGAGAAAAATAACCAGACTGACTTGAGGATGGGCCGCCAGTACTTACTACCACACAAAGTTTTTCACACTTTAAGCACTACATAATTGTCCTGAAACCAAATTTCTTGATCATCCAAATCATTGCAACTCTATATTTTTCACATTAGTATTTCTAAAAACTTAGAGAGCGTTTAAGGTTTTGGATTTTCTACCATCTACTTGAAAAGTGACTCAGTTAAGGAACATGAATCCAAAGCAGGTATGAGCTAGATAACTCTGTCGCTGCAGGGTCCGAGTCGTGCATCTACCCGATCCCCAAATTTCAGACAAAATGGCCCCCGGCAGCCATACTGGACGTCCAAAATTGCCAGAAATCGGTCTTGAGCATTGTCAAATAAATATATTCACCAGTGCAAAACTAGAAAACATTCTAGTTATAACTTTCGCTTCCAGAGCCCAGAACAGTAATTCTCTGCGGGTGCGGCGCTGGCCCCGGAACTAAGGCATAGTATCTCCCGACTATCGTCGTTGGGGAGATACGATAATTCGGGAAGTAACGAAAAAAAGTCAATGAAATTGGAAACTGGTGCAATCGCAGGAAGCAGAAACTGGGGCGAAAGGACGCATCAGTGCCTTATAGGCAGCGAGTCATTTACATTTCACAATGTCCCAATACGACCGTTGATTAGAAACAAAAGGCAAAGTTGCTATTTTACAGCTCACTCCGCGTATATCAAAGTCATTTCTTTTTCTTTCGACTGGATTATGCTTCGAGAATGCCATAACTTTTTTTCATTCATTTTTCATTTTTCCGTGTCCGACATGTCAGCAAAGCCTCGTATCATTACTTGAGATTGAGTTTTAATGCGCACCGCTGCATTCATTTTCCAATGGCGAGAAAGGTTCTGCATAATAAATCTCACTCTCTTTGGCTGCATTACCAGGCACATTAACCCTTCGAGCACTATAGGCAACTATAGTAGCCCAATGAAACAAGATGTCAAAATCAGATGCTGTTGAAAATCTATCATGCGGCAACTTGTTTAAAAGAGCAGCTCCGGATAATTAAATTTTTAACTCTTGAAAAAATTCACTCAGCTCTCCAAGGGTCTAAGGTAGAGATGGAGGAAAAAATGTCAATGAGACAAAGGTCCCAAAGTGAGATTTAACCCCAGAGGCCAGAATTATGAGCGCGTGTGGATTCTCATTTGTTTAACATTCACCAGAAGCCTTAATAAGATGACATACTCACCCACATTAAAGACATTAAGATCTGTGAATGTGGCATTACATTGATATGACTTAAGGATGGTATTATGGTCAAATTAAAGGAACATTTGATTCCCGACTACAGTGTTCTAATGAGGTGTGCCATTAAAGGGTAACATTAAACCTGCGAGCGCTCGGTTATCAAACAGTTCCACTGTGAGTGGATGGAGAAAAGTACAGGCGTAATGGCTCAGCCCTGCCAAGGGAAACAGGGCCATTTTTCCACTGTAAAACCATGTGGAGCAACAGTAGCTTAAATTAAATTTTAGCACTACACGCTGAGAGCTCATTTGTTATGAACAGGCGTTGCTAACACGCCTGGGGCAGGCTGCAGCCAGTGGTTAGCATGAAGAGAACTTTCCGCATCAGCATGGGGTTAGCCCAGCGAGGGCGGTTTCTCGACAAAGCGTGTGCCTGATAATGTCACTCACCTTCAGCTTCCTGAGAGGAACGCCCTCCCAGTCCACGAACTTGAACCACCGGTGCCTCTTTATGTCATCCGCTCCATTCTGAAAGAGAAACGCCAGTGACTTTGAATTTCTACCTTACCTGTCGTGCCTTAACTGCTAGTGCCCAACCTGCCCACCCCGCAAAACCAGAGACTGCAAACTGCCCATCCTCACTCCTCTTCTACAAGACTTAACGTCTTATTTTTTTCCTATCTCAAGTAAAGAATATAGTTGGGATAAAGTGTAAATTGAATAAAATGAAAATGCAATGACTTTCTGATCGCACAAGCCAACATGTTGTTTACAATAGAACATAGACAACATTTCAAATGTTGAAACGGAAACATTTTACATTTTTGTCCAAAAAATGAGCTCAAATTTCAAATTTTCTGGCTGCAATAGGTCTCAAAAAAGTTGGGACATGGGCAAAAAAGGGCTGAAAAATCAATTATATAAGAGAATCAGCTGAAAGAACATTTAGCAAGTAATTAAGTTAACTGGCATCAGGTGTGTAACATGATTGGCTATAAAAGGGATGTCTTAGAGAGGCTGAGTCTCTCAGAAGTAAAGATGGCCAGAGGCTCGCCCACCTGTGAAGGTTTGCGTAAAAAAAATGTGGAATACTTTAAAAACAATGTTCCTCAACATCAAATCGCAAAGGCTTAGAAGGTGTCATCTTCGACAGTGCATAACATAATTGAAAGATGCAGAGAAACTGGAAAAATCTCTGTACATAAGGGACAAGGCTGAAGACCTTTACTGGATGCCTGTGATCTTTGGGCCCACAGACGCCACTGCATCACTCACCGGCATGATTCTGTCATTGACATTACTAAATAGGCCCAGGAATACTTCAAGAAACCACTGTCAGTAAACACAGTCCGCTGTGCCATCCACAGATGCCACCTAAAATTCCATCATGCAAAAAGGAAGCCATTGTTGAGCATGATCCAGAAGCGCCGCCGTGTTCTGTGGGCCAAGGCTCATTTAAAATGGATTGTAGCAAAGTGGAAAAGTGCCCTGTGGTCAGACGAGTCCAAATTTGACATTCTTGTTGGAAATCATGGGCGTCGTGTCCTCCAGGCTAAAGAGGAGAAAGACAACCCCTCCTGTAATCAGCATTCAGTTCAAAAGCCAGCATCTCTGATGGTATGGGGATGCATTAGTGCATATGGTGTGGGACACTAGCATGTTTTAAAAAGCATCATGAATGCTGAAAGGTATATAAAGGTTTTAGAGCAACATATGCTCCCCTCCAGACGATATCTATTCCAGGGAAGGCCTTGTGTATTTCAGTAGGACAATGCAAAACCACATACTGCAGCTATTACAACAGCATGGCTTCATAGTAGAAGAGTCCGTGTGCTGAACTGGCCTGCCTGCACTCCTGATCTTTCACCAATTGACAACATTTCACGCATAATTGAACGAAAAGTCCGTCAAAGGAGACCCAAAACTCTCCAGCAGCTGTAAGCCTGTATTAAACAAGAGTGGGATCAAATTCCAATGGCTAAACTCAAGAAACCTGTCTCCTCAACACCCAGACACCATCACTCCACACCAGAAGAGGGGATGCTACATTATGGTAAATAGGCCCCTGTCCAAACTTTTTTGAGACCTGTAGCAGCCATAAAATTTGAAATGAGCTCATTTAGTGGATTTCTCAGTTTCAACATTTGCAATGTTATCTCTGTTCTATTGTGAATAAAATACCGGCTGGTGTGATTTGAAAGTCATTCCGTTATGATTTCATTCACAATTTACACTTTGTCCCAACTATTTTGGAATTGGGGTTGTACTAATGAATCGCAAGCATCTAACTTCACAGGCAGAATTATTGTCTTAGTGAGGAAACAAGTAGATCAGAGGGATCCAATAGCTGCGACCTGGCCTAGCATCCGTCACGTGGCCTAGCGTCCATGACTGGTGGTTTCTTGTAAGTGTGACCTCGAAATTAGCAAATGACCTTGAAAATCAATAGGGAACCCTTCCTCTATACCAAGAAGCTTGTTGTAAGATTTAATAGCCATCCATCAAGTTAAACTCGAGTTACGGGGCAAAATGGACACTTTTTTGACCGGTGTGACCTTGGGATTCGACAGATGGCCTTGAAAACAATAGGGAACACCTCCTCTATGCCTAGAAGCTATTTTCAAAATTTCATAGCGATCCATGAATTCTAACAGGAGTTACAGCGCGAAAACCCGCAAACAAGGTCGTGACCTCTGAACTTGACCTTTGACCTCGACCTTGTGCATGGACATCACTTTGGTGAAGGTGAATAACTCCTGAAAATTTCATGATGATACGACGACAGGAACATGGTGAAAAAGGTGTCACAGACGGACAGACAGAAGCGTTCATAGAGCTGCTTGGGCGCAGCTAAAAAGGTAGAAGAAATAATGTTTGAGGTCTAAATACAAGATAGAAATGCTCTGTAGGATGGAATTATTTTCCATTTTTTGCACTGCATCTCAAAACTATCCTTTCTGACAAAAGGAAAATTTCCTATAAGGAATGAGGAGCCCGTCCAGAGTTCTCCTGCTTTAGTCTGATAACCCAGGAGACTCATCCCCCCCCCCCCCCCCCCCCGTTTGTCCATGACGGGACTCAATTTTTCAACCCTGGTCTGACAAGGTTCCTCTCACACACTTTAGGGACCCTTTTAATCTGCAGAGTAAGTCCCTGATCTCCGTGAGTAAGAACACAGAGGACTAACCTTTCCACCCAGAAATTAATTTTAGAAAACTGAATTAATGCACCCAGTCAGCACACATCTGGAATAGGAGATTTTTTCATGAAGCCAGAGATTAGTAAGGCGCAGCTGACTTCTAAAGAACACTCACACAGGAAACACACTGTTACTCACAAAGAAAATACATCGCTACACTACATGAAGCAATTTTTTTATTTCTGAAGAACAAGCGCACCATTTAGTGTATCCATCTCAGCTGAGAGTGAGGCATTTAGTCACAGTGCAGAGAAAATCCCCGCTGCCTGCTTCGTCACACAACACTCAAGAATTAAACGGTTAGAGCTTGATGCCCTTCAACTTCTCCTAAAACCTTGTCCTGGCTCAAAAGTAAACATGCCACATAGCTCCAGAGCGCCGAGTGGCTAAATTCTGCCACTGACCGCACCCCGCACCCTTGCCCAGCGGCTAGAGGGTCATTTCACCCGTCCAAATGAAGAACGCTGAACTACAACAGCTTTGCTCCAGATTACACGACTCGGCGTCAGCTCGGCTGCAGAGCCTTGGCACGCGGACACGAAGGAGTACGCCTGCCGCTGGGATTACAAATTACACTCATTATGAGAGCAGTAAGAAACAAAGAGATGTTAACACAGCCACGCATTAGCCTGGAAACAAAGCGACCAGTCACACCAGGGCAACCTGAAAAATAATAGGCCTCCCTGATGTCGAGGCTTGGGAGTGGGGGGTAAGGTGACCTGAAAAACCATGTAAATTCTGGAAGGTCTGAGAAAGAATTGCCCTGGGCACAGGTCACCGTTTTCATTTGCTGGTGAATATCTGTTTTCCACACATAAAATCTGTTTGTCAGGGTCGTTTTAAACAAAATGTCTGGCATATATATTTGCACAAAGATGTATACTTGGTATACAGGCTTAACCACCTGTATTCTATGAACAATGCAAGACCAGAGCAGCTATAGACCTAGAGGGAGCCGTTTCTTTCGTCCTCCTAAAGGAGATGACATCATTCCTTTTCTCTCTGACTGGATGCTGAACAGTTATCTTCAACGCCTACAAGTTCCCTACAATTGTATTTTTGAAAATAAACAAAAAAACAAACAAAAACAACTATTTCCTCGATGACATTCTCGATCCTCTGACATCCCTCTGAACCCGTCCTGTTACTCATAGTGGTGAATTTAACTGATCTTATGTTGCGGACGAAGTCAACATAACTTTGATATATATAAAAGCTCGGATAGCGAGCTGTGACACAGGCACTGTTCAGCATAATTAACAGGCCCCTTTCGTTTCGCAGAGTAAAAATTGATTTGTTTCTCGGACTTGGCACTTCGGGAATATCTCCCCATATTGCAAGTGAGAACTCATTGCCGGGCTCAGCTTCGATTGGTGCAGAGAGTGCACTGCAACACCCCTCCTGATGGAAACGGCCCTCCTCGTCTACTTGGTAATGCAACTTCTGCGACAGCTTGCAAACCTTATTTGTGAATTCAGCGAGCAGAACCCTGAGTCGGCCACACGTGTAAGACACGGCTGCGCGATCCCCGTCTCCAGGGAATCCCCAAAATATAAGTCCATAAGGAGGACATCGTGTGCAGCCACATTCATTACATTACATTACATTACAGGTACTAAGCAGACGCTCTTATCCAGAGCGACGTACAAAAGTGCATAAGAACAGTACAAAAGTGCAGACCTCCTAGGAGACAAGTAAAAGTGCTAACAGTAAGTGACAGAACACGTTCCATTGTTACAGATCTAGACTATTAACAAAAAGGCAAGGTCAAAGGCAAGTGAACAAAATGGCAACAAGGTTAAGTACATTCACACAAGACAGATGCATAAAATCCTAAATGACTCCATTCTGGCAGAAGCTGAGACAGATTGGGTCATCAGACAAACTGCTCAAGGAAGCATATCAATAATCAGAGTAATCGATTGCTCAATCAGCATCTTGTGAGGTAAACATAACTAGAGGACGTGTTATTGCATTTAGAGCTTAGATTTCTATTCATAGGAATGTATAGATAGTAAATTAGGTTTGTGACCTCAGACTTGAGCTTTGACCTTAGGATCGAGGCCAAATGATAATTTTTCAGTATTGCTTGAGTAATACCAGCGTCTGGGGACACGTTTAGGTTGTGAGCGACTGAACGGTCAAGTAATGAAGTTAAGGATCAGCTCTCATACCCCCCTCAGCTTTTCGCATTAAGGACAATGTGACACTGACATTGGGAACTGAATGCTGCTAAATATGCGGCTGTACAAGTTTCTGCCATTAAAGTCAAAGAATTTTAACTGCTATTATGTAGTCTGTTCGGCCTATTATATTAATTTGCTTACAGGGTTTTTCATTCGCAAGGTATGAGCGCAGTAGCCAAAGCAGCCAGCGCATTTCATCCCGACAGTGAACATGATTATTTGGTCATGTCATGACCACTTTTAAATGTGATTGTACTCGGAGTAATGCCACAGTATCAGGAAAAACTAATTCAATAAACATTTAAATTGATTATACAAATTCTATCTTTTCTACGTCCGGATGAAACATACTTTTTTTGGTAAAATAAATAGGCATACAAAAACCAGGCTGCATATGACTGGATTTTTTTTTTCCCTAATTGATCCGTGAAATTAATCCCTTCCGCGCACATTAGTCGGCAAGGAAAAAAAAAATTCAAGGGGAAACTGGCACACATTTAATAAAATCAGATAATTCCAAACAAGTGGCTACAATGGGCCACTGGCCTCAAGCCTTGATACGGACTGGTGGTCCGAGCCAGGGACCGCATCCAGCACACGACAGACCCTCAGTACCAGGGCCATCCAATCCTGCTAAGAGAGATTTAACATTCCAAACTCATTTCTATTGAACATCCACAGATCTCCTCACATCAACACTGCTGGTCGCTTCTAGAATCCAGGGCACCATATTAGCCGTATTAAAACAAGTTACTATTTGGTCGAGAAGTGAAATTTTGTTTTTCAATTGGTAAGCTAGTCAAAATTACCTCAAATCAGGACAAATGTTTTGTCTTAGTAAGAAAAACTGTGATAGAAATAAGTGTTTTTAGTCTTAAAATAAGTATATTCATCTCACCTAGTATTTTTATGTGTCTCTTTTTGCACTGCAGGCCGAGGGTCTCTGCGTGCACATCAGGGAGACACGAGCTCTCCTGGGCCGCCTGCCCGCCTTACTTGGCGACATGCGTGTTAAAGACTCGACGCGACGCTGACCTCTACCCCGGCGAGGAGCGGTCGGCGAAGTGTCCTCCACGCTTCGCTAGCCTCCAGAATCACCCTCTGCAGGGGAAAAACCCCTCAAACGCTTCTAAATCACATAACGCGTGGATGCGGCCGTGTCGTAAATCCACACAGGCAAAACGAAGTGGATCGGCGGAAATGCACAGTTTACGTCAGGCGAGCTAAACGCAATTGTCTGAAAATCCAAGCCCCCACTCCTGCGGATTTTTGACCCAGTCAAAAATAACCCTACTTTTTCCTGAATTGTTATGTTTGGGATGGCTGGGTGCAGTTTTGGATGCGAAACTGCACGTCTACGCTGCATTTCTAAAGTTGACCTCAGCTAAAATAAAGCCACATAATGCCAAACTCATCAGCCCATTTATTTAGTTATTTTTAGAATACTTCCAGAGAGAAGCACCAAAATGGAGAGCACATGCTCAGCAGCTGGGACAACCAAGAGTGAACAGGGAAGATGAACCAACTTAGTAAATACAAACTCAGCCTTTTTAGCGGCAATTTATCACAAGAACAGTTTTGTCCTGAGCCCCAAACAAACCCTCCCCCACTTCGCATGACTTATTAATGCGATTCACTCCTTTGAAAATTTTTGGGCGAACTGGACTTTGGGACAGGAGAATGACATCACATACAACCGTATGTTTTTTCCAAGTGAAATAATACGGTTACGGTTGCCTTACATGACACAGTATTACGGCTGAACCATTACACTGCACTATAACGGGACGGTGCAGAATGATTACAGTCCAATGACTCCAGGGGCTGTATCACACTGAACTGGTACATGAACTAATTCTGGTGAACTCTGTCCCAAGATCACACAGTTATGGCAAAAATAAGCGTCTAGGTTCTGTCATTAGACTCACAGAGCCAACAATTTCAATTAAAAAAAATCCAGTAAACACCATTAAAAAGAAAACAAAAAACCATCAAGAGCATATTAAATAGACCGCTTTATGAGTACTGACGCAGGCCCATAAAATATTTTGGCAGCAATAAGCTAAAAATTCCCCAGGTAAGAGGCCCCGCAAAAGAAAAAATACACAGTATTTCACTGTTAACTATATCAAATCAATCTGAGATATACTCATTAAAACTTGCCTGGAGTCTGGATACGGCATATTTTCTCTTGGATGACGCACGGTCTAATTTTCAACCAATAAACTATGATTTTTGTTTGAACTTCCCCTTAAGCAGGTTCAATGTTACAAAAAGTCAGGATGTCACTTGCATATTCTGTAGCAGCTGGTGTCAGGGCTTCACCACACTTACACCGAGTGACATATTCAAACTCAGGATGCATGTTTTTATGGCCATGGAATTATATTAAAGAGGAAAATATCTTTTGCATCATTTTTACACACAATTCCCCATAATTCAAAGACATGTCTAGAACTTTTGGAAACCTGGGAATCTCCACTAGGATTTAAAACGGGTCTTATATTCCAGGTTTGAATAAAACAGCTGCATTAGATGAAACCGCATATGAGATCAGTAGAGTTGCAGAGGTTAATACCACCCAAGGGCTGTTTGGGATGGCCGTCGCTTAATTTGTAAAACCAAATGCAACATGGCGGTTTCTGTACGGCAGCCAAAATGAAAACGCTCACCAGACTCACAAAAGCATAATCAGTAAATCAAATCTGAGGAGGACACTGGCAGCTGAAACATCTGTGAAACACTATCATGCAATGTTTTTCCACCACAAGTTTAAGCAAATTGAATACTAAACTGTATTATGCACGCCCAATAAAATCGAAACAACCTGCGCAGGGCACTTTTTCGCTTTAAAGAACTGCACCATTACACAGCAGCTTAGAACACTATTATATCTTGCATTTAAAAAAACTGTGCAGAACAAGAATATAAGAAAAGAAATATATACTCTGGGCTGGTGTTTTTCCTCAAGTTGCCTCCCGGACACTACCCCTTAACAGGCGAGAATCCGGCGACCCCTGACCTCTGACCCGAGTTCCCTGGAACAGCTTTCTAATGCGGCATTGTGCCCAAGGGGGCTTCTGGGAAATGCTCACGGATGTAGCACCCCATGGTAAAAGCACAAAAAAAGCATTTACATGAAAACTGAGAAAGAGAGAGAGGAAAAGAAAAAGGCAGATTGTTTTTGAAGCGGCTGCGCTCCGGCTCTACACAGAAGCTGTGGCACACCTCCAGTGGCGGTCCTGTGATCTCGCCTCTCTAATAACATGGAGACGACGCGCGCACCTAAAAGGCTAGCTGCGTTCTGGAGCTCGTTAACGGCCGCAGCTGAGAACACGAGACCTCCGGGCCTGTGGAAGCAGGCCTCACCTCGTAAACCCAATAAAGCAGTCAAAAACAACAGGACTTCACTGACAGCGGCGGCTTTTTACTAAAACACAGGGACTTCAGCCCAAGACATGCCATTATGGGCAAATAAGCCTCATGCTTGGGCGTTGCAGTGCTTTCCCTACGGGCTGAATTTCCATGAGGAGATTTCGAGTGAAGGCTTTTGGTGCTTACACCAAAATATGCCACACCGCTACACCGACACACCGGGACAACATTTCGAAAAAACACAGATGAAGTGGGAGGAAGCACCGATTCTGCGGCTTTTAAGGCCAAATACGTGAGAAGCGTTCGCTCTTCTTCACTCACCTTCATGTTGCCCAGTCTCCTTGCCCTGTCGATGACCAGGAACTTCTTGATGAGGTCTCTGGAGACAGAGAGAGCGGAAGACTTCATATCCTGCCAAATGGGAGCCACTTCCTGCTCATTCACTCCCAAGTCTGCTAGTGAATAAAATGTTTACACTGCAAAACCTGCCCGTCTTAAAATAGTCTTTTAATCTTATTGCGAGACTTAACTTCTCATTTTCTCTCTTTCAGGAAGAAAATATTAGCTTCTTTTCAGTTACAATGTGCTTGACAAATGAAATTTTCAAGCAAATTTAGAAATGAATCAAAATAATCTCACTTCATTGGCAGAATTTTTGTCTTGCTGAGAAATACATTATTAGAAATAAGTGTTTGAAGTCTGAAAGATAAAAATGCATGGTAAGATGGGATTATTTTTCAATGTTTTTGCAGAGTAGCTAGATGAGCTGAGGAGGGCCAAGCTGGCCTGGTAATTTTCCATGTTCAGATTTCACCCAACTGTTTAACAATTTGTATGCATGATAAATATCAATATCGTCCCAGGTTATTCTGGTATCATGCAGGCTGTGTGTCTGTTCTTAAACTTAAAAACTTAAGAACACTGAAGTCAAAACTGGCGCAGCCATCATAGCAAGGCAGGAGGACCTTGTAATTTCAGTGAGAAACTACTGAGGCAGTTAATTGAGCACACAACTCAACTGCTTACAGGGAAAACAAGGCAACATTGTCACTAATATCCCCCGCCACGGTAAGAATGGTCACGGGGGAGTGGGGTAAACTTGTTCCCATTAAACGCCCATACACCAAGTTCAGAGTCAAGGGCCATAACTCCATTAAAAAAAAAAATTCTCGGAAGCAACTGTCAAACTCATTCAATGGGATCATTAGTACTGGTCACCCACAGAATTTCATCCACGTAGGTGCAGTAGTTGCCGAGAGAACTTGTCCCCATTGCAACACCCATACACTTAAGTCCACGAACAGAGTCAAGGGCCATAACTAAAATACATTTTTGGGAATCAACTGTCAAGCTTACCCAGTCGGGTCATCAGTACTGGCCACAAACAAAATTTCATTCACATACATGCAATACTTTCCAAGAAAACTTGTCCCCATTGAACCCGGACGGATGGACACCATTCCAATATCCCCCGATCCACTTCATGGCAGGGTATAATTAACAAATCAGAGAACGGTTTATACGGCCAATGACCTCGCCTTCTGTACAAGCTAAACTAAAGCAGTGGTTAGCACTGTCGCCTCACAGCAAGAAGGTTGTGGGTTCAAATCCTGCCTGGGGCCTTCCTATGTGGAGTTTGCATGTTCTCCCTGTGTCTGTGTGGGTTTCCTCTGCATACTCCGGTTTCCCCCCCACAAAAACATGCATTATAGGAACACTCCTGCCCCTATGCCTGACCAAGGCATAACTGGCATTAGAACTGGAGCTGGTCCCCGGGTGCTGCTCTGTGGCAGCACACTGCTCATAACTATAGGATGGGTCAAATGCAGAGGACAAATTACCCCAGGGGGTTCGATAAAGTATATCTTATCAGCAAGTAAAAGTGAAGTAAACCAGCTGGTTGCAGAACTGCGCATTGAGAAACTGTGGTTATGGAGAAGGTACACTAGATGACCTCTTACATGCAAACCAGAACTTTCCACCTCAGGACAAAAGCGCTTCACGGTCTTCTGGCAGCAGCTAAGATGACAGCATGAACGCAGTCTTTCCTGCAGTCGTGCAGAGCCGTGCAGCTCAGTCTGCGGGTCAGAGTTAGAGGCACACCCAGCAGACCGCAGCTCGGATTCCCGCTGCGGTAACACAGACGGATCCGACTGTGCTCCGACCGAGGAGAGGCAGTGACGCATCCTAGACCCCGTGCCAAACCGCTGTCATCGCACACCGCTGGCACGCTGAGGGGCCGTGACTGTATGAAAGCCATGTTTCTGTACATTTATTTGGCGGTTATGACATCAGAAGCTCTCTTCAGGAAGCCCCTTACACCATGCGGCTCCTCCCATCCTTTTCCCCTGCGTTAGCCTATAGAATCAGCTCTTATAAACTGGAGAGTCAGCATTCAGCAATAGACCTGCAGGATTGCACCTTTAGCCTCGATTTGTGAACGTTTGACTTGGTATGCAGGGGTTGCCGTTTCATGGTTCCCTTGGAGGCAACAGAGTCGAGCGCAATTTCAGAGGTGAGGCTGGCTTCGCATTTAATGAGGGCGATCTCAGCTGCGATCACAGGGCGCACTTCTCGCCGCGTTTGAAAGACGCAGACTAACTCGGCCCTTCAAGCCATGGCTGCTTTGCTCCAGGCCAATATAGCAGAATCACAGAGCGAGACGGGGCTGTAAGCTGTGAGCGATCCTGTCTCCAGACTCACCAGCCTGAGGAGGCAGACAGGTAATCGGGGGGGGGGGCAGTGGGGTACTCTGGGTGAGGGGGAGCAGTGCGGTGTTGTGAAACACTTTCCGTCCTTTTCTGTCCCTTTCCCCCATGCTCAGTGGAAAAGCCAAAAAAAAAGACAAAAACTAAAAAAAAAAAGGAGACTTCGGAGGACGTGCTGTTACATGCCCAACGCACGCGAGGCCACAGCGACACTCCAATGCTCAGCCCTCAGTAAGGCGATGTGCAAAATGACAATGAGTGTCATGTCAATAAACAAAACAGAACAGACTTTCTATCTGCTCTCTACGCAAGGCTACAACAAACAAGCACATTATACAGTAAAAGGCTTCAGAGCGATACTGCTGTACCAGTTTCAGGTACAAAAACTAGCAAGAAAACCTGACCCTGACCCTAAACTCTGTCAGTACACACCCAGGAAATATAACATGTTCTCTGGAGGTCTCGGTGGGAGATGGAAAGCACCCAGACTGGATTAGGCCGTAACACCCGGAAGACGAGAGAAAGAGAAAAAATGAATTGGCTGGACTCCATCAGACGACTTGGCATGGAAATAGAGACTGGTGCTGTAATTCCTGCCATCGCTCAGCCCGTCAGGAGCCCGGGGGTTATTTACGGCGGGGATTCCCTCCGAACCAAGTGGAGCAGCCGTATCCCTCTGCAGGCCCGGGCGCAGTAATCTCTTGCTGCTGTAAGACAGGAGCACGCCCGCGCGTCGCTAGCACCGTCGCCTCTCCCCACAGTCTAAACCCGTGTCCGACTGGCAGCTGGGGCTCGTAATGTGGGCGCATTACTCCAGCCTGTAGGATGACCGAAGTCCCACAGGGGCTGTAATGAGCAGGCGCAAAATGGCCAAACGTGTCGCAAGGTCGCAGTTCCATCACTCCGTCCGGTTAGAGTGCGGAACTGCAGCAGAGGGTGTGACGCAGGGGGACTGAGCTGGGGGGACAGTGTGCGTACAATAGCAAACATCAAAACAACGATCACTACTGATCCGCAATCCCACCTTCAGTCCAGTCAGTTTCAATCCATGCAGAATTTATTCGAGACTCCGTTCATGAGGCTATGGATAAACAGACCCAAATTTTTTTGGCACCAGTACAGATGCCATGCAAATGGTATTGGTCAATTTGGAGCAATCCTTTAAACAGATAACGGAGAGGGGCAGAGGTGACTGGAATTCGGCTTGAACTTGATCAACACGATCACAATTAATTTACAATAAGCTCGATTTAGCATATTTTAATGCCCCTGTTTTTAGATATAATTACACGTCAAGAATCAGTGATCGTTGTGTATGCAATAAATCTCATAATTAGCCTTTAGCAAGCAGTGACATCATGCATACTATGTAGATGAACCAAAATTGACCATTAACGGCATAGTTACCATTCTTGAGTCAATTTTCAATTAAATTTATTCCCCGACTGAACTGAAGACGGACGTGAGGGTTTGTGCATTGGATTGGCGGCCTTCAGTCGCGATGAAAAATACTGACAACTAAATGAGTTCTCAACGTTTCGCGAATATTAAAGGGTTCACACGAACGATCTGCAAAAGCAGAAAAAAGACTCAATGGTGCCTTTGACCATAATGTCAAAGTGATAAAGTGGTGGGGCAGGAATGTAGCGCTGGGCCATGAGTGTCCGCTGGAGTACACAAACACTCCGTTTCTACAAGGTCATCTTAAGGCAATGGAGCTCATGGGATTCTTTTCATGGAAAAACCATCATAACAGAGTCAAATCAGGCCGCCAATTTAGCCGCTCTCTGCAAACCCAGTCGAATTAACCCTGCTATCAGGCTATCAAAGTGGAATAATAATTACAGTAAACATCATCTAACAGGGTGAGAGTGTTTTTTTTGGGGGAAAAAAAAACCTCCAAAAACAAAGCTGTCTTAAGTCTCTTAAGGCCTTCTTACTTGACGTAGAAATCCAGATGCCGAGGGAAGTCGAGCTTTCCAGCCAGGATCTTCTGATAGATGCCAAATGGATTGTCATCAAAAAACGGCGGGTACCTGGGACGAGGACACAAAAAAAAGAAAAGAAGATGAAAAAATGAGCAAGTTATTCATCATCCCGTCAAAGGAGAGAGATTAGAAAGGCTCGGCCATATTGTGTGTCGGCTGCTGTGAGTAAACTCAAAACACACCACTCTCAGATAATGGCTCTTTCTCATGAACACAAGGGGCTGGATTCTGGCTCTCAGTTCAGACAGCTGGAAACGAGGAGCCTTTCCGCTGAATCTGTGTAGAAATTCCCCTTTCAAACAGCCCTAAAGGAGAAACGGCTGTATGACTACGCAACGTATGGGAATGAAGATATCCGCTATGGTGCAGGGCACTGAAATTGCGATTCCGCCAAACGCTCCCTCCTTGTCCTGCAATGCCTGTGCACTCATTCAGAGCCCAATTCCCAGAGCTCATACACCGGACAAACCATTATTTGTGCTCCAGTAACACAGCAAACCTTAAGGCATGTCCACGCATGGCCGGCCAATAAACAGACTGTCCTCTGGCTTCCAGAGGTGTTGGAAACCCATGCTGGACATACCTCAATCCCGGTTTGCAATCCAGGTCCATTATCACTGCATTATTTAAGGCAATTTCAATGCAATTTGCTGGCAGAACAAGTCAATGAGAAACTTGGAACGAAGAGCTAAGTTTTCTGAAAGCTCTTTATCTCCCAAAATTAAAAATTTGATCCAAGAAATCTTTCTTCTCAGGATCTCTTCTCAGGACAGATGAGAAATCTGCAAAAGTAGGCTGTGCATTTCTGGCAAACAAACAAAAAGGTCTGAGGAAAAAATAGGTTGCATATGCTAAAGCTATACAAATAAAAGGCCAAAATAGACATTCCATAGACAGTACTTTTTCTTTTTTTTGCTGTGACTATTCTGCATGTTGAAACTAGCAGACTGGAAGCTTGCAGAGAGCTGTTAAAATCTCCGATATTTCTATGGTTGCGTCTGGGAAACAGCCAGAAAGCAATATTACAAAGGTGTGTGAAAATCTCATTACGGTTTTACTGCTGAACTCGACTGGGGAATGGGGGAGAAAAAAGAAAGAGGCCAACATGAGATTAGCATCAGAAGCCGTACGCGTTACGAACATCACATCAGTTCAGAAAGCAAGGATAAGAGGGCATGCTGAATTATATAGTGGAAAGAACAGGGACTCCTCCAAGGTCCAAACAGAGCTGTGCTTGGGGGAGAGGCGTACAGGACACCCTTCATTTAAAGTTTGGAAGGTTCCGGAGTTGGCACGGAGACCAAGACTCTTAATGTAGGTACCAGGCCTAACCTGAACGCAGCCATCCTCCCACCGTCCACAATCCGCCGCTGGAGTGCTCAATGACAATGGGCACAGACGCGAGGTTGCCACGTTTACCATTAATGGAGGGCCGTACGACTGCTCCTAACAAAGGGGCATTACGCAACTGTGGCCCAGGGTTTATGTAATGCCTGAGGCAATGCTAAAATTCCACTCACAGGAGGCAGGAGAGAGGAAAATAACAGACGCTCACGAGGGTTCTCTGCCATTAGAAACAAAACAGACTCGTAAAATCAAAGGCTCCTGTTAAGCCCAGGCCAGTCCTACTGCTCACTCCATCTAAAAGCAAACCGCCAGCACTAACCAAGCTTAAAGACGTTTGGGACGAACATCTCACCTTTGACTAAACAACAAGATGCTCACTTGTAAACAATACCGTTCGGCTCCACAGATTAGTGAGCAGTGTGGCTGGGTAATATATCACTATTGTAACATAATGAGACATCGTCTGCGGTTTTGGATATCACAACATCAAAATAGGATGCAAGTGTTGTCTTTTCTGGTTTTAAAGTCTGCATTTCAGTGAACAGATGCAGTTTTTTCACATTAGACCGTTCTACCTATTGTCTGTCCTAGATTGGTCATTACATCCACATTACTGATTATAAAAAATAGCGTTGTGTATTCGTTATATGAAAGAGCACCAACCGTTATCCTTACAATACCGTCACAATATGGATATCAAGGTATTCGGTCCACAATATTGTGACATAATTCTGACCATATCACACAGCCCTAGCGAGCAGAGCACCCGTGGTTAAGGGTCTTGTTTGTTAGTCAGCACAAAGCCCTTCATGTAACATGAAGCGGGTTTGTGAACATCATTGAAGATTCGTGTGGCTTCACAGACTTGGGAAGAAATCTTTTCGGAAGTGCATGTGACATTTCTACTGTCCCAAGGAAAGCAGGAGACACGAAGCGAGATAAGCATGTGATCGTAAAGTTGTGAGGGCCGCCAGACTATAAGGAACATTTATTTTGGCTTCTGAGCACTTCTCTTGCTTGTTCAGACCACAGGAACAGAGAGGATGATTACTTTGGGGACGGACACTTCAAAGGGTCGCAGATTTACGGGAGTGAATGTTAGCCTGGCAGGATGCTGTAAATATCTTAATCGCGGCGAAAGGAGAACGAGCCTCAGCATGCGCCCTGGGGCCGCAAGCCAGCCGGCCAACCCCCACAGCGAGGAGCGCCACGTGGTGTCACTCGCTTCCCGTGGTCCAACTGGCCATTCGAGACGAGAGGAGAGACGGAGAAGACGAGCAGCGAAGGAACGACGTCAAAGGGGCGAACTGTGAAATTTATCAGACTTTTTTTTTTTTTCCGTTTTCGCACGGCGAGCGGCTGTGCAAACACACGGAGGTATATTTTGACACCGGCGCTCAGCAGGGAGAGGGGTTGATAGTTCTCTAGTTCTCACTTGGGTTCAGAAGCAGCCTCCTTTCCCGGACGAGGCCTCCTATTTGCTCACAGCACAGATCAAACCGTGGAAGGGAGAGCTTCCTCTCATTTTCGCCGTTTGTCGATTGGCGTGGTAGGCCAACCACAACACCTCCCGCCACCCTCCTGCCCGCAAGGCCCAGGTTTCGGTTGGCGAGGGGTCAGGGGGGGGCCTCAGGTCCTGTGAAAGGTACACACTGAGGCAGGCTGCAGGGGGGGACACAACCCCAGTCCCACCCATGCCGCTGGGATGCAGGTCATCAGTGTGCAGCTGCTGAGCGAGGAGGTGGGGGGTGGGTTAACGGCACTGTTCAAACACATGGATAAGTAAAGTTCAAACCCTTTTGGGACCAATGCTGAAATTGAATACTGAATGTTAGTCAAAGTCAAGGTGCCAAACACATTCCCCAGTCACAGAGGCGTCTGTGCACTGTCGGTTACAAAATCCTCAAAGCTAGTTGTCAACTGATCAGTTGAGATGGCGACGATAGCTTAAAAAGGACCTGCACAGACAGCTAAGGAGGCTAAATCTAGTCAAAACGGCACAGCTCACAAAAACATTCTTGCCTGCCACAGAGGCAGTGACACGTAAGAAGTCATCATATTAAGAAATGGTGGAGAAAACAAATCTAGACAATCTCCAAGCCATAAACCTGCCGAGAGGGCCACGAACTCAGTAGGAGAGGTCAAAGGTAACAGACGTACTGAGGCTCAGCACCTCCTGGTTAACACGCCCCAGCGCCTGCGACTCGTATTATTAGCAGGACACAAAGTGCATTACTGATGCCTTCCCGTTCCAGCCTTTAACTACAGGTAAGACACCGGGAGTGACTTCATTTCCTCTGCCTTAATTATCCCCACACTGCAACCGCAGAGCGATGCAGACGATTCAAAACTACACGGGTGGTTAAAGTGCCGCACTTCTAATTAGAGGCTGATTAACTGTGGTGGCATATTAACAACAAAGCAGGATTTCCGCATTCCAGACACCGGCGATAAATCTCGCTGTAGCTCAACATTGCCCTTACTGGCCGAGCTCTTCCGTCAGACTTTTTTCATCTGAAGGCAAACCTCGCAACAAGGGCGGGACAGGGCTAGGCTACATTGGCTGCAACAGGGTGATGCATGCACACTTTAAATAATGTGCCATGACATTTTTAACAGCGAAAGATAATGAAGAATAGACATTTGAGATTCATAAACTTCAAAATTACTTCAAAAAATTGATTTTAAAATGGGGCTGGTAAAATAAAAAACGGTTTGATACGCTACTGTTTTTTTCTTTAGAAATACTCAATTCAAGCTATTCTTGCATTATACACCAGCCTCACTGACTGCTTAAAATGCTTAAGCCATGCGACTGATACAAACAAAAAAATAGCAGATAATGCTCCTTCAGCGGATGGCAAGAACTGTAGCTTTCAGCTTTATGAGGACTCAGAGGCTGAGTTCAAGTGAACAAAACCGGCTTCATATCATGAAATCATTTTCTGTGTTTCTTTATTAAAGAATGCATAAGTATGAAAAAAATATGGTGACTGTAGATGTTTAACTGTTGAGCTTGTGCACAGTTACCCTGTCAGAGAGCCCACAGGAGAGGCAGTAAACTTGAGTATTCGGGGAGAGAGAGAGGGGGCGCCCAACAGCTTCTGTATTAAAGCATTTCCCTGAGCAAGCACTCCCGTCCTAAACTAATTACTGCCAGCATCCCGATAAGCCCCTTCATCTCAGCATCGTACACCCAATCGGAAAAAATGACGATCGCTCACGGCATTCCAACACTATTTTTGGATTTATTGCAGGTAAAACCACTCTGAATAATTTTATGTACAACGATGCAGCAATTTCGTTTTTCAGTTCTGCAGAAACTTATGTAGATCTACAGCACAGAGGAGGTGCCGGTATGCCATTAATAACTGCAAGATATTACACTTTTAGATTTCTTGTGTTCACTAGAAGGACAGCCCCAGTCGACAAGAAGGTTACACACAGTGCAAAGGTCTCATTTTTGCCCCCGCCCACATGAGTACACTTTATAACATGTGGAAATTGAGGCTGCCATGAGGCTGCTGGACATCATGAATACAGGATACTCCTGGAAGCAGAAATTAAGGTTTGTAGTCCTATTGGCTCCCTACAGCAGCACAAACTCTTCCCTACAGCAGCACGAACTCTCCATCGTTAATTATGCCCAGTGCATACGCAGTATCAATGATCACAGTAACCCAGTGCGGGTTCACCATTGCCATCATTGCTGCTGCGAAGTCACTTATTGGTACACGCCACATGACGAGTTTAAATTACTTCAGTCAAGTGATTGATTGCATTTACAGAGGTGTTGAGTGAAATATACATTGCTGCTACTTTTACTCAACGATGGTTGTCCACTAGTTTGCCAAACTAGTGGAAGTCCACAGTGTCCACATCCACACAAATCTCAAACTCCATATTGATACAAATAGAGGTGGAAATGCTATCCAGAATATTCAGAGAATCTGGGACACGCAGCAGGGGAAAGCTGCTCCCACTCGGGTCTGATTTGTGGTATCGACTGACTGACCTGCAGCAGACTTGTTCTCCTCAAACCACTGGTGGGTCACAATTAATGTAACTTCTACTGCCCCCTAGTGGTGAGCCTATAACTGCAGCACCTCTTTTCATATCGCCTCCCTGACCTCTGATCCATCCTTCCACATGCCCACCACACGGACTGTAATCGTGTCTGAATTCCACATACCCCAACACTGGAACATGTATGGATTGACCATTTTGGATTGATTGTAACTCCACCAATTTACATGTGCTTTTCTGTGTTCTTTCATGCATTTTATTTTCTTTTAAAGCATATCTTGCTTGAGCAACACATTAGCAAAATTGAAAGGCATCAAATTCTGCGGAAAAATATACTGACCTCATTATTCAGACAAGCAAGCACATCTGCTGCTCAGGGGAGCATTTTTCCACGTTTTGCCTGTCCTGAACACACAAACATCCCCAAAAATAAAATAAAATGAACATTATTAAATTTTAATAAAGTCTGAGTAGCACTGGGCTCATTTTGTCCTCACAAACTGACGAATGCGCAAAGCCGCAGTATCGTAACAGCCCCGACAGCGATCATTCATTCTTTATAAAGCCCGATCCCCTTAGCTCTGGGTAAAAATAGAACAGGAGGTATACCCCAGACGCTGGGGAGCCCATTATGCACAAAGCGTTGAGCAATGCCCGAAATATCCAGCGGCAGCGTACTCCCGGGGAAGTCCTTGCGTGACTGCGATTCCAGCGGGCTGTCAGAGATGGACTCCAGTGCTCATTAGAGAGGGGGAAAGGCCACATGGTGGGGATGTTGCTCCAGCTATCGGCGCAGGGAAAACAGAGGCGCTGCGGCTCGAATGTGCAGCGCTGGACGGAGCAGTGAAGAGCAGGGCTAACGTGAGAGGGTGGACATGCACTTTACTTGGCTAATGTTACTATGCAAAATACTGTGAGTAAGGCGGGAGTTGGTCAATAAAATAAGTAAACATAAATATTTGCCGTAAAGGATCACCAGCTATTGTTGCAAGGCGATAAGATGCACTTTATTGAACCCTGTGTGGGAATTCATCCTCTGCATTTAACCCATCCTGTAGTTCAGGGCAGAGCAGCACCAGAGCAGCACCCGGGGACCAACTCCAGTTCCTTGGTCAGGGGGAGCCCGTTTAGGAGTGTTCCGATGACGCATGTCTTTTCTGGGTGGGGGAAACCGGAGTACCCGGAGGAAACCCACGCGAACATGCAAACTCCACACAGAGAAGCCCCAGGCTGGATTCCGACCCTCGACCTTCTTGCTGTGAAGCAGCAGTCCTAACCACTGCGCCCCTGTGCACCCCAACAGCAGATAAAGCAACTGCCACATTTTTCTTTTTTTACTGAATGAAGAGCATTGAAGATCATAATTCTGTAAAACAGATAAAAATAAACATCTAAAAACAAAAGAGCTTCAGTAACTTGCTTGCACTTCAAGGACTGCTAATCTAGAGAAACAAGTGCACCGCCAATCGGCGAATGTCGTATTGCTGCGCAATAATAGTCCCCTACCAGGGTATGCATATTATATTTCCTAAAAAGTAGGTCAGTGACCTGAATAGGATACATGACACACCCTCTCCCCAAGATGCATCCACACACAAACTTTGATGTTCCTAGGTCATACGGTTTTGAAGTTATGGAGTGGACACGAATGCGGACGGACGGACTGACGGACGGACGGAGTGCAATCCTATAGTCCCCTCCGTTTCCGGTAGGGGACTAATTAAGATGGACAGTGAGAATTTTGTCAATGCGTCGGCTAGTAGATTCATCAACATTCAATGAAAACACACCTTTTTTCCCCCAGCTTCCTGTTAAAAGCGGTGCCTGAACTCTGGGCGAATGCCATGGATATTTGATACAAACCGTTTTGACAGCATTTTTCTCTTCAGCTGGCTTTTCACACAGATCGACAAGCCGCAGAGCGATTGTGTTCCGTAATGAACACGCAGACGCGTATGTTTTTTCCAAAAAAACTACATGCATCAGTCACTGATGTCACATCTCTTGCTCCCGGTAATCTGCTAGCGTGAGAGAGAGTGGACAGTAGCTTTGTGTCTGAAATCATGGCGAAAGATCACTGTCTTTCCACTGGTTCTGTGTTGTAGCCCTTTTGAGTAAACAGTACAGCGGAGAAACTCCACGCTCCCTTAATTTATGGCACCAACTATCTAATGATTTCCCATCTACACCTTTTTCCGATATCTATGGTCAGTGGCATTCATTTTTGAGCGTTTTCTCGATGATGCGCTCCTTTGCCAGGTTTCACAAGTTTTGTTATCACTCTTGATCTGTACGGGTAGCCTGCCGCCTTTAGCCTAATTAATACAGCAAACCAGCATGAGAATGCATCAGCGTAAAGGCAATAGAAATTAGTATTAGCTGTTTATTGGATTAAACATAAATTACTCTTATACCACTGGTAATTCAGATGTATCGCCTCGCTACACCGAACAAGATTAGATAAAATGCACCCAAAAACAAAACACCCCTGATGTGAGGTTTTGCTGTTGTTTGTATTTTTGAGAATAGTTTGTGAATCTAATGGCCATGCATCACAAATCCAGCACAGCGCCAGTGAACATTGAGCCCGGTCACCTTCATGGAGAGAAAATGTTGTCACAACAGCCCTGTTAGCAATCAATAAGGTAAAACCAATATGCGATTTCACTTTCTGACTAATAAAACCATGATTAATTTAGTACTGAGAATCAGCACTGATTGGAGCCAGTTCATTTCATGAAGGTAACCTTTTTGAGTTAATCTAGTCAACTTCAACAGGATCATTTAATATTTTACACGAGGACTTACATTCTACTCCTATAATAACCTCGCCCCCCCCAATCTGGCTGGTGAGAGGCATCTGGGTTGCGCAGTTGTTAGCGCTATTGGCTGTAGCCTCTGTAGGTCCCCGTCAGCCAGGACCTCTCGGCATGGCGTTCTCCCCGAGATGATGTGGGTTTCCTCTGGGTACAACGGTTTACCCCATCCTGAAAAACATGCACTATAGGACCAGTCCTACCAGAGTCCCTGACCAAGGCTCTAGTTTTAGAACCAGATTTGATCCCTGGGCGCTGCATTGTGGCTACGCACTGCTCATTAGGAACAAGGATTCATCAAATGCTCCTAAGTGGCCAGGACGGGTCAAATGCAGAGGACTTCTCACCCCATGGGGTTCAACAAAGTATACCCTACATCTTATCATCTCATCTCATGCATGTTAGCCATGGACTGTCCATGATTATCAGTTGATACTGAGAGTTTTTCAGACCGGAATGCAGGCCTGGCCTGGGTTTGGAGGAGCAGGGTGTCCTAGTGACAAGGTCTCTGAAAACCTCTGATGAGACCAGCCTTAAACAGACACTGATAATGCAGTCGTCCACAAAGGATGAGCCCAGAAACTTTAAACAAACTGCTGCGGCAGGACAAGCCCTCTGGCTCACACGTACTTGCTGGTAACTCAGAGACTGAGGAGGAGAAATCCTACACGAGGCAAAGCTGGGGTCCAATTCAGTACAGCTGCCCGGAGTCATCAATCGAAAGAGCAGAAGAGAGAGGGAGGGGGAGAGAGGGAGGGAGAGATGGAGAGAAAGAGAGAGAGAGAGAGAGAGAGAGCGTGAGTGTCAGAGGACCGGTGAGCTGCAGTCTGACAGAAGAGAGTAACTGACAGTGTCAGAAAGAGCAGAGCTTCAGCAGGAGATGGACAGATCAGGGAGAAAACAGGCATAGGGAAGAGAGAGAGAGATGGGGGCGAGAAAGTGCGAGGGAGAGAAAGGGAGGGAGAGATGGAGAGAGAATGGGAAAGGGGAATGAGAGAGAGGGAGAGAGGGGAATGAGGGAAAGGTGATGTCAGAAAAAAGAGGGGGAGAGAGCGGTGGGATGGAGGGAGAGAGAAGTAAGAGGGGAGAGGTAGGGAGAGAGAGAGAGAGATGGACGAGTCACACAGGCAGATGCAGCAGCAGACATACAGACAGAACTGCACTTTGGGTAGAGGCCCGTATCTGCGCCTCTCATGACATCATCCGCCCCAAATCTGAGGGCAACTGAAGGTGGAGACCCCAGCTCACCGCGTCACATCCCACAACCCAACGCTCCGTCCGAGAGATTGAGAGCTGAGCTTGAGATGTGACCGCGGCAATAATTCACATCAATGTAAGGATTTACAGAGGAGATACAGATATTCACACCTCCATCAGCAACAACTGATCCCACCGGCCAAGTGTGGAGCCTGTGTGAGGGTTCAGGGTTCAGCAGAGATAGGAGTTTAAGGGTTCAGGGTTCAGCAGAGTTGGGAGTGTAAGGGTTCACGGTTCAGTAGAGTTAGGAGTGTAAGGGTTCAGGGTTCAGTAGAGTTAGGAGTGTAAGGGTTGAGGGTTCAGTTGAGTTAGGAGTGTAAGGGTTCAGGGTTCAGCAGAGTTAGGAGTGTAAGGGTTCAGGGTTCAGCAGAGTTAGGAGTGTAAGGGTTCAGGGTTCAGCAGAGTTAGGAGTGTAAGGGTTCAGGGTTCAGCAGAGTTAGGAGTGTAAGGGTTCAGGGTTCAGCAGAGTTGGGAGTGTAAGGGTTCACGGTTCAGTAGAGTTAGGAGTGTAAGGGTTCAGGGTTCAGTAGAGTTAGGAGTGTAAGGTTTGAGGGTTCAGTTGAGTTAAAAGCCCC
Organism: Gymnothorax reevesii; assembly: GCA_029721435.1. NCBI lineage: Eukaryota > Metazoa > Chordata > Actinopteri > Anguilliformes > Muraenidae > Gymnothorax > Gymnothorax reevesii. Next base: position 60,720,051 of record CM056587.1, on the reverse strand, counting down.
AGAATGGCTTCCAAGTTTCTCAGCACTATTAAAATTCACCTCCTGTCAAGAGATTCGCAAATCTGCGGAGTTAAGATGGTAATAAAAGCCCTGCTTATCAGTTTCATTGGCCAGATGTTTTCCACAGATTTGTCTAAGCTCCAGGACCTGCATGATGTGTAGTGTGCCGGCGATTTATTCCCGATGTGCGGAGTATCACAGGAGCTGCAGATCAGTGGAACAGCAGCTTACCCGGCCAGCATCTCGAAGATCAGCACACCGAGCGCCCACCAGTCGACGGCGCGGCCGTGCCCTTTACTCTGGATCACCTCCGGCGCCAGGTACTCTGGTGTCCCGCACAGTGTCCAGGTCCTGCACAGGAAACACGGGCCCCATTACGGCACCAAAACACTACCGCTTCATTTCTCTCTTTAAACATTATTTAACCAGGCAAATTCCACTGAGAACAGGTTACTCTACTTCAAAGATGCCCTAGGAGAAATTCCAGATAGAACAGTTTCACTTAAGGAAAGGTAGAGAGACAGGGGTAAAGCCTCTTTTGCAATTTTATGGTCAAGGCCCTTGTTTGAGGGCCCAATAGTAGAATTTTTCCAAATTATTCTCCACAGAAGCAAGTCAGAATCTCAGGCCCAACCATAAGCTTGAGCTTCAGTTACCAGTCAAGCAACTTACCACACGGCTGCCGTCCCGCCCCAGCATTATAATCCAAAGCAGCATAGAATATGACATGCTGTCATGACTCAGAGTCCTGTCACGGCGCGGATGTCCGTCACGATTCGTGGACGGGGCATTCCGCAGAGCAGTAAGAGTACTGTACTTAGAGGGCCAATGCAGGGGAGAGACTGAGAGCACAGCGGCTCGTCCGGGACTTGGAGCTCATTAAGCCACACAGCGACCCTTCAAAAGGAGCCCGCCGACCCCAATTACCCAACTCTAATTACCGCCACGTGGCTCTGAGCGCCGTTAATTTCCATAAGGCTGTTCTCCACAGACCCATGCACTCGCGAGTCTCGTCCTCGGAAGCATAACGGGCACGCCGGGACGAGCTCCGCACCCCCCCCCGGCGTCACGCCGCGCGCCAGGCGCTACGGTAATTAGAGCTGCTGTCTGTCGTGACCGACGCAGTGGCAAGGACCGCATAGCGCCAGTGGGAGGACCATCTAAAGTATGCGCTACAAGGGTAGCATCTCTCTCCCTCTAATCTTCTTTTATTCACTGATAATTCATGAAAGGGAGGTGGAGGTGTTGCGATCACTTGAGTGTGTGTGTCTGTCTGACTGTCTGTCGGTCTGTCTGTCTGTCTGTGTGTGTGTCAGTAGGAATACTCAAGGAGTATTCAACTTGTATGTATGCGTGTTTGCCAGCAGCATTATTCAAAACCTGTTCAATGGATTACCACATCACTTAATGAGCAGTTGGACTGTGAGAATGGTAAGAGGCAATTATATTTCTGGGCCTATCGGCATACAGTTCTGGATTCTACAGCTGTTTACACGTGCTGGTGGATCTAAACCAGGTGGGGGCGGCATGCGCACTCTGAGAGCCCTCTGGTTATTTCTGGGTCTGCTGCACAGAGGTCAATCAAGGCCACAACTACTAACAGTAAGCAAGCTGTGACTTTATATCTAAGCGTTTGTGGTCCGACAGAATAACAAACTTGGCGCACAGCCAGGTAACACGGCTGGTGAAGTGCACATGATTTTCTAAAGGTATAGATCAGACACCTTCAAAGCCAACACAGCAGGCACCAGCAGGGGGCGCGACAGCGACAAGGAGAGGAGAGCGGTGCATTCTTTCGGAACGGCCGGCCCCCCAGGGCGGCCCGGCAGATCAACGCACAATTTGCTGCAAAAACAGGCTGTCCCCCCCGTGGGATCCCCGCCGCCAGCGGTCACTGAACCCCCTAACGAGAGCCGCGCACTGGGGAAGGCAGGCGGTCCGCCTGAGCCGCTCTGCTCTCTGATTGTGCCGCACTTTCGGCTGTAGGTCTCCCAAACGGCCAATGCACCCGACAGCGAGTGCCGCTGGCGCAAGACTAAGAGAGCAGAGCTGAGAGTCTGTCAACCGGAGTGACTGTTCTCCAGTCCCTAAAATGGGATCATTTTCTGCAGAGAAACAAGCGGCATCCCTCAACCTCTTCACAACATCGCCCTCTCTATCAGTGTCCGTCATTTACGAGCACCAATGAGCAGCACTCTAGGACTGAATAAACCAAAGGTGAATCTTGGTGCGCCATAACCTGGTTTCAGTATTTTCAGTTTTTTTGCTGGAATGGCTTTGACCTATAGCGGTCTATAACGCGACTTCTGAGCCAAAGGCTTTCAGCTACGCTAAAACTTCGCCCGAAAAACACCCATGTAACCACGAGCAATCAGCTTAAAAGAAGCATTTAAAATATGCGGGACATATGCGCATTTGGACGGGGGGATCAGTTCATTCCAATTACGTCCAGCAGGTGGCACTGTGAACCCGCAACACAACATGCGGACGCTTTCCCTCGCCGTCTTGGAACTGCAGCCGAAGGACCATTTAAGTCGGGGTTGTTGTCTTCCAACTGCATTTGATGCATATTCTTTCCCTTCCATTTATATAAGTAGGTCACTCGCACATCAGAGAAACGTCTCCAGCAATTGTATTTTCCCTACGCAGGGCTGAGGGAGATATAAATGTGAGCCATTATGTTCACATTTCAGGGTGCTCAGACTGATTGTCTTCCGCGTTCAGGAAAAGTCTGGGCGGCCTGCAGTGCACCCATTTCTCACCTCACATCTTTTATTGCCTCCACTCTCTCTCTCCCGCTACGAGGCCTGCACAATCACTCCCTTTCAAGCTCTGAAAAATAATGATAGCCAGCGGTTCTGCTCAGTAAATCTGACTGGAATTTGAATATCTTCCTTTCGCTTCGCTCTCGAACAACTTCATTAACGCGAAGCGTTCGAGGGCCGCAGACAGGAAGTGGAGAGGTTTGAGCTAGTGCTCGATTCCGATGCGAACAAGGAACCACGCCTGAGCCGGAACGTGAGCCCCTGTCCTTGAGAGTTGGGGAGACGGTTTCCAAGTCCGCAGGAAGGCACAGCTCCTCGTTTCATCGTGCCTGACCATCAGCGTGCTGATCAATAGCCAAGGCACTTCACTGCTTGTCAAACAGGATATGGATTCAGAAATGACTAAGCTAAGCATTATGGGGACAGAAAGCTTTTCTCAATCATCCTAAATGACACCAAAACAGCACTTTGCTCCTGCAAGCTCTCCTGCAGCCAAACTGTTTACTTGGCCACAGAGACACATATAGGAAGACCTGAGGGGCGACGCGTACCTGTCGGTCAGTTTCTTGGCAAAGCCGAAGTCGGTGAGCTTGATGTGGCCCTCGCTGTCCAGAAGGATGTTCTCAGGCTTCAGGTCCCTGTAGACGATCTCCTTGGAGTGCAGGTACTCGATGGCGCACACAATCTCGGCCGAGTAGAAGAGGCCTGTGGCATTGTTGAAGCGACCCCTGGTGCGCAGGTAGCTGAAGAGCTCGCCACCGGGCACATAGTCCATCAGCATGTAGAGGAACACCTCGTCATGGTGCGTCCAGAACCTGCACGGCCCGAACCCGACACCCTGGGTCAGCACAATTACAGCAGAGCACGACTCCACCGGAGGCCAGGTTGAACTGAATTCAATTACAACGAAAAACTTTTAAGTTCACGGCCCAAGAATGGGAAGAAATCAAACTGCAAAGGAATGCAAGCCAACTCTGATAACTAGTATGTAGAGCAATAAATCAGCCGAATACACATGGCTCCCTTAACCTCAGTTCAGGAATCCTTACATGCAAATTCCTCTCTACGGTCCCTCGTTAATAAGTTGCGTGCCATATGTTCATAAACGAGACTGAAGTATGTTCAGCACATGCTCCAACCACTGAGACTACGAGGCATGAACTGGCAGTGATCATTAATTAGACCGGTGGGGATTTCGATGGGTTAAATACGATATCGTGTCATATCAATTTTTCCCCATTTCTCATTCATCTACTCACCCGTCTCAGGATTCGCACAGCGCAAAAGATTTACTGATGCCGAAAAAATCAGTCTCTCGGTCAACACTCCCGCATCTTCTGTCATCACTGGCTCTTTTACACTTTCCTGCTTCTAACTACGGCGCTCTCAAAACCATTTCTATGGACTGCTGTGTAGTAAGTTCTGCCATGCTTCAATGCAGTAAACCCCCCCCCCCCTCCCACTCCCCACTGCCATCTGATTCATCTTCATCCATGTTTTCAGGAAATATGAGCCTGACTTTACCAATAATTTATTCATTTATTAAAATTGAATCCCTCTGTCCAGACAGAATTTAGAAATGGATTACATTACATTACATAACAGTACATAAACACATTTGTTGGTTGATTTGACGGTTCACAATGTGGTGGAGGAGTGAATGGCAGGGCTTTCAGTCTGGCAAACACAGCAATAACCAGGTCTAATAAATTAATCATTCCAAAATGGCACTAATCTTGCAAACTTTCAGAACAAGTAAGCATTAGAATTTTGAAAGTGTGGTTGGTGTAAAAGCCAGAGCAACCAAGTACAGCCCAGTGCAAGTTTCAGATGCTGTATTCCACCGAGAATAGAATCGAGGGATTCCGCCCCAGGACAGGCCAGAGAGAAGGTCTCCTTTATCTCCAAACAGCAGGTCAAAGAACCACTGCTGTAATAACTGAGGTCAGGAACAAGCGGCCAATTACAGCCTGTCACAGCCAGGCAGCAAGGGGAGTAACCAGGGCTCGGGGAGTAACAGGGCTTAAGAGCAGGGCTCTCCGAACGATGTTAGCCTCCATGCTACAGCACAGCTAACGGGGCCATTATGCTCCATCGATATACTCCCGCGTCAAGGCAGAGCGCAGAAGCTTCTAGGCCTGGGGGAGGAAGACGCAAAGGTAAACTGATCCTTAAAAATGCATCCGAGGGTCACACCACACAAAAATAATCTGTGGAGCATAAAAATACATTTTCTATGGACGTTCCTTTAGCCAAGTTGAACTCCGAACCCGCTCCTGGCCACCTTCAGCAATTACAGCACACTTTCCCTTCAGTCGAAAACCCATGTTTCCAACCATAATCCAGGCAGTGTTTTAACACCAACTACCTGCACACACCAATGCTTTTCCGTTGCTTTTCGTCTTAGTGAGGAAGTGAAGGGGTTAATGATGGGTCACAGTGAAGGAGTACTGCTGATTCGGAGGGTCTCGGGGCTGGGAGAATCTGGGATGCCCACTTGGGGGGGGGGATGGGAGGGGTGTGGACTCACAGGCGGATGATGAAGGGGTGGCAGACCTCCGTCAGGACCGCTTTCTCGTTGTGGACGTGCTGTTCCTGCTTCAGCCGGATCACGTCCGGGATCTTCATGGCCTTCAGCGCGAAGAAGCCCTTCGTCTCCTTGTCCTTCACCAGGAAGACTCGGCCAAAGGTGCCCGTTCCTGCAACACGGGGCAAACGGACAGGTCAAAAACCTGAGAGATTCGATTCAAGAAGGGCCGAGCCTGCATTGCCGGCGGTCAGTGGCTGGCGGGAGAAAGGAGAGGTAAGACCGCCTGCACGATAACGTAGGGAGATTTTGAGTAGCCGCCCACTTCCTTGCGCAACGAGCCGCGACGGACCACCCCTTTTTTAAACCAATGAAACTCGAGTGTTGCGTTACATTCGATGACAGTTCTATTTTGATTGACACCTCGTAAGCCAATCAGTAATTCCCGTTCACAGGTGAACGGACAACTCAAAATCCCTACCTTATCGTGCAGGCTTACTTTCCTCTCCTTTCTCCGCTGACCGCCAGCAACGCAGGCTAAGAGGGGCCCAGCGGGAGGTCCGACGCCACACGAAACATCGAGAAGACAGTTCCTCTCGTGTAAGAGTAATGAACGGAACACCTGCTCTCGTTTGAACAGGAATTAAGGCGGTTAGACTCAGTGCTCGCTGTTGAACAACCTCGGTGAACACCCTAGGCGAGGCATTAATTGCCTTTCGAATGCGACTGCCAAACCCGATTGCTCACTTTCACTAAAACTCCCCCGAGCGCTGGCGCAGCTCGACTTGTTGCCACGTTCCTGTCTCCGGGAGTACGAACCGAGCGCGGCCTCCATTATCTGGGCCCATCTCCAGTTTCTCCCACCGAATACATACCAACAACATGACTCTCCCAACTTCCCCGAATAAATCAGACTATGTCAATTCAGCACAGGACAGAACCTGACAGTGAAATGAGGACGCAGTCAATTCATTTCCAAATACAATCCACATCATGTTGAACATGTCCCATCAGACTTGAAAACAAGACGGAGGAGGTTTTACGATGAAATAAGCACATTATTGTATTTTAATACAATCTTCACCAGAAGAAAGTCAATCTCAGCTATATAAAGGAGTTGCGAGCAATTTGCACGCTTCAGCATGATTTTTTCTTTTTTTTTTTTTACAGCAGACCTAAACCATAGAAATTCTACAGCGTACCGCTTCCAAACAATCTAACAGAAGAAACAACAGCAACTTATAACAATAATATATTTGTGTTATTGTGAATAATAATAATAATGTTTCATGGTGTTTGTGGTCATTATTCTTCTACTGTCAGAAAATCGCATAAGGGCAATTCTCGTGTTACGTGTGTGACATTTGGAAGGTATTCTTGACATTTTTCTACTTTAATTGGGTTGCAGATGGGGATCAATATAGGGCAACCACAAAATACCTGGGCTTGACTATCTATCTGGTACATCATTTGCCTAAAACATTGGAAGTACAGGATGAGAGAGAGGCTGCGTTACGTGTGTGACACAGAAAATAGGTCAACCACTACATTTAATTTACATTCCAAAAGTTCTGTGATTTGAACAAAGATTATGGCACTTTGACTTCATCAACTTTAGCAATAGTTATTCCTTTTTGCATTAATTAAAACTTTAATAAAAATGCCTAGCTCATTTGCATACTACAACCTCATTTGCATGTGTTACATGTGTGACACCTTTGTTACGCGTGTGACCGCGTGCAAATCCTTCAATGCTCAAGTCCTTTTCATTTAAATAAAATCATATCTCTGGCTATCGTATGTCCTTGTAAGTAAGCATGGAGGTGTTTAACATACATCCTTTGTATGATAAGTGCCTTCAAATTCTTTGAATGTTAAGGAAAGGCGACTCAGTGCTTCCTAATTTGCCTCCTTTAACATGGGGTACACAAAGTTAAGTATCCCTTTTGAAAAGAAAGGAGATCACGCCATTCCACAATTCTGCGCAGCAGCAGTATTTAAAGCGGCGACCATTCATCCGGCTAATCGTGTAAAGAAACATGTGATGGGCAGGGAACTCGATCACGTTGCCTGCTTTAGTGCATTCAGATTTTATAATAAGCACAGTTGTCTCCCTAAGCGGTAGTAATTCCCTTTTACACCTTTCCTTTATCTTCAGATGTTTTCCACATAGGTTTAAGAATAGTGGTTTGGAATTAGTGAATGGGACGTAATTTTTTGACTACTCGAACATAGCCTTGGATAGCTTGTGGGCGTAACGTCAACAGACTGCATACAATAAAGGAGAAGTAGTAATGTTCACGGTCACGTACGCGTTTATTTAGATTAAATCGCAAATCGCAGACTCTTATGCGGTTATGCAATCGCAGAGCTTGACATTGCGATTGCAACTGCGATTAGATTAATCGTGCAGCACTAATCACAAGTGAGTATCTGCAGTTTTAATGCAGTCGACAATATTCTGTATTACCCATAAGCCCTGATTACAGAGATCTGAGCGGCCAGACAAGCGGAGAAAAAATCCTTGTTTCTGTTGTGGTTGAGCCAGACCAGCTGTACCGCCAGCTCACAACAAGAGCCCCAACATAATCGGCTCCATGTGATTCCAACAGCATTTGAGTTAGACAAGCATTTTAAAACCCATCCTCCTCGCTTCCCGAAGTGCACCGTCACCAGGCAGCCTGAGGTTTCATCCACTTTATTTCCGCACGACATGCAAGTGAAAAAGGTTCTTCAATATTTCTGCGTATTAACCCTTTGAACGCTGAATACATTTTCAAGGAATTAAAAACGCAAGTTATCCTGAGCTGTTGAAAACCTATCATGCGGCAACTTGTTTAAAAGAGCTCCCTTTGCGGTAGCTCTTTTAAACAAGTTGCCACATGATAGGTTTTCAACGGATTTTGATATCTTTAATCATTAGTTGCCCACGGCGCTGAAAGGGTTAAAGTGCCTCTGGTCTCACCAGTACAGGAGGGAATAAAGGACACACCCAAGGCAGAACAATGATAAAATATGAAATATAAGAGGGAGCGATATGAAATATAATATAAAAGCTGTATCCCTCACTGTACCAAGCAGCAAACTGATAACCAGACCACAGCTCAATGCGCAGTAGGACACACTGCAACCCCCATCATCTACACCTTTTTTTCTTTTTTTAAATAAAAAAAATGTACATATCCTAGCGTGTGATATAAGCACTTGAACACGGTGATCGTTCACATGTACGGTTAATTATCCCAGACTCACTTTTTCCAGATGAAAAAAAAACCTGTCTTGAAAAGCCAAAAAAAAAACAAAAAAAAAAAAACTACGCGCTGTAGCCATTTTTGCATAGCGTGGACAAATGGCAGCATTCTGTGTGCTGTGACTATACGAGTATCCGAGGGTTCCCCTAATTCCACACAATATTCAGGTTATACGGCAGAAGTGTGAAAGGTAGAGTTTATTTATGCAGCCTAGTCTATTTATAGAACAGAGTTTGCTGCTAAGCTGATAAAATCAGTGAGTGAGTACAGTGTGGGCAAGACGAGTTTAAAAAAAAAAAAAGAAGAAAACCTTAAACAAGAATTGAACTGAATTAAGTTGTGAAACAGTCAACAACAAGTACAACATGTACAACAATACTGTTCTTGCAGGTCATGTACAAACTCAGCCATCTTTAAAGGTCCTGGCTGGAGGAGACAATCTTCGAAAAACATCTCTATTGTACGGGAGATAAAACAACAGTCCATCAAAGTAAGGGGGCGGCAATCAAGCCCTTGTTTCTCTGGCCTGCCGAGTGAAGACCGTAAATATGAGTGTAATTTACCCAGTGACTCCCGCACCTCGGCCAAGTCTACGACCGTGTGCGGTTACCTCAGTGCTGCGCAAACCAATTTCATTCTGAGGCAAGTAAAATGATCCAAAACCTTGCATAAATGATGAACACTTCTTCTGCGCCAAGCAAATTTCAGACGATTCGTCCTAAACCACCATTCAAGATTCTAATGGAATTGCCAACTCCTTCTCCAAGGCCTTTCTGATTTGTACATGCACTTTGCATTGGCTTCAGTTCGCTTGATTTTATTTTGGCTGGCGGATAAAATATCATCGTGGGGTGAGCATGCCAAGCAGGAAGGGGACCCCAGAGAGAGGATATGCGTCAGGTGATCTCACAGGTTGCCATGGCACCGCAGGCTACATCTTCTGAACAGCGAAACCTGACACAGCATAAACTCACTTGCGTTTCATGGGGTGTTTACAGAGCATTTATAACCATCCATTACGGTGAGCCAAAACATTAAAAATAATAATGATAATACTTTAATTACGACGCTTGTTTTTTTTTCCCCCCTAGTTCGCTCTCCCTGCAGATGGCACATATTGACCTGGACACGCCATGTTTGAGCAAATGGCCTCGAAGGGGCTGCAGGGTTTGGTCTGGCTCAGTGGCTCAGGCTGAACCATGAACAAGCAGTTCGATCCTTTCGGAAACAATATCTCCCAGAGAGCAATGAGCCGACCCACAGCATAGGCGCACAAGCCAAAGGTGATGCACAGCAAGGGACAGGGATTAATCATTCTGCAAGACGTTACACCAATAAAACACCATGCAGCACTGCATCCCTGCACCAAACTGACGCAGTCTTGCACTAAATCATTGCACTAAATCAACATCCAGTCTAAATCCCTGCGCCAGATCATCAAGTTGCAGCATCGCACAATTTTGACAAATCAGCATATCAGTTACAATACCAATACGGCTTCACTGGTGACGGCAGTTGACATAACAAATGCCATCACCAGTGAATGTCACCTACGAAATGGGTGAAAGGGCATTTTCTTAGTCTGCCACAGAACCCAGCACAAGCTTTCCATAAGCTTAGTGCTAGATCTAAAGAGCGCAGAGAAACGAGAATAAACAGTGAGTCTGCTTTACAATGCAGCAGGGAGAGCATGCACCGGAGAGTCCCATCTGCCTGATCTTACGGTGATCAAAGATCCTTCCCTGCACCATGAAAGCGGAGCGCGACTCACACCGAGGGAACACGGACACCCTCAGTACTCCGAGCGCCTCAAAGGCAGCCACACGATTCACGCGCCACTCTGAGCGATTGTAATTCTGGCCTCGTGTGCCACGCTCGCCGGTATCACTCCTGCAGATTACGCACATGGAGAGATGAGGCGCGAGCGCAGCGGGAATGTAGCAGCTTAGTCCACAAGGTCATCCCTCAGTGTTACAGCGCATCGACAATTTAGTACACAAGGTCATCCCTTAGTGTTACAGCAGATCAACAGTTTAGTACACAAGGTCATCCCTCAGTGTTACAGCAAATCAACAGTTTAGTACACAAGGTCATCCCTCAGTGTTACAGCAGATCAACAGTTTAGTACACAAGGTCATCCCTCAGTGTTACAGCAGATCAACAGTTTAGTACACAAGGTCATCCCTCAGTGTTACAGCAGATCAACAGTTTAGTACACAAGGTCACCCTGTGTTACAGCAGAACATCAGATTAGTACACAAGGTCATCCCTGTGTTACAGCAGATCAACAGTTTAGTACAAAAGGTCATCCCTTAGGGTCACAGCAAATAAAAACGAAACATTGTGACACGAGTTTGATGTCCTTGTACCAACTTGCAGAGAGGTGCGCTCTTTGGCCCATACAGGCAAATATTAAAACATAATTAATCAATGTGATTACCTGCTCAATTTATGCCAAGCTGTACTTAGGATATCTTTGCTTTTAACCACATATAACCCACGGCTCCCTAGATCTGTCAGTCATATTCAGCTGCTCTATTCACACCTGTGGAACTTCAGGCCTCCCTTCTCGTGGAGATGCCAAGTTTTCCGACGATCCCAAAAATTTCCTCAAGAAATACATGGAAATTTCTATACAAGAGTTGTCAGAAAGACAACAAAGCTCACCGGGGCAAGGTTAAAGTTTTTCTGCACGCAGATGGACGCGGACGCCGGGTGTACGACAATAGCTCTCCGGACATTCGTCCCGGCGAGCTAAAAATGACGTACAAGATCAAGATATTTTCCATTGGATGCAACGCTGACGCTATGAAAACATGCCGTCCTGAGTTTGAATATATTCTCTCAATATACATGTGGTGTAGCTTCAGTAAATCGCTGCAACCAGCAGAAACAGAATATGTACGTGACACCGTACCAAAAGGTGCTTTAACTGACTTTGAACCGACTTAAGGGAAAACACCAGTTAAAAAATGAGAGTTTACGGGGTTAATGACACAGCTAAGGCTGATATCGGTCTTTGGTGATACCTCATATACTGATATATTGCACGTCACAGTTTACAGCAACTCCAGTGACTTCAGATCACTGCTTATCTGCGTAGCAGTTCTGCGCAGTCAATTAGCCAGGCCGATATGCGACAAAGATACCTTATCTCTCCTCTCTCCCCTTCAGCACCTGCATGATTTATTATCCGTAGTGAGGAGAGGAGGCTATTGTTCGCATTCACATAGGCGGCGTTACATCAGCCAAGAGACTCCGCATAAATATATTAAACAATACTCAACGGCGGCCCTCACCAAATGTATGCGTGACGTGACGCAAACTCGATGCGTCCCGGCAATCCCAAAGCTTTCATATAAAGTTAAACGGAGAAAGGGCCCTTTAGTGAACGACAAATTGCAGCAATACTACAGCTCCGCCAATAGCAGGGCAGGAGGAGCGATGCAGTAATGAGATCGCAAAGCAAGCACAGCTCACACTAGGGCTGCATCCAGCTTTAATCAATACCGCACGCTAGCGTACCACATTAAGCACAGTGCTAGGGTGGCAGTATTGGATTTTATAGCAGACAGTTTGAAAAGATATTACATATTTTGTATGGTCAACTTTATTACGTTCCTGAACACTTTGTTTTGGGGATTTAATTTGGATTTGGTACGACAGAAGCATCCAGGAAAGGCCTAGTCCTTTAGGAGCAGAGGTGGACCCAGGGTGGCCACTTTGTCCTCTAATGCATGAGAGAATCGGTGAAATAAAAATGTAACATAAGAAATCACTGCTTTCTTGATTTTATGCAGATTGTCCATACAGTCCTAAATTTTTCCGAGTTGGGGTTGTACAACCCACAGTGAATATGATTCAAAGCAGCATTACAAGTAATGGAAGCGACATGACATTCATTGCAAAGGTGAGAGACTTAACCCTTAAAGCGCTGAAATGAATAAAAAAAAAAATACATATAAACGTAATAATCTTGTACTGTTGAAAACCCATGATGTGGCAACTTGTTTAAAAGAGCTCCCCTGCGGGAGCTCGTTGCCACATGATAGGTTTTCAACGGCTTTGATTTTGATATCTTACATCATTGAGCAATAATGGCTGCATTTAGCGCTCTAAGGGTGAAAAGCAGGAACAGATACTGATAGGGATGAGGGCAATTATACAGAAGTACAGTTGAAAACAGAAGTTTACAAACACGACATAAAAAGGCACATAACTTTTTTTTCCCCACCGGATAACATTAAATCAGATGAAACTTTTCCTGCTTTTGGTCAATTAGGATTACCAAAATTATTTATATTTGCAAAGTGCCAGAATAATTAGAGAAATAATTTTTTAGACAATTATGTATAAATTTCTTGAGTCAAAAGTTTTCATACATTTCATTAGTTTTTGGAAGCCTTGCCTTTAACCTGTATTACTTGGGTCAAATGTCTTGGATATGCTTCCACAAGCTTCTCACAATAGTTTGCAGGAATTTAGGCCTATTTCTGCTGCCAGAACTGGTGTAACGGAGTCAAGATTGAAGGCCGCCTTGCTCGCACATGCCTTTTCGGCTCTGCCCATAAATTTTCAATAAGATTGAGATCAGGGCTTTGTGATGGCCATTCCAAAACATTGCCTTTGATATCCTTAAGCCACTTTGTAACCAGTTTGGCAGTATGCTTAGGGTCATTGACCATTTGGAAAACCCATTTGCGCCCAAGCTTTAACTTCCTGGCCGATGTCTTAAGATGTTGCTTCAGTATTTCCACTGTATGCTCTTTCCCCATGATGCCATCTATTTTCTGAAGTGCACCAGTCCCCTCTTGCAGCAAAACAACCCCGCAACATGATGCTGCCACCCCCATAATTCACAATTGGGATGGTGTTCTCAGGCTTGCAAGCTCCCCCGACCCCTCTTTTCCTCCAAATGTTATAGCCAAAAAGTTCAATTTTAGTTTCGTCAGACCACAGGACATGTCTCCAAAAATTAAGGTCTTTGTCCCTGTGTGCATTTGCAAACTGTAATCGGGCTTAAGGACACTTTGATTACGCTGCATGAGCAGTATGGAGGCATCTTCTGTTTTTTAAATGTTTTTCACGCTTGAAAAAGTGGCGTCCATTGACTTGGATTGGTCTTCAATGCGGTTTTTCTTTGTAACTTTAAAATTGTTTTGAGGAATAAAGACATTAATGGACCCTTCGATAAGCCTTGGTGTGAGTAGATGAGTGAATTTTCATTTTTGGGTGAACTTTGCCTTTAAAGTACGAACGGCTTTTCAGTGACAAACGCTCAGCATCATTAGTGTACGGCTGGTATTTCAGAATGACTGGGATGTAAAATAAACAGCGAAATGATTAAACTGAATTCCCATCGCCAGAATTGATCAGATGAAGCAATCATATCGTTCATCTTTAATCAGGCACACTGCTGCAGAATATCTGTTCAGCCCGTGTACAATGCATCTCCTTCATCATCTAATGCATCTCATAACTCTATTTGTACCCATAATAATAATCCCACACCATCATGGAGTCCTGTTTTCAAACCCAATCAAGGTCATGACTACTAAAAAACATACAAAATTCTGTTCATCCAGGTAAAGTACTTTGTGAGAAAATTTATCTCCACTTATCCGGATGGACAGACAAGCTCCATTGCAAAATACCCCACTCCACTTTAATTCATGGCAGGGGACAATAATTATAACCATAAATCTAAGCACCATCATCCTCTTATTACCTCCGCCAACGAAGTTGGGACGGAGGTTACATTTACGCCCGTTTGTCTGTCTGTCTGTTGGTGTCTGTGAACAACATCACTCAAAAAGTAATGCACGGATTTGTTTGAAATTTTATGGATGGATTGCAATTACATCAAGGATGGACCCAATTGATTTTCACCGCGATCTGTTAAACAATATGGCTGCCACGGCAGCCATCTTGAAATCATATGACACGCAATAACTCAACTTTGCTCCCACTCATATTTGGATTGCGCTGCCTTGGCAGAGGTTTGCACTCTAAGAGTAAATGCAGTTGTCACCTTGAGGTGGATTCCATCTCAGGACAACCTTAAAATACCAAATACCAGCAGCGCGATTTAGTCCACGACAAAGGAAACTGTTTTGAGTAATTTCTTTCAAATTGTAATATGTTACATAGCCCATAGCTCCTAACCAAGGGTTTTGCCAGGCTCAGGTCTACCTGTCATTTTTAAATTCAGACTGGTTCGCTCAGGTAAAAAAAAAAAAAAAAAAAAAAAAAAAAATCAAATAACACAAATAACTTAAAAACTCAAATGGATCTAAACCTGTCAAAGTTTTAAAATGCCCTGCTAAAGGATGGGTAGACCAGTGCCTGGCTAAACCCTTGCATCAGGCCCGCCACAGGTCTTCCTGAAATCACCTGGCAGGTTTCAATTCACCATTTGGTAGCTGCCGTTCTCCAGGACGCAGTTAGAGCTCCAGTTCCAGGATCATGCAGTGATGCTGTTCGTTCCAGGTAGAGTGAGTGTAGCAATCTTTCAGATTACACGGTACAGTAAAGCTCAATGAAATCTGCGGGCTAGGAGTCTGATGAGAACAACCAGTTCCATGATTTAACTAATGCCTTTGTTACAAGGACACACGGATTGGTACTCTAAATGCATTAGCTTAAAATGAACAGCTAAATAATGACTGTCCACTATTCTCAATACTAAAGTAAACCTACATAATCCAACAAACAAAGCATGCCGTTAGACAAATGAAAACCAAACCCAATCCCCAAGCTGCTGAAATACATCCTGCATCTCCTGTTCATACATCTGGCAAAGAACAAGTGATCTGGCATTAAAATTAAGACAAATCTGATCAGAATGCCTACTACATTTTGCACATTGATGCCACGACCTCAGAGTCGACAAGACGGCACAAGTTGAGAGGTGTTGCACACAAATCATTTTCAGGAAAGTGCTGTGCAGGATCAGTCAGACGATCAGCTGACGAAGAGTAAAAAATTCATAACACACCCAGGAAATGACTCACATAATCCCACTCCTGCTGTGTCAGCAGCCACGTAAATGAAAGATAGCAACACCGCACTCTCGCGAAATGCCAACCTACAGAATTCCAAAGAGGAAAAACTCGACATCTGCATGGTATTTACATAAACTTATGACTGCCATATTAATAAATTCCACCATGTATCAGACTATCTGAAGTACTAGCACGATGATGGCAGCACAGCGTTGTTGGAGTGACCCCGTTTTTTTTTTTTTTTTGGGAACGAGAGCTGCTGGGGAATACCCACTGCTTTCAGGAGCGAACAGGCCTATATTCATACCCTGCAGTCATTAAAGCTCCTGCAGATCTATAATTTCTCATAGATGTTCTTGCCAAATCAATCCCTCCCTCCTCTCTTCAGGTGTGTTGTAGAACTGAGAGATTAAAGCCAATAGTCTTTTATCAAGTTTATTGTACAGGTAGAATTCTGAACAAGTGGTGAACCATACCAATGAAACCTAACTGCTGAAGTCTGTGGCTCTGTCTGGTACCAGCATATCAAGAGCCCCTAAAGATGGAGGCCCAGAGATTTATGCAGAAACAAGTTGGGCTGGTCTTCACAGCACAGACTGAAATAATTGGATACAAAAGGACAAATGGCAGAGAAAACCAATGAATGATCAACAGAAGAGGGTTGGAGAGACACTGAAAAGATAACAATGGGAGTGGATTGGTGGAATAGCCAGGTACAGACAGGATGATGGGTAAGGGGGAGGAGAAGAGCTGCCTCCTACCGCCGGTGACATGCAGTCCCTGTTATGGTGCGAAACGGCTGCCTCACCACACCCAGGTGGGTGAAACAGAAAAACAGTGGAGAGACGTTCTCTCCCGTCTTCAGCACCTAAAGCGCTTTAAACGGAAATTCTGTGCGAAATATCGCAACATTATTTTCTACTATACAAGCTGAATTTAATACATGGACAATACTGAGCAAAAACTGGGCATCTTAGAAATTTTTACTTCAATTCATTGACAAGAATTTATTATTTAATTTGTTTTTTTGTTTTCTATTGAAGTGTTGCAGTGGATAAAAGGCAGATTTAAGACACCAAATGTTAGTTTAAAAACAAAAATTCAAATACAAGTTTGCATAATTTGAAAGTATGTTCAAACAGATGATACACCCGGCACTGAGACCAGATCTCCGCTCCATCGAGGCTGCGTGGGATTACCTGGGGACACAGAGGCTGTGTGTTCAGTCCTTCAAAAAACTGTGGCTGCTTCTTTGATATGCTTGGATCAAGCATACTGCCAATTATATTACAGAATTAGAAACATACAGGGCAGTGAACCCTATGTTGGGCATTGGGCAGCACTGAATATCATTTTGACTTGGTTTTCGAAAGTTTTTTGCCATTTATAGCGTATTTTTCAATAAATACAAACTTAATTACATTAATTTTAGAAACATCTGCGCCCAACAGAATTGCTTTACGTGTGCCCCAGACTTTTGCGCCACACTATATGTGCATTCAAAATCATAAATATTGAATTTGCTGTAAAACCAGCTTAATGTAATGAATCAATGCTAAGAGGTGCACACAAAAATGTGAATTTGGCTAACCTGCCTCACTCACGCTGGCGACATTTTTAGGAATGAGATGCTTCAGTGAAGCCAGCATGGATAGGCTTTTTCTTTCTTTTTTTGCCATCTGTTCACTCAGCTTTGCCAAGGCCCCACTGCCCACAGGGCACCGGGGAGTTGATGAAAATTCCTGAAAATTTCGGAGAGCGCAACCGTTTGAGAGACCAGCGGCTCATCATTAGGTAAAGGCAGGACAGAGGTGAAAAATATTTTAGGAACACATTTTCACCTTCCAGACAGACGTCTGCATTTTCAGGCTCTCTCCATATGAGTTTACAAAGAGCATTTCAATCCAGAAGTCACGGCAGGTTACGTGGCGCACAAACCGAATGACGTAAATCATGGTTGTACGTTACTAGGACTGTAGGAAACTCTACTGAACCAACAGTCTCTTTTGGCACTAAAGAAATAAAAAGAGCTGGAGGCGCCAGCACAGTCATAGCAAGGGCAGTCCCAAGAAAACCTCAAGTAAAATAAAGAAATGATAAATTACATGAGTTTTTTTTTTTCTTCCATTTTCTTTTTTTTCACCTTTGGCAGCTTTGATCCCAATTTCCTGTAACCTGCAGAACTAAATTTGGCAAAACAACCCAATAGGTGTGCCAACACATTTTCACCAGCTACTTCTTAAAATTATTTCAAATGAATCCAATAAACAGACTGCACTACATTAGCATTCCTATCCCAGAATGCAGCTGCTGCAGCACTAGTTCTCTTACCCACATCAACAGTGGGTTGTAGTTCCACACAAAAAAAAAAAAAAAAAAAAGTTAGCATATTATTTAAAATCACAACTGGAGGCAGAGATTTGCAAGTCATCTCAGACATGTAGGCTATTACTTTGGAAAAAAAATAAAACAATATTTGATGTTTCACCACATGGATAGTAAACACCTAGTTTAATTTTGATCTTTGCAAAATATTTTTAAAACAAAAGGCCTCCTTTTCTGCACAGCAAAGTCTTACCAAGTATTTGTGGACATAACCATGTACAGTAGTACTTGACAGTGGGTCACCAAAAAAACTCCAGAGTTCATGTGGTTACATCACTCAAAGATTAATGATGTTTATTGAAGATCACAGGTATTCAGCTTGGCCTAGTGCCTCTGCCCTTTATGAGAACTTACTCCAGATTCCCTGAGACTTCAAATTGTTATTCACCTTAGAGGGTGAATTATCCTAATCCTTTCCAAGCTTACTCTATTATTACCATTCCAATCTTCCTTTTTATAAAACACTTCAATTATTTTCTCACACACTTGTGGGAAAACAGGACATCCTTGGCTCACCGTAGCTCCTGAAAGACCAGAATGCTGTTTTTTTTTTTTTTTTAAACCTGATTACTAACCCTAAATTGCTCCATGCCAACTTTTTTTTTTTTGGGGAATGTGTTGCGGTCTCAATTGCAGGAATGTACGTATATTTACAAATAAAAGTTCATTGGACTCACTTTCAATATTATGTCTTCAGCAATAAAGTACAGGTCAAAGAAAATTCAGAAATCACTGCTCTCTGTTCATATGTGCATTTTCCATGCCGTACTTTTATAGAGTTGGGGTTGTAACACAAGAAGGGCTGCTGAACAGCTGTTGCCATGGGCCCCATACACAGGAAGTGGTCTCAGCAGATCCTGCTCTTTAAGTGTTTCCTGGCACAAGATGCCACTGTGATGCTCAGTATGGAGGATATTAATGTGGGACGAATTCTTCACTGCCTCTCCATTGCCCTGGAGCCTGAACGATAACCACTTTCCCCACCTTTCTCCGACTGTCAGACTCCATGAAGGCAAATCCCTGAAGAGTTCTTCTGACATCCTTCAAATCCTGACACCGCAATTCTTGTGTTGTTGTTTCAGTTTTAAAACCATTAAAAAAAATAAATAAATAAATAAAAAAAAAAAGTTTGTCACCTAGTGAACTGTGGGCAGGGCTGAACACACTAACCTTTCCCACTAGAAGCACTTCTGCTTCTCACTGAAAATTTTAGGAGCACAAATTTAAAATTCAGGAACACGTTTTACGGTCCCATTCTGAACACGATTCCAACTGTAAGTGTATTGAATTTCTTGGAGGTCTATTTTATGTTCATTATCCAGCAAAATATTTTCATTTTCATGATCTATTTACTAACACTGCCTGCTTTTAGGGTCAAAAGGCACTGTACAGGCTGCGTGTGCAGCACCGTAGCCTCCTGTCTCTTGAGGCCACCTCTTTCAAAGCAAACTCAGGTAATGTACACTTTATTGAACCCCGTGGGGTAATTTGTCCTCTGCATTTGACCCATCCTATAGTTAGGAGCAGTGTGCAGCCACAGAGCAGTGCCCGGGGACAAACTCCAGTTCTAAAACCAGTGTCTTGGTCAGGCATAGGGGTAGGAGTGTTTCTATGATGCATGTTTTTGGGGGTGGGGGAACCGGAGTACCCGGAGGAAACCCACGTGAACACAAGGAGAACACGCAAACTCCACACAGAAATGCCCCAAGCCGGAATCGAACCAACAACTTTCTTGCTGTGAGGCAACAGTGCTAACCAATATGCCACCGTACTCCGATGTGAACGGCCAATCACGACTAAAGAAGTAATTCTCAGTAAAATGACCCACAATAAAATGCTGGGGTTGAACTGCAGAGGAATAACGGTAAAAATTAATTTTATGCATTGATTCTTAAAGTAATCTTTTTTTGGAAGTCAAAACGAAGGTAATTAGAGCCTCAGCACTGAATAAAACCAATGTCTACTGGACATGGATATGCACAAACCAAACTCTTCCTCGTCCTTGCTCTGAGTAGCTTTGTTTGAAGGCGTGCCAAAGTAGCTGCTTATCAACATTATGCAATCGTGTTACATAATGTCATAGATGCATCAAGTGCCGGAACGACTGGTAGGACGACAAACGGGACATTTCAGGCAGATCGGAAGCTGCCTTTTCTGCCGGAAAGAACCCTCTTTGGGCTTTGTAACAGTTGAGGATAATATTTCAATATTTCTCATCATATTCATCAGTATATCAAAAACCAGATTATGTAAGCAGCTGTCTCTCTCACACACACACACACACACACACACAAGCAGATAAAACAAACACATACACATATGCAATACACACACACACGCACAATCAGTTGGCTACTGCAGCTTTTATTAGTGTCTAGTCTGTTCAGTTGATTTGAAAACGTAATCAGGTGAGACATTTTAATGTATTTGATTTCTGTAGCTTTGATCAATATTTGTTCAGTAAAATCATTAGTTATTACTGAAAACATAAGTTGAATCATTTATGCATCTACTTGTATTCTATTCATTTGGCTGTACATTTCCTCTCTTTTTTAGTGAATTTTTTACATACGCCAACAAACTAGGGGCAGAGGTTATGTTTTCGCCCGTTTGTTTGTTTGTTTGTCAACAACATAACTCAAAGTCATGGACGGATTTGTCAGAAATTTTGTGGGTGGATTGCCATTACATCAAGGATGGATCCTGTTTATTTTCACCACGATCAGTGAAACAATATGGCCACCATGGTGGCCATGTTGAAACTGAACTTTGCTCCCACTCACAAGGATTTGGACTGTGCTGCCGTGTTGGAGGTTTGCACTCTACGAGTGCCTCTACTCTTTCATTTTTTATGTGACCAATACTTCTGTGTGCCACCAATATTTTCCAGGGAATCCCATAGACAGCTTGCCAACCAATAAGGGAAAGAAAAAAAACTTAGGAGATAATCAGTGTATGACCCATGTATTGTGATTGGAACCAAGTTGGTTGAGATTTTCCCATACATGCGGCTCTTTAAAGAATGTGGAACTACTCTCCGGGTTTGGATTATTGTACGATTCAAGGCTGGAATAAAGATAACTTCTGAAGATTTCGTCCCTCTCGAATTATTCAGGAACAAGGGGACCTCAAAAATACGCAAACATCTGGTCGGGAAGACACAACAAATTAACCTTAATAAATGCATTCATAATATAATCACGGACATTACTGCCCCTCTCACAATCTCACATCGTATCATAGTTGGTCATACCAGCTTCTCTGTATCTCTTCTTAGTCAGTGTCCAACAATGTTTACATCACTTTTGATCTACCATTAAATGAACAGCTTGTCATTCAGGAAAAGTATATTGGAACAGGTGGTGTGTAATCATGCTTTAAAAGGGGAGGTAATGTGCAACCTCAGTAATGATTTACTGACTCCTCAAAACAGTTTTTCACAAAAGCACCTCAGTTGGCTGCTGATGTTTTGTTGCCGTTTAAACCCGCTCCATATATGAAGTTGTGATTCAAAAAAAGAAATGGCACAACTGCCTGCAAAACCTACAGTGGCAGATGGTCTTATTACACTAGATTCAGCATCACAGCCTTAACACACAGGAACACAGTCACCGCTCTCCCTCCAAAAAGAAAGACATGGTTTGCTAGAAGATTATTTAAACAGATATATTTTTGTTCAGTATATAAAAAAAAATTGTAAATGCAACAGTTAAGTCATTTCAAAATTACGCATAATTATTTCTGAGGTTTACTTAGTAGGATTTATTTATGTAACCACTGGTCTATGAGCATTTCAGTCACCTTCTCCATATCATTGTCAAGTTCATGCCTTTTGTCAAAACTGGCTTGTTCCAGAGCAATTGAAGTCAGGTACAGTCAGCCCAGGCACATCCTGTACTCTGGTCAATAAAAGGCCACCCCAAAAGTCCCAGTTCCGCCATTGTTCAAAATGCCATAAATGACTCGAGCCATCATGTTTCAACAATAAGTGGCATTAAACACCACATGACGACCATGTGTGACAACCCCCACCCAAGACCATCAAATCTAGACTCTTAATCTCCAATCGTCTGAGACCAGTAACTCCCACTGCAGATGAGACAGCTGGTCCCCACCATCAACCCATTTTTGCTGAAACCGGGAAAAATAATCTCCAGGAAGTCCATATCTTTACGTCTTTTGCCCTTTGTGGATTGGACCTCTCCTCAGCTTGATGAAAAAACTGGTTTGACTGAGGGAATAGACACGTTTGATGGCCAATGGCACAATGGAGGACTGTTTTCTTTACTGACAAGCCACGTTTCCAAGGATGGACGGAGGATCATCATTCTGATATCACTGTGGTGCGCAAGGTGGCACATGGTGGTGGGAGTGCTGGTTTGGGTGGGAATATTCCAAGGACACTGCACCCAACTGCAGTTGATGAACAGCAACTTGAATGCAGGGTGATTCCACGATGAGATGCTGCTGCCTATCGCCCCACCATTCATCCATCAAAACAATAACCATCCAGCATGACCATGCCAGACCCAAGTCACCCGTGTATGCACAGAATTCCTTGAGACTGGAAACATTTGTGAGCTTGAATGGCTGGCTTATTCCTCGGATTTGTCCCCCTTACAGCATCTTTGGGATGTCCACAAGCAACAAGTTCGTCATTGGTTCCCATTTTCAGTCAATAGCCGCCAACTCCACACAGCTCTTGAAGAGAAGTGGGAACATGTCCACCAAGTCACCACTGACCATTTGTTACAGTCCACACAGCAGAGATGTGTAGCAATACAGCAGGCCAAAGGCGGACACACCCAATATTGATTTGTGAAATTTGAACAATAGACTCTATATCCCCTTCATCATCATGCCATCGCAAGATTCTTGTTTGTCTTTTTAAATAATTGATCGAAATGTATTGCAATATGGTAATACAATCTGTCAACACTCAGTGAAAGTACAATGAGCTTCTGAACATGGTCGAATTTCTCACAATAAGTGTTGCGTTTATATTTTTGTTCAGTGTAATTATTAGCTCCCGCCGCTCGCGGTGAGCAAGCTATGGTATCGGGCTGCGTCCGTCAACATATTTCTCTTTCGATTTCAGTTACAGGCTTTAAATTTTTACGGGACATGCATCACATTAAGGCCTACAAATGACGAGCCTAAAGGTGACCTTGGCCTATTTTTTCAAGGTCACAGGTCTAAAAGTATCACCAAAAACTTCAACAATCTGCTTCATCTCATCAACATTTTCAGTTACAGGCTCCTAATTAGCTCCTGCTGTCCGAGTGGCACGGGAGCTATGGTATCGGGCTCCATCCGTGAATTATAGTTTTTATAACCGGCACTAGTATAAAGTGTCTTCAATGACTTGCAGTAAATAAAGATATGAATAAATGGACTATTGATGAGTATATTTTATTAATATATCAGATTAATGTTATGAATATTAACAAATAAATTGTTCTACTATGATTCTTGATTTTCTGTTGGAAAACACATTTTAATGTCATTAAAAAGGTTCACTTTGAAAGCCCTGAGTATCGTTGGCATTTTTCAGAAGTAGCCATCTTCAACTTGTTAGACTTATGTGTTATGGTCTAATGCAATTGTGCCAAGCCATGCGGTAAAACAATGTCATGCGGTAAAACGCTTAATTTTGAAACAAAATGCTCAATTAAGTAAAATGGTGAATGGACACAATCAGGGAGAGCTAATGAAATCTAATGATATGCCAGATTTTAAAGCAGTTTTGGCTCTCTAATTGAAAAAAAGATGAACAAATGTTGACAAATGACATTGCTGCTGTCTTTAAAGACAAAATACCTGATATTTGAAATTCTAGTGTTGACATTCTGCAAATGGGTAGAGCATCTGTGTAGTTCAAGAATGACATTTTGATTGTTTGTAACAGAGCCACTAACATTTATTTTAATACGATATTGAAAATAAATTAGTTTTACCAAATGACATTTTTAAGGGGTGTATACCAGCAAATGCATTAAATTGTTAAATATTGTCATCTTTTGCGAGGGGCACCCACAAAAATCAAAAATACACATCTGGATTTACACCGGAAAAGCTGAACCTTACTTATAACTCCATTTTTATTTTTTTTTTTTTTGCTGTTTGGAAACTCAAAAATGTAACTGACCCCGACATTCATTTACTGCGCTATCGGCCATATTATTTCACTTTACCAGTCCATCATCACGGGTACCAAACTAATGAAAGCAAGTGTGTGCACACGACTGCACGCAGGAGAGCCCGGCTTACAGTACAGCCAAGAATGACTGCTGCCATGGGGCATAAAGGCGAGCTCGCATCTTCTCTTTCTCCGGAATCACACGTGATCGGTCTTAAACAACCACCGAATGTTAGAAGCCATCAAAAATGCCTTCAGGAAAAACGTGTTGAGAAGTCATCACCAGTGAGGTCGTACAGCTTCTCTGACTTTTCAATGCATGTTTACTTTCAGCCAGATCTCCCGTAGCAAACAACAATAAAGCAATCTAATAATCAACCAATCAAAACGAATATGCATCCAGTAATGACTGGCAGGTTTTTATGAGAAGCAAACCAGATTGATTAGAGGAAAAAAAAAAAAGAAAAAAAGAATTTAATCTCCAGTTTTATAGATTATAGATTTTATCCCCCCCCAAATAGGTTATGAAATGGTAATTAAAAAGTAAAGGATTCCTTTTATGACGGCACTTAATTAACTGGAGCATTTAAAAATATAATTAAAGAATAAAATAATGTGAAGAAAATTTAAAAAAAAAAATGAATGCGACACACAAGGAATTTTTAAGTTTGCACAAAACGGCCATTATATGCAGAAATCTAAACAAACACATTCACGCAAACCTGCACAGATTCATAAGCATTTGAAGAAAGCAACAGTCAATAATGCTATGCAAACATAAGTGTACCAGTCTAACAATTAATCTCAGCAATTGAGAAAATCAATTATTTGATTGCTAATTAAGCAAAGTAAGTGGGAACAGGTTGAGAGTAATAGTTGGTTGAAGGTGATGATTCTGCCAACCATAACGTAACTCCAATCGGCGAGTCACTGATGGATACAGCCATTAGTGAAGTTACTTTTCAGAAACATTTCACATGGCCTCTGACTTTTGGACAGCATCTGTTTAAAACTGCATCATGTAGCACGATTCAGGGAAAACATACGGCGCTAGCTTGCCTGTTCGTTCAAAAGCAGTTATTCTTTTTAGGTTTATACAATTCACAGTTTAATTAATGGTACAGCTCTAGCTCACAGTAACTGCACCTAAGGGGCAATCCTTTTTTGGTGGGGTCATTATTCACACAAATACTGGGGTGTCCTGAGGGGTCAACAAAGTGCAAAACACAGACACAAAACATCAAATACAAAAACATTTCATCCTGCCGAGCACAAGCATGCAAAATGAGAAGAAGAACAAAAATTAAAAAAATGTGTTGCCTTGAAATGCCATCAGTTCATAAAGAGCTAACAGCCCCTGAGGGGCAGATACTAGCTTGCAGGGCAATGCAGTATCAGCTAAACAGATTTCATACCGCCAATCCACAAGTGAGTCCTGTTCTGCATGTTTTGGTGCAGTCCCATTTCATTATGAAATCAGTTAGGCTAATCGAGAAAAGTATTGGGCGCGGAAAGAAGCTACATCACAATGGAATTTAGTTTGGCAGAAGTGCTTAAGGCGTACCTTTCTAAATATCTTTTTGTTAGCACCGACAGCCGTTACAACTGACATTGTAGCCTTGCATTGCATTGTCAACACAACAAAGAGACAATCACCAAGTACATTTGTGTTTCAAAGGATGATCATGCGCACTAAGAACCTCACGATTTCACCCAGTTTTGGAGCTCCCACATAGGCGCTGCACCAAAATCTCGTCTCGTTAAGTACTGGCGCAATGGCTAAGTTCAAATATTCAAATTAGGCCACCAAATGAGTGTAAAAACTCCCTGCATGACCTAGAGAAGGGTGGGTCTGCTGCTTGATACACATGAATTGAAGCTGTACACACCAGTTACAACGTCTGTTAGGTGAGGCCATTGAAGGGGCTCACAAAGGAGCAATACTTGGAGAAACTGACTCGCGTTACGGCTTCCGCACAGGTTAACTAAAGGATGTGTTCTTGGTGACCTTCAATAGCCTTGGTCCTCAAATCCCAGGCCTCAAGGTCTGAGAACTGCTGGTTTTTCATACGTCCTTTACCTGGGAATCAGGTGTAAAGACAATCTGGCCAATCAGAAGCACTAGGTGTTCATTTGCTTACCTGGCTGGGATATAAGAAAACCTGGGCTGGATTAGGATTCAAGGTCCAGATTTGAGGATCCCTGCTCTGGTGAGTAGGTTTCATTGGTTCGAGTACAGCTGATGGCAAAATGCAAAGTGTAGGAGCTCTTCAAAGTGCAGGCTTGAAGTGCAAGGGAGACCCGTCAGTTAAAACATAATGAATAATAATATGTTCCCACATTCGCACTATTCAATTTGACAGCAAGCTGAATTGTGAACCTCGCAGAGAGACTAAAGGAAACTGTAGGTTGTGAAACCCAGAGACAGCCCACATCGAGCTGAGGAAAGACAAATGCTGTCCATTTAAGAACAAGTATTATGTAAAGAAAAGAGGCTGGTGGATGAGATGATAGCGGATTGCATCACATGAACACTACAGCAACCTGCATTTGCCACCAGTCTCTGTCAAAAAGCATGCGTTGTTTTGAGAGAACCTATATTTGGTGTCCTGTGACGCTCCATTTACACGAAAAAACAAAAGTGAAACTACGAGGAGGGGCTCCCTCATCTAGGTCCTAAAGCACCGTTAATTATACAACGCGATAGAAAAGTTGAGGTAGTAGTATCGTTCGCCAATATTGCTGAAGGTCATGGATTAGCTGGGCAGCTGATGAAATAACCATGATTTAGCTTTGGAGCAAGACGCCCAGCTGCATTAGCACTGATAACCCGTGCGTATGCTGGCCACAGTAACCAATTAATTCAGCATTCACCAAAGTCAAAATGTAGGGCGATAATGCTTCATATTTAAGTGTGCGAAAGTGAGGTAGGAAAATAAAGGTCCGTCAGGTTTGTTGGTAAGCTTACGTAATGCAATGTTATGGTTTGACTGGCCATACTACCATTAATGGGAGCTGGAGAAGGTGGGTCAAAGAGCTAAGACAAGCACCCACTCGCACTCCAGGGGGAAACTGATACACACTGAACCAACCACGCAACTTACCAGCGGTGTACAGCATTTGTCTCGACGAGTTACACAGGAGTGTTCAGCCGTCAACCACTCACGCCGCTGAAACTTAGGCTGCAAGACTGCCTCATCCTCGCTCCACTAGCCAAATGGGCTACACAAAATACAGGTATACGGACTATCAATTGATATCACTATACTACAAACAATCTGTCGCCTTGAATATCCGCAGAATCTAAGTCGCTTCCTTTCCGCAGTGTTGAAACTTGCCGCCGCAGCCTCTGCCCATACAGCATGACATTTGACCGGAAGTGCCTTAGCTGGCTAATTTGAAAACGGTAGTTCTGTAGAATGCATCATGCATAAGATCAATTCAGTTGCGGAAATTCCAACAAAGTCGGAATGCGGTAGATATGAAATCGGATTATCATGACTGAAAAATCTGAGTTTTTTATTATTTTTTTAACTTTGAAGATAAAAATGCAGAATTCTGGGAATTAGCGGAGAAATCACATCCCTGTGGTACATAAATGTACAAAAATATAGGCCTATGAGACTTAAATTGCGTATTCAAATCAGCTAAATGAACACAGTAGTCCATTTGAATTTGTTACTGCATCCCACACACCACTACACCTGCTACATTAAGGACAGCGGACAAATACTTTGGTCTTTAAACATGGTTGTTAGGTTATGTGTCCATGTGAAGGTGCTTAACTGCAGTTCTGAGGCAATAGATGGACACCTGAGGGCAGGATTGCAAAAGCCTAACCCTCCCTATTCAAGCAGCTCACCTCCTCTGGTCTTAGCAAGTCCAACTGGAAATACCAGCCCCAAAATACAAAGCAAAATCACATCTGAACACACAAACAAGGTCATCTGTACTTTGAATCAAATTCTATGCTCGAAGCATGTGGACCATCACCATGATTTCAAGCACATGAGACGAGGCAACACTGAAGTTAAGTTGAACTGCATGCAAACAATTTATGACTGCTTTATGTAGGAGTAAACAGTGGAGTGCAACAGGACTTGGGACTAGACTTGGATATGCGACTGGTCGGGCTCGTAACAACAGCCCACATTTACAAAGGCAACAAGCAGGGTAGGGGTATTTGCAGTTGGGCTCATGTAAGCAGTCGGTGGGGGTGGAGGGGAGATTATTTGAGAACATTGTCTCTGATGGGTTTCGGAAACCAGCACAGAGAATCTGGAGGCAGACCGGGAAAGGTCAGTAGGATCGGGCAGTTTGCACTGCTGCAAGGACAAATGATGCTGGACATTACCATTCAAGCTGAAAATCTGCCCATTTACGTTAAGAAACAATTTTTTTTAATGCATTTTCAAATACTTGTTGACTACAGACAAAAACTAAATTGACAATCATTTTAGCCTCTCATTCGCATCTCAGCTATTCCATTGACAGACTTACTTTTTTGCTTGTTCAAAGTATCGGTCTGATCAGTTTGAAAACTGACCACCATGCTGGGCTTGATAAAACCGCACCATGTCGACCAGAGAAAAAGGCTCCTTCTGTTGTCTCTGGTCCCTCCAATAGATCCTCATTAACTACTTGTAGTACGAGGAAGGCTCCTCACCACCATCTTAAAGGCATCAACAGGTTCTCTTATCCAGGGCTACATTCAACACAAAATGCATACGCAGCTGCAAAAGAGAACCAGCTACGTTCCAAAAGCCAGAGGGGACGACTCAACTGGGACCCCACAAAGTAACTGGTCTAAATAAAAGCAGCAAGTTCTCCACCGACAGCGTTTGTTTCAGACCGGGTTGTGATGTCAAGTACATTGTGAGAAATGTTTTTATGAAAGTGTCAAATATCCAGACAAGTTTCCCACTACTAGGGGAAAAAAAAAAAAAAAAAGACTGACACCAGCAATGAAGCGGAAAACAAGCTGAGGAGTGTGTGCATTTCTCCAGAACGACAGGAATATGACAAGCGAAGTCAGCTTGTGACGCTCACACTAAGGTTTGTAAGGGTCTACACAAAGCCGTTGATCCGCGAAGAGGCGGACTGGGCTACGGCTTTTTCTGCTGTGCAAGCTGCATCACGGCGGGTGGGAATGCCACGCTGTTTTCTAATAAACCTGTGTATCTGCACCAGGGCGACAATATTGAAACTTCAAAATAGCTATAGTGATGAAGTTTTATTTATTTTTTTAAATCTAAAAACATTCCATTGTTCAAAAAAATAAAATAAACTAGTGTATTTTTACTCATAAAAACTAATGTCTCCAGCTCCCAACCATCCTCCAAGAAACCTCCACATAACAACCAGGACTCGTCTAGAATCTGATCGACACTCCTAAAAAAATTCGGTGAAGAAACATTGAGCATTTTCTGAGTCATGGTCTGAAAGCCCTTTGGGAACACCGATGCTGATGGGGACAGAGCCAACAACAATATCAGGCCTACCAGAGAAAACGGCCATGCTGTTACAAAAGTTCGTCAGACGTCTAACTTCTTCAAATAACCAGCAACACAGAATCGAAAACATACCACATTCCTGCTAAACTTTGCACCACAACACTTTGAGGTCAAAACATTTTCACCAGAATCAAACTCAAAAGAAAAAGAAAAAAAACGAATCAATAATTAAAACGCACAGCCTGTAACAAACCCAGAGACAAACCAAATGAGTTTTCGATTGTGTGTTGCTGGTAATTTGAAAAAGGTAGACATCTGACAAACTTTTGTTACAGATTGGCTGTTTTCTTTGGTAGGCCTGAGTATGCCCCACCCAATAACAACAACTAAATAACCAACGCTAGAACATAATGAGCCATTCCAAGCTTGTGAAAAACAAAAGCAAACACATCACTGAATCACAATTCTGAAGGGATTTCATAACCGTGACATGTCACGCTTCAGATCTTTTTTTGACATGTTTGACATGGAGGAGCTTCCAGTCCACACAACTCTAAGAAAGAAAACAGAGGGCTTACTTTCAGCAGTACCTGCAGGAATGACACTCCCAAAATAATAATGACAGTAAATTGGCTCAATATGTTTACCCTGAATCACAACGACAACTGCCAATGCCGCCGTAAAAACAAAATAGCCACCAAGCAGTTATCTAAACAGCTACAAATCATCACAATGTCTCAACTGATTACAAAGACCGTATGTCTCTGCTTAATCTGAGTGATGAGGGCCTAACTCAATGGCAAAAGTCACCTCCAGCTAAATCATAAATTCTGATCTGTGAACTCTCCCTTGATCAAGCTACTGCCCACTACTGAAATTCCAACCAGCCACCACCACCGCATCATTCATAACATCCTGGCACACCCATTTCTGCAGACCTGCTTCCACAGACCGGTATTCAGGAAGAAAAGAGTGGGCACAGCATGCTGGCCGCAAAGGCACTGGCCCTGAGCCCCATGCACAGCCATCTGTGGAAATTCTGGCTATAAGCCTGTCACTTGTGAAACGGCAATTCACAGTTACTCAAACAGCAACCAACCCACAGCAAAGTGAGCAGACTTGTATTAAAAAAAAAAAATCACATCAGCGCAATACAACAAAGAAAAAAAACATGACTGGTTTATCACGTTTCTGTAATTCCAGTAAAATACCACAGCTAAGATCCCAGAGGGTTTCCACGCAGCAGGTCAGGGCCGAGATTTCAAAATGCACATTAAACGCAGCTGGCGAACATACATGATTCATTCAAGTACAGCGCACAGTATACCAACATAAATTAATAAACAGGTCATGAATTTTACATCATGCAGTCAAGGGCTATAAAGGCAGGTTGTATCTTTGTACTCATTGCCCACAAATGGTAATTTCCCACATATTGATAACGAACTTGTGAAATGAAACTGATAACCTTATAGCAAGCCTGCAAAATTAATCTTTAGAAGACTGCAATCTCAGTTGAGGCACCAATGTGATCTCATTCCTGG
This sequence comes from Gymnothorax reevesii, assembly GCA_029721435.1. Lineage (NCBI taxonomy): Eukaryota > Metazoa > Chordata > Actinopteri > Anguilliformes > Muraenidae > Gymnothorax > Gymnothorax reevesii. Next base: position 60,688,983 of record CM056587.1, on the reverse strand, counting down.
ATGGCAAGGTTTCTGTTGTACTTGCATTAGGGAGTTGCATTATAGGAGGTGCTCCTAATGTCTCTTTATATGTTGGTGTGCAGACATAACCAACATTAAAACAAAAGTGAGAACAACTGCCCAGTCATTAATCCATCTATACAAGCTAAATTTAAATGATTCATATGCTCAACAACACTTGACTCATTTAGATCCAAGTTTTGAACAAAATTTGGGGGGATACTTTAAATTTGGCGATGACAAAATGTGAATAAGATCACATTCGTTTAGTATAAGTAACTTCAGCAAAACAAACCAACACAAAATATGGACAGAAAAGGCAACAAATAGACATTGGTCAAGCTCTGATTCAGACTCTTCTGTCAATTTAATGAAACGGTCCAAGCTTCACTATACAGGGCGTTTCAAAAAAAAAGTATACCCAAATAAAGTCATCATTTTTTATGAAAAAAAAAAAAAAAACTTCATTTTTTTTTTTTATGTGTAATATGTCCTTGGAAAGGGCTGATTGAGCTCTTTCCAATGATGCCTAGAACATGCATTCATTTCCACGGGTGAATGAGCTGCAATGCATCTTTTGAAAGGCACCCAGATCCTTACTGTACCAAATGTTGTGTTCTTCATTACGAAGAATTGGGAAGAAAATTCAAACAAAAAGATTGATGAAGAATCCTCATTTATTAACTGAAATGTTCCCCAGAGTAAGTTCATGGCCCTATAAAAAATGGAATATTGGTCATACAAATGGCAATTCCATTATTTTTGGAAATCCATCAAATTGTTTGGCCCTAATAAGATGAGCACATTTACATAAAAGCAGATAAAAATGATAATAAGCTCTCACCAGCCAGTCAGAATCAGACCACAGCTCTAACCAGCCAGTCAGAATCAGACCACAGCTCTAACCAGCCAGTCAGAATCAGACCACAGCTCTAACCAGCCAGTCAGAATCAGACCACAGCTCTAACCAGCCAGTCAGAATCAGACAACAGCTCTAACCAGCCAGTCAGAATCAGGCAACAGCTCTAACCAGCCAGACAGAATCAGACCACAGCTCTAACCTGCCAGTCAGAATCAAGCCACAGCTCCCACCAGCCAGTCAGAATCAAGCCACAGCTCCCACCAGCCAGTCAGAATCAAGCCACAGCTCCCACCAGCCAGTCAGAATCAAGCCACAGCTCCCACCAGCCAGTCAGAATCAAGCCACAGCTCCCACCAGCCAGTCAGAATCAAGCCACAGCTCCCACCAGCCAGTCAGAATCAAGCCACAGCTCCCACCAGCCAGTCGGAATCAGGCCACAGCTCCCACCAGCCAGTCGGAATCAGGCCACAGCTCCCACCAGCCAGTCAGGACCCAGTTCTTAAACCGGTCACCATGAGCAAATAAACTGTGCCAGAACAACACAGATTAAGGGCCCTGGGGGGGGATCTGGCATTGCAAATTTCCATCTGCCCTTCAATTTGACAGTGCCAATGCACTCAGTATACAAGGCTATAGTGCACGCGATCACCTTCTATCGCAGATTTAACATGCAAGAGCCATCGTTTGGCAAGAAACTGACACTTTGCATTTACAATTTGCATTAATCATTACTGCCCTCATCTCCCTACTGATATATACTGTCTTCCATTACAATACAATACATCAGAACCGAGCCCATATTTATAAATGAGCAGTAAGCCACTGATCACCCCCCTTCATATCATTTTGTAGGAACAATTAAAGTAATAAAGGCATCCAGATAAGAGCTTAACTGATTTGTAATCCCCTCTCTTCCACTGAAGATGCCGCAAATTGGATTTCCATGCCAGGCCTCTAATCGCTCATCCGTTCAGTGACAGCACGGCATGAAATGTAATTTTTCACAAGGAAAAGTTTTTTTCCACAAAAATAGAAACAATGAAAGTAACTAGACAAAAATGCACTTGAGGGATACAACAGGATCTTGCATACTAAAGATCAGAAAAGGCTGGCGAGGCATCAGAAGCAGTCCACATAAGAGCTGATTCGCCTGTTACACAAAAGCCAAATCAAACGCTGTGATGGAGCGGGTTTTTATACCCCAACTGATGGATATAGCCAAGTAAAACAAACTTTAAATATTCAGTGCTACAGTAGACTCATTGCATTCCAGACAACAGGATATCTTGGACACTTTATCTTTCCCAACAATTTATTAACCCTTTCAGGGGCGTGGGCAACTATAGTTGCCCAATGATGCAAGACATCAAAGCCAAATGCTGTTGAAAACCTATCATGGGGCAACTTGTTTAAAAGAGCTCCCGCAGGGAAGCTCTTTTAAACAAGTTGCCACATGATAGGTTTTCAACAGCACAGGATAACATTTTTAATTCCTTGAAAATGTATTTGGCGCTCAAAGGGTTAAATCACTTTTATCACGCCACAGTTATTGTACTTAGTAATGAAGATTTCGCATCTGTATCGTTTGCATTTGTCCCTTTTTCGATGGCGAACACTAGAGTCGCCCACTCTTGACATTTCGCCAAACCCCTGGAAAGGCTCACAGAATTTTCAGATAAATTAAAAGGTTCCAGTTGGAAGAATGACATCTGCGTGGCTGGCCTTATTACTTTTAGCTCATTATTACCGTTTATTGAGTGACCAAACAAACACTTGGCCCCCCGCCAATGTGCATGCAGCTGTTCAGTGCGGTAAAGCTGAACTGCCAGCATTAAATATTCACACGCAAGGCTGACAGAAAACACCACTTGGTCAGGATCAGCACCACTCATTCACGGCCAAGACCCCTCTTCAATTTACAAACCAGAGGGGCACTCCGTAGAGTGCATATGTCACATCACGCCATGTCAGTATTATTGGTTATAGATCCTCAAGAAAATTATCCAGATCACCTTTATCAATTCTACGCAAGTATAGATTTTATCATATATACCAAAATTGCACAGGTTACTTAAAATCAGGGCACCTTCTTAGCTCAAGAGGGCGGCGCATTCCAATTTCCTACACTTTTTTGACACGCATTAAAAAAAAAATGAGAATCTGAGATAGGCTTATCTTTAAAAATAAGATGTGTTTGTGAAACACTGATGCCCACGTGGGCCATGTTAAAGTTTTTGTCACGAAGCGTCATGCTCCAAGGTCAATTTGACAAGGTGAAAAGTCATGACCCCATCTGAAATGTCTTCTCACAAGCAATGCATATGCCAAGTATCAAAGTCCTATCGTGAGCCGATCAAAAGTTATAGGCATGTTAAAGTGCGGACAGACTGACAGGCAGAAAATTATATGCACCAGAAATCTGAAATGCCTTCTCACAAGCAATGCATATGCAAAGTAAAAAAGTGCTGTCATGAGCCGATGAGAAGTTATAGCCATGTTAAAGTGCGGACAGACAGACAGACGGACAGGTGAAAAACTATATGCCCCCGAAACTTTGTTTACGGGGGCAGAAAAAGTTAAATTGGATCTCAGGAGGAGCAACTTTTTTTTCTTACAGAATCGATAATCATCAGTTAAACTAGCAAACTTTGGTGTTTAGGATGCTCGAATACTAGAGTGTACACAGCAGGGATCCAGTGTCTTATGGTATCATTCAACTCCGATTGCACTGCTATTTTTCAACTTTTAACACATATTATGCAATACAAATTTCTTCATTTTCTGCATATTTCCAAAAATATAAATATATTTTTGATCGGTCTATACTTGTTAGTGGTTAGTGGGTGTGTGATTGTAGTTGTCTGTGATCTAACAATACAGTTTTCCCACAAAAATGAAGTTTCAAAGTTGTGAAAAAATTCTCCACTACTGTATATTGCCACTATTTTTCCATGATCGTCACATTAGCTGGTTTCACTTCATCCAATATGTATGATAAAAAGTAGATGTAAAAGTGTAATATAAGATGAGGAGAACACAAGGAAACGCAAAACACAGTATGCAAATTATAATCTCAATTAATAAATAAGGTTAGGTCATCCAACATCTGCATCACCCATGTGAAAGAGTCACAGCCCCCCTAAACTTAACTGGTTGTGCTACCTCTAGTAGCAATTACTGCAATCAAACGCTGGCATATAGCAGTCTATAACATCACTGCGGGGGAATTTTGGCCCAATCTTCCTTAAAAAACTGCTTTAATTCAGCCATATTTGAGGATTTTTGAGTATGAATAGCATCTCTATTGGGTTCAAGACAAGACAGGGCATTGTGAGGCTACTCGAAAACCATAATTTCATTTTTTCTGAATTTATTTCAGTTAATTTTTAATTCTATAATTTTTTTACGTCAAAGGTCTGATTGTGACATTTCAGCAGGGCTTTGCATCGCCAACAATTAACACAAATATGACATTAAAGAAATAAAAATAACAATGCACTGTCTGTTTCAATTTTATCTGTCCCACATGAAAACCTAATGGCGTATTTTATTTGAAGACTGACGGAACTCAGATCCGGGTTCAATCGTAATTTTCGTCGCTTACTAGTTTTGAGTGACAATTTGTGTTCAAATTGTCCAAACACTTCCTTCTGGGAGAAAAATACTTTCTCAGTATTCTGTTCATTCGGGCACTTTTGTTGTCTCAAACTGTGATCTTCTTCAAACAGCTAATTCTGGGTTTGATCATCTATTACAAGTGCACGTGCATTGAAGCCTAAACATTGTTAAAACTTTTTTTCCCCACACTGTTAAAAATTCCACAAGTATCTTTCAGAGCATTCACAGCACACTCTGACAAAGATTACGTCATCTGGGAAAGTCAGAGTAGCAAAAACAGATCCGAATTTCCCATCGAAGAATTCCCATTTAACTGGCGTTCTTTTGCATGTTCAACCAAAGAAGTCCAACACATCCACTTCCAGGTTTCCCATTTAAAACTGAATGCACCATAAGCTTAAAATTCAAATATAAGAATGATATAGGGTGTGTACAGTTGGCTGAAACCATTTAACTGAATTCACAATGCTAGAAAGCCTAGAACAAGTGATGCTTACATTTAACAGGACTGGCAGCAAACAAGCCTGGGCGTCTCAGCTAATTTAACTCAATTATCAATTCAGTTTTTTTTAATTGCCACATTAAGTCACTAAGGGGGCAATAACCTTCTCACAAAGGGCAAGTTGTTGTTGGATATCTTTTTTTCTTGAATAAATAATGTAAAATCTGTATTTTGCGCTTGCTCAGCTTGGCTTTGTCGAATGGCCCCCAGCTTCAGGATTTGCCATTTCCACTTTAATTTTCACAATTTTGTATTCCAAAATGACGTCAACACTGTAATTCAGCCATTTTGTATAGCATTAATCTGTAGTGCAGGACAGTATATAATGCTTAATCTAATTTTTTCCAATTCCCTCAGAAAATATAGCTTTTAAAAATGCTTTAGAAAATTGCTTCTCCAGAAATCTGAGGTCCAGAGATAAAACTCACTTTTTTTAACGCGAATCTGATAAACCAGTTGAATCTCTATGTTGCTGTTCTCCCCACTATTGACCTTACCTCAAACCCTGGATACAGCTACAACACATAACAATGCCAGACCAAACAGTTTACGTGTTCCACTTTCTGTCTTTTTCCATAAATTCATAAAACAATTAAGATAATAAGCATCTTTAAGTACTCCTCAGCATTTTGACAGCTGGCTCAGTTTCGAGCGGAGCAGACCTTGTCAGGTAGGGCCAATCTTCTGAAAACATTCTGCTGAAAAACTGCCACCATCTATACTTTTCTTCATAATTTCTTATTATACATCTCAAGAATAACTGGTGAAAATTTCTAAATATATTGTGATGAAGTCATGAAGGAAAGTATAGATGGTTGTAGTTTTTCAGCAGAACATTTTCAGAGGATTAGCCTTACTCATGCTTGTCCATTTTATTCGGATAGTTTCAGATTGCCAATCTGAACCCAGCAGGTGCCACAGCTGCAAATTAGCATTGAACATAATCCGAATAAAACTTCCTTCATAGCAAAATTAGCAGGAAACTTCGCAGGATCAGTAGGTGGGAACTGCGGTGAATGGTGAGGAACTAAAAAAAATTCAGTTTAGCAGCCAGCAGAGGCCAACTTGCGAGCCATTACGTTGCATTGGAGGGAAGTACTTAACCGTTAGCTAAAGTAAAAGCAACATCTCAGCGAATTAACTCCAACTATAACGTCAAGTTAGCAATGTTAGCAAGTCAGCTAGCATAGTTACTCAGCAGACGGGCCATGTCCGCCGGCAGAGGCTCCATCCTCTCGCTTGCGCTTCGTCAGCGATGTTTCAAAACCAACTTGTTCGCCAGCTGCATAACACAATTTAACGATTGAGTTACGCCGCTTTCACATTGGACGCGAAGCGTATTTTTCGCGCGACAGATTACTTACAAAGTCAATGCGAAGACAGTCTTCGCATTGACTTTGAATGTAATCTGTCGCGCGAAAAATTCGCTTCGCGTCCAGTGTGAAAGCGGCTCTGACGCTAGCGGACAGACGCTCACCAACAGTGGCGACGGTGTCAAAGGCTTCCAGCGAGTAGGTCCTGCTGTCGGTGAGTGACAGCGATGCCGCTGCAGCGAGTGCGGGGCCGGCGGCGGTGCCTCCCTCCCGCTGCGAACCGCTTTCATTGTTCGCTCCACTCTTGGGTCTCGACGATGCCATATTGAGCCCAGGCGAGTCTCAGTCTGCGTTATTCTCTGAATACGGGTGTTTTCCCACCGAAAAGCGTGATCGATTTAACAGTCATTGATTCTTCCGTCCAGCCACCGTTGCCGTTCTTTGTCTGGACAGCGACGACTCTTCTCGCTTCCTTCCCCCGCTGAATTGCATTACGTTTGCCTGGCAACTCGCTAGCCAGCCCGCTGCATTCCCAAAAGCATCGGTCCGGCGAGAACCAATCCACGGGAAAAAAAACTACACTTAACAGCCGAAACAAAGTCACTGACGTTGCGGCGGGCGAAGTTGCACTTCCCAATCTGGCAGATTGTCGCACGACGCCCTCCACGTTTGGATGTGGACGAAGTTGTCACGGAGAAGTAGCAATTACACTCATCGCTCTCCACATTATGGTCACAAGTCGAACTGTGATCGTCTTAATTCTTTCCCTGGCCCCCCGTCCAACGTAACCTAAACCCGGCTTCCCTTCTATTCAAACGGTTTACAAACCATGTACATGACTGGCTGAAACGGCAACTCGACAGACAAGGAAGGGAGTCCCGTAAGTTCAATATTGATTGACATTGAGCTAAACCAATCAGGTACGTGGTACAATTTCTAACCAATCAGTTAGTACAAGAGGAGGGTCAAATCGGAAGGCGAGCTCTCCGTTCGTCTCCGATGCGCAAGGCAAGTTTCACTCAGCACCTCACCTTGGAGACTGGCAGCGTAGTTGAAGCACATCATCAGTGATAGAATTTTAGATACTCGTCATATAAAATAATCTCTTAGCGGTTAGTTCATGCATATACTCAAGTTGAAGTTTTGCTGTTAAGCCATTGTAAATTTCAGGGACTGAGCGCCACATTTGAAGAAGCAAACTTGCTCGATTTCATTTTGAATTACAGATGTCGAGAAATCTCCTTAGCCTGAGGACTTAAGTGAAATATTCAAACCTAGATACCATGTTTTTCATGTGGCTGCAGCATTACAACAAACACGTATTCCCTGTATTTCAGCGGGACATACAGTATTTTCGATCTTTGGAAACCTTCCAATCTCCACTAGGAATTAAATTATGAAGCAGCTGCATTTCACAAACATGTATGGGTCCGAAGGAGTTAATAATGTCACCAATACAATAAACATTATTTTGAAACAGTATAGTTGGTTACATGCCTAAGACAAGGAGAAATAGGTGATGCAGCTTGCACCACTCAAATTGACTCCAAGAAAGTAATTGTCTGCGTATCCATTTTGTAAAGACATGTGTAAAACTAAGCAGTGGTGTGGCCCACTGTCCTGAGGGAAAGCAAAGGTGTCCATTAGTTTCATCATATTACTGTCTGCAATTTTATAATAGTCTTGTTGACAAACAGTGGTTGGTTGTTATAGCATGCTGTCTGCAAAAAGCAAACATGGACATTAACACAAATTACCCATAGTAAAATCGTGATCCCCATTACTGATTGGTAACTGGTGGACAATTTCCCCTCAACATACATCTTCCTTCTCCAATGCGTTATTTTGGAAGTCATCGTGGTTTGAAGGAGATTAAACCTGTGAGCATGATGCTCAATGAGCCAGTCTCATTGGAACTTGGAGTTTATCAAATGAAGAAGGAGTTAGATTGAATAGTTGAACAGGAGAAACAACCCTCAGTTAATGCATTTACAAATGGAACAGATTCCCTCATCCTCTTCAATAATAGACAGGGTCACTTTTTTTATAAATTTTTATTGAGGTTTGAAGGCTTTTTCAGTACCGTAAGGATGCAGTCTGGAGGTGGAAATATGGCTCTGGTTGGAAATAGCTTGTGCATTCATTTTCTATTAATGAGCAGTGGAGCTGCATGCACAGCACAGGCTGGCACTAACATGGTTGAGTTACTGCCTTTCAAACAGTGTTGAAATGGAAAGACCTCATGTACTAAATAAGAGAGTATTGTGACAGCGTAATCTGCTCTCAGAGATACATTTTCATCTTATTTGAAGTGATGATGTGAGAACTCAGGCCACGATGATATGGATAGGAGACATGGTTGAACCTTCGCCATATGGAAAAGTGTTTTAACAGCCAGCCAGTGAAAATGGCTACAGAGATCCTGAAGGGGAAATCAAAGCTGTTACCCCTTCCTCAGCAAAATCAGATCCAAAGCTTTAATGATGAGTAATCACTTCCAGTTCCAACCCTTTGCATTAAATATATGCGAAATTAGACACCTGATTTAGCATGCTTGCTCTTGATACTGGCTGACCGCGCTGGTTTCAGAAATCGATTGGTTATGGTTCAATAAAGTTTGGGCGGTCATGCCAAGGAGTAGCAATATCAGGAAATCAGCTGTTTATTAAATCTCCCCCCGCCCATCCAAACTTTTAATATTTTTGACAGCCTTAACAGAGTGGACTGGTATTGTTTTAAAGATTGTCCCTAGTTCAATTTCTTATGTAATGACACTATAACATTTTAAACTGAAGTCTTTATTCAGGTTGAAGTCACTGGCAGAATCCCATCCTTATGTTTCTCGTGCAGTGAAATCCATTTGCTGGTCGTTGTGTATAAAGCAGAACATTTTCCTTAATTCTCACCTACGTAAAAAGCTATTCTGTTTTACCTTTTTTCTGCCTCAGCCTTTTGGTGGAGCACATTTTCACTAACTGTATCTAATTGAAAGATGTGTTGAACACAGCTCAGTCTAATTAAGCTATGACTAACACCCGGTTGATGTATGCTTCGCTGAAAAAATCCAATCATTTAAGTTTAACTCATCTTTCAGTCAGATACAGTGACTCAAAATGTGCTTTACCAAAAGAATCAGCAGGCAATAAAAGCATTAATTATGATTCAAAGTATGTCTCATTGACAATTTTAGATTTAAGGAGGCAGGCAGGTGACAAAATTCCTCTTGTGCACCAGCCTGAATCAGGGGGAGACAGACAACTCAAAAGAAAAATGATATACTAAACTACACTTGGGGGCACATGGTCCGAGGGTTTATAAAAAGGCTTCAGTGGCCAGTGCGGAAATGTTGGAGAGAGCTGACTTGGATATCAGCTGTTAAAGCTTCCGAATTTAGAGAGGTGTGTGCTGACACCCCTCAGCAGCTGCTGCATCGGGAACCTGCGCTCACTGTATATCTTTATCAGACGGTCAATGTGCATTGCAGAACCACAGTAAATTATAACCCTGTCGTCAAATTTTGCTCAGTTTTGATTATCTAGTCCAGTGGTTCCGAAAGTTGGTCCTGGGGGCCCACTGTGTATGCTGGTTTTTGTTCCAACCAGAATTACGATCCCAGAGTTTTAACAAGCCATTAAAAAAAAAAAAATAGTTGTTTTTCAGATGAGAGGGCCATTTTACCTCCTTAAACCTCATTATGACACAAATAGCCATGCATTCCCTGATGTTTAAAAGCACTACATTCATATTTTTATTTTTGATGTATTCCAAGTAAGCTTGCCAGATGAAGGTAACGATGTGTTTTATGTGATCAAATGTAAGATTATGATAAATCAAGAAGCCGCTGATTAGGGTTCTTTTTGCAGGTGTTGAAATTCTTTCCTGAAACCAAACTACCAGTAATAACAGTTAATAGGTTTGACTCATTATAATATGGTTTATATTTAAATTCTTAATGGCTTCTTGATAGTTTTGGTGACCATGTGTCCTAAATTTTATCAATTTGAAGCTAATTCATAGTTTCATGCCATCAGTTGCAAATTTTTTTTATGTTAGAAAAATGTTATTAAAATAATTTCCAATATAGCTCACAATAAATTTTTTCATCATGGCCATTTTCAGCTTGTGGTCTAAAAGGGTAAATAATCAGGATGAACAGGAATAGTGCAATTAAAAACAATGAACACGCATGAATGTTAGCAGATTTGAGACTTGAGCTCTGGCTGGAGCAAAAACCAGTATACACAGTGGGTCCCCAGGACCGAGTTTGGGAACCACTGGTGTAGTCTATCATTCATGGCCAGTAAAGCATAAAGATGGAACCCCCCCCCCAAAAAAAAAAAATCCACAATTTGTCTGTAACACATGATTAGATAGGTAGGAAAATATTCTTGTGATAGTTGTCTGAGCATTTAGATTCAAGTCGATCTTGACGGTATCGGGACGTGACAGAAATGCGCAAGGATGTTCTGATTGTGGACACCCCTGTATACGCTGGTTTTTTTTCTAACCAGAATTGCGATCGTAGGATTTTTGCAAATTACTAATTTGTCTTAATTAGGTGCATTTATGTTCAGAGTACTTCACTCATCATCTCAAACTACATTTTGACAGATATGTATACATGCCATGAGGAATGGACAGTAAATATACACATTGTGGTAGGAAAAACTGCAAAAAAAGAGGAAAAAGTTTACGTATCAACGTACATAATCAGTTGCTTCCTATCGGTGAAACTGTTGACCAGTGGCGTAATGAGAACTGAAAATTTGGTGGGGCACAGAACATCCTTTTGAAACAATAATTAGTCCTGACTTGTTCTCAGTCATTTTCATAATTAATAATATGAGAAAACTTTGAGAACCATGGACACTATCAGCTGTTGCTAGTTCTCCCCATTTAGATAAGACTACATTCATGCCATACCACTATTCAATCTGCTTCAGCCTTGTGGCTGAAGCTAAGCAGGTGTGGGCTTGGTTAGTACTTGGATGGGAGTCCACCTGGGAAGACCAAGTTGCTGCTAGAAGAGGTGTTGGTGACCAGTAAGTTGCGATCTTCTCTCTGGTGGAATAATCCCCAGTGCGATGGGGACACTGTACTGAGGGAGACGCTGTCTTTCGGATGAGACGTTAAACCGAGGTCCTTACTCACTGTGGTCATTAAAGATCCCATGACGCTCATCGATAAAAGTTGGGGGTTCCCCGGTGTCAAGGCTAAATTCCCAACTTGGCTGTTACAACCTGCCACCTAATCATCCCCTGATTTGATTGGCTGTGCAAATTGCCCTCAACCCCCAGGGCTCCCTTGAAAAAGAGATTTCAATCTCAACGGGACTTCCCTGGTTAAATAAGGGTAACATGAAAATAAAATAAATTCATTTGGACGCATAATTCAGGGCAATTTTTTCTAGGCTAGTGAAGCAACCATTTTCAGCTTTAAAAGCTGATAAAATTGACAGAAGAATGTTGAAAAAGTGTACTCAAAAAATGCAAGATGAATTTATTAGCTACATTTCAGGCAACTAAGGCGCATTTAAAGTCACAAAAATGGAACTTGCACCAATTGGTCAAACTGTCATTTACATTCAACGCAATGCAGCCCATGTAAAATCCAAGATGGAGGCCATTTTCCTCTTGATACATAGTTTGATGGTCCTGGGCAGGCCTACTTTTATTCCTGCACTTCAATGCAGTGTCAAGTTAACCACATTAATGGTGAATGGTATTTTAGGCACTAGCCAAAATATTAGTGTTAATATCAGTGAAAATATGATGTCAACAGTATCTTTAACCGCATGCATCAGAATGTTTTGTTGTTTTTACCCTTTCTGTAAAGGGTTTTTTACCTGAACATTGAAAGATGCAACACAAATGACAAAGTTTGCCATGTATGAGCATTTTTCAAGTAAATGAAAATGAGTGTAGAGGCGAACTTGTGTGGGGTCAAATATCCACTCTTCACTTCTACTCCTGAAGATCGATCCCAGATGCACAGCCACAGCTTGATTTGAAAGTGTTTTTTTGTTTTTTTTTTACTCTAACCTGCAATGCTGGATCAATCTTCTTTCAATAGTTTTTTGATCTTTTGTGTGTTTCATTCTTTCTATGTGTGTAATTGATGAAGTTTGTTCCGTGTAGCATGTGGGATTAAATAGGGAACTTTTTTTTTTATTCCAATAACTGCCTCTGGAGCATTTCTCTTGCTTGCACCAGAAATCAAAACCATAATGAATCAAAATTATGGCATAATTTTCAATGATAAAAATCAATTATGAAAACCGCAAATTGATTATGAAACCATAAGAATGTCTTAGGAAATGTTTATTGTCTGTACCGTAGGGCGCCTTAGGCTAAGAGGTTAACGTACCCTTGCGCTTCGTGGTCCAGTGAGATTTTCCCCCCAGTATATCCATTACAGAATTAAAGAGAGGAGTAATTCTGCATCCTGTGCTTATTCCTCCATCTCCAGTGGTGCATGCATGCGTTCCTAATTGGAATTGCCAATAAACACAACTGTTTAATAGGAAAGGTGCCCAGAGATGTATCAATCCCAAACAGATGGGTCTGTTGCTGTTGATGAACTCACTTACGATGAAAAGCAGTATACAGCACTGACCCACAATTAAACTAAAGTCTCTGTAATTATGAATGTTGAGAAAAGCAACCGTGATTAGTTTTACTAAATTTTAGCTTGTAAATCTAAGACTAGTTGGAGAACCTTTCCACTTGGAAGCAAATCATTTTGTTGAAGGTATATTTGTCATGGTTTGTGTATGTGCTTTTTGCTTTCTTTGTTACTCTCGTCCCTGAAGACATAATTTTCTTTCCCGATTGGATTTTTTACCCAGCTGGCTGATTATTCCTGGGCGGTCCTTCCCCCAAGCTGGAGGTGGCCACGCCTCCTTTGCTGGAGTGTCTGATGTTATGTAACTCGCTTCTGCTCGAGAAATCTTTAGTCAGGGTTTGCCAGTATATATAATATCTTTATTTCTGGGAAGCTTTGCTTCTTTGGGTTTTTTTATGGCACAGTTGTCTGGTGCCTTGTTAGTTTCTTGTTTATTGAGATTTCTTTTCCTCTGTAGTTGCTCGCTTCGTTTCTGGCACTTAAGTCTTTCGTGTATTCAGAAACGCAAGCTCCTTTGGCTTCCAATTCTCGCTCTATCACTTTCAGCTGCGCCGGCTCTGTGCTTGGTGCACCCTCACCTGCCACGGCATGTGAAACTTGACTTTTACTAGCCATTACAATATTACCATGCCATTTAATAAAAATTTACTTTATATAATTTTCATTCATGTGTTTTCATCGGAAATATTTCATGCATAGTCTGTGTACTCACAAGAGAACCATTACACTGTGGCCTTTCTTTTTCTGAGCATGTGCTTTTTAGGCAAATTAGACAGAAAATTAATTAACCGAATAATACTGATCTGGCTCAGAAACAGCACTTAGTCATGCACTTAATGACCTGACTCTGGCACTTTGTACTCAGAAGTATAATCAGTAGGATTCTGCCTTTGAAAAAAAAAAAGAAAGAAAAATGAATAGACTTAGACAAAAATTATTTTCCTTAATCATCTAATATGACCCTCAAGAAGAGTGTGGAGGTGTCACTATCTTCAGAGACCCTGCAGTCTGTATTTTGGTTATTTTACTTCACACGGGACATTTTTGGGAGTCCACCATTGGGAGTCTATGTGCAGCCCCTAGGCTAGAACAGTGAATAGGGTGTGAGGGCAGGACTTCAGCGTACAGGACTTGGCGATCCAAGGTCCAGAGAGAGAGAGCTACAGAACTGAGGGACACAGCTCAGAGAAAAAAAGGAAATTTAGCGAGGCAAAACGCCAAGCTGATAAAGCCCATTTCAAAATAAGAGTAAATACGGGGTAGCAGTTTATTTGCTTTTTACTCCAAAACTACGGTATGATTTTAATGGTAGAAAAGAAAGCTGAAGTTATCTGTCTGTGAACCTGGGTACTTGTTTTTGTGTTTGTATTCGATGATGTATGGTGGTGTAAATAGGTCTTGAAAAATATTTTTTTTTTCTTGAAGTCCACAAAGTTCCCGTGCACAAGCCTGTCCAAGTCACTCAGGTGCTGACGATAGCAGGCAGAACAAAAATTATGTACAAAACCAAAAAAAGTCCCAGCACACTGATCACCGTTAGTAAGGTTTTATTAGGAGAGAACCTGACGAAGCAACTGCGAAACGCGTTGTTTGCTCCTAATAAAGCTCTACTAATGGTGATCAGTGTGCGGGTACTTTTTTTTTCTTATCAACCTGCATATCGAACACTTATTTGTGGTTGCGATCCCTCCACGATGTTTCCTCCTGTTGAAGCGTAGATTGACTGAAGAGAGAAGCCATCAGCATTCAATTGGCTGTCAAGGAGCTAAGAGGAGAGCAAGAAATGGAGAACTAGCCCTCTAGTCCTCTTTTTCTGTTTGAATGTCTTCAAATCTGTGTTACAGGTAATGTGTGACAGAGCTGCCAGAAATGCTGGAATGTGACAGCTCATGGGCGCTGTTTGTACACTTGTGTAACCGTGATGCAGTTGTAAATGGATTTTTTCAGGTGCGTGCTTTTATTTCATACACTTGTAATTCAGGGTTGTAGTTTTAAATGCCAACTCACAGCTTTGTCATACATAAAGTTTGATGTACAGGTTCATGAGAAGAAATCATACGTTTTCGAGACTTATTTACATGATTAGACATCTGTGAACACAAACACAAAAATAAGTATACGGGTTTGCAGACAACTATGCAAGTTTTTAGCTTTCTGTCATTGAAATCAGTTCATGCAAAATCAGCCTTTCAGTTCGAGGCTAGCAGGGAAGGAGCTAATGTGAACCTTCCAGGCTTTCGTGTTTTCTAAACTGTGTGTCTCTGAAGACCTCCATTTGCGGAGCAACTGATTTTCCAGCTTTGAAGTGCAAAAGAGGGCGAAGACCATTTTGAGTTTCCAATTACTTTGTTTCATAGTCGGCCAAATTCTTGCGGGACACTAGCCGCCATGCAAATTTCATTTCTATCTTTCTTTGAGGAACATATTTTTTGAACCTGTCAATACTGAATAGATTATCCCACCGTTATTAATCCTAAATTTCCAAGGTCACCGCTTTTTGTTTTTTTGTTTTTTGGAAAGTATTGCAGTTCTGATAAGCAAAAATGGATACATATTTTCAATGCTGCCTGCAATTAACTACAAGTCAAAGTAAAGTAAATTGCTGCTATCTGTTTTTACATGAATTTATACTGTCCAAACTTTATCCAAGTTAGGGTTATTTATCTGTCCTTTGATTTCCTACACAACTGTTCACTTGATCTACTTCAAATTTATTTCTGATTATGGGTGTTTTATTGTGGACCACAGGAATTGCAGTGTTGAAACTGAATCTGGCCAAGAGTTTTAGAGAAATCTTGAGAAAGCTGTGAGCTACGATATCATGCCAGCAGTAGTACCAGACTCAAGCAATCTGCTTGTTCCGAATATGCTCATTTAGCATATGAACTAACGGGCACTGCGCGTGTTCAACTATAAATGGAGATGTCACCGTCTTTCTGTCTTTCTGCCAGTGCAAGCAGGTATGCACACCTGTCTTTGATTTTCTAGACAAACATGAACCTGATCAACTTCAAAATTGGTGCATGTATTGCGGAGGACTCAAGGAAGTGCAGGGTCGAGTGTCACATTGTTTGACTGAGTGGTTTTTGGGAATTTTTAGAAAGCTGCAAGCAGCAATACTACACCAAAAGCAATGCCCGCGCCAAGCAGTCAGCTTGTACAGAACAGGCAGGTTTTGGTAGGGCACTGCACCAGTCTAATTATAAATTGAGACATCTGTCTATCTGCCTGTATGTGTGTATGTCTTGACAACCATTCATCCAATCAATTCCAAACTTGGCAGGTGTTTCGCTCAGGACCCAAGGAAGCGCAGTATCAAGTGTGAAGTCTTTGGGCGGAGTGGATCTCTGGAGATTTTGAGAGAACAATAAGCAGCAATATCCCACCAGCGGCAATAGCCCACTGGAGCCCAGGCAATTGGCCAGTTCTGAACAGGCACATTTTGCCTGTTTAGGATTTTACCCTGAATGTAACTCAGAATTCAAAAAATCTGATCGTGCCATCCCTGTGGGATCAGGAAGTGGTCTCCCAGGTTCTGGAACTGCTAAACCGACCGTAACTTTAACTGGGAGGCCTGCTGGATGCAGGAATGTTGCAAATGGTTACCTTTTTCTTTCAATAGCTACCTGGGCCCTGCTCACTGTGAGGTTTAAGATTCCCTTAAGCTAATATCTCACTGAGCGGCGAATGCTTACGAATGTAGCAAATTTTGGATTCGCCAACTTTTCTGAGGAAAGTTTTCAAAAATCAGGATAGACCTAGGTGTCATCAGCGACATTTAGCAACGTTTAGCGTCAGTTAGCAACATTCACCTAACTGTTTGTGAAAGAATAGGAAATGGCTTTCTAAAATATGACAATGAACTCTTTGCGACCCTAAAAACCGTTTGCAAACTCTTTTGTGCTCTTGAAGAAACCTTGATGGTATCCTCACGAAACCCAATAATCGTTTACATTCGTCAGCATTCATAGCTTTGTTGTATAGTAGTCACTGCTTCGCGAACCAAAAAGAACTTTAGCGACACGTGTTTTACAACTCTTTTACAAACGTCTGCAACTGTTTGTGAGAAAATAAATTTGCAAAGAAATTTTGAACACGCTCAAAATTTCTTTGCGCAAAAAAAACTGTTTGCGATCCTAAAAACTTTTAGCAAACTGCTGAGCGCCCTTTTACGAACTCTGAGGAAACTCAAAATTCGCTATATTTGTAAGCATTCGCTGCTCGGTGAGATACTAGCTTTACCAGGGGAAGGCAGGCAAAGGGAAAGCAACTGCCTTATGACTTATCAAACAGAATTTGAGTCTGATTAAGTGAAAGCATGGCATGTTTCTGTGCACACTTACTCACAGAACACCTGCACACGGCAAAAAAAAAAAAAAAAAGTTAAGAGTAAACCACACTCATATGGCTGAATGTACTGTGCACATCCTCGTGTGTAAGTGACAGATGAGACTGTTTGCCTGAGACTCACAAATTGACTGATATGAGAGCATTCGATTTTTTCCAGCGCCTCTTGTGGCCGGATTGGGAAACACAATCAAATTTGTTGCCTGGACACCGCAAATTAGCGATGACAAACTGGTCTGTAAAAGGGCCGAGGGGCTGCAGGTTTTCAATCCACCAAAGCAGAATCACCCCTGATTCAACTAATTTAATCAACTGATCTCAGCCTGGACATTTGAATAGTTGTATCAGGCATGCCTCTGCTCGGTCGGAATGAAATCCTGCCTTCTATGGACCTGTTTCACACCCCTGCCATAGATGAATACTATTCCTTTGATTGTGGGAAAGATGCTAAAAGTAAGTCAAAGATGAGCGTTAGATATTTTTTGTCAAGCTCTGACATGCTTAGAGAAAACAATGCCTTGTCATCACTTTGAATGGCATAACAGGCAAATGAGCACAGTACAGTTTGCAGATCATATTTTCACCACATAACATTACAAGAGTCATTAACACTACTGCTGAACATAATTCCATATAAATTAAATTAAATACCCCACACATTTGTCATTGTATCAAACATTAATAATGTTCATGAATATCTCAAGACAAACTGCTGACGGGATCATTTCGCTTGGCAGCACTATTAGGCAATCGTTCATGGAATTTATATGTGTACTTATTCAATTGACCGCAGAGGCCGCCTACATTGTTGTAAGTACAGGTCGAACTGAATGTGATGGCATAATAGAGTGATGGACTAAAATCATTTTTTTCTGCAATTTATGCAGTTGGGATACTTTATGTGGAGACACTTATCAACCAATATCACTAATGTTTTTTTTTATTTGTCATCTCCAATCCCACTTGAATGTGGAATTGTGGCTGTCCTCCAAAGCACGGGCCTGTCAGCCACTGCTTCTTTACGCTCATTGGTCGAAACCTCGCTAGTTCAGAACGAGGGCGGAGGGGACCCGAACATGGGCAAGCTTAGAATCTCACTGCCGAGTGCCCGGCTGGCCAACATGAGGCGCTTGAGCAACGAAAAAGCGAGTATTTTATTATCCCATCCCGGCAGTCCCTTTCCATATTTGTTTTCCCTGCAGTGCAAAAGCTGAAAAAGCTGCCGACCACTGCCGGCTGCTTCGATCAGGGATCGAATCTGCGCCGTGGTAGCCACTATGGCTCCGCAATACGGCGCCTTAACCGAGTGAGCCAACCTAGCAGCTGTGATCCTCAAGATTCGTTGCTTATCAAATCAAAGGCTGCCTGAAAGTATAACAACTTTAAATCTGAAATAATTAATCCTAATACATACCACAGTAATTTCCCATGGAGAACTGCATTAACATAGACAAAGATATTTTGTGTGAAATCTTGATATACATGTATACAATGACTTTTGAGAAGCACAGAGCAGTGTATATGATTGCCTATACACTATCTACATGCAATGCATATCTGCAATGTATTGTGTGTGAAATAACTGTTTTGTCGGATAGAATGCCAGCTGCTTGTCTTAGGTCCACATTCTTATCGGTGAGCTGTGCAGTTGCTGTGTTGGACATCACATACACCTGGCTCAGGTGATACCAAAAATTTAGAAAACATCATCCAACTGAATCCAAATCCTGTCTTATATCACCCAACAAGGCCACTGTTGGCAGTAAGCTCCATGATCAAAACTTCTCAGCCGGCCTGAAAACTCCTGCTTGAAATGGATAAGTCGTCTTTCACTGTCTGTTTATGCGTTTGTCTTATCCGCAGTCCCTCACAGTCTTATTGTTATGATTATAAATAATTAGGAGTGAGTTGTAAAATCAATGAGAAGCTTATTCTTGCACAAACAGAGATAAAGAAATTAAGGGCATCTTGCAAAGTGGTGCAATTCAGCCCCATGTAAAAGAGGTACAGAGCAGGACCGTGATATTGTCGACAGCATGGTGTTTTTTTGCAGCCGATACAGGACAAGAACTGCAAAAAGAAGTGTTTTGTCTGCACTAACAGACAGGCTGGAATAAATAACATTGGAAGAGGCGAGATTTCACACTTTTACACATTTTTTAATTGTTTCATCATCATGATCAGTGCCAATATGATCCAGGCATACGCTAGCTGGCATCCTATATTTTCAGAAATAGGTTGAAAGTACAAAAACGTGAGTTTAATTGAGAATGGGGTATCAACTTCTTCCAGCTCCAGCTTCTCTTTTCCATTGCAAATTATTAAGATCCACATCCAACAGCGTATGGAGCCATTGATCCATCATGAAAATGACAGATTCAATGCCCTCCACTAATACCAACACCCTTGGTAACTGTAAGCTAAGATGGCCATGGAGGAAAAAAAAAGTTAATTGTTGTAGACTTTCATTCAAATTATATACAAAACATCTTGCCTTGATTAAAACAACTGCTTGGATGATACATTAACATTTTTTTTTTCCACATCACTTCCTGTTTCCATGGGCTATAAACACGAGGGGCTTTAATTTCTTGGCGCAGTGCAGGGTGGCGCACCCCACGCAGTGGTAATTTAATCCGGTACAGCCCACGCAGTGGTAATATGGTGTGGTGCAACCCCGTGCGCAGCCTCTTTGGCAATTTGGTAGACGGACGTGCGCCGAGATGGGTGTGGCGGCGTAGTAGGGGGAGGTGTCACATATTCATCATGACACAGTGACAATTTTGTGGCAAAAGGCTCCGCCGAAAGTGCGCAGAAAGCTTGCCAGCTCCAACCTGGTTCACTTTCTGTGCAGTGGTAATTTGGCTGACCGGCGCACAGTGCGCACACGTCACCGAAACCTGACAGGCAGGTTTCCCGGATGTCAGGCACATTTCAATGCAATAAATAATTACAGCAACCACTATTTAATGTAACTATCTGAATCAGCACATAAATTATAGTATCTATATCGATTGTCATTATGTCAGATCAAAGGCAGTTGGCACGTGTAATGGAAACTCGACCTGACAGCCCTCAGAGTGTCTGCATTCTCTGTGGCATGTTGCATGCTACACAACATAGCTGTATGCCATGGATGTCACTTTTGGCCTCACGCAGGAGACATTACAGGACTTGAGACGGAGAGGCTGAACTGCATGCACTGTAGCAGCAGGGAGAGCAGCAGCGCACACGAGAGAGGAGAGACCACCTGGCTGCACAGCTTTGTCCTTAACCCTAGAACCGCGGCACTGATGTTAGTAATGCATGGTTTTTCATGTCAGTAAAAGATATTAGTCCATCCGTCCATAACTTTTTCGAAAAATGTGTTTTCAATGTTATATCAAAGTTTTGAACTTCTGTTATAAAACGTAAGTGAGTATTCATATTAAATTACTTTGAGCGCTATAGCCGCTTTTTTGCGTCAGTGGCTTTGACAGAAAATACCCCTGTCTGCAACGTACGAGGGAGAGAGAGAGTGAGAGAGATGTGTGCATGTAGGCGCGTGAGTGCGTGTGTAGGCTATGCGGGTATGTGTCCTACAGCAGTTTTCATTCGGGACGCGAAACAAATTTTTTGCACGACTGATTACATTCAAAGTCAATGAAAAGACACGCATGCAATGACTTTGAATGTAATTTGTCGTGCGAAAAATTTGTTTCGCGTCCAGTGTGCAAGCGGCTTAATTATTGTCACCTAGGTTTTGTCATTTTTAGTGGGGGAAAGGAATACAGGCTGATTGCTATGATCTCATACTGAGTTACCTTACACATTTATTTTCTTATCTTGCATGTTATCTTGTCCATGCATGTTAATACCAAAATTTTAAGCAGCAACAGGGTGTAATAATAGGAACACCCTATCCATTGTTTCTCATCCCAATGATGCAGGCAGAAGAAATAAATGAGCAACCATTGTATTTCATTCCAACTTCAAAAGTTTGAATGATCTGACGTAGTTTCATTTTGAAATTCCATTCAAGTTCGCTACTGGTAATAATTCGCGAATGCCCCAGCTAGCCAGCGAACTCATATTTATAATACTTAATATAGATGTAAGAGGTGCAGAAAACATGCCTGAAGCAGCAAAGTAAAATGCAAAATTAACGCATCATGCAGATATAGGACAGAGGCTTCTTTATACCAACATCTTAAAGATGAGGAGAAGAGCTCATTTGATTGGTGAAGATTTGATTTGGCTTTGTGAAACCCAATCTCACCTCTCTCTTTGCCACTGGCGCTGGCAGGAGGGACAGAGGCAGGACAGTGGAGTACTTGCGCCAGGCTGTGCCGGGCACGAAATTGCAAAATACGCCTGGATACACCTCGTCGGAGCCGCACTACCCCCATTCGCCGCGCCTGCGCCTGGTCAACGAATTTAGATCCTGAGGTGATAATACACTGACCAGTTTCCATACATCATCTATCACGATGGTTGAGCACTACAATTCAAATAGTAAAGCCAGCTGAATCGTCTTCCAAGCACCACTGGTGGATAATTGCAGACACTAATTATGTGTTAGAGTCAGAAAGTCTCAAGCACCATCTGCACAACTATAAGATGTTTGGAAGGGTTTCCAAGCTAAAGTCTTTTCAGTATCTGAAATTGAAGTGCTACTCTATTTGGGGTTGATTTTAGTCCAAGTGTGTAAAAAAAAAAAAAAAGTAAAAATATACATTTTAAAAAAGCACCTTCATTAAAAGTTTCCATGCTACACTGTAACAGAAGATTTATTTCAGAAGGTTAAAAAAATAGCTCTTGCAATACAATCTTGTGCAATGAAAGGTCATTTTCATACTTTCTTTATGCAACCATGACATTTGTGAAAGTGGGGAGGACCTGGCAATTAGCCTCCAATTTGATTCAACTAAGGCGAGAATTGTGATGATTAAGAACCTTGGTGCCCCCACTGGCATTAGAATCACATCATCATGATAAATCGCTTCTGAACACTGGGTCAGCAAGAATAATATATTCTTCACAGTGGTTAGCACTACTGCCTCACAGCAAGAAGGTTGTGGGTTCGAATCCGGCCTGGGGCCTTTCTGTGTGGAGTTTGCATGTTCTCCCCGTGTTCGCGTGGGTTTTCTCCGGGTACTCTGGTTTCCCCCACCCACAAAACATGCAATATAGGAAATACTGTATGGCTGTGTGTGAATGTTTGGTGGTGGTCGGAGGGGCCGTAGGCGCATACTGGCAGCCACGCTTCCGTCAGTCTGCCCCAGGGCAGCTGTGGCTACAAAAATGTAGTTTACTACCATCAGAGCGTGAATGTGTGAGTGAATGAATAGCGTCTTTGAGTGCCCAGAAAGCAGAAAAGCGCTATATAAAATTGATGCATTATTATTTTATTATTTTTAATTTTGTCCTGAACTTACTGAAATTTAAAATACAGCACCAGTCAGAAGTTTGGACGTACCCACATTTTTCATACAAAACATGTTAGGTGAAGAAATAGGTACCGTTTATTTAGCAAAAAGTGGGATATAATTCTTAAATCCATCAAACTAACCAGCATTTTCTGTCATATTTACAGAGCATACTCACATTTTTTTTTTTTACAAAAGCAGTTATATGGCTATAATGAGTTTGCTAGTCTCAAATCCCAAAGATGTGCTGCATTTGTGGTTTGCTTTTCATCAACTTTTTTTCCTAATAAGGTCTAAAACAGCTTGTCTTTAATTTGGCTGTTGGAAAATGGAAAGAGGTTGTTTGTCTGCTTACTTGGCAAAATATGGCTTCTTTGAGAATTCTAACATTTTGGACACTATTCAAGCAAGTAAATTATCATATTATATATTAAATTATATATTATATAATATATAATTTTAATTTAATTTAATTTTATTAAATTATTATATTATATATTGAATTATATATGAAATCTCTTTTAACTTCTGTTTACCTCTTACCAGATTCCATTTGAGACGATAGGCGGAAGTTAAGCCATTTAAATTTCTAAAAAAAAACAGAACGCTGTGACATTAGCAAAGTGTGTCCAAACTTTCGTCTGGTACTATATATTAATAAAACCAGGACTCTATCCCTGTTAGAGGACTCACAAACAAGCAGAATGTCTGTAGCTTTAAATGGGAAAAAAGTTCCCTTCACTCTGCGTAATGGGATTAAATTAATTATGCATAAATGTATTCATGTTAGATATCCACAGTTCACATGTGGTTGTTGAAGATTTTTTGTGTAATGATCCATATGTTAAGCAAAGTAATTTGTACTCTTTAGTAAAATAAATAAGTAAATATTGTAATTAGATGAAAATACTAATTTTTTAAGGGATATATAGGATAACATAGAATCCATCCCTGAGTCGAACATAGAGTGCTGTAAAACACAATTTTGACAATATTCTGGGAATCTGTGGTCATAATCATCCTCAGTTGTGAATTAGTAAATTGCTGCATCAAATGTAAATGAATCTTGTACCAGGACAGGGTAATTGTCCACTTCCTGATGTCTTCCATTTTTACAAATTTATCACACTTATTTGTTTCAGCTCTACAAAGAGAGAGTAATTTAAAAGGAAGACAACCTGAGTAAACACAACATACAGTTTCTAACCGATCACTTCACTGGCTGAAGGGAAATAAATGAACCTTTGTGAAAAATGAACTGCGCCTAATGATAATCAATGAGCTAATTTATAAAATTTTATGATTATACGTTAGACATACCAAAGCTTGCTGGCTGCCAGCCCTGTCAAATGTAAATATAGAATCTTTGCAGCAATGTGGAGTAGGCTAAAAGGTTTCAACAACTGTAAAATTATGCAAAATGAAAATATATTCTGTCAGAGATTAAAAATTTATTCAAATATATTAGTCAGTTAAGGGTTGCGCAGTCATTTCTGAAACTCTAGGACTCTAGTGAATCACAGTGAGAACTATTAACTCCAATAGGAGCAGAGGTGAATCTTCCCAGGTATAGCCATCCAAGC
Organism: Gymnothorax reevesii; assembly: GCA_029721435.1. Lineage (NCBI taxonomy): Eukaryota > Metazoa > Chordata > Actinopteri > Anguilliformes > Muraenidae > Gymnothorax > Gymnothorax reevesii. The sequence goes on along the minus strand of CM056587.1, from coordinate 60,664,726 downwards.
AAAATTCGGCAAGAGAGCATTGACAACTCATCCAGAGAGACAAAAATTCAGACAGACATCAAAGGAACCTTACATATCCTCCGACCTTCATGATCACTCAGGTCGTTCAGTCTTATCCGCAAATACTAGCCACAGGAATATTTCTTGAACTAGCACCTGAACGGCAACTGAATAACTCCAATAAGGCCCATTACCGAATGTAACAGCTGCAATTTGGCTTCAAAAACAGTCAACAAAGCATAGTGGCTTTGGTTTAAGTTACTACTTTCTAAAGTTTAAGGTTAGGCCAGGGGTCATCAACCCTGGTCCTGGAGAGCCGCAGTAGTGGAGCGGGGTAGTTGAAAAAAGTGCAAATGGTGATACAAGCAACAGACTTTGCAAGAGAACTCTTAATATCCTTATAAATCAAAATCAACCTCCGGCCACTTCAATTTATAGTTATATCCAAGATGGCCGACACCCTTTCAAAATGGTGGCAAATTTGCTGTATATTTTGAATATTTTCAGACTATAAGCTACAAAAATTGCATATTTTCCACACAATCATTGTGAATTCATATATCTTGGCATTCTAACAGTCATAGAGATAAACTAAACCAACCCTTCCAATCCTTTTACCACCTACACAACATGTAAGCACTTTCAGATATGGATTACAACTAGGCTCAGAGATGTTACAATTCTACCCCTAGCCCGATCATTCATCCAATGCTATTTAATTCCCAAGTGAACTGTACACCTTCCAGAAGACTATAGCCCCGTCTTCTTTGGCTCGGCTCTCTCGCGCTGGCACATCCTGTCAATTCAGGTGCGGCTGTTTAACTTTAAAATGGGGCTAGAGAAACAGCATTTGGGAAACAAATGACAAATTTCTACCATTAGCTAGCATTGAACCCCATGCTGAGTTTCACAGCTATAGTGTCAACCAGTGTGCCCTGGTAGTGCAATGACACTACACTATTAGAATGTTATATTTACCTTTATGTTCATGTTTTCAAATTAGAATGAAAATTAATTAAGAAGAGCTTAATTATTTTCTTACTTGCAAAAATAAACTGATCCAGCTAGATTTACCCCAGATCAATCTATTACCTTTTAGCGCACATATCAAGTTACCCGCTCTACTACAGTGTCTGCTGGATTTTGACGTTACTCTGCACTTAATTGATGAATGAAAGCAGTTCATTTCACCCTTAACTCATCTCACCTGGTGTCTTAGGTTTAAATAGGGTGGACCAAACTCAGCACACCCTGTGCTGTTAGCAATACTCCTGCACTGTGGGAATATTAAGCCAATCAATCAATTACCAGGAACTACCCACAAGACTCCTAGAGCCAATTAAACAGGCATGCAGGTTGTGACAGAAGTCTATGTGGAAACCAAGATTTGTCAATGTAGTTGGACATTTAGCATAGTTGTAATCCGGACAAAGTAGAGGTTCAAAGTAAAGATAAATGTGTATAGGGCAGGGGTAGCAAGCCCTGGTCCTGGAGAGCCACAGGGTGTATGAGTTTGGTTTTCTCCACCCTATTTCAATCTTAGACACCAGGTGTTATGAGTTTAGCGTGTAATGAACTGCTTTCATTCATCAATTTAGTGCAGAGTAACGTCAAAAACCAGCAGACACTGCGACTCTCCAGGACCAGGGTTGACGACCACTGGGTTAGGCTGAAGTTAGGATTCAGGGTTCAGATAAGGTGATCAAGGTTTTATGAAAGACAGTTGTGGCTTTTAAATGACAGGCCTGGCTCGCACTTCAAAATGTTAAAACTTGTGGGAGTAGGAGTCAAACATTGGTCTCCTGTGGCACAGTTTGTTGTTTTATAAGCTGACCCAACCATCCCAACTTCCATCCCACTCAGAGTTTCATCTTTTGGATGAGACGTTAAACCGAGGTCCTGACTCACTGTGGTCATTAAAGATCCTATGACACTCTTCTACAAGAGTAGATGGTTCCCTGGAGTCCGGGCTAAATTCCCTACACAGCTCTTTCAACCTGCTATCTAATCATCCCCTGATCTAATTGGCTATGCAATTTGTCCTCTCCCTCTCCACCTCAAGTTGATGTGTGGTGGGTGGAATAGCTGCCTTCGCATCACCCAGGTGGGTGCTGCACATTGGATATGAAGAGATGACATTACCCCATATGACTGTAAAGCATTTTGAGTGCCTATGAGAAGGCGCTATATGAACGCCATGTTCATTCATTCATTCATTCATGTATTGATGACATGCCATTTCCTGCTTTTCAAATTCGCCAGAAAATCCTGGGGGAGTATCTTCGGCTTAATAGTATTATTGCCACTTAGGTTTTATTATTTTTAGTGGGGGAAGAAATACAGCCTGATTGCTATGATCTTGTACTGAGTTAAGATCACATATTGAAAACAAATCTGTAACGTATCTTGCATTGTTTTCCATCCATGTTAATCCCAAAATTTTAAGCAGCAACAGGGTGTAATAATAGGAACACACTATCCATTGTTTCTCTTCCCAATGATGCAGGCAGAAGAAATAAATGAGCAACTGATGTATTTCATTCCAACTTCATAAGTTTGAATGATCTGACATAGTTTCATTTTGAAATTCCATTCAAGTTCGCTAATGGTAATAATTCGCGAATGCCCTAGCATGCCAGCTAACTCATATTTATAATGCTTAATAAAGACGTAAGCCGTGCAGAAAACATGCCTGAAGCAGCAAAGTAAAATGCAACATAAACGCACCATGCAGATATAGGACGGAGGCTTCTAGAGTCCAACATTTTAAAGGTGAGGAGAGGAGCTCATTTGATTGAAGATTTGAATCTAAACCCACTCATGCTTTCTCTCCTCTCTCTTTGCCTCTTGCGCCGGCAGGAAGGACTGAGGCGGGGCAAAGTCCTGGTAAAATACACCTGGATGCACCCCGTTGACGCGGCGCTCCCCCCATTTGCCGCGCCTGCGCCTGTTCAAGGAATTTATAGCCCATAGAGTTCAAATTCTGGAGTGGTCAGGGGAATGCTCTGACTTGAACCCCACTGAGATGCTGCATCAGGAATTGAAAGGAGCACTTCATGCTTGAGAGCTCTCCAATGTGAAAGAATCAAGGCATTTTGCAAAGAAGAGTGGTCAACATTCCATCACGATGATTTGAAAAACTAATCTCCAGCTATCACAGGATTTAGGCATCAGTTTTTGCTGTTTGAAGTGATAAATCCTGTCATTAAATTTAGGACACAGTATAGATATTGGAAGATGTTCTTCTCCTTCAATAAATCAAAAGAAAATTTTAAAAAATGACGTTTTATTTGTCTAATTTTACGTTTTTACAATGACGAAACCATTTGGTGCAACAAGCATTTGAAAACAGACTATATCCTTGGGATCTCCAAAACTGCATCATATGGACGTCTCGCTTTCTCCATGAAAAGAGGGAAATGCACTGACTCATAGACATTTAGGAAAACTGTTTATGATTCTCCCTTTCAGCCATTTGTGATGCCAACTGCTTTTTTTTTTTTGCAATTAGCTATTAGTTTGAGGGAGGGTGGGCATACAGAGGGGTGATTAAGTCTTACATAAAAGCCTCTTTATTTCATTTAAACAAAGAAAATCTTCACGGCACAATCAATCATATTACCATAAGTAGTATGACTGATAGGCAATGGGGTGCCGACCTTCTTCAGTAGCACCAGCTACCAGGAGGGGGAGCTGTGGGACTGCCACACAGAAACAGGTTAGATTTCTGAGGCTGGAAAAACAAGCAAGGAAGAAAAGAAAGCAGTACACTGACAGAGAGATGTAGAGAGAGAGAGATGGAGAGAGAGGGAGAGAGAGAGAGAGAAATTCAAGCAAAACTAACAGAAACAAGCCTAACCACATCACCAACCCCCACATGTCAAGGAAGACAGAGACAGAGAGAGAGAGAGAGACTAAAGAGGGAGTGAGAGAATATTGAGGGGAATACTGGAGTGGGAATAGAGAGGGAGGGTTGAACAAATTTTAGAGCGGAGCTAGCATCCTGCCTTTCATAAATATGCCTCAAATTGTTCAGCGACAGCCATGCCACCAACACTCCTTTAAAATGCACAGCAACGTAAAGTAGAGGACAAGTCAGCAATAACTGCTGCTCTCATAGGATGAAGGTTTTGCAATATGCTAAAAGAGGTCGATACTGCCCAGGGATGTGCAAGTCCCCAGTTGAGGTGGACTGATTTCCCCCGTCTTTTTCTAAGAAATGCCACACTGCCCTCAATGCAAAACATTATGGGCCCAATTTCCCTACTTGTGCTTGGTTTAACAACATGCGCACAGACTAATCGCTGCCTCAAATCCGATTTTCCTCCGGTCACACATTCTAATTAGTAACTGCCAGCACATTGCAAAACTGGAGAGTCGATTTTCGGGGGCATAGTTCTAATTCAGGTAGGTTTTCCATGTAAATTAGATGGTTCTGGGGGTGTGTCATTTAAATTAGGCAGTGCGTGGCAAGATTTGTTATTTTCTAGAAATTATAGGCTGCCTGCATGAGTTTAGAGAACTACATTGTTGTACATGTGATGACTCCATCAGTAATGTGCTATATAATTAATAGTTTAAATATACAACAGTTATAGCAAAAAAGGCACATCATGGCAAAAGCCAAAAAAAAGAAGAAATGATTTCAAAAGTCTATTCAACCTCTTCTGTATTCAAACCACAAAGAAAAAAAAATAGAAATGAAATTGGGGTCCCTCCCCCTCCCACTATTCAATTACAGTATGTTATTGTATATTTACATTAATATAACTACATTATCAACTGACTCTCTGTAGCCTCCTTTTAAATGCATGAACTGAACTTCAAGTCAATGCTATTTGTTCAAAATCAGAAATTACTTCAAACTCTTGTAAATAATAGTTTTCTTCGTAAAAAAAAAAACACTTAAATCCAGTAAACATTTAAACCATTCAAGAATTAATGCTCAGTTTAATAAGTTTTTGGTCATGGAAAAGGTCTGAATGATGCTTTTGGTGGCAGCAGCTACATCATCAATGCTTGTACAAAAGTATGCGTGGAGATTGACAACTGGGGCGATTTCAGCATCGTGAAACTGAGAATTTTACTTGCTCAGTCGACTCCGGAACAGATGGGCACATTTGGTTGTTGATGATTTGTTTTGTTTGGTAGCAGACTGTTTCAGGAGTGTTACGGTAAGAACCTGGGCTGGGAGACCACAAGTCTCCAAGGTACCACAGGAAGCAGATTGTGGATTGAAATCAAGAGTGCACAGGAGACGGATGGATGTTATATTAAAAACCAGAACATATCTGGATAGATTTTATTACCCCCCCCCCCCCCCCCCAAAAAAAAATCAGGAGAGTAATTATCCAATTTAAACAAGCCCAATTTCAAAAAAAATTGTCCCTTGATGTACATCTTCAGCAGCTCAGGTGTCTGGGATTGTGGTATTTGCACTGTTGAAAACAGTCTATATCCTTGGGATCTCCAAAACTGAATCATATGGACATCTCGCTTTCTCCATGAAAAGAAGAAAATTCCCTGACTCATAGACATTTAGGAAAACTGTCCCTTTCAGCCATTTGTGATGCCAACTGATTTTTTTTTTTTGCAATTAGCTATTAGTTTGAGGGAGGGGGGCATACAGAGGGGTGATTAAGTCCTACATAAAAGCCTCTTTATTTCATTTAAACAAAGAAAATCTTCACGGCACAATCAATCATATTACCATAAGTAGTATGGCTCCAACCCAACATATCTTTAATGAGGGACAGGTCAGGACTGCAGTTACTCCAGTCAAGCAGTCATAATCCCTGCTTTGGAAGCCATGCTGTTGTAACACGCGCTGAATCTGAATTGCTGTCATGCTGTTGAAATAAGCAGGAACGTCCCTGAAAAGTGTTTTTTTTTGAAGACGGCATATGCTGCTTGATAATGCATATACAGTATGTCCTTCGGCATCAATGGTACCGACACCAATATTCAAGCTTGCCATGCTTTGGGCACTAAAACGTCCACATACCATATCCAGACTCTAGCTTTTGATTGTTTTGATTGTTACCTGTAATAGTGCATTCAGGAACCACAAGCGAGAGAAGGAAATCCAAAAAACGAATGCCTTTATTGAATGCCGGGTCAAGACTAATTGACACAAGAATTGCCAAGCCACAAAACGAGATCCAAAAACTAAGTCGACTTGATAGGCTAGGGTCAGAACCAGAAAATAAGAGGTGCAACGGTACATAGACAGTTGGCAAAAAGTCATTGTCGAATTCCAAAACAGTGGGTCATACACAGGGCATCCAAACGCAGAGAGTGTGGTCATACAAAAATGGGTCGAAATTCAGAAAGGCAAAACAAGACAAAGGGCAATGGCAAGAATCTTGGTCGGACGAAGCAGTCGAAGAGAAACAATAATCATTGGCATATACGAGACTCTGCACAAAGGAATATTGATCGACGTTCTGGCAAAGTCAGAACAGCAGTGAGAACTCTAAAAAGACAGAAGGGAAGTCACATGCTACGCAGGCAACAGGTCATTGGGATTAGAGCTCATTACAAAGGAAGGTACACGTGGGGGAATCCTAAACCACAACAATTGGCGAAAGCTAAGACAAGGACGGGATTCACTCAGACATACTATGACAGTTAAACAGCTCCGGTCAGGGAGTTCTAAGTGCACAGACAATGAGTGCAGGAAAGCAATTAAGCACGTGTGAGGGATCTCACAGAAATGAAGAGAGAGACAGGGAAAGCCAAGTGAGAGGCGAAGACTAGAACAGGGCGATTGCTGAGACTGAATTAGTACTAATTTGTAGCGGTGCAACGTTACTGATTTAACTAAAGTGCTCGTTAGTGAGTTAGTAATTTATACATGGATTAGATGGGTTAGCAGACTATGATACAGAATACAAATGTTAGTCTTGTTAGTAATGAAGAACAGCATGTTGAAGGAAGTAAACAATTGAAGTAATAATATGAAACACAAGAAACTACTGAAATCACCCGAAGCAGGTGAGCACACAGACTGGGGAGACGGACTGAACCAACTAGATCATGACACAGGGGAGACAAGTGCAATGAAACTGAAAATGGCATGAACTGAAAACCAGGAAATACAATAACCAAAAAGAATAAAGAAAAGACATAACCATGAACATAAAACATGAACACCAAAACCAGAACCATGACATTACCGACGGGGATGGTCCTTTTCTTCTTTGGCTTGGGGAACACATCGTGCAATTATGACCATAAAAAATGTTTATTATTTCATATTTATTTTGAGTAACTTAAAATACATTGAGATCATACCTCATATTTTTTGGAGGTGCAAGTATGTTGGTTATGAGTTTGTAGATCGACAACTTGCCCTTTCACAAAACCAGATTCTATTGATGTTGCTCTTCTTTAACATAACAAAAGAATGGCGAGAACAGGCCGTTCAGCCCAACTAGGCTCAATAGTTTCTTATACTATTGTGAATATATCACTTCAGACACTCAATGACTCAATGGTATCTAGCTTTAAGTCAAGCCTGCTCTTGATAACTCCCAGGGTCTCTGCCTCAACGATATGGTCAGGCAAGCTCTTCCACATCGAAAGTACTCTTTGGGTGAAGAAATATTTCTGAATATCACTGCAAAATTTACCTTTGATCAACTTCCATTTGTGACCCTGAATTCTACTAAAAACACTTAGTTGAAGGAATCCTACATAATTCACTTTATTAATACCTTTAACATATTTAAAGACTTCAATCAGATCACCTGATTTTCCTAAGACTGAAGAGATTAAGGATCTTCAGCCTCTTCTCGTAGCTTTCATCTTTTATATCTGGAATTAGCTTAGTGGCTCTTCTCTGAACTTTTTCTAGAGCCTCTATATCTTTCTTACAGTATGGTCCCCAGAACTGTACACAATACTCTAGATGTGGTCTGACGAATGTGTTGCACAAAAGAAGCATCATCAGTGGGGTAGCCAATGGGGGTGCTAAGACATGTCCCTTTTTGACTGCAATTAGTAGTTCTCAATCATTTTCCTTATTTGACGCGTTTTCCAATTATCCTAATTGGCAACCGAATACACAGTTTCTCTCCATATGCAATCTAACAGTGATTAAATCATGGGCTAAATTCAGAGGGGATGCGGAACAAGAACAGAGAATTGGGTTGCGCAAAACCTCCGTTAAAAACAATTATTTGTCCTGCCGTGTTCTCAGTCATTTTTATAATTCACTTTAGGTTCACTTCGAGAGCACTTCGAGAGTTAACAGGTGCTGCTTGTTCTCACCGATTAGCTAAGACGTCAATCACTCGATGACTGTACAATGATTCCAATTACGATAATTGAAAAACTTGTCATTAAAGGAAAATAATTGAGAACTACTAATTGCAGTCAAAAAGGGATGTGTCCCAGCACCCCCTCCCGGCTACGCCACTGAGCATCACCTCCTTGGATTTGTACGCAATACTTTTGGCAATGTATCCCAGCATTCGATTGGCTTTTTGAACTGCTATGGCACAATGGCTAGAACCTGTAAGGGTTTGGTCAACAATCACTCCCAGATCTTTTTCATATGGAGCACATTCCAGTTTTAAACCTCCCATGAAGTAATCTCGTGTAATGTTTTTATTTCCTACATGTACAACTTTAAATTTCGCTACATTAAATTTCAGTTGCCACATTTCTGTCCAGTTCTGGATTTCCATCCAAATCATCCTGAATCACTATAGTGGACTCTAAACTATTTGACAAACCATCCAATTTTGTATCATCTGCACATTTAACTAATTTGCCATTCATTAAAATGGTCATTCACTGAAGATTCTGCTTTTTCAGCTTCTTTTTAGACACCCTTTGAATGCACAGTGCACAGTGAATCAAGTAAAACCCCCTTAAATCTTTCCCATCTCATTTACAGACTCACAGTCCAGGAGTGTCCCCCATTTTATTTCACTTAGATATGAGCGCATCCTGTCAAAGTTTGCTCGTCTAAAATAGAAAGTTTTGTTTATGAAGACACCCTTTTAACTTCCCATGAAAAATAAAAATTAACAGTAGAGTGATGACTTCTCCCACGTGGCTCCAGTACCTTAAAATAGCTAATTCTATCTGGGTCATTATAGAGCACAAAGTCTAAAATTGCCTTCTCTCTTGTAGGTTTATTAACATACTGCACTAACCTGCACTAACCATACTCTCTAACCTCCCTGCCCCCCAAGTCCCTAGTTTAAATAATCCTGTGCTACCCTCAACATACGCTGACCCAGTGCAAAGGTACCCCTCCTGTTCAGGTGTAGCCCATTCGACCAACAGGTCACCCCTGTCCCAGAATCAGTTCCAGTGCCCCATAGACCTAAACCCCTATTTCCTACACCAGGTTCGTAGCCACGTGTTAAACCTCCAGATAAAATTCTGCTTTCCTCTACTTGCACGTGGTACCGGTAGACTTCCAGAGAAAACTACCATTGAGGATCTGCTCCTAAGCTTTTCAGCTAATTCCACAAATTTGCCTTGCAGAACCTCAAACCTACCCTTAATTATGTCATTTGTCCCAACATGGACCATGACAACTAGATTCCTCCCGGCTGTGGCCGGGAGCTTGTCTGCATGCTCCAGGAGGTCTCCTACCTGGGCACCAGGCAGGCAACACACCGTACGAGACTCCCTATCGCGCGAACTGACCAAACTGTCTATTCCTCTAAGTATTGAGTCCCCCACTATTACTAACTCTCTTTTCTGAGGGGTAGAGGCCAACAGGGTGCCCTGCTGCTCATCAGTCCCCTCACTCTCAGGGTCAGGGGCCAAGTCGAGTTCCTACAAGAGCTGGAATCAGTTGGACACCTCAACCACTGGAGAAGCTGTCGCTGCACGGTGTGCATGCCCTTTCCTGCGCTGAAATCCTACAGTCACCCAACTTTCTCTCCCTGCCTGCTCTGGGGTCCCCGCACCACCCTGCTTTGGCGTACACACCATTTCTCTAAACAAAGTACTACTTAGTTCCTCTTGGAACTCTACTGATTGCGAACTATGTTGCGCCGCCAACTGGCCCTGAAGATCAAGGATCTTGCTCTCCAGATGTTCAATTAGCTGGCACCGGTGGCAGACAAACCCACCCTGGAAATCTCTTTCCAAAAGTGTGATCATCCTGCAACTGAAACATAGTTTTGGCCACATTTCGAACCCCCTACCTAATGACCTCGCTCACCCTAGATGAAGGAAAATTACTTAAGCCGAGACAGAAGCTCAGGAACCACAATTTATTAATTTATTAACCTAAGAAGCCCTAAGCAGCAGTCACAATAGAAACCGTGGGGAAACTACGTAAATGGATAATAAGCCTCTTTTGACAGGGGCTTAGTATCATTTCTTTGAAATATTGAAATGTCAGATTTTCATCTCAGTACCAGCAATGTTTTAGATCATGTCTGCAAGGGCACATACTGCAAATATAACATAGACTAAATGCCAAAAGATGCATGTACTCGATGTTGTACAAAATATTGTTGATTCAGGAATCTTATGTAAGTAGACATAATGGCGATATTCAAGTGCCGCTCAGTAATCCTCAGTGAAATATTTATTTGAATGTTAAAGTGATTTTGCTCTCCTCCAACATTAGTTGAAGCAATGTCATATGACGAAAATATGCTATTCTCAGTCTGCATGATTTATTATGATTAGAGTCATTTAATTTCTTTTTATTAATATCCATATTAATTCTCAGTTTGCCCGGCCTTTGCAGTGCATCTCCTCCCAAACCGCCCGATGGATCCCTGCGCCCTCTGGCATATGTGTTTAAGATGAGTCTGCCTCTGTCTTCTACCATGTGGGATCGAACCAACTCGCCCCGTTTCTGAAATTTGGGTCATTTTATCCGTTTTTGCCTTTCGTTACCATGACAACGGGTGATGTGGCTGTTCGTTCGGATTATTGGTTACTATCAACCCCGAGCGGACCACAGGTTTGGCTAGTCAAAATTTATATGTGATTCTTCCCAGCATAAGTAACCTAAGGTAAGCAATAATCACTTAGCTCTGCAAATAATTTCAGCGTAATGACCGACATTGAGTTGTTTATTGCGCTAACACTGCGGTTACCGCACACATATGCATAAAATATTTGTTTCATGTTTTTCTCCAAAAATTGCATTTACATGTGGATTATTTGCATCCACCACTTTAACTTTTCATTATATACCAGCCCAAGTGGCTCATTGTCGATGCTGCCATTTGCTCCCCCTTTGCCCAGTTCGTAACAGTGTTTCCATTTGCACAGGCGCCAAAATAAAGCCTAGGGTGTCAAAAGACATATTTGCAACCAATTCATAGGTGTGCAATTACAGGAAAGTAACACACACCTTTAGAGTGTTCAAAACCAATAACAACTGAGTATTCAACAGACCTCTTGTATAGAACAAAATAACTACAGTGCCAGTGATATATGATTTGGGTCTCATAAAAACCTGTGTTTTGTGGAAAAGTTGGAGATATTATGGATTATAAGCGTGGGAAGTGCGTGTATTCGTTTGTGTGTGTGTGTGTGTGTATGTGTGTGTGTGTATAACAAAAAAGCAAAAAGGTACAAGGGGAAAAATTCAGGTTTTCTCCAGTTACTACAGTTTTATTTACCGAAAATATCAATGCAATTCCTGATCAAAAAAGTAAATATTTCATCATTCTTAGACAGTCGTTGAGAAAAGTTTATATTTAAAAATATTCAAGACTGCTGAGTGCACAACATTAAGTCTTTGAAGATTTGGAGGGCATGAAACAAATGTCTCGTTTTCTGTTTTTCCAATAAGTAACACCATATACAGTCGCACATTCATATGGAGGGGGAAAAAGTGAAATCACGCATAAATTCGGAAAGAAATTGAAAACCCAAAGTAAAAGAGCATCGCAAGTTGAACTTTCCATCTGAAACTGTCACACCAAACCTTACATTTTGGCAAAACATTATTATAAATCCAGAGTGCAGTGGTTTTAAAAAACGCCTGTCACCTTTCGATTCTGAAGGAAGGCAGTGACTGCCACGATGTCATAAAAATGTAGTCGGTGGTTCATTGGGCCATAATGGTTTCCTTTCATTTCCACGCTATAAAATTTGAGGCTTGATAATGACAAGCCCATAACTTCTCATCAGAGTGTATCTGGTATTACTGAGATTAATTAGCAAAGCCTCCATGAAATTCCAGGGCTGAAATAGCCTCGGTTGTATTATCGAAATCTGGCACTGCAAGAAACAGGTCTTTATCATTTTTTATTGCTTGAAGAAGAGCGTTAAAATCAGGCATCCTGTTGTGCACCTGTGCCTTGGAATGTGCTGCAAAGCATCGCTTCAGTTATCGATTTTCGATATTACAGGGTTCCTGAAAAATATGGTCATTGGAGTGCTGAAATATATCCCAACATCCATTCAGTGTTCCCTCAAAGCAGTATTAGCAGTTGTATAAAATAAATTATCATGCACACTGTAAATTTTGCACACAGGCACAGGTGAGGTTTTCTGGTCACAGGGTTTGTGGGTTAATGTTGAAACATTATAGAAACTGCAGGGGGAAGTTTTAATTTGCATTCTGCCGCAACACCTCCGCAAAACAGCACTTTCCCTGCAAAAACTCTCTGTTCAGTTCAGTACAGCACCAGTTTATTTGGCAAGAGGACTGAAAAAAAATGGTTATTAACTTTCACAAAAATGTGGATTTGTATGAGATGCGATCACCATGGGTTCAGGCATGCTACAGCTCAGCCTAGAATTGACATCTAATTCCAACGGGACGCAGTCATCTTCTTTTAGGCTGTTGGTCAATTTGCACTAAGTAGCTTTGCAGAAAAGGATCCATATCCTGCCAGGGAGCGGGATTAAAAGGAGCAGGATTATTGAGTTCAGCGGCGCAGTGTGTGAACGAGGAGATACTCACCGGACAAGCTTAACTCTTTTTGGTGTATATGCCATCATTTTACCTGGGCCAAATAAAAACTTCCCTGCCAGTTGTCAGTCGTATGTAAATGAGTGCAGTTAAAAAGATTACTGCACGCTGCATAAATTACATGCCATCAACCTGGCAATAGCATAGTTATTATTGGCAATCGTAAGCTTCCTGTCAGCTACGGGGTATTGAAATGCACCTGATGTCATATCACAAGCGACATATTCTGCAACTAAAAATACACTAAAATATACTGCATGTTGGCCTACATGAATTTGTGAGTTAATCCCGCAAGTAAAAATTGAAACTCCTGAGCCAAAAAATCATTTTTAGAATCCAATGGGCTTTTTTTTTTTGGAGGTCAGAGTCTTATATTCTTAAATGGTTTTGGATTTGTAAACATTGCTGTGTACATGCAGATGTCTTGGCACAGCGTACAGTATTTGAATTAAACGAATGTTCCAGAATGCCCATCGCACTTAGATCTGTCTAGGGCTCATTTAGGTCATCAATACATACACAAAGCGGATCTCTATGAACTCATTTCTTGGAAAAATCTGCATTTATGTACAGTACATGGGTGGGTAAAAGCTGTGGGGTGATACACATTCTGATTGGTTGGAAGTTTGATGCAATGCGTTGTGAATGGGGCTTGTAACCCCAACATCTGAGGTTTGATTCCAAGTCAGAGCTGCTTTTAATATTATTTTTTTGAACGGGGTAATTAACCTGAAAGGATTTGCTAAATATCTGGGTATCTGAATGATTAGCATGTCCTGGAGTTGTCTCATTTACTTTGAATAAGAATGTTCTAAAAATTTGTGACGAAAGATAACATACAACCCCAATTCCAAAATAGTTGGGACGAAATGAAAATTGTGAATAAAATCAAAATGCAATGACTTTCAGATCACATGAGCCAATATGTTATTTACAATAGAACATAGATAAAATTTTAAATGTTGAAACTGAGACATTTAACATTTTTTCCACAAAATGAGCTCATTTCAAATTTTCTAGCCGCAACAGGTCTCAAAAAAGTTGGGACACAGGCAAAAAAGGGCTGAAAAAGCAACTAATATATCAGAATCAGCCCAAAGAACATTTAGCAAGAGATGAAGTTAACTGGCATCAGGTGTGTAACATGATTGGCTATAAAAGGGATGTCTTAGACAGGCTGGGTCTCTCAGAAGTAAAGATGGCCAGAGGCTGTCCAACCTGTGAAGGCTTGCGTAAAAAAAATTGTGGAATACTTTATAAACAATGTTCCTCAACATCAAATCGCAAAGGCTTTGAAGGCTCATCATCGACAGTGCATAACATCATCAAAAGATTCAGAGAAACTGGAAAAATCTCTGTGCGTAAGGGACAAGGCTGAAGACCTTTACTGGATGTCTGTGATCTTCGGGCCCTCAGACACCACTGCATCACTCACCAGCATGATTCTGTCATTGACATTACTAAATGGGCCCAGGAATACTTTAAGAAACCATGGTCTGTAAACACAGTCCGCCGTGCCATCCACAGATGCCACCTAAAACTCTATCATGCAAAAAGGAAGCCATTGTTGAGCATGATCCAGAAGCGCCGCCGTGTTCTGTGGGCCAAGGCTCATTTAAAATGGACAAAATGGCAAAGTGTCCTGTGGTCAGACGAGTCCAAATTTGACATTCATGTTGGAAATCATGGGCATCGTGTCCTCCGGGCTAAAGAGGAGAAAGACCACCCCTCCTGTTGTCAGTGTTCAGTTCAAAAGCCAGCATCTCTGATGGTATGGGGGTGCATTAGTGCATATGGAGTGGGACACTTGCATGTTTTAAAAAGCACCATGAATGCTGGAAGGTATATAAGGGTATTAGAGCAACATATGCTCCAGACGACATCTATTCCAGGGAAGGCCTTGTGCATTTCAGCAGGACAAAGCAAAACCACATATTGCAGCTATTACAACAGCATGGCTTCGTAATAGAACAGTCCGTGTGCTGAACTGGTCTGCCTGCAATCCTGATCTTTCACAGATTGAGAACATTTGGCGCATAATTAAACGAAAAGTCCGTCAAATGAGACGAAAAACTCTCCAGCTGCTGGAAGCCTGTATTAAACAAGAATGGGATCAAATTTCAATGGCTAAACTCAAGAAACTTGTCTCCTCAATACCCTGACGCCTCCACTCTGTGGATGCTACACCATGGTAAACAGGCCCCTGTCCCAACTTTTTTGAGATGTGTAGCAGCCATCAAATTTGAAATGAGCTCATTTTGTGGAAAAAATTATCAAATTTCTCAGTTGCAACATTTTCTATGTTATGTCTGTTCTGTTGTGAATAAAATACTGGCTGGTGTGAATTGAAAGTCATTGCATTTAGATTTTATTCACAATTTACACCTTGTCCTAGCTATTTCGGAATTGGGGTTGTACATACTCTTCGAACAATATGGGTGTATGATTAATTGGTCACTGAACATAAGTTTCTACGGTGAACAAAATGTGTTGGCTTTTGCCAATTTTTTTACGTAGTCAGTTGCTGCATAATATTTGAGTTAACTGAACCGAGTTAACTGGGAGTATCATATCGTATAATTATTTACATATTCCTACATTAATATATTAAGAAAACACCTGATTGAAAAATCTTCCCGGCGAACTCGACATAACACAATTATGCAAACATTGCGCAAACCAAAACAACCACGAAGAGAGGAGACTGGTTGTTGTCAGCAGGATTCAAAAGGAACAATTACACTGTTAAAAATGCAAAAATCTTCTATCTCTTTGAGCATACAGAGAAGGCCATTCTAATTGCAGCTTTTTCCATTTTTTTTTCTTTACAGTGTTCCATCTGGTCATTTTTATTGGGGGTACTATAATTCACCTGATTGCACACTCATAAAAAATCTCATCCCATCAAACCAATAAAACATTCCATCGAGCATTTCCAACGTATCGCTGCCACCATTCATGCTTCATAGCTCAGTCGTAAAATATTGTGATAATGCGTGATTTTTCAGAGCGCATACAGTGACACAAAGGTTAACAGACAGGCAAATGGGTGCAGCTTGTAGATGTTGGCACATTTTTGTACGTATAATCAAAGTTGACAGACTCAGGATGTAAAATGGGTGTAAAATGACTCAAGGGATCCCGTGGGTAGAGGTGCCAGCAACCTCCATCCAGTTTGGTGTTCACTGAACAATAATATTAAATGACCAGTTGAGTAAACGGAGATTAGCACAATTGGATCTCGCTGAGTCCTCTGTATTTGGGTCTGAAATGGCTCTCTAGAGTACAATAAACAAGCACAATTTTTACTGGTATTTGTTTTTTCTATCAACATAACCCTAGTTACATCACAAAGAGGCAGGCATGCTGTATTTATAAGTGACTGACAATGGTCCTTCCTTTGTTGGTTCAAACATTCCTGGATTTTTCAAATGTGAAATGTGACGTGTGCTTTTCCGACAAGACACACAAAGTACTGTGAATTTCTTCAAAAGCCCACCGATTCCCTCCACCGTCTCACTGTCATATTGCAAAGCCGCTCTCCCTTATCTTCATTGTCAGCCTTGGTAGAGTTAAGTTATATTAATTAGACAGTAATAAATGTTCTCCATTCAATTGGCTGCAGCCCAATCGAGCTCCAGCGGTCTGCACTTACGATGAGGAGGGACTGATGCTGACGATTAGTGTCCTGTGCTACTGCAGGTGGGAATTAAAGAGACAGACTGTCCCCAAGCATCCCCTCGTGGCACCCCAGCCCGCCTGGCACTCTCATAGTTAACCCCTCTGCTTTGGCATGCATGAACAGAATGTCAACAGCAGTCAGGATTCGGCATTACTCTCTGACTGAACTCATTATGATGCCACTGATTGCAGAGTGACCCCTCACATAAAACACTTAGACCGTAATACGGAATGACATAAACTTTATATCTTTCACACAATGGCTGCGACTGGAGGGAATATTTGTGAGACTGATAACAGGTCTGCAATCAAAGACGGTGACTCAAGAATTTAAATCAAGAGAAGGGTTTATGGGCCTACTAAGAGGAGCCAGTCAAGATAATATTTTATCTCTTTCCAATTTTGCTTTTTTGGGGTTGCAATTGAAGCACCTATTACTAAAACCCCATAAGTCACATTGGACTTGACTTGACTTTTACGGTTTTAGTAATCAGTGCCCCCCCCCCCATTGGGGGTGGAATTTTTATTACATCAAATAATCAGACTTAATGCATAATGCACATTACACTGCTTCTAACTGAAATTTCTGTCCAGTAGGTCCCAACTAGCTTGATTTTACTGGAAACTGTAAATTCACATTTCAGCCAATCGACCAGGACATCATTCATTTATCATGCCGTGCATTGTAAGTGTAAACAGAGGTGAACATGCATACAAACGGATATAAACTGGACTGCATGGACAGGTGCAATAACAACACACACAGACACATAGACACATAGACACACAGACACACACACACACACACACACACACACACTCACACACACATACACACACACACAGAAAAATAAAACACACAAATAGGGATGTTTTCTTTGTATCTTTCCAATGGTATTTCTTAAAGGATGTTTTTCTTATTTTGTTATTACACTGGACTACAAATCCTCATTGGATACAATGTAAATAAATGTTAATCTAGAGCTTAATATTCTTGAGGGGAAAATCAGTTGTATTACATTAGTGCGTAACAGAGCATGATGTTTAGATTTATCCCCCTGCTCCACGATCAGTGTTGGTTGCCATAAATCCTTCATTAGCCCAATGCTTTCTGAACAAGGTGAAGAGACTGGCATTGAAATTAACTTTTTCATAATAACATTTACTCTGTTTTGTTCAGAAGAAATTAGTAGTTAAGGCGGGTATAGCTTTAACTTTGAGCACAGTTCTTTCTTTTTGCATTGTGGCTGACTATTCACCTGCCACCCTGACAAAATCAATTGGGTCATTAACCCTTAGAGTGCTATGCAGCTTTAGTTGCTCAATGATGTAAGATATCAGCATCAAAGCTGTTGAAAACCTATCCCCTGCGGGAGCTCTTTTTAAAAAGTTGCCATGTGATAGGTTGCCACATGATAGATTGTTTTATTTAATGTCTTATTTAAAGGTTATATCATATGGTGCATAATAATTTTTTTTTATTAGACTACTGTTATAAAAAAAAACACAAATCTTTTTGGTATTTGAAAATCAGTGGTTGTACCTGTCATCATTACCTCATTACCTCATAATTTATAATTACCTCAATTATTTCATAATAATTAGGCTTAAGCCGTTGGAGACGATGTGCTGGGGGTATATCCCCGAACACCCCCAATCCTTGAATAGACCTTGAATAGACTTTCATTTGAACTTAATTTCAGGTCAATCGGTCAATGGTTCTGAAGATATGGCCAAAATGGTAATTTTCCATCACAAAGCGCCACCTGGTGGCAAAATATTGAACCATACAGGTATGATGTCATCATGTGACATGTTGTGAGGTCATGACTTTGCAGTTGCACATAGATCATGTCAATTGGAGAAATAGTTCCAAAGATATAGAAAAATGGTGAATTTTATGAGTCAAAGCTCCACCTTGTGTCAAAATTTTGAACCAAACAGATATGATGTCATTGTTGGACATGACCTCAGGTCATGACCTTTCATTTACACTTGATTTGAGGTCAATCGGACAAATATTTCCAGAGATATGATAAAAACAGTGATTTATCAGTTGTTGGCCCCTGGTGGCCAATCTAGAGATCGTAAATTGTCCAAAATTCAATCAGTTCTTCCTCTTTATGATACTTACTTATGTGCAAAACTTGAAAATTGTAATTGAAATATTACTGAAGTTATCGCGGAACAGTGATTTTTTCCGTTTTTGGCCCCTGGTGGCCAATCTAGGCATCATAAATTGTCCAAAATCAAATCACTTCTTCCTCTTTATGATACTTACTTGAGCGCAAAATTTGGAATTTGTAATTGAAATATTACTGAAGTTATCGCGGAACAGTGATTTTTTCAGTTTTTGGCCCCTGGTGGCCAATCTAGAAATAGTAAATAGTCCAAAATCGGCATATTGGAATATGACGCCCCATATTTTTGTTGAGGCTAGAGTAGGAAATTAGGATAGCATCACATATACTAGGCTGTCTAATCTCATCTTATCTGTATGAATGTAACATTTTTCATAGTCATTCTGTATGATTGGCAGGTCGTTATTCTGGCCAATTTATTAAGTATATGTTAAATGTCAATGCCCTAACATCTTTCTGCAAGGTATTCATTTCGACATGAAAATACTCATTTAGCCATTATCTCGATATGTGAATCTTATTTGATTCAATAATAAATTGCTAACAAATATGAGGTTTCCTGCACAGCAGATAAGAAGAATGGTGTGAATGGCAAAGATTTTCTCATTCGGTACGGACTCTAATCAATCTTTATAAATCTCATGCTGTAAATTTGCCCTTTAAAGTAAAACTATGGCTCTTTTTTTGCTTTCTTCCCTTCATTTTTTTTCTTTAAAGACTGTTTTGATAGACATTAAGCACTGTAATGCATGATGTTCCCATATACAGAAGTACCAATCACCACACAAGCTATTTTATTTCTATTTTGTAGCGATTCCTTTGCAAGAAGAGTTCAGGCTTCCATCAAACTGTGTTATTTCTTTCTACTTTATTTAGAAATGGTAAAGTCTGCCCTCGAGCTGATATGTTTATCTATCAACACAGCTTTTATTTTACTAGTTTTGTTCTTCACAACTTTACTTTTCTTTGATACTGGAAAAGGATAAGAGCTCCACATCATGCTCAAGCCGTCTTGCTTTAAGCTGACACTTGGATGGATTGGATGTTAAAATGTCGACAAAGGGACAGCAGATCACATGAAAATGTTCAGGACCAACAGCACAACAGCAGGACTCCTCACCAGGTGTTCTTCATTAAAGGTCATCTGATTCTGGAGAGCAAAGATCGATATTTTGATAATTGGTCAAAACATTATAATTAGATGAAACAATCATGAGATTATTGGCATGTTCTCTTCCTCCCAAAGTTTCAGCTCACCAGCAGCCACTGCTCTTTTGGTGGGGCTTTGTCACACAAACAGCACTGGAAGAATTTGCTTCCGCTACAGCTAGGAAAGCTAGGCTGAGCTGTGACATCGTTTGATTAGGCCTGGCTCGAGGTCGCCTTTCCACTTGATTCCTGTAATGGTTCATAAGGTTGAGGTCAGTGCTCAGTGCAGGGTATTGAAGTTTTTTCTGAACCCATTCTTCGCTAAACATGTATGGACTTGGGCATTACAGTGCTGAAACACTGTGGTGGTGGTGTGGGCGGGGGGGGGGGGGGGGATCTTCTAACTCTAGGCCCTTAGTAAATGGAGCCCCAATGGGAGGTGTTTAAATCGAGGGTTTCTTTATTTTTTTGTTAAACACAGTGACTTCTGGCATAAAATTAAACAATAACACCACTAGTAACTTTCAGATTTACAGCTGAAGACCCCAATGGTAAAGGACCCCCTCAAAAGAAGAGTGGTCCAACTCCTTTTTTAATTTATCATTTTTGACCACTATTGCATCGAACACTTTATGTGTTTTTGAAGTGAGGAACATAGGTCCCACCCACTGTATAGTACTGGAACTAAACTGACGTATACATTATTGCAGTGAACAGGTTGACCACTTAGGAATCATTTTAAGAATAGAACTTTAAAAAAGAGAAATATGGAGTTAGACCACTTTTGTTTTCAGGGGCTCACACTTAAGTCACAAAATCTGAGAATATTGAGGCAGTAAACTTAGGAAACAGCAAAAGGCGTTCCCCCACCCTAACCTCATGGCGTGTGAGAATGCGACCTCAGTACTGGGGTATCATAATATGATTAAATTTTTGTTTCCATTTGAAATATCTACTTTTAGCCAAAGCACTTCATGCTAATTCTGTTAATAAGTAAAAGCCTTGATATTTTGGGATGTAACTTGACATAGCTCAATCTGTGATATAATACTTTTGTATAAAAAAAGCTGACAGTGAATAAACACGCAGAATGTGATATTAACGCAGTCAAAATCTCACACCTTTATGGGGATTTTAAATAGTTCATTTAGCTTCCCATTTACTGCTTTTAGAACATTTTTTCAGCATCATTAAATATATTATCCTCCTTCCTGAACAGTCGGATTTCGAGGTTGTAGCTGTGCTGTTCATTCACCCATAGCAGATTACCGGGTCAAGCAAAGGTTTTCTGATTTGTTGGGTACAAGGGCATGATCAGCACCAGTGATGCTGCCGGGCCAAATGAATACTGGGATCCAGAATGCTTTCTAACTCCTAGAAGGTGCCTAGTTTAAGGTCCACACTCTTGGGGTCTATTTTAATTTTCAATTTCTCATTGCAATCACGCCCGACTAAAGCAAGCAGCCCCTGTTTAAGAGAGCAGTGCAACTTAAATCTATTCCCTCTCTCTGCTGTTTTTCCCCTAACTGAGCTCAATTTTGGGGAGTCACTGGATTTGTTCCCTGGCGGCAAACTGACCGATTTGGTTTGGCACGTCTAATATAAGGGTTAGGCTAATTCCCAGATGGGGCACTAGCATTGCCCCTTTGAGCAAGGTGCACAATCTCAATTTTAATAGGAAATTTCCAGCTGTACAGAGAGCTATGTATTGGGAACATCAGCTACCCCATCCCCCAAAAAATGCTCAATGCCGCAATATAATACAAGGTAAGACTCTGTGCAGACTTATAATCGCCTCGAGCTCCCCGCAGACCACCCATCCTGTCCTCTAAATCTAGTAAACCTACTAATACACAGGCCAAAGTTAATCACATGGCAGTGGGTTGATTATGCTTAACAGCAGTTTTTATGCCTTCTTAATATTGATCAATCCTTTGTTCTCTTGATAAAGCGATGAAGAGATCACAATTTAGAGTCTAGAATTAGCCTGGCATTCATCTCTTCTTTGAGCGGTGGGACGAAACTGGAGTACCCGGAGGAAACCCACACAAACACAAAGAGAAGGCAGAGAACATCCCTTCAAACTACAGAATGGTTTTGACCAGGTTCCTAACATTCAGTCAAATTTACATCACTGAACTCTGAGGACACTCAAGACTAGCCATTGTCATTGTGCCCAATTTTACTTGTTTAGGTAACATGAGAAATGGAACGTATCATTTCACCACAAAATTGCATTTTGTTGCAGATGCTAGTGGCTAATCTTCATTTTCTTTGTAGCGATTGAACAATTAGGAAGCACAGGTCAGATAGCCTATAGGATGAGCGGGCGCTACAAACAAACATGGAAGTTAACATACAGTAGTTGTTAATTCTTTTTGCAGCGCATAAAACATTTTTCTGACTCCAAATTTCAATTTAACTGCTGCAGAGGGAAGCTGAGTGTTAAACTGTCGATGGCTTATTCTAATGATTGGAGAACTTTTGATCAAGGAAAACTATTGAAAACAGGTCAGAGACCAAGCATTAGTTTCAAGAGATGTTCTGCGCTGCCTCAATTTTCAGCTCACCATCCGCCATTTAGGGAGAACTTCCAAATTCCAGAAGGTCTGAGGCCGAAATCAAACTCACGACCTTGCTGAGAGACAACACCACCCTCGGCAGCCCACATAATCTGAATGATGAACACAAATGGATATCGCTTCTCAACATCTCTTCGGAATTTGCGTGACATCAGTTTGATGGATCTCTTTTCGGAGCATCAGGGGGACATTCACTATTCGAGGCTGGTGGTTTTAGTCCTGGTGTATACTCTATGCCACTGTGGCGGGGTTGAGATTGTATTGTTTGCTATCTGTCACTGACTGGAACCAGATGGTGTTTCCAATGTCATTTAGGCAGAAATAGAGCGTGCCATTATCACCCACTGCTAGAATATTTGATTTTTCACGTCCAGAGATTATTCTTCTTTGTTCTGCCCATGAAGGTAATTGTTATACTGAAGCTATTTGTGGTTGCTGGATAGGCTGCTCAAAACCAATATTTGAGTATTTCAGATATTCAAGTCCAAAGTGTGATGGGTGAATTTCACTGATGAGGATAAAGTAACGATCTAGATGAAGAACGAAGCAATGAAGATAAGCAGTTGGTTTATTACTGGCCGTTTCTCCAAAATAGGAGAAAATGGCAGTGAAACAGTGAAGATAAGACCCATTCTGTGGAAGAAATGTCTTCCTGCACTGTGGTTTTAGTGTTTTATGGTGGGATCATGCTGTCCCTGTAGCTCATCCATTTGCTCAAGCGTACTCAAATACTCCATTTGCTATATAGCAGTCAAGGAAGTCCCTGAAAGAATGGATCTCCACCCAACAACGGTCATTTTTTTTTAGCAGGAAACCACCAGTTGCTGCAATTCAGGCTCAGACAGGGGAAGATGGAGGATTCTGGAGAAGTGCTCTTGATTGAGCAAAAAATGGCGCATCCCAATACAGCACAGTCCTTGGTGCAGAAAGTGTTGAGAAAAGCAAACATCAGGGTTGAATTTAAGCAGGTCGGTACAGGACCAGAGATACAGAAGTGTTCACTCGAGGCTGCCGTTTATTCCGTCGCATTAGCATACATTGAGCCTCAGGTTGTCTGAATGAATCAAAATCTGATTTGCTTTGCATTTCATCTGCCAGTGTACCTGGTAGAGCTTTGTTTTCTGCCAAATTGAACAGATAAACAAATGAGTAAACAACAAATAGTTCCTGGAAATACATCTTTGAGAAACTGGATTCCCGTCAGACTTCCTTAAATTCAAATATTAAATGGACTGTAGATTCCAAATTCCTTCCAGATCTAAAGAGAGATTCTCTCGCTTCTCATATTTTACATTAATTTTGTCCCCTCCATGAATCACAGTCGTAGAAAAATATAATTGCAATAAGCTTTAAAAACAAACATCAAATATACTGAGTCAACAAAGAAACTTCACACTCATAAATTTGGAAATATTTTCTTGAAACTTTTAATAAAAGAGTTTTTAATATCACTAGGGGTTAATGCGTTGTCAAAGACATCATGACACACATCAACTCCGACGTACACAGGTACGTAGCACGTGCGAGCGTACTGTAATGTGAATATAGGCCACTAGATGGCAGTATTTACCTTTTTTTGTTAAGCTCAGACTGGAGTCATGTTTAGACATGTCCTGGACATGTCTGGGGCAAGTCTCAGAAAATAAAAAAAAAGAGGTCTAAATGTGGGTGGGGTCTGCAAAAGAGTATATAAGGAAAAGAATTGAGACAGTAAAGTAGTAGGAGAAATTGCAAGAAGATGACCAGACCTGCCATTCTGTTCAAGACCTGTGACGTTTCTTTTGTGGATTTCTTTGCCTGTGTTTGAGCATTTTCTTCATCCAGGACATCACCAAGCCACCCCACTAAAAAGGGACTGTAATTATTTCTGTTTTTTCTTATTTATCAATCTTGGTCTTTAGTTGTAGGTTGTTATCAGTCTTTGTCTTTGTTAAAAATTAAATGTGTTTTAGTTGTTAAAACTGTGTTTGTCATCCCTTGCTGTTGCTGTTGTGTTATAAATGTAATAACAAATTGGGGCCATAACAAATTGGGGGCTCAAGGTCCGGGATAGACCATTGTGTGAGTAATTTATTGAAAATCTAACATTCCAAATTGTGAAATTGTTTTTGTGAATTTTCCTAGATATATATTGACAACAGCAATGGATGATTTCTTGGCATCACCAACCGTAGGGGTTTTGAAGTCTTTTAAAAAGACAGAACTGCTAGAAATTTGCAGACAGTTGGAGCTGACAGAGGTAAAACCAGCCATGCGAAAAGCAAGACTGGCTAGAGAGATAGTTGAATATTACATTGATGAAAATGTGTTTGCACCAGGAGATCTGGAACAGTTTCCAGTGGAAAATCCAAATATAGAAATGGAACTTAAATTAAAAATGCTAGAGATTGAAAGGGAGGAAAGAGAAAAAGAAAGGGAGGAAAAAGAGAAAGAAAGGGAAGAAAGAGAAAAAGAAAGGGAGGAAAAAGAAAAACAAAGAGAATTTGAGAGGGAAGAAAAAGAAAAACAAAGGCAGTTTGAGTTAGAAAAATTAGCAAGAGAAGAAAAACAAAGAGAATTTGAGTTAGAAAAATTTGCAAGACAGAGAGATTTTGAATTAGAGAAATTCGATAGAGAAGAAAGACTCCAAATGGAGCAACTAAAAATAAAAATTGCAACTGAAAATAAATTTCGGGCTAGCCAGGAGGTAAAACTGGTGCCTCCATTTTCGGAAAAGGATGTTGACAACTATTTCCAATGTTTTGAAAAGGTAGCAAAGAGTTGCCAGTGGCCAAAGGAACACTGGCCTCTGATGTTGCAAACTGTCCTCAAGGGTAAAGCTCAACAAGCCTATTCGGCTTTGTCTGCAGATGATTCCTCTGATTATGAGGTTGTCAAAAAGGTTATTTTGAGAGCTTATGAGTTGGTTCCAGAGGCTTACCGACAGAAATTCAGAGGTCTGAAGAAATCTGAAAATCAGACTTATGTTGAATTTGCTAATGAGAAGCAGGTTTGCTTTGAGCGCTGGTGTACTTCTATGGAGGTCAAGGATGATTTCAACTCACTAAAAGAGATGGTGTTAGTTGAAGAATTCAAGAACTGTGTTAAGGATGATGTTAAGACCTACCTTAATGAGAAGCAAGCACTGAACTTGCAATCAGCTGCCAAATTTGCAGATGAATATGTTCTCACACATAAGTCCAAATTTCAGTCTAGCAGTAATAATAGATGGTCCCAATTTCAGAAAAAGGGTTATGGTGATACCCTAGATTCCTTATCCAAAGACAAAGACAAATCTGGTGATGGTGCTCAGAAATCCAGTAACAGGTCTGATCAAAGTGTGAAAGCTGACAGTGACAAAAGTGGTCTAGTTTGCAGTTATTGCAAGAAATCTGGTCATGTTACAACTAACTGTTGGTTCCTTAAAGCTAAGAAAGAAAAAGAAAAGGATACCAAACCAAATGCCTTTGTGAAAACAAGGTTAGAAACCCCTGTAGTAGATAACCAATCTGCTAAATTGCCTGCTTCTTGTGGGGCTAAAAAGCCTGATACAGCTGACTTCGTGAGGGAGGAATTTCTTCCATTTGTGTCAGAGGGATTTGTGGCTCTCAATGAGCATACTACTCCTGTCCCCATATATATCCTAAGGGATACCGGAGCTTCTCAGTCACTTTTGTTGATGGACTCCTTGGAGTTACGTGATGAGACCGCTTCAGGGGATTTCATACTTGTACAAGGTATTGAAGGGAGGACTGTATCTGTACCCCTGCGCTCTATATTCTTGAAGTCAGATTTAGTTACAGGACAGGTAAAGGTGGGACTTATGTCAAGTCTACCTATAAAGGGTGTTTCTCTGTTGCTAGGCAATGACCTGGCTGGGGGCAAAGTAGTTCCCCCTGTACATCTTACTTCACAGCCGAGCACTGAAAATGGGGATGAGGACCCATCTCTGTATCCTTCTTGCGCAGTGACTCGTGCTATGGCCAAGAAGGCTAAAGAAGATGATGTTGTGGTGCCGTCCAGTACATTGAATAGTCAGGACTCAGGTGGTTCGCCTCATGACTCTGATTGGCCTACTATGGTTTCTCCGTTTGAGGACTTATCAGATACTTTTATCAGTTCTCTATTCAGCCAGCCGGATGGGTCTGGTGATTCTGATGTGTCTGGAGACTTATCTCTGTCCAGAAAGCGGTTGATTGAGGAGCAAACTAATGATCCTGAAATTGGTGTACTAAAGAGGAGAGCCCTTCCTGAAAAAGAAATAGATGCAGTTCCAGTTGGGTATTATCTCAAGGATGGTGTGTTGATGCGGAAGTGGCGCCCTCCTGATATCCCTGCCAATGCAGATTGGGCAGTGGTCAGGCAAATTGTTGTTCCGAAGGTCTATAGGAATGAGATCTTAACAATGGCTCATAGTTTACCATTAGGAGGTCATCTTGGTGTTAACAAGACTGTTGATAAGATCATGAAACACTTCTTTTGGCCTGGGCTTCGGAAAGACGTTTCCAACTTTTGCAAAACCTGTCACACTTGTCAGGTAGTTGGAAAACACCAGTTAGACCCACCTGTAGCTCCATTGCAGCCTATCCCAGCATTTGGGGAGCCATTCTCTCGGGTCATTGTTGATTGCGTTGGTCCATTACCCAAGACTAGATCTGGAAATCAGTACTTGTTGACAATCATGTGTGCATCTACCAGATTCCCCGAAGCCATACCTCTACGTAACATCAAGGCAACTGCAATCTCGAAGGCTTTGATAAAGTTCTTCACGTTGTTTGGCCTTCCCAGGGAAATTCAGTCAGACCAAGGTAGCAATTTCACTTCAGGATTGTTTCAGCAGGTTGTGTATGAACTAGGTGCAAAACAGATTCTTTCTAGTGCCTATCATCCAGAAAGTCAGGGTGCCTTAGAGCGGTTTCATTCCACTCTCAAGACAATGATGAGGACTTATTGTTATGACCATGAGAAAGACTGGGATGAAGGGGTTCATTTGCTGTTGTTTGCAGCTAGAGAAGCAGTGCAGGAGTCTACTGGATTCAGTCCATTTGAGCTAGTGTTTGGTCATGAAGTGAGAGGACCTTTGCTATTATTGAGTGAACAATGGCAAGAGGAAGAGCCGCAAATCAGTCTGTTAGACTATGTTAGCAAGTTCAAGGAAAGATTGCGTGCAGCTTGTGACCTTGCCAAAGAGAACTTGAAATCAAGTCAGGGAAAAATGAAAACTTGGTATGATCATAAGGCTAGAAGCCGTGAGTTTAAACCAGGAGACAAGGTCCTTGTGTTGTTTCCCTTGCAGTCCAATCCATTGCAGGCTAGATTTCATGGTCCTTATGAAATTCTGACAAAACTCAATGATCTCACTTACATTGTGAAGACTCCAGATAGGAGAAAACCAAAACAATTGTGTCATATTAACATGCTAAAGCCTTATCATGACAGAAATGCTAGGGTTGCAGCTGTCACTTCAGATTCTCCAATGGTCGAAACGTGTGAAGATGAGGGGGAGTTTCAAGATGATGAACCAAGAATTAAAGCTGAAGTTCTTTCATGTAAATTGTCAAACACTGAAGTGTTGCAAAATCTTGATGTAAAACTCCAGCACTTAGAACCCTCACAGAGAGATCAGTTTGAAAGGTTGATCAAGAAATATGAGGATTTGTTTCCTGATGTTCCAAAGAGAGTTACTATAGCCTCTCATGATGTAGATGTTGGTGATGCCAAACCAATAAAACAGCATCCATACCGGATGAATCCTGAAAAGAGAAAGATTGCTGAGAAAGAGGTTGAGTACATGTTAAAACATGATATTATCAGACCCTCCAACTCCGATTGGAGTTCACCCTGTGTGCTAGTTCCAAAACCTGATGGAAGTACTAGATTCTGTACAGATTATCGCAAAGTCAATGCTGTAACTAGAACTGATGTGTTTCCAATACCTAGGATTGATGATTGTATTGATAGTGTAGGGCAAGCAAAGTTTCTGACCAAGATTGATTTATTGAAGGGTTATTGGTGTGTGCCTTTAACTGAGAGGGCCAAGAGCATCTCTGCTTTTGCCACACCATCTGGATTGTACCAGTATGAAGTCCTACCCTTTGGCATGAAAAATGCCCCAGCCACGTTCCAAAGGATGATACAGTCTACAATCGCCGGATTGCCACACACGGGTGCGTACATCGATGACCTGATCACATGGAGTGACTCCTGGGAAGAACATCTAAAAGATGTAGAGACGTTGTTCCAGCGCCTGACCCAGGCTAACCTGACTGTTAACCTGAACAAGAGTGACTTTGGTTGTGCTACTGTCACCTATCTTGGCTACGTCATAGGCCAGGGTAAGGTGGCACCCATAAATGCTAAAGTCCAAGCCATCATGGACTTTCCAGTTCCTGACAACAAAAAAGCTTTGCGCCGCTTCCTTGGAATGATCGGGTACTACCGCAAGTTCTGCAAGAACTTTGCTGAGATTGCTCTCAGTCTAACTAACCAACTGAAGAAAGGCGTAAAGTTCACCTGGGATGATGCATGCCAGAGAGCCTTCGATCGCCTGAAGTCTCTGCTATGTCACTTCCCCGTGCTCAAATCTCCTGACTTCAACAAACCGTTCTCCATCGCGGTCGATGCTAGCGACCAAGCTTGTGGATCTGTGCTCCTACAGAGAAGTGACTCTGATGACATTGAGCATCCCGTGGCATACTTCTCCAGGAAGTTCAATCGCCACCAAAGGAACTATTCCACAATAGAGAAGGAACTGTTGGCTCTGGTCCTTTCTTTACAACACTTTGAGGTTTATGTTTGTACAGGACAAAAGCCAATGATTGTGTACACTGACCACAATCCGTTAACGTTTTTGAGTAAGATGAAAAACAAGAATCGGAGATTGTTGCATTGGAGTTTGATTTTACAGGAGTTTGACTTGGAAATTAAGCATGTGAAGGGTACAGACAATGTAATTGCTGATTGCTTATCCCGTGTTTGAATGTGTATATATATATCATGTGTTTGAATATTGTATGATATGTATATATAGACAAGTGTTCACTTAACCATTTTGTATTGAAAAGAAAAATTTTGCCTTTATTTGTCAAAATTTTTCCCTTTTGGAATGGTGGTGTAATGTGAATATAGGCCACTAGATGGCAGTATTTACCTTTTTTTGTTAAGCTCAGACTGGAGTCATGTTTAGACATGTCCTGGACATGTCTGGGGCAAGTCTCAGAAAATAAAAAAAAAGAGGTCTAAATGTGGGTGGGGTCTGCAAAAGAGTATATAAGGAAAAGAATTGAGACAGTAAAGTAAGGAGAAATTGCAAGAAGATGACCAGACCTGCCATTCTGTTCAAGACCTGTGACGTTTCTTTTGTGGATTTCTTTGCCTGTGTTTGAGCATTTTCTTCATCCAGGACATCACCAAGCCACCCCACTAAAAAGGGACTGTAATTATTTCTGTTTTTTCTTATTTATCAATCTTGGTCTTTAGTTGTAGGTTGTTATCAGTCTTTGTCTTTGTTAAAAATTAAATGTGTTTTAGTTGTTAAAACTGTGTTTGTCATCCCTTGCTGTTGCTGTTGTGTTATAAATGTAATAACAAATTGGGGCCATAACAGTACTTTAAGCTAAAACCATGTTTTCTTGCGTTCCAAGTCACGTGACCATATGAGAGATGTGCAACTGAGCTCACCTTAGCACGTTAGAGTGACTTCTCAGAAAAACTAGTTTTTACAGTTAATTACTCGTTGATTTTCAATGCCATGGCTGTCAAACATTTAGCGTGAACGTGCCATTGGCATGCTGAATACGGAAACGTCCTTCACTGATGCTGCAAGGGTTCTTCGGACATGTCTCCAACAAACTGGCGCCACAGCTGACCGACCTCGTTCTTGGAGCCCACGTGTGACGTCAAAAGCAGAATAATCGATTTGTCACTGCAACGTCCACTTGGAATGAATTTTTTAGAGGTCGTGTGACTGCACAAACTATGTATTAAGCATGTGTTATGCATGCTCAGTGACATGTAACCAATTAATAACAAAGCCAACTAATAAGAATGGAATTTCTCTGAATCATATGTTACTCAGATACTGATTTCTGTGGGCAATTGAGTCACCAATCTGTCAAGGATATGTGTCTTTGGGAGGAAACTGAAGTAGAACTGTGCAAACATGGGGAAAGTCAAAAAAGCCCCAGTCAGATCTGAGCCCAAACCCTTCTTGTGCTCAGCAAAGCACAACCCTCAGCGCGCCACACTTAAGTAAACAGCATACCTTGGCTAACAAAAATATCTTCGCAACATTATTCTAGCATTCCAATACTTATTTAGGCTACCAAAAAATCAGGTCTAGCTATCAGCTATACAAGTTGAAACAGGCATCTATTACAAATTTTTATATTTTCTCAAAAACTAACCCAAACCTATGGGATGTATGGTTCTATGGCAAGCCGTTTTAACATTTAATCAGTAGAGGTAATTGCAATTGTAGATAATGACAATTGCTCTTTGACTAGTTAGAATTCCAAGCCAACATATCCATAATGTAATTTTGACTAGTTGGAATTCTAATTATTGATATCAACAATTTATTTCTGACTAGTGGAAATAGTGATTGTAGATATCTGTAATTTACTTACAACTAGTCAACTTTTACCATTGACTTATATTAAAATTCAATTACAGATATCTGTAATTAAATTTTGTCATGTTATAATTCCAAATCGACAAATCCATAATGTAATTTTGACTAGTTGGAATTCTAATTAATGATATCTGCAGCTCAATTCTCTCCAGTCAAAATGCAAATTGTTGGTATCAACAATTCAATTTTTCACTTGTCGAAATGTCAATTGCTGATGTATAGAATTGAATTTCAGATATCTCAAATACAACTGTAACTAGTGAAAATTAGATTCATACTAGTAACAATTTTATTTGAGATATCTACCATTCCTTTTATAAGTAGTCAGAACTGAATTTCAGATAATAAAAAGGAATTTCCAATAGTCAAAATGTCATATCTGATTAAATGTTAAAATGACTTGCCAGCAAGTGGTTTTAACATTTAATCGGATATGTCAGACATATCTGAAATGCAATTGTTGATATGTTGGAGATATCCAAAATGCAACTGTTGATATGAGGGACATATCTGAAATAAATATGCTAATTTGGGCTACATATCTGAAATGCAATTGTTGATATGTCAGACATATCAACAATTGGCTACAAATCCGAAATCAATATGCTAATTAGGCAACATATCCAAAATGAATATGCTGATTTTGCTACATATCCGAAATGCAATTGTTGATACGTATGTGGGACATATTTGAAATGCAATTTTACATATCTGAAATGGGAAAATACATTTCCACTAGTTACAATTCTTTTTTGACATGTGGAAATTCAATTGTAGATATCTATAACTGTTATTCTCACTTGTTATTCTAAGTGAAAAAGGAATTACTGATATCTATAATTAAATTAAAGATATCTGTAAATAGGTTTTGACTAGTCAAAATGTAATTACTACATGTGAAAATATATTTGTAACATGTCAAAATTGTTTTACCGATAACTTGAAATGACATTTTGACATGTCGAAATGTCATTTCCACTTGTGGAAACTAAATTGCAACTAGTAAGCCCTACTCATTAAATGATAAAACGGCTTGCCATAATGGTTCACATATTCAAATATCAGACCTCTAAATACAACAGTATAAATTCAAACATCCTGTTCAAATGTACTCACTGATTTCCTATAATTATTGCCATTCATTTATCGAGTGAGCAATTCACATCACAACGCTTGGTGTTAATTGGAATTATGAGAAAGTGAGAAAGTCAACTAGTTGAATCGACACATCAATTTTCGCGGCCCATTGAACTGCACATAGGCAATGTTCACATTGCTGGTTTAGATGCTCAATTCAGATTTCTTTTACTTTTACTTTGTTTTAATACGACCAGCATCTCACCCCAGTGTGGACTCGTGTCTTCCACGAAAGACAACACACGTGCTCATTCAACAAATCGAGAGATTCGTGAGAGGCAGCAAAATAACTTCATATGTTTGAATATCAAATGGCGAAGGCGGTTGCTAGAGTTATGAAAGTATTGCATGCTTGTGGAAGATTGTTTGCTGTGAAAGTCAGATTGCATTTGAGATAATAACAACGAGTAGGCGAGAAGCGGAAACAGGCCGAAGCCGTAATTGCAGCTGCGTTGCATAACAGGGATATGCGCCAGTGCAGAGGAGAGAGACATAAAAAATTAAAACACATGTTCTCTATGTGACTGACCAGATTCTCCTTGAAAGGTGATATAAATCAGATCCGGAACACAATATGCAAGAGGACCAAATATGAAACGGAAAAAAAAAAAAAAACAGTAAATAAATAAAATACAGATGCATGTTGTGTGCCCTTCTGAGAAAAATCTATCAGCTCTGTGTCACATGAGTCACTTCATGCCATACAAACGCATACAAACAGTCATGTATACTTGCAAAGTACATGCATGCATTAGTTTGCATCTATCTCAAGCAGTGCAGGAACCTGCAGATTTTTTTTTTTTACTTCAAAGAACAATACATGTACTGTATGTTGTTTTTTGTGACCCATCAGCAGGATGGCAATCTTGGCAACACAATCTGGTGGTGAAAATATAGGCCCTGAAATTAATCTTTGTTATTTCACAATTGCCCCACAGAATAAATTTGCTCTTTAACAGCATGGGCATCCACATTCCAATTCGTTTTAGATTCAGAGAAGGATGAGAAAAAAGTAATGGGGGTTTATATTCCAAACTTGTGCTTGCATCTAGATTTTGTAAATGACCATACTTGCTATCAACAATGTCCAACCACACTAGATGACTTCTATTAAATAAAATCTAAAATAAGATTCATCCCCTTGACCCTCTTTTTTCTTTAAACTCTCAAATGGTATAAAGTCAATGCATGACCTTTATTCCCACTCTATGGTATGCCTCGCCCCTCTGGCCTTCCACTTCCTGCTTCCGGAAGGCCGGGCAGTGTGCTCCCACTTCCGGTAGTTCTATGGTAGTGATAGTCAAGTAAACAATGGCCACCTCAATGGCAGGTAGGTGGAATCAGGTGGAGTCAGTTTTATTGAACGCATGGTCATCTGATGACACTGAATACCTGCTTGATGCAACAGCAGAGCCAAGCCCATGTTCAGTAGAAATTCACTTAAATGCTGCTTTTCCACTAAACGCAAAACAAACTTTCCCCTTGCTTTAGTCACGAGAGTTTGAACGCAATCTCATTTCAATTTTTTCACTTTGAAGATTTGCCGCTGTATTCGCGCTAAGAATGCCTTCACCATCTATGGGAGACCAACTTGGTAGAAGACTGATATGCAAATTCTCACCGCCGATCAACAGCAAAGCGAGTTGAACCCATTGTGCGCATACACTCAGTATGGGCTGTACTTCCTGGAATCTAAAAAAATCAATAAAAGATGGCATCGGTAATGTTGCAATGCCAACCTCACATACATTTTACTTAACTGCTTGAAAATAAAAATATTCACAAAACAGGTGATGTAGTCATATCCAATGTTTAGCTAGACCACTATTTTTTAATGAAACCTAGATCCATGGGTTATTTGACTTAATAGCTAGCTCCCAAGCAACCTAGCTAGCAAGCCTGGCAGCTACCTTTCCCATTATCTCAATCAATGCAGCAAACTGCGGTTTGAATATGAAGCTAGGCGACCTAGCTAACCAATGTTGCTGCTTAAAGTAATGATGGTATTCAGATCGCTGCTCCACTCACACAAATTTTTTTGCAAAATAATATTTTAACATTGATATAATTGGAAAATTTGTGCATTCGCCAACGGGGGAAGAAAAAAAAGAACGAAAACTGCTGCTGCATCAAGAAAATTGAACTGCTTCTGGCACAAGACAGGGAGATGCTACACTGCTTCAGCGAGTTGGGACGGGCACTTCCGGCTTTCATATTTGACGTAATATAGGCCTATCAGGTGTGTTAGTGTTGGGCTACAACAAAAACCAGCACCCACGCCAGCCCTTTGAGGATTAGACTGGACGCGCCTGCATGTTGAAAAAATCCAGTCAAACCATGTTCTTCCCAGATATTCTATGATAAGATAATAATCTAAGATATGTCATCAAAATGAGCCACTGAGGAGAGACTTGGCATTTGGTTTAGTTTGGATCAGATGATTGACTTATTTTCAAACATATTTTTTATGGTCACTCAAAAATTGGCAACAGAGTCAACAGAACATTAAGTTGTGACGTGACCCTTTTTCAGTGAGTGAAATTTATGGCGGCGGCAGTTTTGCGAATCACGCGCCCAAAGCCCTCTGAATAAATTTCACATCCACAATGTGAAATTGTGATTTAAATGCTATTTTGCCTGAGTACATGCTGAAGTCTGTGTGGAGAAAGCTGAACCGTCACTTTTTTCTCGAAACCAGACAAGAAGTGTAGCATCAAGTGTTTTTTTTTTTTTTGTATGACATAGCAGTTCTTATGAGATGACATGGTGACCATTACAAATAAAAGACCCAGTTCATAAGATCTAAATTGTAATTTTCGGCAAACTATTACAAAAAAAAAGGGGGAAATATAACAGATTGTGTAGACCGGCCCCGACCTTGGCTGGGGAATATGTAACATTTTCACACATTTTTTTTTCTTTAGAATTTAAGACAATGAAGTTTCACCTTGCTTTCATTTGCTTTGTTTTTGTATTCTTCGGTTGCCATAGGTCTACAATGTCACTAATTAGGATACAACTCAGTCCTTAATTTGAACAACCATAGATAATCAGACTGTTTTTATGGAATTTTATGCATATTTAAATGCATTCATTGTTTTCTATACAGACCATCAGCACTGTTTGACCACAGAACTAAATATCGTCTTACTGCATACATTATATTATTATTATATATTATTCTATATTATTATGATTATTAGCTATTTATAACAGATAATTCAGGATTTTCATCCATCCCACACAGTAAAAGCTCCTAGTTAACCCTTTGAGCGCCGGATACATTTTCAAGGAATTAAGAACGTAATTATCCTGAGCTGTGGAAAACCTATCAAGTGGCAACTTGTTTAAAAGAGGTCCCCCGCGGTAGCTCTTTTAAACAAGTTGCCACACGATGGGTTTTTAGCAGCATCTGATTTTCGTATCTTACACCATTGGGCAACTATAGTTGCTCGTGGCGCTCATAGTGTTAAGAAAAAACGGTCAGCCCGTTGGAACTCTGGGATCGTCACTGCATCTTGAAACAAAAGCCTGAAAAGACAAGGGTTCTCCCGAGCCGAGGCTGGGGGTCACTGGTCGACGCTGATCCCAAGGAGAGCAAACTCATTTCTGGAACGTGTTCAAGATCGCGGGGTCGAGCGAGAGCCCGCAAATTCTCGCCCCTTGAACAAATTAAGATAGAGCGCAGTGTTAGTTCAGGCAGGCCACGGAGCTCGCGCGCCTGCCTTCATTAGTGACGGTACAGATCGCAAGCTAAGCCCACTTAAGCTGACGGCTCAGCTGAGTCCTTCCAGGCACTGAACTGGCAAATCTTGAACAAGGCGCCTTATGTAAAGATGCTCTGTCTGTCTACACTTTCTCTGCTCATTTTGCAACCTGCCTCCACCCCTAGCGCCTCCTTGACATGCATTTCTGACTTATGCAATGATGATGCAGTCGTTGATGGGTCGGTCTGTTCTGTACCCCTGGGAGTTCGCTGCTGCTCTCTCCGCCAATGGCTTTCATACGTCTGCATGGATGGGCAGGCTTTTGGCTCTCCCTGCCTACTGGCTCTTCATGGATACGCGTGATAGGGCGGCGAGGCCCCGGACGAGAGCCATGCCACCAAATTCAAATAAGGCCAATACAACCCCAATTCCAAAATAGTTGGGACAAAGTGAAAATTGTGAATAAAATTAAAACGCAATGACTTTCAAATCACACCAGCCAGTATTTTATTCACAGTGGAACAGAGATATCATAGCAAATGTTGAAACAGAAATTTTTAAATTTTATCCACAAAATGAGCTAATTTTAAATTTGATGGCTGCTACACGTCTCAAAAAAGTTGGGAGGGGGGCCTGTTTACCATGGTGTAGCATCCCCTCTTCTTTTTAACACAGAGTGTCTGGGCATTGAGGAGACAAGTTTCTTGAGCTTAGCCATTGGGATTTGATCCCACTCTTATTTAATACAGGCTTCCAGCTGCTGGAGAGTTTTGGGTCTCCTTTGATGGACTTTTCATTTAATTATGCGCCAAATGTTCTCAATCAGTGAAAGATCAGGACTGCAGACAGGCCAGTTCAGCACATGGACTCTTCTACTTTGAAGCCATGTTGTTAAGTGTCCCACACCATATCCACTAATGCATCCCCATACCATCAAAAATGCTGGCTTTTGAACTGAATGCTGATAACTGGAGGGGTTGTCTCTCTCCTCTTTAGCCCGGAGGACATGACGCCCATGATTTCCAACAAGAATGCAATTTTGCACTTGTTTGACCACAGGACACTTTGCCACTTTGCTACAGTCTATTTTACATGAGCCTTGGCCCACAGAACTTAGTGGCACTTCTGGATCAGGCTCAACAATGGCTTCCTTTTTGCATGATAGTGTTTTAGGTGGCATCTGTGGATGGCACGACAGACTGTGTTTACAGACAGTGGTTTCTTGAAGTATTCCTGGGCCCATTTAGTAATGTCAATTACAGAATCATGCCGGTGAGTGATGCAGTGGCGTCTGAGGGCCCAAAGATCACGGGCATCCAGTAAAGGTCTTCAGCCTTGTCCCTTACGCACAGAGATTTTTCCAGTTTCTCTGAATCTTTTGATGATGTTATGCACTGTCGATGATGAGCCTTCAAAGCCTTTGCGATTTGATGTTGAGGAACATTGTTTATAAAGTATTCCACAATTTTTTTTACGCAAGCCTTCACAGGTTGGAGAGCCTCTGGCCATCTTTACTTCTGAGAGACTCAGCCTAAGACATCCCTTTTATAGCCAATCATGTTACACACCTGATGCCAGTTAACTTAATTGCTTGCTGAATGTTCTTTCAGCTGATTCTCTTATATATTACTATTACCTTCTTTGCCTGAGACCTGTTGCAGCCAGAAAATTTGGAATAAGCTCATTTTGTGGATAAAAATGTAAAATGTCTCAGTTTTAACATTTAAAATGTTATCTATGGTAATTGTAAATAACATACTGCCTCATATGTTCTGAAAGTCATTGCATTTTGATTTTATTCACAATTTACACTTTGTCCCAACTATTTTGGAATTGGGGTTGTAAATTTGTGGCAAATAATAATATAATTTGGGGGTTTTGACAGAGTGGAACTGACTGAACTACGTTTGGTCTTGTGTAGACAAGCGAACAAGCAGTCTCACCTTGCTTTTCAAGATGATGTCTATTTTTGCACAGCTTGTTTTTTATGGAATTTAATTTAAACCCTAGTGGGCAGCCATGTCGGAAAACATTTTTCTCCATTGTAATTTATCCATCTCAAGTAAAGTACGACTCAATTTGAACCTTAAATAACAAAATATAAAGCTTAGAGAGACATGGTACTTCCATTGACCCTGCCCACAAATTCACAGAGCAGAGCTTACAAAACCCGTCTAGGACGTCGCCCAAAACGGGCGTCATTCCTAGCATCACAAAAGTATTCACGTTTGATAAAGTACTGTCGTCTCACGCTTGTCTCCATTTTCTCATATCGATAATGTGACGGAGTGACATCGCATTGCATTCTTTGCGTTCTAAGCTTTCCATTGATGTTGAAATTGCCATATTTCAGTTTTTTCTTTGAATCCCTGCTTTTGTTAAGGAATTGGGACATATGGGCACCAGGTGCAGGATCCAGGAGGTTTTATTTAGGAATCCCGGACACGGGGGAGAAGTGGCACACAGGCCGAAACAAAACACCGTGCACATGCTCTGAAACAGAGAGAACCTAGGTACTCTGCCAAGAGCAGGGGAGAAACTAAAGTACACACTTCCACGAGTGGCTATGGATAATTACGGAAACATGCTGGCGAAGACGGGGAACTATGACACAGGAGAACTCAGGACAAAGAAGGCAACAGAAATGCTTGGGGTGCTCAGTAGCTCAGATTCAGGTAAACGCGTGCGGGGAAAAGCATGTGTGTGAAGTCCAGTCGAAGCGAAGTCCGGTCTGACATCTCTTCGCTCTTCCCAGATTAAATACACCAGGGAGGGGTGTATTTAGGGGTGGGATTAGTAAACAAATTCACGAGGACCGGGTAACAATAATGACGCGAGACAAGACGCCAAGATGATCAATCAAACTAGACAGTTTAGATTAAGGTAATCTAAACGTAACAAGTTAAAAGCTCCACAAGAACAGCAAAGAAAAGCATAGCTTTAAACACACTTAATCAGGGAAAGCTTTTGGGAGGAATTGACAGAAGTTAGAAACGTTCGTACTCGCTAATGAGTTAATTAGGTTAGTAACTTCGTGATAATATATTTACACACCCTTAAGTGCTGGTTAGTACCGTAAGTAATGGCCCTATCAGAGAAAGCATTCACTTAAAGTTTTCAGAGAACACATTCACTCAGAGTTTTGCGAGACCCAGAATTAAGCTCAGATGGAAGCCATGAATGAAATACCAAAGCCGAAACCGAAAGAGGAAACGTGATTGGACAATGAGACTCAGGCATGCAGGCTGTCACACGACATCGCAGGAGCCAGGCGGGGGAGAATAGATGGTCAGGCCGTGGGAATGGAGCTGAAACACAAACCAAGAGAGACACGGGGAAAAACACACAACCACAAACAAGCACACAGGGCAGAATCATAACAACTTTCAAGCTATTCTTACCTTTCTGGCATGTCGCACAGCACTTAGTAAAATTTTGAACATGAACAACTCCGCCTCCCTCCAAAGTCCCACCCTCTTCACCCCGATTGCCAGACTTCTCCTACAAAAAAAGTTTGTCAGACTACAAAGGCAACTAAACGTAACAAGGGCATTTTATTTTACACCACATATACAATTGAATATTATTATATTGAATATTAATTACTTTTGGTTAGTTTTCACTCACTGGTGCCTCTGAATCTGACTCCATTGACCGGTTTCACTCGTGCTGCTCCCTTTCTCGCGCCGCACGCAATATTTTTTTTCATAGGAGAGTGAAAGGGGTCAATGGAGTCAGATTCAGAGGCACCGGTAAGTGCAAACTAACCAACAGTAATGACATAATATTCCATTCTGTAGGTGGTATGAAATAGAATGCCCTCATAATGTTTTGTTGCCTTTGTAGCCTGACAAACTTCCGTTAACATTATTATCGTAATTATAGTATTTCAGCACCCGTTTATTTACAGTCAAATGCATTGTTTTTTTTTCTGCAAGAGAGGCCGTGTGACTCGCAAGCGGCAACTGGATGGGGCACTGCAACAGATGACAGATAGGACGCTCGGCAAATCATTTCATTCGGACCAAAGAAAATGATTGGTCAGACTTTTATCAGGAATATATGAGAATTGAATGTTGAAGAGTTTTAACACCTGGTGGATTTCTTTTACATTTTAGTGTGCCATACGTTTATTTGGGGCATTTTAAGATTACAAGAGAAAAGTTTAAAAATGCCAGAAAGGTAAGAATTGCTTTAAAGGAGGCAAATTACCTCTAACTGATCTGATTAAAGAAAAGACTGGCTGCTAATTAATGTCAGTCCGAACACCCAACCAGCTGTCGGAACCAACTGGTAGATAATGAACAATCAATAAATATAATGCTTCCAGGCTTTGTTGTGTTGATGCTTAAGGAAGACAAATCAATGACAGCAAAAATAGAAGCTTGTTAACTTTGTGTGTGTTACTAATTGTTTACCACAATGCAATAATAACAATGTCAACCTGGGAATTAATATACATGATGTTGATGAGGACAAATCTACCACTCATGAATAAATAACAGCTTGTTAAAACTCATTGATTGCAGTTGTGGTTTCAGACCCCAGCACACACAGAGGTGTTCGACAGCAGATCTGAAGGATGGGAGATGTGTAGAAATAGAAATGGGCAGCCCTGTGCAATATCTAGACAAAGATCACACTATCTGAAACACATTCACAGTAATTTTTAAAGATATTAATAATCATATCATTTCCCCCCCACCAAAAAAACAGAGAGAAACAAGAATAATAATAATAAAAAAGACAGAATAAAATTGTAATTAAAGGCAATGTGGCAAATAAATCAATCTAAATCAATCTAAATGTATTTATATTTATTTATTTACCCTTATTTGACGAGGGGAGTCTCTTTGAGATTGAAATCTCTTTTTCAAGGGAGCCCTGGGGGTTGAAGTGGGGAGGGAGAGGGCGATTTGCACAGCTAATTAGATCAGGGGATAATTAGGTGGCAGGTAGAAAGAGCCAGGTTGGGACTTAAGCCATGACACTGGGGAACCCCCTACTCTTATCAATAAGTGTCATAGGATCTTTAGTGAACCCAGTAAGTCAGAACCGCGGTTTAACGTCTCATCCGAAGGACGGCATCTCCTTCAGTACAGTGTCCCCATCACTACACTGGGGCATTGGGGATTATTCCACCAGAGGGAAGATCGAAACCTACTGGCCACCAACACCTCTTCCAGCAGCAACTTGGTTTTCCCAAGTGAACTCCCAACCAAGTACTAACCAAGCCCACACCTGCTTAGTGTCAGCCACACGGCTGGAGCAGATCAAATTGCGGTATGGCTGCTGGCAAAAAAAAACTTAATATAAGCCTGTCAAACTAAGGCTTGAAATTATTTGTAATTGAAAATAAGCTATTGGGGATGACGTCACTTTGAAAAGTCTTCTTGATTTTTGCATGTCAATGGAAAGATGATCATGCACGCAACAAGAGCCCAATCCCAATTATGTACGTCCTCTTAATGTTTGTACATTTGCATTTCTATATGGGCTAGTGAGCGAGCTTTGTGTGTACGTGTGAATGTTATCGCCTTGTAATGTTTTCCTTAAAATGTTTCCTTTTTGTGTATATTTGTGTTAGGACTCCCTTGAAAAAAGAGATGGTTCATCTCAAGGGGTAAACCTTCAAATAAATTGGAAATTTTTGAAGGAGCATTTTCAATGTGCCTCACTCATATGCAAACTGAAGTTTCTGAAAAACATCTTTGGAAAGTTGAGTATTTTATGAACATCTATTTTCCCTTTGGATAGGGATTTATTTATTTATTTATTTTGGTTCATTGTGATTTCAGTGAGGGCACTTTATGCCAGTTTTTTTAGGACTTGTGATTGATCTTCAAATAAATCATTGCCACCTGTTGGTTGTGCTCTAGGCAAAACCGAGATTTTTGTCTCATACAATGAAAATTAAAAATATATACAGTATATATGCGGGCGTGAACTCTCTTGGGCATGCATTTCATTGAGGGTATCACCTGATGATTGGCCAGTTCTGAGTTCCAGAGAACCAAGCCTAAAGGGGTCATCTGTGGTGCTGTATCCAATAGACAGTGACCTATAAGATGATAAAACCTTGGTGTGTATCCAATAGACAGTGACCTAAAAGATGATAAAAGCTGTGATGCACAGTGAGAAATGTTTGGGTACTAGTGATGGGGGGGTGGGCGGGGAATGACAGAATTGCCTTACAGCATGGAGTGTAAGTTAATGTTAGCAGATGATGATAAGTGGTTATGAACAATTCTCATATGATTGCCGTCAAGATTATGTTCTATTATGTTCTCCAGAAGCCTTTTTTTTTTTTTTTTTAGCTGTGAGCATTTATAACAGACTTGGTATTTTACGGCTGATTACGGTTCACGGGGTGATTGTAATAGATTGCAAGATTATTTTTTTGATTGATTATAGTATACTGGGTCATTGTAATTTACTGAACTATTATTTTTCATTTCATTATCGCACATTGGTCGATTGTAATAGACTGAGCTATTATTGTCCAGGTGATTATGTACAAGGGGTTGTTATTAGAGACTAGGTGATTTAAGATAAGAGTTATAATCTGAGATTCCCAGTCTATATTCTTTATAACCTCACCATTTGTTTTTTTTTTTTCCCAGTTTCGTTACCTTAGGATAGAGGATTAATGATAATAAAGCACTGAACGTGTAACAGAGTGCTTTATTGAGTTTGTGATAACAATTTAGAAATGGATGATTATCGAGAGGAGAAAACTGATTGGACGTTATCAAACGCACCAGGGTATTTGCCGAATGTTGGTGAGAATCGGAATGCTGAACAGACATCAACTAGCTATAGTGATATTATTACACAACTACAGCCTTATTTTCCTATTCAAAGTCTTCTTTATTTTGAGAGAATTCTGCCAGCTAAACAAATTTCTCTTCCAATGTACTCAATTTTCATATGCAAGTGGGCAGCTTAGAACGTGGCTTGAGATGAAATAGTGAGTTGGGTGGTTTGTAATCAGCCATAGTGAGGGAGGGCTGCAGTGGCATGACCTCAGTGCAAGAGCTCTTCCGCTGATCAGCACTGCACCTGGAGTTTGCTTGTATTATCGATGAAAGAAATTGTTCTTCAGGATTTTAAGAAACTTTCTACTTTATGAACTTTTTTAGTGGTAATTTATTCATTTTTCTTTCATTCATTCCTTTTTTTGAGGGGGCAAGGCCTCTACAGCTAAATCTTTTGAGTTCTTGGCAAGCTCAAATACTTTGGTTGGTTCTTCTAAGCTGATGACTGGCATTCTGTTATCAAACTGCGCCAAAGTAAATTTATTAAGGGGAGTTTTACCCTTTATGGTCAGCAGGATGTACAGTGTTAATTATGACTTCAAACTTCGATATAAAAAGCGTTGGTAATTTAATAATTAAGTATCATTGCTTTGAGGCAAGGAGTGTGCAACTGCTCTTCCCCTCAAATGTAGCCTATTCCTTTGAACGAAGAGAACATTTTGATAACGAGTAATCTTCAAGCTGAAACGGAAGATGGAATTCTGAGAAACTGTTGGATTAATCCCCCCCGCAATATCACTATCAAGTACGCTGTCAATATTACCCATTAAGATTTCTTCTTAAATACAGGCTTATATATTGATCTTGATTATTCAGTAAATAAAATGTGTGATTATTAATCAAGCGATCTGAAACAGGAACAGCTTGAAAGCAACTATGCGATTTTCAGTGGTGATGAATGTTTCAACGTTTTTTTTTCCTGGTTTGAGCACACTTACAGTAATTTGAACTTGAATTGAGAAAGAATTTAGTTGCTTTTGTTCTGATCACGTATACATACATGCCAACTCTACCGATTTTTGCGGTAGACTACGGCTTTTGGGGTGTTTCATTCTGAAAAAAAAAAACGCCCCGAAAGCAGTAGTCTACCGCCAAAAGAGGTAGAGTTGACATGTATGCTTATAGGACACATATACTGTAGGTCCGATACATTCCAACTACTTTTTAATTAAATGGAAATTAGAATAACCTGCATTGGGTATTAACATGTATATGGTCAGTCTCACCCATTTGGGAACAGCCAAAGCAGGTTCAGTTGAAATATGAAAACTATATCTCATGTTTCCACCACTGATCCTGCTACCACACTGACAGATGATTCCACATCTGCAAAGTTTTGAAATGGTCAATCTCTGCAGTTTTGGCACCCCAGCAGATATTTCAGCTGGAATGGAATGAGTGAGAATTTTATTTCCTCTCCAGTGTCACAGGTCTGCATTACTGCCGCAAATAACATTTTGACGAGCTAAATAAATCTTATACTACTTATTCACTACTAATACAATATTTGTTTTTCCAAGGATATAGCGAAGTAGGAAATGAGACCGGTTGGCCTCCAAAGGGCCACCCAAGTAAGGACAGACGTCTAATTTTGGGGGAGAGGCAGTTGTAATGTACCCTTCTTCTGCTATCTCTGTCATTTTTATTTTCATTTTTTGGACATGAAATTTGATGATGTGGTCATTTAAATGATGTCACCAAACAGATTTCTTTCCTTTCTCGTGCAACCATGGTGAAGAAACCTTCT
Source organism: Gymnothorax reevesii (assembly GCA_029721435.1). Classification (NCBI taxonomy): domain Eukaryota; kingdom Metazoa; phylum Chordata; class Actinopteri; order Anguilliformes; family Muraenidae; genus Gymnothorax; species Gymnothorax reevesii. The sequence goes on along the minus strand of CM056587.1, from coordinate 60,620,237 downwards.
GGAAATCTTTCTGAGATTAAATTGTCAGACACAAGAAGGGCCCCCTCCGCTTTTCCTAAAGGTACACTGTAAAAGAAAAAAAAATAGTTTTCTCAACTGAAAAAAGTTAGTGTCCAGGCTGCCTTAAAATTAAGCTCATTGAACTTGAGATGACAAGTTGAGGTAATATTCAACTTATAATCTTCAATTCAGTTAACTTGAAATTTTGGGGCAGCCTGGACACTAACTTTTTTCAGTTGAGACAACTTTTTTTTTTTTTTTACAGTGTATTCATGTAAGTACATATGATAAAACAGATCATAGTCTCACTTTGATTGAAAAGCATAGTATCGTTAACTCCTGGATAAGCTGTTCGTGAATTAGGGACCGGTCATCCATGCCAAGATCATATTTATTTTACTGCCTGTGGTTGTGCTACTGCTAAAGGCAAATTGATTGATTGATTGTTTTGTGAGTAACGTTTGAGTCTCATTACAACAGTCCTTCCAAAGCTTCATTTATCCAGGAGTAAAAATGACCACAAAAATGAGCTGCTGATCCCCCTTTGGCCATTAGCATGCAATTAACGTCACCCAGAAACTTTGGCCAAACGACTCCTTAAAGTGATTAAGCCAACGAAGTTTAACCTTTATTTTTTGTTAGGATAGCTCACAATATCAGAGACAACCAAACTAAGCCTCTGTTGCCAGATTTTGGCTCCACTGTGATTTGCATTGTTTTGTTTTTCCTAAATTATTTCTCTATCTTTCTTGTCATAACAGCAAGTGGTGAAAAGGTCAGTGCTTTATCTGCAATCTGGGGATGATTATATTTGCCCTAGCAATGAGAAATTGACTTTTTGAAAGTAAATTGGGGATGGAAAATAAGCATGACTCACCAACACGATGCAGAAATCTCATTTATATTTACAGTATCTATTCGTGACCTACTTTGCATCCAGAAAAACGCTTGGAGGCAGATAGAAAATGAAAAGACCATATTACAAAACAATCTCCCATTAAATAAATAAATAAATAAATAAACAAACATTAATTTCTTGGCATGTCTGTTGATATTTCTACTTTTTTTTTGGTTTAATTTAACCTTTATTTATACAGGGGAACCCATTAAGACCTCAGTCTCATTTGCGACGGTGCCCTGTTAACAACGCAGAACACAGAATACAATGCAATACATTATCATAAAAAAAACTATATTTCAAACTTGTAGGGTCTCATTTATGGCTGAGTGCTAGCATAAAATTGAAAATGATTGCTTGATGCATTTCTCTTCGTAGGAATTTTCCTGAATGACTGAATTAAAGGGGCCACAACTGGCCGACCTGCAGAAACTGAATTTAAGATTATAAGTTGAATATTACCTCAACTTGTCATCTCAAGTTCAATGAGCTTAAAATTTTAAGGGAGCCTGGACACTAACTTTTTTCAGCTGAGACAACTTTTTTTTTTTACAGTGTACTATCAAATAAGTGTCACCCTTACTTAATATTTTCTCAGAGCACTCCTTTATATTCTACAACGTATTTCATGCCTGTGTTCATGTCATAGTCATGTTGCAGCGCTATTGTTTGAAGTTGAGCTACACTGTTATAAACTGATTGAATTTCTCAGTTAAATGAGCACATTGTTTCCTCTGTATGTGTTTCCATTGTATTTTAACTGTATGTAGAGTCCTGTGCGCATTTAACTGTGGTTCACAGGTAACGTGCACAGAACTGTGTTATAAACTTACTGTAAAACTACAGTTAAAATTACTGGCAAAAAAGGTGCCAGTTTATAACAGTGTATAGGTGATGATTGGTAGAACAGAGAGAGCAAGCATATTTTTGATAAAAATATTCCAACTCAGTATATACAGTTTCTGTTTGTATTTGATTATTTATTAATATTTTCCTGATATTATGTAATTCAATTTTTATGGATGATTTTAATTTAGCAAGTGTGTATACAGTCTATAACTAAACTGTCAGTAAAAAAAGCATGATCTTTTTCTTTGCTTTTTGCGGCAATTACAGATGCTATTTTAGTGCTGAAATAGCATACACCTGGGGCTGGCATAGTCGCAAGTTTGGAATTGAGCAGCACTTATTCCGCACCTGCAGCAGAGCCTGAATCTGATTAACCTGAGCCACTTACTGTAATTTATTCAAGTGAACTATAGGGCATTCTGTCAAGTGAGCTATGAAAGAGAAGTCAGAAACACTGAGATGAAAGCTGACTGTTTCACAATGTCTGCGGGCTGATCTCAAGAGGAGAGTCTCAAAGTGTGGCTTGGAACACACAGAACTGCAGAGTTGGTTGAATAACAGCTTCTACATTCCACCATGTAAACACTGCACATCCTCAGTCTGACTGCGCTAGTTTGATCAGTGGTCTGGTGAAAAATTACTATTGTCCCGAGCAATAGTAATCATAGAGTAAATGTGTGGCATTTTCACCACAATTATGTAGTATTAATATAGTGATACTATAGTCATTCAAACTACAGCAATACAGTTTTGTAGAGTACAGTAACATCATGGTACTGTCAACTGTGGTAATACTATAGTAATAATATGATGGCAATATTACTACTGGAGTTATACTGTTGTTTACGGCCGAGAAGTAGCACTATGCAAACTATAGTAGCACTATAGTTGTTCCTTCATACAGCACCAATTCCAAAATATTTGGGACAATGTGAAAATTGTGAATATAATCAAAAGGCAATGACTTTCAAATCACACCAGCAAGTATTTTATTCACAATAGAACAGAGATAACATAACTAATGTTGAAACTGAGAAATTTTCAAATTTTATCCACAAAAAGATCCCATTTCAAATTTGATGGCTGCTCAAAAAAGTTGGGACAGGGGCCTGTTTACCATGGTGTAGAAGAGTTTTGGGTCTCCCTTGAAGGATTTTTCGTTTAATTATGCGCCAAATGTTCTCAATTGGTGAAAGATCAGGACTGCAGGCAGGCCAGTTCAGCAAACAGACTCCTCTACTATGAAGCCAAGCTATTGCAATAGCTGCAGCATGTGGTTTTGCATTGTCCTGCTGAAATACACAAGGCCTTCCCTGGAATAGATTGTGGGTTGAGGATTAACTGGGCCTTTCAAATCTCACCTTTCATCAAAAATTGTGTTCTACCATAGAAATGATCTCAGTATTAACAGGTACTATATCCAGAAGTAATTTTTTCAATGATAGATGGCAGCTCGGGGAAACATCTAGAAAGTGCATTGTACTTTGAATGAATTTTCACTCCATTTCAGTTCAATGTCCACATTGTCCTATACTAGAGTTGTATAGTACTATTGCACTATAGTAGAGTTTGACTTCTGTGGTTTACTTTAGCATCAATATAGTAAACTACTGAGTGACTATAGTATATGTATAGGAATTTATAGCAAAAAACATACCATACCTATAGAATACTGTAGTATTTTGTGGTAATTTTTTTTTGGGTTGTCTTATTCCAGGGGCTATTTAAGATAGGACTACTTGATTTTCAATCTTGTATTTTATGCATTGCAAGATGCATGTGCAGGTGTTGTGGCGCCGTCCGTCTGTTCGTCCACATCGAAAGGTACTTGGCTGATGAAATCAACTCGAACTTGATTTGGCTACAGCAACTTCACTTCACAAATCCTGATGCACTTGTCTGATATTTGATTACCCCTTCCTCTTGAGAGGGAAAGAAAATGTCCCTGATGATGTAATACCAATTAAATACATGTATATGACTGTTCATAATTTGATCAAGCATGAGCTCTGGTGGTATTAGTGGAAGGTTTTTCTATAGAAGTTTTTGTGCAATCAGGAATTAATCTGACTTTATTATTATTAAATTTGCATTTTTACTTCTCCATTTGATGAGTGCTTTCAATATTTTTGATATTGCAGGAAGCCACCTTCACAAGGCGCATATAATTAATGCATGTTGGTGTCTTCAGTGATAATGAGAGCTATTTTTTCTTTTTCAATGCAATTTGTAGCTTCATTAGCATAATCAAAAAACAAGAGTATAAATATTGCCTTTATACTGTCCTTCAGATTTGACGCTAACTGCTGAAAGATGATGGTGGTCAACCATGTAAAGAAGAGCTTTGACAACACTACAGGAACAGCCTCATTCTCCATTCTCAGCTTTTTTATTTTCATAAACCCAATTTTTTAAAATTCCCAGCAAATATTAACATTGTCTTCACTGAGTTGGTCAGACTTCATTTGTAGGTCATGATAGACCTTCCTGGGGTCAGTTGCATCTTTTTTTATCTGAAATTTAAGTTTGGATGAAAATTAATCTTATATATCACATTAATAGTATGATAAATATATAAAATATGCATTTATAAAATTACATTTGCAATTACAATTCAATTATTCAGCCTTCACAGCAGCCCTATTCAGTTTCTGCTTTCATAAAAACGAAAGAAAGAATATTCATAAAGATATCATTGTGCTTTCCATTAGAGCTTCAACACTGAAGTGCCACTCCTTAATGCCTGCTGATGGTTGAGAGGCTGGTTTATACAGGATTCTCATCCATGGACCTATCAGCTGAAAATTATTTAGAGGCCCAAGGCCCCTTCCTTTAATATCTTACACAAAACACGGATACAATTGCAGCCATCTGTCCGTCCACTCTTAAAACCTGTGCTGTCCGTATAACATCTGCCATATTATTTCTTTTCGATGCGATGACAAACACTGAGGAATAAGTAATGCGTACTCTGAACCCGTGCTGTGTTAAATTTGTACAGAGAAGGAATTGTACCTTTAAATTTTTTCTTGATATATTTTGCCTGTCGCCCAGTGTGCTCGAACAGTAAAGGCTCAAGTCGAGAGATGCTGGGTCGAGGGACGGCTGGCCTTTGAAAGTTAGCATTCACTGCAGTTAACCGTCAAGTTGATTGACTTGCTATTCTCAATCGTTGCTGAGTGACAGACCTCTTTAAGAGAGCAGAAAACTAAAGCAGAGGTAGGCTACAAGTAGTCAGCACACTGCGTAACTAGTTTGTCTTAAACAAATGCAAAAGAAATGTATTAAAAGCTGGAAATTAAGACCCCAGACTGGACCAATTACATATATAACAATTAAGTTTGGATGTGGATTTAAAGTTTATTGGACTTGAAATGTTTGCTGCACAGATGGGAATTGGTAGTCATTTCCTCCTTCCAGTCAGATTGCTTGTTTACTTGGAGCCATACTCCTCTGCAAAAGGCCTCAAAACAAATTCTAGTGAATGGTATTATGTAAAAACTCCCTGATGTCTCTGGTGTTGTGATGATTCTTACAACCAACAGCACAGCAATACATGTTCATGATGGTAAAACCTTGATTACATCTTGTTTACTTGACAAACTATTAATAATTTAGTCAACACTTGTTAGAATGTCAAATATTGTGTTGAATAGTTTTCAGTATTGATGGCTAGAGGGTGAATGGACTTTTCAAATTAGTGAACACCATTTGTTATACTTGCTGAATATACTCGAATGACAGTTCACACCAGCACAACTCCCATATTTTATTTATATTTTGCTAAAACAGGGCACAAGAAATACAGAAGTATAGTAATAATAATAAAATAACAAAATAAGACAAGCGTGTGCATTGTACCTCAGAAGTGAATCTAGGGTTTTCTTGAATAAAGGATCTATCTAATCATTTCATGTTTTAAAATGAAATTAAATTCCTTCACTGTAGTATCAGGCAATATACCTGGGTAGGAACCTTGGGTGAGTTGTACTGTGTTGCATGGGAGGATTTGAGGAAAGGACAGAGATAACCTGCATGAAGCGTCGATCGTACGTTCTTGAGATAAGCCTCCAAATGTTACTTTGGTGTTAGTATAACACAATAGTATTCATCAGCGTGAAACTTGCATCTTTAAAGACCTAGGAGTATGAGAAACATAGCACATCACCATGCTCTTCAAACCATGATCTTTTCAGACGCCCACCTTCAAAAAAATATTTTCATGGGACAGGAATGGTGACTTAAAGTAACAACTGACACAAACCTTGGCTGAAAATGTGTAACACCAAAGTTCACCCCAGGCCAGAACAGATCCAGCAGAATACATGAATACATTTTTCAAATGTATAGTAGATTAGAAAATGATGGATAATTATGATGAAAAAAAAATCTGGAAGACAAAAAAAAGAAAAAAAGAAAAGAACTTGATGATATGCCTGTCGGGTTCAAATCTTTGCTTCCAATTACTTTATGCAAGGAGCAAACTTGGCAGTTCTTATCGTTAAGAGACTATTTTCTACATGGATATAAATTTAATTGACTCATGACTTTCTCAGAACAAGTCTAGGATGGAATGGTAGTGCAGAGGGTGGAGTGATCGTCTCAAAGCAAAAATGTCGTGGGATTGAATCCAGCCTAGGGTTTTCTGTATGGAGTTGGCAAATTCCCCCAGTGCTTGCATAGGTTTTCTCAGAGCACTCTGATCTCCTCCCACGGTCCAAAGACATGCCCGAAGTTGGGCTCATTGGTTGATTACAAATTACATATCCTCCAAGTGAATGACTTGTATGGCCTGCGATAGACCGGTGAGCAGTTTATTGGCCAAGTTTTTTCAATCATTTTTATCTCTGAGGTAATCTGAGTTTCAATTCACATTGATTCTTCTAACTATACCTCCAATGCTGCTGCCTTGATAAGGTTTTGTTGCACAACCAATTTACAAAATGCTATTATAAGAAACTCTTCCGAGACATCATTCTTCTGTCCTGCCATGGCAGCAGCTTTCAGATAAGTCCAAGGCTGACTCAAATTATAGGTTATACCTGAACTCACAGTATGCTGTGGATGGCATGATTTGCTGTTTTTTTTTCTGGGCACAGTTATTATGAGCATATTTATTCATGTCCTTACATTTTCATGAAATGTACCCCTACAGCTGGGCAAGGCCGGCAGAGGCAAATGCCTTTTGAATTGTAGAGGAAAGCGTTTCTCACTGTTATTTATCTCTAAGGACAACTGTAATCAATTCTACCACTAGTCTTGTATATACGGTAAATCTAAAAAGACTCGAAATATTGATAACCTCATTGCACAATTTTATTAACATTCACGGGTCTGCAAGTACACTTTTTTGAGCTTATGAATGGTATTTTATATAAATGTAGATTCTGAGTGATTTCACCTATTAATTTTGTTCACTTTCTTCACATAGTTCATTGACTACAGAAATTGAAAGTTGACAGAACTGAAGGCCATTTCAGGGATTTGTTGCTTAGTGGTTTGTTTCTATCATTATCATTTGCTTTTTACAGTGTTAGGGGCCACATGGCTTCCACAATGCACTCTGCTGAGATGCGGTTATGTTTGCTGCAGTGGAGCGTCAGAGCCTTAGGGAATTGATTTATATGATGAAGATAAAAACAAACACTAAATAGATCCATCGGACAATCGGTAGCCAAAGTGTTATGGTGCATTTTTTACATAAATGTCACCATCTTGGCCAAATGCTGCTTCTGCCTGAGAGCCGAGATTAATTTGTGTATCAATTGTTATAGAATTGCCTACAGCCACGAATGAAGTTTAATTCTCTGTCATTTATTTCCTTGAGTAAAAGTGAGCTTTACTTTACTTCCAAATAGTATATAGTAGATGAATGGAGAGCCTCGGTTTTGGCCCTAGACAATTTTATCATCTGTCTCAGATGGCTTTGTGTTTCATGGAATTTTTCGGATTCCATATTTCTCTGCTCTATTATCACAAAGATAAGAACAGAAGCATTGAAGATGCATGGCTTGTAAGGATGCATCCACACTTTAATAACTCATAATGGGTGCCTACGAAGGGGCAGAAAAACCCTAACAAGCCCCGTATGTTTTAATAGCCGACCGCATGCATTTAAAAGGCAAGTGAATGGATATCCTTGTGCTAGAATAAAGTGTGCTGAAATAATGCAGCCAGCCTTAAATACCATTTTAGTCAGCCAACATTGCACGACTGGGCCACTGCAGTGTTAGCGAATTCACTGATGGGGCAGGAACTCTGCTCTGATCCTGACACACCTTGCAGCCCACAGAGTTTGAGGACAAGATAGTAGGAATTGTCAGTGTATCCCCCACTCTGAGGAGATTATCAGAACCCACTGGTGTATGCTCGGATGAATGAGGGATGCTGACTAACAGCAGGTAGAAGTGATGCAGCGAAGCAGGTAAGCGAAGGCGGTTTGCATTTGGGGGCGGAGCAAGAGAGCACCTTAAATGGCCCACCTTACAGAGAGGCAGCACCGAGGCAGTTACGAATAGTGCTGAGAATGCGGACATGCCCCAAGTTGTCTGGCAGAACTAGCCCTACTCCACATTAAGTTCACAACTGCCTTATGAAAAGCAAGCAGGAAGGAGAAATAAAAAAAGACTGAAAGAAATTGTTCCATTTTGCCATCAACTTTCGGCCATTTCCCAAACATCCAGTGCAGCAGCAATAATAATGGACCCCATTCAAATCAAAGTTCTTGTATTTTGCTCCTGAATAATCTAAGCTTCAGGCTTTTAACTCAGGGGAACTTTTGAGGTCTTCTATCCTTCATGTCTGCAGGGCTCTGTTTTGAAAAGCAAATTCTGATGGAAATTCAAATTGAGAATGACTGATGCATAATGTCATTTTTTTTTCCTGCTTTATCACCCTGTACTTTGGCTCAGTTTGTCCCCATTTCGTTGTACATAAAACTTAAACCTCCAAAGTAAATTCTGCTATTTGCCAGCATTGTCTTCTCTTCACTTCTCAAATGACCTACACTGAAAAAATGAGTTGAAATAGGATAAATACAAGTTTGTTAACCTCCGCCGAGGAGGTTTATGTTTTCGGTGCCATTTGTTTGTTGGTTTGTTTGTTTGTGTACAAGATAACTCAAAAACTAATGGCCGGATTTTTATGAAGATTTCAGGGTAGATGGGTATTAAGTTAAGGAAGAGGTGATTAAATTTTGGCATATCTAGGCCAAAGTACTGCTGACATATACTCCAAAGTTCAAGATTTCAAGTCTTTCCAATGGACCACAGTTCCAATTGCCGTGCTTTTGGCTTTGCTGCCCCCTGGCGGCGGAGGTTCTGCGCTCTCTCTTCTAGTTGTTTATAATATTTTGTTTTCGAGGGAGCCACATTAGGATAAGGCCTCTTATTTGATTACCATGGATGAAACCATGAAATCCGTAATTCTTTAAGTCAACCTTTTAAATACATGTGCTAATTAAATAAAAAAGCGGTCTCATTTGCAGAAATGCACAGAGAAATGTTGCAAATTATCATTGATGGATACACAGTAAGCATCTGCGTAGCTTTATACTTTCAAAACTACTGTGGAGACAATCAAAATGCTTACTAAAAGAAAGTAGCCTTTAAAGTACCACGGTCAATTATGTAATGATAAAAGACAAAATAGTTCTCCTGCAGCCATTTTTTTTTTTTTTTTGAAAATTGCCATTCTGCATTACTGATATACAGTATCTCTGCATATATCGATGGCCTCTTGCAAGAGAGGCATAAGTGACACTGCACATATTTTGGAGGAGAGCCAAAAAACTGCAACAGCACCACCTGCTAGCTGTATGCTGCATCAATGTTAAAAATTTTAACCCTTTAGGATAGAATTTGAGACTCCAGACTCTGTCAGGAGATGAGCTAGTCTCAATTACAACCCCAATTCCGAAGATTTTTCAATCAGGTGTTTTCTTAATATATTAATGTAGGAATATGTAAATAATTATACGATATGATACTCTCAGTTAAGTCGTTTCAGTTAACTCAAATATTATGCAGCAACTGACTACCAAAAAAAATTTGCAAAAGCCAACACATTTTGTTCACCATAGAAACTTATGTTCAGTGACCAATTAATCATACATCCATATTTTTAGAAGAGTATGTACAACCCCAATTCCGAAATAGCTAGGACAAAGTGTAAATTGTGAATAAAATCAAAATGCAATGACTTTCAAATCACACCCGCCAGTATTTTATTCACAATAGAACAGAGATAACATAGCAAATGTTGAAACTGAGAAATTTTACAATTTTAACCACAAAATGAGCTCTTTTCAAATGTGATGGCTGCTACAGGTCTCTAAAAATTTGGGACAGGGGCCTGTTTACCATGGTGTAGCATCCCCTCTTCTTTTTAACACAGAGTGGAGGTGTCTGGGCATTGAGGAGATAAGTTTCTTAAGTTTAGCCATCGGGATTTGATCCCACTCTTGTTTAATACTGGCTTCCAGCTGCTGGAGAGTTTTGGGTCTCCTTTGACTGACTTTTCATTCAATTATGCGCCAAATGTTCTCAAGCGGTGAAAGATCAGGACTGCAGGCAGGCCAGTTCAGCACACAGACTCTTCTACTGCGGAGCCATGCTGTTGTAATAGCTGCAGTATGTGGTTTTGCATTGTCCTGCTGAAATACAGAAGGCCTTATTTGGAATAGATGTCGTCTGGAGGGGGGCATATGTTGCTCTAAAACCTTTATATACCTTTCAGCATTCATGGTGCTTTTTAAAACATGCAAGTGTCCCACACCATATTCACTAATGCATCCCCATACCATCAGAGATGCTGGCTTTTGAACTGAACGCTGATAACAGGAGGGGTGGTCTTTCTCCTCTTTAGCCTGGAGGACACGACGCCCCTGATTTCCAACAAGAATGTCAAATTTGGACTCGTCTGACCACAGGACACTTTGCCACTTCGCTACAGTCCATTTTAAATGAGCTGTGGCCCACAGAACACAGCGGCGCTTCTGGATCATGCTCAACTGTGGCATCCTTTTTGCATGATCAAGTTTTAGGGGGCATCTGTGAATGGCACGGTGGGCTGTGTTTACACAAAGTGGTTTCTTTATTTCTGGGCCCATTTATTAATGTCAATGACAGAATCATGCCGGTGAGTGATGCAGTGGCGTCTGAGGGCCTGAAGATCACGAGCATCCAGTATAGGTCTTCAGCCTTGTCCCTTACGCACAGAGATTTTTCCAGTTTCTCTGAATCTTTCAATGATGTTATGCACTGTCGATGATGAGTCCTTCTAAGCCTTTGCAATTTGATGTTGAGGAACATTGTTTTTGAAGTATTCCACAATTTTTTTTTTTTTTCAGCAAGTCTTCACAGGTTGGAGAGCCTCTGGCCATCTTTACTTCTGAGAGACTCAGCCTCTCTAAGACATCCCTTTTATAGCCAATCATGTTACACACCTGATGCCAGTTAACTTAATTACTTGCTAAATGTTCTTTCAGTTGATTCTCTTATATATTTATAGCTTAACAGCCATTTTTTTGCCGTGTCCAAACTTTTTTGAGACCTCTTGCAGCCATGAAATTTCAAATGAGCTCATTTTGTGGATAAAAATGTAAAATGTCTCAGTTTCATCATTTGAAATGTTATCTGTGCTGTATTGTAAATAACATATTGGCTCATGTGATCTGAAAGTCATTGCATTTTGATTTTATTCACAATTTACACTTGGTCCCAACTATTTCGAAATTGTATTCCAAAACAACGAAAAAAGTCATTTTTGACCGAAGTGTCACTTACGCCTTTCTTGCATGAGGCCATCAATACGGTGCTTGCTACTTGTGCCTCAGGGACTGGCCCTGTTTTTGAATGAGATATATCAGAAACTGAGAACCATCTTGAGAACCTGTGCAACCCTCCTCCAATCGTCAGTTGAATCACTGTGTTGTGAAAGGGCCCAACTCCACTTTTTTCTGAAATCCTGTTCATCACAAGGTTATGTAAATGGAGGCTCTGGCTCGACAGCTGTGTTGAAGACAGGTCCAGTACCACAGCATTTATGCATTAGATATTGGTGTGTGTGTGTGTGTGTGCGTGTGTGTGTGTGTGTGTGTGTGTGTGTGTGTGTGTGTGTGTGTGTGTGTGTGTGTGTGTGTGCGTGTGTGTGTGTAATACTTTTAATCATACAGTCCTCTACGATTAAAGGTTCAGTTTAATAACAAGGGGCAGCCAGTCAATAGGCACCTGCAGTTAAGGAATCTAAGGTTAAAGATGTAAAAATCTGGCGAAACACCTGTCTCCAGAATATCAGGCATTCTTTTAGAACCAACGGGAGAATGAGTCATCTGATTCTGGAATTCCCTTCCCCAGCCCCAATGGAATTAAAATTAAGCTTTCATTGTTGAAGATGATATTTTCATGAATTTTGAAAATTTGATATTGCATTGTCAGGAAAAAGTGATTTCAGGCTATAAATCTTTATTGATAAAAGACCTGCCACTGACAGATGGCTATGGTAGTTTATGGTAGGTTCTGTGTTAAAGATGCAATTTTCAATAATTAAACAATAATGTAGGCTTAGGGTAAATACGTTATGCACAACCTGTATTCATTTTCCCAGAGCTGCTCGAAATATTTTCATATATTTGTCCCCATGGCTTCCCTGCGCATTTGCAGTAAAGAGAACAAATACCACAATGCACTGTGCTAGCACACTACTCCAGACACGCCTTCAAACCCGCGTGGATCTGACATACAGCTGTCATAGGTGGCATAGCATTGGAGCACCAGTCACTTAACCGTAATCAGGGCTGGTTATAATAATCATACTGTCAGTTGGTGCTGCGCCCAGGTGCTAAAGGCATCATTTTTCCAATGTTATAGAGGACTCGTTATCTTGCTACCTTTCTGTGAAATGCATCCATGTTTATATCATTCTTTGCATTATTTTGGGGTGCCATTTTTTGCGGTTGGAAACATAGATAGTTTGCAAAACAAGCGAAGATGACAAGAAAGTTTTGTTTCTCAGCACCTAGGGAATGCACCCTGGCTACGCAGAGGCAGAGATTGGAAAATCAAGCTGAAATAGACAGTTATTGCTTCCCTCCAATTACCTCACTGGATGTGTCAAATGACAGCACTGGAGGGGGAGGATGCTACTCCTGATTTCCACAACAATACAGAAAATGGGGAAAGAAAAAAAAAAAGAATGCGTTTTTCGGGCTACTTCCCAAACTCAGATAGATGGAGATAAGATTGGACATTGGCAATGTGTCCCTTTGAGGACCTAATGTGTGATTAATGAGAGTAAATCGTCAGACTAGTCTCTTTTGTTAACAAAATATTATTAAGCACAGTTTAACAATCTGTGCAATTTCTTGTCAATGAAAGTGTGTTTCCTATGAAGCTGTTCTCTCCTGTAAATTGTTTAATTGCAGAGGGGGAGAACTCCATTGGCTTTGAGATGCAGGCATTATTTCATGGAATGCTGAATCCTGTGACCATTCCTGCAAGGTATATGTTAGTGAGTACTGCTTATCAATATTTCCCCTTTCCAGCGATAAATATTTTGCAGTGTTTGGCCCCTTTGTAAGTCATTGATTCAGCTCCATTGTAACCCAAGCGATTGAAGATTAGGGACAATACTTGATATCAGTGGCTTTCAAAATCTTATTCTCTGGACTTTTGGATACAGAATTGAACATGCTTTCTTGTAAAGCCCACCAGTGCATAGTTGTCCCATAGTATTTATAAACCATCAAAGCCAGAGTTCAGACAATAAAATATATGTAAACAATATTTCAATGGGATCGTGAGGTCAGGTTCACAAAGTCCAAAATGTGATCTATGGAACAAAATTAATGAGTAATTGCCTCTAAAAGGGCTTAAAAAGAGACTGTCAGCCTCTTTCATGTGATTGTTCAGTGTCATCAACACAATTGTCCATATGAATATTGAATTGGTCCCGCATATTGACATGTAACCCCCATATCGTGCAGAATTTACAGCATATTTTTTTCATCTTTAAAACGGCTTGTCTTTTGCATGATCTGAGTAACATGTTCCACAGAGAGATTTCTCCACTGTGATGAATAAATTAGAGTATAATTTAATTTTATCTTTGCATCATAACACTGTTTTTTGTTTGAAACTGGCTTCAAAAAAATCCAGCAGCTTATTGGGGTGTATGTTACAACAGCTTTAAGGCAAGTTCTTTTTCACAAGTGATTTATATTCTACTTACAGCTCTGTTTGATAGCAGGTCTCATGTGGGATTTGACGTCCTTCCATGTTTCAGATGTTTAAGATGTTATTCGCATGTAGTTATGATGTTTTCATACTGCGGTGATTTGTGATCACAGCTTCACTTGGGGCACAAATACTGTGCTAATCTATTTTCATTTAGCATTTCACCCACCCATCTGAAATGAGGTTTTAAGTAGAGCCGCATCTAATTTAATTTTACTGATGTGGCTACATACCGCTACACTTGTAAAGATTAGGGCTTTTTAAGAATTTTGTTTTGTTTGTAAATATGAACAAAGAATTAGATTCGACACATGACATTGTGTAACACATGTTGTACAGCCTCAGTTCCAGGTGAATGAGGACAATGTGTAAAATGTTAGTAAAAACAACAGTAATTTGCTAATCTTTTATGACCTGAGTACAATTGAAAAAAAAAATAAAATAAAAATACAGAGACGAATTAATAAACATTTTAGTGCATTACCATTATTTTATTTATTTATTCATTTATTTAAATTACTGCTATTTTGAAATGTGATGTCTGCAACACTATCCAATGAAATTTGGACATGTTGCATGTTCACCTCTGTGCAATATCGCCTCTCCTTTTGATGGCATTCAATAGTTTTTCTGGAACAGAGGACGCTAACGTTTGGGGTTTCGAAAGTGGAATAGGCTCCGATGCTTGCCTGATATGGGACCTCAGCCACTCAACAGTCCTGGGTTGCTGTTGTCGTATTTTGTGCTTCATTTTCTGCCACAAATTTTAAATGGGAGACGAGTTTGGGCTGCAGGCAGCACCCGCACTGAGGGTCCACAAAGCCAAGCCACTGTCATACGGGCAGACTGTGACTCGGCTTTATTCTGCAGGAACAAGCCGGGGTGCCCCTAAAAGGGCGGGCTTCTGGAGGGCACATATGCTGCGTTAAAATACACAGTTCCCGCTCGGCATCAATTTCGCCTTCACAGATGTGCGTGTTGCCCGTGCCGAGTGCAGTAATCCAGCCCCAGGCCGTGACAGACGCTGCCTTCTGCACGTGCCACTGACGACAGTTAGGACGGTCGATCTACTCTTTGGCCCCGAAAACACAAGGTCCATAATTTCCAAAAACAATTTGAAAAACAGACATTTCAGTCCGCAGCAGTAATTTCCACTAACCCGTCTGTCCATTTCACCTGAGCTCAAACCCGCAAAGTTGGCTTTGCTTCAGAATGGTGTTGATATATGGATTTTTCTTCAAGTTGTCGAGTATACACTCGCAGTTGATGATGCAAAATGAACTGCATTCACTGAAATAGATCTTCTGAAGTATTTACAAGCCCATATGGTTATGCACAGAACAGCAGGATCTCTGTTCTCAATGCAGTGCCGTCCGAGGGCTCAAAGGTCACGCAAATCTACAAACTAGTATTGATATTTGGCCTCATCATTAAAGTACTGGGTCTCTGTATATTTTCACTTTGGACTTTTGACAGTAAGATCCTGATGTTCAGTGCAACAGCTTGTTAAGAAAGTGGATCTTTGGCCATTTCACTGTATTTGCTTCTGCAGCTTTTGACAAAGTGGCCAAATTGAAATCGTCATGCTGGTAAATTAACATGCCTTTTGTGACCCTTTTGTTTTATCCCAAATCACAATTGAATCACCTGTCACCTATTCGCATGTTTCCCTGCAGAGTGTCCCGAACACAGTCGATGTTTTCTTTTCCCTTCCCACATCACACATTAACCACATTATTATGGTCACAGTACTGTAATGTGGTTAACCATTAAATTATTTTTTGGGAAAAATACAATAAATCAGTTGTTAACCATTTACTGTATTTGTTCTGAAAATAACACAAGCCATAAAATAAGATGTTTTGGGGAAGAAAGGATTTTTGATATCTTGTTTTAATTGCAAAAAAAAAATATATATATATATATACATATGAAAATACTGATAAAACATTCTAATAAAAAACAACATAAATCAAGGCACTCAGGCATATTGTTTATAACAGCATAATGCAGTATCCTAGTGCAGCCCATATTGCAATGGAGAAAGAATTATGATAAAATAAGGTATAGTCTTATTTTTAACTGCACAGTGTAATAAGGTATCTGATACATCCAACATCACGGGGAAAAATGAATAAAAAAATAAGCTAGGCGGTTGTTTTCAACATCTTAATAAAACAATGTCATATTGCATCCACTCTCTTAGTGAAAAAATTGTCATAAAATAGTAGGCTGTTTTTCACATTCTGTTTCACAGCGTTGGGCAAATGTTGTCTCAGGACGGACAGAAAGGCAATTTCGCCGCATTTTTTTTTACACCAACTAAAGCTTGCCACCCTTTGCGCTGATATAGACACTGGCGTCCGTACATTCGGAAATTTAATTCATAAACAATTCTGAAATTGAATTTCCAAATGTCTTGCTTCTCTGGAATTATTTTTTACAGTCACTGTGACGCAAATACTGGTTTATAAAGCCTTAAATAGGCTCAAGTACAACAGGAAAACATCGGCAATATTTGTATTCTGCGCAAAGCGGTCAAATACAGTGGGCTGTATTTTGAGCTTTACGGTATTATCAACTTATGTCCACGCATGTTCATTGTCACCCTTCAGAATTCTTCATCCCTCTCTCACTGATTCGGAAGTCTTCTGTGCAGTTTAGATGGCGAGCCATTTGAGCAATTAGTGTTGTTATCATTCTCATAAGTATCGTGTTACAACATGTAGTACTATAGCACAACTACAACATATTTCATCGGCATATAACAAAAAATTCTTGAAGGAAATGCAAAATGGCCACTTAGGGATATATTAATGACATCTATTTCCCACCCCAACCCAAAAATGAATCATGGAGTTACAAAAGGGCTCAACTCCACCAAGGTATTTTTTTCAGGGGAGCATTTTTCCTGTTTGCTGTTTATGCTATAAAAGGAAATTTAAAACAGCCGAGTGTAACGTGTTAAGGCCAAACAGAGGTTTATTTAGGCTGAGCATGAAGTATACTGCCTGTCATATAAAATAATGGCAACACTTGAAACATGGCGGAGTTGGGCTCTTTTGTATCTTGTAATTAAACGGACAAAATGAAAGGACTACAATGATTTCTCCAATGAAATTTGAACTTTATTTCAAACTACAACATTGCTTCTGCATAGGGTATGACAGTAGGTCTGCTTTACTTCCAAAACTCTGCCAGTGGGTGCTTTTTCATTGGGTTGTTCGCCTCAGAATCGGACATGCGTTGTTCTGTGAGCGCTTCCATGTTTGAACTGGTGCTGCTATCTAGCGGCCACCAGTAAAATTCGTTAAAGAAGGGCCCAACTCCTGAACTTGGGCCGTTCTTCCACTCTAAGCTAAAGAACTCACCTCAGTTAACAGCTTTATGCACTGGAGTTGGGCCTTTCTTCAATTCATTTAACCCAATATACAAGATAGGCAGATAACCTTGATTTCTCAAAAAATCATGGAGTAGGGCCCTTTTGTAACTCCATGATTCAAATGAACCCCATTCCTTGTTGAGTATCATTGTTTCGCTTGTTCGGATGCCTCATTAGAAGTCCTCATGTCCCAGACTCAGGAAAAAATTCATATCTGTCAAGAACTATTTATTGTGTGGATAATTCATGCCAAGGCTGTTGCTTGGTAACAAAAGTGGTTTTAGGCGGCAGGTTTCTTACAAATAAGCACGGCAAATGTCCGGACCTTTAAGCTTTGACTAATAGTGGGTGTAAAAGTGAAAACAATGGGAGAGAGTTTTTTCTGAGCATCCCTGCTCGCACTTTGCGCAGGGGATGTTAGTGTGTGTATTTTTCCCTCCAATTCTGGCAGCTGATTATCAGCAGAATTACATTCTGCCAAAAATCTCAGCACAGGGCAGTTGCCATGTAGTACACTGATTAGAGAAAGATTTTGTTGAGAATGGAGCCAGGGGTTGGCATTGACCAGTCGAGCCTCCAGCCATACCATCTGGTGGAAGTACAGTTTTGGAGTGCATTTCTGGAATTCCTCAGTATTTTGGATTTTTACTACATTTTGACGGTAAGCTGTGGATAAATGGGGACAAGATAAAGGATGAAGTTTGAGCACCAAAAATAATGACACTCACTAACATCAGGGCCACACACTGACATCTGAATCGAAGAGCTGAAAAAAAAAGTAAAATAAAATAAAATTAGAGTTTGGATGTAGATAAGATTCATCAGTTCCAGAGTGGCTCAACCCAAGTCAGTCACTCTTATAATTTTTTTTTTGTATTTTAAAAACATTGACATTTATTGCCTCAAAAACAATGTGTGGTGGGACAGACCGTTCTAGTTCCAAGCCCTTCAATTGTCCGTGTTGATAAAATTGAGTGATGAACTGGTGCACAGAGGGAATGAGGTGTGTGAATTTCCCCCTTACGCAGCATGGTATCATACCTGCTTCACTCGGACGCCTCCCTGTGTTCGCAGATTTCACAGCTTATCGATAAACTATCACTCATGCCTCTATATGGGTGGAATCATTAGAAAAGTTTCAGTCGTTTTCTTCTGCCATGCCAAGCAGTAATCTTAAAATGTCACTGCTGTTAAGGAAACACAGGGAAAACACAGAACAGGAGGGAGAGACACCATGTTCAGGGATATCAGATTTAAATAAACTCAAAAGACTCGAGAGAGAACAAAAACGTGGCACACAGGCCAAAACAAATCACCGTGCTGCAAGCACTGAAACAGGGAAAAACTCAGAAACTGGCATATTCAAAAACCTGGGGCACTCAGGAACACTAGAGGGTTGGCACGGACTGGGGCACTCGGGAACACTTGAGGGTTGGCACGAACGGGGCAGTCGGGAACACTAGAGAGTTGGCACGGACTGGGGCACTCGGGAACACTAGAGGGTTGGCACGGACTGGGGCACTCGGACACAGGAAGCTCGGGGAAGCACAGCTGGCAGATGGCAGACTCGAGAGGCACAGCTGGCAAACAGGGCTCTCGGGAACACAAAGGGGTAGCACAAACTGGAACACTCAGACACAGGGGGCTGAGGAGGGACAGCTGGGAGATGGCAGACTCAGGAGGAACAGCTGGCGCGGATGGCACTGGGGCACTCGGGAAACCAGGAGGGGAACACAAACGGGAACACTCGGACGCAGGGGGCTCGGGAGGCACAACTGGTGCAGATGGCAGACTGGGGAGGCACAGCTGGCAGATGGCAAACTCGGGAGGCCCAGCTGGCAGATGGTAGACTCGGGAGGCCCAGCTGGCAGATGGCAGACTCGGAAGGCACAGCTGGCGCCGAAGGGTCGGAAGGCGCAGCTGGCGCAGATGGCAGACTCGGGAGGCACAGGGCCACTTGGACACAGAGGGCTCGGGAGGCATAGGGACACTCGGACGCAGAGGGCACGGGAGGTACAGGGACACTCAGACGCAGAGGGCTCGGGAAACGTCTGCCAGACTGCACTAGACTGCTCTGTACAGCACAGAACTGCTCTGCACTGAAGTCAAGCCAAGACTGGACTGCACGGGACTGCTCTGCCAGGACTGATGGACTGAAGTCAGATCTGACTGCGTCCGCTGAGCCAAAAAATATAAAGGGAGGGGGCATGGACAGACACAGGTGCTGAAAATAATATAAATTACAAGGGGTGGAACACGAGGGAAACCTAATTACATGAAACAGGAAAACACCGACACACGTACAAGGATCACAAGACTCTCCTATAGGCGGGATAAATAAACTAGAAAAGACTTCTAAGTGCACAGAGTGCGAGGCAGGACAGAGATGAGAGAATTTGCAGAGAATCTGCAAGAAACGCAGAAAAGGAGATAAGCGAAAGCAAGAGGTGGAGACTAGAACAGAGCGAATGCGGAGAGGTCGTTAGTAAATTAGTAAGTGCAGCTGTACAATCCCAAGTGTATAGTATGTTAGTCTTATATACAATGTTAGTTTTGGTTAGCAATTTATAGAAAACGATAAACTGTTTGTAGGGTAAGATACGAAAGCAAGGTGAAGCAAGCAAACGAGATCGGAAGGAAGGCTGAAACCCAGAATCCATTAAATCACCCAAAATAGTGACACAATCTATTAAGACAGAAACGGCAACAAACTACTGACGTGATCGGGGAGAAATCAAAAACCGTACATGGGTAAGACGAGGACCGGAACAACACGGGAGAGATAAATGTGAAACACTAAAACTGAGACAAAAAACAGACATAACAATAATTAATAAAACCTAATATTAAAAACGGAACATAACCCTAACCTAAATACACGAAAGACACAGACAAACCTAACCAAAACACAGAAACTCACAGAACACAACAATTGCTTATAATGTTAACCCTTAGAGCACTAAATGCAGCTATTCTTGATAAAAATCAAGTCGCCACATGATAGGTTTTCAACAGCACAAGATAATGAAATTTATATGTATAAATATATAGTGGCGGCACGTGAAAGTATTATTTATTTCAGCACTCTACGGGTCAATTAAGGTGGTCAGACAAGACCACAGTTAGTAAATGAAGATTTATCAGCAAGTCTGACAGACTTGGCCTGGCAATACAAACTGTAATGCTGATTGGAGCTTCCAGATATTTTCAACCCCATTATACAGCTACACTTGACAAATTCCAGTGAGCTCATGCATTATTCATGTTCACCACACAGTCAAGGTATAGTGTGGTGGGGGAATCGATTTTTGAGTGGCTTTTGGTGCAGAAAGTTAAATAATTGAAGTATTGCCTCATTTTGCTGCAACTGCTTTGGGAGTTTTTGCATTGAAAATGCAGGCTTATGACTCAGAAGAGGCAGGTCACCCTAGGTCACTGAATCTTCTAGGCAGGGTTGCAGTAATGATTAGTCACAGCTACATCTTCAGAGCGTTCAGAGGGACCCTCTGAGCAGTAGCATACAGTAAAAATATGCTGCTGACATCAGGGGCAGTAAACTTTAAAGGTTCCCTGACATGAGGCACACCACCTGAAATTGTTGGTTTATTTGTTCTATATGATTATTTATATCTCTCTATACATTCAAAAGTTATGAAATGGCAGAAAAATCCATCGATTTCAAGGAATAAAAGTGATTTTTTGCACTCTTACGCCCCGCCCCTGAAGTAGTAGGAAGTTTCCGAGATATAAGTCACATGATCCAATGATGTCATGAAAGGCCATAGCAATCTCTGCGGTCCACATACACGCTTGTTTACACACATTGTCTAGTGAAGATATCACTCCAACCAAAGCAAACCACACCTACTTTCCCAGTGGCAGATCTTGACGAGCTGCTAAAGAGCTGAATCAGGTGTGTTGAATTAGGGTTGGAGTGGAATCCTACAGGATGGTAGTTCTCCAGGAACAGGGTTGGAGACCCCTTTAGTATATGAGGCTACAATCAAGAACGTAGCTGGATACAGAGTGGACACGAGGACTATCCAAAATCAGGTACAAATCTAATGATGAATGTACAACAAGGCATCAAGATAACTTGTCGATTCATAAAAAAATATTGTTTTCATATTGTGACTGACGTCACAAACCTATAAGACAACGTTAGTTCCACAGTGATCATGGATGCCAACCTCCTACAGCACAGCCGGTGATCAGACATCAAAATACAGCCCCCCGAGTTCATCTGAATCATAATGTGACGGCAGCTGTCGATAATCCAGTTACTCTCCTGTGGCAGTTACCCTCATCTGCTAATTTATTAGAGTAAACCATCTATGGCATTAAACTTCAGGATTATTTGCCAGATTGTTTGTTAATTGTTGCGTACTTGAATGAGAACAGCGAGAGGACAGTCGAGTGGTAAAGCGTAAGGTTACTGAAGCCCCTCTGAACATGTGACCACACGCAGCTGCCATAAATAGAATCTGCCTGGCTATGTGAAGTAGGCAAAAAGCAGTGCATGATGCCACAATTGAAGAAAAAAAAATCGAGAACAGATAAGAAACAAAGCCACTGACATCAATCAGTCTGGAAAGGGTTGCAAATCCAAAGAGCAACAATAGGTTTTGGCATTGAGAACCATGGCAGCTATAGGCACAACTACGTTAGGTCACTGACCCCATGAAATCTCTGAACCCATATATGCGCCAGTCAAATGCAGCTGCTGTTTTAAAATTCTGTGGAATTTCAGGCCTATTTTAAGTTCTTGAGGAAATGCCATAGTTTCCAACAATCCCAAATAAGAGAATGTGTATAAAATGATGTGGAAAATATTTTCCATTTGATGTAATTCTGAGGCCGTAAAAACATGATGTCCTGGGTGAGAATATTTCTCTCAATATGTGTTGTTGTAGCTTCAGTGAAGCGCTGCAAACAGCAGATACAGAATATACAATATATGTTGCGTTGTCTTATAAGAGGAAAAAATGCTTTTTTTCTGACTTTGAGCAACTTTAGGGAAAACTTTAGTGAGATGTTAGAATTTAAGAGGTCAAGCTTAAGGAATGAAAGAATAATAAAAAAAATAAGGTTGTGAATGAACTTTGGCATTGCCCTCAGCCTGTGCAAAGTACTAATATTCAGATCGCATAAAAATGCATCAATGGTTTGTAATGAGCTTAATTAATGTCATGAAGAGTCCAGAGTGCAATATGCCCAAACACTTTTTTTGCTGAATGACAAATTTACTTTTTGCCTATTAGTTTTACATCAAACTATTCCTAAGTGTCCTCTGACAAGAAAATTAATAAAACTTGTATAATTTTTTATGGAGGAGGAGGATTTGAATGAAAAGCTCAATATTTTCTCTCAGCTGCAGTTCTTCCTGTAATACTGTCTACAACCACTGTCCATAACTGTACAAAGAAATCCATTTTTCAGGATCTATTATATTCCTCTCATGGATTGCTGGCTTCACAATAGCCAGTGTAGGGGCATCATATGGTTTGCGTCGTGAGAAAATGCTACTTTTTGTAACTCCTGGACAGCCTGAACTGTGAACTGAGCAGTTCAACGGAGACGTAAAGGATGCTAAACGTCCTTCATCTCACTGAACAGGGGGGAAAAAAGCATGCAATAAAACTGAAATAATGCGAACCGGCGGAAGAAAATGTGCAACTCAGTTAGAAAAGTGGCAATATTACTTCAACAAGTGTGAAGGATTTGAATGGAACAGTTCGGCCCAAACAATCACGAGTGAGATGCATACCTCAATCTGAAGGTTATGTACACAAGAACGTTTTAACAATAATAGGTCCCATTCTTTTTCTGCAGTACATTTTGCCTCTATTCATCGATAAAATCTGTTAGTGTTGAAATGATGCCAAATATTTTATGACTAGGGGCATACACACATCTAGTAAGGATACTGTTAGGAATTTAGCAACTATACGATCAACATTAGTTTAGTTTTAGATCATTACCTCAATTTAAATTGGCAGTGTTAGAACAATGCTGTTGTAAGCATAGTCATAAATAACAGAACGTTGAAAGTATATCCCCTTTATTTTCCTGTCGACTATAGGGAATGATTAGGCTAAATCGGAGATATCACCTGGCGACCCAACAAAACACGCCACTGGAAGCCGGTGGACGATGCACTTTTTTGACCCATCGAAGCGTTAATGAGTGCACCATTTTGAAATAACAGGTTTTTATTAATTGTACTATAACTTTTACCTGAGCTTTGGGTTGTTTCGAGAACAAGGGACTCTTCTTGCCACCAGTTTTTTTTTTTTATGATTAAAATTGTTCTGCAATTATATCTAATTACCTGCATGCGGCCTCTCTCTCTGGCTGTACTGGAATTATTATTGCTGGAGGGTACAGTCAAGTACTCGGCGTCTTCTATCTTCGCATCCTGACTGTTTTATGGGAAACAAATTGCACACACAGAGCATGGAACTTGTTTAATTTTGTTTAATGGTTAGGATTCAAATTAAATCCAGAAAATAGTGATGACTCCCATTTGCCAGTCCTTGTTGTCAGTTGGTTAGTCGACCCTGATTCTTTCCGGCTCTTATCTGGAAGGATGAAGTTTGGAATAACTCTTCCGTTGGACTCGTGAGCAAGGCCATCCGTCCAACAGCTGCTTCGGGGGTTTGACCTTGTACTCTCAGAGATGGCCTTGAACAGTAAAACAGCATTCAGCTCTCGTCTTCGGGGCCGGCTAACCCTGCGTTTCCACGATCGATTACGGGACGACCTGCGGCATTTCGGAGACCGGAGTAGAGCGGGCATGCGCGGAGAGAAAGAGGTGGCAGAAGCTCGTACACCACGGAGCTACGAAAGCGGAGCCAAGGTGGCGGGAGAAGGGTCAATCCACGCCGGAAACAGGCGGTCTTGGCATCGACAGCTTGATCCACAGGGGATCGGAGCGGCCCTCGCGCCTCTAGGATTCCTATGGAACATTTTTGTAAGGGAAGTTCTGTGTGGCACACCTTGCCATGTGTTGTTATAGCATTGTGCTAATTTTGTTATTCGAATCTTGGTGAGATCTTCAGAATTTAACTGGCCTTTCTAAGGATATAAGATAATGGAGCAGTAATGGGACCGAAGCACTCGACACAGCAGAGCAGCAGTTCTGTGGCTATTTAATGCTATAAAGTTAAAATGTGTTAGAACATCTGTAGAAACCACTCAAATACTCCTGCAAAATGGTCCACATTTCTCCAGTCGACTCATGAGCAGTAGGGACCAAACACACAGCTTTGTAGAATTATGGCAACAAAATTATTTTTATGAATTGAAAACTATTGAGCTGCATTTGTAGACGTGATTCAAAATATGATAATAATGGAATTATGTAAATAAACTGCCTAGTTTTACCAGCTACCTCTCAAGCTTTCAGCATTATTAATACTGAAATGACATGTGTTGAGTGAATTTATCACTTTTGGCCCATTTACTTCCAATGTGTAGAATATATTTAGCATCTTTGTGGACCAATAGATGCAGAGTTTATATCTAATGTTTTTCTTTTAATCAGCCACCATTAGTTCCAGTGTGTACAGCAATGGCAATCAACTTAGAAAGACTTAAAAACAACCAGAGGGGTACTTCATCACAGAGAACATTTTTTCACAAAAATTCTCTATTTGCAGTGCGCAGTTTAATTCAAAGCATCAGCAGAGAGTATGCTAATTTGGCAACAAAATGGTCATTAAAGTATCGATGCACCTAACAAATTACCCAAGAGGAAACCACGACTTCCTTCAGGGGCCAAGTGCACATCGAGGTAACGATTAAGACTGTGATGTAAAGACCATTTCTCTGATCTCTGGTGATGCCTTTCAAGTAGCAGGCTTTGTGGCTCGAGGCAGGTTGTTAAGATGACCACTGCTGAAACAAGCTTACGAAAGATGGCTATTTACATACAAACATCCAGAGGGTAGAGGACAGTAAGTATCAGGAGTGTCTCATTTACCCTCTGTGCTCTCTCTGTTGTTCCGGTAGAATGCACAAACTGTACACTGTATCTCCAAATCAATAGACCTTGGACATTTAGTGTGCTGAAGATGCATGAATGCAGTTTTTAGTATGCAGGAAAAGCCGTTTTAAAAAAGGTGGAAGTAAAACCTTAGGGAAGAAGTGGGGAAACCAGCACTATTAGGATGCAAACTGTGTACATTTAGCCAGGAAGGTGATCTTTGAAAATCTCAAAACTGAATTAGTTGAATTAAATTAAGTGGGAATTTTACGCTGCAGCATGTCCATGAAGGAAGTGATTTTTGAGCATGTACTTTTGAGCATTATTTACAATTACAAGGAAGTATTTCGTTCCAACCCTATTTCTTATTCGCCATATTAGAATTAGCTGGATGATCTGAAAGATTTTATATGACAAATAAGTAAAAATAGAAGAAACTGAGAAAGGGGCACATATTTTTGTACATCTCTGTTAAGGTGGTTGCAAAGGTCATTTTATTCATAAACTGCTCCAATCAAGGGTTTCTCACACCTTCACCCATCCACAGGTTCATCAAATCTCCCTCTGTTCTTTTTAAAGGGGGTAATGCATTTCCCCTCCTGAAAGTGTGGGCCTGGTTGATGTTTTGACATGCAGTAAAAAAGGTTGTAACATCTGTGACGTAGACTTTAGGCATTGATATCCGCTGTAGGGGCTCACCATTTGCTGAAGTGAGGGGTTTTAGCAGTTGATGCTACTTGTGTTCGGTATTCAGAGCGGCGAACAATAAGTAAGGGTGTCTAGTTGTTAAGACTTTGGGATTCAGAACTCACACATTGGACTATTAAACTTTATTTCTCTGACAGGTATAATGTGGCTAAGTCTGTTGCTAGGCGGTTGCTAGGTATTACTGAAAGGCAGTCACCGAGGTGAGATGCTTTTGCAAAATGCAAGGTTATTGGTGGAATATGTAGAATGTAAGCATATGTGCCCTTCAAAGCGCAAAAGCAAGTAAAGGTTCAAAGAAGTGCATCTGATTTTAACCAATTCTGGAGTTGACGGAAATGGTTGGAAAACAAGTCACAAACTTTTCTCAAACAAGTATTCATAATTCAAATGACATATGACCACCCAGAGCACACAAACTCTACTATGGGGCTGTTGACAGGTATGTTTGAACATACAGCTCTGAAATTGTAAGGAAAGACACCCATAAAGATGAACCAAAGCTTCATCTGGCAGTGCCAAAGTTAATTAAAAAGAGAGAGAGAGAGAGAGAGAGAGATAAGAAGGGCAAAGAAAGGTGACATAGACTTTTTTATAACTATAAAAGTAACATTGTGTCCCCACAGATTGCAAGTCTAACCCCACACGGGCTTGGGAAAAACTGTCTTCACTTTTTTTTTTTCAGACAGAAAAAACCCTCCATGTCATGGTAGAAATTTCAGCATTGAGGAAAAATGACTCCCACCTCCTGGGCATTCCTTCCAGCAGCTAATGATTTCGAAGGAGATCTATGACATTTTCTTCGTCCAGCTTGACTAGTATTCTTGGAGTCTTAGGGAACAGCTAGTAAACAGATATGTGTGGAAATGCTCTGATTGTCATTTGTAATCAGCAGATCAGCTCTGCAGCCTATTGCATACAGCTGAAGTGTGGTAGTGTAATAAATTTTGCTGTGGGCTTCATTTGCTGCAGGCAAATTATTTGAGGTTGTGAATATCGGCACGCGCGTCAGCCTTTGTCGACTTGGAGTACCCACATGTTTGCAGTGTAGAAAGGCTTGTTGTCACATATTGGTGCTGTTGCTTTCTGCGGCATTTTGGCTGAATGAAAGTGGATGGGATTTAGAGCATCTGCAACACGTTTAGCTCCCCTGACAAACAATCAACATCCCAGAAACCCGTAAACCGACATAACAGATTTTGCATGGGCTTAGCATTGAGCTCTTCAGAGTGAGGACACAGCCTGTGCGAAGAAGACTTGGAGCCAGTTGCATGAATTAGAACTATAACAAAACAAATGGAGCTTGAAGGTTGAAGAGTAAGTCTTGCCTGAGAGCTGTAATTAAATGTACAGTCTAACAACAGAACATTTAATTCACTATCACCATCACAGTGATTTGTGTTTAATTGATTTCATGCTTCCGTATTTACCTCTCTGTCATGCTTCTTCATTTCTTTTTCTTCGCTTGCAACCTGGGCCTGAAGTCAAGCTGAGGCAGTGTTATTTCAATTTCTATATTCAGATGTGATGATGGTAGCTTGAGCATAGTATCAAAATATATAGAGAATAAATTAAGGAAATGCCAGGAATGAACAGAGCATATCAATAATAGGAAGGCTCATTTAGAGCTAGTTCAATAGGTGTAGTTCTGAAAAGGACAAGCAGTTAACTGTCCCAAATGCTAACTTCTAACCGAACAAACCTCACAATACTCGGCTGACTATGCGAGCCAAAATCCAGACTACCCATTCCCTCATTATCAAATCATTCTGTCTATGTAACCGCCAAATACCATCCACTGTTATGCCTCTGCGCTCCCCTCGCACTGAGCCTTCAGCACTCTTAATGGCTCCTCACATTTCTGCTGCTACAAATTTTATACTCTTTATGCGATATTTTACTTAGTTTTCACATGGACAATTTGTTCCAGTGGCGACTGGTGAACTGGTAATTGGGGAGGCACAAACCATTCCTTTAAAAATAATGATTGGTCATGACTTGTTTTCAATCTTAATAGAGTTGACTTTACCTGACTCCAAAAATCCTAAGGACCATTGTGTGTCACCAGTTCTCCTCATTAAGTTATAATGAGCACAAATAGCCTAATTCTTGACCTGTTTTCAATTGTTCATTTAAATGGCCATTTAATTTGTTTTTAATGCCTGAGGGCCCAAAGATCACAAGCATCCAGTGTTGACCTTCGACCTTGTCCCTTGCGCACAGAGATTTCTCCGGATTCTCTGAATCTTTTGATGATATTATGTACTGTAGATGGTGGGATATTCAAAATGCAATTTTACACTGAGGAAGATTTTTTCGAAATTGTTCCACAATTTTTAGACTCTGTTAGTGAGCCTCTGCTAATCTTTACTTCTAAGAGACTCTGCCCCTCTAAAATGCTCTTATTACACCCAGTCATGTTACTAACCGGTTGCCAATTAACCTACGAAGTTGTAAAATGCTCCCCCAGCTGTTTATTATTAGTACCTTTTGTCAGGTGTGTTGCTGCCATCAAATTCAAAATGGGCTAATTTTTCATGAAATGGTAAAATGTCTCACTTTCAACCTCAGATATGTTTTCTATGTTCTATTGTCCATAAAATGTTATTTATGAGCTTTGCAAATCATTGCGTTTTGTTTTTTTTTTCACATTTGACGCAACGTCCCAACTTCACTGGAATTGGGGTTTGTAAACGTCAAACAGCTTTTTCATTGTCATTTGAATATAGTCATAGATTTCCCATATGAGTATGCGAAAATGAAAGTGATAATTGGATTAATTCATTTTCAATTTAATTTTGTCTCAAATAACTCATTCATAAGTGGGAAATTATAATTCAACAGTGGAATTATATTTTCATTTTAATATTGTCCGCTATGGGTTTCCATATCCAAATACACAAAAATGAAAAAGCAAAAGTGGATAATTACATTTTCATTGATCCAAACAATCCATGACCCAAGAGGTGTTTTCTTCTTGAAAAAGAAAAAGCAATTCTGAGAATGCAGTTTAATTTAGCTATTGATAGCTACGTTAGTGTTTGTTCGGGTTGATTGCTTACTAGTATTCATGTCGAGGAAAGTGATCCTGGCAGAAATACATTTCAATTTTTTTTTATGGAAGTTATTTATCTGGCCATAACAGAAGAATGTGAAATCTCAAATATCCACAAACCATCCAACCATCTAATCACATATTATCTCCACTGCCTGGGAGCCTTCAGTGTTGGAGGCGATTATTGTATTGAGGGATTCTTGATAAATTAAGATGTGCGATGAAGTGAACTGCATTTCACCGTGCAATTTACAAAAGATCTGGCACGAGAGGTTGAAGGCTCTCATTTTTATTTTAGTCATTACTTTTTCATTGGTTAAAATTTTCCATACTGGGAACTGTGTTCTTAATGTAATTCTAACCGCATAACAGGCAAGAGCTCATGAGTATCGGCGCCTTTTTCTCAGTGCTTTTATTTCAGTCCGGAGCGGTCAATTCTAACCTTGGCTCAGATGAACTGAAGTTCTTGTTTTCCTTTTTCTCAAATCTCATTGCCCCCCAAGCCCCAATTTCTTGCATATTTAACCACTTGGCAAGCACCCGTTTAGCTGAATCAGGAAGGCAACTCCCATAGCATTTGCATTGATGAGCACTGTGGAGCTTTTCATGATATTGGTAGAAACAATAAATAAAGATAATTATTCTAGTCAGCCTAACACCTTAGTAAATGGCACAATTATACTTGGAGGTGCTAGATGACGCGTAACTTTGCTCATTATGAGACTGGTAGTCGTACCCTTGCCTGGAGTGTGACTATCTTGGGCCACAGAGGAAGCAGAACTGGTGAAACACGTTGCATCTTAAATGAATAGTTTGGCTGAACACAAGCATTGGCTCTTGACCCTATGAAAATGGGTTTTACCATCATCACAATCACTCACAAGAACAAGAACATCTTGCTTTATCCACATCCAAGTGTAATACAGTATTTTATATTCAGTCCCCTTAAATGGAAAGCAACAACAAAAATAACTGGAGCCACTCCTAGAGTGAAAACCCCCGCCAAAGCAGCACAGTCCAAATCTTGGTGAGTGGGAGCAAAGTTTGGTTATTGCGTGTCAAAGGAGTTCAAGATGGCTGCTGTGGCGGCCATATTGTTTGACTGATCATGGTCAAAATCAATAGGGTCCATCCCTGGTGTAAGAGCGATCCACCCACAAAATTACAGAGATATCCGTTCATTACTTTCTGAGTGATGTTGTTCACAAACAAAAAAAAAAAAACAGACCAACAAACTGCACCGATCACATAACCTCCTGCCAACTTTGTTTGACGGAAGGCGCGCAGGAAGATGTTTGAATTGGGGAGGCTGCTAATTGAAAGTAGAAGAGTGAGGTCTTTTTTTTTAATAGCGCTGCATGAGGGCATTATGACAATGTTGGTCTTTGCGACAGTGGTCATAGCAACTAAGGGTGCAAATGAGTACTGGAATAAAAGAATATTTGCGATATAAATCATAACGAATTACAAAAAATTATAGTTTATAATCGTTTTGTTGTCCTGGGGCCTGTATTTTATTCTATGTTTTATCCCAATTAGTTCCTTTGTTTTGTGCGCATTTGTCATTTAAAAACCTATGATGCTTATTGCCTTATTTGTTTCAACCTCTTCAACCCCAACTTCTGGTAATGCTGCCGGGATTTGCCTGCCTCACAAATGATGGCTTACATCCCCTCCAGGTTTGATATCGCCTTTACAATCAAACAATTTATTATTTGAATTAACAAGACCAATACATAATTGTACAATGATTCAGAAATTATCAATGAGGAAATGACCAAGAAACCACAGACAGGATACATTGAAAACGCGCACGTAATTACAGGGATGACAAGTACCCCCCTTCTAACACATAAAACTCTCCAAAATATAATGGCGAGCCCCCTTTTAAAATTGTTCCGGAGAATAAAAAGCTTAAAAAGGTTGAGGTTGGATATGGAATTACAAAAGTATTTCCCTTTCTCTGAATTACATCTCCCGTTTGAGCATTTTTTACATTTAAAACAAAAACATCTTCCTGTCGCGCTCTATAAAACATTGGCACAGAAGGACTTCACTTTGTAAGCCTAGCTATTATGCACCGTTTTATGAGCTACAGGAGATTGTCAGCCCCAAAAATGAACAAATGATCCTCAGATAAAATCCTTTATTTGAATAAAGTGATTTGTCGCATTAAATTACGTAATTTTTCATACAACCAACTATCCTTAATGAATGTAGCTTGTCACTTTTGCCAACCTCCAGGCAACAGACTAATCCCATAAAAGGCAAAAATAATCGTTCCCTTTGGGATCATAATATTCTTAAAATTCTCCCAAACCAGAGATTCTTAAATTTTAATTAAATATTATATTTAATATCTTTTTACAGCGGGTACGTGAAAGCCATTCTCCAGTTTTTGGTAATGAGTGCATTCTGTCACACAAGATACTGCGGTACGTGTCGCGATGACTGTGCCCTCTGAGCGGTATTCCTTCATGGCCCAGGAATTTAGCCGATCTAATTAAATGGTACAACACTGTCCTTGCAGAATGTCGATTACTAGCTACAAACTCCCAAAACATAGCACTGACTGGAGTTACTTAAATCATCGCTAACACACGTGATGAATCAGAGTGCAGGTCTGACAACTCATGCTGACTAAGTTCTATCTTTTGCCTTTTCCCAGTTGCTAAATTCCCCTTTAGCAAACAAATTGTAACTGAGGTTGTGCAGATAAAGCCATGAATGAGGTCGGTTTCTTCAACACAATGCAATCATTGCCATTTTCAAACAAATCTCATTGAAACGATCTGTCAAATCACACCGTGATTCTCTTCTGCGACATAGTTTAACTCCTCTGGCAACCGCCAAAATTCCCCTACGTGCTGTCTGCACTCGACCTTTTGCTCTTTGACCTGACGTGATGACGATTGTTGTCAGGTTGGAGAAATTAATTTATTTACATCGAATAAAGTAATATTTAGGTTACATTTCAATACCTTCCTACAGGAAATGTTTTACAAATTGTTGTAGAGAGGCCACATATTTTTAAGTCCTTAATGTTTACACATTGTCTGTGTGCTTATACTCCCTGCCAACAGGGGGTACTGCAGCACCCTCAGCACCCACTTTCTCGCGCCCATGTTTGGCAGAGGTAATAATAACAAAAATAAAATAAAAATATTAATAACATGGTGAGAAGTGGAAATTCCACCAGCAGCCCTCAGGGTTGTGCGTTTGTACAATATTATGGTACTAGAATGGGTGAGTCATATTTGCTGTTCTGACATGTTAAAACTTTGGTATTTACTGTACTCGGTTAAGGAATCCAAAAAGACAAAACAATTTGGTCGTAGTCAAGAAAATAAGGGAAGAAACAGAAATCCAGACCATTACAAGAACTCAGAATCTTATACTGCAAGCACGTACTGTATCTCCGACTTACATACTCAGTATACTTATATATTTAAGTATGCCATATACTATATATGCCATCTGAATACAGTATATAATACATTTGCAATATGATAGGCTAGTCACAGTTTCTGTATTTACCTGGGAAAGGTAAACGTTCCATTAAAGCTACATTAATCAACATGAGCACACTTTGAAAAGCTCCTACATCCAGCTGGCTATCGAGGCAAACAGTTCTTACTGCTAGCGTTCCTCAATTTCTCCAAAGGGCTGGAATCATTCCAGCCGTAATAGCAGCTGGAAGGCTCAAAGAGTATAAAATGATTATCCAATTTTAATGTATTTTTTTAATTGGAGGGTAAACATTTTTATTGCATTCTGATCCCCCTCACCCTTCCAGTAGTGGAGAAGGTAATTTGGGGATTAAATCTTCCAGGGTAGTATTTGGGGTAGAATGTTTCATTGAGAGAGTTAGTTTGTCATGAAGGTTTATTCTCTAATTTCAACACTACCTTCTGAAACAAGTACGAATCTCAAACATCAATAATGTGAGACAAGTGAAGAATTAACAACATCACATGGCGAGTGGTTTAGCTGTTTACAGTAGACCAATTCCAGTCTCATGGAATGAGAACTAAATTTGTGGAGAGTTCAGAGTCAAACGTCCAAACCTGGTTCAATAGCCAGCTGAACACGCATACTGATACTTCAGTTTCATCAGAATGCCTTTTCTTATGGCCTTGTTTGGCAAACCTGAAAGTTTCAACTGATGAGACTATCTGCTAAATAGCAGATTTAAAATGCCCTCAGTTTATTCAAATGGCAGCCAGAATGTCATTGTGATAGTTGAAGATTCACCTTGGAACCACTGTCCTAGTCTGTAGTCCATAGACACATAATTTGTCATTTTGGTCATGCTGGCTGAGCCGATCACTGGATTTAAGCTCAATTGAACAGGCATTTTGCTGAAGAAGAGAATGAACACAGAAACACAGAAAGTTCCTGAAACAAGGAGGAACTGAAGATGCTTTATTCTACACCAGTGCTCATTGCTTCATTCATTGCTTTATTCTACAGCATAGAAAACTGCCCAATATTTTCTTTTGAGCCTGAAAATGAGGGTGACTACGTACCAAAGGTATTGTCATTTGTAAACAGCTCAACTGATTTTGATGAAAACACTCAAATTAAAGCTGCAAGTCTGTGCTTCAGGCTCATTGTCATCATATTCTTTTAAAGCTGAAATGCATGAGCACAAAACCAAAACAATAACTGGGTCACTCTCCCATGAACAATGGTGCTCACTGTAGACACAGGGCCCGGTCTTAAAGAATTTTATAATATTGTGCCTCGGTGAACATCACTTGTCCAAGGTGGATAAATCATTGGATTAACCGATAACTGAAGTCAATAATTATTTTATCATATGACCGTACTTGTGACTCTAACGTAAAGCTCCTCACAGGGACGAAGCGACACCAAATACGGACACTTTCAGTATCTCCTGCAGGGAAGTCTAATCTATTTTTAGCTGGCGGTTGTCGGATTGTTGTATTCTCCTCGTGTGCATACTCGCGCAGTGAGTATCACTCTTTACTGTGACCAGCATAGCTCGCCTTCAACAATCTGGAGAGAAGGAATCCTTAAGTCATATAACAAACATTATTAGCCACACAGCTGGTGGGGAAAAAAAAAAAGCACAGAATGTTTCAATAAACTGAGAGGGGTAGGCACCACAGAACCCTGAGCAAAGACAAAACACTCTACATTCATCTGTGCAACACAGAAATCTATGAAGTACAATTTAAAAAAAAGTCTATACAGGGCATGACTAAAGATGCAGATGGCTTCTGTAAATTGTAAATAATTTGAAACATTTGACTTCATAGTTCTCAGTTATTAGTCCCCTACCGGAAACGGAGGGGACTATAGGATTGCACTCCGTCCGTCCCTCAGTCCGTCCGTCCGCATTCGTGTCTGCTCCATAACTTCAATACCGTATGACCTAGGAACATCAAAGTTGGCGTGTGGATGCATCTTGAGGAGAGTGTGTCATGTACCCTACTCAGGTCACTTTGACCTACTTTTTAGGAGATATAATATGCATACACCGGTAGGAGACTAGTGTTGCGCAGCAATACGACATTCGCTGATAGGCGGTGCACTTGTTATACTTAACATTAGTGTGCGGCTGTAGGAGCATCACTTATTCAGAGAGTAGTAGTCACTGAGGCAAATGTAAAATCACATATTCCCAGTCAAGTTCCCTTTGTATCCCTTTAATAGTGACCTTAGTAAACAAAGAAATAGAACATGAAAGGCCTTCAGAGCAGTTTCATCCCCCCAAGCTGTGACTTTTCAATGCACTGTCTCACTCAGAAGGACTCAAGATGAATAATGGCTCCATTATTTACCTCCATTTCTTATGGACTGATGCAATTGCTTTTTCAACTATGCATTACCGCCAACCTACAGACCGTTGCACTATGCTCACTTTAACAGTAAAGGCAGCCTTTATTCATTTGCCCTGGCTTCTGAAGTCACTCACTGGGAGCACAGACTGCCCCGTTATATGCTATATATGTCGTATTATTTTTATATCGTGATTTCGCATGTCTACCATTTCTACTATAATGCATACATTTTATTACAAATCATGTTGCACTGGGAATTGAACAACCACTTTTCATTATGCAACTTTTCTTGTGACAGTAATATTCACAATGACCTTGATCCACAGCCGTATGAATCAAGTATTTGAAGAGTTCTGATAGGACCACTTCGTCAAAAAAAAGCAAATATTTATTGACAATATTCAGGCATACAATCATACATTAAGTTTGGCGACATGGCTCTGTTATGAGAGATCCCTGCCCGTCCGAACGAGGAACCGAAGGCAGGGAGCTGCTAGTAACCCCCCTCCAAGGAAACAGAGCCTAAGCAACAATGACCTCACGAAAGAGACATTGCCATAGAACGAAATTTAGACAAAGAGAGCCAAGTTTAATTAATACAATAGATCGGTGGAGCTGGGGTGGAGGAGGGTTGTTAAGCGACTGCACAGAGGAGCAGCTTCCTGAAACGAGCTTAAGTAGAATAGGATATTACCGGCCAAGCAATCATCAGGCAGCTAGATCAGATGACAGTCATGTGTTCGCAGGTGACTCCCTAGCAGGTAGCTGCTCCTCTGATAGGCTTGACGCCATGGCCAATCAGAACTTATGTCAAGTCTTCATTTATAAAAATATATGCACTTTACTCATTTTGAGTAAATCAGCTTTTTCTATGTTGGTGCCTATTGCATTTAATAGAAAAACACAAACTTTGACCACAAGAAAATACACCTTATAGTGTGAATTTCTGTAAACAGATTTTTTAAATCAAGTGTCAGGAGCACAGGGCTATCGCTCTATGGTATTATCTCAATTTTTATCATTTTTGCACTTATTGCATTTTGAAAGCAAAATCTTCCTTTATACTTGATTGTAAATTTGGAACTACTTCCTTTAAATAATCAATTTTTTACTTTCTTCTGTAAATCTGTCAGGTGCCATTGATGGACAATAAAAATTTTCAAATCAATGCAGTTTTTAATGCACACTAGAAGTATTGGTTAATTTATTTAGATTTTTAGATGTAGATGTTTAGTTTGATTGCTATTCATTTTCTTTCTTTGACTTGTCTTTCCTTTTTCCGGTGTTTTCTGTGTGTCTGCGATGATCCTCTCCTTTCCTCTTACCTCACCCAACCCGCTCTGTTTCCCTCATTGTTCCAACTGACTCCTCCATAAATACTGTCCTCACTCATGCCAGGCCGCATCATGGTAGTTACCGCTGATCTATATATAAGACCTGGATATCTGATGACATCATAATTTTGAAGTAACCGTGCCGCCATATTGGTATACCCAACTATAATCTCACATTGAACATAGTGCAGCTAACGATATAATTAATTGAGAAGATATCTTTTCAGACCGGAAGAGGCGGTATTTTATGTTTCTTTCTCAGATCGACGTGACTGTACGAAAAATGCCTCAAGGGCCACAGATTTAACTACAGTAGGCAGCAGTTGTACGTGCCTTTAACATTTTCTATGTACAACGTCAGCATTTGACAATATGCACATATTGATGAGTGCGTTCCATTGGAAATCTATACGGATTTTTCTACCTCTCGCCTGAGTGGGGCAGTGGTACAACGGAATTGAAGTCCGAAGTCATTGAGACTGAAGAAGACAAGACGTCAATCCTGCACATATTATTCTGTGTGGGGGGACTTAAAAACATGAAAAAATAAATTAGCCGTAAGCTCGCATCTTGCCAATCGTTGTCTTTATTTTAGAAACAATGGGTGTGAGATTCAATCG
This sequence comes from Gymnothorax reevesii, assembly GCA_029721435.1. Classification (NCBI taxonomy): domain Eukaryota; kingdom Metazoa; phylum Chordata; class Actinopteri; order Anguilliformes; family Muraenidae; genus Gymnothorax; species Gymnothorax reevesii. Next base: position 60,583,364 of record CM056587.1, on the reverse strand, counting down.
CGCATAACGCATATGTAAGTCCCAACGGATGAATATAATATAATAATAATGCCATAGAATACTGTAGAACGGTTTCCTAATACCGGACATAGTAAAATGGCCGCTCGACCACTTCCGCTTGCTTCGACCTCCCAACGCAGTTTTCCATCGCGTCACCAATCCAGTTATGTGGTAGTTACTAGTTTCCCAATGCATGCTAGGACAGATTTCCGACACCACATGCTGGCCGGTATTCTGAAAATTATGCTGCCATGTCGGAAAATGCTACTGCCATGCCAAACATCCACTGAGTCTATGTTTTCGCCATAATATTAAAGTATGACTCAGTCCACGCAAGCAACTTTGATATTTGTTCGCTGGTTATAACATAAGGATGTATGACAAGCTAGCTACATTTGTTTTAAGCACGGTAACATGCTGCATGCTATTATGAATGGTATAAGGTCGTAACGGCGGGAGACCAATTTTGTAAAATAAATAAATAAATAAATAGAAAAGGAACCAGAAATTAAGCGGGGGGGTGCTTGTTAAGAAAGAAGAGAGAGTAGCGTGAGCTGTGATGTGAACTGCATTGTTGTTTATGGCAAAAAGGGAGAAAAATTTTGAAAACGAGAAGAACTTTGCGGAACTTCGGCTGTCGAGTGAGGTTCACCGGGGGCCAGAACATTATGACCACCGAGCTACAAGTCACCAGCAACAGCTAAGACGAACTGAGTCTCCTGGGCAACGAATATGCACAACGTGGGGCGGGGTAAAAATAAGTCCAGGCCTGGCAAAATGTTTATTATTGTTGCTCAATGACATTGCGAAAATATCAATTAAAGTTCTGTACCGTACTCAGTGCTGTCGTGGTAACTGCCATTGAAGTTGGTGGCTAGGCAAGCGGGACAGGATTTCCAAAGGTCTTCACCAGCCCGATATCCTGACTAAGACTGGTAGTTACTAAATTACCATGCGTGCTCGCACTGCTATAAGGTATCCAGTATATACTGGTGCATTATGTTGTCAACAAGTATTTGATTTTGAACAAGTCCATTGTTGCCTTAATGAACGCCTTGCCTGATATTTTTATATGACAAAAATGCACTAAGATGTTTGATATAATAGATAATGCAATTAATAAAATTTTTCGTTTATGTCCATGTAAAATGGTGTAAAATAATGGTGAGTGCCTTAAATAAAGTACACAAAGTCAAATAGGAAGGTATGTACCCTCCTCTTGTGTGCATACGAGAGCCCCGACATGAGGTAGCCATATTGGTATTCATCTAAGCCAGCCTCTTTTGATGGAAAGCCACTTTTCATATTACGCTTACCTGGGCCTATCGCTTAACATGCAAATTATGTTGAAATATACTTGGAAGAACCATTCCGATTGATGAATCACAGGCGAGATATGGATGGTCCTTGCGCGTATAGCTTGTGATGAGAAATATCGAGCTCATCACTCTATTTTAAATGGTTTTTGTACGTTACACTGGCATATTCTCGTGCAATCACCTGTCCATACTCCGGAGCACTTAAGTGTGTAATATTCTGGTGCAGATTCAGGAACACAGCACCCAACTAGGAAAATGGTCAATATACTCAAAGTACACCTTCAAATTGGAGACTATATGGAGTGTGGTCATGACTCTTCTCTTTTCTCCTCTTTTAATTTTCCACCATGGCTATTTAGTGTCATTATATCTCCACCAAACTTACCCCTTCGGTTTAAGGGCGCTCAAAAGCAAGATTTGGAGTGTGCATGCTCATTGCAGACTATGTGGGGCAGAAGATGCACAAATCCTATTTAAAAAAAGGGGAATTATAAGTTATTTTGCTTTCCCCATGGTAAAAGGCAGTTTACAGTGTGGAGTCGGACTATAAACAGGAATATTTTTCATTCGGGTGTAAAACATTTTGTGTTTGGATGGCGAGATTAAGAATGCTGTATTGTAAACCAATAGTAGGTGTTTTCCGCAATCTGATTGGTTAATTACCCTTGTCGAATAGTGTTCGACATCCCTGAAATGACAGGACCTTTTCACCTGCTCATGAATACATTAGCATGCAGAGGTGTATAATCCAGGGGTCAGAAAGTAAAAATCCTACCATGTTTTCATTCCAACCGTAAACTCCTGTCAGCAGATTTGACTTGTTGGTATTACCACCCAGCTGAAGAATAGTGTCAGCTGCCAGGTCTTTTGTGGCTGGAACAATATCCTGGGATGGACTTCTACTTTCTGAACCTGGATTATACACCTCTGTTAGCATGAAAACGGACCTACTTTTGCTCATTCAGCCCATCAGTTCATCTTGACAGGTTGTGGAATTCTAGCGCGTGACTTGATGACCTAATTGTGATGGATCACGTCGCCATACGAAAGAGTCCGTGCAAAAAACGTTTCTTTCTCGCTTATGGTTTACAGTATCAATAAATAGTTACGTTTGTGAAATTTCCTGGGATTCATTGGAATTCAACGCTCGCAAATTTAAACCTTTAAAACCTCCGACTAACGTCGTCGGTTTTAAACTAAATTTGCGGGCGTTGAATTCCAATGAATCCCGGAAATTTCAAAACTTAACTATCCTCATATTCAACCTAGCCGACTCCAAATATCGATTGGTGTTTGGGTACCCAGAGAAACATTAGGGTATGAAAACATGTCAAGCCTACGTCCAGTTAAGGAAATTTATAGTTTAAGTGGTGCTATTTGTGTCAGTTGCATGTCGTTACCGACAGCTGTCATGTCACCGATGACACTCTGGGTTGCTAGGGCTGGCGCAGCATATGCATTCAAGATATTTAATATCAAATTATTGACCCCCTTTCTCACTGAAAACTCCATTGAAACATATTGGCGCCCCCCTTTAAAAATTGTTCTGGCAAATAGAAAGCAGGAGAAAAGTGGAGGCTGGAAATTATTTTCCCCCTTACAATATAGCCAGACTATAAGCTCTATCAGTTCTCACCTACAAACTGAAAGCATTGACTTCTTCATCACAGAGACTTGAGAGACTATATCGGCGAGATACTGTCAAGGCAAGTCCTTGACATTGTTATTTTCAGCTCAGATTTAAATCCATAATCAGATGTGTAGCGTACAGTCAAACGGTTATGATATGGTCGCGCATTTTACGTGTGCCTACGCACTTATCCATGTCAAGAGGCGATAAGGATCATGTGTGCTTGCAGTTGTAGCCATTTAGCTGACTTAAGGCGCGAGACCCAGTCATATTGGTGTTAATGACATCATTTCACGTCCGCAAAACTAACTGGCAAGCAAATGCCACTTTGTTGGACATATATAGCAAGTACCTAATTATGAAATCGAAATTACAAGGAAACCAGTGTTGTAGCCAGAGGGTGGGCCAAGACACGTCACTTTATTAATTATTATTATTAAGTCCTGGATAGTTGTCAATCATTTTCCTTTACTGACACGTTTTCCAATGATCTTAATTTGCAACTGAAGACACGGTTTCTCTCCATATGCGATCTAACTGCGAATTAAATCATGGGCAAATTTCAGCACAGTTGTGGAGCAAGAACAGAGAATTTGGTTGCACAAAACACCCGTTTAAAACAATTATTAGTCCTGACCTGTTCTCAGTCATTTTCATAACAGAAGGTTCACTCCGAAAGCACTCCACACTTAACAGGTGCTGCTTGTTCTCCCCGATTAGGTAAGACGACAGTCTTTCATCTGGATGCGTAGTTGCTGTAGGCTATTTAAATCAACGTTATTCAAGATTGCATAGGCTACCTGTCGACTCTCACGCAAATAGCGGGAGCTTTTTATAGCCTATTGAACTGCCGAGTGCCACTTTTTTTAATCAACCCACACAATACCGAGAGTGAAAATCCGCGTTTCATTAGAACACGGGCCAGTTAAATCAACGCGAAGCATTGGCCTATTAATAAGAAAATAGTTTTGCTACACTGAATGTAGCCCATGATTTCATCGTTGTTAGATTGCATATGGAGAGAAACCCAATTACGATAATTGGAAAGCGCCTCAATAAAGAAAAATGATTGAGAACTAGCCAGGACTAATTGCTGTCATAAAGGGACGTGTCTTTGCCCCCCCTCTGGATAGATCACTGCTTATAATATCAACCAGTACCTTAACTGTATTTCTCTGAGCAGATCGCTCTTTCCTTGATTGGGTCAGTGTATCCTTTTGTTTGTAGGGAAACACAGAGCGAAGCCAACATTGGGTCAATGAAGTCGGGCCAGCCCTGCCAAAAAGAGTACTGCAGACTCTAGTGCGATCATTTGGGACAAAGTTTTTCTGATTCATAGCTTGAATTCACGCCTGTTGTTGTCTCTCGCCACGGAGAACATGAAAAAAAACTTACGTCCCCGTCTTTATACTGGTTTATGTACCCCTCTAAGCAACAAATAGCCAATATATTTCCTATATAGCCCCAATATATAGCCCCACATCAGCTATATTGGGCATGTACGCGTGGACTTCCGGCCTTAAACTGAACTGCTCTATTGATGATATACCAGACCTGTTTTCCTCTCTACTGTCGGATGCAGACATTACACTGTGCTTCACTGAAATCTATAACTGGATAATTCATGAGCTTGTAAACGCCCACTTTGCCAGAACAGGGCTATCTTCATGCGTTTACGATCCCTCAATTACCACAGATAGCACAGCATCTGCATCTCAGCCTGTGGAGTTTTTTTTTCTTCAGTGATAGTTGACAACTAGTCCCCATTCACACAGAATATACCGTCAGTTGGTGACAACTGCATATTTTTGTTAGTAAACTCTGAGGCGTCCACCCATTTCTCACTCCCTGCTGATGGTGTTTCTGATGCTTGATCTCTCTTACCTGGAGTACTAAAGCTGTCACATACGGGACTATAACTGTCTCACGCTGATGTCCCGCTGGGAACCGCCGGGTACACCCCACTTCCACAGAGAGCTGCTATCCCATTAGCCTAGATCCAAATAAACAACAGAAAATACTGAAAAGCCTCATCTGTGTTTACCTCCCTTCATTCGTCTTTTCGAAGTGAGAACTTCAGCGCTGGCACATCGGACATAATTAAGGACGTCTCATTTTTGTTAAAACATACCAAAAACAAAAAAAAAAAACCCTTGAAGATGATTTTTGCCATTTCTCATATCTACTCTTTCATAATCTACATTGAAAACAAAGCTTTGTATGAAGGCGAACCTAACTAAGGACTTTCTCTTTTCATCAAAACATACCAGGGAAAAAAAAAAAAAAAAAAACCTAGTGGTTAATTCCTGCCGTTTTTCATAGTTGATCTCTCATTATCTATGTCGAAAACACAGCTTTGCATAAATGGCGAACATATTCAAAATTCATGGGCTTGCTGAAACATAGAAGAGTGCCACTCAGAGCTCTGATTGCTCATATGTAACATTTTTTTAATGAAGAGAATGCCCTGCTTTGGCTAGAAGACCTTTTCTGATGCTGACTTTGTATATCAAGGAATGACAAGGGTTCACTGCTTGAAGTCCTGATTCAGTGCTTGACCCTTATTCAAATGTTTTTCTGCAATATCAGACACAGGATATTCAGTGTATTCATAGTATAACCAGGGCATGCTGCATGGAATATACTGCACAAATAACCTCATTATATTTATTTATTTATTAAATTTGTAGTTTTTTTATTATTATTTTTTAAAATTCCTCATTTTTTCATCATCAAATGGCTCCAGCTCTTGTAGCATAGTTTTTACAAGGTCGCATGAATATGAATGGCCGTCCCCTGAAGCGAAATATAAATACAGGACACAATAAATATTGGTGCTTTTACAGACTCATTCCATTCATTTATAGCTCAAAATTCATTGTGAGAAGTACAGCACAGGCCGCATTCTCTTTCTGAACAATAAATATTGCCGGTAAGCAGGAAGTGTGCAAGCTCATAATTATGATGAACAATAAATTGTATTTATTTGTTGAAATAACACATTCTACTGGCAATGTGTGTGTCTCCACAGTGTGCATATCGTACGAGCATGTTTATGATGAGACCGGCTAGTTTCTCATCCTCAGAGAAGGCCTACAGCTCCCTGGAGCAGTGCACACACTGACTACATCACTACCTCTGTGACTGTCTCATGAGGTCTAGCGTCAAAAGGCCGACAGCCATGTGATCCCATTCATAGCGGGCCACTGTGGGAATCTCCGCTCATCACTCCAATCACAGCTCGCAACAATTAATGCACCTCGGGCTTTTTTCAATAAATGGACTTTGCTCGTTTATCTATACAAAGCCCAATTCCTATGAAGTTAGCACATTGTGTAAAATGTAAATAAAAACAGAATACAATGATTTGCAAATCTTTTTTGACATATATTCAATAGAGTACACTACAAAGACAAGATATTTAATGTTCAAACTGATAAACTTTTTTTTTTTGGAAATATCTCATTTTGAATTTGATGCCTGAAACATTTTAACTTCTTCCAGATCTAGAATCTAGAATATGCTCCAGATCACTTCCAAAATTAAATCAAGTCATTCTTGGACTACCACCTACCATCCTGCAAAATTTTGTTCCAATCCGTGCAATACTTTTTGAGTTATACGATTAACAGACAAACAAACAGACAAATACAGGTGAAAACGTAACCTCTTTGGGGGGGGTAAACACTCCTCATGTTTGAGCTGATGTAGCGTCGCTTTGCTTTCGCCACAAGCTGCATAAGCACATGAGAGGATTTTCCCTTTCGAATGAAGCCTGACACTGAACTTGCATTCTGGCCATACAGTTTGCCTGTTAGAAGCTTTTCATCTAGAAACATCAAAATGAAAGAAGTAGTGGGTTTTAAAGCAACAAAATCAATACAATTTCCCGCAAATCGAATACTCACACGAGTTAGAAGCACGACTTCACTGAAGTTACGTGCCATCTTCCGCAGCAGAAAAAAACGTTTGAACCAAAAAGAAAATTGCCCGACAGAAAATGTTTACAGTTCGATTTGATGCTGAAATTCCCAAGCAGTGGTTAATGCATCCTGCATCATCACCGTAAAATCCTTACACGGGGCTTTTATTTCATGACAAAGCCAGTCTCAGGGGCTCTGTAGAGGGAACTGCTACATTAGTTCTAGACTGACAGGGACAGTTCTTTATCTTTATGCATCTTTTAACTGTTAATTCTCCCATGAAAATCAAACCCATTGCTCACTGTCATCTTTCCCCTGGCAATGCACAGGAAAGATTTTAGCGGACAAACTCCTTCGCCAGCCAGTCACACAATAATTATGCGTGAGCCTGACACCCTGCTGATTTATTGTCATTATTCTGGCTCAGGAAAAAATGTAAATCTGTATAATGGCTGTCATTTTCTGTTTCAGTGCAAGAATCTTGACATACAGATTGATTTTCAGAAGTCCATACCTTGGATCCTGCAAATTAAGTGGTAATTCATATCTTTTACCCCAAAGAGAATTGCTGCAGTGTGTCTTTTCCTCTCTCAGTAAAAGGCTAGATTTAAAAAAAATATATATGTTACAGCCAGATGGTGAAACCAATCATTTCATGAAATGACTCAAAAGTTCAGTCACTCCATGAAATGAATAGTGCTAAATTTTTAGTCATTTCACAAAATGACTCAACATTTTTACTATTTTGGAGCCCTGACTAATTTCATACTTTGCAGGCACTTTCAGAAAGACCTGCTTTATGAGTTTTATGCCCTGAGCTCACAGCAGCTCAGCTCATACACGTCAATCTTTTCCGAATGTCGTGTTACGGCTTTACATCATGAGCAGTATCAAGAGCTGAAGTTATTGAATGGAGGCCAGTGACGTCAACAGTTCTCCCGTGCAGGGGGCAGCTTTGTCAGTGCGTCCTGTATAAAGTGAATTTTTTTTTAATGAAACAATTCTTTCTATTGATTTGTTTATCATTTCGTCAAATGGAATTGTTGCATAGTTTACTTGCTAATGTTAAGTTCACTTACTCCACATTAACATAATGCTTATGTAAATCGCCATTCCATCAATGGCATCTTTACAGGAGACTAGACAAGCAAGTTAGTCGTTACTGCTGGTAGCTCCCATTATTGACCGAGTTCACGCTTTAAACAGCAGAGCCAAAACATATACATGACCTTATCTTAAACCAGGCAGAATACTGGTGACAAATAATAGCAAGCTATGTCAGAGTAAATTATATTGCCATCCTTCAGCTGTTATAAAGGTGCAAAGGCAACTTTTCCAGTGTTTTTTTTATTTTTTTTTTTTATCTGGGATTAGCTTCCAAAAATAGGTTAATTTCCCCATCTATTTTTGCCGGACTCAGCCATTTCTTTCTTCTTGTCCACCTAACATGTCTCAGACATTATGACAATCTTCTATATTAGGCTTCTCAAGGAAAAAAAAAAATACTATATATATATATATATATATATATATATAATAGCAGATATATTGTAAAATTCAAAACAGTAGCACTCACTTGGCGGTAAGGGAATGGGCGCAGCCGAGAGCCAACTATACTCAAGGTAATCACACATAATACACCTTTCTATAATGCAACATTTTCCTTTATATTGCACAAAAGAATTTGGCTGTGCAGGTGACTCATAGATACATTTCAGACTTGAACGAAAACAGCAGAAATCCAAAATCAACCAAAACATGTTCTGGGGTAAGTTTCACAAAAGCACAGATGCTATCATATATACGTAGAACGAACGATTGACTGCATACGGTCAAACGATATAAGCTGCTAACAGTCAGCAATGATGCTTTTAGGAATCAAACCCATGGAAAATGTGTGTGCGTGTGTGTATGTGTGTGTGTGTGGGGGGGGACGACAAAAAAAATAACACTCTTAGGATGGAATTTCAACCAAACCGTCAAAGCTGTAAGATCATCATCAAACACACATCTTAAAATTGTCCTCAACTCAGAAACGATCTGCTGATCTGTGTGCTGCTACAAACCTGAGAAGCTGTTATAAATACTTTGAGTGTGTGAGGGGAAAAAAAGGCTAGATGCCAACTATGTGAATTGGTAAACAGATCAAAATAAAAGCATCAAACAAATGAGCCCCCAGGCCTAAGTCCCAGATGCTGGGGATCTGGGACATTTCAGAAAGCTGTGTAATTATTCAGGAAAGCTGCTGAAATGCTACTGATCACACAATGCTTAGTGCACTTTGTACTTTATCTCACCAATTTAATGATTTGGAAGTTCAAATTTCTTCCACAGAAATTGCTCTGAAAGTTGGAGGCTTAATGGGTACTTAATTGGAACTTGCTGCCGTGAGTGTAAGCCAGCATCAGCGGTCTTGTCATGGGCAGTTAATGGAGCTTTGGGCCCCTGGGGTGCGCACATTTTAGCACTTCGTCATAAGACATGGCTCAGTATGTTAGCTAAACCTATGACTTGGCAAGTACATGATGCCGTTCATATGTCTTTAAAAAATCCGATCTAAAATACTGCCAGTTTTTAAATCCCTATGTAGAAAACACACACGGCTACCGCTAAGGGTCTGTTGACATTACAGTGCCTTACATGCCCGGCTTTACTGTGCTCCTACGGTGCTTATTTGAACTCCTCACATCTTACAAAAGAACAGCTTGACTTCCCACATATTGTTGTGTTAGGACACTGTTCCCTCTTTAGTTGACTAGCTGGCTTTGGACAACAACAGATGAATCTGACAGTGGAGACGTAATATGAAGCAGGAGTCAGAGCACGAAGTCGCTTCCTCTGGTATAAGTCTGTTTGATCCGCCTACTTGCTTGGTGTTATAAATCTGTTGAATCGAACTCTTTTTCCTTAGACTATTTAAAGTGTGAATTGACTTAAATAGTTAGCTTACAGAACAAGTTGCCAAGCAGTTTGTAGCCAACTGGCAACTTGCAACATGAAGCTACACTAGGGCGTAAGCTACTGGCAGTGACGCCCTTTGCTTTTTCTTTTAGATTGATATAAAGAAGTCTGTACTCTTACATGATCACCTAATGCATCATAGTCACCTGCCAATTGCATTTAAAAAACATGGAATAAAAGGTTCGGGGGCAGTTGTAAGATAAAGGTATCAAATTTATTGCCTGCTGCGGCAACATAAGCATGTGTGACATTCCGATTATTGAGAATATGTAAACATTTCCTTGGCAGAGGTCTCAGGGTCGTAGCCTAAGCAAATTTCTGGGTCTAGTTTATTAGTACCTAGCAATAGGACATTACTAATGTGTCGCATTCAGATGAGTACATTTTTGTGATTATGCGTAGAAAAAATGCCTTGGTCAGTAACTGCTTTTAATCAGCAAGAAGGTGCCAAAATGGTAGAACCCCTTTAAAAGCTAGGAACTCGAGTACAATGATCCCACCGCTGGTTGTAAGTACCCCTGCTCCCCCCCCCCCCCCCCCCCCCCACCACCACCGTAAAAATAAAGAGAAAAAAAACTCAACAAAGGAAGACTGTCCTTTACTGAGCCACTGTAAAAAATTAAAAGTTTGCTTAACTTTAAAAAGCAAAGCAATCAGCTCTGAAGCATATTTTGAGTTTGCTTTGCTTTAAGTTCCTTGGGTTACACATAATCACCTCCATCAAAACTTGGAACTTGAAGTTGAGTCGGCTTAAATATGCTTTGCGACTGGTTGCCTGACCTTTAATTTTTTATTTATTTATTTTTTAAGTTGAGCCAACTTTTTATTCATTTATCTATTGAAATTACAGTGTAGGCTAAATTGAAAAGTAATGCTGGTCGCTTAGAAAGGGGAATAATAGAAAATTCAAATGTAAAAATTACAGTAGATCTGTGACTGATGTATATAAATGATGTATATAAAAAAACAGAGGAGGTAGGACATAAATTTCCATTCAGGCATTTGGCAGACGAATTGGATGATTTACATAAGTAAATGATAGCTTTATGGAATCAAACTCACACTATGAAAATTATGGCGAGTGTTTGCATATTTTTGAGCCAGTTCTTCATGTAAAAAAAAAAAAGTGTGAACCTTTTATTTTGATGTGTTAGACAAGTTAAATAAATATAGTCACTGTAATTCTGTGCACATTTAACTGTGTTCACTTCATGTAGGAGGCACAGAAATGCACTCATAATCAACACATTTTAAACAGACCTAGTGAACAGAGTTGACCATACATGAATGGAGTTCAATACTTTAGTAGCGCATCTTTCATTGTATAGGTGGCAGGGGTGTTATATTTGTACACTAATCCCACATTGTAAAGAAGTCCTTGCGCAAATCCACACCTTCGCACTTTCTTCACCAGGAGTTTCATCATACATTATTGAGTGCAGATATTTATTTATTACTTTTCCCCCCAGAAATCCATATAAAATCTGTGTCTGCTTACTGTCATGGTAACATGCAGCTGTGTGCTCATTGGGCTTAAGCACTGGGGTTGCATAGAGATGGGAGGGAGGACCAGTCTTACAGAACAAGCAGGAAATGTTCAGGAGCTGCACCACAGCATGGCTGATATCTGTCCTGGAAACAACATGCAGTGTTGGGACAGACAGACAGACAGGAGGACATGAAAAGGCACTTGTGCAAAATTAGGAGCACCCCTATATAGAATTTTGTTGAGAAATATTAAACAGTTTAGGTTCTGTCCTAGAAACAAAACGGAACGGACAGATGGACAGGCTGACAGGAGGTCAGAGAGACATATGACAGACACTCCTACGCAGTAAGATGTATCTATATATCACATTTTCTGGGCAAATATTGAACAATTTAGGGGCTCTGGCCCAGAAAAAAAAGTGTGACGGAAAGACAGATTGACAAACAGTAAGACAATACTCATTCCTATATCCCCGTCCACTTTCATAAACAAGAAGGAAGGTCTCTTCCACAAGTCTGAGGGAACTGTGTAAATGTCGGCTGCAGGAAGACTAGTCTGGCCGCCTGCTTGGACAATAAATACAAGCCGAAATGCTCCTGGATTAATTCATGGGGTCTAAGTAAAAAAAGTCACAAGAAATGTGTTGAAATATTGTGTAAAATGTGATGATTTTAGGCACGTAGTTCCATTTGTCATTTGGTTTTTTCTACTTCATAGCCAAGAGCAAAGCAGTATGGAGTCGTGTGGATCTATCAGATATCCAGTCATTTTCACATTGAAATTTAACGTGACCTTTCCCCCAGCCTGCGGGCTGTCAGGCATTAGTCCACATCAGTGACAGCAGCAGCGTCACCATGGTCCAGTGTTCACCGTTGGCCTGCTGGTTCGCACTGTAGCAACATTGTTTGAACAGTGGGTGAAGTTTATAGCTCACAGTAAGAAATTAATCTCTCATTTTTGTTTGCCAGGGTATATAATTTCATATTCAAGGATAATGAAGGGTCAGCATATGCTATTCATCATTTCGTGGCATATACTTCTTGCTTCTGAGTGCTGGCTGTGCACTGATGCTAAGAGCAACTTTTAGGCATCTGGCAAAGTACATGGAAAGATGAATGCGCTAGTGCACGGTAAGAGGGAGTTAATTGAACGCAGGTTGGTGAACCAGACCACGCCAAAAAATGCCACTCCACTCATCCATATCCTAACCAACCAGCCTAATTATAACACCTTCATTCTACAATCTTCTTCTGTCTCATTTTATGTTCCCAGCTCCCATTCCCTTCTTTTCATCTCTCGCTCGATCACTTTATAGAAACATCTGGGGACTTGGAAGAACCTGTAAGACTCCGAGAAGAGACGCGGCCCCCATCCTGAGTCTTGTCGCCAGGGGCTCCCCGCTATCCTGCTCTCGTCTCCAGCCACTCGACTCCATACTGTCCTTCATCAGTACAAATCTCCAAGTCCATCCAATTCAATAAATATCAATAATTACTATTTCACAAGTGGTCTGGAATTCATTGACCAGTCATTTAGATCTCCATCATTTTCCATCCTCTGGTGGAGGGTTGGATGCAACTCGACGCCACTTCTCTCCCTCTGTTGCGCACATTTCACTACATCTCTGCACGGCATCCCTGTGCAGCTTTCCACATTCCTGATCCATGTTGTTCTGGGTCATTCTCGGCTGTGTTCGCCATTTACGTGGCCTTGAACAATGTTCACTGGAGGTCTCCATTTCCAATCAAGTGACCAAAGTACTTCAATATCTTAATTTTGATCGTTTGTAGTCTTTGCACCAATTGTTCTTAATATTTCTTCATTTGTTATTTTGTCCGTCCAGGATGTTATCAACATTTTCCTGCAGGTCCACATGTCAAAAGCTTGCAATAGTTTGATACTTTTAGATGAAAGTGTCCAGGTTCCTGCTCCATGAAGTAGCGTGGACCATATATAGCAAAACAAATTATTTTCCTTGTTTGTAACCTGGCACATGAGATCTCACTGCTGAAATCATGCTGTTACTGTTTTCCTAGCAATTTAAATTCTTCTGTTTATGTCCATGTCACAGTTGTTATCGCAGAAAATTAGTTGTCTAAGATCGGTGAATTTTTGTACTCGATCTGTCTCGATTTAGTTAATTTCAGCGTCAACACTTGGGTTTATCCTTTTCTTGCTGATAACGATTGTTTTTGTTTTATGTGCATTCATTTTCATTGCAAAACCTTTCCCTGCATAATTCACCATATTCTTTATGTGCTGTGACACCTGGTCATTTTCTGCCAGTAATGCAGTGTCATCAGTGTAGCTCATATTGTTAATGTTCCTTCCACCAGTGGTAATATGTTCCTGCCCCTCTATACTCCTGAAAATCATTGCCATGTGAAGTTTGAATAAACACTGTGATAAGACACACCCTTATCTCACACCTTTTTTAATTTGAATTTAATCTTACATCCCTTTTTTCCATTTGGATCACTACTCTTTGATTCCAAGACTACTTACTTACTTACAAGATTCAGATCTTTCCCAGTCGTTCCTATATTTTTAAGACAGTCAATCATTTTCTCATGATTCACCTGATCAAAAGATTTATCATCATAAATAAAACATCCAAATACGTCTTTATCTCACAATATCTCTCAAAGATTGTTCTTAGATTGGCCACTCCCTCTCATGCACCTTTTCCCATGATCCCTCTTGTACCAAACCCCATGATGAATCCACTTTCAATTTCATAAATTTACCTCTCGGTGTTACCTTTATTCCTTACTAATGTCACTCTCAGTAGTGTTTCCAGCACATGACTCATTAGGCTCAGAGTTCGAAATTCTGTAAAATTTCATGCTTTCGGTTATTTTTTTTGGCAGTCAAACAAAAATAGAGTTATCCATGTCTCCAGGAATAATGCCAGTGTGGTAAATGTGGTTACACAGTCTTGTTAAAAGTTTGATACCCGTTTCGTCTAGTGCTTTCAACATCTCGCTATTAATTTCATCGTAGCCTACGGCCTTCACTGTTTTGAGATCTTTTATCGCCTTTTCAATTTCTGCTGTCATTATACATTCTCCTTCTATACTAGTAACCAGAGGTGCCTCTCCTCATCTATCATTGTGCAGCCCACTCGCATATTCAGTCCATCTTGCTTTCATCTCATTTCCATCAAATAACATTTTCCCATTTTGTCACATATGCATTCGCTTCCTTTTTGATGCTTTTTTATGACCAGCCATTTGCCTTATTTTATCATGCATTTCCTTTCGTGCGGAGTTCTGCACCGAGTTGTTGAATAGCATCATGTTTTGTAGTTCTACCACTCCCCTCTTTTGCCTGTGTACATTCCTCTCAGACGTTCACATCTATCTGCATACACTGCTCTTGATCTTTATTATTCTTTACTTTTTGTCTTTCAACCATCATGCTTAGTATCTCTGCAGTCATCCATTTTTTGTGTGCTTTGTTTCTTCCGTTGAGGCAGGATGTTCTTTGGTACAAAAGTCACGCTCTGTTTCACACATTACCATTTTGTTGGAATTGTTCCCTTCGATGTGTTTTGAACCTGCACAGCGTCTTCACCCCAGAGAGCTTCAAACATATTATTGACTTCAATTCTGTATTGACTCTTACACTCTTCAGTCTTTAGCAAATTCACTTCAAGATTCTGTGATAGCTGCAGGAAGAGGACGCCAAGAGCAGCGGCCAAATATAAAAGACAAATCTCACAGCGTGTAGAAAGACTAAAAACAAATAGAAATAACGAGACTCGCACAACTAACGGACCAGGCGCCATCCGTGGTAGAAAACAGGCGAGCTCGAGGAAAACAAAAGAAAAGGGAAATAAATCAGATTCCCTTACTCACTCACACTGATCCTGTATGCAGCTAAGTCCCTGACAATAATCTCTCAAAGACCTTACCGGCTAAAGCGCAAAAGAAGCAATGACACTCTAGCAAGGAACGCGAGGCGAAACTGGAGCTTAAATAGCGTCCAGGCAACGCCCCCAATTACTGCCAGCTGGCCCAGGAATCTGATAGGGTGCAAAACGATATCGTCCCGGACGAGAGCAACAAACAGAGCTCTCAAAGTTCCCAAACCATGACAGATTCAATTCAAGTCAATAATCTTGATTTATAGTGGGTGACAAGTTCAGCCAAACAATGAGGTTGGTTTCCAAACTGGCCAACTATCAAATAAAGTTTTTGCCCTTCATTTTAGTTTTATGGAGATCATCACCATTACTAGGTTATGAGCTGATCTAGTATCTGCTTCTGGATATGTCTTTAGACATTAACATATACACACAGAACTCGATCAGTCTTTTTCCTTGTTCATTTAGTTTCATCCAACCCACACCTGCCCATAACAGGCATATGCTGATGTTGTCCAACCTTAGCATTCCTGTCACCCATAACAATATTCACTTTTCCAGACTTTTTATGATCCATCACACTTCCAAGGTTCTAGTTAACTCTTCAGTTTGGTCAGTTGTGGGAGTATTGCTTTTGTCACATTGATGTTGAAAGGCTTTCCATCTCATTTCATCATTGTCTCACCGTCTGACGCTGACCAATAATGAGTCATCGAAAGAGCTTTAAACTTCATCGTTACCCAAACACTACTTTGATGTTTCACACCTTTTGAGTCTAAAATGACATAATCATCTGAAAACTTTCCATCAGCGATCCATCTGACTTCACATATTCCAAGGATATCTAGATTCATTTCTTTTTTTTTGTATTCTCATACTTCCCAGCTTGGTATAATGTTTTGGCATTCCACATTACTACAGTCAACCCTTCACTAACCCAACGACCGAAATTAGCCAAAATGGCACAGATATCTGCATTCGTTCCCCCCTGGATCTTTTCATAAAAGTTAGTAAAAGTGATGTTTGACCTTGAATAATTTGTCTGACTCCATTTTGATAATTGTTAATTTAGGAAATCAAATTTGAATTGATATATTATGCTTTAGAATTTAGACATGATTGTATGAACAATCCAGTACTTTTGTAACTACTCTCAGAACATTGTATGCTGGTGCCACCGCATGTCACATCAGCCGAAATGTGTATGTCTCACTAGCTGACTAGATGTCTGCGGTAACTCAGAGGTTGCCTAGGATACCACTTCTTTAGGTATGTTTGATAGCGGCTCAGGGACACATAGAGGCCTGCATTGGCTATCCCCATTCTTAACCTGGAAACTCGCAAAACACAGATGACTAATTTAATGACAGAGGTCTATGGGTGCAATTCTCTGTGATACGATAAGCGTAAATATGCATCATCCCCAGACCAGCTTGAGGGGGTAACTCCGCATTATACATTAACTGAGAGTAGGTCATTACCCAATTACAAGTAAACAGTGTTCAGACCACTTAAAATGTATTTATAAAATTGAGACATATTACACCGAATTGTAGAGTTCACATAGAACACATTCATAACAACAAGCTACACATGACGGGACATGTGGGAGTCTGGCTGCAGAACTTGAGATAAATTGAGGAAACAAGCCTAAATTCACAAACCTGGCATTTCATTCTTTAACCATAAAGTCAAAGATGAACAGTTTAGAATTTATGGGCACATTTCCCAGGAGGTGAGTGTTGATCAAAGTGTTGAGTCTTGTGGCCTCACTGGGGGCAGATCTCCACACTGGTCCAGTTAACTCCACGGTTAAGACGTAAGAAAACTGTTGTGAAAATTTGACCATTGCACCAGTCACATTGAGATAATCAAAACAACACCAAACATGGCTATCCTCAGAGCTTGAATTGTCATGAAACATCCTACGCCATGTGCAGCATTAGAGAGACCCAAACCTGATAAAGAGGGAAGAGGGAGTGGGGGACTAGGAGTCACAAATACATATATTTGGACAAACTGTGGAGGCTGTTATCTCACACATTCCCTGTGAATTCTGAAAGAATGTCAAGAAGGAGATGTGAGGGCCAGTGAATTAAGTTTTGGTGTATTCTAGAAAGTGGAATAGGCTTTACAGCCACATTAACAGCAATTGCCTGATCCCAAGCCCCGCCATTTTTCGGCTACGTCACAATGGGGCAAGCTGGCGTCTGACCGAACCTCGGACAACTTTCACCTCAGGCAGCCGTCAATCCAGGCATTTGGGGTTTTTGAAGATGGTAAAACGATGTAACATGTAACAGACCCTGGATATGCCGACTGTGTTAAAGGCGTGTTTTTTTTATTCCATTTCCAAAACCATAATAAGCTTTTTAATGTATTTTTAAACTAATTTAAAAAAAGATTTGAAACAGTTGTGAAATTAGTGTCTTTTTCATTGGTGATAAATCTCACAAGATAATTACAATTTACGACACAAGAATATTACAGAAGGCACTTTCATCAAACAAACCTACGCAGTTGTATTCTCATGCCTTTTGCAGCAATATTCATTTGAAGGGCTGTAATAAAACTTTTCATGCTAGATAGCTAATTAGCCATCTCATTGGCTTGAATTGACCGCTGGCTAACAACAAACGCTAGCGATTGATAATGGTCACCAGCGAGCTACCTTGGTACCCTTACTGTCGCGGGAACTGTATTTACTGGGCAGTTAATAAAATTAACTAGGTGACTAACAAGTTAGCCGCTTGTAACTGACATTCAACGACAATACTTCTTACCTGCATAATATTTATGACAGTGGACAAGTCGCTCTGTCTGTTTATACAGAGCTCAAAAAGACAAGGAGGGGAGAAAGGCTTGGCTATTAGCTAGAAATCAGGAGAAAAAAGTTTTCTCCATCCCCTCAATCAGGGGCAGAGATGAAGCTGAGGAAAGGAGTTAACTAGTGCTTCCTTTTAACAGCGTTAGCATAAGCCATATTATTCAATATGAGCAATTCAGTTGACAGAAAATATGCTCAACCAGGGTACAATGAAGTGAGGAAACCAGAGAGTAATTTGATAACGTACATGGACATTCATCGACGTTCCTTATAACGGGAAAAACTTCCAAGCACATATCTTATTAGAGGGTCATTAAAAGCCTCGGTCACGTTAACTTAACTTTTCTGTTCGCACTTAAACGTTGACCCCGAGTCACATTTCGATCTTCCCATTAGTAAGTGTGCCGCTTTTCATCCTCCAAAACAAAAAGCACATATTTAGGGAGGCAAAATGTAGATGCCAAAATAACACCAACTCGCATGCAACACATCAGTGAACGGAACCGGCGCCGCTATCCTTGTTGTTTTGAACTCAGGAAAAGTTGAAGTTTCCTGGTTAGTTGTCCGACTTAGCTGCAGTAACAATGGGAGGCGGGGCTTGGGATCGGTCAATTGTCTCAGCCCACCTGGCCCATCACTGGCTCACAGTGCAGAGTAATTGCAGCAATAGAGCTTATTGATGACTTCAGTCTGCCTTACACTATTCTGAGTTCCTTTCCCTTTATTTCCAAAAGCCTGACATCAACAACAGGCCTCCCCATGGGTTATAAGCTCACAGCATCATTACTAGGTTTTATATTCCCTAGAGAAGGTGCTCATACCCTTTTGCTATTAAAGGAGTCCATTGCAGAAGGCACAATGTCATCCTTGTTACGATTCAATCTATGGCCACGTTTTATTGCTAACTATAGTTATTCTCGGTAAGGTCCTACTCTTTTTCAAGGTTGCTGGCCACAATCCTCCTTGTGTCAGAGTGAGCCGTGAGTGACATTACCTTTGAGCCATTGATCAGGTTAGTTCTTCTGCCTCATGTGCCGTTCCAGTCTTTATGCGCTTACAGAGGTGGCATTCCCTTACCATCACAGAAGTGATGGCACCTCACTTAGCTTAGTGCGATGGATGACTCAAGGTCCCGAAGTATGGCTGCTGGTGTGCCTTACCCGCTACTACAGAGGTAGTGAGATGAGCGAGTCGTAGAGGACTAATGCCAACACCCCTTCCTCTTTACCATAGGAAAGCAATTGACAGATGACAGAGGAACTGCCCCTCACAACAGTCTAAAAATACCCCATAGTCCCCATGTTGCCCATTAAGCACTTCTTTCCCCCTAACAGCCCGTTGCCATGTGTGGTGATGTCAGTGTACTTGTGACCGGTGTAAAATTACTGCAACGTCAAATATGGTTATGGATCAGAAAAAAACAGATATTTCTGAAACTTAGCTCATGTAACATAAAATACATGAATAAATGGTTAGCCAGAACTTCAGGGAAGCAATCGTGGTATTTAAGAGACACTTGCAACTTTTAGTTAAAAATGTAAAATTTGTGGATAGAAAGAAATTTGGAAAGCTGTTCTCCAGCGCAGGAGGCCGCGATTTTGTTGTCCCAATCATCCATCAAAATTTATAGCTATTTAACTATGTCCTGGTTCACGATTATATGGGTTTTGTATGAAAACCGTGTAAGAAGTACTCAGAGTGAATGCGAACAGCCTCTGGAGATTGATGTTTGCTATGGGTGGCCACATAGAAAGAATCTATATGAACATATATGCACATATATGCCGCATATAGGCCAAATTCAGGTACATATATGTGCTTATAGGGGGCATATAGGTCGCCTTTATCGCTTCATTTCCGCATATAGGCCCTATATGTACATACAAAGAATATGTCCCCTATATACCTCATATACCCAGTGGCAGGTTCTGTTTGTCATACCTATTGTATAGCTCAAATCTCACTTTTGCAACATACATGATGCCTAGCTCATATTTTTATTCTCAAGGTAATATCTGCATATTAGCCCAAAGTCTCTAACAGAAATAACAATTATCTAATGCAATAACTTATTAATCGCATGTGAACATGTGAAATTGGCATCACATTTGATCCTAAATACAAGTTGACATGTGAAAATGGCATGTTATGTGTTAACCAGTCATTATTGACTATTGCAAGTAAGAGGAGACAAAAAGCTATAATATCAACACAAATATGTAATACTATTTGTTACAGTTTGTCCCTGAAACATTAACAATAACACGGTCATCAATTCCTTCTTGACCATACTTATTTCCATACTATGAAGATTGAGTTGTGTATTGTGGAAGAGAAGGAAATGTATAAAAACAAAATGGTTTGATTATGTTTATTTCATCAATTAAGCATTTTTTCAAGTTTAAGTCACTCCCAGATTCACCGCATTAGATACAATTGGATTCACATCATCACAACTCATACACATCCACTGAAAGGTTATACACTACACTGTTACATCCACCAAATGCATTGTTTTCGATCTTGTCAGTAATGCAGTTCCTAGAGGATTATGGCTCATAGGTCCTTAGTCTAAATGTAGCAAAATAAAAGAAAAATAACAAAAGTACACAGAAGAACATACCTTCAAGTAAACATGTCTTTTAAAAGTAATTTTCATCCCCTCATATATTTGAGCATTTCACTGTGGTTAATGAATTTGAAGACCGAGGGCTCTAATTTCTTGGCGCAGCGCAAGGTGGTGTAGCGTGGCGCAGCCCACGCAGTGGCAATTTCGTTCGGTGCAACACTGTGCGCAGCCACTTTGGCAATTTGGTAGACGGACGTGCGCCGAGATGGGTGTTGCAGCATTGTAGGGGGAGGTGTCACATATTCATCAAGACAGAGTGGCAATTTAGAAGAAAAAGTCTCCGCTGAAGTTGCCCAGAAAGTTTGCCAGCTCCAACCTGGTTTACTTTCTGTGCAGTTGTAATTTGGCTGACAGGCGTGCAGTGCACACATGTCACTGAAACCTCACAGGCAGGTTTCCAGAATGTCAGGCACATTTCAATGCAATAAATTATTACAGCAAGCACTATTTAATGTAACTATCTGAATCACGACATAGATTATAGTTTTTATATTGATTGTCCTGATGTCAGATTAAAGGCATTAAGTGCGAGTTCTGGACGCGAAACAATTTTTTTGCATGACTGATTTCAGTCAAAGTCAATGCAAAGACGCCAATAAACACGTTTGTTTATTCGTCTGTTTTCTTCCGTTGAAAATAGACACCAGTCTTTATTCGGTCTTAGTCAGATGGATCGAACAGATTCATGCTTTATTTCCACATCACAGATAAAATAGTGCTTGTAGTCAGTGACCAAATCAATTCCTTGACCATTGACATTGCGAATGAAATATCGCATGCACAATCAAGACTGTCTGACGCAAAATGCAAAATACTCCATGTCCGGCAGCCTGCAAAAAGTAAGAGTATTGATATGAGAACAGATTTATAATAAATATATAATAATTTATATATATATAATAATAAATAAAGAAAAAATATATATCATCAACAAATTGAACATCAAAAAAAAGATGGCCCGCAAATAAATAAATCACAGTGTTCATTGGATGTTCTGTTTGATGTTGATAATGTTTCTTTTTATTCTTTATTGCATTATCAATCTGTTCTAATCGTCCTCTTTTTTTTTTTTGGCTGTCAGACACGGAGTATTTAGCATTTTATGTTCGACAGGCATCATCCTGCGCCAATGTTGACTCACTTTATTGAGCAGAGCTTAAACAGAAACATTGATTGAAATTGAAGCACTGATTACTGAAACCCCACAAGTCAAGTCAAGTGTGACTTATGGGGTTTTAGTAATAGGTGCTTCAATTCTCGGTACTCATCTTGAAGAACTGAGCCCTCTTATCAAAACATTCAAATTTAATATCTAAAAGATTCAGTAGATTTGAAGAAATTAAAAACAATAATCGACTGTCGGACACGGAGATATATTAAAACCCTGTCCGACTTTCGGACATGTAGACACTGTGCGGCAGTGTCTCAACGCAGCAGCGCAATCTGTCGTGCGAAAAATTATTGTCACTTAGGTTGTATCATTTTTAGTGGGGGAAAGAAATACAGCCTGATTGCTATGATCTCGTACTAAAATCACATATTGAAAATAAATGTCACGTATCTTGCATTGTTTTCCGTGCACGTTAATCCCAAAATTTTAAGCAGTAACAGGGTGAAATAATAGAAACACCCTATCCATCGTTTCTCTTCCCAATGATGCAGACAGAAGACATAAATGAGCAACTAGTGCGTTTCATTCCAGCTTTATAAGTTTGAATGATCTGACGTAGTTTCGTTTTGAAATTCCATTCAAATTCATTAATGGTAATAATGCAAAAATGCCTCATATTCGGAATGCTTAATACAGACGTAAGCAGTGCAGAAAACATGCCTGAAGCAGCATAGTAAAATGCAACATTAATGCATCATGCAGATATAGGTTAAAGGCTTCTTTATCTCAACACTTTCAAGGTGAGGAGAGGAGCTCATTTCATTGGTGAAGAGTTGACTTGGCTGTGTTAAAACCACTTAAGCCTTTTCTCCTCCCTCTCAGCCTCTTGCGCCAACAGGAGGGACACTTGCGGGACAGAGGAGTACTTGCGCCAGGCTACGCCAGGCACAAAATTGCAACATACGCCTGGACACACCCCGTTGGCGCGGCACTCCCCCTATTTGCCACACCTATATTTTTATATAGGTTTTTTTCGTGTGGGTGGATGCGGGGGGCTGTAAGGGTGTCTTGTTTGCCAGTGCTGCCATTCTTGTTTTTAAAAGCAGGCAGGTCATCTCTTTTGCAGGTTTTGTGATCAGCACACCATATGCACGGGTCGGTTTTCCAAAAATAAAAAAATTTAAAAAACAGATGCTCCCTGGCTCTGGATGGGTATTAATGGTTTTCAACGGTTGGCAATAAGTAAAATGTTAACTTGTTTAGGTTTTGCAAATCTCATTTGTTGCCAAGCAACCAAGCCAGTTAAAGCGATCTAATGCATGTTTTTCTGTGTTTTGTTTTTTTCTGTATTTGACACATCTTATTCTCGCATAGAAATAAATAGCTCGACCTTTAAAACAATAACATAAGTTGACGGCAATAAATGAAACGCATTGTCCATACTGTGAATCAAATTAGTCAATTAAAAACTGCATTTAATGAATATGAATGTTATTGTCAATACTTTGGCCTATTACACATTTAAATGCTGCATTTAATGATTAAAAAAAGAAATAAGGTTTTATTATAGCAAATTGATTGCTTCGTTCATGGCTTCTTCTTTTAGCTCCTCTGTTGGCAGATGATAATGCTCTGGTGTGTGTTCCCTTCTATTTATAGACCCGGGCTGTCGAGCAGCCTATTAACTTTCTTCTGACATTTGTCAGGGAGCAGAGATTGTCATTTTATTCTCATGGGGACCTCACAGTTCTCCGTATTTTGGGCTCGAGCAGTGTGCGGCTTCCACCGCAAAAATGACCAGCCCTGCAGGCAGAAAATATTGGGTGTGACCGTGGTATTCAGAACTGCCCAAAGTGCCCAGCATCATACAGGAAATAGCCATGTGTATATAAATAATTAGGACATGTATGCATTTCCCATAAAAATCCTATCACAGGGATCTTCAAATCTGGACCATGAATCCAAATTCAGCCCAGGTTTTCTTTTATCTCAGGCAAGTAAATGAATATTTAGCGCCCCTGATTTGCCCGACTGTCTTTACACCTGACTTTCGGATAAAGGAAGTGAAAAATCAGCAGGTCTTCAACCTCAAGGACTGTGACTTGAAGACCAGGGACCTATAGAATTACACTGATGGTTATTTCTGGATGTTTTCTGCTCTATCTACTGCAGAAATTTTTGTTCACCGATTAGGTTTTCAGAAATTGAGGTGACTTTCCGGGCAGCGTGTGGCATTTGCTGAATGTTCCGCTCAAAAAGCACAAGTAATGGACGAGGTGTCATCTCTTTGCTTGATTCGCTGACGGCATGTTTGTCTTGTAGCAATTATAGCAGCCAAAATCAGTGACGCAGATGCACGTAACATTAGCCAAATTGATTGTGGCTTTTCAACATTCTCTTTTTGTCCTTGTTAATTTTGCCCTTTAATTAGTGCAGACATCTGTGTATTTGGTGGCATTCTTCGTGGACCTCCCTCGCATTCCGCGTTTTCTTTTGCAAGCACTTCAAAATGTCAATATGTTTAGTTGTAGGTATGTACATCATTTGACATTTATACCAAAACAGCTTTTTTTGTGCACTGCCGTTTGTGATTTTGTGATTAAACTTCTGACGCGCCTCACATCTTTGCTGAATTGCAACTTTGCAATTTACAACTCCAAATCCCGAAAAAAAAGGCTCATTTAGGAAAATGTTACTAAAATCAAAAAGGACTCATGGAGAAGTCAATTTACCCTCTGCTACTCAGTGCAAAGTAGAGAACAGCACAGAGATACATTATTTGAAGTTCTAAGATGCATTTAATCGCTTATTGAATGTATCCAGTCTATGAAAGTTGACTGTTCACTCGAGTAACATCACCGCGTCATTAAATCACATTCTTATGTACGAAAGACACCAGATGGCCAGTCTTCAGGTAGCAGAATTTTTCTAAATAATGAAGGTCCACAGCTCTGCAATAAAAGTGGGCTTTGGCAGCCGTATATTTAATTTTGCACACCGCTCAATCGGTGACGGATCGGAAGTTTCATTTATAAAACTTATTTTGCCCCGACATCAAGCTAAAATATTGTGTTTGCTTAAAGAACAGAAAAGAGTGTATAGTATCACATATTCTATTATGTAAAATTGTTGGTTTCCGAATTTCATGCAATTTTTATATAATAAATCAAGATTAACTTGTAAATTTTCGAAAGTGCATTTTTTTTCAGTGTCAGGTTTATTTTCATATATTTGACAATCTAAGATCTGCAAAGAAATTGGGGAATGCATCATTTTTGTGTCTATGCTGTTTATAAATGCAAGCTGAGGACTGCAGGCATCCCAGTCTTGCACTCAGTCTCTGCTTAGGTGACCATGCACTTGCAATTCATTCAGAATGTGGTTTGATATTGCTGGAAAATATATAGACATCCCTGGAAAAGAGGACATCTACACGGCAGCATATGTTGCTCCGAAATCTGTACATATATTCCTGCATTAATGGTGCCCCTGAACATAAGCAAGTTACCCATTTCACTGACATGCCCCCACACCATGACTGACACTGGTTTTTGGACCTAACGTCAGTAAGGACTTAGGTTATCCTTGAAATCTTTGAACTGGAGATTATGGAAACTGTTTTTGCCTCTTGAAATGCTGACTTGTCGGGTCTCAAAACACACTACCACTGTGCTTCTGTCCATCTCATATGACACTGAGCCCAGAGAAGTCGGTGGCAGTTATTCAGAGTGTTGATGTTTGACTTTACTTCGTAAAGCTTTACTTGCATCTGTGTAACAAATGCTGTTGCCTGCATTTCCAAGCATGTTCTGATATCCATATTGCAGTCACATGATGCATCTTATGACAGTGTTGTCTTGGGAACTGGAGGTCACGTGCACTCACAAGTGTTTTTTGGCTTTGCCTTTTATGCACCAAGATTACTTCCATTTAATAATTTTATTATGCACTGTGGAAGGTGAAATGCCCAAAAGCCTGCCAATTTATTTTTGGGAAACTTTCTCAAATGTGATCGTTTATTCGCTTATGCAGCTGTTGGCACATTGGTTCCCCTCAACTCATTTATGCTCTTGAGGGAAAAGGTGTTTCTTTTAAGGCTCCTTTTATACTTTAACACAAGTATCTCGCCATATGATTATTACGAATTGTAATACCAGGATTAGTCTTAAAATCCTCCTGTGCCTACTTTTTTTTTTTGAGTCTGTTGCAGTCATCACATTTGAATTAGTGTACGTTTTCAAGAAACAATGGAATTCACAAGTTGAAGCATCACACAATGTGTTGCTGTGGTGTTTTCAATTCAGCAGAGGGTAAATGGACTTTTCAGGTCACTCTTTTTTGATTGAATTTGAATTTTCCGTGATTTGCCCACTTGTTTGAAATTGGAGTTATAAATCTTGAACCAGGCTGTGGGAGTAACCCATATAAATCTGGCTCCTACATTCATGTTCCCTGTCAGGATCACTGAAAATAAATGGAGCTTAGCTTGAGTACTGCAGCGCAGCACACTCGAGATGCAGAGACAAGATGTGTTTTCTAGCAGAGGGTCATCCCCTAGTTTGAGGCAGCACAACTTGCAGAGTCAATCACAGTGAGAGGGTGCTGCGGGAGGAATAGTGGTTCTGATTAGCTGAGGCCATTAAATACCTTTATTGGAACATGCTGTTTCAGTGTCCCGTACATACAGACAATTCCCTTCGTACTTATAATTACTTATATCATCTGTTTGCGAGCTCACTCTGTCTGGAAATGATTTGAACATTCAAGCCAAGTTCAAACTACGGGTTCGTAGCCCCGATTTTCCGCTCACCAACAGTTTGTGGAAATCGCCGACAAAAGCCCCCAGGCAGATCAAATTGGCATGGACGTCGAAAATCAGCATGTGATTGCTATATGCGAACTGTTCAACGGTGAGATCCAAGTCCCAGCCGATGTGTTGTGTGAATATTACAGACAGTACTGCAATGAGTGGACTTCAGAAGTCATGCAGTGTATCCAAGGCAAAAAGCCTCAAAATAATTATTTTAAAGCTGTCTATTGACTGGTATTTTTTTAGCAGCTTTGACCAGTAGTGTCCTGTTGGTGGTGTTAAAGGACATGGGCAGCACTGACATCGGCAGTGCTTAATTGCCTAAGCCTGTCACAGTTAATTTGCCTGATCAGGCATTTTTCTCTGCACATAAATGACAACGTAAAATGTGGATACATCTTTTGAGGATTCTGAACTCATGTAGCTCATGAAATGGCAGAGATTTGCATGAATTAGCTTTCAAGGTTTGTTGTAATTAAAGGCTTTCGATATGCCTCACATTTCTTCCCCTTCAGATGTGTTATTTTCAATGCACACAACATTCAGAAAAATGCAGCATTACCTTATGATTATTTAGGCTATGCTGCTGGAAAAATGCTATAAGGAGAGATGGAAGTCAGAGAAAGTTTGAGATTTTTTTTTTTGCGTTTATTTAGATCATTGCCGTCCTCACCGAGTCACATCCATCATATTAATATAAACAACAGGCAATCATTTTGTCATATTAATTTCTTCATTATTAAAGGCCATATATTGATCTTGATTATTCAGTAAATACATGGTTTGATTGTAAAACTGAACAGATTAAGATCAATCAAGCGTTGGAAGGTGACGTCACTAAAGGCCTTCCTAACCTCTGATGGCACACCACTGCTTTTAACATTAAATCCTTAATGGGTCACACTTTAGATGAAGTATTGCTCATAAAGGCTTTATACAGCATGTATAATGCCCTCATAAATGAGACATAATGTCTTCATAAATCACGCAGAAGCAAATGTCATGCTTTGTTAAAGGTAAAATAATTCATCCTTATTCAGCATGTGATGCCAGATGTGACAATGACAATGTCACTTAGCATTCTTAATGACATTTAGCCACTAGCTAAGTGACATTGTCAGTTATGTTACATTTGGCATCAGATCCTGAATAAGGATGTGTTATTTCACCCTTTACAAAGCATTTCATTTGCTTATGTATGATTTATAAAGACCTTATGTCTCATTTATGAAGGCATTATGCATGCTGTATAAAGCCTTTATGAACATACTTCATCTAAAGTGTGACCCATCAATTCATCAACCTCCAAACAAATAACAATCACATTTTTATGCAACAGAGGCAAAGACAAATAGAAAACAGATCACACGTAGAAATAATGACATCATGGGGGTGCGATGGGTCGCACTGTCACTGTTAGACTGTTGTGGGTTTGAATCTGGTTTGTGGCCATCAAATGTTAGCCCAGGTTTCCCCCCACCATCCAAGGGCATGAATTGCTGGCAAAATGGAGTCAATAAATTGCCCTCATGTATGATTGTGTTAGTAAATGGTGTTTGACAGTGTGTTCTGGCCTTTCACCCATTGTATGCTGAGATAGGTTTTGGTTTCCAAACACATAAAAAAATATACTTGAGAGAAATAATGCAGCCCTTACCAAGAGTTCACTTTTGTTGCAGAATTACTGTGACAGATATACAGAATTAATATGCATCGACGTTTCAGCTAAGAAATCTGTCGGGCCGCATTCTGCCATGCTGGATGCTTCTCTTGCTTTATATCAAGACTGTAGATGACTTCGCTTTGAAGCAAACGGTACATTTTGCTAATTAACTGGTAGAAAAAGCAAACAGAAATTGCTCTAACTGGTTAGTTGTAAGCATAATAAGTGAAGGGTAAATCTAGTGTTGAAATTAATAATTTCTTTACTGCAACAATGGCTAGTAATTCATTTCAGTGGTTATGCTTACTGCCACCCTTCATCAAAGCTAAAAGAGCAGTTGCAAAATTAATGGGCTCTCCCTTCATACCTCGCACTGTAAGGTCTCACAGTAAATGTGAATCTACAGTCAGCATTACAGTGTAATATGCTACAATAGGTCCTCTATTTCCATTCCCTCATTCACTGTACACCGAAGGCACTCTATGCGAACAGTCCGATATTATCATCGTCATCATTATTACCGCCACAGAGGAGGAACATGCCCAGTATTTGGTGACGCAAAGGAGAAACATAAACAAACTAAAGATGAACATTACTTTTAAGGGAGACTATAAAGAAAGTATGTGCAAATATTCCTGCCCGTCAGGCTTGCGTCATGACTCATAATTATGACAGATTCTACATGCTGTAATAAAGCACGATGAAGTACAGCATCATACGGCCTCAGTAAGGACACATGTATTAATTTATCTTGAAGAATGTTTATATTTCATTTATTAACTTATCAATTGCAAATATCTATTGGTATATACGGTATTCATCTGCAGAATGTATTCAGTATCAAAGTAGTTTTCATGTCTGATGTGTTGCGTTTGTTTCATGCGCAAAATATTTTTGTGTAAAATATGAAAATCTACAGTATGAAGGTTCTCTTCAAAGCTATCAAAATGAGTGAGTAAGATTTCATGTATTTGCTAAACACGTTTGGCATGTAACCTATGCCACTGAAGAATTTGTATGAAGTTCCTCTCTCGATTCTCAAGTTGAGGCCAATGCGTCCCTTTGCTCATACAACTATCTGTGTTTGCACGTAGATATTAGAACTGACTTAAGAATTTGTCTCTCACTTTAGCTTACATTGCGAATGCAAGTTGCACTGGAGATTGCTTAAAGAAGTCAATTTTAATGAAACGAGACTGGATCAAGACCTGTTTGGGCGTTTGTGATCCATTGTTCGCGATTTATTGCAGGGATAGTCGGTGGTATGGTTTATAATGTCAATTCCCGGATTTTAAATGTTAACTGAATTCTCTGTATTGGTCTTAGTGCTTATTGTGGTGAAAGTGTATCAGAGTAGATCCACTGTTGACACCCCTCATGATGTAATAGAAACAATTTGCACCAAATCAGTTTGAAAAGCTGTGCCCATTGGAGAAAGAACCTTTGGCCTGCCGACCAATGGCATGACCTCCTATGTCACTAACACGCTCATCAACTCAGCCGCAGACATCTGTAGATGTAGAATAAGTCAAATGGAAAAAAATTGAAGTAAATTAACCTCTTCAACCCCAACTCCTCAAAGAGGTAATGCGGCCATTACATGATTTTTTGTGACACATGGAGAAGCCCGACAGTAACCTCACATTTAAAGGCATGATTGCTCTCAACCCGATCACCAGATTAACAATTACCTACGTTTTGGGATGAAAACTCTTAGGGATGATTCAATACCCTGGAGAAGAATTCTGTCAAAATGTCAGTAATTTAATGAATTACATATTATCACATCAAGGCTACGAGTGTGTGATTGTCTTTCTTCACATTTGTACTTTCACCACGGCCAGTAAATCTCCAACACAAGTGTATGTTTCTTATCTCTCTTATCTTAGTTGCTAGTCAAGAAAGTGGGATCTAGTTCGGAGTGATTTGTTGTAACGTGAGACAACTGATGGGCTTTTAAACCTCGGATGACTTGTCTCTGAAAATCTTGTACCGTCCGGGTTGCACAGATGAAAGAATTAACCAGCCTATAGATCTTTGCTTTCTCTAGTGACAGATTATGCCATCTGGGTGTTTAGGATATATTTTAATGATCTCAGGGCACAGTCTGGATTGTGCAAGTCTGGATTGTGCAATATTTTTTTTAAATATTTTTATCACTTGGCTATCAGATGATTTATGGTTTTGGATGCAGAAGCTTCTTGTCTGTCATGCAATATCTAAAACTGCTTATCTTTGAAAGTATAATGGCGGGTTTTCCATTTATAATCACATTCCTTGTGAAGGGAAGATCATTAAGGTGTTACACAGATAAGTGCCTGAGTAAAAGCGATTACCACAGCCTGACATGACAAGCACACACTGGGGGTGGGAACACGCACCCATTACATTTTTGCTTTGATTGGAATTTGCGGCTCCAAATATTGTGGGTACCTTTTTCTGTTGATCATTAAAATTGAGCCATTTGTACATTATACCTGGTACTCATGTTACCTGTCCATATAATTTTTCTCTCATGTCATCGTTTCTGTGATTTATAATATCTCTGTATAATTTCCATCCTGTATATTTTTTGGTTTAGAAGCACCCTGCTTTCTCACTATGATAATCCATACCCCTTCTTTTATCCATACTGCATACCTTATGGATAGTATGAGTTGACATCATGCCCTTATTTTCGTTCTTAGCACACAAGTGGAAGCATGAGAAATTAATTTAATCCCCATACAATTCTCCAACAGAGCATGGCCTAGGGTGCTTTTAATGGCTATTCTATAAATTCAGCTTATTTCCCAGTTTAAGGACTTAAGATCGGGCGTTCTTATGGAGTCTGTATTGGCTTTTTACCAGTGTTTATAATTCTTTTGTCAATTTTGTGACAATCCCTTGTTCAAAGTGGATTTGGTGATTTAAAAAATATATATATATAAATCTAGCCTTAATCTCCTAAGTATCTCTCCCATTTTCCTTTCCATGCCACTGTTCAATCTTTGACTAATCTCTGTGTAATTCTTCCTCGCCCTCTCTGGAATCCTCTGCAAGCCAATTATCGGGTTTGCACCGCTGATGTCAATTGCTGAAGTTCAATTGTATTATCAAGGTCAATTGTTGATAATCTCAGTTGCATTCGTCTCTCATCAATTGTATTATTTTGCATTGAAAGTGCTGCTCTCCAAAATTCGCATTAGACTTTAAACTTTTGCCCCGTGCCATAACTCTAATACTTGAGTCCAGAATATTCTGGTCATGATTTAAATTTTAGCATTTGCTGCATGGCAAGGATGCTACCCTGCGGGGGTTCCACATTCCACCCAGAATCTTCCAAATCAGGAGGCCTCTGCCAGCAACAAATGGGCAAACGGATGAGAATCAGTAAGAACCTATTCCACGATCCCTTCTGTCGCTGACCGTAAATAATTTCATCTCTTGGATAGTGCTAACAATCAAACCTTCCAGATTTATCTGCGCAGGATGGCAGCTGGTATTTAAAAATTGTCAACTCGGTGATTTAAACCGAGCTGTTTCAGTTGATGAAGGCTGGCATGCTTCTCTGATAGGTATGCTCTAACATTTTGCACATGCATTCATTTGCACGCAATTATAAATTTGTGATCGGTTACATTGCTACTGCCTTAGGGAAGAGTTTTGAATTTTAATCAGATGTGAGGTGACCAAAGAGTGTCACTTCACAGCATAACACGTGGGATTACAGCATGAGGTGAATTGTTGTTCTGACTTTTGATGTCCTCTTTGTGTTTAAGATGATACACCGCACCTGTACACGATGAGTGATGATTGAATAATGTTGAGCCACAGACCCAAGTTTTCATTACTTGGCAGTTCATTCTGCATCCCATTCTTTCGAAAAGCCTCATGAATTTCTCATTAGGCTGACTTCAACTTGAATGTTCAAACGCCATGCTTACTTTCATGGAGCTTGCTCTTGAAGGTTGATTGCAGCCACTTTGTTTTGTTTCAAACAAGTATCAACAGTATTAAAGACAAGGAGCAACCCTTGACTTCCTGGATTAGCTCAGCCAAGTGCTGGCCAGTTAACCCAATAAAAACTGTGGACTCATAAATCTGTCTGATAAAATGTAGCTGCTGTATTCAAACCGTAGAATGTCAAGCCTATTTTAAATTCTGATGGAGATCCCAAAGTTTCTAACGATCCCAAATATATCTAGCTGAATTACAGCAAATTGTGCATAAAATGATGTAGAAGAATATTTGAATATTTTCCATTTGATTTTATGCTGAGGGCATAGAAACATGGCGTCTGGGGTTTCAACATTTCTCTCGGTATTAGTGTGATGTAGCTTCAGTGAAGCGCTGCAACCAGCAGATACTGAATATGTGATATTGTCCTACTATATGAAAAACAAAATGTTCTGAATTTGAATCTACGTACATTAAGGGAAATCTTAAGTGAAAGTTAGATTTTCAGCGTTGAATGGGCTTCAAAAATTATTGTCTCTGCAGTGCTACTGCTCATATTTCACAGAGAACAACTTTACTGAGTCCACCTTAGATATTAGTGAAAACATTGGGTGAATATTGACCCTGCCCTATACAATGAAATAACTAAATTCCTCACAGTTAAAGTATATAGGAAAAGTAATAGCTAAAAACCATATTATGAAATGTATTTCCAACACTGCACAGTATGGACTGCATATTGTTTTAAAATGTCCGATAAATAAATCAAGAAAGGATCAACTTTTGGGGTTGCAAAAAATTGAGTAAAGAAAAATAACTAAAACCATACCTAAAAATTTGAGCCATAGAAAAGTACTCAGGAAATGAGTTCGCTCGATCGTATATAAATAATCCAATGGGTCCTTGCACCCGAATGACCACATAGGCCAATCGTTCAATTACTGTAAGTACAAGCAGCACTGCATCTTTCATACATACAAAGGTTTAGGAAACCGTCTTGAAACTACTCTGTTGTCCTAACCACTAAACAACTCAGACTTTTCCGCTACGTAAGGATGTATTGAACTCTTCTGTCACTTGAATGTTAATAAAGATAGCTTTGGTGCTTGCTTTCAGAACCCATTTTTTTAATTGTGTTTTTATTGTGGATGGGCTCAAACAATAAACGAATCGTCAAATCTTCAAATCTTCTAATTCTTGGCTTGGGTCCAGAAGAGAAATCTTGACATATAATGGCCAAGAGACAAAGAAGCTCTCTTAGCAGCTTGCAAAATGATTTGAAGGTGTGCGCCTCATTCACCCATACATATACAATAACTATGGGCAGTGGAGTTTGTGTACCTGCTTTTGAAATGTGAGACCAGTTTACACAGATAAATCCCACATAAAGGATGAACCTGCAAACCATACAAAAAAAAGGCCCAGGGCAGATTTAAACCCAACCTTCTAGCTGTGAGGCAACAGTGCCCCCCCACTGCGCCACCACGCCAGGTTTAAGTAAGTATGATGTGAATAAGAATGACCGAATGAGATATCATTCTTGTCATCGTCAATTGGTCCTTCATGACAAATTGAGCTCATTCTATGGTTCAGCACAGTCCGAGTTCTGAAATGAGTTGGAATTGTTGCTTATTTGGCACTCGACTGGACGAGTGATGCCTGTGAGTGCGGTGAATGTAATAATATGAAAATTGAGCGGTCCTACTGCCAAGCTGTCCAACATTTCTGTACAAGTGAATGAATGTAGACGTGCTGGGGCAGGCGGAGACTTCGCCTTTATCGCAGAATTGCTCTCAATCTGTACATTGCTGTAAAACTGATATATCAAGGCTAACGTTTTGCCTTAGATTTTTATGATTAAGACGTGATAATGATGACAAGATGAATAGGCTAAAATATCAGATTATAAGGATGGCAATAATCCAAATAATTAGTTAAAAAAACAACATCTGAACTGTCTCCGAATTCCATCTCCCATTTCAGCATTTTTTTTTTCCATCAGAGCCCTTTAAGGTTAATTAAAAATCATGAAAGATGTGTAATAGATGGAACATGATTCAGTTTGAAGTCTACACTCCATAAAACACCATGGACTCGTATATGGCCCATCAAATGCACTTGCTGTATTCAAACCTGTGGAACTAAAGGCCTATTTAAAATTCTTGAGGAGATATCAAAGTTTCCAACTATTCAAGATATGTCCTGCTGAAATAGTGGATGTTAAAAATGATATCAAAATTGAGATATTTTCCATTGGATGTAATGTTTTGACCATTAAAATAATAATAATAATAATAATAAAAGGCATCCTAGGATTGAATCATTATTTAAATGTAAGCAACAGTAAATTTTCACATTTGTATTAATTTGTTTCATTTACAGTAATCCTTGCAAATAAATGTATGCAAATCTGTGCAGTTTCGCAAGCCTTTAAAATGCAGAGGGTTATAAACAATCATGCTGTCAAGCAGTGTTTAAAACAATAATTTACTGTCTTCAGCCACATTTTGACAGAAATAGCCGCATGTGCCATGGAGAATACCCGTGAACATATTGTGCTTGTTTGTTTATTTTTTTATTTGGTTATCTTTATATTGCAAGCAATTTTAGGCTGCAAATTTTTTTAATCAGTCACTGAGTTCATTCAAAATTATTTGCTTGAATCTAATAATATAAATATGACACAAAACAGGCATGACTGCTATTGTCTACTCTATTGCCTCATGAATTGTTATTTTGCATGACCATTTCGTCCACCATTTTGGAACCAAATGATTTTTACTTTGATTGGTTCATTTTTTTTTTTATCCCACATTGTGTTTATAGAATTTTCCTTCTTCGTGGATTTCCGTGTGATATACATGTGGCTTAAAGTGGCTGTAAGTGATTTTTTTTTTGTTTTTTAAAAAGTGTTGAATACCTCCACATTCCGACAGAGATCATTTTTTTTATTCGCAGGCTATTTTAACCGTATTCCGAGTCTGCATCCATGAAAATTTTGCTTGTGTCTACCACTGATGAAAATGCATGAGGGTGAATCGGTATTTTGACCCTTGAAACATAAACTAGCAGAGTTTTCTGGGAAATTAGCGCAAGCTTGTTGCTAGCGATCCCTTCTCAGCCACCAGCTGTGTGATTGTATTCTCACAACAATCTGCGTCAAACGGTTGTTTTGGAAATGTTTATATACCTTGGGTTGCTTCATAGCTACAGCAAGGACGTATTTAAACGTCCTAAGTAGGGAAGGGGTTTATTGCTTATTTGCGTCTTCCTGTGGATACTGGCGTTCTTTTGGCAAACAAAGTAAGGAAAACCCTGTTTTTAAATGTGTATGACTAGACTTGGCACTTGTCGATCAAATTAACAGTGAATGAACTGTTTGATTGCTAATCAAGCGGCAACATGCTGATAGTGATCATGTATTTAGGGTGAGGATTCTGCGGACCGTTTTACCTCTGACATCGCATCGCTGTGTCTGAATGAGCAGTACATATCAAGCTAATACAGTACAGTTATACGGGATTAATGACCTGCTTCTCATTTCTACCCTCTTGGCGACTCTTGCCAATGGGCTATTGTCACCCCCACTGCCGTCCATCTGTGAACAGCCCGCAAATGCGAACAGGTTATGTATTTTACATGTCTCCAGACGCCTATTTTATGTAAAGATCATAGCCTCAATTTTGACCTAATTTGAAGGCATGCGGACGGTGGTGAGCACAATGTAGTTGGCTCAGCAGTACATGAGAGTGTTCGCACTTGAAAAGTTGAGAATTTAAATCAGGACAAGGCTGCCTGGGCTTTGCGTTTCAGCACTTCTCGGGGTGCCCTGTGGACCTCACTGTGTTTGTTTAGCACAGGAGGACTCCAATTTCCCTAAGTTGGTGTCTGGCAAGCTGTTCGAGTTCCCTGTCACAACACACAGCTCTCTCCCTCAGCTCCCTGGAGGGGTCACGGTGTAAGAGGCAGAGAAACTCAGCGCAGAAACCTCTCTCTCATCAGGGATCGCACTTTGGATGAGCCGCATTGTCGATGTTACCAGAGATTAGATGAGGGTTGTCGTCGTGTCAGCAGCGCCTCATCCAGAAATTCAGTGCCCGCACTTCCTCAAAAATTGATGCGTGCAATACTTAAGGCCTGTTTCACCTCAAGCGTGAAAAATGGATTTTATCACGGCTCATCTCACGTACTGTCTCTGGGGGGTATCTCCTAGCAATCAGTTACGGGTGTCCAAAAGGTGAACGGGCGATCCAGGACTGTGCAGGTGATATCAAGTGAGATTTTTAAGCGCACTCACAGTGACAAAGTCTTGGTGAGATTGATCGCTACAAAATTGTGTCCAGCACTAGATGTAGAGAAAGAAAATAATATTCACAAAATGAAGGGAATGACAGTCATTTTGATTGAGGTGTGAATTTAAGATCAATACAGCATTTGCATGGCCGTTCACTGGAATAATTTTGCAAAAATAATAAATTTTTTATCTGGCTTTTATGATTACGCCAAGCATTTCAGAGGCTAGCCAATTACATTATAGATTTTGTGTGTATTCGTTGAACAGAGACTCATTAAAGACAACTCAAAGCATATTGCAGAAAACAAAACCTAATTTTAGACCAACATCAATTTACAAAATAAATTAAAAACTCAGATAAAT
The DNA here is from genome assembly GCA_029721435.1 of Gymnothorax reevesii. Lineage (NCBI taxonomy): Eukaryota > Metazoa > Chordata > Actinopteri > Anguilliformes > Muraenidae > Gymnothorax > Gymnothorax reevesii. Next base: position 60,546,538 of record CM056587.1, on the reverse strand, counting down.
AATTTACAAGCCATTGAATAAAGCTCTAATGGACATGTGAGATGTTGCAAATGATAGTCTTTGTAAACTGAGATTTAATTATTTATTTGTCTATGTATTTGTTTTTATGTTTGTTTGTTTGTTTGTTTAGCAATAGTTGATCAGAGAGTCTGCAAATCAAATTGCCACTGACACTGACCTATAGAATTCAGTTAATAAAATTCCCCCTCAACAAGACTTGACTGAACTAACAACACTTGACTGCACCCTTTGTCCAGATATTGATGCTCGCGTCCATAAATTCCAAAATTTAATTGTTAAATAATTCTGTCATTGAATTCCATGTCTTGCTTCCCTGGAATAATTTTCCACAGTTTGTGACACAAATATTGAGTTATAAAGCCTTAAATAGGCTCATGCACCACAGAAAAAAATTGGCATTATTTGTATTCTGCGCAAAGGGGTTAAAAATATCTATATCTACTCCAACCAGTCTCTAGGCAAATCTTCACTCCAGCCAGACTCTGGGCAAGCAAAATAGCCTGAATCCTGCGCACACTGACTAAATAGGAGAAGTACTTGAATAGGCATTTCCTTCCAAAATAACCCATTTGCAAAGGCATGAATGCGATTGTGATGAAATTAAAGGACTTTCAGCACAAAGGTGCTTAGCACCTTTTAATGTGCACCACTGGTGTATGCCGCTTAAAATGTGCACAATGTGTATAATGCATATACAGTAGTTTTGCAAGGATAATGACAATACCAACATTTTAAGGTGCCCAGGTACCCATTAAATGCTTTTATGGAAAAAGGAAAAATAGAGCCTCCCTTTGTTAAGACCTACTTAAATCGTATGATAATGACATTTACGAGAAAATCTGATTTCTATGTTTGTGGTATAAGTCATGAAAGGAATTAGGAGGTTATGCGTAAACAACTGTGACTTTACCACATTAAGGTGTAACTACAGAGAGGCTGGTATTCAGCTTCTGATGGGAGTAGCGATGACAACCATTGTTTTAGCCTAAATGATTAAACTTCTAATTAACCAGGTGAGACTCGTTGCAATTTACAGTCGCTTTTCAAAGTGTGCCCTGTGCCCTGAGCAGCTCAAAATAAAAACAACTTTAACAACAAAATCAGCAGTAGACACAAAACATTTGACCGCATAAAATCACATACTCAATGATATGAAGTTCCAGAGTGCAAAAATACTCAAAGCAGATAACACTGATGAAGGGCCCAATTTTTCTGCATGCACTACTTCTGGTGATATGAGCCAGGACTAACTGCTGTGCTAATTTTTATTTTCCTTTAAACTTTGGGGACATATGTTGTGATTCTGATTCTGATTCTGCCTTGCCATGTTCCTGACGTGATTGCCATGTGTATAATCTGATTTTTGCGATGTCTGACTATTCTTGAAATGTGTATTGTGATTTGGTTACTCAGATTTATTCATGCATTGTTTTAGTCTTGTTTTTCCATGTTTTACTTTCTACCATAGTTTTACTCCGGTCCATGTTTTTGTTTATACCATGCTTTGCATTTTGTCTCCCCCTGTCTGGTCTTTGGTCTTGTCATTGCTCACAGCCTTAGTACTGCGTGCCACTATGGGTGATTTAATGGTTTCTGGATTTCAACCTTCCTTCCAATCTCGTTTACTTCCTTCACCTTGCTTTTTCTATATTACTAACTAATACTAACAGTTTGTTGTTTTTGTTAAATTACTAACCAAGACTAACATTGTATACAATACTAAAGGCCCAGTCACACAGCCGATCACGCACGAATCACTCACAAATCACGCACAGATTGGGTTTGTGCGTGCTTGTGCGTTGAGAAATTGACCAATTTTTCGGGGTGTCGGGGGTAGAAATCTCGGAAGAATCACGCATGAATCGCGCATGAACCACGCATGTATCACTTACAATCACTGACATATCGCGCACGTCGACGCATAATAGCAAACACGGTGCAGTATTCCACGAACATTCGACGCACGGCCGACGCATGAATCACCGATGGAGCACGTCCAAACACGAACGCTTCACGTATTGTCAGTGAATGTCAGTGGAATGAACGTGATACATGCGCGTTTCATGCGTGATATGAACGTGGGGCATCAGTGGACGGACGTGGACGTGCGCGGATTCAAACCAGTTCTGACGCATAAGCACTGACGGCCGACGAGTGTCCCGCGCATAGTTACGCATACTCGACGCATAAACTACGCATGCCGACTCATGAATTACGCACACCAACGCACAGTTGTGCGTCGGAAAAATTTTGAACCGTTCAAAACTCAAAATCACGCACAAACCGCCTTCGACGCACATCCACTTACAATCACTGACAGTCCACGTTCGTTCCACCTACGAATTACGCATACGACGTACGCTCCGCGCAGAAACGAAAATCTGTGCGTAATTCATGCGTTTTCGCTGTGTGATTGGGCCTTAACTTACTAACGAGCACTAGGGATTGTACAGTTGCACTTACTAATTGATTAACAAGCTCTCAGCATTCGCCCTGTTCTAGTCTCCACCTCTTATCTTTCCCTAATCTTCTCTACTGCGGTTCTGTGGATTCTCCGCACTTGCTCTCGTTATCCTTTCTCTTAGTATCTATGCATATTAGAACTCCTTGACTGGAGCTGTGTATTTGTCTATAGGATTGTCTCGTGATCCCTGTCCGCGTTTTGGTCTCTGCCAATTTCATGTGATCAGGTTCTCCCTAATGTGTTGCTCCCTTGTAATCAGTCTGACTGCCTGCACCTGAGTTCTGTTATCATGTGATCTTCCAGAAACGTACATTAGGTGTCTCTTCACAGCACTTCCTCGTCAGATCGTTCACCCTTGCTTGCTTGTGCCACGTCCGTTTTCCGCCTAGTTCTCATTGCAATTATCTTTCTGACTGGGCCGTCCTTGATTATCGATTTTTGCCTACTTCCTGTAATTCGCCGCCTTCTTGTTACCAAACCCTTTTTTGTACGACTCTGATTTTTGTTATTGGTGCCCTGGTTACGATTTTGGATTTTGCCCCCCCATTCAGAAATACAGCCTCCTTTTTGTATTTTACTGGTTCTCGCTTGTGGTCCCTTTCGTAATCCTCACAACATAGCTATATTTTAGTAGAAGTTTTTCATGCAAATTAGATGCCACCAATGGGAGTATCATTTAAATGAGGTTGCGCTAGGCGATTTTTGATATCTTTTTGAGAGAGAAAACAGTCTGCATAAGACTCGCCAGAACCACATCTAAACTGAAGCGCAACCTGTATCTTATTTCACCAGAATCGCTGATATACAGAATAATATGGTTACATTCACCGGTAATAATATAAATAATGAATCATGATTGTGTAGTGTTTGATTGTATCATTACTTTTTACAACTTTCAAGCATATATTTGGCGTAGGGAATAATGTATGCTATTTCTCACAGCCTGCTTCAGCTTACTGTAGGTTTACATAGGGGGCATCATTTTTTAATATTCAGAGCATGTCAGCGCCAATGAAGAATGATTTTCACTGATTATGCTCATTCAGTCTGGAACAGTTTGTTTTGGAGTGCTGAATGTGTACTGTTCTGTAGCCTAAATTTGCTTTGATTGTCAGAATGTAAAATATATTATTGCCCAGAGGAAGAGGCACATTTACTCTCAGTGTACTACACTTAACTGATGAGGAGTGCAGGAGACATTTTCACTGAAGGTCATAGACATCTTTCATACAAGGAATCCAAATGCTTTCCCCATTACAACCAAAACATCTATTACGAAGGCCTTACATGCCAATTTTAAACCATTCCACTATTAGGAGTATATGCTCGGCCCAGCCCTTATAAAAGCGAATGTCGCTGTCTGAGTAACTGCGTGAGTGACTTGACTGACTGACTGAGTGATCAAGTTCAATGACTGGCTGGCCCTCGGGGAAGAAGATCAGCGATTGGTCGGCCGGTGGGGAAAAGGCGGCACAGCCATATACTAGGTGCGCCCAGTCTTGGAAGGCAGGAAGATATGAAATTTACTAGTACATCAAAAGTGGCTGGAATGTCATTCTAAACTGTCCAAATTTTAAATTGGGCAGCTACAGCTCCTCGATATGCTGTCTTCCACAAATAAATCAAATAAATGTTAGCATTCCACTGACTCTCAGGTGACTGTGATAACTTGGTGGTCAGTCGACTGCATAGTATAAGACATAGTTATCACCATATGCTGGCTAATACAAGCTACTACTATATGGTTTAGCATGAGGTATCCGGCTTACTGTGGCATATGTTCTAAAAAAATACACAATTCTAACAGGGATAATATTGCCTTATTGCCCTGCAGGCATTCTATATATATATATACATTTTTTTATTTAGAACAAAAATGTGCTGAAGACGTTTCTTTAATATAATACATGATGAAATTGATAAAATGCTTTATTAATATCCATGAAATAAATGTGAGCGCTTCAACAAAAGTAAGCAAAGTCAAATATGTGCATACCCTCCCTCTTGTGTGTACCCAAAACCCCTGTTGTGGGGTGGCAGCGAAAGCGTTGAAGTTAAATCTTTTAACAAAATGTGTCTGGCCTACTCACAGCTATCACATGTATTTACTTATTCTCACAGGAGTCACTCCCATTGATGAATTGCAGATGAGGTTGTGGTTGTCCGCGCGTATAATGCATATGATGGGCAAAATTGGATCCTCGATATGCAAATTAAAGTTACTGACCATCAGGAGTCTGGTAAGAAAATCAGAAGCAGCCTTAAAAGGTGCATGAAAACCAAAAGCTTTTGTGCCAACCTCAGTTTGGTCCTTGGCTACTTTCAGCAGGTGTAAGTTTTGGGATTGTGGCCAGTTATTAGGTGCACTAGAAATGCAAAAGCTCCTTTAGGAAGAGAGAATATATAAAGAGCTGCATAAATCAAAGTGTAACAGCGGCACAACCTCCTAATAGGTGAGAAAGGACAGGCAACAGCCGCATATAGAGAGAGAGCAATGGTGGGTAAGGACATTGCTGTTAAAATAAAAATCACTGCCCTGTGAAAGGATGTACCTAAAGCACACTCACACTGTGCTGATGCCTGCATATTGAAACATCACCGCAATCAAGCACCAAAATAACTTTCCAGCAAATTTTTGCCATTTAAAAAACCATGTTCTATAACTGTAATTCAGAAGACGTTGGGACAGTGCATTAAATTAAAATTAGAAATTAAGACTGAATTGTAAATTATCTTTGATCTGAATGACGTTGAACTTAATAGCACATTGTGTGATGTTTATTGATTTTTAAAAATACTTTGCAATAGGCTGTTTAAAAAAATGGAATAGTAAAGTATTTACTGTGTTCTAATGTTGCTTTTCTTTTTCATAACACTGAATAATGTTTAGGGACTCAAGACACCACATGCTTAAGTGTTTCAGACATAATTTTGTTTCATCTTTCTGCAAACAAGTTTTAAGGTACACAGTCTTCATTATTGCATTTTGGGTTTCACGGAGTGCCATGTTTTTCATTGGGGATGAGTCAGGACTGCTGACAGGCCAGTCCAGCAACCACCCCCTGTTCTTACACAGCCCTTGTAATCCATGCAGAGTGCGTTTTCTCATTGCCTTGTTGAAAAATGAATGGGAGTCCCTAAAAAAAAAAAAAAAAGAAGAAGTCATCTTAAAGGTAGCATATCGCTCCAAAATCTCAGAGTACTTTTCAATCTTAATGGTAACTCTCAGAAGTTTAAGTTGGCCCTGACACAACCCCATACCCCAGCAGAGCATTGCTTTAGGACTTTTTGCAAGTAACAGCCTGGATGGTCCCTCACCTCTTTAGTCCAGTGCACACGGTGTTCATTTCTTCCAAAAAAAGACCTGAAATCATGAGTTGTTGGGCAAGTTGGAGAAAATCCACGTTTCCAGTGGGTGATGGTGCATCGCAGATTCCTCGAAGCCCTGAGAAGTCAACGGCGCTTCTGGACAATGTTAACATGAGGCCTCCATTTTGCACAGTTTAACTACCTTTTGTGGTTGTTACTATGCACATATTGTAATACTTGACAAATGTTTGATAGAACAAACTTGCCCATCTAGCTATTACCTCCGCCAACGGCGCCAAGGAGGTTATGTTTTTGTTTCCCTTTGTTTATTTATTCATTTGTTTGTCTGTCTGTTTGCAGGATATCTCAAAAACAGTTGGATAGATTTTAACCAAACTTTGCAGGATATGAAAGTAGCTTTCTTCATGCTGCTTCTTCTTCTTCTTCCGGCTTCTGAGGAGAGCAGTCGCACTCTATCTCTGCTCCTGCCTGCGTCTTTTTTTTTTTGTCTTTGACCTGTTTTGTCGTGTTACCCCCTCGTGCCTTTGTTTTTGGACCTTCCGTCTGCTTCTGAGGCTCTTCAAGTAAAGATGGAATTAATTAGCTGGTCTCTGAATGCGATTGACAAAATATTTTCACCGAGAAGCGGAGCGCCTGGTGAACCGCGCTGTCCGGATGGGACTTTTGCTGCTGGCTGCGTTCGGGACGCGTGGTCGAGATGGCAAGTTCTTTGTCTGGCGGCACTATCCCTCTAAGACGTGGAGGATGTTTATCTTTTTGGATTTATGGTGACAGGACTTCTCCTAATTGGCATGGGAGTTGCTCTGATCTACTGCAAAGTACGCGAACTGGGAGCGAGAAAACTGGCCCACGCGCTGCCTAGCACCGAAATTGTTATGGAGCGCCTCAGTGGAGTATTGGAGAATGGTGAGTTGCTCAAAAAGACTCTGGGATCATCTGCAGAAATGCACAGAAAGATGGACGCTGTTTTGAGTCAGTGTGGGGAGTTTGTGCGTTTGACTGTGAATTTGGGCAAGAGACTGGACGAGAGGATGGGAGAACTGATGGGAGAACTGGTGGGAGAACTGGTGGGAGAACTGGTGGCCCTGAAGCGTGAAGTAAAGAATTTACAAAATGAATGGCGGATCAATCAAAATTGCTTGTTCCACCCCAAATTTAAATAGAATTTGGCACCTCCCCCCCCCCACCCCACTCCGCGTCTCCCCTCTGTCTGCCTCAGTCTCACACGGAACATCAACAACTTTCTTATCCCTCTGACAAGGACAGAACATTCTGCCCCTGATAAGGACTCTGCCAAGGCTGCCTCCTGCATTTAATCCCTTCTTCCCCCATCTCTCTCCCTCCCTTTTCCCCTGAAAAAATTCTTACGCGTTTCCTGCGTGTCGTGTTATAAACCTGATGTGTATATTATGTCTGAGGTCATATGTCGTCTCTTAACCTTTAATTTTTCGAAGGAGAAAGTGGAGTTTGCGGCGCGACTCATGTTGCAGCGGCCCGGAGAACTTTCTCTCCATTCCAATTTTGTTGTTATTCTGTAACTATGACAATAAATTCATTCCATACCATTCCATTCCATTCCATTCCAAAAGGAACAAGTAATTAAATTTTAGTATATCAACGCCAAACTACAGCTGAGATATAGGCCAAAGTTCAAATTCAGCTATACTGGCGGAGGTATGGCCTCTCACAATTCAAGCTCTAGTTATATTGATTAAATTGATGGCTCTTGATGCAGCACCATCTGGGTGATTGGAGATCACAGATATGCATATTAAAATTGTGCCTTTGCCCATTATGCTCAGAATTTCCTCCAGATTTATTTCATTATGTAATGCAACATAGGAAGGGATTTGGATATTTCAACCCTATCTTTCTTTGAGGAAGATTGTTTAACGCCTTCCAATGCTTTTCTCACACATTTGCCGGCAAATTGGCAATTCTTGTCTCATCTTTGCTCCGAAGAGACTAGGCCTTTCTTGGAAGCCACTTTTCTGCAAATCATAATTATAACCAGCAGCTGACATCAGCTGTTTCAGATCACATTGTTATTCAAAATGTTAACCTCATTAACAGTCATAAATTTCTCCTCTCCCAACTTTCATTGGAAGGCATTGCAGGCATGAATGGCAGAGTGGATGTACAAAGTATCTTCTCTACAACCCCAATTCCGAAATAGTTGGGACAAAGTGTAAATTGTGAATAAAATCAAAACACAATGACTTTCAAATGACACCAGCCAGTATTTTATTCACAATAGGACAAAGATAACATAACATATGTTGAAACTGAGAAATTTTTACTATTTTATCCACAAAAATGAGCTCATTTCAAATTTGATGGCTGCTACAGGTCACAAAAAAGTTGGGACAGGGGCAGTTTACCATGGTGTAACGTCCCATCTTATTTTAAACACAGAGTGGAGGCATCTGGGCCTTGAGACAGGTTTCTTGAGTTTAGCCTTTGGAATTTGATCTTACTCTTTTGTATACAAGTTTTAAAAAGTTTTGGGTCTCTTTTGATGGATTTTGTTTAATTATGCGCCAAATGTTCTCAATCGGTGAATGATCTGGACTGCAGGCAGGCCAGTTCAGCACACGTACTCTTCTACTACGAAGCTATGCTGTTGTAATAGCTGCAGTATGTGGTTTTGCATTGTCCTGCTGAAATACACAAGGCCTTCCCTGGAATAGATGTCGTCTGGAGGGGAGGATATGTTGCTCTAAAACCTTTATATACCTTTCAGCATTCATAGTGCTTTTTAAAACATGCAAGTGTCCCACACCATATGCTCTAATGCATCCCCATACCATCAGAGATGCTGGCTTTGGAACTGAATGCTGATAACAGGAGGGGTGGTCTTTCTCCTCTTTAGCCCGGAGGACACAACGCCCATGATATACAGCAAGAATGTCAAATTTGGACTCATTTGACCACAGGGCACTTTGCCACTTTGCTACAGTCCATTTTAAATGAGCCTTGGCCCACAGAACACGGCGGCGCTTCTGGATCATGCTCAACAATGGCTTCCTTTTTGCATCATCGAGTTTTAGGTGGCATCTGTAGATGGCATGGCATAGTATATTTACAGACAGTGGTTTCTTGAAGAATTCCTGGGCCCATTTAGTAATGTCAATGACAGAATCATTCCAGTGAGTGATGCAGTGGTGCCTGAGGGCCCTAAGATCACAGGCATCCAGTAAAAGTCTTCAGCCTTGTCCCTTATGCATTTTTCCAGTTTCTCTGAATCTTTTGATGATGTTATGCACTGTCGATGATGAGACCTTCAAAGCCTTTGCAATTTGACGTTGAGTAACATTTTTTTTAAAGTATTCCACAATTTTTTTTACGCAAGCCGTCACAGGTTGGCGAGCATCAGGCCATCTTTACCTCTAAGAGACTCAGCCTCTGTAAGATATCCCTTTTAAAGCCAATCATGTTACACACCTGTTGCCAGGTAACTTAATTATTTGCTAAATGTTCTGTCAGCTGATTCTCTTATATATTAATTGCTTTTTCAGCCCTTTTTGCCTGTGGCCCAACTTTTTGAGACCTGTTGCAGCCAAAAAATTTGAAATAAGCTCATTTTGTGGATAAAAATGTAAAATGACTCAGTTTCAACATTTGAAATGTTATCTATGTTCTATTGTAAATAACATATTGGCTCATTTGATCTGAAAGCCATTGCATTTTGATTTTATTCACAATTTACACTTTGTCCCAACTATTTCAGAATTAGGGTTGTAATAAAAATGAAGTTGACCTGACAATACACTAAGTAACCTGTGTGTATTCTGCCTGCAATGAAATACATGTGAAAACAAATGTTTCAGTCAATGTTTTCTGTTTTCTGTAATGTGCCCTTTCCGCATCTTCCCAACTTATTCAGAGTTGTGGTTGTTCTCATAAAATAGAAACACAACTTCAGCTTTTATTCAGATAACAAATTCTGCATACAAAGTTTTAAAAAGACTCTTGTAGGAACCCTCAGAGCCAGTGAAAAGAAACTTATTCAGTGGCTTTGCTTCGGACAGCCGAATTGGTTGGGAAACTGGGCGCCCTTTCCAAATGGTGTGAACGTGGCTCTTGAACATCAAAATTCAAGACAAGTTCAACATGACTTAATTTTGACTGTAAAATGTAAAAAAATAACAGATTTAACTGTAAAAATCAGTGGTCATAGTGTCAGCACAGTAGTAAATGACGGTATCATTAGTATTGATATGGGTTGTTGACTCAAAATCAAGGTGACCATTTGACTTACGCAACAATTCATATCAAGTCAGTGACTTAATATACGTAAGGATTATTGTCGGCTCTTGCAATGAGCCTTGGGGAATTCCCGGAAAAACAGGTGAAACGTCTTAAGAAAGACCATAAAATTGTGTCTCATGTGATCTGCTAGAAAGAAAGTTAACAAATCCTCATACTGCTATCTCAACTAAGCCTAGTCCCTAAATTTTTGTCCTCTTAAAATCTCATGGTCCACAGTGTCAAAGGCTTTAAATTGAGCAAAAAAAAAAAAAAAAAAAATATATACTCAGCAACAAAAGTTTCTGTGACACCATTTATGTGTATGTTATAAATGACACGCAAAGATCTCAATGCAATCAATATGTTTATTGAACAGGAGAAACACTGACTTTTCAGTGCCAACGTCACTCAAAACGAAAAATGTCATTTTCATGCGTCATGAAGCACTTGTCTGACGTCTAACCAATTGTGACCTTCACACTTCAATACCGGGTGTGACTTCCTCGTGCCATGATGCAAGCAACGCATCTCCGGCGCATGGACCGAATCAGATGTGCCAGAAATTGCTGTGGGATGTCATTCCAAATCTGACGTAGACGTTGTCGCAATTCCTGGAGTGTAGCTGGCGGGTTATCCAACCGCCGCAAACGTTGATCCATCTCGTCCCAAAGATGCTCGATTGGGGACATGTCTGGGGATCTGGCTGGCCATGGCAGGACATTGACATGTTGTTGCATCAGATACTGCTGTACAATCCTTGCAACGTGTGGTCTGGCGTTATCATGTTGCAGCGTTATTCCGGGACCATGTTGCATCAAAAACGGTACCACCAATGGCCGTAGCACTTCATCGCGATATCTTTGACCTGTCAGATTTCCATCAATAACAAGCAAATCTGTTCTGTTTCTAGCCGTGATCCCTCCCCAAATCATGACACTACCACCTCCAAAACGATCAAATTCCTGAACACAGTTGTTGGCATAACGTTCTCCACGTCGACGGTATACACGTAAACGACCATCACATCGGTTAAGCATGAATCTTGATTCATCAGTGAAGAGTACAAGATCCCACTGACGTTGGATCCACCGTCGATGTTGTTGTGCCCACTGTAGACGCAGTCGTCGGTGTTGTACTGTGAGTATTGGACGTCTTGCTGGCCGACGTGGGACAATGCCAAAATGATGGAGACGGCGACGGATTGTCTGTGCAGACAGTCGCCTCAAACCAGGTATCGTTCTTGCAGTTATGGTTTCAGGTTGGAATCGATTTCGGAGATGGGTTGTTCGAATCCAGTTGTCCTGTCTGGGAGTGGTTACTTGTGGACGACCACTGCGAGGACGGTCTCTGACATGTCTTGTCTGCTGATGACGCTGCCATAAGTTCCAAATGGTGTTTCGGTGGACATTCAGGCGACGAGCAACTTCCCTCTGCGAGGTTCCGGATTCAATCATCCCAATGGCCCTCCACCGATCATTTTCAGACAGTCTTGGCATTTAGAGGGTAGAGTTCCTGATCCGAAATGGCTGTGTTTTCGATAAGTGATGCTTCCGTCGTTCATCAGGCACAATGTGAACATTCCAAAAATTCTCCTCTTTTATTGCCATCCACAAGCATGATTTACGCACATTTTCACGTGCAAAGTCATTTTCTCGCATTTTCATGATTTCCATTTCAATGTTGTGTTTACGTGTACTGTTTCAGTCTGATATCACCATGTATGACAATTTCATAATTGCGTTATGAAAAATAATTAACAATATTGGTGTCACAGAAACTTTTGTTGCTGAGTATATATACATTCTGGTTTTTATAGAAGTGTTATCTTTGATGATCATCATGGCTGCTAGGATTGTGCTTTATCACTCGAAGAAACCTGGGACCATATTCACAAAGACTCTTATGCCGAAAAGTATCTTCTTACTGGCTGATTTCTGAGTCACTCTTAAAAAAAATGGGTGCAACACTCCAAAATGTAAAATACCTGATTTTTTTTGTCCTACTAAGTGTGATTCAAAAAGACTTTTAGGGCTAAAAGTCCGGGAGTGGTTTGGAGTAGTCAAGAGGACTCCTTAGTTTCTAAGAGTATTCACAAAATCTCCTAATGGCTATCACAGAGAACCAGATTTGCTGTTGGGAACAGAATGTTGTGATATCGAGTGCTGAAAGGCGTATTATCTCAGATGTGAAGGGAGCCTGTAACCATAGTGATAATCATCTTGAATTCCTACATGTACGTAAATGTCAAGGCCAATGAGTGCTTGTGCTTGTGTTTAGTTTGTAACTGTGCATTACAGCATTGATAAAATCATCCATAAGAATCATTTACTTGTTAAGGCAATTAGCATTACGGGGGGGGTCAATGATTCAGGCCTGTTATGCTGATATCAGAGTAGCCCAGCTAGGACACAGCATGTCACACAGGCAATAAATAAATACATAACACAAAATGTACTCTCATGTGATTATATGTATGTGTAATTTTTATCTCTAGACAATTTTCTTTGAGAAAAATACATATATGAGCCCGTGATTTTTTTTTTTTTTTGGGGGGGGGGGGGGGGGGTTAAGTAGGAAGATTTAGCATGTCAACTGATTCCAAACTTTTGAAAGGTGACGTATGGGTCTCAGAAATCTGAAAGTTGAAAAATACATGTTTTCAGTTTAGTTATGTTCATTTTCTCTTTTGAGTTTTAATTCCTGTTTTCAGTTTAGTGTTTCAATCATTGTGGCTGTTCTTAGAGAGCAATTCCATGGTAGCGGAATTACGATCAAGAGTAATTTTCATGTCATTTTTACCTGCCATATTACTCTAATGCAGTAACTACTTGCCTGTACTTTTGTCAGTTCCACCGACATGCCTACTGAGCTGAAGTCTATACGTAGGTGAAAGTGTCGGTATCGGAATTACGGCAGAAAAAAATGCCGTTACTTTTGCCTTAACTTCGACAGGCATTTCTCTGAAATCTGGCTAGGATGGGCAGTAGGTTTAAGCTTAACTTAGTGCCCTATGATGTTGACCAGGCCATGGTAAGTTTACATTGACTGGAATATTCACAGATATTTTGTAGCATGCCACTTATGAGAAAGAAACACCGGTAACGGAATTATAAAATGGTAACGGAATTACATTTTCTGAGAATCTACTAAATTTGTTATACTCTAAACAACAAAGCAATTGAAAATGGGTATCATAAATGATGTTTGTGTTTCTGACCTTCAGCTGAATCAAACTTTTGAACAAAGTTTCAACAAGTCTGGGCAAAAGGAAGGCAATGCATATATATATATATATATATATATATATATGCGGTATGGGATGCCGGTCAATGCGCTTTACATAATATAATTGACAGCTGAGGGAACGGAGGAAGCCTCCCGGATTGGGTGAGTCTTATGCAACAGGTGAGATTTATGTATATCAACCATCTTGTAGACTATTTTAATTTGCTAAACTAATATCAAAACTTTTACATGAGTTTTATTTGGAAATGAAAAAGCAAGAAACTTACCTGTTAGTTGGAGGATTGCTGGCTTTCGAAATTGAGCACGAACGAATGTTAGAAATGGGATGTTCTGAAAAGGTTTGGTACTTGCAGCCCCTCCCCTTTCTAATTCTTTCACATCCACCTTAATGGGCCACAGGTGGAACCCATTAGGGTGGAGGTGTTAGCAGAGTATATGGCTGCCAGCCCTGGTGCTGCTACATTTTTTTTTATTTCTTTTCTACAAGTTTGTTTGCTGCTCCTTGTTATTTTTAAACCTGCTGTTTTTGGATTTTGTTTTAATTAAATTCAGTTTCTTTACTCTGGTCTTGGCATTTGAGTTTCTCCTTTTTTTCTTGGCCCATGGTCTAAGTGCCTGCCGGATTGCTTTTGGCGTCCGGCGGGAATAATACCATGACGTGTATTCTGAGCTAAGACTATCAACGTTTTATCACCCCTAGACTCAACAAGCTTCACTGAGTAACTGACCGCAAGGGCCACAAGCCATGCTTTCCCAATCTGAAACCCCTTATAACATTCACACATTATACATGTTATACAAAGAGATGCTGTCTTAGTAAAGCACTGTTCCCGGGGGAACAGGATGCTGGTAAGAGTGATGGTGAAGAAGACCCCAGACTACAGAACAAACATTCATCCATACCCTTCCCCAGCAGATGCTACTCCTTAACCAAACTATACTATAAATTCCTGCTAATCCTTGAATGAATAGTTACAGAAACTTAACTCACAGGAAGAAACACAACTATATGAACCACTATGCTCCATAAAGTCCTCATGCCACCTTGTGCCATCTTCTGTTTCTCCCTGGCTTTCAGAATAATTCTGTAATTACCGTTACTGGTGTAATTCCGTTGACACAAATTTTCCAGGATTACAGCTAAGCATTAGAGAGGATAATGTCTAAAATTCAGTATAAACATAAGAAGAAAGAGAGTTAAAAGCAGATAGACATACTGTTCGTATGTCTACACAATGAATTGCTATTTAGTAGCAGTGGGTATTGTTTCAATGTGAGTTTACTTTTAAAAAGTACTTTTGAGGTTTACCATGTCAGCAATATGACCAGAAATCGCAACTAAATTTCAAGCCAAAAGGCAGGGTTTGCTAAACCCAAAATAAACTTGAGCAGCAAATAAATGTTTATTGAGAACTGGCGCAGCAGAGGTTTGCTTTGTGATGGCAGAGTGCAACCAGTTTTGACTTCAGTCTGCAAAATCTTAAAGTTGCATTTTATTTTGATCCTGCTTCTGTGCTCGGCCAAGTACTATTTGGTGCGCTCATGCTCAAAAATAGAACAGTACTTTAAAAAAAAAAAGAGAAAAATCAGAATATTCTGGGATGCACTTGATCCCTTGGACCGTGCTGGTATAATCTGGAACCTGTTTGCCACAAGAAGACATTTTGTGTGTCACGGGCTGGGGTGTTTCAACCCCTTGCTGGTCATTCAGTTTCTTTCTCCCACTGAACTCAAACTCTAGTTTAACAATGAGACTTAATTAGATCCAGGTTTTTAGTCTGCAGGAAGCCCTGCTTTGGCTGGTCCAACGCCAGTTGATTTTTGTACGTACTTGTGGGTTTTATGTGAGATTTGTTTTTTTTTTTTGTGCGTCAGGGACTTTAGTGTTGCATCTAAGTCTCTCTGTCATGAGAGTCATGTCTGTGCCCAGGCCATCCGTAACCGGCTCCATGAAGTAGAGTTGTGTACAAATACTTATTCGAGCCACTACTTCATACAGAATTGTTCATAAGTTAAGAAATTGCCATTCGTGTCCATTAAGTCAACTAGAGACCATATATTCCTCTCATACCAATCTTCAAAAAATAAGGATTTGCAGTGGCTCCAATAAGAATTTGTACACTACTGTACTTCATGGAGCCGGTCACGGATGGCCTGGGCACAAACATGGCTTCCAGTTGCTTCCTCCACTTTGGTGGCAAGACTGTAGGCTGAGGACTGTGTCTCCCTCTGTACCAGCAGGGAGATGTACCGGTCAGTGCGCTGGCTGGTCTTCTTGGGATGTCCTTTCCTGGCTGCATTGGCTATGCGTTCAGACTGTTTGTACTTCTTGATGATGTACTGCACGGTCGTGAGGCGTAACGATAGCCGATTTCCAATTTTTCTGGTGCTTTGGCCTTCTTTATGTAGCTGAATGATTTGCTCCCGCATTCGACAGGGTATCTCGCCTGTCTTAGCCATATATCACAGGAATACATTATGGGCATGGTCAGGCCATTTACATAGGCCAGTCTGTGTACAGAGGGAGTGTCCAGTATGGTCACACTTGACCAAATCAGACCAAGTGAGTCAACCATGTCCTGTAAACATCTTGAGTCAATTTTAGGTGAGTATTATAAGTTTTGTGACTCACTTACGGAACTGTACAGATACTTATTGGGTCAGATAATCGCCTTTCTGACCAAATGTGCCATTTTGACATTAAATATTTGTTTAAAACATATTGATTATCAAATATTTCAATCACTTTTACACACAATAGCAAGCATTTAGCCGAATATACAAAAGCTGTTATGTAGTCGAATTTTCAAGTAGTGTACACATACTTATTGGAGCAACTGTATGTACACATATGAAAAGGATTGGTGAAAAACTGAAGATGCTAGAGTGCAGACAAGCCAAAAGCTTACGGACACATGCACGGCATACCACTGAAGACCCCAAGCTTAGCATACGCCCTTTGGGCCTTTTGGCCAAGTGGGATAAAAACTGCAAGTAGAAATTTTAAAGTCCATGTCATCTGGACCCAATAAATGTTTTAACTTATCACCTTTAAAATTTTTGAGAAATAACAGCTATTTTGAAACATCTGTAACATGTTCCAGTTCGTTTTGGACAGGTGAAATGTTACGCAATGGAGAACAAGCCTTTCCCGACAATGGTTTGCGTACTTTACAGGGACATTCCAATTACTTTTGGCCAAGTCTGCTTTAGCACACTTTCTGACTTGTTCTAGGTTACAATGAGATTTATCATTATGCCTTGATTATGGCTGTGCTTGATCAAATGGCAATCGAAGGATTAACTGGAGTTCTGTTAGTTAACTTGCATGGAAACCATTAATTGCAGCATTAATAAATGGATACAATGATCTCGGTCTTGATTTTGACATGACCTGTGGCTTACTGAGCTTAAGAGAGCAGGGAGTGTTTCAGAGCCTGCAGGTGGAGGCTGGGTGGAGGTGGTGGGATGTTAACAAGTAGCAAGAGAGTGGTGTAGCAGCAGCAGGCGGAGGTATGTCTTGCTCTTTAGGTTGAGCAGGAGAGCAGCTTAAGGGGACCTGTAGCCAAGCAAAATGCCAATTTTGGTTCAGATTTTGTAGTTTTGAGGTGAGAACAAGAAGTGATCTTTCAAATGGTCCGTAATATGGAGTCGCGTTCTGAAGGAAAAATTCGTCATGAACACTGTCTTCAAGGCTGGAACAGCGGTGAGTGCGGGTGACTTTCAATGATGGCCAATGAGGAATTACCTCCATTCTTATGAAACTTGGTATAAAGGCAGGGGCACACACACTCAATGAAAGGATATCACGAAATCGACAGAAAACTTCTGAAACAGAGTGAAAAACTAGAACTAGAAAAAAAGAAACGAATAGACGCCCAACAAGCATGTTCAACTCGGGAAGAAACACAGATTGAAGAAGAGGGAGTAACTTATAAGGCTGGTGCCTTTTAAGGAGGTAAAAAAAAAAAAATTCCTAAAAAAAACATACTAAACGTACTCCTCCTGAGAACGTAACTGTCAAACTTTGATCACATTATTACTGCCGAACTAAAATCATGTTTTTCTACAAATACAGATTTTCAACAAGAAAATGCTGATTTCTCAGCAACTCTACATCCAATTAACTTCATATTTGGCAGTTTTCTTCATTTTGTGATCTATGTCGGTTCAGAGCTCTTTTTGCAATATGTACCTCCTGAATATGAGTGAATCAAAATATGCATATTTAATTGGCTGTCTCCTGCTGAAATTGATTTTGGGGGTGGGGCGTCAAAATCAGCACCAGAACATAGAAACCTGAAAAAAAAACCTCTTTAGTGACATAAGGAATGTTTTTTTTCCTTCATATTACAGCTGTTATGGCCCCAATTTGTTTTTACATTTACAACATTACAGCAACAGCAAGGGATGACAGACACAGTTTTAAAAACTCAAACACATTTAATTAAACACACAAAGACAATAACAACTAACTAACCTAAAGACCAAGATTGAATTATGTACAAAACATAAATATTTACAATCCCTTTTCGTGGGGGTGGCTTGGTGATGTCCTGGATGATGAAAATGCTCAAACACAGGCAAAGAAATCCACAAAAGAAACGTCCCAGGTCTTGAACAGAATGGCAGGTCTGGTCATCTTCTTGCAATTTCTCCTACTACTTTACTGTCTCAATTCTTTTCTTTATATACTCTTTTGCAGACCCCACCCACATTTAGACCTCTTTTTTTAAATTTTCTGAGACTTGCCCCAGACATGTCCAGGACATGTCTAAACATGACTCCAGTCTGAGCTTAACAAAAAAAGGTAAATACTGCCATCTAGTGGCCTATATTCACATTACACCTCCATTCCAAAAGGGAAAAATTTTGACTCATAAAGGCAAAATTTTTCTTTTCAATACAAAATGGTTAAGTGAACACTTGTCTATATATACATATCATACAATATTCAAACACATGATATATATATACACATTCAAACACGGGATAAGCAATCAGCAATTACATTGTCTGTACCCTTCACATGCTTAATTTCCAAGTCAAACTCCTGTAAAATCAAACTCCAATTCAACAATCTCCGATTCTTGTTTTTCATCTTACTCAAAAACATTAACGGATTGTGGTCAGTGTACACAATCATTGGCTTTTGTCCTGTACAAACATAAACCTCAAAGTGTTGTAAAGAAAGGACCAGAGCCAACAGTTCCTTCTCTATTGTGGAATAGTTCCTTTGGTGGCGATTGAACTTCCTGGAGAAGTATGCTACGGGATGCTCAATGTCATCAGAGTCACTTCTCTGTAGGAGCACAAATCCACAAGCTTGGTCGCTAGCATCGACCGCGATGGAGAACGGTTTGTTGAAGTCAGGAGATTTGAGCACGGGGAAGTGACACAGCAGAGACTTCAGGCGATCGAAGGCTCTCTGGCATGCATCATCCCAGGTGAACTTTACACCTTTCTTCAGTTGGTTAGTTAGACTGAGAGCAATCTCAGCAAAGTTCTTGCAGAACTTGGGGTAGTTCCCGATCATTCCAAGGAAGCGACGCAAAGCTTTTTTGTTGTCAGGAACTGGAAAGTCCATGATGGCTTGGACTTTAGCATTTATGGGTGCCACCTTACCCTGGCCTATGACGTAGCCAAGATAGGTGACAGTAGCACAACCAAAGTCACTCTTGCTCAGGTTAACAGTCAGGTTAGCCTGGGTCAGGCGCTGGAAATACGTCTCTACATCTTTTAGATGTTCTTCCCAGGAGTCACTCCATGTGATCAGGTCATCGATGTACGCACCCGTGTGTGGCAATCCGGCGATTGTAGACTGTATCATCCTTTGGAACGTGGCTGGGGCATTTTTCATGCCAAAGGGTAGGACTTCATGCTGGTACAATCCAGATGGTGTGGCAAAAGCAGAGATGCTCTTGGCCCTCTCAGTTAAAGGCACACACCAATAACCCTTCAATAAATCAATCTTGGTCAGAAACTTTGCTTGCCCTACACTATCAATACAATCATCAATCCTAGGTATTGGAAACACATCAGTTCTAGTTACAGCATTGACTTTGCGATAATCTGTACAGAATCTAGAGCTTCCATCAGGTTTTGGAACTAGCACACAGGGTGAACTCCAATCGGAGTTGGAGGGTCTGATAATATCATGTTCTAACATGTACTCAACCTCTTTCTCAGCAATCTTTCTCTTTTCAGGATTCATCCGGTACGGATGCTGTTTTATTGGTTTGGCATCACCAACATCTACATCATGAGAGGCTATAGAAACTCTCTTTGGAACATCAGGAAACAGATCCTCCCTTTCTTTTTCTCTTTCCGCCCTTTCAATCTCTAGCATTTTTAATTTAAGTTCCATTTCTATATTTGGATTTTCCACTGGAAACTGTTCCAGATCTCCGGGTGCAAACACATTTTCATCAATGTAATATTCAACTATCTCTCGAGCCAGTCTTGCTTTTCGCATGGCTGGTTTCACCTCTGTCAGCTCTAAATGTTTGCAAATTTCTAGCAGTTCTGTCTTTTTAAAAGACTTCAAAACCCCTACGGTTGGTGATGCCAAGAAATCATCCATTGCTGTTGTCAATATATATGTATTCAATTAAAAAAAATCAATTTTACAATTTGAAATGTTAGATTTTCAATAAATTACTCACAAAATGGTCTATCCCGGACCTTGAGCCCCCAATTTGTTATGGCCCCAATTTGTTTTTACATTTACAACATAAACTCAAACACATTTAATTAAACACACAAAGACAATAACAACTAACTAACCTAAAGACCAAGATTGAATTATGTACAAAACATAAATATTTACAATCCCTTTTCGTGGGGGTGGCTTGGTGATGTCCTGGATGATGAAAATGCTCAAACACAGGCAAAGAAATCCACAAAAGAAACGTCCCAGGTCTTGAACAGAAAGGCAGGTCTGGTCATCTTCTTGCAATTTCTCCTACTACTTTACTGTCTCAATTCTTTTCCTTTTATACTCTTTTGCAGACCCCACCCACATTTAGACCTCTTTTTTTTTAATTTTCTGAGACTTGCCCCAGACATGTCCAGGACATGTCTAAACATGACTCCAGTCTGAGCTTAACAAAAAAAGGTAAATACTGCCATCTAGTGGCCTATATTCACATTACACAGCTAAAATTATCACCAAGCACTGTTTTGTTGTCTCAATAACTGTGTTTCCCTAAGTATCCACACTCTCAGAAATAGGGGTACAGCAGGAGTCCATTTCTGTTCCCCAAGGTACATTCAGCACTTATATACCCCATAGGGCTAATTATAGGACCTCAAGGTAGCTGGGTGAACCTTTATAGGGTCTAAAAGGTACTTTTATGTTCCAAAACAAATAAAAACCCACTTCTAAGGTACAACAACAGTACCTTTGAGGGTACTGCCCCAGTGACAAGCCTTGGTTGTCAGTGGAAATATCTTCAGTTATCTGCCATAATTGGCTCTGCAAAGCTACACCCCTTTATTTCCACAATTAAGTGACTGTTTCACACAGCTCCTACTATATTCCCTTTTGAGTTCATGCAGGGTTTCTCCTGATTTAATCCTATCTATAATTTCACAGTAAGTAGGTTTAAACCATTTATGGATGATGAAATCTGACTTCTAAGACTGAGTGGCATTGGTTCAAGACAGTTAGCTGAGGCTCATCTGAAGAATTTTCCCAGACTTTTCAGTAAATGTAGAGGCATCCCTGGAGGGTCGCTCTGTCTCTGCTGCAGCAGGGAAATGGTCAATACACAGTGGTGTAGTGCCTTCAACTAATCTTAACACGCCGGCATGGTGCATTCACTTGGTAAAAATGTAGCAACTCATTTGACTTGAGTACAGGGTGACAGCATATCGTTAGCCTCATAGCAAAATTGCCTAAGTCGTTTTTTGGCTTACTGTTGCAATATCAAAAAAAAAAAAACAATGTGCTTGCTAAAAATTGTGTGTTTTCTTGTTTTCTGAAAACTTTCAAATATGACTTTGGCAACTATTCCATTAGGCTAACGATATTCGGCTTGTCCTTGTCTAGCCGAGTTCCAATGCTGAAAGGGGAAACAATCTGGAAAATTAAAGATAGCTTTCATTCTGAGGCCTGAGTTTGAATTTCTGAGCAAAGGTAATGCAGTAATCAATCAAGGTCGCTGTGGAGAAGTCACATTCAGCGGAGGCGAAAGATAGCATATCGGCTACAGATGAAACTATTATGAAAATTCTGGATGAAGTAAGTCAAATATCTGCTGTTAAAAGTATTGTGGGCTATTGCTAAATAAATAAAATGTGGCGATATTGTGTTTGTGAAGTCACAGTTCTTTCAGTTCCGAAAGGTCAGATAGTGTATTGTGTTTTCATGCTGTAAAACTACCGCATATTACTTTTTAAATGATGCTGCCTCTCCTTCAGTGCATCAAGGATTATTGCTTCCCCTCTCATTCCTCTTGATAGCTTTCTATTGGTATTGTCACTCCAGGAAAAAGTAATATCAGGAGTCTTTGTTAATCTGAAAAGGAAGATGGACTGAAAGTAATGTCACTATTCAAATCCCTTTCACGAGTTATCACAATCCTTGACTAGCAGTCAGCAATGCTATTACACAGCTGCCAGCTGACACGCAAGTTGCTGAAAGGGAGGATGTGATTGCCTTTGTGTGGGAGTCTTGTGAGAGAGGCTGGAGTGTGGGGGAGCACGAATTGGGAGCGAAGAGAATATTTATACTCCTCTAGGGGCCGCTGTTGTTCAAGTTTGTATTTCTAAACTCCATAAAAAGGAACAGACTGGAATATTTGTGAGGCAATAAAAAATGGTTTAGTGATTGAGTCTTTGGAAAGCACAGATATGCTCGGTTTCATTTAAGCCGTATGGGCAGGATAAAAATAAAAACTGAAATTCTGGGCAGCTCAAACAGTGTCACGATGTCAACTCTGATCCAATATGTTGCTCAAGTATAATATGCCTTGTTAAACCAGTCATCCATACGTAAGGAAACACATTATTGCGATAATTACTAACATGTCTCAATCATCATCTCATTCACTGCTCTGCATATGCAAGCAGAGCGTGGACAATGGGAACAGACAATAGCAAATCCAGGTCCATACTGCAGTGTGTCAACCAAACGTTATTTATATCATTTCATTGCTTTAATGATGTTTAATGAGATATTAGCAAACACAGCCTGCAGAGCACTGTCCCCATTTAGCATGTCTAATTTACAAACTCCCTCTGCAGCTCTTGGTAAATGTACACTGTTTTATAGCTTTGTTGTTATCCAGGAGAGGTGTGTGTGCGTGTGCGTGTGTGCGCGCGTGTGTGTGTGCACAGCTAATCACGCATATTACAAGACCCATCAGCCTAATATTTATTTATTTCATATTAGTGACTGTATGCTCAAGGACCACGCGTGGTTGCAGTGATTCAAAATTTTTCGTAAAACTACTTTTATTGATCTCTGTTTACTACCTCCGCTGACTGCTGACTCCTCACTCTTAACCTGCTGGCATGAGCCACAAGTGATCAACAGCTGATTCAGTTTGGAGTCTTGTTTGTTTTTCATGTATAAAGATTAGTTAATAAATACTCTGATTTATTTAATGCGCTTATTTTTATCATCCTTATTTGGAAAATCTGTTAATTACCAGGTTCATTCATTCAACTGAAAGACAGACACTTCATTGCTTTTTATTTAAGCCATATCTTCAAACACATTCCATTCACGAAAGAAGAATCTAAGGCTGTCCCCAAGTAATTGTTGTCAAAGCACAAAACAGTCAAAGACATCCACGCATTAGGACGGAGCCAATTTAATAGCAAAATCTGGTAATGAAGTAATGATAAAAATCAGTCATGCAGGTCCATCCCACTAAGTCCCATAGTCCACAGGAACGAAAAGATTCCCAAAAAGATTTTTACTGATCCATGATCTGATCTGCTGAGGTTATGTAAACAGCAGATAAGTGGCTCTTTCCAATTCGTCTCCACGTAATGAGCTGAATCTTCCTTCATGATTTAATCAACATGTCCTCACCTCTGGCTAGAATGAAGATGCTGAAGTTCATGGCTTCATTTTAGGTATGAAAAAATGCAGGAACTTTTTTTTTCCACACAAAAGAAATGTGCTTGAGCACCTATTTTGCTGCCATTCTCCATCGGGCGTTCTAATAATGTGCAGGTGGGCGGCGCAGTGGTGCTGTGGACAGTAAGAGGGTCATGAGTTTGAATCCGACCTGTGTAGAGCGTTCACGTTCTCCCCGCGTTTGTGTGGCTTCACTCTGGCGTCCTTCCACAGTCCAAAGACGTGCACTCCAGGGTAATTACACTCTAAGTCACCCGTAGGTATGACTGAGTGAATTAACCCTTTGAGCGCCATAGGCAACTACCCAGATGGCAAGCTCCTCCGCTCCGGATCTGCCCCGGCCCTGAGCCGAATCAGCTGGAGTCGGCACAGAGCCGGGCCAGATCCGGAGCGGAGGTGCATGCTATCTGGGTATAGTTGCTCAAATGTCTAAGATATCAAAAACAGATGTTGTTGAAAACCTATTATGTGGCTACTTGTTTAAAAGATCCCCCGGAAGGGAGGGAGCTCTTTTAAACAAGATGACACATGATAGGTTTTCAGCAGCTCGGGATAATTACATTTAAAATTCCTTGATAATTTGTTCAGCGCTGAAAGGGTTAATGATGTGACCTCTGCAGTGGCCTGAATGAAACTCTCCAGATTGTATCCCCGTCACTCACCTGCTGTTTGCTGGATGGATGGAGGCATTTAATGATGGCGAGGAGTAGAACTGTTAATCAGCATCTGAGATGCATATTTACAGCCATGTGCCATACAAATGATGCAATGAAACACCCAAAAATTGCATCCAAACTCGCCAGATAGGATCAACACTATAAAAACTTGTACTCAACATTTATTATACCATATATTTGGTGGACACTTTGAAATTAACAAACAATCATAATAAATCAATAAATTAATTTACTTATTAAAGTAAATTAATAACTATTAACTATTCCTATATACAGGTTTGCTGTACGGTGTTAAACTGCCCACCCAGACTCAGGAACTGTTATGCTGGATTTCGGGAGTTTTTTCAGCCAGGTGTTTGGAGAGACTGCGGAAAATAACTGGAACAGGTATTATACACAGCAGCTCATTTGAAAAATCATACTCCAGTGTGTACGGACACCTCCAATAGGTCAACGAGCCTAACTCTGAGCACTGAAGATGTGTCCTCGGACACGAAAAATGACCGCCTGCTCCGAGTAATGACACATTATATTCTATCCTTCAGTTAGGGCAGTTGTTCGGGGACTCTTGCGGCACCATTTATTCAGAAAGATAACCCGAGCAGACAGTGTTTAAAGACATTGGCCCCAAGCCCATTAGTTAAACTGTGGGTACAGAGCATGCAGATTAGAAATGGACTGCCTTTGAATTAAATGAATTTACCACGCATTTAATTTTTATGCTTACCATACTGATCATGTGATCAACAACTTTAACACTAAAAAGAAATAAGTAATTAAAAAAATGAGCACTTCTGGCTAGTTTTAAGGCCCGTTTTTTCAGTCATTTGCAACTGAAATATCACAGACAAACTTTAACATTAAGCAGAACAAACATATCGGAATATTTGACCATGCTTATACTTACATAATACAGCACTTAGCTGCTGCATGTAACATTTAAATTATGTTGCCAAGCTGGAAACAAAAATAATAGCAATCTAACCTTCCAATGTGACATTTAAAACCCTGATTTCAGCACTCATTATGATGAAATTAACTTGGGGCAATGAGCTAATGAGAGTGACTGAATTTCAGGAATTCATGCTTATTATCATTTATCTATTAATGCTGATGGTGCAGACACTAACATACAGCATGGAAATAATGGTTATAACAGGATAAGCATGTCTTTATGGACAACTTAAATGTCTGTTTTCATGCAAATTTTGTTTTACCTCAAAAAGCTCTGTCCGAAAGGTTGGCACAAGTGGCTCGACAAGAGGCTGGAGAGTGAATAGTGATAACTGACCATTTTTCCTTATCCAAAAAATAGACATTTCATTTATTTTGATCTGTGGACGAAATTTGCTTGATTCCAGGTAGTTGCATTATGCAAAAGTGCACACAGTGTCATCAGCAATGAATGCAAAGGTAAACAAGTGTGCAGCCATAGCGTTCTTCAGCAGCCATAGCGTTCTTTAGCAGCCATAGCGTTCTTCAGTAGGCATAGGGTTCTTCACCAGCCATAGCGTTCTTCAGCAGCCTTAACGTTCTTTAGCAGGCATAGTGTTCTTCACCAGCCATAGTATTCTTCAGCAGGCATAGCGTTCTTCAGCAGCCATAGCGTTCTACACCAGCCGTAGCGTTTTTCAGCAGGCATAGCGTTCTAAAGCAGCTGTAGTGTTCTTCACCAGCCGTAGTGTTCTTTAGCAGGCATAGCGTTCTTCACCAGCCGTAGTATTCTTCAGCAGGCATAGCGTTCCTCACCAGCCGTAGTGTTCTTCAGCAGGCATAGGGTTCTTCACCAGCCATAGTGTTCTTCAGCAGGCATAGCGTTCGTCACCAGCCATAGTGTTCTTCAGCAGGCATAGGGTTCTTCAGCAGCCATAGCGTTCTTCAGCAGGCATGGGGCTCTTCACCAGCCTTAGCGTTCTTCAGCAGGCATAGGATTCTTCAGCAGCCGTGGTGTTCTTCAGCAGCCATAGCGTTCTTCACCAGCCGTGGTGTTCTTCACCAGCCGTCATGTTCTTCAGCAGCTTGTAGCGTCCTTCCATAGCCGATGCTGTTACCATCCCATGGGTTTGGGAAAGCAGACCAATGTCTCTGATTCTGGCCTCTCTTGCAAATGCAGGACTATATAGAGCCGGCAATGTACCACGTCATCATTCGGTACATGTAACGTACCAACATGCTTTCACTTTATGCCGAGAGACTGTTCATTCCCAGCCCACATTAAGCAATGCAAAGAACAAATAACTGCACTCTGGTTACCACTGAGGCACAGCCATGTTTAACAAGAACCATCCGGAGAGCCATCCAAATTATGCATGCACTCTGGTTTTAAATGCATCTTACATAGCCAGCGAAACAACAAACAGAAAAAATAGCAAATGCGAAAATGGAAATGTGTGCATAAATAGAACTGCGTCAGAATACTGATGCAGTTGAACTTTCACAGGAGAAAAATCAGGCTGAAGCAGGGAAAGTGAGGTAATCACTTTGAAAATTCAGCAGTCATGCAAGACTCGCAAATCATAAAAAGGTCTATGCTGTGCTATTGGGCATTACATTACTGCAGTTGATGATAGAGAAGCCTTCAATGGTGCTTTAAAGAATTATGAGGTGACTATGAAAGTGATCCTGTTTTTTAAGTGGTAGATTTATCTTTTGATGTCCAAAACCTTCGATGTGAAATGGGCAGTTAGAGAAATAACGTTACCCATCTGCACAATCCATGGACGTCAATCTTTGGAAAAGGACTCATAGCTTAAACGTGGAGTGAAGTGTTATGATGGCTATATTTCACTGAAGACAGTTGCGTCAATAATTAATAATATAAGTCTGACGCATTCACTTTGTTAGAAAGATGAAGGGAAATATCCCGCTGCTCAGGAAATGGGGAAAGATTCGTGAGTAATATTGATGCATCACGCCAAGACCCTGAGAGCGTATGAGTCCATAAAATACTCACACATTTGTATAAAGGTCTATAGGATGCTCTAGAGCCTGATTGAGAATTGGGGCAGGAAGCTGAGTCACAGTCTTCTCAATGTGCTTCTGATTCAGGAACAGGGCTGGGCTGTTGCCTCTTTCATTAATGTAGATTGCAGCTCCAGTTATGCTCCATATGGTAAACAGTGGAAAGCTATAAATAAACAGACGGACAGACAGACAGATGGACAAATGGGAGGACGGAAAAGGGTAAAATCCATTTTATCCCAGCAAAACTGCACCTTATTCAACAAAGCTCAGTCATTGGCATCAATCAAGACTGAAAACTACTATCTTGGAGTCTTTTTTCCGGCGAAAAATGAAACCTGTATGAATGATGGGCCTTTTCGTGTAAGATTGGAAATCTCAGATCTATAGTATGAAATAAAATTTCAAATGATGAATTCACCACAGAAATTATGGCAGGGGTTTTGCTTCTATATATTTAACCTTATCTCATAATAAGCATAGAAAATCTTGCACAATACGGTGATGGGGAATTGGATCACTATGTGGCTACTACTGTATATAAGGTAAAGCGAATGCATTTTGGGCCACATATTTACCAAAGGAGTAGTAACTGAGGTTTAACTCTTGAGGATTTGTGATGACATGCATTCAGATATTGAGACCGTAAATCTTCTCTTACATTTTTGTAACAGCAAACTGCCTCATCTTAATTTCCCGGAGTAGTGCGGATATAGATGTTCACTACTAGTGCCATCAAAACAGCAATACAGAATATCATTTCCTTGTTTTCTGTCCTGCATTTGGCTTGCATCATGATTTGGACCATTCGTATTTCCATTACTTTGTGTTTTGGGTACAAAAATGACATTAAATTACTCCCTCCTTTACAACTGAAAACTTAATTGGCAAGCTTTGTCGCACAATATTGTCAGTGCTCCTCGGGCAACTAAAAGATTTAGGGTTTTCCTTGCTAATAAGTTGTCTTTCACAGAGAACTTTGCAAATGATCATGGTACAGCACAAAAATGTCCTCTCTTCTCAAACTCTTGTGCTTCTCTGTTGGACTCCATTAAGTAAAGATCCTCATTAGTCCCTTCAAAATGCTTGAGCTGTGGCTTGAATAAAACATCTGTGGTCTTGGCTTTAAGCTCCCAACTGCAGCCGTGACCAAGAACTCAAAACTCTTACTGCTTCAATTAATGCTGAAATCGAGGATTATTTTTTAGGTTAACTAGGCTTGCTTTTGTTCTGTCTGTATCCTTTGGTTCAGCTGTGCCCTCCAGCAAGTACTATGGTGTTTAGCTTCTATTTTAATTCTTTAGTTGTGGCACTCATGGCTTAATAACTCTGCTTTTCATTAAAACCTTTATGTAAGAACCTTAATGGGTCCTAAATGCATAAATACACATCATCTCACAACGATACGTAAGAGAATACTCAGGCTAATTCATTGCTCTCAATAACAGTGATTTACTGCGCTCATACTCAGTTAAAATATCAAATAATTTCAGAAAAAAAGTATATTAGTCACAGTGATGTTCCTATAATGTTCTGTACAGGGGAACTGATAGAAGGAATCATTAAATCAGAGAGAAAATTAAACTTATGAAGCCCTGCAGTTTTCTGGCATCCAAGTGCTTTGGCTGCATCTCATCAGCTTACTGCTCAGCTGAGTGATAATTCACCAATCACATTTCACCCTCATAACCGTAGGATTATTTTACAAATGTAATTTGCTTCCCTCAACGCACTTGGCTGCTCCCTCTACTTATAAGCAGCTGCAAACTGCCTATCTAAACCTGCCCATCCTGTGTGCATGTTCACTGCCACTAATCGAAAACCCCTCCATTGAGCAAACTCCCCCTTCATAGATTTATTAGACTGCGGGAGCGTCCTGGGTTCAAATTGGCCAGAGCCATGTTCAGCGTCATTCTCATGTTCTCATTTTGTATGTATGGGTTTCCTCTCGGTACTCAGATTTTCTGCAACAGTTAAGATCAGCCTGTCCTATAAAATTTTTAAGAATTGCATATGAGTATTGCTGCAGGTTATGTTCTGTGTGTGTGTGTGTGTGTGTGTGTGTGTGTGCGCGTGCGTGTGTGTGTGTGTGTGTGTGTGTGTGTGTGTGTGTGTGTGTGTATATATCCTGTTGTGGTCCATTGGCTGGCCTCTGTGCTTTTTCCCCTCATACTTGCTTTCATGGTGGGAGGGCTTGATCAGCTATTGCAAAAAGATAACTCTACAGGGTATTTAGTGATAAATTCTAACTTCAATGACCAGGCTAAAATTAGGCGGGGACTGAGTATTGATGAGAAATACACTGGAATAAATTTCCCGCTATGAAATCAGATTGGCAATTTTTTTCTGGGTGGGCTATTGCTCTGGAATCATTTTGAAATGCCTTTCCACATGTTCAATAATTATTAACATATTGCTTTACATTATAACATATTTGACAACAATTTGACTTCTTGTTCATTTTTGTGAGGAAATTCAGAATCTCTTCAAAGAAGTCATTCCTGACCTAAATCAGTTGGTCATAAAAATAAGCAACAGTGAAACATTTAAATCTTGAGATGGTGGGATGGACCATGAGCGAATTCCAACTCTGGCTCTTTCACTCTGCCACCAAACCATCCCTGATTCAATTGCCTTTGCAAATTGTCCTATCTCTTACTAGCGCAGCTAATGTGTGTTGCGCATTCTGGCACAAAAATGGCTGCCATGTATAATCCCGGGGGTGCAAAGAATGTTCATGAATTCATTCATAGTTTCCTCATAAAAAGCAAAGATCTAGCAGGTGACAGTCTCATTTAGCTGTTAGGTCAGTCTGTCACATGTTATATTTACATCTTTTCACTCATACCATGTAACACTCATTCACTTGTAAGAGATTTGCAAGATTTTACTGTACCTTGCTTTATTGGAGGTGTCCTGGACACACTGTGGGTGTTGGGAACGCTGGATCCATTCGGTTGGTGAATTTAGTATTTTGCTCATATTTACCAAGGGTGTGGTCATTCGTGTAGGGCACTTTTAAAATTCTTTTTCGCCCCCCATAAATCATTAGTGCTGGAAGATGTATTATTATTATTATTATTATTATTATTGTTATTATTATTTGCTGAAAATGTCTTTTTTTACCCAGCTTATAAGGTAATGAGATGACTTATTTCTGTTAAACTGGTGGCAGTAATGCTTTCCTTTTCACTTTTCCTTGACCTCGCTGCCTTGCTAGAAAACATCACCGGGACAATGGAAAGTTGGTGCGAGATTTTGAATTTGCTTTCGGAAAATGCTTGTGGAAAATCAGTCGTTCTTTCTTTCACTACATTATCAGCTCTGCAGCTGCTAATAATCATAACTGATCCAGAAAAAAAAAAAAAAAACAGTATACACCAAATGATGTGGCGACAACTACAATTGGATGATCTATGATTGTGCTCCATAATCTGTCAGTTTTGGATATTTAACACTGTACTCCATGATTGTTGAAATAACAAAGAAAATGAAGATTAGCAACAATTAGCAAGAATGTGTATAATTGTGGCTAATCTCAGCCATGACACAAAACCCCATTGGCAAATTTCATTGCATCTTTCTTCGGCAAGGATATGTAAAAATGTTTCCGTTTGCCAGAAGGATAATGTCAGCAGAGCTGTACGTTTTTGGTTGACTTGTTCAGCAAGATGTGTTCAGTCTGAAGGTGTTTTTTTTTTTTCTTTTTGCCAGAAGTGTTTCTCAGTCCAAGGAATACAAAATATGCTGACACAGATATCTGCAGTCAAGTAAGCGAGGTTAAGTCTCTTCTCTTGAGCAATGAAATTGAGCAGTGAAATACCGAGGGGAATTCCACTGTGTACAGAGGTTGATGCTGCTTCTAAAGTTTGGCAACAGTAGATAAATGCCAATATCATAACCCACACAGCAAATATGGCATATATAATATATAATATGGTAAAGTAGAGGTGGATTGAAATGAATATGTATTGCAGGCGGCAAGGTGACAGTGGGGTTGCACGCCTGCTTCACAGCAAGAAGGTTGTGGGTTCGAATCCTTTCTGCGTGGAGTTTGCATGTTCTCCCTGTGTTCGCATGGGTTTCCTCTGGGTACTCCGGTTTCCCCCACCCACAAAAAATATGCATCACAGGAAGACTCCTGCCAGCACCCCTGACCAAAGAACTGGCTTTAGAACTGGATTTGGTCCCCGGGTGATGCACACTGCTCCTAACTATAGGATGGGACAAATCACCCCACGGGGTTCAATAAAGTAAGTCTTACCTTATCAGAAATTAAAGAAGAGAGTTTCCGTTCCAGACTCCATCGAACTGTTATTTTATCTACTCACAAGACGTCAATAACAAAAACAATAACATTGAAATCACTTTGGACAGACAGCGGTCGCACTGTAAGCCTTGTCTTGAGCAGCAAGATGACAGTGGGGTTGCACGCCTGCCCCACTGCAAGAAGGTTGTAGGTTCAAATCCTACCTGGGGCTCTCCTGTGGAGACTTTGCATGTTCTCTCCGTGTTTGCATTGATTTCCTCCAGGTACTCCTGTTCCTCTAAATTGCCCAAAGGTGTGAGTGATTGGCACGTGTGCACTGGGATGGACTGGTGAGCTATAGATGGTGTAATCATGCCACCTGCCCCCCCACAGCCAGTTAAGATTGGCTCCAGAGCCCCCCAGTAAAGAAGAGTATTGGTAATGGATGGATAATGGGGGGGGGGAGTAATAATAATCCCGTCATACATTTGCACAAGCAAAGATTTATTTATTTATTCATTTTTCTCCAGATGACTCATTTTTCAATTTTTCTGACCAATATTTGATGTTGATCAAATGATGTTACAAAAGAGGCAGGAATGAATAATTCCTGGCTTGCAGGAGAATCCGTCTGAAGAGCACACTTGGTTCTGCTTCAAAGCCTCCTGGTGCTGTTGGTTTAGCAGGGAAATTGCGAGGCCCAAATTTAGAATCCAAGTCGGTGTGAAAAATGCTGCATAAAAGATTAAACTGAGTGCAACAGAACCCCAGGTGTGCTTGTCAAATGAGCCACTGAGGGTGCAGATTTAGGCTGAAGCACTCTTGTGTTCCTTGGACTGGGTTCAAAATGCATTCATCGTGTCTCGGATCTTTCGATAAAATGGCCAGATTTCAATTAGTTTCCCTGAGGTGTTCTACTACTTGGCTTGAACTGAATTCAGAACTTTTTGTACAGCCAACATCATACTGTGCATAATTTTGCCTGCCTTGATGCATGTTGTTACATATAGAAAAAGAAAGGAAAATAATAATAATAATAAATGACTAGAAGACTTGCAGATGATAGTGTCAGACTTTGGCATCAAAAACATGGATCCAACCTGCCTTTCTTAATGGATCAAGCTGTGTTTCTGGTGTAATGGTTGAGGAATATTTCCTCAATACAATTTGCGCCCATTAACACCAATTGTACATTATTTAAAGACCACCTCCCACCTGTTCATTATGACTAACTACTGTATGTGCATCTCTTTAAGGTCACAGATTACCTAACCATATGTGGCAGAATAATGTGCTAAATCACAAAGCACATTATATCTTGAGCTAGCTTTGCAAAAATATAAATTAAACTCAGTGCACTTCAATGACCTCGAAAGTCAGATCTCAATCCAATGGAATGCCTTTGGGATGTAGTGGAACGAAAGATTCTCCCAAAATCCAAAAATGCTACCCCGTAGCCAAGTGACACCTTCCCCCTCCCCTGCAGTTTTAAACCAATGCTTGTTATTTTGGTTGGAGGTGTTTAACATCCTACAGTCTGTCAGTTTGTTTAACCTGCTGCGCTTCCTGCCTCTGCTGCATTAGTACCTCATTAAAGCCACGCCCGATGAGCGACAACCTGTTGTTCTGAACTCCATCATGGACAACGGCAGTCATGTGCTTTTATAATGATAGAGGAAATTACAGATGCGGTGTATAAATCTCTAATGCCCTTTGCGGGATCTATACCAGATGCCCCACAGCTCCATTCGATGCTAGATAGTGCCCTTAAAATATTTTCCCCCTTCCTGATACCTTTTTTTTTTGCATGTTGCATATAATAAATGAAATTATCATATTAAACTGCATTTTGTATTTGGATTATCTTTGTCTAATATTAAACTTTTTTGATCTGAGGCATTTAAGTGTGACAGATATGCAAAAAAAAAAAAAAAAATCAGGAAAGGGGCAAATAATTTTTCACAGCACTGTAGTATGGTAAACTCTGAAAGTGCTTTAATCATTTGTTCGCCAAAAATCCTGAAATTTGCTGGGGATAAATTGAGGGCTAATTAGCCGATGCTACCTCATGGTGAAGACCCATTTTCATCCATGATTGGTCTGGCCAGTTCTAGTAGTGTATAGGAGCTTTGGCAGGCTGATTCCTGTCCTTATCATGTCTGACTTATACTGTACTTTTATGTGTTCATTGTGATTTAGCTCCTAAAATGGCCGTGTGGTAATACCTTCATCTTAGCCACACCCTGATAATTGTCTTGAAACTCCTTTAACATCCCTGGTCTTGACATTGGAGGTATAATCACCCTGAAATCCGGAATGAGACAATCAGATTCCACTGTCACTCCTGTATGATATTGGTAATGCAGAGGGGCTTCAACTCTTCATCACTTCCTTTGATTGCCTGTCCATTTAAACTGAAGTGCCTCACTTTTGATGACACCACATTCTATTTTGTTGCTTGTGCGATCTCTTGTGCCGAGATGAGCGCCATGGCCACCAACGACACCCTGATATTTGAATTACTTTTAATCCCTTAGATTTTCAAGCAGCAAATGAGACAATTACATTGCCATTTCCGTGTTGCAAGGACAGCTTGTATTGCATTTTATACTGATACGCTGGTAAAATTAGAGACGGTCTCTGCAGTCTAGCAGTAGCTAGGGTAGGAATTTCTGATCTATGTAGGTTCCACGATATTCAGTAGTGGTTTATTATCACTGTACAGAGAGTATTTATGCCCATATAAGAATTATACCAAGTGCCTTTATTCTCTTTTTGTGAATAGCCGACCTCTATCATAGTGTGCATGATATATCAGCAGTGGGCTTCTGTGTGCTGTTAGGAAACTGTTGCAATATTAGCATCCCCCACTCCATACGGACTTGAATCAAGATTCTAGGATTAACGGCGGTTTTGGGGTATAGTGAGTAAACACTAGCGCAGAAAAGAGCTGTGCTTTAGTACTTTAAAATGGAGACTGGCATTTCTGCCTGTCTCCACTCTTCATCTTTGTGGAACAACTCCGCCATGAGCTTAATCTCACTCGACAGGTTGGATATGAATTTACCGTAGTAATCCTGCATGGCTAGGAATGACCTTAACTCTGTAACATTTTTAAGCAGAGATGCTGTCTCACCTCAGAAAAGATTGTAAATGCACAATGGGATTTCTTTTCACACAGATTCTTCTTTATCACTGCTTGGACGAAGGCATGGCACTGAAGTATGCACTATCTTTAACTTCATGGTCTCAAATAAATCTAGCTGTGTACCTGTCACAGATCCAAAATGGTTCTTTGGCATAATGCAAACTCAAATTCCAATGAAGTTTGGACGTGGTGTAAAATGTGTATAAAAACAGAATACAATGATTTGGAAATCCTTTTCGACCTATATTCAATTGAGTAAACTACAAAGCCAAGATATGTAATGTTCAGACTAAAACTTTATAGTTTTTTGGAAATATTTGCTTCTTTTGAATTTGATACCTGCAACACATTTCAAAAAAGCTGAGACAAGGGCAACAAAAGACTGGGAGAGTTGAGGAATGCCCAAAAAACACCTGTTTGGAACATTCCACAGGTAAACAGGTTAATTGGAAACAGGTGAGTGCCATGATTAGGTATAAAAGGAGCATCCCTGAAAGGCTATCATTCACATGCAAGGATGGGGTTCACCACTTTGTGAACAATTGCATGAGCAAATAATCCAACAGTTTAAGAACAATGTTTCTCAGTGTGCACTTGTGAGGAATTTGGGGATTACATCATCTACAGTCCATGACATCATCAGAAGATTCAGAGAATCTGGAGAAATCTCTACAAGAAAGTGGCCAGAAACCAACATTGAATGCCCATGATCGTCGGTCTCTCAGACGGCACTGCATTAAAAACTAACATAATTCTGTAAAGAATATTACCATGCGGGCTCAGGAACAGTTTGGAAAACCATTGTCAGTTTTCACAGTTCGTGGCTACAACTACACGTGCAAGTTAAAACTCTACCATGCAAAGTGAAAGCCATATATCAACACCCAGAAATGCCACTAGCTTCTCTCGGTCCAAGCTCATCTGAGATGGACCGACGCAAAGTGGAAAAGTGTGCTGTGGTCTGATGACTCCACATTTCAAATTGTTTTTGGAAATCTTGGACGTTGTGTCCTCCAGGCTAAAGAGGAAAAGGACCATCCAGATTATCAGCGCAAAGTTCAAAAGCCAGCATCTGTGATGGTATGTGTTAGTGCCCATGACATGGGTAACTTGTACATCTGTGAAGACACGATTAATGCTTTAAGGTACATACAGGTTTTGGAGCAAGATATGCTGACATCTAAGTGACAACTTTTTCAGGGATGTCTCTGCTTATTTCAGCAACACAATGCCAAGGCACATGCTGCACTTGTCACAACAGCGTGGCTTCGTACTAAAAGAGTGTGGGTAATAGACTGACTGCCTGCCGTCCAGACCTATCTCCTATTATAAATGTGGGGCGCATTATGAAGCACAAAATGCGACAACAGAGACCCTGGACTGTAGAGTAACTGAAGTCTTACATCAAGCGAGAATGGGAAAGTATTTCGCCTACAAAGCCTCTACAATTAGTGTCACTTATTGTGTATTGGTAAAAGGAAAGGTGATGTAACGCAGTGGTAAACCGGCCCCTGTCCCAGCTTTTTTGGAACATGTTGCAGGCATCAAATTCAAAATGAGATATTTCCAAAAAAAAAAAAAAAAGGTTTATCAGTTTGGACATTAAATATCTTGTCTTTGTAGTGTACTCTATTGAATATATGTCAAAAACGATTTGCAAATCATTGTAGTCTGTTTTTATTTACATTTTACACAACATCCCAACTTCATTGGAATTGGGGTTTGTAGCTACCATGTGCATGTCAATATTATCCATTATAAAGTAATATTTATTATGAAATGCAATCATCTCAAAAATCCATATTCAACAGAAAGAGCTCAACAGTAACAGACCTTAATAATATATATGAGCAAAGCATCTTTTTCCTGATATATATATATATATATATATATATATATATATATATATTCTTTTTTTTTAACTCTCAGACAGGATCTAATACATTAATCAAAACCAATCCCTCAATCTCCTGAGAAGCCATTAGGTGTCACATGATTGCACACGGCAGGGATGATGTATGGTGCCTACATCACCCCTGAAAACAATAACACCACCTGCGGCTTGAGCCATAATAAATCATACACTTTCTTTTGCGTTACTTCAAAACACAAGCGCTAACCCACAGAACCGGGTTGTGTAACTAATTACCATATCTGATCATGTGCCAGTCACCTTCATTTCAATTTACCTGAAGTCAAGATGTCGCTGGCCTGGAATGAGTCTCTATTTCTTAAAGGACAGGCAGTGGATTTCTGAAAGGACTCTCACAATCCTCGGAATGCCAGACTAAATTCCTCTGCCCTGTCCTTGTTATGGGAAACTGCTGAGATACTGCTGAGGCTAAAATTATTCCCTTTTAGTCTGCGGCTGGAGCGATAGATATGGGATATTTCTGCTGGCTCTTTCAGTCTCTCACATCCTAGCACTTTGCGCATCCTTGCAATCAACGCTCTTTCAATGTTTCAGACACTAGGCAGTGTTATTTGTAATGTATTGTATAAGCAAACGTTTCATGACCACATTGTCTAGAGCAGTTTTGTCATGTGTTGTGACTTTAAACCAGGTTGGACTTGTATGTTGTATGGTATAGGGGTAATTTTGGTCTTTCATCTGCGGTTGGTAGTAAGATGCTTATTCTGAATGGGTTTACAGTATCTACTTAAGTGGAAGTTTTATAAAGGCATTGTCTTTAATGATTTTTCATGTGTTACAACTTTCAAAGATGTTGTATTTTTATGTTGCACAGTATGAGGATAATTTTAGGATTCCATCTGTTGTTGGTAGCAAGATGCATATTCTGAATGGGTACACCGTTCACCGTTTAAGTTCTGAACAAATGCTCGACACTTTTAAACAAGTCCCAGTTTAGAATCAGATTTAAAGTGTATTCAACAAATCTGAAAAACCTTGGCCGCAACATCCAATAAACATCAGTGTTTTGAATGAGAACAGCTGTTCACAAAAATAATCACCAGGCATTTAGCTTTAACACACTCGTGTTAAGATTATGAACAGTTTACAGTGTCCATAGTACCTGCTTGGGTAAAGCAGTTACAGATGACAAAGTTAAGTTTAATGTGATTCAAATATCATTTCAGTCTCACTGTTTTTGCTTACTCTATCGTTAAGGTAATTGGACCTTGCCACATTTGTCCTAAGAGTTCATTACAAGTTTGAAAGCCATTGTGAATTACTTTGAACATCTTGCTCTATATTAAATATATATAAAAAGAATCAGCCCATGTTGTATTCAACTTTGTAACAATGCATAATGAATTATGCATTTTTGTTTTGTTTTGTTTAAGATTTTGACCAGATTGTGCCACAGCACAACAAGCCTGAGTTGCTGCTCTTACATCATTTTTATAAAATGAAAAAAGTCACCAGTAAATGATAAAATATGGAAATCACTTATTTTTAAAATGGAAACCGTCCATAAATTCTAGACATTCGCTTAAGTTTTCCCTTAAGTCTATTCATTCATTCATTTTCTATACCTGCTTATTCCTCACTAGGGTCGCAGGGCGAGCTGGAGCCTATACCAGCTGGCTACAGGCAGAGGCAGGCACCCACCCTGGACAGCTTGCCAGTCCATCGCAGGGCGCACACGCCATTCACAGACCATTCACTCTCACACTCATACCTATGGGCAATTTAGTGTCTCCAATTAGCCTGATATGCATGTCTTTGGACTGTGGGGGAAACCGGAGTACCCGGAGAAAACCCACGCGAACACGAGGAGAACATGCAAACTCCACACAGAAAGGCCCCAGGCCAGATTCGAACCCACAACCTTCTTGCTGTGAGGCAACAATGCTAACCACTGCCACAGCTTAACATGAAATGGAAAAGACATAGATCTTGTACATCATTTCATACACATTTCCCTGCAGTTCAGCAGGATATATTTGGGATCAAACTTGGAAACCTTCAGATCTCCACCAGAATTTGAAATAGACCTGAAGTTCCACAAGCTTGAATACAGTAGGAACTGCAGCACCTGCCTGTTACAGACCTGTATATGGGTCCATTGGTTTTATGGGATTAAATGAATTCTGAGTGGCTCCATTTGCACCAGTTTGATTTGGCCCTCTGAAATCTTTCTCTTCCTTTTCGTCTTCAGAGTAATAATTTCTGGGATGCTGAAACACATTGGAATGATGCAGAAAAGCGTCACAAATGAAGCACTGATTACTAAAACCC
This sequence comes from Gymnothorax reevesii, assembly GCA_029721435.1. Lineage (NCBI taxonomy): Eukaryota > Metazoa > Chordata > Actinopteri > Anguilliformes > Muraenidae > Gymnothorax > Gymnothorax reevesii. Next base: position 60,507,894 of record CM056587.1, on the reverse strand, counting down.
CACAAGTCAAGTCAAGTGTGACTTATGGGGTTTTAGTAATAGGTGCTTCAAATGTATATTAGGGAAAGCTAATTTTGTCCTTGGACCGAAATTGAACTGATTGGCACTTTATTCATGATAAGTAATTCCACTGGCAGTATTGTGAAAAAAATCATGAATTTTCAAAAGTTAGTTTGACAAACAGCTAACATCAGGCACAGCAGATACATTTTTCTTATGTTTTGAGCCGAACTACATCTCCTTGTTTGCAGCTGTCCAGAGCCTTTTTTTTCTCAGACAATTCCATTTCACTCGTTCAAATCATCAAATGCAGCTGGCACTATCTAAAACAAAACAAATATTCCACATATAAAAGACATCTGCCTCCTTATTAAGCCTCTAGCCAGATTTCCTCCAGACTTTTAATATTTCTAACAAGCAGCGGATCCTCTGAATTTTAGCATGGGGACTAAATTGGGATGAAACTTTGTTCTGCCCCCACAAACAATCCATGGAATGCAAATCAAGCAATTATCATCCTTCTCAGCATTTTGTTGAAAGCTCGACGCTCAAAAGAAGCCGCAGATGGCAAAAAATAGATTTTGTTTCAAACTTTTCTCTAATTCAACATGTATTTGCACGGCACAAAAGTGACAGAATCTTTGGTCAGAACAAGAGGGTGTTTATACCGTTACATCCTTGCTGCATTGCCACAGTCGGTAATTCATCATCCTGTCCAGGAACTACCCAATGAGTGCTGAGGCAAATGTACCTGAGCTTCCTGTAGTTCATTTATCTGGTGTTGGGCGCAATTCTTTGTTATCAACAGTTTTCTGTAAGCACCTCACGACTGCCTCAAGCTCATAAACATGAAAGTTTTCGCTTTTAAACTTCAGTTCAGTCCCTGAGCGGAAAAGGTGAAAATGCCTCACCGAAATACACTTAAAGGAGAGAGGGGAAAAAAGTAAATGCATCCCTATCTTACCAGCAGTCAAAGGAAAAAGTTCATGACTGATACTTGATGCATGAATGATACATTAAAGTTATACCTAGAGGCAAACTGCATGGCTCAACTGTTCCATATCTTGTTTCCATATTTTGTTCAAAGTTACTTCAGATCAGTTTGACTTTATGTAATAAATCCACTTCATTGTTGTCATTGAAATGCACCTTACATTATGCATATTGGGAAAGAATTGAAAGGAACTGGAAGTTGAGGGAAGCAGAATTTTTTATTTTTACAAATATGTGGAATGAAATGCAGAAAACAGGCGGAGGGGTTTAAAATATTACATGCATCTCACACGGGAGGAATGGAATCGCGGGATGCAAGAGGTGCCGTCTCTACAACAGGGATTATTCCGTCCCAAGCTTTTGGGAAAAGCCTACGCTCATTCAGAGATCGAAATTGGCGCACTTTGTAACCATGACAGCATTCATTCATTCAGACAGCCAGGAGCTGTTAAAAGGAATGGCGGCATTATGAAGTGGTAAATACTTTATTGCACCAATTTATAATATTTTTTTGGAATTGTCACAAAAATGAGGATTTAAAGGGGTATTCATTTTGAAAATTTTCTAAAATTCATGCAGGGAAACATCAAATAGTTTCCTGTTACGTTGTATTGAACGTAACGGAGGTCAAAAATAATTCACAAATCATTGCTTTCAGTCCACTTTTCTGGTTTGGGTTTGTATACAAGAAGTCCAAAAATACCTCAGGCTTTTTCATATCTGAGGAACATTTTCATAGTTCTAAGAACTTGGTTCCAAGAACTACCCTTTATATTGTATCCGCGCAGCCGGGACTGTGAATCAACTTAGTTCATAGAATTCCGTTTTGAGGGACTACATTCGCTCCACCTTTAGATTGGATTCGGTTTTTTTGTTGCACCAGTGAAACTGAGTGATGCAACAGTACATTGATCATGTGACCTCAGAGGGTTCCTATTGGCAGAGCGAAAGCCAACAGATAAATTGTCTCTAATTCCTGGGGAACTCCCCAGTGGGCAACTCCTCTCAGGGAGTTCCATATACTGCTTGGTCTGAAAACACCTAGAACCCACCTGAATACTTTGAATGGAAGGGGTGTGTTTACTATATGCTGTAACTTTTATATAAATCATTCCCTGGTATCTAGCCCCAACAAAACTTTTCAGCTCTCTGAATTTGCATATCGATTCATATGGGTCTCGACAGAAGCCTATCCGCGAGCGGTTATTTCAGAAGGTTTCTGTTCAAGGCACCTCATTTCTGATGTACTGTATGTGTCAGCACTTGGAATTAATCTTCCACCCTCTGCAACAAGCGATGGCGTCTAAGAATTTCATCTACTTTTTCATTTTAAAATGCATGACTGTTGCGATGATTTTGCTCAACTCTGGGATTTTTTAAACCCAGATGCAGACGGCTGGATTCGGTGGAGGGCATCCACCCAACATATGGTCATAGAAACACTGACTTCCCTTCTGCACAGTAAAGTCTTAACTGACATTTGTGAAGGTAACTATTTATTGTAATACTTTAGAAAGGTTTGCCTAAGTAGGCTACGATAAACCTGTGCCCATGACTCTTAGATTTATGGTGGCTCTTGATGCAGTGCTGTCTGGAAAATTCCTCCAGATTTCTTGAATCTTTTAATTATGTTATGCACCATAGAGGGTGAAATACTCAAATGCTCTTCCTATCTTTCTCTGAGTATAATTGTTTTTAAACCTTTCAATGATTTTCTCATGCATTTTTGGGCTAAATACTGTAGGCAGTCCTTTGCCTGCCTTTTCTCCTGAAGGACAAAGCCTTTCCGGGATGCTGCTTCTGTGCCAAATCATGATTGCAATCATTTATTGGTATTACCTGTTTCAAGACATATTTATTTTTTTATTTTTATTTATTTATTTTACCTCATGACTAGTCCTAAATTGCCCCCTTCCCAACTTATTTTTGAATGTGTTGCAGGCCTGAATTGCAAGAATGGTGTGACGGTTGTGCTTCGTACACAGTTCAGATGCACGGCGGACAGAAAGTTGAGGACTGGACTCAGGTGCAAGGATGGACTTGGTTGTATTAATTATGCCTACTACTCAGCAGAAGGCGCGAACGAAGCAATACGAAACAAAGTGGAAACGAGGTTCCTTAATAAACACTATTAGTAGTACAGACTCTTGGCTTTAGCTGCAGTGACCTTGTAAAGTAGGAAAACAAAAAGAAATGAGATTCCTTAATATAAAAAGCTGAAATGCACATTAACAGCGCTAAGCTTAGCGTTTAGAATATAGATACGCAACTACTTGGAGAATACGTCTATACAAGACTATGAAAGCCGCACAGGCATGTACAGTAATTACGCGACTACACAAAGAGAGGGCGTGAGGCTTGGTCCTAAGTACACACCGCTGCCACCCAGTGGTAGGTGGCGTGAAAAATGCAGTTCGGGTCTTAGTAGACTGGTGAACTGGACAGCTGGAGGCGTGGCCTGACATGGATGTATGTTCACCAATAAAATGAAGTTGTCCATACTGACTGTAATCATTCATAGTTTTTCCATTTTTATGTGCATTTTCTATACTGTCCTGTATTTGGGTTCAGCATCATAAATTAATTAAAATAAGAATTTGAAACTGAACTTTGATGGAAATTGACTGTGCAGCCATGAGAAAAGAAAAAAAAAGGAAATTTCTGGCATTTGTAGTTTTTTTTTTTTTTTTTTTAGATGTGAAGCTTGTTGATACCCTAGTCAAAAACAGGAAGACTCTCACCCATTTGGCCCTGGGCGGGGAAAGGTCGGGGGTTGGGGGGGTGGGGGTAGGGGGGTTTGATGAGGCTGAGAAATAAAATTAAAAAAACTTCCTGTTTTGCAAAGGATACTCTTATCAAGGCCATTTCAAAGTGCAGAGGACTCTGTGCTCCGGATAAATGTAGGATGGAACCTGATCAATTTCCAATAATACTGCAATATATTCTAAACCGCACAAGGCAGGCAGAAGGGCAAACCTGGGCCACAGTCTGGTGGTTCTGGAGTTCTGCTCTAGAGCTCCCTGCCTGGACTCTCAGGGCGCCTCTGACATACTCATGTGTGCCATGGTTCGGATATCTTGTTTTACTAAGCATGTTTTTAAAAATGGATATATGTTTGCATGTAATTACTCTTGGGTCACTTTGTATTGGTTTCATCTTTTTTTAAATACAGTTAATAGTCATGGCTGTAAGAGTCACTGCATCCACAATTAATCAATTAATGACCTTCAAAATCAATTAATTGAATTAATTCAAATTATTTTTGAGAATGAAATGACAGCTGCAGCAACCACACCATTGGACCACTAGACATTATATGTCTTTTTTTTGTAGTAGATATAAGCAGAGGATGTGTCTGCAGGCATGAGAGCCAGATAATTTGTATGAGGCCATTGTAGCTCTGAAGCAAGTATTCAGAAAGAACTGCAATTAGAAGGAGGGTAATCATTATTAGGGAAAGGGCATTCAAAGAAAGAAATGAGGTTGAGCTAGATTGTATAAGAAGGCTTAAAGCCAATGTAAATTAGCTTTGCTCCAAGGTCATTTGGCCCAAGATGGAGACAAGAAAGCTATTTAAATAATGTTATATTGTACTCACAGGCAGCAAAGCATCATAACGGTAAGAAAATTGTGAAGAACTAAGGTCCATTATAGTGGAAGCCTCATTTGCTTTTCATCTAATTTTTTGAATTGCAAAAATATGCATGTTAGAAAAATTAAACTCGAGAGGACTACATTAAGTTTTAAGTGTTTGAGATAAATTAATAAATTGGTATTATTATTATTATTATTATTATTATTATTATTATTATTATAACCTCAATTACCTTGGGGAGGAAAAGTATTTTCTCCAATCAGTTTCTGACATACAGTTCAAGTGCAGATGGTTTATGCAGCAGGACAATGATCTGAAGCACAAAGGCAAGTCTGCCTCTGACTGACTCGATAGGAAAAAAAAAAATAAAGTGGTGGTTTTAGGGTGGTCTAGACAAAGTCCTTAAAGGAATCCAATTGAAAGACCTGCAAGACTATTTAAACACTGCTATTTGAAAACTGCAGTTTATTCAATAATTGAATGGTGTATTTTCAGATGTAAAATTTATAATATGAGCCTCATCTTACAACAAGTGGGTGAAGAAACTGATACAAGCTCAGTGCATAGAAAAGATGACTGAGTAAACCATGAGGAATCCGAGCCTCAGTTCTGTTAGAACTTCACCAGTGCAGTCATATTTAACAATGACCTTCTGCTTGCTCTACTGGCAAGGAATAAGGTTCCTTGTCTTTCAAAAAAAAAAAAAAGATTGAGCCATAAATGAAAAGATCCAATTTTGGCTTTCCTGTTCTTGATCTCCGGCCTGTTCCTGTCTGTCGCATTCTGAGAAAGGGATAAGATATTAATCTCCTTCAGTTTTCAATCAAAAAAATTGTCACGCAGTGCGTTCACGATGGTGCCACAGTATCATAAGGATTTCAGAGAACCGTAAATCCTTCAAGTTCTCATGCCTGCAGTGTGTATATGAGGGTGAAATATCAAAAATAACCATATTCACATTGAAGGTGTGATGCCTGTGGCTTAATGAACTAGCATTACTACAAAATTGATTCTACAATCAGCTGTTTTCATTTACCTTCTGTATAATCATAATCCAGCTGTGAGAAATGTAACCAGTTTTTTTTTTTTTTTTAATTGAACAAAAAAGAAAATGAACTGAATATAAGGTAGTGCGGTCGAATCTGGCCTGGAGTCTTTCTGTTCAGCTCCCCTCCCCCGGCATGTGCTTTCCCCAGCACCAGGTTCCTGGACATGCCTAGTGGTGCAGTTAAAGTTGAAGTAAGTAGTTTAGTGTTTTATTCGGTTCAAAAAAAAATGTCCTTTTGGTTATTGAAGCATTCTGACAGCATATTTAGATCTCTGTATGGCAGGCCCAAACAATGAAAATCCTGATACATCAAAATCTTTTTGTTTACACTTACAGTTCCTTCCCTGTCCAAAAAAAAAAAAAAAACTGCATAACTGTTTCACTGGTTGAAAAAAAAAAGGCCTTAGACACGAGCAAAGAAGGCGTAGTCTCGTTGTAGTAATTACAACCAGCCTAAATCGGACATAAGCATTTAGAAGATCTGCAAGAATTGCATTGGTCAGTAGCTTGTCAGAATGTTTCTACATTCTACCATTCATTTCAGCGAATTCTGCATTTTGATTGGTTAACACCAGGTATCTATTCACCGGTAAACTACCTTGCACTGGGTCAAGACCTCGTTATGATTCCGCCGACAAAATAGGGCTGCAGTTTGCGTACAGTCTTACTCACTAGTGAACTAGTTGGCTACCTAGCTAGCAATAATATAGCTAGTGCGCCAGTGTATTTAGTTACATAGCCAACTGGCTAGCGTGCTAAAAAGGCTGCAGTTCGCTTTCAATGCATTCGTTAGCGAGCTAGTTGGCTTCCTAGCTAGCAAGCCAAAGTGATATCGAACTGTGTGTCATAGCTAGCACGCCAGTATTTCCGTAGGGGTGATGACAAGAGTTATGGTAGAATGGAAATAAATTTACCGTTTTTTTCGAGCACTCTGAATTATCCAATATTTTTGTAGGGGTGTTCACAAGAGTCATGGTGGAATGGAGATAAACCTACAGTTTTTTTTTTTTTTTTTTTCGAGCACTCGGTATATATCGTAGGCTAGATATCTGGACATTAACATTTAAATTTCGAGGTATCAATCCCACGATAAATACCTTGTGTTCGAAAAAAAAAAAAAAACTGTAGGTTTATCTCCGAATTAGCACTGGTCATGCACATTTATTTAGCCTCAGCGAATGGCTTCAGTTCTCATAGTGTAAAAGTAACTGATCAAAAAACCAGAATTGTCAACAGCAAGCAATACTTAGTTAGAATCTGAGGCTCTAGTAACCGGTGCCCGCATGTGTTTGATAGCCTAGCATAACGTTACAGCTTTGCGTAGTCTAGCTCCGTGAGTTAGTGATAATTACATTCCACATAAAGTGCGATCAAACAGTAGCTAGTAAGCAGCTGAAAGCAAACTTTAGTCGAGTGAACAGGAATGCAAACTAGCTTGTATGTCTGCGCCCCTCGTCCCATAATTGGACTAAGAGTGTTGTTATCACTTGAGCCAAGACTCTCATCTTGCACACAAATGTAAAGGTAATGTAAAAAAAAAAAAAAAGATATTCATTGCTTAGTAGCTTTTGTAGAAAGTATGGCTGGATCCAAGGTTAGGTAGTTGATGCTAACGTCATGTAGGTCAAGTTAGTATGTGTAGTACGTGACTAGCTCATCTGGTGTGCAACCACATTTCACCATCATCTTTCGATAATTAAGCACAATTACATTGACTTTGAACTGGTTTTGTATGTGTCTGTGAGCAACAGGCAAATGCTCAGTTTATACTTCTGCCTTATTACCAGTGTCTCTTGCTTGGCTATGAGACACACTGGAGCTAATGTGCCTCAGTGTAGTTATTGCTGGTGAATTGAGTTCATGAACGACTTTGGAAGGAGGGGCGACTGGAGGGAGAGAAGGACGGAGGAGGGATGGTGGCATTAATGACCAAAATATCTCTCTTGCTCTTTTCTCTAAAGCTACCACCCGCTGCTTTAATGCTTGTGGTTTCTTTTACCCAATGCAGTGATTTAAGGGCATCTTTCATTTTGACAAGGAGACAAGAAATTCAAAAATGTGCTTTCTTGAAGGTTTTCAAATGTATTGATGCAACCAGTTTCTTTCTTTTCGATTCCTCTGCAATGACTACGATGCATTAATTAAAAAGAAAAAAAAATTCTCATGTTGAACATATCCTGTACATCACTGTGTGCACGTTTACGCAAAAGCTACTTCATTTTGCGGCTTTACTTTCACCAATGTGGCATTAGAAATCGCTGAAAGATATGTAGAAAAACCCGGGCTGATTTGGAATTCATAAGGAAGACACTGTCCTCTGGTCTTGCACAGATCTGTGCAGATGGTTTTCCGAAACTCTTGGGTATAGGTTCACTGTGGTGCGAGAGATGAGATTTGCGGCTTACCAAGGCGATGTCAGGCAATACATGGGCCCATGCATTCATTGAGAAGAGGAGGTGAAGAAGCTTTCCCCTGATGGGGGGAAAAAACAGGTTTGAAAAATGAGAGAAGGATGATGTTAGTGATAGTATCTAAAGCAATCGAGGTTTGCCGTAACAAATTAGCGCCACAAAAACAAGTCGATTAAGGGAAGATAGCTTTTTTTCTATTAAAGGATACTTTGTGGTTCAGATTCATATAGGGGCTAAACAGATGCATTATGGATGTAGGGTCTGGTTTGCATGCGGAGTTGCAGTTATTTTCAGATGCTGCCTTCAGCACAAAGGTGAGGATGTGAAATGCTCTCCCCCATGCAAACGCAGTCATTGCGATGCTTATGACTGCTTTGCTGGTCATTCACTCACCTTCTAAACAGTCTGTAAATATATGTGCAGTAGGTTGTTTTCAGCCAACAAACAACAAAACCTCTATTGTGTTAAAGGAAGAAAAATATATATATATACATGTTCAGCAACCTAATTAGTCCTTTATTCATTCACTACAATCTTTAATTTGGACCGTTAGCTATGTACAGGCCTTGTACCTTTTTTAATCATTCACAGTACATTAACATTTATTCAAAAAAGTCTCTTCCTCTTTTCAATTGATAATTGAGTACTGCTTAATGCTAATGTGTGACTGCAGCCCTTGTTTGGCCTGATGTTCAGCACTAGTTGAGCAGACTCAAACTCTATTTCTTTGGCATGTACTTGTCTTTCTGAGGAATATGTTTGTCCTTTTTTCTTTACTCTTGCATTGTAAGCTCTCTCTTGAGAAGACTCAGTTGAATGCCATCGAAGTGACATAAAATTAAGCAATCGACTGCCCCAGAAAAGTTGAATGATTGGGGTCACAAAGGGGAGCTTATATTGGGGAGCATACCATGGCAGCCATACCACAATTTGATCCGCTAGAGCGCTATGGTTGAAGCTAAGCAGATGTAAACTTGCTTAGTACCTGGATGGGAGACCACCTGGGAAAACCAATTTGCTGCTGGATGAGGTGTTGGTGGGCTGTAGGTTGCAATCCACCTTCCGGTGGCATAATTCCCAATTCCCCAGTGCAGTGATGGGGACACTGTATTGAAGGAGATGCCATCTTTCGTATGAGAGGTTAAATCGAGGATCTGACTCACTGTGGTCACACTTATCGATAAGAGTTGGGGGTTCCTTGTTGTCATGGCTAAAGTCCCAACCTGGCTGTTTCAACCTGCCATTTAATCATCCTTTGATCTAATTGGCTGTACAAATCGCCCTCTCCCTCCCCACCTCAACCCCCAGGGCTCCCTTGAAAAAGAGATTTCAATCTCAATGGGACTTCCCTGGTTAAATAAAATTAAAATAAAAAAGCTTGGTTCATTAACGCTTAATATTATTGTCGATAACTGGTGTCGGTGAATCTTGGCCCCGTTTTAGTCAAAATTTGTCCTCGACTCCAACCTGAAGTAAATGTAAGCGTTTAGCTTTTAGCAGTTATTATTTGTTTTTCATGACAATGTTGAGGACAAAAATTGAATCAGACCATAATTCTGTGCCAGTAAAACATAAAAAAAGTCTGACTCTCATTTGTACTGGCATCCAGTCAATGGAAATAATCCAGGTCACATTTTGACAGAAGAACATTTCATCAGAAAAAAGGAGAAAAAAAGTGGGCATAATCTATGACAGAATCTCTTAGACAAATGACCTTCTTCTCATCTTAGATATTGCATCATTTAGTATGATAAGAATGAATTTATGGTTTGTGTCAAACAAAGGTCTGTGGCTGGGACATTCAATAAACCTTGATTTGAGCGACCATAAATACTGAGTACTGTACTTATTTTGTTAATGGCAAACATGTCACCTCATTTTTCCTTCTTATTATGAATCATGATCTTGATGGTTGAAGGTAGCATGCTCTTCAGTTATGTGAGAATAAAACAATGTTAAATACCATTTATTAAAAAAGCTAAATCCCGGAGGTGTGTTTGTATCGTTCTATGAATCACCGACTCAGTGATTTAGATTCAGCGTTGAAATTCACATGGCAGGAAAATGTATAAAAAACCAAAATAAGTATCTTCAGAAATTAGACACAGAAACATGAAATAGCCTAAACAAACAAAACAACAGATACCAAAGAATGTGGTGAGAATTGTAGGGCAGGTAATAAGATGGAGTTTAACCAAAAATTGCATTCTTTGCTATGGCCAAAGGATTGTCATTCATTGTCATTATACGGCTTTTACAGACGCCTGTATCAATCAAATGAAGCTTTTTTTTTCCCTCTTTTTCCATGACATAGACTGAAATAAAAAAAGAAATAAAAAATAAAGACACTAGCAAGCATTCCCACAGCTTTGGTAAATCATGGCTGTGCGACATGGTGTAGTTGATAGCTTGAATTTTTTTAATGGTTAGAAAGGACCCACTGACTGCAGTGCTATAAATATGGGTCAAGGGCAGAATTGTGTGGTCGTAATATTTGTATGAATAATAACGAACTCGCAAGGGTGCCACTGTGTGGGGGATACATCTTTATCTTCACATGTGGGTACGAGAGTGAGGTAATAAGTCTCATTAATCAGGTTCATGCAATTATTGTGTCTCATAAATCTGCCAATTATGATTTTGAATTTCAGTGTTGAATATTAAAACCTCAACCAGTGATTCAACACACGCGCACACAAATGCACACGCACACATGCCTGTACACGAAGTGACTAATAAGGCTGACAAACTGTATATTCTCAGAGGGGAAAATGGCTTAATTTCCAATAAAAAATCGTGAGGGGGGAACACTGTGTTTCGACAGCGCGGAGCCATTTCAGAGACTAACCAGTTAATATTTTTGACACGGACAACCGCGTCCTTCTCACATATAACGTGCTGCTTATTCAACTGTCAGGAACCCCGCAGGGTACGTCAGCCCCCCTCCTCCGCTGGCATTCATTCTGCTACGGCCCTGTGTTCTGTCATACATGCGAAAACGCGAGACATCTGCAAGCCAAAGAAAAACCGTGTCAGTGGCCAACAGACAGCAGACAGTCACGGCTTTCTGACATGGTTAATTACTGAATATTACATTCATAGCAGCTGAATTATTTAAGTGCCTACATAAGCAACGAACAGCCTTCTGTCTACATAAATACTGTTTCGCTGCTGGTCCTTCAATGTATATGTTCTGCCATCTAATTTTGTCACGCCTGTGCGATGCCTGTTGGTTTTCACTCTTTCCTTCCTGTGACATGTCCTAGCGTGCTCGCCGTGACGATGGCGTGAGTAATCATCGCTTTAATCACTCCTCTGCTGGCAGAGGGGCAGATCATGTGCACAGGACAATGAATGTATATGAAAGTAGGAAATAGAATATTTAGAAAATGTAGTTATGCCTTCAATAGCTCATGCTAATCTTCTGACAGATTGCAATGACAGAATTAAGAACAATATTTTTCAGCAAATTGATTGTTTGTGGATAGAAGAGATAATGAAATTCTATGAGCGATGGCTACTGTTTTGTATTGCTACATGAAACAAAAATAGTAAATTTTAAGTCGCTTTTATAAAAATTATTGTGAATAGACCCCGAAGATAAAATTGCAGCATTTTTGGTCTTGCGCTGATTGACAATTGAATTTAATCACTCTCAATGACTGGGATGGACAGGGCTGCAAATCGTTTTGCAGTTCTGTTCAAACAACTATATCTGTTACCAGTCTCACAAATTCAAATTGTGATTGAGCATATTTAGCAGTTCTAAAATTTCTAAATATCTTGGTTGGACTATTGGTACTTTTTGGTTGGTTTAACAGCATCTGTCAGAAGGACACTGACTGGCTCTGAATCCTGATCCCCACTGAGTCGTCAAGCCGCCTGCATTCGCCACCCCCACAGCACTTTTACACATCTTTCACTGGCTGAAAATGGTTGCCTGTATTCAAGACCCAATCACACTGGCATACTGAGCTGTGGATGGTGCTACCCCTTCCTATTATCTGACAGTGATTACACCACGCAGGGCTCTCCCTTCAGCCTACTCTTGACAACTGACTATCCCGTCTCTTTGAGCTCTCAGCAGCTGCTCTGCTCTCTGACCTCATCCAATGACTGCAGAATAAACATCATTCAGGAGGAGTTTTGCTTGCTTTATTCCGCAAACAAGTTAAAGCCCACTTTCAGAAATTTCCCAGTAGATTTATTGTTGTTGTTGATGTTTATTATTATAATCCTTGAAATGGAGTGTTTTAGGATGTTATGGATTAGTTTTGACTGCTGCTGCTGCAGATCCTTCTTGTAAATGCAAAAACTTTTTTTTTGAGTGGCTCCAAGATCCGTTCCTGTAGCCCCACCGCCTGGTCAAGCTTTTCATTTTTTAAGATTGAAATGACTCCACAGTTTTTATGGGAATTGCACAAACGTTATTATGATTATTCCTAGTGTGTAGAGCACATACCCTTTTGTGGGGTATGATCCTACGACATGTAATGCAACAGCACTGCCAGGTCAAACTTTACATTTACAAAATGATGAAATGAAGAGTTTTGCTAGGAAGCAAGTTAGACTACATTGTACTTGGCATTTTTTCTGGTGTATAAAGATGAACTGTTATTGATGCTGGCCACACTATGACCTTTGCTGTTGTGCCACCAATTTTATTTTATTTTATTTTATTTTTTTTGGGGGGGGGGGGATCTCAGTAAACTTAGACAAACATATTTCCAAATGCAACAGCAAAACAGTGTTTTCTGGGAGTCATGTCAGACATCTTTTGTGGTGCATAAAGAAGGACTGTCATGGATGCTGGTCACCCTAATAAGCTTGCGGTAGTGCTATCACCTGGCTAAACTTTTCAGTTACACAGGCAACAAACATCAGAGGCCCTAAATTTCTATTTTACACCCTATCGCCACTAGATTTCAGCAAACGGTCTCTTTGAAACGCTTGATGGTGTTTCTTACAGTGGCCTGGCAGCATTTCACGTCTTCAGCCTCAAACAATCTGAGTGCTCCCCCCGTTGTGGCATCGCGTTAAACACTGACACTGCTGAGTGTTCATGTCACCTTACTGTATATACTGTATACATATCTTTTCTTTTTTTAGCGTCCATAATCATGGAGTGATGTCATGGTTTTGGAGGTTGGCGTTGGTTTGGTTGGCGTTGGCCATTAGTGACAACCAGTATGGCTTCAGGGAAGGTCGGGGGACAGGCATGGCTTGTGGCTCGCTTAATGATATAATTATGTGTCGTAAACAACAATAATCACTACTGTTTCTCTCAAGTCTTGATGCTGAAAAGTGTTTTGACATGGTTTGCCACGTTTCATTATTTCCTAAACTACGTAATGTTCTCCCTATGTATCAGTGGTTGTTTTTATATGAGTGGTACAGTAACTTAAATGCAATTGTTAAATGGAACGGTCAATCAAATTATATGTTTAATGTAACACGAGGGACAAGACAAGGAAGTGTACTCTCGCCGTATCTATTTAATATATTCATAAATGACCTATTATTACAATTACAACGCGATGCTGATGTACGCATTGGTAACACATTGTACAACTCATTTGCATATGCTGATGATATTTCGTTATTGTCTTCAAGTATTATTGGTCTCCATCGCTTAATTGATGTATGTATACTATATAGTTCCAGGTGGAGATTTAGATTTTACAAAGAAAAGTCTATGTGTATGATTATAGGAAATTTGCGTACAGTTTCAGAACCTAAATGGTATATGGACGGAACCAAACTGGATAATGTAAATAGATTAGAAATCCTAAGAACTGTGTTTAACACTAATGGTACATACTCTGACCATGTAGATGGTAGAATACAGAAATGTAGACAGTCATTTTATAGTCTTTTTCCAGTCGGTATGATTTATCCCGGCGCCATGCCAGAGGTACATAGTTACCTTTTTAAACATTTTTATATGGTCTAGATAGCATCAATGTGTCCAGTACAGATATGTCACGTATAGAAACTACACAGGGTAAATTGATAAAGCAATGTTTAGGACCAAGTAAACGCTCACATAATACGAAATTGCTTAGAGCACTGAATGTACAAAAGATAGGCGAACTTGTAAATAGGAATACTGTGTCACTGTATCTGGAACCGTTAAATTATCTAGCCCTGGCAGAAATTTCAACATGTTTCATTTAGCTGAATATATATTGTATGGCAAACTAGTCAAAGGCTCATTATTAGACCGCATTGTAAGCACTGGCTTATCACCTGTTAATGTCATGTTAAATATACCACGTTTTAATGATAATGTAGGGAGTAATGGACTTGTTGATTCTCTAAAACTGTTATTATTCAATGGAAATTTTATAAAACCGTATTCGGACGAGCACTTATTTGTTCATCTTTTAACAACAGCCTTGTAACTATTATTCTAGTTAATGCTATACATGTTAATTTTTATATGTTTTATTGTGCTATTATTCTGTGTATTTTATTGAAGATGTTTTCTCCAGTAATGGAGGTTGAATAAAATGAAATAGAGTAGAAATATTTTAGGACCCTTTTTAGATGAAACCAGTCATGTACAATCATGACTGCACACTACTATATGTGATCTCACTATTTTTTGTAGTAAAATATATCAAGTACATCTTACTTGCTCTTTCTTTTGCCATGATTAAGACACCGAGTTAACTCTGCACTCGCACTGCATAAATAGCTAAATTTCCGACCCATATCATTCATTTGTCGTTCAAAATCTATTACAAATGGAATCAGATTTCGACTCCCTACAACACTGGCTTGTAGCTAATAAATTGCTCCTCAATAAAAGTAAAACTCACACCATGATTTTTGGCACTCGAAAAAACATTGAATTAAAATTCAAATCCTATTCCTATGTTATAACCTGAACCTGAAGAGTTACCTGAAAAGTTGAACACATCAAATACCTAGGGATCTGGTTGGACTGTGAACTTTCATTCAAATATCACATCGATCATATTGTAAAGAAACTGAACTTCAGTATTGGTGTTCTTTACTGGTTTAGAAATTGTTTTTCATTCACTGTTAGGAAAAGGCTTCCTCCACAACTCATTCTACCAATCCTTGACTATGCAGATGTTGTATATCTGGTGGCCTACAAATCAAATCTCATTCCTCTGAATATAGTTAATGATAAATTATGTAGATTCATACTTGGCTGTCCTTTTACAATCCACCATTGTACCATGTATGAAATGTTTAATTTTCCCTATCCTAATAAAATAAGATAGCGGCAGTGGCTTAATTTTATTTTTAAATGTATTCATTTCAACTACCCCCACTATTTCAAGCAGTTATTTGTACCAATCTCATCCAATTATCAGTTGAGACGTGCTTCACGTTTTTTTTTCTCTGTTCCTACAATTTGTAAATCAGTAGCTAAGAAGGCCTTTATGTTCAAAGCTCCCTCTGATTGGGACAATCTGCCTCTAAATATATGAGCCATTTCATCTTTCCATCTCTTCAAAAATGATCTTCATATTACAGAATCAGTCGTACTTGTTTACAGTAATAACACTTCTATGAATATATCCTATTGTCATAGTACTATCACTGACATTAATGATACTAATGACACTATCACTAAAATCTCCTCTTATACAGTTGAACAAATGATCCACCATCATGCGCCGTTTGGAGCACAATCGCCTTATCTTGTATGCCTTAGTATCTGATATTTATTGCCTTTGATTATGATTATGATTGGTGTTTTTTTTTTTTTACTTTTGTGCTGTTACGTGTCTTGTCCTTTGTTGTTTTCAGGTTGTCATATTCTTGTAACTTGGAAATGGGTTGGCATTGTTTTGTCTGTTTCTGTGTTTACTGTATGATTGGCACAGTGGAACCCCCTGAATACGAGATGGCACATCTCAAGAGATGAATCCAAATAAAGAATTTTCAACTAAAATATGCTGACTCCAGAACAAGCCATGTTTTTGGTAACCCATTCACTGTTTATAAAAATGTCTGTAACTTTTACATATCTTCTACAAAAGCTCTAAGTCAGGTCTCTGCTATGCCTAAGAAATCACCATGCTGCACTACTCAAGTGTAAGGAGAGAGAGAGAAAAATCCTAGCTATATTTAGTCAACCACCTGGAACAAATTTGCCTGTCCCATCCCTGGAAGAATGCAAGTGATGTTGGCTAACTGGCACCTTTCTTGCCCATGAAGATCAGCTGTAGAAGTTGCAGTGTTTCTAAAAACCGACAACCAGCCAAACGTAATTGGTTGGAGGTATGACCACTGGTGCCTCCATTTCTGCACCAGCTCTCATATTGACATAATATCTGAATAAAGCAGCAGTTTTCGCTCCATGTGCAGCTATATCTCTTGAGTGTCAGATGCCATGGCTGATGATGTTACAGATTCCGGTGTGGCTAATATATTGTGGTGAGCGTTAGCGAGTAGACCGCTGAAACAAGGCAACAGGAGGACAGTCTTGCTAGGCAAACTGAACCAAATTTATGTCCTGCAGAAGTTTGAGATGCTGCTTCAACACAAAATCATTGATGATTCTCCTCAAACTCTGCCTCAGCAAAAACACTGTGAGTATTTTTACTAAGAATCTAGCTTTCCAAATTTTTTTTTCTTCTGTCATACTCTTGGCCGAAAAATAAATTCCCTGCACAAAAATCCAATGGAAATCTGGCAAGGAAATCCATTGTAGAAGAACCTTTATCTTGGATCTTTCTTGCAAGTGGTGTGAAACTTACAAAATGTTAATGACCATAATATTAAAGGAGGTCTTTGTGAGGGCAGAAATCGAGGCTGGTTGTGAGGTCAAACTTGCGGCTCACAAAATTATAATCCAGAAATTACATTGATTTGGATCTGTTTATGTAATGACGAATACTGTCACACCTGAATACTGCAGCAATATCAATTAAGTTGTTAAACAGAAACAAATGCTCCCATCAATGTATTATGTCCATGTGACATGTCCAGCACGCTATCTCACAGAGACATCCACTTCACTCTTACACCTAACTCGCCTGTCGGTGAGAAAATGTGACAAAGGCTTTTTTAAACAAAAATATAAGGCTGGTTTCTCATAATCACTTCGGTCAGACATATATAATTTAATTAGCCATGTCTAAAAAACATATCGGACAAACACCAAAACTAATACCTCTGATTGTAGCTATTATTTTATTGTAGTTCTACTTTAGTATGGTTTTCCATCAACATAAAAACAAAATAAGTCTCAAATGTAATTGAGACTGCTTGATTAATACTAGGTGTGTAACGGTACACAGAAATCACGGTTCGGTACGTACCTCGGTTTTGGGGTCACAGTTCGGTACGACTTACGGGGGAATGAGAAAAAGCTAGAACCTCTGGGGTTTTAGGTGCTCTCAAGTGCAATCTGAGCCTTATTTGGGAACATTTTTAGACAAAATCTTTGAACAATAATTCAAGAATAATTTTGCAATTGGTTGATGAGAGATGCCACTCATCAGTCATGAATCTTGACTCAACAAGACTGCTCAACAATGATGAATGGGTTTCATGGGGTGATTATGATACTGTTGTTGAGAGTCCATACATTTTTTCAAGAATTCAAGTTGTCAGTAGTAGCCCAGCTGCGTGCATTATTACAGAGTCCGAAGTTCGACAATTCAAATTCACAATGCAAGCCCCTGCTCTGTGCTTGCATCATCAGTCGTTCGGTCGGATGAGATGCAGCCTCCCTGCTGCACCATGTAATGCTATCGGATGCTCGAGGCGCTAGTTCACATATTGGATAACTATGGGGCCCGCAAAGTGCTAGGCTTGAAAAATACATTGATATTTGGCGAGGAGATGCATGTTGTTCCCAACAATTTAGTTTTCTCATGGCCAAGCGATACAAGTCATTTCCTCAATTTGAGTTCATGAAATAGTAGGAAGGACTTAATAAAATTGAGGGAACAACTTACATCGAATAAATTGTGGGAACACTGATCTCATGGCCATGGAGTTAATTAAATTAGAAGTTCTATCTCGTAACTGCATGTTTTTTATGTTATTGTTCTTCCTGGACTCCGTAGTAAATAGTTTGTACACAGCTGGTAAGTTTACAATAAATGCCAAGGTTCGCCTTGCGCGAGTCTAGGATCGTCACTGCAGATGGATTTCTCGATGGCTGTATTATGCATCCAGCATGCAGCTCACTAGCCAGCCGCAATAGTCAGATTCATTCCTCCTTTAATTAAAAGGCGCGTACAGATTTAAAGCAAAATTTATGTTCCCCATTTCAAGAATTCTGTGTGTCAATGCATACATTTTTATCCCCCCGGCATATAATGCGGGGGGATATAGCGATCAGTGTGTCCGTCCGTCCGTCTGTAATAAAATCGTTTCCGGACCAGAACTCGAAAACTATACCACTTACAAACACCAAATTTGGTATGGAGCTTCTCCTTATGGTCTAGTTGTGCCTTCTGGGGGTTTCGGTCCGTCCATCTGTCCACACAACCTGTAGGTTACACAACCTACAGCCGGGGGGATCCGCCATTGCCAGTTGGCTCTTGTTCAATTTGTCTTTTCTTTCTTGTGTCAATAACTAAGTTATTGATTTGTGTTATAACATACTTCTAGTTTTTCAAATCAGTCGCCGTGAAATTTTAACCTGTGGCCACTTTCCGAACATGGCGCTTCAAAATTCAAACCCCTCACCTTTACATGTTAAAACTCCTCTTGGACTGCACTGTAATCCACCTGCAAAATTTTCCCACGCAGCGAATTTAAAAGGGACAGGTGGGTCCTCAAAATCCTGTCAGTCATCTAAACTTGTAATAGCTACTCTTTTTCTTTCTCTTCTGTTTCTGTGTAATGGCTGAATGGAGCAGCTTTTACTCTTATACCGCCACCTGGATCGGAGTGTGGATACCGCTGCCACTACCACTGACGTTTTTCCTCCTCTCAGACGTGTTCGTCGTGTGACCACAAGAACCGAATCGTTACGTCCATACCGTATGGTTCAGGATGAAAACACATCCCGTTAAACCCTTAATTAATACCATTGATTGATCACAAATGAAGTATTAAAAACCCTTGAGTATGCTATGTAAATATAACAGCTCCATTTCTGTTACCCATTGAACAGCTTCACAATCTTTTCACTGATAATTGTTTGTTATAGTCAACCCATCGACTTCCATTCGTGTTTCACGTGAAATATGAACACTGATTGCCTGTTTGAGTCTGATATCTCAATCCTAGAAGGAAATGAGAGTCAATGATCATCCTGAGATGGAGAATTTTCTGTTGCATGCTATAATTAGAAGTTAATGGTTTCTTCACGGTACACAAAACACAAACCTTTTAGCAAAGAGATAAGACTGAATTGCCCATTATTATTTTTCTCATTATCTATAAATTATGATAACTGACACTTCCTGAAATTAAGCATATCTATGGTAAAAATGTCCATAGTGATAGCAACTGGTGTTATGCTATTCAGAGCATTTTGCGGTTCATAAACATCGGTTACTGAAGTAATCATCACTGTGATCAGCCATATTGTGAGAGAATACATTTTTACATTCACGTCATAAATCTGATTAATAAAATTAAACTGTGATTCTGAAA
This sequence comes from Gymnothorax reevesii, assembly GCA_029721435.1. NCBI lineage: Eukaryota > Metazoa > Chordata > Actinopteri > Anguilliformes > Muraenidae > Gymnothorax > Gymnothorax reevesii. Next base: position 60,488,246 of record CM056587.1, on the reverse strand, counting down.
ATATAACCAGTTCCTCTTCATAAGGACATTCAGTGACATAAAACACTAATAAAATGTTACATCGAATATCTGGAAGTCTATTAATTGCAGCACAGTGATCATTCACAAAAAAATAAATAAATAAATAACTGTGTCCTGCAAATGTAAAAAATATACATGATCATTTAAGTTCAACTTAGAGGATATTAAACACAGGCATAGCACAGGCATATCAATGGTGACATTTTATGGTTGTGTTCTAAGCAAATTATTGATCCTTGGAAACTAACATGACGTATCCATTGTCCTACAGAACACTGGGGTCACATTACTATTTTTACATTCATACATCACAAATACATGGCAGAGGGACAGCTCTTGTTTTGCTCAGCATTGCATATTTGTGCATTTACTGTAACGGAGCTATTTTCAGCTCTATACGGAACCGGCTGCAGAGCTGAGTGCAGTTGTGCCTCGTTCAGTCATTTGGTGAATCAAGCTCTATTGAAACGCAGTGCTGGCTAAATAACTAGAAATGCCAGAGGGAGTTGAGCTAAAGCACGATTCAGGCTGTGGCATCTCAGTAGACATCCCTGCATCACACGCGATCGGGTGCTGAATTCGAGGAGCCATTGTCTAACCAAGGAAGCTTGGTCCTCTGTTTTAGATAGCAGGCTTTCCTGTGACAAGATATCCATATGATAGACTTTGTAGAGTCCATTTACAATTCCTGATATAGCATCATACCACTTTTTATCACCTCTTGGCTGCGTCAACCGAATATATGCATTAGGTAAAAAAAAAAAAACATTTTATAAGTCCTCCAGTGGAGTGGAACACTCCCACTCTTGGTTTCAGGAGAATTTTGCAACAAATTATAATACTAACCCCCTCTCCACACACAGACTACAGTAATTTTCTATCCTTTGCTATATATTCACCATTTGGAGGACGAGTCTCATAAAACATGCCTGGAATCCTTTCAAATGATACTTCTACACAATTAATTAGCCAAGTGCCTTTTATTTCACAAATTGAATTCTAAAATGTTGGGCGTCCAAGGTAAAATGTCATTATTTATGTTTTCTTTTTTCATTTCATCTTTATTTAAATTGTTTTGTACTATTATCATATGAATTATTGAGTTTCCAAAGGGACCAGCTCCAATGAATTCAAGGTCTGCGTATCTTATAACAGAAAGGGAAGGAGAGAGAGACCTTACTAATGGAATGTAAGCTGAACAGTAATCTTGCCATGACGTGAGTACTGAAATGTGAATTATAATGGAAGTGTAAACAAAAGTTCAATCACTAGACGTAGGATTCTCAAGCAATAGCGCTTACCCAATCAGCGCCTTCGGTCTTCTCTATATCTGCTTCTGACGTGTTTCCTGTCTGCTGTTGCACAGATTCCGCATCGCCCACCACCTCCCCACCACCACCAACTTCTGACTCCGGGCTCTTCAGCATCTACTTCATCCGTGTGACCCTTCTGTCCAACGGGGGATGGCTTCGCCCCTGCCTGTTACCCAGGCAGATCAGCGCCCCACCTCGCTTGAGAGTCCTCGAGGACGGAGTCATCGCCAAATACTGAATTTCTTTCATGTCATTGCATCGTTAATAAATTTCCTTTCCTTAAATCTGAAGTCTTCGTGATTGAACTGACTGAATCAACTAAGTACATTAATCATGTAAAATACAACTGCATCAATATTTGTCATCTGAAGATGAGCAAAAATGACTTGAATCTAGTGAAGTGCAGTGTGGCACATTTTGTCAGAAACAGAGCCAACAAGGAGAATGAAACAGCTCACCCCAGTCATAAATGTTTATGTCAATAATTGTAAACACACATATGGCGTGTTTTGTCATTGCTGACAGAGTTTTGACTCATAATGCCAATTACTAACACACACGAACACACTGCATATGTTTCTGTGCAGACATTTGTGCAGACAACTTCCTCATGTTGGGGTCAAATATGAATGAGTATTCAAAATTTACCCAAATTTTACATCTCAGGACTAGTGTGAAAGAACAAACAATGCTATTGGATCAAGAGTGCAAATTTCAGGATTGGAATATAAATAATATGCGGCTCACTGGATAATTTCACAGAGGCAACCAACAGCTTGTGCAATAGTGAAACTACGCTTAGTTATCAAAAAACAGCATATACATTTTGCATCACAGTTTTGCAAGCACAAATATTGCATGTTTACCGTGACAAATCACCATTTGAGACTGTAGTTTTCATCAATCTATGACCTACATACGTCGTTTACTGAGAGCTGGGAGACCAGAATGTACACAAACAAGTTCATTTACAGCCAATGCAGTGACTGTAGTCTAAACATCTACTGTAAAGCACACCCTTTCAGACTTTGGCTGCTGCAGGTATAATTTATGTATTTTAGCAAGTATCACATGCACTTTGTGTATTAAATGACATGTATTTGTACTTTCACATTTGTTTTGTTGTTTATTTTCCTGGTAAAGACAACTCTGCAGAATGCCTCCAAGACAAGCTGGTGAGAAGCATAAAAAAGTACTAGTATATATTTGCGTTTATAATAATAATAATTAAGATAAACTATATATTGAAATATTACATTGGAATAATCTATTTGTTATTATAAATATGTGTCAATGTGCACCAGTCTTTGACATTTTTATTGCCATTTAAATCATGATTCCCCTGCCTTAGTCAATAGCTGTGAAATAATTAATGTTGGGTTTGCAATTTACATTTCCTCATTTTCCCATTAAGCCGGTCCATACTGATTAAACCAGCTCAAATTAATGTTATGGTTTGTCTCTCACTAAATTGATGTTAATTGTTAATGTTAAATGATGTAAAATAGTCATGCCCAGTAATAGGATGGGGCACTAATCCCATTGTAAAGGTAGAAAACTCTGAGCTATATTTAATATCTACTTCTGCTACTGTGTAGAAACTGGAGCATAATGCACTTGCAGCTCATTTTACTCAGCAGTTTTATTTAGAATGTGATGCCCTACATGTGTACACCTCATGCACATATGCTTTCCCCAAGAGCATAAGATTAATACGCCTTCTGAATTTTATTTTGCCTATGGAAGCCAATATGCACTAACATACATTAGAAAGGTACTGGCGCGCAGTCTGTGCTGTAGTGAGGACGTCAGGTGCGCTTTAGTTTGCGCTGGAATGATCAGTGAAAGCAAAGGGGAAACAGCGGTGACAGACATGTCAGTAAAATCGAAATCATTGTAGAATACCGTTTACTGCACAACACAATCTCGATGATTCAGTGAGCTCGAGCAATGTGAGTCCAGTAAAAACAACACGCACTGTATTGGAGTCGATTTTATACTAAGCATGTCATCGAATGTGGTAAAAGAAATAAAATGCGTTAGCGATCAACCCCACTCATTTGGTTGGTACTACCCACCTCCCCTCTTGACTGGTTTTAGCTATTTCATATACTGAATCTAGTATAACAGGAACTGAATGTAAAATATATTTTGTTTTTTCCTTTTTTAAAATATATTTTGAATATCCAGTATATTGTAGGTTTCGGTAGAGGAAAATTAATGGTTCTTATGATTAAGACGACAGACCCAGATACCTGCAGGAGGCAAAAATGAATTAGTGAGTCTCTAAGGAGGCCATACTGAAGCTTTTTTTTTTTGTGGTAAATATTCTCTTGCTCTGGGGAGTGGTGACATTAGTGTTTCGGCTGATGAATTATTGTTTCTATAATGAGAGTTGACAAGCTCTTATCATTAATATGCACTTCCAGTCCGCAGAGTGTATTTGGGAACTTTTCTCATGCTACGGAGTCCCTCAATTGTTCAGTGTTTCCATAGACGGGATTGATTTTAGTGTCTGCTTTTAAAGGTAAAAATGAGGTAGCAGTCACTTTGCGCTGTGAAGTTAAATAATGGCAGGAGCTTTCAGCAGTCTACTGGGAGAGTTACAGTAATAAATTTAAACACTGGCTCTGATATTCAGTCGACTAAGACCATTGTTTGGCCAATTATATCCATCCCTCCATTAATTAGGTGAAATAGGATCTCAGAGAAAAGCATATAAAGATATGACAGCGAAACCAGCAAAAGCACTCAGAACACCGCAGATATTGATATCTAATCAGACAAAGAGAAGTAAAAGGGATCGAAGGCTAACACAGAATTGGAGCATAGAGGTAGTTCAGACAGGCCACAAAGTTACACTCGGCTCTCAATCCCAGCTATATTACCTGGTATATTCAGTCTTAAGAAGCTAATCTCAATCCAGACCAATTCATCTGATGGACCAACTGATTTCCTTGTAGGCATCCAACTGGCAAATCTCTGAAAGGTGCCTAATTAACCCCCGAAACCTTAACCGTAAACACTTAAGTTGTCTCTTAAAGGAGCTGTGTCGCAAATCTGCTCATGCTTAGAACTTTGAGAACTGTTCAGCCTAACAAGAGGCCAAACAAAGTGAGTCTGCTCGACCCCAAGTCAAAATCTGATTTCATCAGTGTAAATCTGTTTTCATTTTGCATTGTATTTATATATTTTTATCACTCAGACATTGTGCATTTTATATTAAGAGGTTAACTATGGAACCTTGAGGATTCAAAGCTAGCTGAAGGACATGAAGAATGCACGAACAAGCCTCTCCATAGAAATAGCTGTTTTGCAAGAAAATATGGTTCATTTTTTTCCAGCATTTGTTGAGCAAGTGCTGGTTCACTGGCACAAGTCTGCGGCACAATCCTGTGCAAACATGGTGCAAATAATCGGGATTTCATGTCGCCCAAAGACAAAGTCAAAGTCAAAATGTGGATGAAATCCAATGTACAGAGGCCATAAAAACACTGCGGCCAAAACAAAGCACAGGAAATTACCGCTAAAGATGTGCCTTGGTCTGCTGACCTGCTCATTTCTGCAGTTTTGCGATGGAAATTTCCAGTAAAGTCTCCCGTAAAACTATGATTAATGCAGGCTGGCAGTTTTCACGTGCGCTCATGATTTGCATCTGTCAAACCCAAGCATGCGCAGTAATTGTGAAATGACTTTTTTAAGCAGGCTTAATGTCTGTTAATTTTCTTATATTGTTGGACAATGTCACATACATATTCTGTATCTGCTGGTTGCAGCGCTCTCTTTGAGGCTACATCCCACTTATATTGAGGGGAAAATTTAATCCCAGGATGCCATGTTTTCATGTCTACAGCATTACATCAAATAGTAAATATCTAGATCTTGTACACCATTTTATAGACATTCCCCTGTAATGCAATGGGTCATACTTGGGATCGTTGGAAACCTTGGAATATCTGCTCCAATTTAACAGCCTGAAGTTTCACAGGTTTGAGTACAGCAGCTGCATTTGAGAGACTCACGTGTGGGTCTGTAGGTTTCATGGAGTCAAGCTACTTTAGAATGCTCCCTGCTCCCTCCTCTGCGAGCGCGTCTCCACCCACCTCCACCCCAGCTCCTCCCTCCCCTGCTGTGTCTGACTAATCAATGTCATCTGTTGTCACTGATGCCGGCTGTTTTCTGTTCCCGATGGAGCCTCTGCTGCTGCCCCCGCTGCCTTGGGCTTTCCATGTATGCATGAGGAAGGGCACGGAGGTCCCAGAACAGGGCCGCAGGTTCAATAACTTTCTGCGATTGGTGATAAAAGTTCTTCTTTGACTAGTCATCCTGACTGAAATAAGTCAGAACTTGACACGGCAGACTAAACACTCGAGCGGAATCAAAGACTTTAATCTGTGAAAAGGATGATAGAAATGAAGCCATTTCAGAGGTTGAACCAAATTCATTTGTGAAAAATTGGAATTAAAGATAAATACTGAGAGAAAAGGGGACAAAATGAAGGATTAACTAAAGGGCATATATTGATACATAAATAACACCAAGTTGGTTTCATGGACAGAATTCGAGTGCTTTAGTCTTGTAACAGCAACTCACGTACTCGTGTATAAATACTGTGTATAGATATATAAATATTGTGTGTGTGTGTGTGTGTGTGTGTGTTTTTTTTTTTTTTATAAATCCAGTGAGGTCTCTATATTCTACATGTTTTCAGCAGATGAAGACCACAGAATTATGTTGTACTTCCTGGGTGCAGGACATCCGGACTCAAGCGTTGTAGCAGCTGACAGGCTCTGCTATAGCCAGTCCAGGGTGTGCGAAGGAGTCACCTGATGTGCCCAAGGCCCTCGCATGAATACTCACATCTTGTGACATATTTCCAAGGAGCATAAGGTGGTGTGGTGCCAAAAACAGTCACTCACCTATAGGCAAGAAAACCTCTTTTGTTATCTGATCATTTCTCACCATTTAGATGATTATTTTCCTTTTTGCTTTCTTTCGCTCTTGTCTACGCCTCCACACAGATTGTATTTGTGCATTGTAATACATATCAAGCAGAATAAACTTACAGCAACATCAAAATTCACCCGCAGCCTTAAAAGTGAGTTTTTGTCTCAACTACATGTGAGTTCACTCAACTTGAGAATGAACTTTTTTCAGCTCACAATTGGTCAAGACGATGGTTAACCTTTAGTTTCACTTTTTAAAACTTGACTTCACCGAATGAACTTGACTTCGATACCTAAAACTTTTCATGAAAGGTGGGGTTAAAGAAAAGACATTTATAAGTTCACGTAACTTAATGGCGCCATCGTGCTTTACAGCATAACCTTCCGAGCTTCAGAATTGCAAATTAAAAGTCCTGCATGGGGCATTTTTATTACTTATTTTGTATCAGAGCTTTCTGAATAGACATGACTTAAGAACAACCACTAGCATGTATGACAATATGTCAGGTTTGAAAAGCAGAGCAACACAGAGGCTTCATTGGGTTTGCCGGCTGATTGTAAAGGTTGCTTACCGCTCAATTCATTGCCTTTCTCTTTCAGTGCTGACAGCAGCGGGGAGCCGCTATAAAATTAAGATGTTAAACCTTCGCTCAGCCTCAGAATATGAGTTTAGCTCCCCCTCTCCGAAAATGAAACCCAGCTCCTTAAATCATTAATTATGCCGCATTCCCCAAATCCTTTAATCATTCAAGTGATTTTGTTTTAATTGGATATTTAATGAGGAGTATTACATAAGCTTATGCAGCAACCTTGCTGCTCTTATAGCGACCTCTTTAATTAGACTGAGACTCAAAACCCTCCCTTCGCGCAACCCAAAGCAGGCTCTGCAATACTGTTCAATGAAATGGAGCAGGGGTTAAAAAAAGCCGTGTACTGCAGTTTTGTGCAATAATACTGTCATGAAAATCGCTCAGAGTCATTGTGGGCCGCTAACTGTTCCTGATGGGATGGATGACATCTTCACTGACTGACAGATTGTTCCCTGTGTACCTTTTTTTCCCCACTAAAACTCTCCAGCTGACTTAACGATTAATTGGTTTGTCGGCTACCAGGAAGACAAATGAGTGACTAGTGGAAGAGAGTCAGCAGAAATTGCAATTGATTGCGTATTTGTTGGCAGAGTTACAAAGGATTCTTATTACATAGATAGGAAGTTAAGATTCCTGCATTACTCTGTGGTGGTACTAAACATTGAGCGCAGTTGATTTGCTAAAAATATTTAGGCTGCTTCAATGCCTCATAATTACGATAAGCACATATTGTGCCTTGGATTTTAATCAATTTCTTCTGCTACCACTGAATCTCCAGTGAATTAATGTTTCTCTTTGATGTTAGAGGGATAGGCAACGTAGCGCTTTAATGAAGAAAACCGCAAAATCTATGAATGTGTCGCTTTTCAGCTCACGAATAAACAGGTTCATTTCTTTTGAAGTTGAAAAAATTATCCTGTCACTGGGTAAGAGTGATCTTGCTGACATCCCCAGCAGTAAATACCAATCTCCTGCACAGCTAAGGAATGCAACTTCTTTTGCTAAACAGAATGAACTACTAGACCCCATAACACGGACTAGCGCCTGCGGTACTCATACCTTGTGGTCCGTGACTGCCCTTCGCCCACTGCATGTTAGCCGTGAGCTATTTGTTATGGGTCATAGCTTTCCCAGAATGCCTCTACACAGGAAACGCAAAATAGACTGAACATTTGGACGCCAGCTAAGCCAGGTTCGGAAAGGGTCCAGTTTCACACGTGTTACGTGCAGCTCTCTGCTAACCACGAGGTTTCTTTTTCTGATTTGCACTATTCAGCCACATTTCCCTCAGATCAATGGGATGGTGAGACGTGTGATTGTTTAAATACATTAACTAATGAATGAACAAACGAGAGATACTCAGAGTGTAAACGTCCGCCAAGGCAGCACAGTCGAAATCTCGCTGAGTGAACTTGGGTCATAAGAAATTTAAGGAACCGGCAACACAGTATTTTGAGATGGTTGCTGTAGTGGCCATATTCTGATCGCGGTCAGAATCAATACGGTCCATCCGCGACGCAATAGCAACCTACCCACAAAATTTCATTGATTACTCAATATGAATGGATATCTTGGACACAAACAGACAGACAGGCAGACATTGCAACCCCGGCAAAAATATAAAATCTTCTTGGTAGAGGTAAAAAATGACAGGCTGGATGAAAAAAAAAAAAACAAGTGTATAAATGATTGCATTCAGGCCATCTAGTAAGTATTTGGCACAGCGCAATATTTTAACTTCATCAGCTTGGAAGTCTCTGCATCCGTTTCACGGTCCATTTTTTTCTTTTTTCAGTTTGCAACTTCATGTGAAAAATTTCTCCTGATATCCTCAGATCATTTTTACGTTTGTCATTTACATTTAAGTCACCTTGTTGGAAAGAACTCGACCTGAAAATTGAACAAAAACTGTAGTTAATGATTCATTAGTATTGATTATTTAATTTGTATCATTGGCATGCTGCTCACAGTATTATTTCACAGCGAAGCTCTGTTGTCAGTGTTGTCTCAAACACTTCCACGAGCCCGATCACCCAGTAGATCTTTGTAGTTTCTGCATCTTCCGTTAAAAAAATAAAATAAAAAAATAAGTTTGACATGTGATGTTGAATCACTCCCTAAGGTTTATAATAGCATCCAATGGCTCTGGCTGTGCTGGCCATAATGATGGATTGTGACCCAATGCATTCCCTGGCATATAAAGCTCTTCTGCCAAAGCAATAGTTTCAGTCCATTTGGCTGTTAAAGTTTCATTAGAAAAGAAATGGTTGTATAATATCTTTGCTCATTGTGCAACTTCTCACGTTCCACAACTCAAATTCTGTACTTGAGAAATCCATTTTTTTTCTCTGAACAGAAATGTTACAGATCAAATAAACTTCATACTCAAAGCTGCTCAAATGAATTGATGACTATTATCCTTCCTAGGATAATTCAACATACCTTAATACCTGCTTTCAAGAAGGAAATGGCCTCAGTGCAATATTTGCCCTCAACTTGAAGTAGATAAATGCTAAATAAATGAAAAACAGTTTTGTGAGGAAGTTTTTGAATGGTTGAATAAAGCAAGTGGCTTTAGTCGAAAGGAAAAGGAAACTTTCACAACTAATTGGATTAAAACATTGACTTGACACAATGCAAACTGATTTCAGTCAGAATTTGTTCCGAGTGATGTGCAAATGACAGCATGTGGTCACTCTTCTTGACCATTCACTGCTTAATTTGACCAGAGGGAGAAAAAACAAATATATATATATATTAAGTATTAAAGATATTTTCTTTGTCCCCACCATTGGTATCTTAAAAAGGAGGAAAAAGAAAGAAAAAGAGAAACTGTTGGTAACAGTTTTTATGTGGGCCTTCGTTGCCAGCCTCCACTCGACTGCGCGGGTCTCCCTATTGAGCACTGGTGGGCTCTGAGGCGCAGCTGTGTTCCCTCGTGCCTTTCCCCCTCAGGCCCGCCTCGCCTTGTGACTTGCAGGTAGCGGGAACTGTCCATGGTCCTGCAAGTCTAGGGAGTGCTGTACAGACGTCGGCTATCCGTTCGCTGTCTGGGGTGCTGAAGATCCGTGCTGTGCCATTGCCGAAAAGGAGGGGAATTCGTTGTTGTGGGCCAGCAGATTTAGCTGAGGGATGTGGCCATGCCCCAGTTTGCCACAATATTGTACCTTTTGCTGGTAATATGCTAGAAAATATCTATTTTTGCCAATTTTGATTGCATTTTCAGTGGATCTAATCCTAATTCCTAAAAAAAATGCATTTCTGTAGAGAGCTTCTATTATAGAAAATTTAATTTCCCATGCCATCGTTTGGTGACTTGCAAGACTTTTGTCAGTATTGACTTGGGTACTATCATATGCATAAATTTTATAATTTTTTATCCAAAAGTATTATGGAGTTGAGGGTTTTTCACTTGCCATGACATATTTAACTTTATCAAGATAAAACTAGGATAAGGGACGTAACCCCCTGAAATAACTGAAAGTGACCTTACATGCAACATGCCCTGAACAAATTCTATGATCTAATATGCAATGTTATTAGCAACCTGTGTAGTTTATGCAAGGCTGTGCTTGTGGAGTAACATCCTTGTTAGACCCAGGAAAAGTATATTTAATTACTATAAGCAAGCTGACAAATTGACTGCTTCAGTCCATTATCAAGTCCGCACTGTCAGGCATTTATATGAATTGTTTACCTCACGGCCAGCTTTGAGACATCGCGTTTAAAGGCAACAAAGAACTGTCTCAAACCCTCCACATTAGAATGATTCGATCCATATTGACAGACTTGAGATCTGAATGTGAAATTTTGTCGCAAGAAATGACCCAGCTTGCCCTCATGCCAGTAAAAGCAGGTAAATTAACTTAGAACATTCCCAGAATCTGTTAAGTGTGCCACAAATACAGGCGCAATATCGGCTTCTCATATTTTATTTATTTTTAATCATTTGAAATAATGATGTAAGTTTGAATCCTTTAAATGGCAATTCATGTCCAGTTTTGTCACTACATTGCCACCAAAAAAGACAATGTTGTTGATTGAGAGTGTTAATTGCATTAATAAGTTGTAATCAGAAGGTGTGGCTCTTATGTGTTCTTGTATTGATGTACGACACAGTTGAAATCCTTCAGTTTTCAAGCCAGAGGCCATTTTTCATGACATTTCATTCTGCACGTTGTAATGTGTTTCTTGTTCCGCTAACAGTGAGGTCTTACTGTGCAGCAGGGTTTCCCCTGACGGTTTAGAGGAGCGAAGGCGTTCCTCCCCTGACACCGAGGGAAAGCCCAAAATAGACATTCTTCACTCTGAGAGAATTGCACCTGAGAGTGTTTTTGTTTTACTGCTTTTGATTTGCTCTTTGTATTCACCCAGGATCATTCAGACAAGTGTGCCTGATGCTTATTGAATGTTGCACGTATCTATAATTTCAGTACTGCATGAATTGTAGAGTACGACATGTAAAAACACTGAATAGCAGCAGTTATACTTGCATATTTTTAGCATGTATAAAGGACCTGGGAAGAAAGCAAGGCCACACAAGTGTGCATCAATTTCATGAGACATTAGCCCTCTTACTCTCCCCAAACTTTCTACTTTCTATCATTTTGCAAAACACTACATTTCTGCGGCCTAAAACAATGAAATGTATGAAATAGCTACCTCAGCACTCACAAGCACCTGTCTGCATTTATTTATTTTGTGTACTAGTTTATTTGTTTGTATTGCACAGTATTGCTTCATAATGACATCACCAAAAGTTTCCAAAAGTAACCCTGTGATTTCATAGAAGAAGCCAATCTATGGCTTTTGGTAAGGAAAAATAATTCTGCAAGCTTTACAGTTTGCTGGGGCAAAAGTATGCATGCAGCTAATTGAATGATCAATTTTGGTGATATAGAAAGCTGTGTCAATCAAAATTAGCTTTTTAATTGTCCTCTTAAATTTTGGTTAGTGATTATAATTAACAGCAGCTGGTGACTCCTCTGAGCTCATTTAAATGGGGCATGTTTGCTACCCTCATTAGACTCAGCTGTAAGTGCTGCACTGGGAAAGCCTAAAACGTGGTTACACTTGCCTTCTCAATGCGACTTCGCTCATCCAATCATCTCAATACATTAACTGTCAAGTCTTCACGCCCCGAGATCAAGCCTAGCTCACTTTGGGATCAGAGCACCTGGCCCGGCTCACACTGAGTTTGGATCTCTGTGTGGTATGGACAGCATATGGACGCAATCAAGAAAATTTACCGACCATAGATCTCGCGTCATCTCCCCGCAACTCAGGAATTCCTCTCCAGAGCGCATGAAGGGAGGGGAAGACATTCAGAGGTGGAAAAAAAAAAATCACGACTGGAGCTCAGCGGAGACTTGCTGTCTTATAGCACTGCGCTCTGACACTATAATGGAAGGTAACCATGACAGCAGTTGCAGAAATAAAGAAATATTTGAGAAAATCACTGACATTCCAGCACTGAGGAAAACAATAGCTGCGTAAATCACTTGTCTTTGTTGCTCTTCCCTCAACAAAGCACAGCTCAGTTTGGCCCTGCCAACATTACAAAATAAAAGAAAAATTGAGAAAGGAAGAGTTTTTCTCGCACCATGAGTCATTCTGGATGCAGTTTTTGCATGGCTGTATATCCGCATTGTAATATTTCCAATCATTTTCCGATCTGGCGGGTTGCATTGAAGTGTCAATTGTCTTAATATGATGATATGATGCATTGCAGGTGTACAGCAAACAGATGACAGCCATACAGTCAGTGCCAAAAATATTCATATATTGACAAAGTTGTTGTTTTTGGTATCTACCACAGCATATTGAAGATTGGAATACAACTTCAATTCCATAAGAGGACAGTTTGAAAATGCAAATAAAAATGGAATTAAGTGTTCTGCAAACAATTTTAGCCATATTGGTTGAAAACAGCATTAATGAAAATATTAACATTTTGATATTAACAACCTAAGCAATTCCAAATTTGAAATCCACAATGGGGGCTACATTAAAATTATCTTCAGGTGAAGACGTCTTCAGCGTAAAATGTCAATGAGAGGAACACAGTGTTCTTATCGCTCGGTCATGTGTATAGAGAGGTCCCAGTAACAGGAGATCACCTGCTAATGCTTGCCACCTTTTGGATGCTAATTAACAAGATTTATTTAAATTTCAATGATTTTAGTAGCTCAGTGGACATTTTATGTAAATCAAACATTGCTTTTACATTATTCACTTTTTATATGTTGCTTTATTCACCGTGGAGGACTTTTTTTTTTTTTTTTCAAAAATGTAAGTTATCAAAATATTTGTAAACTTGCGCGGAAGACTACAGAGGTGCTTGTAGGTGCTTAGCCCCAAATGTGGTTATACAAGTGAGTAAGACCATGGACCTAGATTTGCAGGGATTTCTTGTAGCTTGGGGTCAAGAAGCCTCAAAAACAATAGATGCCACCACTTCCATAACATGAAAGGAGTTGTATGATGGACTGGACCGAGTACAACAAGAAACACTGAGCGTTTTATTTCTCTAAGTTTATTCAAGATAAATGCTATGGTCAGATGATGACAGAACTAAAGTTTTTGGCCACAAAAAAAAAAAAAAAAAAGTGCAATAAGACACAATTAATGCCTCCGGTCAAATGTGGAGTAAAGCAATGAAGTCTGAGGTGTTTTACTGCCAGTGGTACAAGATCACTGGCTATGATCAACAGCATCACACATTGCAGCTCATCTTGGCAGAAAATATAGCTGTGTCCATTGAGAGAGACTTGATCTTAGGTGATCTTTGATGAAAGTTCTACCCCAGTCATAGATCAATATGGTATAACTTTTACCCACAGAATGGCACACAGAAATGGTTAAGAGCAATGGTTAAGAGCTCCTGAACAAGAAGGTATGCTCTATTCGATAGATGGGTATATCTCAAAGGCGAAAGTGGGTGCACTCCTGGCTTTTTTGATGGCTTTTTCGACTGATAGGTGTAAACTGACAGAACTATAAGAGATGTGTATACGCCTTTCTATATACTGCTGGTTATAGAGTACACTGCCTATATTCTACAATAGCCATATAAGTTCACAGATGTACGACTAAATCCCATTGAAAATTTGAGATGTGAACTGAAGACGGCTTTTTGGAAGAGCAAAACTGATGATATTGAAGGTGGAACGACTATTAGTTGATGTAAATGACCAGATATGGAGCTATGGCACTCTTTCCCCCACCACTATGACATCACGATTTCTGCTGCCCAATACCGAAATGGCTTTTGTGATTCCTCTGACTGTCCTTGCAGGTGCCAGCTTTGTGCTACCAATTCTTACACACTTGGTTGACTGTGTCCCGCTCATGGGATTCATGAGAGAATATACAGTAAGTATATGGGGGGGGATCAGATCATGTAAAGCAGTTCAGTGATGGAGCATGAGAAACTACTCTCATGTGACTCCATGCCCGCAGGCAGTGCGGGGATTTGTGAGGTCCATCAGGGGTCGCTGATCCTCATTTCGGGTTTGACTAAACTAATGCTCAGTCACACAAGTGATAGAATGAACACTTACTGAAGTTGTCTGGTCATACAAGTACCTTGATCATTGCAGTTTTCATTTGCAACCTAACCCATTAAAATGGATTTTGCACAATATGCAAAACATTTGGAAACCTGTCACCTGCTGAAAGTATTTGAAAAAAAAATAAAAATTATATGGGACGTTTGCTCTGTGTCATTTAGAAAAACAAAACATGCTTTAATGTTTTTTGATTAGAACCATTAGAAAATTTTAAAATCATCTCAAGGGCTCCTAACCCATTTTCTGAGACCAACTTTAGACCCCACCCCACTCCACTCGACCCCACATACTCACAAAAAATTGCCAATCACATAAAATGCTCGTATTCACATTGATGCGCGCGCACACACAGAGACGTACACATGTAGCCTACGCTCACAGCCCCAACACATATAGATGTCATGTGGAAATCTCCACTTTAATGCTGGCTTCAGTGCCAGCCATTTCTATCCCTGCAATGATTTCTTGTTAAAAACTCTGAGCTGCATCCATTTCTAAAATCCAACTCTTTATAAAAGGTCATGTTAAACAAGACCCCATTACCCCGGCTATTCGGAAACCTACAGCCCTCAGCGTAATTACCGCTCGCATAAATCACCTGAACGCCGGGTACATCAACCCATTGAGTAAACATTAGACGCATTTTCTCCTCTTAAGGTTCTCTGCTTTGCCCTGACTTCACCTTCCCCATCAGTATTCAGGCCTTCTCTACACCCTGTGTTTCTCCAGGTCTCACAACAAAGTGTGCATTTATTCTCTCAAAAACAGCAAATAGGATTCACAAAGCCTGCCCTGCACATCACTTCAGTCTTCGCTCAACAATTAGCCAAAAAGAATAGTTGACATCATAAAAACCTTCGGGGAAATCCTGGGGCTGCACTCTTCCATCAGTGAATGCAAATTTCCCACCTAAGCAACAGACAAGAAAGCTTATATACACAGACATAACAAGGGTACAATGAGGATCAGGTGTCGGAGTGAAACAATTAGCATAAAGAAGCAGGTGTCAGTAATAATGTGCACAACAAGCAATGAATCAAACAATAAACGGAACGCGACATGGGACAAAATACACACGGAACAAAGCACACAGAACAAAGACTACACAGTAAAAAAATGGAGCGTCAATATTGCAGTGTAAACCTATTTTCCTCTGGATAGAGTAGTTATAGCACTATGCAGAGTGAAATCGTCTAAATGGAAGTGTCAAAAGTGAGAGTTAATTCCCACTTCCACACAAGGACAAAATCTACTCTACAGGGTGATGATTCCCTATAGTGTTAAATATTTTTACACAGCTCATTGTTAATTTTGACACAAAATAGAGTAAAATTAACTCTAAAAATCTTACACTGGCTATAGAGTATATTTTACACTGATTTTGAGTGGGACCAAATGTTATCTGACAGAGAGTTAAATTCAACTCTTAAAGAGTAAAATTGACACTATGATTTTTACTGTGTAGTGTTATGTGATTCAGGACGAGACATTACTTATTATGCTTCTGACTCTTTACCGACTGTTTCCATGAATATTTACAAAAGTACTAGTAGAACTAGCAGTAATAGTCGTAGTAGTAGTATTGAGGTGGAAATTTAAGACTACAACTACACATGATATGCTTTGTATGACTGAATGACCACATTACGTAAACTCATCCAGTTCAACATTAAATGGCGGGTGTGTTAACATTGTGGACAGAAATTGCTTAGTGTAGCTTTAACATTAAGCATTTTGGATTTACCGTTCGCATTTAGATTTAACTTTTTACTATTCAGATTTAATATTTAAATTTAACATTGACAATTTAAATTTAACATGAACATTTCACATTAAGTGTGTAGATTTAATATTGACATCACATTCAGTGTAGTTTATTTAGGAGAAAAGTAAAAATGACAAAGTTCACAAATGTTGCTGTAAATCTGGCAAACTTTGCAATCCGTGCCCCATACGAGTCGACGTTGACAGATTTATCCAAACCGATTTTATACCAAATGCTTACAGTATCTCATATGGCATCCAGCTAGACAAAACTGGATTTCTTATTGATTGGGTTTCTCTGATATTAGATTCTTATCCTTTTTTTTTTCCATGAGCGTTTGTCACCCTGTCAGTACCTGTAATCTTAGAGAAGAAAATGACGGTGATTCAGTCCTGTGAGGTGGGGGGAGGGGAGCAGCGAACAGGGTCAGGGGTTTCCCGGTTTATGAGGTGTAAAAGTAGCGTGATGTATGAGTACACCGTTTGGGCTGGTGGACACCCCTCTATCACATGGCCAGTACACGCAATCCATCATTTTTAAAGTGCAGCGCCTTCGGAGAAGACATGGGGCCTTGTTAATGGCCTTGTGCCCCTCGGTCAGGGACTAAACCCTCTGAACCCAGTGCTTCGTGGTAAGAGGCGGACTGAGTTCTCCATCCCAAGAATTCCAACACATTTGTGAATAACAACTGAACCATCCATGATTTCACAGGATAGAAAATACCCTGAAAATTTCCACACACTTTAAGAAAGAGCACCACCCCAGTTTGAGTTCAGGGTCTAGGATGCATTTAGATTTTATTACTGAATTCATTACTGTCCCTATTGGTATCCCCTTATATCTCAGTGATATTTCTGTCATACATTTTCTTCTGATATGATCATCATCATGCTTACACAAATTTCAAATGTTAATAGGGTAATAGTCATGATGTCATTAATAACCACATGGAATCTGATAATTTTATTCCAAAAGAGCCTTGACAATATTACCTTTTTGTATAGAGTAAAATTGCAAATTGGTTCTCTGACCCTTTTTGGGTTTGGGCAATATAGGCTATCAGTTAACGCATATCCAAAAAAAAAAAAAAAAAAAAAAAAAATATATATATATATATATATATATATATATATATATATATATATAATCATCCTCATTAGGATTATATCCTAATTCACATGAAGTTGAATGTCATTTCCATTCTCTTGGCGCAAAAGGCATTGGTATTAAATTGAAATGTTCCATAAGGTCAGACAGAGGGGGAGATGCTGGGTCTGTAAAAGTAAGAATTGAATGAAGCTGAGTGGTGGGGACTATAACGCTGATACATGAGCATGACGGATCAAGCCAAGCAATCATAAAACATAACAAATAAACAAAATTATATTTTTGGTGTGTTTTCATTATCCACGATGTGCTCATCATACTCTGCTACAATGTCCAGAATGGTTGCATTGACTCAAAAAGATGTGTTGATATGATCCTCAACAGATACGCCTGATACTATACACAGGAACAAATGGAAATCACGACACACTAATTTATTTCACTCAGGCACAATGTTTGCCTGCTGAGTAACCAGCGCAGCAAAGTTTGACCAGGTTGCCACTCACAGTGAGTGTTGTCATGCTGCGCGCATCACATTTGCCTTGCTCGAGGAATGATTGACAGGACACTCATGAATACCACATTAAGCCATGGAGAACACAAACACTCACACACCATCACAGCCACAGTGCAGTATTTCTAACGGTACAATGGCGCTATAGCAGTTAGAAAGGAGAGGACAGAATTTAATGTTCTCAGTAGCAACAAATCCACTCTGCCAGCAAAGTAATGTAAACTGTCCTACCAGAGGAAATTCTTCAGTGTCTGTAAGCATTTTATTATTTCCGTAAGCAGGGAAGTGATTGCGTAAATGACATGATTAAGGCGCTTATTTAATGTTAATTGTTACGAAGAACAGTATCCCAGGGTTGATATGTTTTTTTTTGTTGTTTTTTTTTGCTCAAAATTTACAAGATTCTTTCAGTGCAGGCGTGCAGAATTTTTCAGCCGCATCCTTTTAAAAAACATGTTTGCATTCTAGCTGCGCTTCAGCAGCTTAGCTTATGTGCCACAGGGGCGATGTGCGATGAGCACTGCTATCCCAAACCCTCATCGGTACTGCTGCGATTCTGACAGTCTGAACATCAACCCATTTGCCTCTCTGAACATTGACAGAGTCAGGAGTCCTTCTAGACTTTTCTTAGTTTATTTCACCATTTACTTGTGCCCTGCAAATACACCATATTTAAATACCATTAACAACACTAGCCCTGTTTCCAAGCCCTGTAATTGGTTCATGTTTTATTAACACAAATCGTTGTGGGCAAATAAATTGTGAGTTATGATTGCTCATGATGGTTTAAGAGGCACCCACGCTACTAATACCTCAGGCCGGACCTCCCTATCATGCATAATAGTCGAGGCGGCTTTTAGATTTTCAGGAGCCCGGGGCTAACAATGCCTTAGGGTCCCCTTCAGATCCCTGTCATTGCACTGACACATTAATTATGAAAGAGAAATTAACACCTTTAGATACTGAGTTAACATCATTGTATTATAAAGCGAGTCAGATTAACACACGACAGAGTGCACGAGAGAGATTGGTTTAGAGTTCCCAAACAACTGTGCACTATGAAATTCATTTATTTATTTTTTTGATTTATTTGTGATAAAGCATTGCAAAGTCAAAGAGACAAAGGGCCCAAGATGTCCATGGAATTTCATGCAAACTGGTTTCAGCTGCCCTTTTCAGTGACCTTTATGTAGAAATTTGATAAAGCAGTTAGCATTTTGGAAAACTGGAGCATCAAGCTGACATGTGTATCAAGGAAACAATCATGAAATAACTCAGTCAATATTCACCTGTGTGTAGCACTTAGTGAACCGCGGCTTTGAATTTTTATTGTTGCCAACCAAAAAAAACACATATTCACTCAAATTAAATTGGTTCAATTATCAATTGAGTAAATTATATAATTTATACTGTATTTCAAAAACTTGTGTCCTCTGCTCCTCTGCTCACTTTCGTTAAATTACTTGCTGGTTTGAATCAATTTGGGGAACGGCTGATTTTCATAGTAGTCTACTGTGATGGCTGTTAAATAAACTCAGCCATACTAATGATGTCGATGTCGTGTTAGTGATGTTGATGTTAGCGGAACTTAACAATGGTGGCACCCTAGTTACAAAGCAAAACTTAGCTCTCAATTTTTTCCCTTGAACTGCACCTGAATAACCCCTGTATTTATTACTTTCATGTATACACCTGCTTTAGTTTTAGTTCCCCTTTAAAAACCAATAACAGTTTATTTACAGTTTATAGGCAAATATGAAAATAAATTGTTGGCATATATCTCTGATGCATTTTATAAACGGAATTACTGGCTGACATTTCATTACACTAACACAAATCTGCGTGTCAAGACAAACGGCCGTGCTTAAAGTAAAGAAATGGGATCAGGAGTGCAAGTGCTCTTGAAGGTTCCACAGAACTGCATCGTAAAACCATCCGTCGCCATGTTAATCAAGCCAGACTGATTGGTTTGACAGGGTCACTGTCCTTACGCAGCCAATGTCAGAGGTGAGTACTGCTGGACTTGAATTACGAGGCCGTTTGATTTCATCGCCTACCGCGACGAGTCTAAAGGTCTTTCACCACAGGAATCGCCCCCTACGGACAGCACATCTGAGCCTTACATATGACAAGAAACCATGAAGTTACAATTACTGCTGACTTTCAAGGGCTATCTTGAATAATCACGTCATTCTGCATCTCCTACCTACTAAGACCTGACTCGGACACCCTCCCAGCACCAGTGAACCTGCATAGATGGGGTATAGGGATGGCCCGCAGTGCAGGCTATTTCGGTAGAATGGTTTCACGACGTACGTCTTTTCAGAGTGGGTGACCCAAGGAAGATGCAGGTGGGGTCATGACAAAGTACTGACTGTGCTATCCAATGATCTGAAGCAGGCGACGAACGGGAAACGTCAAAATCAAGAACAAGCTGTCTCCTGTTATAACCTTCTTCAGGAAAAGAGCAAGGTCAATGACCTTATTGAATCCAAGGCAAGTCTGCTGGGAACAGCCGAAATGTAGGAGCTAAGGTTAGACCTTAAAAGGAGGCTCCAGTTTCCGGAGGTCATCCATACCACCTTGAGGCCCGATGCAGGCATGTTTTCCACTGAGTGAAAAAAGAGCATCCCAAGTGGAGCTGGCTGGGAGTAAAGCTGGGTTTACACATAGGCACGATGCGTTACGAATATCATTTTCCCGTCATTCGTGGCACATTCGTGACATTTGAAACGTGACTTAACGCATCTGAATAGGGTTCTTACCGTGTCGGTTCGTGACAGTCGTGATATTCGTTTTTGGCTGCCAAAAAATCTTCCACGATTGTCACAAATCACCCTCGATTCATGGAGTGCGCAACTGAGCGTGTCGATTTGTGGTGATTAGTGGTGATTCGTAATAGATTGTGACAGCATTCGTGGGGTGTTATTGATGGTTCTTTGAGCCCATACTGTCACATTCTGTACATTGCGGCCGAAAATAGCATCAACAGTGCATAATACAGTATGCTCTTCGGGGGTGGTAGACAGCAACTATTTTCACCGAATAAAATGCATAAGGAACGCAATTTTATAGCTGCTGTGATTTATTAAGCCAGTAGGTCCCAGAGGGTGGTGATGGGCGGCGAAAGGGCAGGAGCAACCAGTGTCAGGTGGAGATTTAGAGAGGAAACGCAGCGTGCAACAGTACGGGACAATATTTGTGACCATGTGTAATGATTTGTGATGATTCGCCAGTGATTCGTGTAATTAAGCGTAACGAGTGTTAACAGGTTGCGACAGTTTGTGATGGCACGTGACGCCTCTGCCCCGAATCCTCAAATTCACTTCAAATTCGTGATCCTCAGTCACAAATTTAGAATCGTGGCATTCGTGACTTGTCGTCGTTATGTGTAAACCCAGCATAAGGGAATGAGGAGGAACAGGACGGGTAAATAAGAGTCTCACCCTAATTTGATTCCTTTTTCCAGAAAGCTCCTCTCCCCACTATTCCCTTTTCATCCCACATTGACTCTGCTAATGTCATTATGGTGGGGATGGCTTCCGAATGCAAACTCCACGGCAAAAATCTTTCTCTTCAAAGTGAGAACTGCATGCAACCCTGTCCCCCTTTGCTCTAGTCAGTTTAACTTTTGGTGTCCAAATGTTCCATACTTTCTCCTTCTTTGGGAATGACATGAAAGCTGACACCATCTTTTTATATATTACTACATTGACCAACTATGGGCCTTTTTGCAATTCTTCAGTTTAAAAGTTTTACTATTGAAGCAGCTATTACTAAAACCCCATAAGTCACACTTGACTTGACTTGACTTGTGGGGTTTTAGTAATCAGTGCTTCATTTGTTGGCTTTATGTGGGGTATTGACTATACCAAAAAGAACAAGTCAAGTGTCACTGTCCACGAACAGCTCAATTTTTGTCATTACGGAAGTGCTTGGCGCATGCATATGGTGCGCGTCAGGATTGTAATACCACACACTTTTCTTTATTTCCTCTCATGCCTCACTGGAAAAGCAATAAAAATCAATTGATTCTTCAATTTGCAGCAAATACTGTACATACCTCAACTGTGCGTTTTTAATGGCGTGTATTTATGTGTAAGGTCTTATGAAGTTTATTTCGCTCATGAGCACACTCTTAATTTCTATGTGATGCATTAAATGTTCATCATAGGTATTTATTTTGTAATATAGAGTTCACTGTTATACTACATCGTGTCATGCAGTCTGCAGCTCTATTTGCGAGAGACTTTTGAGACGAAAAACTAAGGAAATATGGCCATGTCAATGAACTGCGATTAAATGACTCAAAGAAACATTCATTCATTCAACAGAGCAACGAGCGTGCTCCTAAGTGGCTCAAAAATGACTTCACAATGGGTCAAATCTTCAGAGCGATTCACAGAAGACTTGGGTAAGCCTCTCCACAAAGACTCAAGGGTGAGGTCGACCTTGTTGCGAAGCATGACGTTGTGCATCCTGAATGTGATTATCCACTGTGTCCACATTGATTGGTTGCTGGGAGGTCAATCTAAGTCTGCTGCTGATGACAGCCTATCAAGCTCATTCATTTTTGACAAGGACATGTCCGCAATGGTGAAGTGCATAATGTTTGATGATGATTAACGAATGATTAATGATGTTTTCTATTAAAATAAACACTTATCAAAATATTAACCAATGTTAACTAATAGACAGAATTGTTTTGCAGAGTAACATCACTGAAATTCATATTTTTGTAAAATTAAGCGCACATGCACTTTGTAAATAAATTTATGTAGAACTTGGTTGCAGCTGACATAAACCTCCCAAAAGAGAATTTTTTTTGAACTGGGAAAACCATGACTGATGTTGGGACCTTATCAGAAAACAAAATGGATGGAGAAACCTCTATCACTGGTATTATTCGTCAGCAAGAGGAAAAGAAAAAATATGAGGGAAATTTGGACCTGGCATTACATCGCAGGCAAAAAGAGACAAGTGAAATGATCCACTAAAGTCCTCTCCATGTATCAGTTTCCTTTAAAGCACATGTCCCCTATTGTTTTCTGTAAAATAAATAAAGTTCCTCACCAAAGGGTATCTCAATAATTACCTGTGTGATGTGCAGTATCTTGGCTTGGGTACACTAGTATCAGTATAACTGAGCTGGAGCACTGACACTGACGCGCTAATTGCCAATGAGCTTGATTTTCATTTAAGATTATAACAATGCTGTAATTTACAATTACAAAATAAGCACAAGCATTCCTTTGCCTTTACGTATGGAAATTTATCATCATTACCACCATCATAATAGCGCTGCCCTTACGACTGAGGCAATATCACTTTCAGCACTTGATATCATAATGTGTTTCACCCGATGGCAAAGCCGGTACTCCGCAGCAGCAATTAGGAATTTTTTCTTTATTGTTCTTGGCAACTTCAGAGACCTTTTAATTACTCTTAGTGATATGGAATCAGTGACACCAGATGCGGGAAAAGGGAATGAGGATTTTATTTAAACCAAAACAAAACAGGCACGAGGGCCAACAAAAAACTTGGCCCAAAGGGTTGCAAAAACAAACTAAGGTATGCTACTCAAAGCTATAAACAAAAATGCAAAATGGCAAAAAACAAAAGGCACTGGAAACTCCAGGCAAGAAGAACAAGAAAAATAAATAACCAGACTATATATATATATATATATATATATATATATATATATATATATATATATACACAAAAGAAAGGGCTAGGACAAGACTAGGGAACTTGACAAGAACTTGGCTAAACGAGACGCGACTAGAAACAAACTTGAGACACTGTCTGCCAGCCAACTTCCACCGCATCCAGATAAAGGCTTGGAAATCATGACATGAGGGGTAACACCTGGAGAGAGAGAAACAAGAGGCATGGCAGGATCAAGACATGGACAGAGATTGGATGACATGACCTGCTCATTAAGAGAATGAGCGTGCTCAGCTTAAGTACCAATTAAGTATGCAGTTTGGAAGCAAGCATGAATGTTAAGAACAGAAAAGCTCAGCAAGATCTTGAAATAGCAAAGCAGGAATCATGACAATAAACTCCCTGTCTAATTTAGTAATATTAGTAATGTGCCTATCTAAGAATTACACCAACCCAGTGAGTGTTAGTAAATGTTAGTAACTTAAAAACAGTTAATTGTCAATTAAGCTTAGAGAGCCCGCATCAGCACAGCACAGAAGGAAGGGGAAATACCAAAGCCAACCCAGAGCTCTGAAATGTGCAGCAACGAAGGCACGGGGCGGAACGCAGACAAGCGGTGGAGTGGCATGGCAGACCTGGCATGA
Source organism: Gymnothorax reevesii (assembly GCA_029721435.1). Taxonomy (NCBI): domain Eukaryota; kingdom Metazoa; phylum Chordata; class Actinopteri; order Anguilliformes; family Muraenidae; genus Gymnothorax; species Gymnothorax reevesii. The sequence goes on along the minus strand of CM056587.1, from coordinate 60,464,105 downwards.
AACAAAACATGGAAAAGTAAAAACATGGACATGGAACGTGAAATCCTGAAACAAGAAACTGTTAAAAACTATGACATGAACATGAACCTATGAAACTATGAAACTATGAAACTATGAAATCATGAGCAATACTGTTCTGGCCAAAGGCCAGAACCCCGGAACACAACAGTACCCCCCCCTTACAAAAGCGGCACCTGACGCTGACAATAAACACCAAGAACTAAAATACATGAAGCCGCACAAAACTAAATACAAATCCTACAAGACAAATAACTAACGAGAATACTAAAGACAAAAACCCTATGACACAAAACACCTAACCAAGAAACAATACCACAAGAAACACTAAACATAAACAAGATTACTTGGGGTCTCCAGCAAGCTGGGGCTAAGGCTTAGGCTATGGCAATGGGGTGATGGTTATGGCTTGAGGCTATGGTTTGGGGCTATGGCTATGGCTTGGGCTTGGACTTGGGACTATGGCTATGGCTAGGAACTATGGCTATGGCTATGGGCTATGGGGTTGGGGCTGTGGCAATGGCTTGGGACTGTGGCTTGGGCTTGGGGCTATGGCTTGGGGTGTGACTGGTGGTAGTCACGGATGAGATTTTTGTCTAGAATGTGCCTGGCCGGGACCCAGGAACGCTCTTCTGGGCCGTACCCCTCCCAATCCACGAGGTACTGGAGGCCCCGGCCCCTCCGTCGGCAATCCAGCAGAGCTTTGACTGTGTAGGCCTCCCCTCCGTCGATGAGCCGAGGAGGAGGCGGAGGCTCAGGTGGGGGCATGAGGGGGGAGGTGGCAACAGGCCTCAGGCGTGAGACGTGGAACACAGGGTGGAGCCGTCGCATGGTGGACGGGAGCTTGAGCCGGACAGCAGTGGGGCTGATGATCCTTTGTATGGGGAAAGGACCCAGGAAGCGAGGAGCCAGCTTGCGGCTTTCCACCCGGAGTGGGATGTCTTGTGCCGCTAACCAGACCTTCTGGCCGACCCGATAGTGAGGGGCTGGGCGCCGACGCTTGTCTGCCGTGGTCTTCATCGTCTTACCCGCCCGAACCAAGGCGCGGCGAGCAGACAGCCACACACGGCGACACCGCCGGATGAATGCCCCGGCTGAAGGCACCCCGACTTCCTCCTCCTGGCTGGGGAACAATGGAGGCTGGTAGCCCATACAGCACTCGAAGGGGGAGAGGCCGGAGGCAGAGGCGGCGTGGGAGTTTACGGCGTACTCGACCCAGGGTAGCATGGTAGACCAGGATCTTGGGTTGGTCGAGCACACGCACCGGAGAACCGTCTCCAGGGTTTGGTTGGCCCGCTCAGTCTGTCCATTGGTCTGTGGGTGGTAACCTGAACTGAGGCTGAAGGAGGTGCCAAGGGACGTGCAGAATGCTTTCCAGAAGTGGGAGGTGAATTGGGGACCACGATCTGACACTATATCCACAGGAATGCCATGGAGACGGACAACATGCTGGATTAATAGGTCAGCTGTGGTTTTAGCAGAGGGGAGCTTGGGAAGGGGCACGAAGTGGGCGGATTTGGAGAACCGGTCAACTATGGTGAGGACAGTGGTGTTTCCATGGGAGACGGGCAGGCCAGTGACGAAGTCCAGAGCTATGTGGGACCAGGGACGGTGAGGAATGGGCAGTGGTTGGAGCAGACCAGAGGGAGGTGCGTGGGAGGACTTGGCGCGGGAACAGACTGAGCAGGCAGAAACGAACCCCCGGACCTCTGCTGCCATCTTGGGCCACCAGAAACGGCGCTGGATAAACCGCAGGGTCCGGCCGACCCCAGGATGGCATGACAGGTTGGAGGAGTGGCCCCACTGGAGAACGTCAGATCGGGCAGCTGCAGGGACGTACAGGCAGTTGGCAGGGCAGGCACTGGGTGTAGCTGCGCCGTTCTGAGCGTTGCGGACCAGCTCCTCGATCCGGAGGCACACGTTGTTTACGAAACATGTTCTGGGCAGAATGGAGCTGGGCTCTCCCTTGGCCGAGGAAGCGTCGAAACGCCTGGAGAGCGCGTCAGCCTTGGTGTTCTTGGACCCCGGCCTGTAGGCCAGGGAGAAGTTGAACCGGTCGAAAAAGAGGGCCCATCTGGCTTGTCTGGGCGTCAACCTCTTGGCAGAGCGGAGGTACTCCAGGTTTTTGTGGTCCGTCCAGACCAGGAACGGAACCCTTGCCCCCTCAAGCCAGTGCCTCCACTCCTCCAGGGCCAGCTTCACCGCCAGCAGCTCCCGGTTCCCGACGTCGTAGTTGGACTCCGCAGGCGTCAGTCGGTGGGAGTAGAACGCGCACGGGTGTACCTTCTGATCATTGCTGGATCTTTGGGATAGTACCGCACCAACCCCGACATTGGAGGCATCCACCTCCACAATGAACTGCTTGGCGGGGTCGGGGGTGGTGAGGATGGGCGCGGTGGTGAAGCGCCTCTTCAGCTCACAGAAGGTCACCTCGGCTTGCGGAGTCCAACGGAATGGCACCTTGATGGAGGTAAGGGCCGTCAGGGGAGCTGCCACGGTGCTATAGTTCCTGACGAATCGCCTATAGAAATTTGCGAATCCTAGGAAGCTCTGTAGGGCCTTGCGGTCCTTGGGTGCGGGCCAGTCCACCACAGCCTTGACCTTCTCCTCGTCCATGCCCAGGTGGTTAGGGGAGATGACGTGCCCCAGGAAGGAGGTAGTGGTGGTGCTGAACTCGCACTTTTCAGCCTTGACGAAGAGGCGGTTTTCGAGGAGGCGGCGGAGCACCTGGCGAACATGGTTAGTGTGCTCCGTCTTGTCCCGGGAGAAGATCAGGATGTCGTCAAGGTAGACGTAGACGAACCTCCCGATCATGTCTCCAAGCACATCATTCACCAAGTTCTGGAACACTGCGGGCGCGTTGGTCAGGCCGAATGGAACCACTAGGTACTCCCAGTGGCCGCTAGGGGTGTTGAAAGCGGTCTTCCATTCGTCGCCCTCCCTGATGCGCAAGAGGTGGTAGGCATTCCGCAGGTCCAGCTTGGTGAAGATGGCCGCCCCCTGGATAACATCAAACGCCGAGGACATCAGTGGAAGCGGGTAGCGGTTCCTGACCGTGATCTTATTGAGCCCTCGGTAATCGATGCAGGGGCGCAGGGAGCCATCCTTCTTCTTGACGAAGAAGAAGCCTGCCCCCGCGGGAGAGGAGGATGGACGGATGATGCCAGCTGCAATGGACTCCCGGATGTACTTGTCCATGGCCCCCCTCTCTGGCTCAGACAAGGCAAAGACACGACCCCTAGGAGGCGCTGTGCCAGGCTGGAGGTCAATAGCACAGTCATACGGACGGTGCGGGGGCAGGGACACCGCACGGGACTTGCTAAAGACTGTTGCTAGGTCGTGGTATTCGGGGGCACTCTGGAGACGTCTGGCCTCCCCTCGGGAGCTGGTCCACCCAAAGAGCAAGAAGGTCGGGAGTCGAGGAGGCAGCTGGCTGAACAGGAGGCACTCCACTCCCGCACCTCATGGCGGGCCCAGTCGATCACCGGCCCGTGTAGCGCCAACCAGGGATGACCCAGGACAATAGGGGAGCGAGGTGTCTCGGTCACAAACAGCCGGATCTGCTCGCGGTGGTTACCGGACGCCAGCAGCTGGATGGGAACGGTCCGAAAGGACACCTTAGCTAGGGGTTGCCCACCCAGCCCTGAGATGGACAATGGGCTGGGAAGATGGCATAGGGGAACCCCCCACTCAGCGGCAGCTCTGGCGTCGATAAAGTTTTCCTCAGCCCCCGAGTCAATGAGGGCGGTGGTCTTGCGGGAGCGGCCCTCCCAGGTCAGGGTCACCGGAACGCAGGTCCGGCGGTAGGAGGAGGTCTCCTTGGATGAAGCACCCACCAGTACTCCTCCAGACGCTAGGGGGCGCTGTTTTGACAGACAGCCTCGCACCGCATGACCCTGCTGGCCGCAGTAAAAACACGCCCCCGACCTCCTTCTCCGTTGGCGCTCCTCCTGGGTGAGCCGGGACCTCCCGATCTCCATGGGAGATGCCTCCCCAGGAGGGGGTGTGGTGGTGCTTCTCCTCGGCTGGTCCTGAGGCGACGCACGACTGGGACCCAGGGGTTGGATCTGACCAGCGGGGGCAGAACGTCGGCCAGGGCTAAGGGTGAGCGCCCTCTCCTCCAGGCGGCTGTCAATACGCAGGGCCAGGTCTATAAGGGCCTCTGGAGACTCAGGGATCTCGCAGAAGAGCAGTCGGTCTTTGACTGGTTCAGACAGCCCCTGGAGGAACACGTCACACAGCGCCTCCCTGCTCCAGCCCGACGTGGCTGCCACCGTCTGAAAATCGATGGCGTAGTCCGCCACCGATCTCCTCCCCTGCCTCATCCTCAGCAGCTCCCGTCCTGCGGCTCTCCCCTGCTTGGAGCGGTCAAAGACACGCAGTAGCTCCTCCGCCAAGGCCTGGTAGGTGGTAGTGCAGGGCTGCCGAGCCTGCCATGCGGCAGTTCCCCACAAGCGAGCCCGCCCCGTCAGCTGGGAGAGGACGAAGGCGACTCGGGCCGGCTCTGAGGCGAAGGTGGAGGGCTGCAGAGCGAAACACATCTCACAGGAGGTGAGAAAAGCCCTGCAGAACCCTGGTTCTCCACCGTACCTTTCGGGCGGTGGAAGGCAGGGCTCAGGACCAGGGTGGACAGCTGGCTGCAGCTGAGGTGCTTCTGCGCCGGGCTGGCGCACAGGGGTGATGGGTGGCTGGTGTGCTGCAGGAGCACGGGGCTGGACAGCTGGCATGATGGGACCCTGGCTGGGACTTGCCCGGGGAAGGCTGGCCTTCAGTGTGGCCAGCGCAGCTGTCAGCTCCTGGATCTGCTGCCGTTGATGCAGCAGCTCAGCCTCTCGCTGGGCGATCCTGCACTCCATCCCGCTGGTGTCAGGGAGACAGTGTCTACTGATATGGAATCAGTGACACCAGATGCGGGAAAAGGGAATGAGGATTTTATTTAAACCAAAACAAAACAGGCACGAGGGCCAACAAAAAACTTGGCCCAAAGGGTTGCAAAAACAAACTAAGGTATGCTACTCAAAGCTATAAACAAAAATGCAAAATGGCAAAAAACAAAAGGCACTGGAAACTCCAGGCAAGAAGAACAAGAAAAATAAATAACCAGACTATATATATATATATATATATATATATATATATATATACACAAGACAAAGGGCTAGGACAAGACTAGGGAACTTGACAAGAACTTGGCTAAACGAGACGCGACTAGAAACAAACTTGAGACACTGTCTGCCAGCCAACTTCCACCGCATCCAGATAAAGGCTTGGAAATCATGACATGAGGGGTAACACCTGGAGAGAGAGAAACAAGAGGCATGGCAGGATCAAGACATGGACAGAGATTGGATGACATGACCTGCTCATTAAGAGAATGAGCGTGCTCAGCTTAAGTACCAATTAAGTATGCAGTTTGGAAGCAAGCATGAATGTTAAGAACAGAAAAGCTCAGCAAGATCTTGAAATAGCAAAGCAGGAATCATGACAATAAACTCCCTGTCTAATTTAGTAATATTAGTAATGTGCCTATCTAAGAATTACACCAACCCAGTGAGTGTTAGTAAATGTTAGTAACTTAAAAACAGTTAATTGTCAATTAAGCTTAGAGAGCCCGCATCAGCACAGCACAGAAGGAAGGGGAAATACCAAAGCCAACCCAGAGCTCTGAAATGTGCAGCAACGAAGGCACGGGGCGGAACGCAGACAAGCGGTGGAGTGGCATGGCAGACCTGGCATGAAACAAAACATGGAAAAGTAAAAACATGGACATGGAACGTGAAATCCTGAAACAAGAAACTGTTAAAAACTATGGCATGAACATGAACCTATGAAACTATGAAACTATGAAACTATGAAATCATGAGCAATACTGTTCTGGCCAAAGGCCAGAACCCCGGAACACAACACTTAGCGACTCTTAGATTCAGGAACTACTTTAAGCTGTAGACGTGTGTGTGAAATACTTTCATAGCAAAAACGTCAGGAATCTTAAACATTGGCGGGCACACTCTGGAGCACCTCAGAAAGTTACTACAGAGCTACTTTTAGTGTTACTGTTCATTGTGAATATGGCCCCAGATGTGGCCCATTATAGCATTTGCATTCTTTAACTCAGAAAAGCTATACTAATGCATCCATCAGGCAAAGCTGAATTATCAAAGGAAGTTTCTGATGGTAAAAAGGAATAAAATTTATCAGCCTGCACCAAAATACAGATCAGCTGAAAGCTGCATCCTGACCTTTAAGCTTTGTAATAACTTCTAGAGTAGCTGTAGGTAAATTGCTCAACTGAAATAGAGATGCTTGCACAGCTCACTGCATATTAATATGTTTGATGATAAAATGTCGTGTGTGTTAACTTGGCACAATTCCCAGTGCATTACGCCTCTGATGATGAATGTTTTGGCAACCAGCGATACATTGAAAAAAGAAAGTAAATAAACAAAAAATATATTTTTTTACTGGTTATTATGTGAAGATTCATCGACTTAATGTGCAGCTCAGAGCCTGATCCACATAATCAGTGATTGACTGGAGCGCCGCACGGTTACCAGGTAACAGCAAGAAAGAGGCTGCTGGCACTTTAAATGGAATATGTTTCAAAGGCCCATAAAAAGGCTACACTGAAACAGGATGGTTGTAGAGCAATATATTAACAAAATAACAAAAATAAATGCTGGTCTGAGGTTGTAAGTTTTGATTCCTTGTTGAGTCCCAGCCATCGTACACTTGGACAAGTGATTCAACCTGATTTTAACCTAAGTCTGATTCAGCCAGACTTTGGTAAAAACTAGCTTTATACAGTTGTTCATGGAAACTAAAAATTGTGTGCACCAATGGTTCTGCTGTGCAAGCCATTGCAAAAAGGACATGAGATACTGGAAGGCGAAATTCCACAACCATTCATTTGTTTTTCTGACCCTATACAATTGGCTCTCTAAAATGAGGAAATTCTTCAGTTTAGTCATTAGTTCAACAACATTCAAATTCTTTCATCTTATAAAAAGCTGTAAGGATATTGATATTATTGTCTTAATGGACAAGGCATATGCATTGCAATTAACTTATCTGTGTATCATTACAACTTATCGAAATATGATATTGCATTTTATATTAACGGACATTATTTGATCAAAATGACAAGATAATGACATGAAAAATTGGCACTTATTCTAGCCCCTAGTTACTGTATCGAAGATGACACAAGATCATGTCACGTGTTTTCTGCATGGCTTATTAGAGCCAGATGGCTGAAGCTCTTTCCTTAAGTTAATAAATGAATAAATAAAAGATTGAATCATTTGTACTGGTCATGGTGAGCTTGCAGGACCACAACATTATTGCATTTGGTTGCTCCTAAGATGAATCCAGACGTCCACGCTCTCTCCCTTTCGCTTGAGAGGATGGTATTTGGGATACCCATTGACAGACCCAATCAATATCTAATTACCACCCGGGTCTCACAATGGCTCTTTGAAGACAGAGCACAAGTGGGACCTGATTTCTCAACAGCTCGGCTCGATAATACGCTATGTATTATTTCTCCGCTGGTCATTTGCATTGCCCTATTGTAACGATTCGTACTCTGAGAATCTATTAGCATTTTCTCTGAAAGTCAGCACTTCTTGGAAGATTAATCTTTCGTTATCTCACCCTTTAATTTACACCGCGTGTGCTTTACACTGAAAGAGACGCGTAGAGCAGCCATGCAGTCGTTATTTAACAATTCCACTTCATTTGATGTCTGAGACCACACAAAAAATCAAAGTGACGCAAAATGCAGAAATTCCCAATTGTCAGTATTTACTCACACACACATTTGAAATATTTCCTGTTATGTGCATATTCAATATAAAGCAACTTGAGTTTATGTATCTTGTTAAAAAGCAATATATGCAATCTTTTCATTGTCTGTCAGTTGCCATGGCAATTACCCCTTTTATTTATAATTTCACATTCAAAAAGAATTCTTGTGAATGCCGTAATACTGTTTTTGATGGCCATTTGTTAAAAAGATCATGTTTACACAGCAAAGGGAAATTCTGGTTGTAATTATTTGGACAGTTACACAAATATAGATTTTCCTCTGCTGCCAGGAGGTCATGTGATCAGTCGTCTCCGTTGGTATGTTTGTTCATTTGTCTGTTTGTTGGTCAGTCGGCAGAATTATGCAAAAACAAATGGACAGATTCACCTTGGAAATTTATCAAGGGAGGAACGTAGTTCATCATGGAGGTGAATTGATTTTTGGGAGTGGTCTAGATGTTGATCTGGATCCAGGATTTTTTTTTTTTGAAGGATTCTTCACCGCTTCAAGATGTCATATTTGAAATTTCGAGTCATATCATCACAAATACAAAATAGTTTGAAATGAGAAAAAAAAATTGCGGGGTATTATCTCAGTGGTGGTAAGGAATATATCAGAAACTGATGATGTTTACAAATGGGGGATTCTTCAGCCTTAAACAAATGCAATGGATATGAGGTCGATGACTATTCTCTTTAATATGTGTGTATTTGCACCCATGTCTGTGTCCAACTGGCAGCCCCTTGCCACACAGCGTCTGTCCAAACAGATTGCACAGTATTACTGCAGCTGATCTGATGGCAAAAGCTAAAGTCAACTTGTCAAATGTAATCTATGAATAAAAACATTTAACTTTGTCTTAATTATATGTTTAGGGCAAGGGCATGCTGAGGCCGTATGCTAGTCATGGAAACTGCACAGATGGCTAGTTTGCAGGGACACAGACCCAGAGCAGAAAGTCCTTAATGCGATGTGATGGAACATATGCCTCAGATACAAATTTAACTCCAACAGACCTCCCAGGTGGTCAGCAAGCATGGAGGAGAGCCTGAAATTGGCCTCCAAGGAGAGGGGCAAGAGCAGGTACTCAGGAGGGCGGTGCATCTGCCGGGGTAATTACCGAGGAGAGGTCGGGCAGGTCTGGGTCTTTAAGCTTCTGCTAAATGATCTTTAGCGAAGCCCCTTACCGACTGCGATGAAAATTCAAGCACTTCACTGACCTAATTGCTACCGCTACCTGATAAACCACGGCTACGTCCTCTCTCCGCTTCGTTTTATTTCAAGGGCATTCCGTTCCCACCTGGTGATGCTGTGGGGAAAAAAGCCAACACTAATTACATAAAGAAAGAAATCTGAAAGCTACTATCATCTCAATTTCAGGTTGTTTGCTTTTGAATACTGAATGTTTAAATCCTCCGGTGCGCCAGGAATGAAAAAAAAAAACGCAGCGGGGCGCAGACGAGAAACAAAAGCTCGCGGCGCATTTCCTGTCAGACAGGAAGCCTGTAATGCACCATTAAAGCTCAAAAAATATAACGATGCCCTTGAGGAGCTCAGGAGGATTTGCGTTATTGGCCAACCTTCAAAAAAGAATTGCAAAGACACAAGGTAAAGAAATAATAATAAATAAATGAACGAAAAATCAGAATGAATTTAAGGACATTATAATTAGAGGTACTTGTCCTTCTGACAGAAATTACATGGCTCATAATTACCTGTTCTGGCTAAATTATTATGTAACGAGTTTTACTTCTGGAAATTGTCTGCAAATTTGGATTGCATAACGATTCTCTGCTGAGGCTGCTCTTTGGCTGACTTGGTTGAGTCACCACGCACCGATGCTTGGACGAGCCCCCCGGATTTGGATTAAATTCAGACTGTGCCACTGTGACTGGTAGTTCTGTGGAGTGGCAGGCAATCGTAGCGTGCTTTGCCCGGGGAATGGGAGGAATCTGTTTGGGTTCTGCATGTCGACACTCCCTGGTGACACCTGCAGGTTGATCGTGCGCCTTCGGAGTGCCAACTAAACTAACAAATAAAAGCTATCCTCCGCATCTGTGCTATGCGAATTTCCTACTTAGGCTATAGCCTGCTATTTACAAAGAAGCATCTTCTGATTAATAATTCAGCAGACGTTTCTCCAGAGCACCATAAAAGTCTATTAATTAAACCTCTTAAGATGAGAGGATTGTTCCCCTGGCACTAATTTTACATAATATTGATACATGCGCATTCCTTCATGCATGTGGCATCACTGGTATAAACATATTTGCCTCAAATAATGACCATTTAAGTGGTTGCAAATATCCAGCTTCAATACCGTGTTTAATTCTGAACGGGTTTTTTAATGGTCTTGCTCGCATGACAACAGAGTCACAGAGGAAGGTGTAACCCCAGCTATTTTAGCTGGTTTTAAAAATGTCTTTAAGTCCTTCCAAGATAGTATACATGTTTAGTGTAAATTTTCAATGGTTGGGGGAGAATATACCAAAACAGACCCCCAAGTTAGGGCTAAGCCCCCCATCTATAAATTTCTGTTGAACAGATGTTTAATGAAATGGAAATGGGTTGGGAGAGAGAGAGAGAGATGATGAGCTGTGGGGAGAGAGACAGGCACATAGGCAGTGTAGAATATACACACTAATGTAGGTTGCGTAACACTGACACTGAAGTAATGATCAACAAATTTAGAGAAGGAAGAACAGCATTATCGTTCATTCGGAGATGGCTCACCCCCAACTGTTGGGTAAATTGTGTCTCCAATGCAATTCTCCAAACCATTCTCAATAAATTACATGCAATATTTTGTAAGCGACCTCTTTTGGGGAAACTTCCACATTTTTCTCTGCCCTAAGTAGGAAAATACTGGTTCTCGAAAAGAACTCAGTGTTTGACTTTTTTTTTTGGAATTGCAAGTGGGGCTTTCACAAAATATTGAATAATACAATGTCCTACAGGCAAAAAGTACTTGCATCATGGAAAATGCTAGCAAAAAGATTTTTTGGACATCTTCAGTGCGTCATGAACATTTGGGGCAATGACAGTTATTGGCAACACTTTACGATTAATACATGAATTAACATCATGTTAATGCAGTAATAAACATTTACTAACAGCTAATTAACATTTAACTAATGCATCTGCTAATCATTTACAAATTATGTTCACATCAAATAAGGCATTAATTTACACATTATGTTTTAACAGTTTAGGTTCTGCATGCAGGATACTTAAGGGATGTTTTCAACTTCCCAATATGGGAAACAGAAAATTCATAAATGGTCAATTATGGTTGCGTAATGCTTATTCAGCTATGTAACACATTAGTTACCTGCTAATGAACTGACAGTTAATTAATTAATGTTAATTATTGTACCCTTATTACAAAGTGTTACCTAGTGATTGTGCACCCTATTCTCAGCAGTGCAGGCAATAGCCTCTTCCACGGTCTTCTCGTGCAACATACAGTGCATACTATTTTGTGTTCTATGCGTCACGTTTCATTTCTGTAATCTAAAAATAAGAAATCCTGTATGGATGTGATTTTCCCATTTGAAAATGTAATCCTGTTCGAGCTGCCACTGCACGCATTTTCGTCAGTCTCCGACGCTACACTGACAAATATTGCCCAATGATAAAATGTGCGATTCAGAAGACACCCTGTGATAGAGGCAGTTTTCAGGTCTTGAAGGAAAGCCGAAGGCGAAAATGAGGAGAAATGCAATCTCAGCCTAACTGGATCTCCGATGCGCAGCAAGTTACAAATCAAGTGCAATCAGACAGCCACATAAATCAGATATAACCAAACACAGACACAGAAACAATCTGTTGTCTCTAGCATATCTGTTTTTACGTCTGTTAGAGCTCAGAAACATGTCTTTGCGAAGCATTCAGCAACCGTCCTTACTATTTAGGAGAATGCATTGAACAAAATTAAAAAAAAAAAATTACCACTGTGTATTTGAGCCTCACTAGGAAACATACACTGCCCAGCCAAAGAAATAAATAAAATAATTAATTTGCATGCCATAATATCTTGTTGGGTTGCCTCTTTGCTTTGATCACAGCGCGCATTCGCCGTGGCATTATTTAGACAATTTTATGCAATGTTTCAGCATTTATTTCTGACGGGAGTTGCATTCATTTTTTAATGAACAGATGGTACTGACGATGGGTGAGTCAATGCACTTTGTTAAGCCTTCTCAAGCACATCTCAAAGACTTTCGATTGGTTAAGGTCAGGATTCTGCTGTGGCCGAATCATGTGTGAAAATGATCCCTCACGCTCGACGAACCGCTTTTTCACAATTTGAGCCCAATGAATCTTTGCATTTTTATCCCATAATAAAATGCCTGTGCCATCGGGGATTAAAAAGTCCATTGATGGGATTGAGTCATTCAGTATATTCAGGTAGTCAGCCTAATTTATTTTATTGTGGCAGAACAATGCTGATTCTAGACCTGACTCACTGAAACAACCTCAGATCAGAACACTGCCTCCAGAGGTGTATACAGTGGGCACGATGCATGATAGCTGCAGCACTTTGTGGGTTTCCTTTCTTACCCTGATACGCCCAAGACTTTGGAATAGGGCAAATCTGGACTCATTAGATCACATGACCTTTCTCCATTGTTGCTCAGTCCCCAGGCAAATGCTCTTTTGCAAATTGAAGTGTTTTTTTTTTTTTTTTTTCCCTGATTAGCCTCACTAACGAGTGGCTTTCTTGTGGCCAAGCGGCTGTTTAGTCCCAGTCCTCCGAGTCCTTGTTGTATTGTGTCTGTGGGAATTCTCTTACTTCCATAATTAAATACAGCAATGAGTTTTTGTGTTGATTTGTTTTTTTTTTTTTATGATGAGACTTTACCGAGCATTTTAGTCATCTCTGATCACTATCAATAATGATTTTACTCCAGCAATTTCTTCCGCAAATTTGACTGTTCACCGCTATCCTTCTGGGTTTTAATACATTGTTGGACAGTTCATGACCAGTGTCCAGTAATTGCAGCAAACTCCCTAGTTGTTTTCTTTGCTTAGTGCTGGGAAATAATTTGCCCTCTTGAAACACAACAACGTCTTTTCAATGACCGTGAAATACATCTTTCGACATGGTTGTTAAAGAAATGAGAAGCTAGGCACTTCATCAGACAGGATTAAAATAAGTATTACTCGTTAAAATGTATTAATCTCCGCAATAATGATTTAATCATAGGCTCTTGAGTGCTTGAGTGACTTTTTTTTTGGCCAGACAACGTGTATGTGCCATGCTACATTTATCCACGGACTAATAGAGCAGAAGCTTAGATGCTACCCATTAGAGGTATTGACAAACCACTCAATCAAATAGGGGTAGGAAGCTGGAGGCAATTTCTTTTCCTCAGAATAAGGTGATAGAAAGTGTTAGTGTTTAAGTCTTAATAACAGATTAAAATTGTTGGTAAGATTTTGTTTTTGCACTGCACGCGGGCGGCCCAATATTTCATGATCACAACAAAAATTGCCTTGAATGACCGCGTTCAGATGACACACCCAATAGAGCTCTCTAATTTACATGAAAACCTCGTCCTAAATAGAATTACGCCCTCGGAATTCTACAGTGCACCCAGTTGCATATCGTGTTGACAGAAAATTACCGGTCACTGCAGCAGGAAAATTAAATAAATAAATTTCAATAGGTGCAGTGATCTGTCTGAGCTGCAAGATAATTGTGTTCTATACTTTTTATACTGGCGACATCCTAATGGTGGTGGAATGGTGAGGAATGCTGGTTCAATTACTGGCAATGAAAGGATATTGCATAAAATAATTTTCAGTTAAAATGAGGCAAAAAAAAAAAAAATCTACTAGCACAAAATCATCTCTGGTAGAGATTACTTGAGCTCTGAAAAACCTGCATGAATTTGTATATTTTTTATTAATCTTCAGTCACGTTGTTCATTCATTGCGCACTTTGCCCCAGATGGACTATACTACCCCTGCGGTGGTTTTGGGTCTCCATCAGGGGGCATAGGTCTGGGTTCAACAGTCAGAGTTTAAGTCAGTGGAAGGATGGAGAGAAGAAGAACAGGTCAGGTAATGTGCAAAACATTCACTCCATTCACTGCTCAGGGACAGCAGCCGGACATATCAAAGCGCTACAGACCGTAATGTTTAATAATCACTGCTGGTCACTGAGTGTTGGCTGGTATCTAGACAACCATGATGGCCATTCATTGCAGTTTTAAAAGGAGATTGTTCAATAGAAGTTGTGCCATAATATTAAACTTAGTGAAACAAAGAATGCACAACATGGTTCAGAGTTGCAGTGTCATTCAGTTCTTTTAATACTGTGCCACAGGGGACTTTCATAAATCTTGTTTGTAAAAAAATAAATAAATAATAATAATAATTAGAGCAATCAATAATGACGGTCGGCCATTTGCTTGTCATGTATTAACAAGACAATTAGCTAAACTGAAAATGTACAAATGTATGCTCCTTTGCAAGAACTTGAGCATTTTGGATGAGCTATTCAGAAGATGTTTCTTGTTGACAGCATATTTAAAAGTTAGGGAAATGAGAGGATTCCGGTGACCATCAAACTTTGTTTTTTTTTTACCAGTGGAATGAAACCTCATTGCTTGGCTGTTGTAAATGGCACTTGCTTTGACTCCTGTCCTATCAGTGCTGTGCTGCACTCTATCTGCGTCATACACAATCCTCACCAGCATCTTTCGCCAGTTTTTGACATGTTGCTCAGTCAAATCACCTGTCAAGCACACTAAGCAAGCTGAATGTTTGAAGGAGAGATAAGGGTCAGCTTTTGAACATGTGCTGCTTTTAATTATTTCGTACATATTCTCTGTCATGTCTGATTTTACTGTGCCCTCTGATTGAAAATTAGAAGACTGTACATGGTTACTGAAGCAAACAATGAGCGACTGCAGGCCTGTCAAATCAATTTATAATCAGTTCATGATAATTGTGGAGGACTTTAGATTTGTATGCTGTTTGTTGTATTTAATTAAGGACCAGCTATCAATAATTGTAATTAGAGAATGACAGCAAGTGAAAACCTAACACTTTTTTTTTAATTAAGAATGACAGAACTGCGATTGTGAGAAGTGAAATGTTTTGATTACTGTGTAAACAATTTTTGGTGCCCTTTATTGAGAGTTGAAATACAATTTCAGCACAAAAAAAGTTTGGGAGCTGTGGAAAATGAACACCAAAATTGAGACCAATGATTAATAAGTTTTTTTTGTTTTTTTTTTTTTCATTGAGACTGAAGACAGGATCTTAAATCTTAGCCCTGGTCAATGTTATTTTATTTTTAAAAATATATCCATCTTTGTCATTTGGGGGGCAATTTAGGACAATTAATGAGGTAAAAAAAAAAAACCCCACAATGTTCTTTAAAGTGGGTGGCATGGTGATGTTAGCAATGCTGCCTCACAGCAAGAAGGTTGTGGGTTCGAATGCGGCATGGGACTCTCCTGTGTGGAGTTTGTATGTTCTCCCGGTGTTCACGTGGGTTTCCTGCGGGTACACCAGTTTCCTTCCACAGTCCAAAGACATGCACATCAGGCTAATTGGAGACTCTAAATTGCCCAAAGGTATGAGAGTGAGCGTGAATGGTGTGTGAATGGTGTGTGCGCCCTGCGATGGATTTGCGAGTTGCTCAGGGTGGGTCCCTGACTGTCACCCAGAGTCAGATGGAATAGGCTCCAGCTCGCCCCGTGACCCCAGTGAGGAAAAAGAACAAGGCCACCACCCCAAGCCGAATTCCCGTGAATTCCAGCCACTCCGACGGCACTGCATCAAGAACCATCATTCATCTATAAGTTATCATCACATGGGCAAACTTTTTCAAGTAGTTACATCAACAAATGCCAGTTAAAACTATGCTATGCAATAAGGAAGCCTTAGTTTAAAGGAAAAAGAAATGTTGAAACTGCACTGTGTCAGAGAGAGTATGACCTGGGGCTTTGAAACTTGCCAACTATCATTTCAGACAAGTTGCCCCACTGATTTAGGCGAATCAGAAAAGCAATAGCCAGCTAGTTTATGTGAAACACCATTTTGGTTATTTACAGCCGCATGCATGACATTGATTGGGTCCCATTGCTCTCCCATGCAGGAGGAGGATATTCTATTGAGGCTACTGAACATACTGTAATACACCAGTGTAAATAAGCAGCTGCCGTTGCACTAATTGTTGTGGGGAACCTAAATTATGAAAGTTTTTAGTGGGTCAGTGCCATTGCTAACCACCAATTGGCAAAGAAAAATGCCATAGACTATAAACTCAGTATAGTTCCAATTTTTTGTCATCTAATGATGTTGCATTATTTATATATGCGTCAAAATAATGTTTCTTCACCTTTCTTGTTGCGTCAGCATATTCCCTTCTCCTTCTGTAACACACTGACGACTGGCATTGCTGTCGTTCACGATACTCCAACATGGTTGGGAATGGCACTGAGTTCTGGCTCTCGCAGTGAGCACACCCAAAATCTGCACAATGAGGTATTGTCGTTGTGCCAGCTCTGGTCTGCCTGTAAAGTTTGCTGAACGAAAAAAATATATGAGGGCGTCTTCTCCACTAGATCACAAGATCAAGGACTCCCCTGATAGGCTAACACTATAACACAGCTGCTCGCATTGAAATGGTGCAGAAATGAACTTTGGCATCTTTAACTGTCCATTTATACAATGAGAAAAAAATAGTAGAAAATTATTATTGCACATTTTGGAACGCAGTAAGTATGTGCTTTGTGTTTCAATGTGTATGTAGCACCACTTTCCTTTTCCTTTAAGTGTCGAGAAGCGGCATTGACTTTGCTTGGTTCTAGGGCATCTGAGATGGACCTTCACACAATGGAAATATACTGTAGTCAGATGTATCAAATCTCAGGTCTTTTTTGGGAGAAGAAATAAATGCTGTGTGCACCAGACTGAAGAGGAAAAGAATGATCTAGACTCCTTCCAGTGACAAGTCCAAAGGTCAAGCTCTCTCAGGCTATGGGGTCGTGCCAGCATCCCTGGCGAGGGGCATTTCTATGAAGGCACCATTAATCCTGAAAAGTACTCTGAGATTTTGGAGCAACATATGCTGCCTTCAAGATGACATCTTTACCAGACACGCTCATGCATTTTTTAACAACATAATTCATAAGATCTTTCTGCATGCATTATGAAGGAATGGCTGCACAATAAGAGAGTGCAGGTGCTGGACTGGCCCACTTGCAGTCTTGACTTGTTCCCTATGGAGTACATGTGCCGTATTTTGAAATGCAAAATAAATCTACCATGAACATTTGCTGTTGCACACCTTATGACTTGGATGCAGGATGCACTTGTTCAGGCTAATTGGATAATCTCTGAAAACGTTTTGTTTTTCTAATATTTTATATAGTTAATCCAAATAAAAAAGACATCTTTGGTCAGTGCTGTCAATTGAAAGGCACATAAAGTTCAGGTGCTTCCTTTTTCAAGGATAGCTAGATATAGAAATTTCTAGAAGGGTCCATCTATCAAGCGCTGAAAGTGAACTAGATATGAGGTCGGCCATTTCTCTGCCTGTCACACTAAAAGAGTATCACAGGATTGTCTGTCCTGTACATAAATCTTCACCCTTTGTACCGGAAGGATGTCCCTTTTAGCCTCCCGCCCCCCCAATTAATTAATGGTGTTGTACATTATCATCTGATGCACACTTCTCATCCGTATTAATGTAAGCTCAGGTTAACAGATCAGTGTCCTTCAGCCTCTGTCAAGTTGGTTGATCAGGTCAGTTGGGTTGGTGAGGTGACTTTAGTTGGTTAGGTCCTGTTGATGCTCATTAGCGGTGAGCGAGTACCAAAATACCTATATTTGTTCTCTGAAGAAAATTATATTTATTGGTATTGCAAAGTACATCACCAGTTTACATTCAAGATTTGTGCCAAAACAAGAGCAGTTGAAAATGCAGCTGCATCGGCGTAAGCTAGTCCGTCAAGTGTCATTGTGTGAGTTTGACCCTTGGATCTAAATATTTTATATATTGGTCTTAGGCAGAGAGTAATTTTGACCAAAAGAATGTGCCTGTACCCAAATCCAAGACTTGAACTATATAAGCACCTCTTTTTTTTTTTTTTTGGACATATTTACGCCTACATTTATTGTATACCAATGAATGACCGCTAGTAACTAAAAAAATTGGGGAGGACTGGCCGGAAGTCAGAGTGTAAAACGTAAAAGTTAAAAAAGTGAGGCAGCATCTTCTTGTTTTGATATACAGTAAATTGCCTGACTTTTAGCATAATTGGGGTACGGTGTCCTTCATAGCTATGTGGGCGTGTTTTGTTGTTTAGCCAGCTAATCAATGCCTGGCTTGCCTCTCTGATGCTCAACGAGAAAAAATAATGAGAAATAAATATTCATGGCAGTGGACTTTAGTATACAGTATTAATAAATATCATTTGGAGGAAATATGCCATCCATGCCAGTATCTCATTTTAATCAGATATTTGGCTCACCCCTAAGTAATTATATAGATTTCTATAAGTGACATGTAGAAATTTACAAATTATCTTCGTGTACATTTCCAATGGGGCCTTATTTGTGACCTGAATGTTGGTGACATGAGGCGATACATACAACCCCGATTCCGAAATAGTTGGGACAAAGTGCAAATTGTGAATAAAATCAAAACGCAGTGACTTTCAAATCACACCAGCCAGTAATGTATTCACAATAGAACAGAGATAACATAGCAAATGTTGAAACTGAGAAATTTTTTACTATTTTATCCACAAAATGAGCTCATTTCAAATTTGATGGCTGCTTCAGGTCTCTAAAAAGTTGGGACAGGGGCCTGTTTACCATAGTGTAGCATCCCCGCTTGTTTTTAACACAGAGTTGAGGCGTCTGGGCATTGGGGAGACAAGTTTCTTGAGTTTAGCCATTTGAATTTGATCCCACTCTTGTCTAATACTGGCTTACAGCTGCTGGAGAGTTTTGGGTCTCCTTTGGCGGACTTTTTGTTTAATTATGCACCAAATGTTCTCAATTGGTGAAAGATCAGGACTGCAGGCAGGCCAGTTCAGCACACGGACTCTTTTACTAAGACGACTTGCTGTTGTAATAATTACAGTATGCGGTCTTTCATTGTCCTTCTGAAATACATAAGGCCTTCCCTGGAGGTCATCTGGAGGGGAGCATATGTTGCTCTAAAACCTTTATATACCTTTCAGCATTCATGGTGCTTTTTAAAACATGCATTTGAACTGAATGTTGATAACCGGAGGGGTGGTCTTTCTCCTCTTTAGCCCGGAGGACATGATGCCCTTGATTTCCAACGTCAATGTCAAATTTAGAGTCGTCTGACCACAGGACACTTTGCCACTTTTCTACAGTCCATTTAAAATGAGCCTTAGCCCACAGAACACGGCGGGGCTTTTGGATCCATGCTCAACAATGGCTTCCTTTTTGTAGGACAGAGATTTAGGTGGCATCTGTGGATGGCACGGCGGACTGTGTTTACAGACAGTGGTTTCTTGAAGTATTCCTAAGCCCATTTAGTAATGTCAATGACAGAATCATGCTGGTGAGTGATGCAGTGGCGTCTGAGGGCCCAAAGATCACGGGCATCCAGTAAAGGTCTTCGGCCTTGTCCCTTACGCACAGAGATTTTTCCAGTTTCTCTGAATCTTTTGATGATGTTATGCACTGTCAATGATGAGACCTTCAAAGCCTTTGCAATTTGACGTCGAGGAACATTGTTTTTATAGTATTCCATAGTTTTTTTTATGCAAACCTTCACAGACTGGAGAGCCTCAGGCCATCTTTACTTCTGAGAGACTCAGCCTCTCTAAGACATCCCTTTTATAGCCTATCATGTTACACACCTGATGCCAGTTCACATAATTACTTGCTAAATGTTCTTTCAGCTGATTCTTTTATACAGTATATTAATTGCTTTTTAAACCCTTCTTTGCCTGTGTCCCAACTTTTTTGAGACCTGTTGCAGCCAGAAAATATGAAATAAGATCATTTTGTGGATAAAAATGTAAAATGTCTCAGTTTCAAAATTTGAAGTGTTATCTATGTTCTATTGTAAATAACGGATTGGCTCATGTGATCGGTTCTTATCTGATAACAGTGGAGTCTGACCTGGGCTATGTACAGTCGAGACTCAAATAGCATAAGGACACAGCCAATCCATATTTAATTTATTGCGTTTCGACAAGAGATATCAAACGCCTGCCATCGGTTGTCATCAATAAGTCTGATTTATGTTCTTTAAAAAAGTCTGATTTTGCACCATATCTCTGAAATACTGGATACAAATATTGATTGTAAGGGTTGATGGCGATGGCAGGCGCATTATTATTATTATTTTTAAATAAAATGTTTATTTTTTTTCCCCTCTACTTCCTCAAATTTCATACAGCGCTGGGCCAGTTTGGTTTCACAGTGATGGAAGCCAGGATATGGTCTGGGTGATTTAGCTCAGTTCATTAACAATTCATAGGCTGTAGGGACTGTAATCCTGGAGCCCTGGCAAGCCTCCCGAGCCTCTCTTCTCCTTTGTGACTCGAACACAAATGTTTCACCTCATTCCGCCGCTGAATGTGTCTCATCTCTGCTAATGCGCGGCGACTGTTCTGATTTGGTATCTTCACACTGCATGACAGGAATGTCTAACGCTAAACATGACTAACTTTGATGTTATTCCTCGTCCTCTAAATACACATTAGTGGTCGGGTAAACAAAGCAGTTGCATAGCAAAGTAATCATGTTAGAATGAAAGACAAACATTAAATTCTGACACTGCTTATTTATAAAAACTATTCTTTGTTTATTTTTTCTCGTTTTTCCTGAGCTTTGGCCTGAAGTTTTCTTTCATTAAAATTTCGGGAAAATTTGACCCCCTGACGAAAGCTCTCTTTTGAATTATACGAGTCATTTTGCAACTGAATTTCTATTAAATTGGGAAAAGGTCATCGGAATGTAAAATATGCAGTATAAGCAATGTTTTATTATATATATATATATATATATATTTTTTTTTTTTTTTTTTTTTTTTTTTAAATTATCCTCAAACTTCATTTAGAATTCTTAAATATTCCAGAACTATCACTGAGATCAATTATTTATTTTCCAAACACCATTAAAGCTGAGCTTAAGAGATATGCAACACAGATAAGTTACAAAATATGGTTATTATATTGTCATGTATGATGTTAATTATGGTTATTTATAAAATTGTAAGATACGTTAGGCTGGAAAATAAGGGCCATTTTGAAAATGAAGCCAAAGTGCGGCAGGTAATTGTTTGAATAAGTGATTCAATTTAAAATGAGTCCTTTTTTAAATTTTAATTCCAGAAAATAGATTCAAACCTGCTTTTGATACATTTCGCAAATAGTTACAACATGAATATTCACCAAGAAATGAGAGAGCGCGCTAGCATGTATCATGGTCGTCCTTGCACTGTACCATATCCACTATCAACACTGCCGGGAGCGATCCATCATCTCCTCGTGAAAGGATCTGCAGTGAAGGCCTTCAGAATGACAGCGGCTTTGTTTGGAAAATGCAGCGAAAACAAAGTCAGTATACTGTCCGCTGGCACTATTCCATTGACGTCTTATGAACTATTGGCCAGAAATGTAATTTATTTTTCCATTAAGCCTTGAAAGAGTAAGATACTGTGGTGACAACATGAGCCAACAAAGCTTTGGACTTTACAGCTGGATGCTGAGTTATAATATTAGGGCTGTATATTACATACTGTGGGCCAACACAGGGTGTTCCACGGCAGTGAGATCAAAAATTGATAAATTGCAAGCCAAATCATAAAGGTATTGCAACCAACCAATACACATTTTATTATTTTTTCTGTCTCAATCTGTGGTCATACATTTAATTAAATTCAATTTAATCATCATAATCAGTGATGCACAGACTTCCATCATTATACTTGGCTATTGAAAAACTTACTATGGCTTCCTTCCTAAAATATGGGTTTGAAAAAGCCAACATGCAGCAGTAAATATTAACTAAATAGATCAATATACATAGTCAGCATTGGCCCAGGTTTATATTGCTACCCTCTGTTCAACACCCATGATTGTCTTGGCTTCCGACTTTTTAATTTTACAAGAGCCCCAGAGCATGAAAATTTATGTTAAGAATATAGCATGAACTATTAAATTATTTTTGGCAATTTGTTTGGGTGTTGTATGTTACTCTTCAATTCAAAGAGTTTTTATTTATTTCTTATCCCGCCCCACCCGAAGGGTGAGGAAAGGGGTATCGTTTTTGGTTTGGTTTGGTTTGGTTTGTTCCTGTGTTTGTGCGTTTTTCTCTGTGTTTATTAGTTTGTTTATTTGTTAACACTCTAACGGCAAAACTATTAGCCAGATTCACTCCAAATTCTGTGTAAGGATTGTCACTGACCCAGAATAGATCCCGATTGAATTTCGTACAAGTTGGTGAAAGTATGTGCAAGGGGCGGGGTTTGTTGTGCCTGGCACCACTCGTTCATTTTCTTTTTTTCTGATGCGATGGCTTAAAATTGCAACACTGCAACATTCCCCAGTTTTGCGTGGCAGAAATCACTGGGGGAAAAAAAAAATTCCGACAGCGGCTGGATAAAAAGTTCCGGCGCACATGCATCGGTATAGCAAAGAAAGGAGACGTTTCCAATGATTCCCCTGCTTATATTTCAAGTTTGATGACAAAATTAGCTGTTCAAAGCTGCCTCCTGGGCAGTGCCATCCTTAAGAAATCAGTGCTAAATTGAAGCATAAAAAAATGCAATTTCTCGGATTTGGTTTGGCCAATTTTGACAGCCGTATCATTTTGCATGTTTTTACAAGCCCTGTGTAGCTATGGTACTATCATTTTAATTTAATGAGTTTGAAAAAAAAAGCATACTCCTACACTGTAGGCTAGTTTTGGTGACAAATTTAAGGTTTGGTACAGTTGCTAGCTGGTGAGTATGAGAGCAAAGCGGATATATATTGCTTTGACAAAGTTAATAACGATGCTTGTTAAGCACAAGATTGATTATGAGAATTGTTTATTAACATTGTACAGGTACAGGTTGTGTTACTGATGGAAAAGATAGCAATGAATCCCAATATAAATCATCTAAAGTCATATAAAAAATGTCTGGGTCTCGTTTCACAGACATCTGATTCATTTGTTATCAATCACAATGCCGTTTTAATATAGCATTTGGATGTATTTTTATTTTCATTTACAAAGAGCTTGTCTCAACTCCAGCCACGTTTTGGAGAACAATAAATATAAAAAGCAGTTGAGTCAAAATAACCATTTTGCATAATTGTGGCAAAAAAATGTGAACCAAAAATGTATATCTACAAATCCACATGGTGCACTGCCAAGATTCACACTGGTAATAGCCAAAAAGGCCACATGAAAATGATGTTTCCATGCAGGGCATTTATATATGGAATAGAATATATGGTTCTTGGGTTCGCCAAGGAGAAAATGATATCTATCTGAGGGTCATTACTGTGTCTTCATCATAAGAAAATGAAGCGGACTTCAGAGGGAGGTAACCTGGAAGAATGAGCGCACGAGTGCTCAGCACGAGTGCTGCTGATCGGCATGAGCCGGTCAGCAGCCATGATGGCGAGGATTGTGAAATATCATTCTATTATGGAATTAAGGAAAGTGCAGAAATTGGGTTCCAAGAATAAGACAGATTTGTCTTCCCCTGATGCGCGTGCATCATTTCTGTCGTGTTCTAGCGAGCAAAGATGGAATAATCATTGAAATGAATGGAAATTCCTACAGACTATATGAGACCAGACAGAAGTTCACAAATCAGCCATAAAATTAAAACCACCTGCCTAATATTGTAATATTGTGTTTGTCCCCCTCGTGCCACCAAAAACAGCTTTGCTGAAGCGACCCGCGGATTCCAAGCAGAAAACTTCTCCGAGCATCACACTGTCTCCACCAGCTTGTCCTCTGCTCAGGTCGCAGTGGATCTGAACCAAGTGCCCAGGGGCCCACTGCATATGCTGTTTTCGTTTCAGCCACGATAGCAATTGTAGGAATTTAACAAGCCGTTAATTTGTTTTAATTAGGGGCATTTCAGGTTATTTACTCTATTTGACAGATACGATATTAATATGCGCCATGAAGAATAAAATCCTTGAACATACTGTTTTTATTTATTTATTTTCTTTTTTTGCAAGCAATTTTTAAATTGAATGAGATACAATGACAATCATTGAATTAGATTTTTGAAAATAGGTGTTCTCTCAAAATTATTTGCTTGAAGTTTGTTATGTAGAGTAAATATGACACGACAGGTTTGACTCTCAATCATTTGCTTAGCTAATAAACTTAAATAGGTTTTCACCAATTAGGAACTGACTAGTTCTTTAATTTGATCTTTTGAATTTTTTCTCCCAATATATCACAATGAGGTTAAGAGATGTTTAATCTTCGCTGCATGCATGCATATGTCCGTCAACATGTGGCATACGAGAGTAAATAAGCACTCAAAACATGGCGTGCACCAAAGTTAGACAGACTAGTTTCATACTGAATTGGTCTTCACCTCACATTAATGAAGAGTACGACAGAAAAGTAAGATGAGATCATATATAACAGTAGAATTCCAAATCAATATGAAAAAATAATGATAAAAAATTCTCAGTGGAATAGAGATTCTCAAGAGAATTCGCCGTCCAGCCCATGGACGCGCCAGAGCACTAAAGACTGCATGGCTCAGAAGGCAGCTGTTCAGGGACTGTCACTATAATTGACTTTGTTTATGCAGCGCTGCCAAGACGATACGCAAGGACCCAATTTACCAGCGGTCAGCACTTTCACTCTGAAGTAGCTGATCCATATCGTCTGAAAAACTCTTGTTCTCTGAAACCGAGCCAGTATTCAGCCACCTGAGATAAGGTGTTTTCCCACCATTTTGTGTATAATTTAGCTTGAAGTCACACTTTGTTTGTTTGAGTTTAATGCGTCTTGCTAGAATACAAATGAAATCAGAGAGCAGATTGTAGCAACAGGTTCCACAGAACCTCAATGGCAGAATGAATTGAAAGCCTGAGGCAAAACATTGTTTGTTTGTTTGTTTTTTTTATTTTCCCCTTTTTGTTTTTGAACAATTAAGCACAAATCTTTAAAATATGGGAGCCCCCTAACAGCATGCCCTTTTGTTAAACTCCAGAGTAGGGATTAGGCCTTCCGCGTTACGCTGTAGAGTTTTTGTCAGTAAAGACTATATGAAGATAATATGGACAAGTAAATTATTTGCCAATGTCATCACTGTGCAAAAAAGGCACACACAGCCACTTATGCCTGTCTCAGGGGATTAATTTTGAAATGACTGCTTAATTGGTCATACAAGAGTGCATTAAGCACTATTTGAATAAGATTGAATGTGTGTGTTTCTTTGTTTTTTTAATCCTTGTTTATACCAGCTGGTTCACTTAGGAACAAACTGCATTGTCATATCCCAGAACACATGTATGAAATCGGAAGATTTTGGCAGTGCTCAAGGTACCTTCTCTTGGCTGTGGGTTTTGCATTGTATCCCTCCATGATGATGATGATAATTTGGCCCAAGATAATATAGTACATTTGTGACATGAGCAGCTGTTATATATGTTTTCTCATGCAAAATTGACCATATTTTCTTTTCCTGTCTAACCATCTTATTTTTTGATGGCAGTCCAGTCATCCGAATGGTACCGTATGGGTATACTCTATTTTAAATGGCTAACATATATTGACACCTGCCCATCCAAAATCATGAAAATTAATATAGTTATATAATTTTGCAGGAAAACCAGGCAGCACTTGTTGGAGACGGCTTTCAAACAGTCCACAATTGATGCAAGAAAAGTCATTCATTAACTTTCCAGTCTGTTAAACGATAATGAGGTCGGGCTCTGGTGTTCCCCTCTTAGGTCTGGCTCTTAGTTGTGTCTGTTGTTGATCCCAGAGGGAGATCGATGAACTCTGCCCTCTCCATGCAAGTCCTTAAACAGCAGTCTCGATAAACCATGCATGGACCTCACTCTGAATGCAGAGCCATTGTCATGCTGAACTGGTAAATGGTCTCCCATTAAACTGCTAAAGCCCGGAGCGCAGCAATCAAAAACTCTCCAACAAACTCGGACAAACGCAGATGTTTGTTTGCTGTGCCATGGCTGTCTGTCCTTGTTTGGGATTGTTTGGAGATGTTTGTGCAGTTAGTTAAACAGTATTCTAAGATGACATTCTATGACAATTGCCGAAATTAAAATGCTTCCCATTGTTGGAGAGTGTTTGATTGGCGTGCTCTGGGCACAAAAGTTGAATTATAATCAGAAGCAGAGAATCGTCTGGAATGCCATTATATGCAGTGACAGAAGGGCTCGCCTTCATTAGACCAAAGGGTTCTGGGAAAACCATGAAAAATTGCCTCATACCAAATGAGTGTCTCACATCTGCTTAGTAATGTTGTGTTTCTCATCATTAAGGCTATGAAACCAAACAATTATTTAATAAATTAGTTTGATGTTTTAATTTAGCATGAAAATGGAGATGAGGTCTTCTCTGCACTTCAAACAGGTGGCTATATATTGCTGCCTTCAAAGCTCTGTGAGACATCTTCCATGACATCATTCTGTGCCAGCAATTGCTAAAATTTTTGGGTCTACAAGTAGAAAAATAAATCAAGCTCCAGTGCAAGTTAAGTCAGGTTGACTCCATCGGCGGAACCAGACATATTTTACTGGGGCACGTGCCCCAGTATTGGTCTGCAGTGCCCCAGTATAATTTTCCCCAGGGGATAAAAAAAAAAATCACGTTTTAAGTCTACATGTCCACATAATCTACAGTAAGAGAATCTACAGTGACAGAAAGTGCATAGGCACAAAACTACTTAATATGATAACTGTAACTCATTGCTACTTTATTCACTTCACTCCGCATAGTACACAATGGCATGTGGCTACTTAATATTTGCGTGGCTTTGGCTGTGATTCGGGTAGTGCTCACTTCAGAACTTCGGAACACAAGGTGACGCACACAACGGTGTCTGTCAGTGCTGACTGCTCTCGCCGTCATTCTCTCCACCTGTCTTCAGGTCAGTGCTGGGCAACTGCCTGTCCTTATTGTTTGTTTTCTCTTCTGTGTCGCCATTTCCATGGGAATTTAAATGTCACAACTTTGCTTAAACTTTCAGCTGCCGTCTTGTCAGCTAGCTCAGTCTGTAAATTGAAGTAGCCTAGTGCAGACGTTAGCTGCAGCCTTATAGCTAACTGGCTATCATAGGCATGAAGTTGATTCATAGTCGTTAGCCTAGCACTGTCAACTCGGTTTCTGGAGATTGCTATCGATGTTTGATGAGCATATACCTGTATGTGCTATTTCACGTTAAAACATGGGTTCTGTATGAACAGAAAATCGGGCTCATCGAGTACTTTGGTTATGAGACGACAAAATAATCTGACATGAATGTATAAATTTGAAGCACTATTTATGCTTTTTTTATGATAAATTAGTACTTAAAGATTTTTGCTCGCGCACTCGCGTTGTTTGTGCCCCAGCTGTGCCCCAGTACAGTATTAGGTCTAGTGACACCCCTGGTTGACTCTACTTTTGCATTCTTTGGTCCGTGCGTTACTTTATTTCTCATTCCATCTGCCTGTTGCTCCTCTTATACATTTTCACTCATATACTGTACATATCTTTGCTGTCGTTGTCTGGGGCTGTAATTCAAACATCAACTGCCCTATCAGCTGATCACACCTATCCAATAGCACTGCGACACCCCTATGCCATTAGTCTATTATCATCTAATTTATTATTGATTATCTATCAATATAATTTTCTCTCGCTGTGCCTACAGTACATTTGTGTTGCTGTAATGTGTGCTCGCTTCCTCCCAATCACTGTGTAGGCTTTGCAGGGTCATCAACTCAATCATTTCATCAACCTGCCAGCGAGCAGCATCCTCAGCCTTTACCACCACGAGTGTCCAGACTCCTGGGGGGATTTATCCTGCTGCTGCTCAGGGCTAATGCGCCTTAACAACAAAATCTCCTTGTAGAATCCACGTGTCTGATACTGTTTGTAAAGACCTTATCAAATATAATTTGTTGATCTTTACAATCTGTAATAAATGCAAACACATCAAGTAAAAATTTACGTCATGAGACTTTGTGATTTTGAGATAAAGGCTGTTAAAGTTGGACACTTTTTTATATGATCAGCGATGACAGTTTACTTTTTACATGATTACACTGTACAATGAAATAGGTGAATCACTCTATTTTTGGACATCAAATACTTTATAGATACATACAAAAAAAAAATGGCCACACTTTAGATGAAGTCTTGCTCATAGAGGCTTTATACAGCATTTATAATGCCTTCATACATGAGACATAAGGATGTGTTTTTCACCCTTTACAAAGCATGACATTTGCTCATGTATGATTCATGAAGACATTAGGTCTCATTTATGAAGGCATTATACATGCTGTATTAAGCCTTTATGAGCAACACTTCATCTGCAGTGTGATCCAAGTCCTAGTGTTATGAAATGTCCATTTTTACTTCATGTGTTCATAAATAATAATAATAAAGAATATTACAATGGTCACAGGGACTTCCTAAAGCCATTCCTCAGACTGCATTTATATCGGCAGTCATATGAGAAATGAAGGAGTATTCTGAACCTAAGCTTGTTTTCCTTGAAACTACAACTCAAATTTTGAAAACCTAAAGACAAGAGATTCTTTCAATATCAGCAGATATTAACCCTAAATGTTTACTGTTATGGATTAGAGTGTCAAATAGGCATCTATTGAGTGAAGGCCCATATGCGGGTACTATGGAATGTGATTTTTGGTCTCATTGCAGCGTTTGGTGGCTTGATCGGGGCTATGTTATGTATTTTCTCAGAAAATTAATTGGACATGCGGCAGAGAAAACCAACATGGTTGGAGTCCTCTGTGTGGCTCCAGTAACATTAAGGATGTCTCTTCTAGTGTCTGAGCTGGTGAGAGCAGCAATAGAGAGGACAGACTACATTCCCATAGTTAAGGGGGACAGGAGACTAAATCATGTGTAGTTTGCCATGTAAATATGTATCATTTGTTTGGCAAAGGCAGTGTTTCTTAAAAAAAAAAAAAAATAGTGTTGCAGCAGCGAATGAGATTGTTCCCAGAATTAATTTTCAGGCATTATATGATGGTAATACATGTATTTTATGCACCCGTGGGAAGCATACAATTTTCATAAGCCATAGAAATGGCTTTGTTACCCTTTCAAGACTGATAGATGGCAATAACTTTATTTTCCTTCTGCTTTTGAGTTTCCTTAGACGGTAGCATCATTTATGGCTTTTTGTCGCGTAATATTTTCAGACAGGTCCTATTTGAGTGATTTTTATCGATTAAACAGGGCTAGCAGTGATCATGCCGGTGACTCTCGTGAAATTAAACCCAGTCATAAATTGAACTTGTAGCGTTGGTTTGAGTTAACTAAGCAACTAAGGGGGCAACTACTTTTTAACATAGAGCCGGGTAGGGCTAAATAACTTCGTCTGAGGATCTGAAATTAGGAAAGAGGCAAATATTTTTTTTCACAACACTGCAAATCTGTATGGTAGATTTTTGTATGGTTGCATGCCTCATAGTCAGAAAGATGTTGACGTTTCTCTCACGTTTATTTTCTCCCATTTACATTATTCGACATAAGCAAAATATTCTTGAACATTCAAACATTATGGATTACAAAACTGTAAAGGATTGTAAAACACTTTTTTGAAGCTAAAATGAGCTATTTTCTTGATTCATCATGTAGATCATTTTTAAATGACTCGCTATCTAGGTTACTTGCTAAGACAAGCTAATGAACCACTAAGCATCAGTTAATCTGTTAAAGCATTGGAGACAATCTGCAAGATTTTTCAGAAGGATAGCTGACTTACGAAGCTTAAATAAGAAAAAAAAAAACCCAAATGTTTATTCAACAAGTCAGCAGGTCAGGCTATATAGTAGCATTTCAAATAAAATCTCAGTATTTGTGTCTTCCTCAGGGATCAATGGACCCTCTATTTCAAGGCTTATATCCAACAATGATTCATTTGAAGCCCACATCCCTGTTAATCATTCATTAGGTGCCTAATTAGGTACATGAGACAAATGTCAGTGCAATAATTTACTTACGTGTCGGAACATATGAGTCAGACACTGCAGCACATTAT
Source organism: Gymnothorax reevesii (assembly GCA_029721435.1). Classification (NCBI taxonomy): domain Eukaryota; kingdom Metazoa; phylum Chordata; class Actinopteri; order Anguilliformes; family Muraenidae; genus Gymnothorax; species Gymnothorax reevesii. Next base: position 60,434,052 of record CM056587.1, on the reverse strand, counting down.
ACAATGTGGCAACTGTCGTTGTTTTGCTTATCTTTGAGATTTTTAAATGCAATTCTTAAGTGCCAGCATTGAACCAGCGCTGACACAATTATCCATCTTCATCTCTGTAAGCCTTAGAATAAACCAAATATTTTCATCGGTTAGCTGCAGCAGGATGTCACGTTCTTTACTGTTCTGCGCCAACATATTGGCAGAGAGACCTTCCTCGGTGAAAATGTCCCCAAGATGTACTGTGTACTTTATATTCCGCCTTGTAAAATGTTTTAATGTTTTATGTGCTAGTTAAATGCATATAATTTTAGGGTATTAACTTTTAATGCCTGTTTGCAGTGACTAATGCCTTGTGAGATCAAAATTTAAATCGGGCCTCTCACTGTTCATTTCTCTCCTTCACTGTCCGACAGCTGCATCTCCCTCAGCAATGTCCATCTCATATTGTTGCCTTTCTTCAGTGTTTTAGCCTTGGAGAGGCTAATCCATGGTAATTTTTGTCATGCTGTGCAAAGACGTTCAGTATACGATATAATCAGTGCGCAATTTGCAATGCATCACTACGCTCTCCCAGTGACGACAATGCCTCTTAAAGATGACTGTGCTGGAAATATTATTTTATTTCCCACACATGTACTGTACCAGAATTAGCATAACCTCTTCATTTGCATTGATGCACACCTTGAAATTTGCACTGCAGTGGTAACTGTATTAGTCATAGTACGTCTATTTTGATTATTAAACCTAGGAGTTTATGGAGGATGTCTGGAGTATAACTGGTCACATTGAGTTTGAAAGTTCATCTGATAAAGGGCTCCATTTAGCTTACTGTCAAACTGTAATTCTACAGTGGAGTTGAGCCTGGTTATTATCAGAACCAGTTTCAAAAATTGCATTAGATGCGCAATGCAGGAAAAATGCTGAATGACAAGCGAGCAGCATGCAGAACCTAGCATGAGGAGTCATAAATAAGGCTTCTTTGACTTTACTTTCAACACCCCCCCCCACACACACACACACACACACACACACACACACACACACACACACACACATATACCTTGAGTACAGCCAAACTTTTTACTCCACTTAGTCCACTGCAGTGACTTGCTCCCATTGACTCAGGTGGAGAATACTGTGGCATGTGATTCTTCATACTCATGCAACAAATAGCCTTCGCCACTTTACACGTTTCAAGTGGACTGTCAATTACACGCTGCCTATGTCGACGGAAGATAATGATGTCAACAATATATGTGCCTCATACATGGTGCTACCAGTAGTCGCCGCAAGTGAGCAGTGAGGCTAATTTAACCAGCTAAGCCACTGTTATCCCTGACGAGGCTGAACCAACTGTTGTCTTGCCTGTGCAAACCTCAGGCCTTTGCTCCTTATTTGGTAATGGCATGACTGGGATTCAATCACCCAACCACTGGGGCACTCTGACAAATGCCCTGCAAGTCCTCTTTTTTATAACAATATGGGAGAATTGTTCAACTTTAAATGTCATTAAATGTTATTTCAGTGCAAGTCCTTGCATGTTATGGTATGGCACAATGGCATTTCAAAATTAGAGTTCAGTAGTATTTAGATGGAACATATTCTTATATTAAATACCATATCTGCGCAAGGCTACAGCAAAGTGTTCCCACTTAATACTGAAGAAGAGGTGAATGGAGAACTAGGGAGCAGGGAAGAATAGATCTCTCGTCAAATGACATTGCAAGTTTGCGTGCCGAGATAATTAATTAAACAATAAGATTCTTAATTATTTCATGATTGATATATCACCTTCCACCCTCGGCAGTCTTGTCATTGTGTTCAGTGTAATTAATGTCTTTGAGTGAAGCCGCCCCAGCTGGTTATATCGTGCCGGATTCAGGCTTCCCTGGTGAATTGAGTGTTCCTTCTCTCCCATCTGAATACGCCTGCCTGTGATCCTATTACCACTGCCTGCTGTTGCACACCCCCACAGTTAGCGCCGTCGCTGCTTTGCTGGAAATTAAACCCTTCGGAGTGCAGTCGTTTCATGCATTTGAGAGTATGGTTACTTTTTAAAAATGTTCGTCCTGCCGTTTCATAAGAGTGACTGCCTTTCTCGACTGCACTGAGGCATCTGAGGTCAAAGGTGCTCCACTGCTCATTGGTATTGTGCAGCCAGTCAGCATCCTTTTTTTAAGTGTGTGTGTGTGCGCGTGTGTATGTGTGTGTGTGTGTGTGCATGTGTGCGCGTGTGTGTGTGTGTGCGCACGCGCGTGTGTGTGTGCGCGCGTGTGTGTTTCTTGTACTTGCTACAAAGTAAGAAAATGTCCCCCAGCTCACAGAGTGGGGAGATATTTTGGAATTAAGGACAGGCCAATGAAAAGTAAAGGTAAATATTTATTGCGAATTACAGGATGAACAGATGAATGGCAGTGATGATAGCCTTTAAGTCTTTGGTGCTCGGACTCAGCAGGGGGATATCGCAATTGTGGAGCCTCTGGCCTGAGGCGCAGCAGGATAAATCCCCCCCCCCCCCCCCCCCCATGCAGTCTGGACACTGGTGGTGGTATTGGCTGATTCAGATGAACCTGCTGGGGCTGGGCGGTCATGGGGAGGTGGTGGATGTGCGCGATGGCAGCCTGCGTACATTAGAAGCACAGACATATGTTTAAAAGACGGCTCCGTGAGGATAGGCCAACAACGTAGGTGTGCTGCGGTGTTATTGGATGGATGAGATCATCTGGTGATTGAATTGACGGCACTGCATGATCACAGGTGGAATGAAAGCATGCATTAGTGAAAGCAGATTAAATGACGATGGACTGGCGAGAGCGTGCAAAGGAGGGTCTTCCTGACTGAACTTGCACTAAGCTTCATTTTCTTGTGTCTTCACAAATTCAAAGACAAATTGTGACTTTCTAGTTAACCCTTTGAGCGCCGAATACATTTTCAAGGAATTTAAAATGTAATCATCCTAAGCTGTTGAAAACCTATCATGTGGCAACTTGTTTAAAAGACCTCCCTGCGGGAGCTCTTTTAAACAAGTTGCCACATGATATGTTTCCAATAGCGTCTGACTTGGGTATCTTACATCAGTTGCCCATTGCGCTAAAAGGGTTAAGGTTAGGGGTAAAGTTAGAATTAGGGATAGGGTAAGTTTAGGGTAAGGGTTTGGGTTAGGCATGCGTTGCTCATTGTTAAGATTAGGGAAAGGCAGTGCAGACACACAAATAATGCATGGAAGTCAATGTAATGTCCTCACAAGGATAGAAGTATAAGGACGTGTGTGTGTGTATGTGTGTGCGCGCGTGCACGCATGTGTCCGTGTGTGTGTGCATGTGTGTTTATCAATGGCACCGTCCAGACCTGACTGCCAATGCAGAATCGTGGACAGTGGGCTGCCTCAGGGACGAGCCAACATGTACAGATTGCTTATTCTAAATCTGATGGCGTTAAATGTCATTGACTGCCGCGCGGCTGTCAGGAAATGAATAGTCTCATTAACCAGGTCCTGGGATTAGAGAGTTTGTGCCGCTTTGATCTATTAGCCTTTACGCGTTCCGTCTCAACCTTAAGTGCTCCTCTAGCGAAGCCGTTTTTCACTGCTGAATATCAGTGGTCACTCCACATCGCTCATGCAGTGGCAGGAAGCAACGTCCGAACCATTTCATTGTGAGGAGTTGAAGTTATTTCACAGTGTGTCAAGCACATATTTCAGACTTTTGGGCGAGAATTACCAAATTACTCATCGCATTTCCGAAACTGCATCCACTTTAAGTGCATATTAAACATTCATCCTAAAGCCTAGTGTCCTTTTTATCTGCAGTTGAGTTTTCATACATTAAAGAGGCGTGCAGTTTGTTCCTCACACAGAAGGCATTTGAGCTCTCTGTGTAGGTGACTGTGAGGTTTGTCTATAGCTCGCAGGAGCGTATTCTGATGTTTGACGTGGGTCTCGACAGTATTCTCCCTGCAGCCAATTTCATATGGAGGCAGGAGCCGTTAGCCTGCAGACTGAGGCGGCGCACAGCATTCATAAAGATATTTGAGGAGTCAAGCTGTCCTCCAGAAACAGCTCTCATTTCGCCGTTCCCTTTCCAGGCAGTGTAAATCAGGAATAATTGGGACACAACAGGCAAAGGCGATTATGTTGAAACGGCTTTACCTGGTCTAGATAAACAGCTCATCACAGTGTGAGCTATGGTCACTTAGGAAAAGTGACCTGGCTAAACTTTAGGGAACACTGAGTGCATTGCAGGTAGAAGACACAACACAATCTCTCTGACCAAATTACCTCCGCGGATATCAAACGCCACGCTTCGCTTCTGCCTGGGTAATTGGAGCAGACACCAGACCTGACGCTCCAGGGGTCAGCTGGATGGGAGGAAAGAATTATTTTCATTTTGCTGCATTTTCGCAGTGGCCAGTGCTGCACATGTGGGCTCATTTTCAGTCAGTGTTTTTGGGGGGAAATTATTGCCAGTTGGATGGGAGTCAGTAACATGCCGGAGCAGCTGCGTTGCTAACGTCTAATGGTACTGTGCCCCTCCTGTCTGTCCTCTCTGGCTCATGCACCGAGGACCAACCGTAAAACTCAGGCTGCATTTCCTCGCCGTAATATTTTAATAGATTGCCATAATTTTGGCACAAATTTAGCATGATTAATTTGTCAGGCATCTACAATCGAAGGATTAACTTGTTTCAGTTATAATTGGGTGAAGTGCACAGTCAAGCTGGTCAATGCTTGCCTACATGAAAAGAGAACTTGTTTGCACCCAAGCGTGCTTTGTGCACGCTCTTTAAATGCACTGAAGACATGTATATATTTACCTAAAGTGCCAACAATGTTGCACAAAAGGGGAATGTTGGCATCGCATCATTCCGCACAATGAAAATCCACAACAAATCAAAGACAGTGCCAGCGACAAAAAGACAGGTTATACAAGGGCGGTTATAAATGGAAGTCTAAATGATTACATTTCTCCAAAGGAAATTATTTGAACATTATAGGGCTGTTAAGTGGAATAACTGATAAGACTGGGCCAGGAGAGTGCCGTCTCACAGAGGTGTGGTTCATCTTTATAAATGAATAAATGATTTGAAGTGAGTAGAAATGACATCTTCTGGGAATGTTAATGGTACGATGTTCTCTTTTTTTTTCCTCTTGGCTGTTATCCTCATAAACAAAGCCATTTCTGTGAGGGTGGGCCGCATGGACCGTTATTGAATCTGGATCATGCTGTTCCTGGATACAGCTGCAGGCTTGTGACATTATTGATTTAAACATGCATCCACATATTAGTCTTGTAAACAGCAATTGCACTGCAAAGTGGGTGTTGACTAAAGATGTCAGGATGGGGTTCTAAGCCACAGAGGAGGGATTGGGCACATTGCAGAGTTTAAATCATCAGAAGTGGTTTGCAGTGTAACGGTACAGTCTGCTGTCCAGGAATTAATGTTTAGAGACAGAAATGTACTATTGGTTTTGTAACGGACAACCTATTCCCTGTAGGAAGTACGGGAGACTAGTTTGAGTGCCACGACATTCTCCGACTCATAGGCTGGTAGTTTGGGAGCACTACTATTATTAATATCGGTTTTAATTAAGAATACACTCATCTAGTGATTTCACTGGCTGTCGACTGATTGGGGGTGATGGGGGGGGGGTGTGACCATGTGATGTTTTCACCTGCGTGAAACCTTATTGCTGACGTGGCGGATATGGAGGAGAGACACTTTTTGAAACGCCAGCGGGAGCAAGGAGCATGTGAAAGAGCCACCCTCGAAATGGTGTGTTACCTGCAATCGGTCCTATAACTAGACGCCAGGGAAATTTGAAGAAAACCCGAACTGAACTGAACTAAACTGACGACTGGGAGCTGTTCGTCCAGCGTCGGACTTCGCCTGCTGCTCCGGCCGTACGCTGACGACTAGTCGGGGAAGCGGTTCTCAACCAGCCTCGGCCCGTGCTACCACCCGTGGAGCTTGTGGGGAGGTAAGGTCGCACCTCCCAAGAACCTCAGTCAGGACGACAGCCACTTTACTGACCAGCTAGCTGGTCCTAGCTATTACCGCTGCTGTGGGGGAAAGGAGCGTTTTTCCTTTTTCCCTAGACAACGAGTTTTCAGTGAATTCCCCCACAAGTGGGTTCGGTAATAGAATTGGGCGGCTCGACCGGGAGTCGAATGGTTATAAATGCGTAGCTGACTTGGATTGGTGTTCGCTCCATTGAGTAAAAACAGTACTTTATCTCCGGTCTTATTAGCTTTTCGTAATCTACAACGTCAAATTAGTTGACTACGTTGGTAGTGTTCAGTTAGTTAACGGTACATGCAAGCAAATATTTGTGTGGAAAGGTACACGGGGGTTGTTGGAACCCTGTTAAAGGCTGTGCACCAGGTAGTTCGCTCTGGTAGGTAGGCTAGCTAGTTTAAAATACGTGCAAGCCCAGAACACGGATTTAGCTGTGTCTGTACTTATTTCCACAGGAAGTAATTGCTTGGATGTTGGTTCGTTGGCGACAGTTCGGTGCGGTAATTGGGAAGCGATTAATGCCATTAATTTCGTGGTAACTGGCGTTCAAGTTTTGTAGCTCCCATGAAGGAGCGTCTGGTTCAATTGTAGTGGCTGCATTGAATTTTTTTGCGAGACCACACTGGTGGTTATCGCGTTAATTTTTTTTTGGTGAGAACTAGTTCTCCGTTTGACGTTACGAAATATCCTTTTGGAATTTCGGTGAAGCTCTGGGAGAAGCCTGTTTGGTACCTCCCCGTGTTCCTGAAGCTACAGTGTTGGTCGCACTGATTAGCGGGAGGGGCTGGGCTGTTGTGTAAGTATATTAGCCCTGGTGGTTACCGTGGCTACTATAATTTACAGGAGCTACAGGTCGATAGTTCGCCTTGGAGGACGTGTGTGGAGCCGCTACTTAAGTGTTTTTTTTTCCCGAGGGTCTTGCTCCGTTTGATCCAGCTGGCCGTTGACTCAATATTTAGGGGTATATTTGAGTGGCTTTGCTGTTCCCTGTGTGGCACTCCAGGGACCGTTTGTTAATTTTGGAGGGTTCTCATTGTCATAGTGAGGAGGCCTCTGGTGAAGTCTGTGTACCTATTGTTGTGCTCTCTGTGCATTAGTTTGTTTGATGCGCATGGAGATGGTTAGTGACACGGATGGGGAACTGACGGTTCCGCTGGCGCCTGAAGCATATATTCAGTTGCCCACAGCTGCCCAGTTCAGGGCCATGACTAGGCCACAGCTAACCAAATTGGCTCAGGCGGACGGTGTTGAGGTTTCTCCCTCAATATCGAAGAAGGAATTGATGGCCTTGGTGAAGACGTTGTTTAATTTGGATGCGTTATGGGCAGAGCAGAAGGAGGAGAGGGATCGTGCGTTTGAACTTGAGAAGCAGGAACGAGACCGGGTGTTTGAGCTTGAGAGGCTGAAATTGGAGGTGGAGAAAGTAGCTAGAGAGAAGGGTGTGCCATCTGAACCTGCTTTTCACATCAGTGCAGCAGAAAGGCTTTTGCCTCAGTTTAATGAGGATGATGTTGACGTTTTTTTTGAAAACTTTGAACGGGTCGCGATGGAGTTGGACTGGCCACGTCCTCGTTGGGCATTGCTAGTACAGCGGGCGCTTGTTGGCAAAGCTCAGCGTGCATTTGCCGCGCTTGATTGTTCACTGGCCCTTCAGTATGATGCCGTGAAGAAAGCTGTTCTGACCGCATATGGTAGCGTCCCTGACGAATACCGTAGGAAGTTTAGGTCTTACCGACGCAGAAATGGTGAATCGCACCTTGATTTGTACAGGAGGTTACAGATTCTGATGACGCGCTGGTTAGCTGCGTGTAAGGCTGACTCTTTAGACGCTTTGATTGAGCTTTTCCTCATGGAGCAATTTAAGAGCTGTCTGTCTCGTGAGCTCAATGTTCACTTGTCTGAGCGTGGTGTGACTAATGTTAAAGAGGCAGCAGAACTCGCTGACACCTGGGAGGTTATCCATTTCGGTTGTGTTGGGCGTGGGCATCATGATAGGGGTCAGGATAAGCGTAAGGCGTTTAACTCAAAAACTGAGGCGAAACAGACCATCAGTAATTTTTCCAGTCAAGCTGCGGGCTCTAGTAGTAGCTTGGCGTTTACTAATGTTCAGTCGAGTGTGGCTGGTCCAAAGGCCTCCGAGCGTCAGGCTCAGAGAGGGCATAATGGCTTCGGCTCACATCGGGAAATTATTTGCCATTATTGTCGGAAGCCTGGGCATATTCGATCTAACTGCTTAGCCCTTCGTGATAGGGCGAACCGTGACCAGGTGGTGGCTTTGGTGTCTGCTCATACTCAGGGGTCTGAAACGGTCCCATTAGTGCAGAATGGTATTGTAGAGAAGTCCATTGTTGATGGCTCCCCTTTCATTTCTCCTGGCACTGTGGCACTCTTTCATGGTAGTCCTGAAGTCCCCATACAGATTCTGAGGGACACCGGAGCTAGTCAGTCCTTATTGGTGGCTGGCACTTTGGGTCTGCCGCCTCCCGCATCGGACAACCCGGTGGTACTCCTTGTTGGCTTAGGTGGGGAATTTGGGCCTTATCCTTTAAGGGAGGTTTACCTGCGTTCCGAGCTAATCTCAGGACCTGTGACTGTGGCCGTTGTCGATACGCTTCCTGTGCCAGGTGTTTCATTGTTGTTGGGCAATGACCTGGCTGGCTCTTTGGTTAATAATAGTCCCGTGCTCTCGCCTGAACCTTGTAATGTGCTTGACACCGAGAAATTGGCAAGGGAGTTCCCAGAGGTGTTTACAGCTTGTGTGGTGACTCGTGCGCAGGCAAAAGCTGAGATGCATGCCACTCCTGATGAGGAGCCTGGGTCACAGGTTGATCTGGCTGATACGTTCATGGCCTACTTAAGTGAGGGGCAGGATGAACCGCATTTGGGTCGTGAGGCCCTGGTGGAGGCCCAGTTGCTAGATCCTGAGGTGGCACCTTTATTCCAGTTAGTGGAGGAGCTGGAAGGTGATGCTAACCTCTCGGATGGCTATTACTTGCAGGACCATGTTTTGATGCGACGCTGGCGGCCTCCAAAGGAACCTGCTGAGGAGTGGGCTGTGTTGCACCAGGTGGTGTTGCCCCAGGCTTATCGAGAGGGCGTGCTCAAGACGGGCCATTCTGGGCCTGTAGCTGGCCATGCAGGGGTTAATCGGACCCTTGAGAAGATTCGGCGCCATTTCTGGTGGCCTGGTTTGAAGAAAAGTGTCATTGATTACTGTCGCTCTTGTGAGTCATGTCAGCGAGCTGGGAAGGCCCAGCATATGCTACCGCCGGTACCTTTGCAGCCGCTGCCCATTTTTACGACTCCCTTTTCTCGTGTGATGATCGATTGTGTGGGGCCCCTCCCTAAGACAAAGCGGGGGTTTGAATATCTTCTTACCATTTTAGATGTCACTACTCGGTTTCCCGAGGCGGTTCCACTCAGGAATATCCGAGCAAAGACTGTTATTGGTGCTCTTACTCATTTCTTCACTGCTTACGGTTTCCCCTTGGAAATTCAGTCAGATCGTGGCTCTAATTTTACTTCTACTGTCTTCCAGGGTGTCCTGCATAAGCTAGGTATTAAGCAGGTTATGTCATCTGCTTATCATCCACAGAGTCAGGGGGCTATTGAGCGTTTTCATCGCTCACTTAAAGAGATGGTGAGGATTTATAGTGACCAGTTTCCAACAGAGTGGGATTCTGCTATGCCTTTCCTCATGTTTGCTGTGAGGGACACTGTTAATGAGTCGACTGGTTTCTCCCCATTCCAACTGGTCTTTGGGCACGAGGTGCGGGGGCCTCTGCGGTTGATGAAGGAACGCTTAGTGGGCCCGAGTGTCTCTGAGGATCCACTTGAGTATGTTGCTCGTTTTACTGACCGGCTCCAGGTGGCTTGTGAGGTGGCCCAGGAAAAGATGGTGGGGTCCAAGTTGCGCATGAAACGGCAGTATGATAAGCGAGCTCGGCCGCGTATTTTTGTGCCTGGTGAACGGGTGCTGGTTTTGTTGCCAGCAGGAGGAGAGAAGTTGGGTGTCCGTTTTGGAGGGCCATATACAGTGTTGAAACAGGTGGGCCCATGCAATTATGTGATTAGCACTCCTGATCGGAGAGCGAAGACACGGCTGTGTCATGTGAACTTACTGAAGCCTTATGTGGACAGGGAAGCTGGTGCCCCTGTGTGTTTCAACCGTGTGCAGGACCGTGATGATGGTGAAGTGGAGGCAGGTTACTCTCCTCGTGAGCCAGTCAGTGCTCGGCTCCAGAATACAGAGGCGATGCAGAATCTTCATGACCAGCTTAGCCATTTGACAGTGTCTCAGGCGAAGGACGTGGTGGGTCTGGTTTCGTCTCATCCGTCACTGTTTCGAGATGCCCCAGGTGTGACCAAGCTTGTTGTCCATGATGTGGACACGGGAGATGTTGCCCCCATAAAACAGCATGCCTATCGGTTGTCCCCCCAGAAGCGTGCCCTGGTGAAGCAGGAAATAGACTACATGTTGCGGATTGGTGTTATTGAGCCAACAGATAGTGCTTGGAGTTCACCTGTGGTTCTGGTGGCAAAGGACGATGGTGCGCACCGCCTTTGTATTGACTATAGGAAGGTGAATGCGGTGACACGTGCTGATGCCTATCCCATCCCTAGGATCGAGGACTGCATTGACTGTGTTGGTCGGGCCCGCTATGTCTCGAAGTTTGACCTGTTGAAAGGTTATTGGCAGGTGCCACTGTCTGAGAATGCTAAGGCGGTGTCTGCTTTTACCACCCATGATGCTTTATACGCCTGCTGTGTTTTGCCTTTTGGGATGAAAAATGCACCTGCCTGTTTCCAGCGCTTGATGAATCAGGTGACCCAGGGGTTGGACCATGTGGTCACCTATATTGATGATGTGGTCGTGTATAGTGACTCCTGGGAGAGCCATGTGGAGCACGTACGTTTGCTCTTTGTCCGTCTTGCTGAGGCGGGTTTAGTGGTAAATCTTTCCAAGTGTGAGTTTGGGCAGGGTCAGGTCACTTACCTTGGTCATAAAGTCGGGCGTGGGGAGGTGCTCCCGCGGTCGGCTAAGGTAAAGGCAATTCTGGAATTTCCGGTTCCTCGCACTCGTCGGCAATTGATGCGGATTTTAGGGATGTGCGGTTTTTATCGCAAGTTCGTACCTAACTTTGCGGCTGTTACATCCCCCCTAACTGACTTGTTGAAGAAGGGGGTTAAGTGGGTATGGTCTCCTGAGTGTCAGCAAGCCTTGGATGCTGTGAAGGCGATTCTATCTTGTGAACCAGTTCTGGTGGCACCCGATTTTTCCCAGCCTTTCTGTCTTGCAGTTGATGCATCTGATGTGGGGATAGGGGCTGTTTTGTTGCAAGCTGGAGAGGATGGTATTGAGAGGCCAGTTGCTTACTTTTCAAGAAAGCTGAACCGGCATCAGAAGAACTACTCTACCATAGAGAAGGAGGCTCTGGCGCTAGTATTAGCCTTTCAGCACTTTGAGGTGTATGTGTCCAATGTGGTTGGGGAAGTGCTGGTTTACTCCGATCATAACCCTCTAAGCTTTTTGGCCCGCTTCCAGAGTTCAAATGCTAGAGTCTTCAGATGGAGTTTGATCCTGCAACCGTATGCGCTAAAGGTTAAACACATTTCCGGTAGGGATAATGTGGTTGCCGACGCCCTGTCTCGGTGTGGAACGTGAGTGTCCATGATATACATCTGGGTTGAGTGATATCTTCGCTCCAGTTATTAGCTGGCCAGAAGTAATGTTTTTGCCAGGAGCATGTTGCTCTGAGAGGCTTGGGTGTAGATGTGAGGTCTACTACCTTTCCCTTTTTTTTAATGTGTTTATAAATGTGACCTCGTATTATTCTAGATGTGATTTTTCGTCGAAATGGTACAGGTTGTCCTTTGGCCTGACCAAAACAAAAAAAACAAAAAAAAAAAAAAGGGGTGGGTGTATTGCATTTTTGTGTTTTCCTTTGTATGTTTTGGCTTATGGGGGGGGGAACTGTAACGGACAACCTATTCCCTGTAGGAAGTACGGGAGACTAGTTTGAGTGCCACGACATTCTCCGACTCATAGGCTGGTAGTTTGGGAGCACTACTATTATTAATATCGGTTTTAATTAAGAATACACTCATCTAGTGATTTCACTGGCTGTCGACTGATTGGGGGTGATGGGGGGGGTGTGAGACCATGTGATGTTTTCACCTGCGTGAAACCTTATTGCTGACGTGGCGGATATGGAGGAGAGACACTTTTTGAAACGCCAGCGGGAGCAAGGAGCATGTGAAAGAGCCACCCTCGAAATGGTGTGTTACCTGCAATCGGTCCTATAACTAGACGCCAGGGAAATTTGAAGAAAACCCGAACTGAACTGAACTAAACTGACGACTGGGAGCTGTTCGTCCAGCGTCGGACTTCGCCTGCTGCTCCGGCCGTACGCTGACGACTAGTCGGGGAAGCGGTTCTCAACCAGCCTCGGCCCGTGCTACCACCCGTGGAGCTTGTGGGGAGGTAAGGTCGCACCTCCCAAGAACCTCAGTCAGGACGACAGCCACTTTACTGACCAGCTAGCTGGTCCTAGCTATTACCGCTGCTGTGGGGGAAAGGAGCGTTTTTCCTTTTTCCCTAGACAACGAGTTTTCAGTGAATTCCCCCACAAGTGGGTTCGGTAATAGTTTGCATGAAACTCATTCATATTTCCAGTCAAATTATGATTAATCATGCACAATAGATGTCTTTAAATTGTGTTTTGAAATAGCATTGACAGTTGCAAACTAGCCCACTGTTCAGAATGCCAAAGGGAATATGGTCACTGAGAACATATCGATTGAAATGCATAAATTCCAGGATGTAACCTTCAGGTACATGCGGTCAAATGAAGCTTAGCAAAAGTTCAGTCAGGAAGACTCTCTCTCTCTTTCGCGCTCGTCAACCCCGTCTATTTGTTCATGCATGTTCACTCGTGATTCTCCGCAGACAATATCCGGGGCTGTCAATGAGCAGTCAGCTGGCATAGCAGCTGATCGCTTCTATCCAACCAGGGCACACCTCAGTCACGTCGCTAGCCAATCATTCTGCTGCCATCCTTTTTTAAATATGTTGTTTTCTCCGCCCTAATTCACCCATGCTGCCGCTCGCTGACCCTCCTCCGCCCCAACGCCACCCTACTCATCAGACATCCTGTTCTGCCGCTCCAGCTTCCCCAGTCTTCAGCCACCACCACCACCAGTGTCTGGACTTTCAGGGGTTTCCTGTGGCTGCTCTGGGCAGTGCTCCTGATCTTCGAGTCTTCCCAAAGAGTCCAAGCGCCAAAGACTTGTTTTGATTATAAGCATGTTACCCCTTTATGCTCAAAGGATAATACATTTTTCTTGATTTCACTTGAGTCTCTCCTGGTTGACATACATTTTAGACTGATTAGGAGACCTCGCAAAAGCAGGATGCTATGCTGACATGTCCCAGAATGCCTTGAGGTATTTCATGGCCTCAATAACCAGACATTTAGTAGCCACAACAAGCAACTAGCAACAAGCTTAAGTGAAATTAGTATTAACCAGCAAAATAGCAATTCTCATAGTTGTTGTTGCCTCTAATTTTCAGTTCCATAAATGTCAGAAACCTTTTGGTAATGTAACTGTGGATTCCTGACATGCTACTAGAATGAGATACTAAAGCCCACATTTGGACCTAAAGGCTGCAGTTTATCAAGTCACTGAATGATGTTTGCTGGAAATGGATAACTTTGCTGATACTAAATGCCAGATAAAGGTTGTTAAACACGTTCTAAAACATGAACTGTACTGGAGATGTCCATTTCACTGACCTTGTTCACAAAAATATGAATACACCCACATTTCATTATATGGCAGTAAGCCAAAATTCATTGCACATGGAAAAATATAATTTGCCATGTTGCAAAATATCTCTCTATTTGTATACTCCATATGAAATATAAGATTTTCAGTTTCCAGCACAGTGGCAAAATTATCTTTGATAAGCCTGTTCAGCATTAGCACTCACAAATTCAACTATTCACTAGCCTTGGAACCAAGTGTCCATAGATGCAATAGATCTCATTTATACACATCCGTTGTTTCCCCAAGCAGGTCAATATGGAGCTGAGGTTCACCTTGTGGCATGTAAATGAGGCTTTTTACCGAAGGACAGCAATTTAGCCCTTCAAGATAAATAATTACTCTGCATTCTGTGCAGGTTGACACTTCTTTGTGTAATGCAGTACCCCCAAAGAGAAATCATTGGGTGTTGATGTTTTGTTCAGTTTTTTTTTTTTGCCCATAATGTACAGCCTGGCCTTGTGCTAATGCCGTTAAATCTTTTTTGCAAAATAATTGTTTCTGGTAACTTTAAGTATTCTTTTTTTTTTACTTCATTTGATGCAGTACAAAGCATCTCATTTTTTGATGAATTCATGAAGACTAAACGAGATACAAGAAGACTGTAAAATGTTTAATTATTCAGAATCACAACCAGGCTGTTCAAAGCTTTCAAGCCTAAAGCCTTCTGCATGTAAGTCTGAAAGGTGTTTGTTTGTTTGTTTGTTTATTTATTTATTTATTTTTTTTAGTATTACAAAATTAATCCCTGTACAAAACAGGGAAGCATTCACCACATTCCAATGAATCTCCAAGTAAACCTACATAATTCACACTGAATTCAAATTGTAGTAGAGGTATTGAGCAACTAAGAGGCTAACAGAAATTTATTAAATGTCTTTTTTTTCTTTTATTTAACACATTGAAAGTGGAGAGGCTGGTTTTATTTCAGTTACTGTGTTGTGGACAGAAGAAAATTTTCACCGGCTTACAAAGTAATTGGCGTAAGTCCTTTAATGATGACACTTTCTTCTATCTAGTCATTTTAATCATTGTATATATTTGTTTTGCCAGTTTCCCCAACATATAAAGAAAAACATGCTCAGTTTATTGAGGATAATAGTATTAACTCAATGGCTTATTGACCAATTCAGTAAATACATAGATAAATTGGCAGAGTAGTGGGTGGTTGAGCAGAATTTATTTATTTATTCATTTATTAACTTATTTATGTGCAGAGTGAAGTACATTGGTCGTATTTTCACCCTGCTCATGTTTCCTGCACATTTTGGTGATAATCCCAACGGGTGACAACGACACAGTGGGGTCACTGATGGGTTAATCTACCAAAATGTTTGACAATAGCTTGAGTCAGCATTATGGAACATTTTAGCAAGCAACTGGCAAGGATTTCATGTAATTTGGATGTTGAAAAATTGATGAGTCAGATGAACTCTGGACTGATTACTCAACTCAATCAGTGTGTGGCAACTGAACATATTATACAATGCCTGGTTCAAGTTGGGACGCATGAGGGTTCAGGTTTTTTATACGATCACTCTCTTATTTTTGGGTCATGCCAGTTCCACGATTAAAAGTTGGAATCCTGGTTGAAAGTATTTTTTTGTTTGCCTGCCACTGGTCTCGCCTTCTCTGCCCGTTTCCTAAACCTGTGCCTCTCCTGGGCAGTTATCCACGCCAAAGGCAGCCCTCAGCTGTTAAAGCCGTTAGCGGCGCTGACAACGTGCGGTTATCCCAGCCAAAGGCTTGTGTCGCTGTAATTAAACTCATGAAGCCCAGGTCGTGCCTGCAGCACATGCCCAGTAAGTCTCTCTTACACCAGCCCCTGCAGCATGACCTCACCTCCAGGTCAGGAACCTGGATGAACCTGGATGAAGTGGCCAGTAGAACTATGCTGACTACTTCGCAGAAGTTATGGAGCGTCAGTGTTAGTTCAGACAGGCACGGAATTCAGTCTTGGCTCCATCCCTTGTCCAATCGCATTGGACTTCAGCGTCGCATACTTAATTTACGCGTCTTTTTAAATAAGGCGGCGCTCTCCATCTCAACTAATCAAGCTCTACCATTCCCACTAAGACCCATTACAGATCTGCGCAAACATCCATGCCTGCAGTTCACTAAGGTATGAGAATCAGTTCTGGGGTATTTTTCTTATCTTGTGCATCATCATTATGTCTGCGCATCCTGATCCTTTCTCGGAGGAGGTATGCGTCCTATTTCAGCTGCCATCTCTCCCATCTTCGCAGTCAGATGATGGCAGGTACTGACGTAAACTTGGTTAAATTTTTTTTTAAGTTCGTCTGAATCTGGTCTAGTGCGAGAAACGCTTCATGGACTACAGGGAAGGACAATGATCCGAGACTGATGAAAAAACCTTACAATGACAGAGTTTACTGTGGCATTCGGTGTATTAAGGGATGTGATTTGTGTACCCGGGACATTTTCTATTCCTTGATCATAGAATGAGATCGTTTGTTATTCGTATTCAGTTTGATGGATCGAAATGGATTTCATGTTCGGATCATTGCGGTTGACTCTGCTCATCTGCTCCCTGCAGGAGCGCGAGTTTGGGGGATATGATCTCCTGGAATGTCTGTTTCATGCTTGTTCAGATTATCCCAGAGCATCTCTTGAGCAGAGTCACCACCAAATTCAAATGTATGTCATCCCAAAAAAATGGTTAAATCTGATGTGAGTGTCCTGTCTGAACTATTTATAAATTGACAAATGTATTTTTCAAGTACCAGAAGAGACCGTTAATATTATTGTTGACACGGCTGAGCCTATATGCACCTTGGCATAATGAACAATTTTCTATCTGACAAATCTCAAAACCCCCGATCATTTTTAACACAACTCACAAGAATATGACTTGAATATGAATCTCACTTTTTTTTTTTAAAGGACATGCAGTCTCCAATGGTGCAGTTGTGATAAGACTGTGAGTCACACACTCATTACCCAGAAATGCAGTTCTCAGGGCATAATGAGAAGGTAGCCATAATGTCTGAATCGATGTGTCGCCGCTTCTGATTGCTCTGGGAATTTTTGATTTGAATGTGATTCTTTTTCAACTCGCTACATTTGCGAAATAAAAATACCATGTGAGGCGAGCAGTAACCCTGACAATCACACGCATGATTATGCTGACATGATTTTTATCTGTACGTCCTTTTTTCTATCTCTGTGAGTCAGTAATTCCCAAATAGAGCTAACCTGTTTTTCAAAATTTGACTTGTGTTATATGTACACATAGGTAGGTACGTGCGTGCGTGTGTGTGTGTGTTAGTGTGAGCGTGTGAATGCACGCTCATACTATAATGTGTATAAAAATGATACAGCTAAATACAGTATCATGTACAGTATGTTTTTGAAAGAAATCAATGTTGTTTATTTACTGCGTACATTCTAGAGATCAGAAGACATTGTAAATCGTTTTAAGAAATTTAAAGCACCAATAAAATGCCACTAATCAGGTGCAAATAGTTGTTGAGAAAAATTTTAGAAATGGGCAGGAAAAATGCTGTACAGTTAGGTGAACATTGTATTATTATTATTATTTATTATTATTATTATTATTATTGCTGTGATGATGATGATGATGATGATTATTATTCATTTATTTCTTTTTGTATGTTTTTACTTATAATTTTTTTTATGAGAATATGAAGATGACAATGAAAGGATACCAGAAATTAAAGGGTACCTATTATGCAACATTTCCAAATTTATGTGTCTTGGACTCCCCTAGAGTGCTCCTGTTCGTTCCTAGTCCAAAAAAGTGTCCTTATTTAGCTCATACTGCCTTCCTAAAAAACCCCATTTGTTGTACATTGTAGTTTCTGCCTGAAACGCCTTGTTTGGGGTAGCTCTTCCGCTATTTCTCCCTCTCCCTGTGTGCCCACTTTCTTCTGATTGGCCAGCTCTGTGGAAGGCGGAGCTGGGCAGGACTCGGTAGAATGCA
Organism: Gymnothorax reevesii; assembly: GCA_029721435.1. Lineage (NCBI taxonomy): Eukaryota > Metazoa > Chordata > Actinopteri > Anguilliformes > Muraenidae > Gymnothorax > Gymnothorax reevesii. The sequence continues at coordinate 60,416,255 of CM056587.1, read as the reverse complement.
GTTGTCTGGGTCCGCCTCCATAGTGTGAAACGTGAGATGCGTCTGTCGTCTGAGCTAAGGAATTGGCTGGGAAATTCCGCAATCAAACACAGTACATGTGTATAAATCTAATGAAATTAACTTGTTCTAATAAACACAGTGGCAAAAGTGGAGGACGCAGTGCGAAAGTCTGGCAGCTCAAGCTCGAATTTGCTATCTACCTACGGCTACTGTGTTTCTTCTCTATAGCCAGGATTGAGGGAAAGCTAGAATCCACCCCATACAGACACATTTGTAGACCGGGTCGACATACCCAAGTGTAGACCGGAGACTGTAGAAATCCAGTGGGTCTGAGTTTAGAGGGAAACATGGACAGTGAGGAGCAACAAAAAGTGGACCAACAGCTTATGGACTGCTTCAGGGTGTATTATAAGGACCTGCTGGTTTGTGTGCATAATTGGGGTGTGTCGTTAGCGTGGAATAACAAACAGCTTCTGCGCTGGTATATGAGGGAGGGGCGAAAGCTCCAGGCTAAATGGCCTTTTAAGAAATTGCCCATGGTAATTGTTTACTTATTGCGTCGGGATGACCAGCGTTTGCTCGTGGAAAATGGGCGCAATAAGCCGCTTTCACACTGAACACGAAACAAATTTTTCGCGCCATAGATTACATTCAAAGTCAATGCATTGTCTTTGCATTGACTTTGAATATAATTTGTCGCGCAAAAAAATTGTTTTGCGTCCGGTATGAAATTGGCTTGACGCTCCCATAATGCGTGTATTTGTGTTCTTGCATTGACTTTGAATGTAATCTGTCATGTGACAAATTAGTTTCACGTCCGATGTGAAAGCCGCTTTATGGATAGTATGAGACAGCTAGAGAGCTCTGGTTATATCATGAAAATAATACAGGTTTTACAGACCATAAGTTCCATTAGCTTTAACAAATGATAATAATAATGCATCAATTTTATATAGCGCTTTTCTGCTCTTCTGGGCACTGAAAGACACTTCACAATGGATACATTATTCATTCACTCACACATTCACACTCTGACGGTGGTAAACTACGTATATGTAGCCACGGCTGCTCTGGGGCAGGCTGACAGAACTGTGGCTGCCAGTACACGCCTAAGGCCCCTCTGACCGCACACCCATACAGGAGTTTTCTTATATTGCATGTTTTGTGGGTGGGGGAAACCGGAGTACCCGGAGAAAACCCACGCAGACACGGGGAGAACATGCAAACTCCACACAGAAAAGCCCCAGGCTGAATTCGAATCCACAACCTTCTTGCTGTGAGGCAGTAGTGCCAACAACTGTGCCACCATGCTGCCAAACAGTTGCTTATGTGGAGCTAGCGAATCGATTTCTTCTACAGGAATGTATTTCCAATTCAATCTCCGCCTTTTTCAGCTTTTTATTAGCCAGAACAATTTCTAAAGGGGATGAAATTATGCCATGGCAATGCTGCAGAGAAATCATTTTTTAGACCAGACACATAAGAGTGTGTGCGTTTTGCGATTGCTTTCACGGTAGCATCAGAGAGCTAACCCTAATATTGGTGAAGTATCCAGCTGACCTTGGTCATGGATAAGTGAAGCGATCACAAGCAGCCATAAACAAACCCAAAAATGTATCCCATACTCTACAAAACCTACGTCTGGTCTAACTGCAGCCTTTTCAGCCCAATGTTGCAGACACATACAGGACCTCTACGGTAAGCTGTAGTGTTATAATGAAACTGCCACATTGATGCTTATCGAAGTAACACTAGCATACCGAGCAGAATTACTGCATATAAGTTAACCAGGAGCATTTTTAATTAGCACGGCAGCATGCAAACTAACATGCAGTAGTTAGTAACCGATCATAAGAACCACAGAGACAAACCCTTGCAATACAGTTTTTAAAGATAGCAAGTTCCGTTACTGTGGACAATACTAAGCAACCAAATTACAAACAAGTATAAAAAAATTAGCTTCAAATGTTGTTATGTTCACACACCTTCTGTTGAATTTCCCCTGATATTACTCTTGCATATTTAGGACACAAACATTAGCAACATTAACTTGGCTACGTTAGCCGCAGTGCTACAGCAACAATCAACAGGCCATCATGTTAGTTAGGCTTATGCAGTAAAGCAACTTAGAGCTACTGCGTCTGTGAGTTACAGACAGTCACGACCGATCCAGATTTTATCTTCATATATTCTGCAAAGCCTGTGTTTGTGGCCATTTGTTAGTGCTAACTATCGTGAGCGGTCCTGCTAGCCTCCCGTAACACGTTAGCGTCACTGACATTATTTGCTGTTATTTGGTTACTTACAGCTGGTGGCTCTGAGCGCTTGATCGATGTAACTGCTTCCGGTTTGAGAGGCAGCTGAAATGCTTATCCGGTGTCGAATTATTCTTTATTGACAAAGCTGTCTTTGGTGAAATGCTGAGCACAAACAGCTAACGCTCCCTTTGGCTGTGGCTGTTTGCTGCCAGCAAACAAAAAAAAGCTACCCACTGATTTCTGGAGGCATTGTCTTTTGGAAGTGAAATCAGTGCTTTTCTTTGCGTCCAAAAGTAAGCGGACAAGAAGCTTTGGGGGATATACTGACAAAACTGCGCTTCAAATGATCTGCGGTTCTTCTTTTCTATTTCCAAAAGTGCAGACGCTACTAAGGCATAGTATGATCCTCGATTGTTTGTGCCTGCTAGAATAGTTTCTGGTGTGGGCAGGTCCAGCACCGTGATTGGCTCTGGCTAGGTCTGTTCTAATTGGCCGGCACAACCTGACCTCAGGTTTTGCCCAGATCTCGTGAAGATCTCGGGACGAGCTGTTCAGACAAGAAATGACGTTCATGAAATCACATTCTTGGATTACGGCAAAACCCCTGTATCTTATGTTTAGAAACTTTTCAGAGGTTGAGGATGGACAACCAACATTATCTAACATTAATTATATGTATTTAAAGAAGGATCAGCATAATAGGTCCCCTTTAGAATCAACACATTGTGTCCTGGTCAGTTATGATATGTTCACCCACGTCAGTTCAGTTCAGTTACCTATGATGTTGCTGCAGCTGACTGGATCCTTATTGCTTCTCACTGAATCTTGTGTAGTAACAACATGCATTTGATGGCTAATAAATCCAATGAATCATGATGGTCAAAAATAATGGTTCCCAGCTCTCCTTTTCAGTCTCATACCAATATGGTATGGCTACCAATATGATTCATCTGGAGACATCTATGTCCGAAGTGATTTTAATTGACTCTCGTGCACTTTATGTCAGTCTGGTCAGACTCTGGGAGTACAGACAAGCGGAAACATGCGGCACATAGATATTATATAATAGCTTTGATGGTCCAGGAGTGCCACTTCAGTGCACATAAAGTTACCCGAAGTATCCTCTCATCTCAAAGATGCTATGGACTGGAGATGAAACACCATAATCTAGAAATTGAACAGCATTTCACTTGAACCCTTTCAGTGAAATTTCAATTATTTATGCCACATTGATAAAGAAAAGTTCAGTTAAGGTTTCTCAACTGAAATCAGTGCTTATACTCTTGTGTGCCAAACTGTGCTCTTTCCTCTGCAGCTAAGGAGATTCAACAATCAGCATATTTTTAACTCAGTGGATTCCCTGTCTGATATGAATTCTGTATAGATTGCAAAAAAATTGTACAAAGCCCATTTTACCAAGCATTTTAATCTTGTATTTAGACTAAAAACACATTTCTATTACCCTATTTCTTAGTAAGCCAAAAATTTGCACATTAGGCTAAATAATTGAGTCTCGTTTCCAGGGTTGCCAATGAAATAGAAAAATTTCATGTCAATACACTTGGTTTAAAGTGCTTGAAAGACTGAAAATAAAGATAATGAAACAAGACCTGTGTCATTTTGTAGGTCTTAGTGAGCAGATAAAGAAAATGCAAAAATAAAAAAAAATCTGTTGGGAATTTTTGGAGAAATTCCATTTTTTATGTGGCAGTCATCTTGAATTGCAAAATCCTAAGAAAGGGGTTAATAATTGCAAGTCATCATGTTTTTTTTTGGATAGTTTGACTTATCAGATAATCATATTACAGGGTCAGATTGGAGAAAATACAAAATGGTAACCAAGGTAACCAAAGTTATTGCCAAAAACATGAAAATATTAAATCCCTGAATATAACCTATCAATAGTCCAATAGTCCAAAACTCTCCTTTTGTACGGTAGGAACAATTGGCAGCTGATTACATCATGTATACTAGGCCTTTTCGCTTTGCGTGTATTCGCGTCTTTGCATTGACTGAATGTAATATGTCATGCGAAAAATTTGTTTTGCGTCCAGTGTGAAAGCAGCTTTAGTCTCCCTCTTTCATGCCACTAACATTTCATACGTTTATATTTGTTTGTTAGCCTCTGCTTGAGCTCATGAACCTTCATCTTGCTGGACTTAATGCGACCAGCATATAGTGCAAAGCAATTTTAATATTTATGAAGTGAGCCATATTTATCAAATAAAGTGCTATTTTCAAAAATGGAAAACAAATTCAACAGGGTATCTGTTGAATAAGTAATAAACTTGCAAATAGACTTCAGGGATATCCATGCATACTGCATGTTTTAATTTTATGAATTAATAAGTATATTGATTTACAGAATTTTAGAATTTTACTGGCAACTAATACATTCTGCAACACTTACAATCCATTTATTGTAACAGTTGATTCACCTAAAGCCATTGAGAATAGCTTAATGGATGACCAATGACTGGAAGAGCATATCAAAGCCATCAAGGTTCATGCACTGGTAAAGTGATCAGACTGGATTAGATATTTCTTAAGTTTCAAAAACATTCTTTTCTAGAGTCCGCCCACTCAAGACTAGGAGAAATACTCAGAATCAAGGTGAAAGGTATTTTATAATCCTCATATTGGGGTCTATTCTCCCATTTGTGCTTGAGTCCTTTTTTACGAGTTAAGTTTTTTTTTTCTCTCTCGAGTTAAGCGCTTTTGAGTTACACGTATTCTCTCCTACTCGCTTCGATCACGCCCACAGCGCTTAACTTCAGAATGTAGGCGGCCTTACGAAAGAGGTGTGACTGATCCAAAAGAGAGGCAGACTCTGTTCAAAGCTCATTGATTATGGCTATCAGGAAAAGATGGAACAAGGATTTTCTGATTAACCCTGAAAATGCAGTTGTGGTCCATAGAAAACGCAAACCAGACTTTAAATTTGAATATCGTGGGCCTGCTGATAAAACCTTGTATCTCCAAACTGATAGGAAACAAAAACTCGTATATCCACTATTCTTACATGCAAAATTAAACGTTTTTTATTTTAAACCATATTTATCCATTTATATTATTTTATTTTTATTATTAAATTTTATATTCATTTTGTATTTGCCTGTGAAGTTTGTCATTTTGAAGATACAAGGTTTTATCAGCAGGCCGACGATATGCGGCTGTAATAGTAGGCCTATGTATGTCTGTGGCAATTACAAAAAGTAATGCAGACACCCTTTTTTATTTCTTACACTAGCCACCATGGCATTAAAGCTATGCAAACAAAATATTGCCATGATAATGAAATAATAAATAAAGAATTTAGCGCTTCTCAACCAGCGCAATCGGAGCATTACTCCTACATACCCTCCTACACCAGCCTGTTTGTTCCATGGAAGACAGGGAAGAAGACAAAAAAAAGGGAACATTCTAGTCACACAAAAATGAAAATCAAAGACAGTTTACAGAAAGTAAAGTTTGACGTTTCGATAAACATCTATCACTGATCAAAACCACGTGCCCGCTGTAGTTCTTACAACTTAACTGAATTTAAAAACTTGGTAGATAACGGAGATCAGGACATATTTCATGAATGGGCTGAAACTAATTTTGAATGTTTTAATCACACACACTATCAATTCGTCAAAGCCATGCACTTGATGTTTTTATACCTCCTAAAGAGGTATATTAACAGAATCGATGGCTGTCTGCGCTTGAAGATTGAAAATCGGTTAAATCTGTCACAATATCCCAAGTTTATAAAATCAGTTCGTCAAGGTTAAGCTACGAAAACCCAGTACAACAATGTGTTTGATCAAACTTGTTCATGTAGTGGTAGCTAGACACAATAGACACAACGAGCAAAAGTTTGACGTTCACTGTTCACTTTGCCAGATGCAAATAATATGATGTATTGATTTTTATCAACAATGGAAGACTTGTATCTAATTAGTAAGCATTACCTTTATCATTTTATGTTTTTCTTGGATCCTTTTTTTTATTTTGGCTAACTCCCAAATGTCACATTTCAGGCACCATGATCTTTGTGGGTGCACAGACCTTAAATTGGCTGATAAAGTTTCCTGGCTTTCGGGTGGAAAAGGGAGGCTTTTGTTAGGACGTTACAGACATATAAGCGTCCCCGTAAGTACGGTAACTTACTGACTACTACTTAGCTACTATGCTTCCGGGAAACACACCCCAGGCTAGGTGCAAGGGAGAAAAGGTATCGGGGCACTAAAACCTGCTCCAACGGTAGCAGTGACCACTCTGTGTGCGTCACTTTTATCAGCTGGGTAACCCTGAAAGCTCCAGTTCAACATGCAGTCCCAAGCACAAGGCATGGCGCTAGTCTACTGCACGCACTGCAAGCTGTTCTCTACCCTCTGACGATGAATATTTTTGTAAGATGAGATTCAACATTTTTCCACTTGAAATAATGGCAAAGAAATTGAACGATATGTGGAGAAATGTAAACAAACGCTTAAATTATAAATGTAAGAGCAGTGATCTAAGCCAGAACAGGCGCCAAGAAACTGAGACCCCATCCACAGAGAGCGTTATTTTTCCATCGGCACCATGTACCAATAATTATTTTTTGTAACACAATACAGATCCATTCATTGATGAATTATTTCTGTACCACCAACACAGACCACACACCTGGTTTCTTTTAGAAGGACCTGCAATTTACTATAATTGCAGTTTTCATTTGATATTAAACTTACCGTTCACTCTGCAAGGGTTTAATGTCCTTAAATTTGGAGGGCTACTGATTGTACCAGATTCCCATTGTAAATAAATAAATAAATGCTCCTCTTTGGTCTCAAAACTACAGCCACTTGCATTCAGTTTTGCTATCTGCATGAAGGCAAATGTTTCTGCAGTTCTGACCATTGCTTCCTTGTTAGTTCACGGTCAACACTCAACATTCTACGTCTATGAAACATTATCTATTGAAGTAATAAAGCATGGATGGCACCATCATTTTTTAGCCAACAGAATGAAGGGATTCAGTTCAAAATTATAAGAGGAATGTAGGCAGACATCTTTACCTCACTGTTCTAACGAGTTCCATCCCTCTGTTATATTTTGACCTTATTGTATTTCTCATTGATTTCCTCAGGAAAAACACAACTTTGTCTGTGTTAAAACAGCCTTTTCCCCACAGTAGCAGTCAAAACAAAAGTTTTTCTGTACGTTCCCTTTTTTGTTTCCTGAAACTTTTAGATTGGTTCAGGTTTCTGCACGTCCACAATCGCTTTCATGCGTAAACCATTTATTTTCAAACATTTCCCTTGTTAAAATAATTGATGTTTGCGGGCCTTGTATTTTCCAGGGTATTTAGTCCTGTTGAGCTTCCCGCTGCCTCGTGTTATTTGAATGCAAAATCTTGGTTATGCAGAGAAGTTTCTGAATGACAAAGAGCTGTTTCTGATTAATTAGGCCCATGGGTGAGGGTGCCTGAGAAACAGCCAATCAGGGGACTGCTGAATGGACGCTACATCATTAAAGGTGACTGCTCTGACCTTTGGCGCTGATGGGATTCCCAGGGACAGCGATGGATCAAGGGCGTGCCTGGTAATGACTTTGCAGCCAAGCGATGGCCGCTCGCCCTTGTTTGTATCCCTCAGGCGAAGAGTGGTACTGTATCGACCCGTTTTACAACAAATGTACCTGATTGGTTTGAGGTAGATGTTTAGGGAGGGTTGGTGCCAAGTAACTTCAAATTTAACCTAAGAGCCAATATCAATCTCTCTCTCTCTCTCTCTCTCTCTCTCTCTCACTCTCACTCTTAATTTGTCTCTCTCTCTCTGTCATTCGACACAGGCACAGACTCATGGGCAAGCTTTCTCTCCCACTGAGTAGGCATGCAAAATGAGCTTGTTTGAAAATTTGCCAATGGGATTTTGCATTTACAAGCAGTCTCCTAGGCAGTCGAGCACAATTGCCTTGAGCAGGGAAAAAAAAAAAGGCAATCATACAGGTCAGTCAATATTCATTACAATTTTCATTATTTCGAGTATTGCATTCAACATGTCATTTATTTCTGTGCCTTAACTGGGTGAGCTTTGCAAAAGCCCCAAGGCCCTGTTTAATCGACACCATTTAGCAATGGTGTGCATTAGACAAACTTCCAGATCAGGACAATTACAAATATAATGTCTGAAATCTTTCTTGACCACACTTATTCCATATTTTAGAACAGGTCAATCTCTGCAGTTTCATTCAATTGCGTGCTTCATTTCTACTATTGTCAACTGCTGCGTTAAACAGATCGCTCATATGCAAAGTGGTCATTTCCTTGCATCACTACCAAAACGTCATGGCACATTCTTTAGTCTTTGTGACCACTATATTCGGCACTGAAAGGATGGGAAGTAGTTTGAGACTGAGTCATTGCACCAGTCTTGTCACTCAGCACATCCCACTTTGTGTGCATGTGCGTGCGTGTGTGTGTGTGTGTGTGTGTGTGTGTGTGTGTGTGCGCGTGTCATTCTGTTGATGTGCTTGTGTGTTCTCTGCACTAAGGCTACCTGAGGTCATCTTGTACCTTTTCTATTTTGTTTAGACCCCCAGATTAAAACACTATTCATCTTTAATTACCGTCAGTATACATGTGTTCTTTGTCTACAAAAAGGCATTGAAGTAACCAGTTCTGGGGAGGATGGACGACACCTTTGTTTCTCATTTTTGGGAACCAGTCTCTCTTAATATGATACCGAATAGTTATAGGATTTTTTTTTTTTTTGCATTTTTTGGTGGGGGTGGGGGCAGGTATTAAAAAGTTTCATGCCGTGATTGACAAGAACTGGGTAAAGAGCTGTCCAATGCTTTACAAAAACCTGGAACAATATTGATGAACTATCAACTTCATGGAAGAAGAGGGTTGGAAAAAAAATCACAGATGATTGTGATCTGAGATCAGTAAAACACTTTGTAATGTCTCATACTACATAAAATCAAAAACTGACAGTAGAACTAACGACGATGTTTAATTGTGTAAGTCAGAGCATTTCCGCATGCACAATGCAGTAAGAACTTGCAGGATTGGGACTAAACAGCTGCGTGGCCACATGACAGCGACTTGTTAACCCCTTTGTACAAATAATGCCAATTTTTTTCCTGTTATACATGAGCCTGTTTTGGCTCTGTATTTGTGTCACAGAGACTCTGGACAATTATTCCAGTGAAGAAAGACATTTGGATATTCAAATACAAAATAATTTCAGAACTAAATTTTGGAGTTATAAATTGTCTACTAGCTGCTACCCGCTACCCGGAGTGAAATTGCCATTTTTTTTTTTTTACGTGCATGACAGTTTTTCAAAAATCGGGCGACGTCAAGTCCTTCCTGGTGTCCAAGTGGATATTCACACCAAATTTGGCAACAATCGGTTGAGAAATGTGGGAGAAAAACGTGTACATACACACAGACAGACAGACATCGACCTCAAATATATTATAGATATCTGGGCAAAGGGGTTTTAACAAGGCTGATAGGGGAGAACTACAATGTTTTACAAGGGAGCATAAAGATTGGATTGGAGTAATAGTAAGAAAGTCATATGGGCTGATGAGCCCAGATTAACCCTATCCCAAAGTGATGGGTGAATCAGTGTAATAAAGGAAGCCTATGAAGTTTTGAACATGTCTTGACTGATGCCCTCTGTACAAGCATCTGGCGTTATGATCTGAAGTTGCTTCAGTTGAGAGTCACAGTGTGATGTAAATTTGTAAGCGGCTTTATTAGCATTATTTTAGTTCTGATTCCAACAGTCCAGTATCCATGCAAAAAATGAAAGGGATTTTCCAAGATCTACTATAAGTATGAAAGGGCTATGACTTTTTTTGGTCAGGTACTGTCAGCTCAGGGCATTAGGCTGTAATAAAATGAAGTCAGCAGTCTTCTTGAATAAACCGAATGACCAGGTTATCCCATTAATGTATTTTTTAATCCCTGACGGCACGGGCATATTCCAGGATCACAATGCCTGAATTAATTGAGCTCAGATTGTGAAAGAGTGCTTCAGCGAGTAGGAGGCATTTTCACACATGAGTTGGCCACCTCAGAGTGTAGACCTTAACCAGTTGAAAGTTTTTGGGATCAGCTGAAGAAGGCTTTACAGCAGGGCTATTCAACATTATCCTGCGAGGGCCAGTGTGGGCGCAGATTTTCATTTAAACTAAGCACTTACACACCTGACACCACTAATCAACCCCAAGAGTCTTGGCTAAAGAGATTGATCAGTAGTATCAGGTGTGTAAGAGCTTGGTAGGAATAAAAGCCTGCGCCCACTCCGGCCCTTGTTGAATAGCCCTGCTTTACGGAGTAGTTTGACTCTCCCGTCATCAATAAAAGATGTCGGCCAAAAATGAATACAACGCTGATCTGAAATACAAGTGACACTGCATTAGATTGTCAAAACACTGCTATGCTGAGTGTGAATCATGATCAAGGCTTTATGCAGCCCAACAAAATATTAGTGTGTAAATGTTTATTTATTTATTTATTTTTGGCCAGGAAATGTATAATGGCTAAGGTATGATAACAACAGGGAGATTCAAAAACATTCAGCTTCCACATGAGATTGCAAGGATGAAAGTCGGAATAGTTACATTTTTAAAAATCTCAAATTTCTCTGAAATTGCATGTGTTGCTCTTGCCTTTTGCTCATCAGACTGTGAAAGATGAATGAAATTTGCACAAATAAACTCCACTTCATGTGAAAGTGGCAGTAAAAGCCATGTGTTCATAAAGGGAAAAAAAATCTTTAAAGTACAAAATATTTATCAAACATTGAATGTGACATAAAAAAATAAATAAAATGAATAGTTTTATCATTTGGTTTGAAATGTCATTGCATTGACTGACAGTAAGCCAGTAGGTAATAAATGTACACAAATCACTGCTGTCTTGTGGGCAATTAAAGCTCAGATGCAATGAGCAATAATGCTGTGGTAATATAAATTGGCCGATCCCCTGTGTCGATTAGTCTTAGTAAATGAGTCAATCAATCGTTTGATTGCTAATCAAGCAGAGTAAACAGAAACAGGTTGAAAGTAATTGCGTGTTTATAGTTAAGGATTCTGCCTCACTTAACTTACCTCTGACAGCAAACGACTGCCTCTCTCCACGCGCTCACCTCTTCTTCCTCTTCTGACGATTCCTCTCTGTGTCCCTGCGGTGAGACGTGCTCTCTGGTGTCACTGGGTATTCACGCGTGTTCTGTATGTATCCTTCAGTTTCAGTAATTGTTTGAGCTCCGTTCATACTTATGGGGTACCTTGCTGGGAAAAATAGTGAAAGAGTCATGAAGATTGATTGATTTATTCATTGTATATACAGGAACGATGAAAGACTGATTATGTGTTCCTACAGATCGACCAACTTACCCTTCATTATTTCATAAAAAATCTTTTTATAAAATGACATTTTCACAGAGGCACTTCAGGTTGAAATAAACATAACGCGTGTGTGTGTGCGTGCAATTAGCTGCAATGCAGTGGCATTTCACACTCTTATACACTAACAAGTTAAAAATCCAAAGGTCGCTGCATCACAAATCATGGCAAAGTATTAGAGCAGATAACAGTCTCAGTTATTTATCATTTATGAAAATATAAAGAAGTTGCATAAACCTTTCGACTATTTCAAACAGAAGGACTTAACGATGCCTACAAGGTGCTTATTTTCAATTACATACAAAATAATTATGAACAGCTGAATATAGAAATTAATGTAGCTCACTTGACCATTCATTGGAAGTGTGACCATATATTCAAACCTGAAATGAAGACCTTGATTTTAAAAGTACTTTTGTCAATAAGCTTAAAAAAAATCTTGCATTTGTCAAGAGAAGGCCACTCTACTGATGTTTACGAAAAAGGTGCCCAATTCCATTTACGCCAGTATGGCAACACCAGGCAATCAGGTTGTGATGGCCCCAGAGATATGTATGTCTGGCGCTTTGGTGAAAATTATGCCTAAGTCGGGAAAGACCAACTGCTGTATGTGACTTACAAACTACCTGACGATTAAGAGCCTCACCAGCATATATCTAACAGCCAGAGTGAAAAGATGAAGACATGCTTAATTGCACCTTTTTTCAGTAAATGTGTACATACACTACAGGCCAAAATATTGCGGACGCCCGGCATTTTTTAGAATTCGCTGGTTTTTCTTAAGTTAGAATATAATCTCAGCCACAACAGAGAAGAGAAATAACACAGAAACACATATCTTAAATAGAAATATGCACAATTATTGTTTTGAATTTGTACATATTCAAATTCAAATTTCTACAAAGTACCCGCCCTTAACTTTGATTACAGCCTGATTTATGCTGGGCCTTCTTTCCAACAGTTTCAGAGGAGAATTTCCTGGTAACTCATCCCAGGCTTCCAAGAGTTCCTGCATGAGCTCTTTTGAACTTGATGGGCGCATTTCTCTGACTCCCCGGTCAGGCTCATCCCACAGCAACTCAATAGGCGACAAATCTGATGACTGTGGGGGTCACACCATCTTCTGAGGCTCTCCTGCTTCTTCCTGTTTGTCAAGATATCTTTGGTACAGCTTGGAGTCGTTGTCCTGCTGAAGCACAACGGTGTTGCTAACCAGTCTTTGCCCGGAGGGAATAACAAGGCATTGAAGGATGGAATGGTACACTACCTTATTCATGGTGGCCTTTACTTCTTTAAGGTCTCCTACGTTTTCACTGGCAAAACACCCCCTGTCTGTGGGGCTTCAATACAGGCTAAGAAGGAACAGGCGTTGAAATTTGAATTTCAAGATGTACAGTTGTTAGCAAGCAACATTTTCAGTCAATATAAGTGTCCCTTTGGCATTCTGTGCGCCTTTGTTGAAGACAGTTTACTTTAAGATGACAAAACCAACTAAATTCTGAAATTTCATAATACTTTGTATTAATCGTTATATTTACTCCACTAGTATGAAGCCAAACAATTCAGTGCAAAGGGTTTGCTGGCAAACAGTGTTTTACTTCAGTTAGATTCAATTTTATATCTATCTATCTATCTATCTATCTATCTATCTATCTATCTATCTATCTATCTATCTATCTATCTTGCCTGTCTGTCTGTATGTTTATCTATCTATTTGTCTGTCTTTCCTCACCATCTGTCTTTCAATGCTTAACTTTAATCCAGAAGGATTGGACCACTCCAATTTACAGGGCTGACGGTTGAGTTTCATTACAGTTTGGGTCCTATTTACTGTCAGTGTAATGATATATGCACAGATTTTATATATGCTGGGGAATGCATATGTCCTCTTGGAATGGAAAACTGAGATTTTTATTGGAGTAGCTGTTAATTTTTGCGGAGGCAGTGTGCGCAAGGCTGTCTTATTTGGCAGTTCTTGAGCATTATATATTTTTTATACATTTTCTTATGCAACGCTCATTAACGTAACATAACCAGTATTTTTCCTTTAATATCAGAGCCTGCAATAACACGGACATACTCCAGCACCTTGCTGGCTGCTGCTGTAGATGCTGCACTTAGCTGATGAGGCTGGAGGAGGTGGCATTATTACACTCATTACATCTCTGTTATGATCCTACCATGTCTGCCTTGACCATGTTCATGCCTTGCCTATTCTGACTGCCTTTAGTGTTTTTGGACCATTGCTCATGTCTGACTATTCTTTGTATCATGTATTGTGTTTTGGTTGCTTTGATTTGTCATGTTTTATTTTAGTTTACTTTTCCATGTTTTACATTTTGCCATATTATCATTCCGGTTCATGTTTTCCATTTTGCTTTGCACTTTGTCTCCCCCGTCTGGTCTCATGTCTGGTCATTGCACTCAGCCCCAGCCTTGTGTTTCACTCTTCAGGTGATTTATTGGATTCTGGTTTTCAAACTTCCTTCCGATCTCGTTTGCTGGCTTCCCTCTTCTTTTCTATCTACTAACAATACTAACTGTTTACTATTTTCTCCTGGGATTACTAACAACATCTAACCTTGTATATAATACTAACTTATTAACGAGCACCAAGGATTTGTATAGTTGCACTTACTAATTGATTAACAAGTTCTCAGCACTCGCCCTGTTCTAGTCTCCGCCTCTGTACTCTCCCTGATTACCTTTGCTGCATTTTCTGTGAAAGCTCACACCTGATCGCCCTTCCTGTTTCTTATTATCTTTGCACGTTAGAAACTCCGTGACTGGAGCCGTATGTTTGTTTATAGGAATGTGATTAGGTTCTTCCTCATGTGCCTTCCCCTTGTAATCAGTCTAACTTCCTGCACCTGTGATTCTCTCCATGTGATCTTCCCAGAAGTGCATATTAGGTGTCTTTTCACTGCCATTCTCTGTCAGATCGTTCCCGTGCTGCTATTCTTCTCGCCTTGTATTCAGTGAGTTTCTGATTCTGACTGGATTGCCCGACAACTGATTTTTGGTTTGCCCTTTTTGATTACTGTTGCATCTGTGCGTTTTGGCCTTTTTTCTGCCCGACCTCGATTTTGTGGATTGCTGCCCTGATAACGATTGGGACTGTCCTTTGGCTTATGAGTTTGCTTCTCCCACAAACCTCTGCCTGTGTACCGGATCTATTTTGGCTGACAATGATTTTGGTGATTGCTGCCCCGTCTACGAACTCTGCTCTGTCCCATTGGAATTAGATTTTTGGATTGCGGATTCTGTACTGTTGCCAACTGCCTTGCAGGGGTTACCCCCCTCGCTTAATAAAGCTCCTTATTTTTGCAATCCTGTGTCCTCCAGATCTCTACCTCACAATCTCGAAGTCTCATGACAGCACCACACAAAACCACCATGAATACTCTTAGTTTCGAAAAGTAATGCAGTGTTCAGAGTTTTGATTCATAAATACAATACGGCTTGGTTTTGATAACACAATTTATTGGTGAATTTTCAGTATTTCATTTTTTTTCCTCATATGGAGCACACACTTATTTAACAATGGATTCTACTTTGTGTTATGCATTGCTTATGCATAAGTTTATAAAGTCTGTTCATTTCTTCCTCCATAAATTGGTTGATTTAATAAGTACAAAGATTTCTGTAATTCAGTTATTTGGGAGAGTTGGTGATATGGGCATTCATGAATTTCATTCGAGAGTTAATTTGTTTCTCCTGACGTTTTGCTTTGTCCCTGTATATGCCTCCTGGTGCTTCAGTTTGGAAGTCTGTCCTGTTCTGGTTCTGAGCGGCTTTGTTCAGCTGTTTGTGATGCTGACCTCGGTTATTTTTGGGCATATTTTTGAGACATAAAACCCTCAACTTTGATTGCACAACCAGCAGCACCCAGTGTCCTTGGTTTGGTCTTTCATAGTGTCCCTGAAAGAGCACGAGGCCCAAAATATCTATGGACCTATTTGTTTGTTTGTCTGTTTGTTTGGCCTTTGATTGACCTGTGATAATGTTTTTGACCATGTGAATGAAGGTATTCAAGTTGCAAAGCTTTAACTGCTTCTAAAAACCTTGTTTTATTGAGAGGGAATAAATTAAGTCATGGAATTTTGTCTGAAAGCATTTTTTCTGACTAAGGTCTTTCCTAGTTTCATGCAAGTTGTAACCAGGTCCTATTCTGTTGCAAAAGAGTATGCCCATACACAAAAACAGCCCAAACTCAAAATTTCTGAGGTTTCAAATGTTGAAAACCAGCATTCATACACTTCATGTATGAATGATTATTATGCAATGCTCATAAACCTAAGAATTTTAATCGGCAGATTTAATGGATGCATTATGTTTTCTGACCCTATTCTCTCAAAATTAACGTTTTGTGTTGTCAGAACTTTTAGCGCCAGTTTCCTTGAGTGTTTGTGTCCAACATGTGGACCGACTGCAATGACATTCAGGTGTGACGATCAAGGTCAGCGAGCTCGGATGTAAAACACGTAATGCTAACTCTGAATATTTATCATTACATAGTGTGCATTATTTATTGCTCTAATCAGAAGGACTTGCATGCGTTCATAAATTCCACTGCCACTGCCCTGGACCACAAAGATCCTTGGTGGTGCGTCGGGGGGAACAACACTTCACGTCTTCACCGTAATAATTCAGCTGGGCGGTATTTCTTCATAACGATCCCACACTGACACCTCAACAATGCTACTCTCACCACAGGAGAGCCAGAATTTTAGCAATGTATCTATGCCCTGCAATACACTGCAAAAAAAGGAGCTTAATTTCAACAGGCTGAGAATTAAATTGTTTGTGATCAAAGTATAAGGGGTTTGAACATGAATCTGTCACCTCTTTTGTTTTTGCAGAACTACTACTTACAGTATTTTGTTTGTTTCCTAAGGAATAAGGCTTCTTGATTTAGTTCCTGTGGTAAAAACCTTGCAGAAAGCCCAGAAGGCAGGACCAGTGCATGCAATTCTGCTACTCTGGGTGAATAATAATTATGTTGCCCCTCTATCTACAACCAGTAATATTTTGTCGGTAATAAGTTAAAGAATGTAGAATCCTCGCCTTTTAATTCAACTACTCTCAGCCTGTCACTGTTTACCTTGTTCAACAGCTATCAACCATTTATTGGGTCAATTACAAAGATTAATGAATTGAATGACTCACTTTATACATTCGTTTTACATTATTGCTCATTGCAGTGGAAGGAGACAATGATTAAATAACAAGATACAATTCACAAAGTGAAATCGATACTGAGGCAGACGGCTAGATTGTGAGTAAAACAATAAGCATGGTTTACGAGACGTGACCCTATCAGCTATAAGGGATATTTTTGTGCTTCCTCTAATTTCAGCTGAGCAGCTGCCACTGCAAAATCACTTTAAATCTTGATGAGAACTGAATGAAAATAATGATAACATGCATTGAGACAAAAAAAAAATTAAAAAAGGACTGTGGCCATATATCAAAGACGTCTGACAGACAGAGACAGACTCTTGGTGAAATGGTCAGAAATTACCAGATTTAAAGCTGTAAAAATGACATCGTTTCCAATGATTTGACCAACACAAAAGAAAGACACCAGAAGCATCCAGTTGTAGCAGCTGATCTGTACCCGGATCAGCTGCTCACCTCTGTCGCCAAACAAAACATCATTTATTAACGCCCCTCTTTAATGTAAATGTAAACAAACTGGAAAAAAGCGCTAAATCCTTAAATTTGAAGGCTAAAACCTATTAACCAAATTCATAAGAAAAGGCATCTGGTGATTGATTTTGTTTTTCTGGCATTTTTATTTTATTTGTGCTTCAATATAAAGAGTGGCTGCTTTGAAAATTCAGGATAAATTTCTGAAGAAAACCTTAAATTGAGGCACCCGTTCTTTTCATTTTGAAGGAAGCGAACATGCGTCAGGGATTTGGATCTTGATCTATAAGTTACGAAAATAGATATGCAGCATTTCACATTCAACAAATATTAATGTAGCAATCTTAATTCACAGTGCCAAACCTTACACCTCTTGTGAATTTACTTTGATGATTGCCAACATTTATGTCTTCGAAGAATAAATTGATCAACCTTAAGGAAGCTGCATTGTGAGGGTCTCACAGAGGGACAGTTTACCAATATGGTCACAAAAAAATCGGAAGCAGTCCCGACAAACAACTTTAACTTTGAAGCCTGTGAACCACAATTACAAAAGCATCTAAACAGGAATGAGGGCAATAGATGTAATACTTGCACCCAGTTTATAATGTCAGTACACACAGGTGTCTCTTTCAAATAAATTCACAACTGATGCCACTGAAATCCAGAGGGGAAAAATTATCAGGAAGTGACAGCAAGATATGGCAATGTGAGAGGAAACATTCAAAGCGGTGAAATATAGATGAGCACAATGGCACATTTGCCAAGCTTCATTCAACACAGGGAGGTCTTATTCATATGCTGAATAATCTTGCATGTCGATTCTATGCTGAGAAAGATGTTGTCGTTGCATTTCACTGGTAAACAGTATCGGTAAATTGGAATTAACAGGAAAAACAGACAAAAAAAACCACATATATCATCACTTCACAGCATTATTTTTAATATTTCTTGGATACATAATGTAGAAACTTTCTAAACAAGGTCAAATAATTTAAGTACTTTCTGAATTAAAGAGCCTAGCGCTAGAAGTACTTAAGTCACATTTTCACATACCATAAGGTAAGGATGTAATTTTGTCATATTTCTCAAAATGGGCATTTTGTGACAAGTGCTTAATTCTTATAGCACTGAGGTCTTCAATTACAGTGTCTAATCAACTTTTCTGAAATATAATGTATGCAGTACCTAATAAGAGCTCAACACTGGGAAATAAATATGAGTATTACACTGTCAGAGATCTATCTCATACATAATCATAACAAAGTTTCACATTTTTGCTGATAATGGTTTAAGCAAGTTCCATTCCAACATGACATGTTTACTCCTGCAATCTGGTTTTCCAGATCAAATTTCATTACTTGCTGGAGATATAATATTTTTTAAATCTATATATGAAAAACTGTATGACTTAAACTTTTCTTAAACTCTTTTTTTTTAACATATCTTCTTGACTCCCAGTATAATTCCCTGTTGACAATTCTCTCCATTTAGCTAAAGTGCACTTATTGAATACAATTTTACAATTGCAATGTCGATAATTTATTTATTTTATTTTATTCTCATGATGAGCCTTTTCATAGTTGCCAATGACACAGCAGCAGTTAGTAGGCAATGGAATTAATTAAATTAAATAACTTGAAATACCTGGCAGTGGCGGTTCTAGAACCGGTAATTGGGGGGGGGGCACAGACACGTCCCCTTATGATAATTAGGATAGTCCTGGCTAGTTCTCAATCATTTTCCTTTGCTGACGCGTTTTCCAATTATCGTAATTGGTAACTGAAGACACGGTTTCTCTTCATATGATCTAATAGCGATGAAATCATGGAGTAAATTCAGTAGCACTGAGAGTTAGAGTGAACAAAACATCCATTTTAAACAATTGTTGGTCCTGACCTGTTCTCAGTCATTTTCATGATTAACAAAAGGTTCACTCCGAGAGCGCTCCACGCTTAACAGGTGTTACTTGTTGTCACCAAGTTGGTAGGACGACAGTCATTCATCTGGACGCGTATTTGCTGAATTTAAATCAATGTAATTCAAAATTGCGTATCTGCGCAAAAAGCTTGAGCCGCATGCTTTTAATAGCCAATATCAGTGCAAGTACCACTTTTTTCGCTCAATAACGATGGTAATTTTGAATAACGTTGATTTAAATTAAGCAAATACGCGTCCAGATGAATGATGGTCGTCTTACCTAATCGCGGAGAACAAGCAACACCTGTTAAATGTGGACTGTGGAGCGCTCTCAGAGTGAACCTTTTGTTATTCATGAAAATGACTGAGAACAGGTCAGGACCAATAATTGTTTAAAATGGATGTTTTGTTCACCCCAATTCTCAGTGCTACTGAATTTACCCCATGATTCCATGGCTGTTAGATCGCATGTGGAGAGAAACCGTGTCTTCAGTTGCCAATTACGATAATTGGAAAACGCGTCAGCAAAGGAAAATGATTGAGAACTAGCCAGGACTATCCTAATTATCATAAGGGGACATGTCTGTGCCCCCCAAATTCCTGGTTCTAGAATCGCCACTGATATCCTGGGCTTTACCTCAGTCTTTTGGATGCTCTTGAACTAATAGACAGAGACTTCATACTTCATAACAGCTGGTGACCCACAGCGCCCAGTGTAATCCCCCGACGTAATCCCCTGTTCACCTCTTCTGTTGCGAGCTTTCAATTGACCATGTTCCCATCTTCAGGAGAAAAGAGAGAGCCTTTTACTGAAAAAACGATTTCACATAGCCACTTTCTCAAACCCCAGTGGGGAAGAGAGAGGGGTGGGTAAGTTGGGGGCGGTGAGAGGGGGAATTGAATTGGCAGTTTAATGGCTCTCAAATGAAAAGGGAACGCTGGAAAATGTGTGCACCAATCACTGTCCAGGACCAAAGAACGCTCACGCGGCTTTTGCCTGTGGAGAGACTGGGGAAATCAGTGCTCTGACACAGTGCAGTAATGAGCACTCAGTTTGCAACTGCTGGACAGCAAATCAATCCAATTGCCCTGATTGGCCCAGCCCACTTCCTACGCCCAGTAGCAAACAGCCCTTGACCAAAAAGACTAGCAAACAGCAGGTCTCATTTTGAAACCTCCACTAAAAACAAATAACCTGGTAACCGCGCTTCGCAAGCAAATAGGAATCGGTCTGTCTTTTCATCAGCAGTAGAACACAGCGCCCTGACTCCTGAGGTAAAACACCTTCATTTGCCTCACCTTGTCAGTATATTGGGTGTTGCTAGCAGGCAATCTAAGCAATTCTGCGATAATACGTGAAACGAGTTGTTTTGAGATTTCTCAACTAGGAGTAAGACAGCCATGCTTGGGCTTAGAGGGCCTCTTCATATTCTCCAGCTAACAATTTCATTTTTCACCATTTTGATAAATTGATATTTTGAGAAATTAAAAAGGCGATTTTGGTGATTACGCTGAATAACTGAATCCTTGAGTTTCCAAAGGTCCCAACTTTAAGGAACACTCTTTTTCAAGATGGAGAAAATTTTATTTATTTATTTATTTACACTCAACAAAAATATAAACGCAACACTTTTGTTTTTGCTCCCATTTGTCATGAGATGGACTCAAAGTTCTAAAATTCATTCCAGATACACAATATTACCATTTCTCTCGAACATTGTTCACAAATCTGTCTAAATGTGTGATAGTGAGCACTTTTGCTTTGCTGAGACAATCCATCCCACCTCACAGGTGTGCCACATCAAGATGCTCATCAGACACCATGATTAGTGCACAGGTGTACCTTATACTGCCCACAATAAAAGGCCACTCTGAAATGTGCAGGTTTCTCTCACAGTAAAATGCCACAGATGGCGCAAGCATTGAGGGAGCGTGCAATTGGCATGCTGACAGCAGGAATGTCAACCAGATCTGTTGCTCGGGCATTGAATGTTCAAATCTCCACCATAAGCCGTCTCCAAAGGCGTTTCAGAGAATATGGCAGTACATCCAACCGGCCTCACAACCGCAGACCACGTGTAACCACACCAGCCCAGGACCTCCACTTCCAGCAGGTTCACATCCAAGATCGTCTGAGACCAGCTAATCAGACAGCTGCTGAAACAATTGGTTTGCATAACCAAAGAATTTCTGCACAAACTGTCAGAAACCGTCTCAGGGAAGCTCAACTGCATGCTCGTCGTCCTCATCGGGGTCTTAACCTGACTCCAGATCGTCGCCGTAACAGACTTGAGTGGGCAAATGCTCACATTCGATTGCGTCTGGCACGTTGGAGAGGTGTTCTCTTCACGGATGAATCTCGGTTTACATTGTTCAGGGCAGATGGCAGACAGCGTGTGTGGCGTCGTGTGGGTGAGCGCTTTGCTGATGTCAATGTTGTGGATCGAGTGGCCCATGGTGGTGGTGGGGTTATGGTATGGGCAGGCATCTGTTATGGACGAAGAACACAGGTGAATTTTATTGATGGCATTTTGAATGCACAGAGATACCGTGATGAGATCCTGAGGCCCATTGGTGTGCCATACATCCATGAACATCACCTCATGTTTCAGCAAGATAATGCACGGCCCCATGTTGCAAGGATCTGCACACAATTCTTGGAAGCTGAAAATGTCCCAGTTTTTGCATGGCCAGCATACTCACCGGACATGTCACCCATTGAGCATGTTTGGGATGTGCTTGACCGGCGTATACGACAGCGCGTACCAGTTCCCACTAATATCCAACAACTTTGCACAGCCATTGAAGAGGAGTGGACCAACATTCCACAGGCCACAATTGACAATCTGATAAACTCTATGCGAAGAAGATGTGTTGCACTGCATGAGGCAAATGGTGGTCACACCAGATACTGACTGGTTCTGAGTCCCCAGACCCCCAATAAAGCAAAAACTGCACATTTCAGGGTGGCCTTTTATTGTGGACAGTCTAAGGTACACCTGTACAGGAATCATGGTGTCTGATGAACATCTTGATGTGGCACACCTGTGAGGTGGGATGGATTGTCTCAGCAAAGCAAAAGTGCTCACTATCACACATTTAGACAGATTTGTGAACAATGTTTGAGAGAAATGGTAATATTCTGTATCTGGAATGAATTTTAGATCTTTGAGTCCATCTCATGACAAATGGGAGCAAAAACAAAAGTGTTGCGTTTATATTTTTGTTGAGTGTATTTATTTTGCCAAAATGTAGTAACCCATATATTTCTGGTTCATTTCTTTTCAAGAGAGGGTCATTGAGATACTTTTGGTTGAAATTACACGAAAGTTTTCTTTTTTGTTATAAGATATGCAGACCTTTTCATTCATTGGAGTTGGGCCTTTTGGAAACTCAATGATTCAATTCCACAAAGTCAGGCATCTGAAGAAGGGCCAGGATCAGCGACTCTTCATGGTAGTCTGGATATTTTCATAATCTGGCATCAACAGGCAGCCATAAATATATATTGGAAATGGAATTCCAGCTCAGATGCTGACTAATTTTTGAAACCATGGCCTCAGTGAATGGTAATTTCAGATGAAATGATGAGGCATTATTAATTCATCTCATTCTGGCCAGAGTTATGGGAAATATTGCATAAAAATCAAGGCAATCAAATTTAATGAGATCAAAAAATTATGTTTTTTTGAGAGTGGATTTTTTTTTTTTTTTTTTGAGGCAAGATAAGGACATAGTGAGATTCTGACGCAATAGACAAGCAGTGCGAGGAGCTGATTCTTCTGGGCCGCTACCTTCCGGTTTCAGTTAGCACAGAGTGCATCATACAACCATTAACAATCAGAGACTGCCACTTCTGTTAAACGCCTGATACCTGTGGTATTTATAATATATGCACCTTCACGTGCTCAAGATTTTAACCCTAAACTTAACCCTTAGAGCGCTAAATGCAGCTATTGTTGCTCAATGATGTGAGGTATCAAAATCAAAGCTGTTGAAAACTTGTCATTTTTCCACTTGTTTAAGGGAGCTCTTTTAAACTAGTTGCCACGTGATAGGTTTTCAACAGCACAAGATAATAAAATGTATATATTTTTATATGTTTCAGTGCTCTAGGGGTTAATGGGGGTGGCAAAATTGGAAAATAAAAGTACAGATTGTTAAAACAGATTTGGATGGAACACTGGTCTTGTCATCAGGAGAAGCAGGAACTCGCATCATGGACAATCATGCACCAGAGGAATTCTGAATGACGGCAGCATGAAAAGAAATCGATTATTAACTAACACAAGGATTGGAAACATGGATGGATCACTTTTAAATAAAATTATTCCGATCTTCAGTTTATTTATTTATTGTTTCTTTTTTTTGTTAATGGGATTGGGAGAGGCAAACACAGTCACAATCACTGTGGGAGGAACACTGTGGGAATGGAACAGAACCTCCTGCTCCGACCGCGTGCAGAACTGGGCAAGAATGGAGAGAAATGTTATTGAAACGTGAGCCATGTCAAACCACGCTACCCCTCTGTGTATGCGTTTCATGTGTAATGCAGCCTTAACCCATTCAGCGCCATAGGCAACTGTAGTTGCCCAACAATGTAAGATATCAAAGTCAGATGATAGGTTTCCAACAGCTCAGAATAACTACAGTTTCAATACCTTGAAAATTTATTAAGCGCTCAAAGGGTTAATTATTTCCCATTAAGCATGCTGTTAGTGTCTGAAATTAACATGTTCCCTCAGCACTGTTGATTAAGACTTGTAAGGTCACTGACTGTCACTAATGATTAATTTATAGAAGTGAAATATTCGCCACATGAAGTGAATTCTGTGAGTAAGCATGAGAGGTTGTTGCTGTGCGATGCACGATAAACTCTGTCATGCATGTCAACTACGGAAATTAATTTCATATCATATGAAATACGTATGATTTGCTGCCAGAATGCAGCTCATTTTGCATTACGGTTGTCCCAGAGGTTGAGATATAAGAGAGGGCATCATGCATTGTAAATCCTGACGGTGCAGTGAACTCAAATGCTTTGTGGAAACTTATTACCTCAAAAAATTTGTGTAGGCCAACTTAATTGCATTGTGTGGAAGAAACTTAAAGAAAATAAGGTAAAGTTGTTTTTTTGGTTTTTTTACACGTTTTAAGTGATGTGAACACAAGATCATTTAGCTGGCATACTCAATTTTTTTCAGGTAATCAGTTTCTACAAAACGTTTGAGTTCACCACACAATCAGGGTTTATAGTGTAAACACAGTAGATTTTTCCGTAAAGCAATAATTGGCAGAGGTTCTCATAATTAAAATTAGCTAAAATTGTGGTGGACTTTCCAATAAGCTCATGCAGACACGCACAGTGAAGTCCCTGGGGATAATTGCCTTGGTGATAATCGCCTGACACGCTCCGCAGTCCGACATTCCCTGTGCTTTTGGAAACCCCTCAATAGTGTGACAGGCGGGAGGCAGTGATGACAGATCTTTGCAATTTGAGAGCGGTTTCTGGCAGAGCTGAGCCTCATAGCCGCCTCACTGTTAGTGCGAGGCTGTAGTTAAAAATGTAGTTAAAATATTGTCATTATTTTCATTTCAGAAGCGTTTCATCAAAGTTTATTATTCCGTGCACTTCAGGGTGAGTATAACCGTGTAAAATGGAATTATATAGACATTTGCCTTTCTCAAAGAATAGGATTTGCACTTTTTCTGCTGAGTCACCCCATAATTAAAAACAGTGCAAAAAAATATGCTTAATTCACCAAGCGCACAGCTAGTTTCACGAGCGTACGGGCGAGTATGCAAGTAAGTACCCGATGCGGTCGGCGGAACCACGCAGGCCTAGTGTTATGATTCTGCCTTGTTCTGTTCATGTTTTGCCATATCTTGATCTGTGCCATGTTTTGTTCCTGTTTATTCCTGCATATTCTCCCATAGTCCATTCCCTCAGTTATATTTCAGTCCATGTTTTATCTCATGCCATACATTGCACTTTGTCTCCCCCTGTCTGGTCTTTTGTCATGTGATCGCTCACTGCCCCAGTCTTGTGTGCCACACTTTCGGGTGATTTCATGGTTTCTGGGATTTCAACCATTCCTTCCAATCTCGTTTACTTCCTTCACCTTGCTTTTCTATTTTACTAACAATACTAACAGTTTGTTGTTTTAGTGAAACTTACTAACCAAGACTAACATTGTTTATAGTATTAACTTACGAACAAGCTCCGGGGATTGTATAGCTGCACATTACTAATTGACTAACACGTTCTCTGCACTCGCTCTGCTCTAGTCTTCGCCCCTTGGCTTCACTCAATTTACTTTGCTGTGTTTCAGCAGATTTTCTGCACCTGGCTAATCACTGTTCTGCCTCTCACTCTGTGCACGGTAGAACTCCCTGACCGGAGCCGTATGTTCGTCAGTAGGCTGTCTCTGTGATCCCGGTCCGCGTTTTGGATTTTGCCAATTTCTTGTAATCAGGAACTTCCTCATGTTCAGTCCTTTGTAATTAGTCTGATCCAATTCAACTGCTTCCCCTTTGTAGCATGTGACTTCCCCTATGTGTATTTAAGCAGTCATTTCACTCACAGCTCTTGTCAGAACGTTGATCAATATTTCATTGTGCAGAGCGCCTTGTATGCCATTGAGTATTGTTTTTCTTCTACTGGTTTGTCAGACTTTGATTCTTGCCATTGCCTTTTTGTATTGTTTTTGTCTTTCTGGATTTCGACCCATTTTTGTATGACCACGATTTCTGTGTTTGGATGCCCTGTGTATGACCCTTGGCTTTGTTCATCGATTACGACTTTTTGCCTACCGTTTTTGTACCTCTGCTCATCTGTCTTACTGGTTCTGACCCCTGCCTGTCTAGTCGATACTGTTTTTGGATTTTGTATTGTGGTTTGGCAATTCCCGTGTTTTTTAGCTTTGAGTTGGGCCCTATGAAAGGTGTACTTTTTTGGATTTCTGCCTCTCACGTGTGGTTCCTGAACAGTACCCCACACCTAGTCAGCGTTCGCTATTTTTTTCTCCCGCAGCCATGAAAGAAGTGGAACCTAGAAGCAACCGGGTTACCAAACTATCCCATAATGCACCTGAAATCGGGCACAAATGCAACATCCGGGCATTTTTTTTGCATATTGGCGATACCCTGAATTCAATTGTGATAAACAGAATCTTATACTCTTGGTTGTCCCATATGAAAGTTATGAAACTTGTTGAGTGAGTTTTGTGTTTGCTTTCAAACGAGACGACCACTCGTGTAATTTTCTGACTGATGCTACATTTATCTCCACACGTTACCAGGGGGATGTATCTCCCCATATGCCGTCCCCCCCCCCCCAAGATTATGCCCTTGCCTTGACATATGCTTTTTATCCTCATTTCTTTAAAGCTGAGCGACAAATCAAAATCCTCAGCATTCAAAATTTCATTCCTAACACTAGCGACAATGATGCATCCAAGCTTTTCATCACAATATGCGAGGTTGGCTTGCCCCGACAGCCAGGAGAGTATATTTATGTGAAACACAATTGGCTGGCATGTGTGCATTAGACTGAACAGCAGTGGTTGCAGCTGCAGGAAAAATTGGGTGGCCAATTTTCTCCCAAGAAACAAATCATCTACCAGTGGTTGTGGTGTGATTCCCAGCCTGCTGCCATGCAGTGATCCATTTCTATTTTTACCCTCTTTTCAGCCCCACCTCTGAATAATCTAAAAATACATAAGGAGGGTCAGCCACCTGTTTTCTTTCTATGGAAGAAAAACCCTATAAAACCGAAATAGATACATAGATGAAGCTAACAGTCACATAGACATTGACTGGCATACATATGCATTAACGCAACTTGATTTACATCATTCCTGATGGAAATTTGATTGAATATTCAATATAAAATGAGAGGTTGATTTTTTTTTTTTTTTAAGTTATGTGCAAAGTTGCAACTGCAAAGATCAGTTTTTTTTTCTTTTTTTTTTTTTTTGCATTTCACAGGGAACAAATCTGAACTGAACTGTGTGCCCCAAAAAGAATATGTTTTATGAGTCACAAAACGTTAAACCACAAATGAAATTGCAGTTGGCAAGGTAACATAAAGAGTTATGTATGGAGTAAACAGAGAAAGAATTAATATCCTTGACAACAAGCTTGAGCTGCAGCACATGAAATAGTCAAGAGTGGATGGTATAAATATAAAAGAAAAATGTTTTAAAAGCCCTCTTTTCTAGATTAAAAAAAAAAAAACAAAATACTTTAATTTCAATTACATTTAAAATTTTCTTGTTTTCCTCTATGTTGTAAATGCTGTTTCATGTTCATTCCTGCACTGATGCCCTCCCACACCGACACACGCATACAAAGTGACAATCAAGACAAGTACTGTAAACATTGAAAACAATATCAAATGCATTAGGTTTCTGAGAATTGGAGTTGAATGAAGAGGCTATATATGGAAAATCCAGTGCAACGGAGTAGCACAGAACATCAGGTCCGATATGCTCGTGGAGCGGAGCTCAGCCTGTCTTTCTTTGATCCTCGATTTTCACCACAGTACGAGAAAATGAGACCCATTTTGAGTCAACCCCAGCACGATGGCTTGAGTGGACCTCCGACTGCTCGCGATGAAGGTGAAAGTGGTTTTTCCATAGAGGGAAGTTTATCTAGGAGGGGAGCACAAAATGGTTTTATTCAAATTCACTTTAGCAATCTTTTACACATTTCAGCCAAAAAACAAACAAGGAAAAAAAACAGTCTTTTTTCACCATATATGTTTACAAAGAGGGAAAACTCCTCTCAGCATGGCGTTTATCCCCTTAAACTCTAACTTTTCACATTAGTTTTCCTGGTGTAGGTTCAAAATCAGAAAAAGCTCTTATTACATATAGCAGGACGATGTCAAATGCAAATTCTGTATCCGCTAGTTGCAACATCACACGCATAATGATAGAAACAATCAAATCTAGGACACCATGTTTTTATGGCCGCAGCATTATGTCAAATGTAAAATATCTTGATCTTGTACATCATTTTATGCACATTTCTCTGCAATTCAGCATTGCATATTTGGAATCTTCGGAAACATTGGGATCTCCTCCTTTTGAATTTTAAAATAGGCCTGAAGTACCACAGGTTTAAATACTGCAGCTGAATTTGATGGACCCATATATTGACCCGTAAGTTTTATGGGGTTAAAAGCCCTTTGACCAGTGACCCCCAAACTTAGTCCTTGGGCTCCCAAGTGTTCTCTAGTTTTTGTTCCAACCGCTATTTTAATCTTTGGACATTACTCTGCTGTTAATTTGTCCTAAATAGGCGCGTTTCCTGTTTGATGTAGTTAATTATTGCTTTAATTTTGTGATCATATTTGCAAGCAATTTCTGGTGACAATATTTTAAACAGATCAAATTCCACGCTCGGAAAATTTGAATGCTCCAACTTAGGTTGCTGAACACAAGTGTTAAGAGTTCTTTTAAAATAATTTGCTTGAACTAGCAGGTCATTAAAATGGGTTTGTCTCTACTATACCAGCTTAGCGCTGTTTATATTGCTTGTTCACGGTCCTGTGTCCACAGTTTGTCATGGTTTGGAGGCTATGAGAGCTTTCTTTGTTGCTCTCGTCCGGGACGATATCATTTTGCCCTCATCGCCCCCATATTTGGGGGCGTCGCCCGGATTCTATTTAAGTCCTAGTTCCGCCTCACTTCCCTTGCTAGAGTGTCAGTGTTATGTTTGTACTTTTGCCGGTAAGGTCTCTAGTAAGAGAGTTGTTTACGGTTTAGCAGCACATTTGAGGAGAAGTTCTAGATAGCAAAGGAAACTTTCTATTTTTTCCCTTTTTGTCCAATCGAGCTCGCCTTGCTTCCTTGCCACGTACGACATCTAAGTCCGTTGGAAGCGCGAGTCTCGCTCTCTTATATTATTTGGGTGTTTCTCTCTTCCGTGGTTCCTCCTTTCGTTCTGGCCACTGCATTTGGCGTCTCAAACTCACCAGCCATCACACAGATTGACCAATTAGGAACCTACTGATTGTTTCCTTGGATTGCTTCTCCATTTTTTATGCAGTTGTTTCAAACAATTCAGGATGTGGATGTGACGTTTTTATTCTTCATGCCATGAATATCCGTCAAAATATAGCTTTGAATGATTAACTGCTCAAAACATAAATGCATGTAATTAAGAGAAATGAACAGCTTTTTAAAAATTCCTACAAGTACAACAAAATCCAGAATACACGAGGGTGGCCCTGTCACGATTTGTTAGCGTGCTCACTGTTCATTGACGGCTTATCAGGTTGCCGTGTAATATACTGTTGTGTGTACTGCAAAAGAAGCTGTCAACTGACGTTTGGGAATTTGGTAATTCCATTGAAATGTGTTGTTTTTTGTTTTTGTTTTTTTGTTTTTTTTGCGTCTGCGTGACTCTCAACATTAAGCTGGTTTGAATTGAAGCACTTAGTGCAAATAGCTATCAAGGTGTTTGTAAAATTAACTCGTACTTTTGTTTTCAAAACACATTGAAAGGAAGACAAAAGGAAGTTTTCTCTAAAGAAGGCAAACGGATATAGTTTGGACCTGTGTTATCTGCCATGAGTTGTTGCAAACAAGCAGAATCCTTTTCTTATGATCCAGACAAGGAACCAGATGCAGAGGCAGAGTATAGTCAAACATTTGGGTGTATTGTTAGTAACACGGTAATGACAGTTTAGGAAGGAGCCCAGAGCAGATCAGTTCAGTTCAGCTCAGACGGTTGTGGGCTTGGGTGTAGGGCTTGTCCGCGCTCAGCCAGTGGCATCCAGGGCCAGTAGCCACATGGAGATCGCCCTTGCCAGGGCCAAATTGTCAGATGGCAGGTTCGAGAGTTTAGCAGGAATGCAGTCCAAGTCCGGATGACTACAAAAGGCTTGGGAGGTATTCCTAATAAACTGGCCAGAATGTCCGGCTGAACACTGCTTAACAGAAATGCAGTAGCAGATCTGGAGACAGAGAGAAAGGCATGGGAGGTTATTCCTGTGAATACTACTTGGAAAAGGACTTCCGTATTTACACTACAGGCCAAAAGTTTGGAAGCAAGATCTAATTTGTACAAAAAAGACCATAGTTTCACTGGCATACTTTGCAACAAAATAAACTCTCTTGCAAATCTTCTCAACCCAAAAAACTAAGCCCCTCCTTTCTTTTTTTGACATTTATTCAGCAATGGTCAGGTAACATCAACCTATACAGTACCTAAAGGTAAATAGAGGAAAATGGCGCATATCAATGGAAGAAAAGTCTAATCATGCAGTAAATACATCCCAAAATCCATAGATTTCATATTGGTTTTTAAGAAAGGCATTGTGAACAAAAACTTGAAGTTGCTTCCAAATTCTTGACCTGTATCGGCCTCGCTTCCAAACTTCTGGCCTGTAGTGTATCTATCATTAAAAGCTACAAATTACTTCCAAAGACCGTAAACTCGAGATAAGGATGGTAATGACTGGTTTCTTAAGGGCGTATAGCAAATAACAAACTGGATTGGAGGAGGAATAAACGGAAATTTACACGAGGACTGTGACTCCCTATATGCTGAGCTATCGGGATATCGAGGTTTTGCAATTCTGGAGGAGGCATAAGTAATATATGCTGTATAAATACTGTAAGTACTTAGTATATATGTATACTGTGAAAGCATTTTGATGAGCTCAATCAAATTCCAAATGGACTTCTCTGAAATTTTGGACTACCGGCGAAAAAACAAACAAACAGCAGCAACAACAACAACAACAACAAAAAAAATGCGACAGAAAAAAAAAATGTTCAGAGCCAGACAGGTGTAATTAAACTTGCTCTCATATGGCACTGAAAAATTATTTGTTGTTGGAGTCTAGACAGTATTTAAAGGTCTGCTATCGGCGCACAGCCAATTAGTCATTTCAAGCCATTTCAAAAGCTGAATTTTGCAGCATCAGATGGTGATGACTGCCCAGAGGCAAAGAGTGCTGATCAAGCTGACATGATAGAGGACCTTTCAACAAAACTGGGAGCTGGAGCCTGCATGCAAAGAATGAGCACAGAGTGGTATTAATGAGCTTAATGCTAAAACGACAGAATCAACAAGGAAAAGATGAGGGCAGGAATCACCATCAGGGTCAGCTGTCAGTGATGAGTAAAAAACCCTTTACCCTCAGTATATCTAATCCTAATATTTGATTTGATTTGACTGCTTTAAAAATTAGATTCAATGGACCCAATTTTTCTAAATGCTGCTTAATAACATAAATATTACTGACATTAGCTCCCTGGCCACCTTGCGAAAATTGTTCGGTTGTAAATTGCTTTAAAACAACTGGTTTTGAGTGACATTGTTTTATGTTTTAGGAAACATTTACATTATTTAGCTATGCTGAATTTGACATTTTATATAGACGCCCTAGCATATAAGATGAAATGGTTATGTGAAGCCAAAAATGAAAATACAAACTGTCACTTCTCTCTAAGTCAGGGGTGTCAAACTGACCCGTAAACGGGCCAAGAGGCTGCAGGTCTTCAATCCTACCAAGCAGAATGTTGTAAAAGTAAATTCAATTTAAAACCTAAACAGAAAATCTTGCTAACTCTCTAGCAAGCCTTGCTAGCAACTCAACTTTGCTACTGCTCGATGAAAAAATGAAAGCTAGCTCCAGATATTAATCTAATAAGGAAATTTGGGTCGTGCAACACTGGATGTGCTTAAAGCCAGTTCATGACAGTCACCAGAGCAAACGGCGGGAAATGATGCTGGGTAGAAGCGTCGGAAACCCTCTTTATCAGTGGGGCAGCTAATGTCTCATTAACAGTGCCAATGAACAAACACCTAAGAGCACCGATTTAATCAACTGATCTAGGCCTGCACAACTGATTAGTTGTATCAGGTGCGCTTCTGCATTGTTTGAGTGAAAACCTGCAGCCCCTTGGCCCGTTTACGGGTCAGTTTGACACCCCTGCTCTAAGTGGTGCTTTTTAGTTAATGCTGTCCATCCAACATCTGACAGTGCGGTTAATGACAAAAATGTTGCGTCTATATCCTTAACCATTCATTACCTCCGCAAGGAGGTTATGTTTTCAGCAGCGTTTGTCTGTTCGTTTGTTTGTTTGTTAGCAAGATAACTCAAATAGTAATGCACCAATTTTGATGACATTTTCTGAGAATGTGTGTTTAAAGTCAAGGAATAGATAATTAAATTTTGGCATATCTAGGCCAAAGTACAGGTGAGATATACGCCAAAGTTCAAAATTTCAAGTCTTTTTGATTGGCTAGTTGCACAAGATGGCGCTGTGTACATTCTGAAATACTTTGGTAAGCTTAACTATTTCCAGTTTGCTTCTGCTACTGATCAATCTCCATCAGATGATCAGCAGATGACAGGTATATCATCCCGAAAATGTGATTTTAGCTACAGCCATATTCCCAGGACGTGGCTTAATTAACCAGGAATGATGTTCGCATGATTTGTCCCGATTACCTGTTACTGATGTTTGTTCATTGGCACTCTTAATGAGGCATTTGCTGCTCATTAAAATGAGAGGATATCTACATAGCAACACATTTCCATCCGTTCTCACTGATGAGTGATGAACTGGCTTTAAGCGACAGATAAAATATTTGAAAATATCTGATAATTAATGTGCAAATAATCCATAACTTCGAAATGCTGTTTCATAAATCTAACATTTGATCCACACATATTTTAATATTGTTGATACTTCGTTTCCCTTCCCACTTAGCGCCAGTTGCACTTTCAAGACCATCACATCTGGAGCTATGGTTAGCTGAGCACATCTAAAAAAACCATAACAATATTGCAGTACTAGAAAGCCAGTTGCATCAGGAGATGTAAAAGTAAATTCAATTTAAAACTTTAACAGAAAATCTTGCTAACTCTCTAGCAAGCCTTGCTAGCTACTCAACTTTGCTACTGCTCGATGAAAAAATGAAAGCTAGCTACAGATATTAATCTAATAAGGAAATTTGGGTCGTGCAACACTGGATGTGCTTAAAGCCAGTTCATGACAGTCACCAGAGCAAACGGCGGGAAATGATGCTAGGTAGAAGCGTCAGAAACCCTCTTTATCAGTGGGGCAGCTAATGTCTCATTAACAGTGCCAATGAACAAACAGTAGCAGCTAATCAAGACAAATCATGCAAACATCATTCATAGTTAATTACGCCAAATCTTGCAAACAGCAGCAATAGTTAAAATCACATTTTCGGGATTATGTTCCTATCACCTGCTCAGCATCTGATGTAGACTGATAAATTACAGAAGCAAACTTAAAATAGTAAAGTGAGCCGGTGTATTTCAGAATTTACTAAGCCCCATTTTCTGCCCATGCTTGCTCACCACAAGCCATGTTTCCTTCCACTCGTTCTTATGCGAATGAAGTCACATCGAATTAAAAATGCCTTATGGAAACGGTGACATTCCACTTAATTTGAAGAATATCGACACAGCATTTATATGGTTGATCTGATCGGATTTTCTTTTGATCAGTAAAAGGCTTATGCGATAAATGCTGATGGAAACGTTATTTGCCATATACATCTGCAACTGCATCGTGACGGTGTTTTGATGCCGTCGTTGCCTTCTGATAATGTTTTGCTATGTTGCTAATAGCTGGCACATAAGCACGTACAACTTGTGCAAATTATCATCATTTGAATGATAGACGCAAGTCATTTTGGCTTACTAGCTAAATTAGTCGGCAAACACACTTCTTTTATTCACTTGAAGGTTCTGCGATTCAGTGCGAAAATGAATGGAAACAGCTTAAAATCTCAAAAATCCATTTGATACACCAATTTGACCGCATAACAGCATGTGACTTCATTATGCACAACTTTTTATTCGCTTTAATGACGTTAGATGGAAACGCATTTTTACCTGCATAATTCGCATGAATGTTTTTGGCGAACTTCAGATAGTTCGATTGACAAGTGGATGGAAACATAGCTACAGACAACTCTATTTCAATTGTTGTGCACCTAGCGAATGGGCCGGAGTTCCAATTGCCGTGCTTTAGGGTTTTGCTGCCGCCTGGCGGAGGCGTTCTCTGAGTGCTTTTCTAGTTTTCGTAATGTTGCGCAAATATCTTGCCTTTGTCATAAATAAGGGTTAGGAAAACATTACTTTCTTTATTTTTAACCATAAAAAAATCCTTTTTTTATGCAGGCTTATTGTGTTTGTGCTATTGAATCCACATCATAGTCATTTGAATTTTGCTGGTGGATATGATTGTTTTATGAGGTCATTTTTTGTCACAGGACAGCGATTTCCCAGAGACCTGAGGCACATATTCATTGTAAATTTCAAATTGTCATTCTATACTTGACCATTCCATTTGACCATATGATATTTGGAGGTTATTAGTCAAATGCAAAATTCTTTTCCTTGAATTTTGAAATATTGCTATTGTCGTTCTGTAATGATAGTATAAAATGGCTGGATAATCAGAGACAGAAATTTCCCGACACAAAACACAAGAAGCCTGACCAAATGTTGAATATCATCTCAGTAGATATGTGTGACAGTTGAAGGGTCCTGTCCCTAGAAATACCCTCTAATAAGTATGCGCACTGGCTACCTTGCTAACGAGCCTGGCTCTTTTGCGATATGGTCAGAGCGTGTGACTCTAATTCGGGAGTCTGTGGCTCAATTTCCGGCAAGGGGCCTTCTTTGGCCTGCCACGTTCTGGCGTAATAGGCAGGATTCAGGGAATCCTAATAGATGGCAGCATGCGTAAGGCATGGAGTGTGAGGACATGCTCCCAAAAGAAGGGGAGAGATGTGACAGTTGAAGGGTCCTGTCACTAGAAATGCCTCCTAATAAGTATGCGCCCTGGCTACCTTGCTAACGAGCCTGGCTGTTTGGCGGTGTGGTCAGCGCGTTTGACTCCTACCCGGGAGTTTGGGGTTAAATTCCCCGCCCGGGCCCGCCTTCGGCCCGCCACATATGGAAATGTCAACATACTTAAATTTCATTTAAATCTCAGATGGTCCACGCCATTTAGCACTGCCAAATACCATACTGTATATCTGCCAGAATGCACTTTTTTGTATTGATCTAGCTGCTGCATTACAAGGCTTATACCCCAAACTGGTGGCGCTGTTAAATGATTTATCTATTAGCAGTATTGCTGCGCCGTGCTCCATCCCAGGGAGACTCAGCAGGGAGATGAATTTATATGAGCCAATCGCGGGGATTTGAACATCCATTAGTATAAGCTTACCTCTTTCCCGCAGTGTCCAGACCCACAATCTTCTGTAAACTGCCGGATTCTTGTTTTGTTAACAAAAAGTGCCAAGTGTAATTTTGATTGATTTCAGGCTATTTGCCATACCTTGTTTCTAAACGGACCGTCCAATGAATCTCAATGCCTCTGTTCCGCAGTCCCACTTGTATAGAGTGTGCATTAGGATTCTGAAGCTGAGGACTGACATCAAGGTCACTTAGCTGTAGGACACATGGCGTTATGAGGCACTGAATTTTTCAGTAACGGGGGTCATCTGATGGTCAGGATCAATAAAAACACCTGACAGCCAGATAAAATACAACTAGCATGGGCAAAATTGAAAAAAAGGCCCGTTATAAAAACCTAAAACTCAGTGATTTGTTTGTACAAGGCGTAAGCTCAAACACAATTCTCAAAATGCAAAGTATTATAATGAATGTCCACCTACCTGGAACAGCGTGATGACTCTCATGGTTAAATCTAGTTAAATCTAGGTTGCAAGTCAGCACAAATGCTTATTTTTTGTCATGAGTCTTATGTAAGCCAACAATACCGTCCCTTCATGATGGCACTTGTACCCACGCCTGATTTTCAAGCTAATAGTTCATAATAAAATATGACTGACTGCAGCTGTGCAGTATCTAAGTCATTTTTTCAACAGTCACGTTACAGCTCCCTTTTGATAACGTAGAGGAAGGAGATATGCCATAGTCCTGGATTCGGCCAGCATTAGTCAGTAAACTTGACACTGCGAATAAATTCAGTCAATATATTTTCTTTCTACACGCCATTTTGTACAACTGTTAATTTTCTTTGCAAAAATCACTTGAGCGATTTCATTGAAATCCAAAAATAAATATATAAAAAAGATTTGATTTTTGATGAGGAACTTTTACCTTAAACTGTTCACCGTTTCACAGATGAACTAATATTACTGTATAATACATGTGTCTTCGTCATGCTTAATGTTAGAATGACACAAATTAAATCCAGATAAGTTGAAGTTGTTTTTCAGGAACCAGAAAGAAAACGAGTTAATTCATTTCACTTCAAGCTCTTTACTCAGAGTATCTGCCTGGACTAGACAAGTCATTCACTCAAGTAAATTGTTCATACTGCTGGAGAAGAAAAGTGGCTATTTCAGTCTGTGCTAGTGTCCTTGCTTTTGGCCGGGTGTCAGAAAAACTCTGGGGAAGCAGTTACCATTAGACAGTTGACAACTGGGAGGAAGGTCGTACCCTCTGCTCCGAGGGTTTACCTCGTTTCTGAGTATGTTTCCATTAAGTCCCTCAGTTTACTGTCACACCTTAATTTTTTACTTGAGCACATTTTATGGGCTTTTCTGGTGCTGAACATTCTAATTCAAGCACCTATAAAACTGTGGAGGCTATACCCAAAATGGTACAAACTTTTAACAAAAGTAAACTAAAGTCTTTTAAAATGTTGTCCATAATCTGTAGGGCATCCTAAGAAACATCGGTCGCGACAAAAGGTGCGACACAGACGTCACCTGCAGACATTTGTCTGCCACTAAGCACCGTCCATTTAACCTCAACAGCCCATACAAGAGGAACCACCTAAACAGCATAGTTGCATCACTGGATGTGGAAAAATCCTTTGTTAAAGTCAACTGGAGATTTCCTTTCTCTACCCTCAAGAAATTTGGCTTGAGGAGTCATTCACTCTGTGGATCAACACTCTATTTACCTCACTGTCTGTATCTGTTATGACTGATCACACCTTTCAACACTTCACTTCACAGTGGAACATGAGGCAGGGACACCACTCTTCACACTACTGTTTACTATTTTCATTGAACCCCTTGGTGCAAACATTCAACAAAGCTTTCATGTTACAGGTATATAAACAAAACATTTTCACCTCAAAATGAGCTAATATGTTGACAATATCCAGTTATACAAGATACCTAACAAACCCCTCAACACTGCTTATAGAAGTCTTCAAGGTCATATCCACATTCTCTAAAATTTTTTGATTATTTCATAAATTGGTTAAAGTCTAAAATTCTACCAATGCCGGGTCTAAAAAAATTCCCTCAGGCATTAACCTCAGGTAACATGAAATACCTTGGTATCCATGTTTCTACCAAACTGTCGGAGCTATTTCGTCAAAATGTAGTTACCATTACAAAAAAGCATAGGAGAAGATCTCACCCATTGTAGCAGTTTGCTCATCTCCATTATTGGAAGCGTAACAGATATAAAAATTACTATACTAACCAACATAAATAAATAAATTTAAAAAAAGTTTTTCCATGACCCCGGTCCAACCCACATCACACTGGTAACACTTTAGACTCTATCGCAGCTATATTTCCCAAGAAACTTAAAAATTCACAAATCAAATTATCCACTCTTCAAAAATCAACAGACCGTGCAGATCTGGGCATTCCAAATTTCCAATTTTACCTCCCAGCTAACCATTCTGAGTACCTGTATGACTGGAAGACATTCAATGACATCATCCCTGGCTGAATATCAAGCACTATCAATTTCAGACTTCCTGCTCTGTACCCAGTCAATTAAAAAAATCACATCCATAGCAGCAACTCTGTCAGCTGGGTGGAAATCAAACCAAATCACTGAACACTTCATATCTCCCGATAAATTGGACCCAATTTGGCAGAGCGCGGACTTTCAGATCAACAAAAAACATCAATCCACGGAAAAGTAGGAGTCCTACATTTAGAGCACTTATTTCATCACGACTCATTCATACTCCACAAAACATAAAAACAGACGTGGCATTGGTGGAAACAGATTCTCACAATTTTAACTGTTTAAATTAAAAAAAAAATCAGAGCATTTAAACAACATTCTGAAACCAAACTCTATTGATTAATTAACTTAAATTCATCACCATTCAGAAAGAAATGCCTGACAAATATATGGACTGCTAATAAAAGCAGGCAACAGTTTCCCATGACCGGCTCAAGATTGGGAAAAAGATCTTGATGTCTCCATTGAGAGAAACTCCTGGATGTGCATATGTCATAGCATCTTTGCAATATCCCATAACCAAAAACTGCAACTTATTCAATACAGAATTCTACATTGATTCATCTCACTTACCGTAAACTACACAAAGGGACTAGCGGACACTGCACATGAAACACAACAAATGATGACAGATCTCACATACACTGTCTTCAACCATGGTTGCAGCATTGGTTACGACGTTCTAGCCTCTCCATCTGTGTGTCTGTTCAGAGATATTCAATCAGCTAAACCGCCATTGAAATATGAACAACCCATACAGGTGGCCTTGACAATAGCTAAAAAAAGCAAACAAACCTTGTGAACTGAAAGACAGAAATACCTCTCAACATCACAATGGCACATTCTAGCATCCAAATACAACTCAACAGACAAACTGCATACAAACAATCACAAAGACTCTTTCAGAAGAGGCTGGAAACCATGCATCAATATCACTTCCCTACCTGTGTAACACAATCAATTATGCAAACATATAACAAGAAAAATATCCTCACTCAGACAAAAATGTCCCCCGATGGCCAGTGAATTCAACACCTCCCTCCCCCCACTTCCCTAAACCCTCACCTACCCACCTCCACATATACATTTTAACTGTAGAATGGACAGCTGTCAAGTTTCCTGTGTGTATGTCTGCTTGTCTGTCTGTCTGTCTGTCTGCCTGCATGCCTCTAGGTGGCTCACGGCTAAGACGTTTCTCTGTGAGCCTTGTGGTTGGATGTTTCAGTCCCAGCCACGCTCTAGGCGAGGCAACAACTGGCCCAGCATAATAGGGGTTAAACCCATTAAAATTTGTTAGTTCACTGCTCTTTCGCAATCACTTCTGTTCGGCCAGGCGCATGTAGCTGTATGAACTAAATAGTGCGCTGACTACACAATCTTCCGATGGCACAGGCAGTGTGTAATTGATGGTACGATGGTAATTGATGGCATAGTCTAAAGAAGTATAGGGCTAGTCATCATGTGAGATGGTGACTTTTGCATTGCAGTGGGCTAAACAGTTCGGCTGTGTTCAGGGTGGGGGAAAAACCAGAAAAAATTCAAAAAGTATGTATACACGTACAGTATCTGTTCATTTTTCTCTCATCATCACTTACATGAACGTGTGCGATAACTGACTACATTTTCATTAATTATAAGTATTATGACTATTGTTTATTTTGTTGAATACAGGCGTTAAGTTCTCAGCTTTCTTTGTTCAGTTCTGTATCTGCTCTTCTGTATTATATCCATGTTTTCACGTTGTTGAACCTCATACTAATGTACTGTTTCTGGACCAAAAAAAGAAAATAAATCATCTGCTCATGGGATTTTATTTGATTCCACCCACTGGGTTTTTTAGAATGCAGTGTGTACTGTAACCCTCATTTGTGTTGCTTGAACGAGTATAGAATATGTACTTGCCTGAGGCAGAGACAAATTTATGGTCAAAGAGTGTTCCATCAGAGGAGTTCATTTTTAAACCCTGATTTTTAAAAAATGCAATGCATGCGCCAAGAGAAGGTGCATTCAGAAGTCTCTTTAAAATAATGAATACAGAAATTAATAAAATGCTTTTATTAACTCCTGAACATTCCATCCTTTTTTGAGCACATTTCCACCCAAACTAAAGTGCTTACTGTTCTTTAACCCCATGAACTACAGGCATAAATCCTGGTCTGTAATGAAAGATGACACTCATTGTGGATTTTTCTCAAATAGTCGGAATTGCTGAGAATATTAACCAAATTAAGTAGCAACACAGAAAATGTGTGTTTCTGTCAGGCAGAGAGAAATACTGTTTTCCTCTGACCCTGTGGCGCTGTGATCCAGCCAAGAAAAATAATAGTCACAGTCAGATTTTGGGCGGCACGGTGGCACAGTGGTTAGCACTGCTGCCTCACAGCAACAGGTCGTGAGCTCGAATCCGGCCTGGGGCCTTTCTGTGTGGAGTTTGCATGTTCTCCCTGTGTTCGCGTAGGTTTCCTCCGAGTACTCCAGTTTCCCCCACCCACAAAAACATGCCTCATAGGAACACTCCAACCAGTGCCCCTGACCAAGGAACTGGCTTTAGAACTGGAGTTGGTCCCTGGCTGCTGCCCACTGCTCCTAACTATAGGACAGGTCAAATGCAGAGGACAAATTACCCCATGGGGTTCAATAAAGTGTATCTTATCCCAGCTTAGACTGCTGCCCCCGTGACCTGGCCCCGGATAAGCTGATATGGATGGATGAAAAACTATTGTGCATTTTTTTCTTGGTATTGTTTGTCCATATTTCTCCAAAAAATTTTGAGACTCCAAATTTTGTCTTCCTGCTCATGGTCGCGTTCGCACTGGCAATAGTTTTACAGCTTCTTTATTTCTGAAACGATCCCTCAGTTTCCAGCACGGGAGTGTGATTGTATAATCACTATAAAGTCGCTTCCAAAACTCCTTTGCTTCATTGACAAAATCCTCCTTTGTCTGAAACCACTGAAACAATTAATCGTCGTGAATACAGTATGAATATGCTTGAGGGTCTAGGCTGATTCCTGTCCTATCTAGCCTACATTTTTTGTTGTTTTTTGTAATGCAGTGTTTATTAATTTAAGCGGAAACATACACAGCAATTCATTCAAAATACAGCAGTCACCGTTTCCTTGAACCCATATCCCACCCAACCTCACCCACGCAAACCCCACCGACACATAGAAAGCAGTCATACGCATATTGATCAGTTTGAGTATTCAGAAATGCGGCTTGCAGTTATAATTTGAATGTTAAAGTGTTGCGAAACAAAGTGGTGAAGATAAAGAGATCATCTGGCCTGCATTATTATGTAAATATTTGTGAGCAGTAGTGTCCCCACCTTTCATGT
The DNA here is from genome assembly GCA_029721435.1 of Gymnothorax reevesii. Classification (NCBI taxonomy): domain Eukaryota; kingdom Metazoa; phylum Chordata; class Actinopteri; order Anguilliformes; family Muraenidae; genus Gymnothorax; species Gymnothorax reevesii. The sequence continues at coordinate 60,374,930 of CM056587.1, read as the reverse complement.
GGTGTGCTGAGGAATTTTATGCTTAAATTTATATGTTGATTGTCTGACTCGAAGAACAAAGTTATTCAGGTCCTGTTTGAGCCTACAAAGAGCGACACTAGGGACTTTTCTTGCTTCTGGAGGCACTGGAGTGATTGTTTGTATGTGTTTTAGCTATTGTGGCATATGAACTTATGTAACGTTTTAATCGTTGTGCTTGTTTGGTCTTTTATTTGTGTTTAATGAACTCTGGACCACCCCAAAACAGGAGGAGAGTATTCGGTGGAATGATGGATAGGAGATCGGGGCAAAGGGGCTTTGGTCAGTGATTGTGCGAATATTGGGAGCCCCAGGTGGCGAGACTCAGGGTGGGGCTCGTCGGAGTCCGTGTGGCTCCTAAGACCCCCCGGGCTCCCAGGTGGTGCCTGTTTCTTGCTTCCCTCTTGGAAGAAATGAAACGGGCGGGGATCGTGGGAATGAAAGTGGTATTTATAGGCAAGTGGACGAATAGGAAGGCGCATTGGGAGTGTCTTGTTCATTAACCTTTGTTATCAGGAACACCCTTTATATGGACTACGCTGGTCGGAAATGAGGTTGAAATAAATAAATAAATATTAGCAAACGGACTGATTCTTTGTGGGGTATTTGAAAAAAAATTACGATAAAAAAAAAAAAAAAACATTTGTTGTGATCATGGACTCTATTTAATGTTCTAAATTCCAAAAGAGAAAAAGCATGACACCCTCTCACAGTCTGTGGAATCCCAAAAAGCGACAACAGCATAGAACTCAAATAATTCAGGAATACATGCAATGAAAATGCACTTGTGATATTGATTATTTCTGATGTATGCTATATTGTTTTTTAGGTGCGTAATGTGCATTTACAAATTGGCATTACTCAGGTGGAAAAATTTCTCTTATTCTTGTGGACTGCATCCAAATGTGAAAAGTGATCCTGCGGCAGCTTTGGCACGAACATTTGTAAGTGAGACCATAGACATGATTAGGCCTGTGTAGAATCTATTACCCTTGTTGCTGCCGGCTGACATTTGAAATTCTGTTCCATTCACTTCAGACCACTCCGTAACCCAATTCAAGGAGGAGGAACAATGACAACAAAAAAAGGTACAACTGTTGGTAAAATAAAAGACCTGTGAGGAAGGCAAGGTGTAAACACAGCTTCTTTTCTCTGTTCAGGGAATTATAGCCAGAGGTTTTGTTCCATTTGCAAATTTCACACTTCTTATTACCACCACCAGGATGTATTGTGATCGTGCGTGTGTGCGTGCGTGCGTGCGCGCGTGTGTGTGTGTGTGTGTGTGTGTGTGAGTGTCAGCAAGTTTACTCAAAAACTATTCAATGGATTACCCTAAAATTGTATGGGAAGTTGGACTCGAAGAATGGGGAGTGGTGATTGAATTTCCAGACCAATCCGGTAAAGATATGGATCCTGCAGCTGATTATAAATGCAAGCAGGTCAAAAGGAGGTTTTCCCCTCCAGTTTCGGTAAAGGAGTGTGTGCATCTGCAGTACAATTTGGATTAAAAATTACTGTATGGAACGAGACTGTTGTTCTGATCAATTTTGTCCAGCTTTTACTTAATATAGCTTTTATTTTAAAGTCACCCGATGGGCTACAAATAAATTGCTACATGCTATTCCATTTCCATTGGAGCACATTGAGATTTTCAATGTGCTGTGGAGAAGTATTTGCCCCTTCCAGATTTATTTTATATTTGCATATTTGTCACACTTCATCAAGAAATTTTAATGTTCAACAAAAATAACCGGAGTAAACACAAAATACTGCTTTAAAATGATTTCATTCATTGAGGGTAAAAGCTATCTAACCTCACCTTACCTGAGGAAAAAGTAATTACTTCTTGAGGTACTAAATTGTCCGATTAAACAAATTTTATTGATAACTGGGTTTAAGTTTAACACTCCCAAGCATGATTGCTGCCAGCCCAGCTGAATCTAATCATCACTGCAATAGAGCCTGTCTGGCAATGTGAAGCAGGCAAGAAAAATGTCACCAGGTCACCTGACTGAAGCTTCCTCACTCAGTTCTAACCCCAGGTCAATTCTGGATTCTGGATGGATTAATCTTGAGAGTTGAAATAGCCATCTGTAGCCCAAGCCAGTGTCAAATGCTCAGCTAAATTCAAATTTATGTTTTCAAATCTCTCACTCATAGAGCCGTCAGGTGAGCATTTAGGGATTTCAGATGATCAACAAATGTAATTAACGGCAATATTTTTTCTTCCTGTATTAGTGGCATATCTCTCATATTTACACCACAAATGAAGCTGACACCATGACAAGAAGGGCAGATCAATTGGCCCAACTGTATTGATCGATGTGAAATTATTGTGAACTGCGATCGCTTGCCTGAGTTATTAGATGCACAGGAGACAGGGGGGAAACAGAACAAGCGGCCTGCAGGAAATGCTGACGGAGGGGAGAGACGATGATTATTATGCGAGACCCACCAGGAAATGACCTTTATTGTGTACGCCGAGACAGGATAGTTAATTACTAAATTGCAGAGGCATCATAATTATCCAATGACCCCTTTTACCCTTATAGATATGACCATGATGTTCAAAAACATCTATTTCATGGGATTCTACTGGGGAATTGTTGGCAGCATATGTATATATTTTGGTGCATTTAAGAATCCATAACATGACTGCGGAAGGGAGCATCACAGGTGCCTGCAAGTGCGAAGTCTTTTGAAATGAGCATGAATACTATTTCTTTCTTCAGATGCATAAAACTTCCTAGTGACAGTGATTGAAATTATGAGGCTATAAGAATGTACTTCAAAGAGTCCATCGCAAATAAATTGAATCGTTGAATCATTTCCAAAGCGTCCAACTCCAATGAATTAGACGTTTGCATATCTTATTACAAAAAGGGGAACTTTCTTGTAATTTAAGCCAAAAATATCTCGATTAGACTCAAAATAAACTAAAAAAAATATATGAGTCATAACATATGGGCAAAAAATTAATCAATTTTTTCCTTTCTTGAAAAAGAGTGTTCCTTGGAGTTGGGCCCTTTGGAAACTCAATGATTCAATTATGAGGGAGTTTTAATTTTGTCCAGTTGTTTCCAGGTACAAAAGGTGCAGTATTGTGTGACATTAATATAATTGAATGGCTGTGTTCACCCTCCATTCTTTTTTTGATTCATAACAATTCAATCGCATCACACCGTACAAGTGTCAAACTGTTTGTCGGACAATGATGCTTTGGCAATCGGTGGTCTCCAGAAGCCAACTTTTACCCTTCAATACATGTGAAATGTGACCAGAAGTCATCTTGAGCTATCAATAACTTAATAATATAAATGAAGTAATGATAATCATTGCCCGCGTTATTAGGCTACTAACTTACAAGCAGAGTTAGAAGAGTTTTTGAGATTTGCTTGTCTGTTAGCTTGGTCAGCATTTCCAGAAGTTTTGTTGAGACAATGCAGACAAGCAAGTGCAGTCTCAATAAAATTCTTGATAGTTTATGCAAATTAGCATCTTTGGTTAAAAAAAAAAACAATGTAAAATGAATTTGACTTACACATTAGCCGTTAAAGCCATCCTATTTTTGAACAGTGTTGTAAAACACCAACTGATCTAGTGCCACCGTGGCCTATTCCACTAATTTCATTGAGAACTATTGTCCTTTCTGGCTGCTAAGATTGATGTCACACTCATAGGAGACTGTATTCCATGAACAAAACTTAAAGTTTTTCTTACCTTAAAACAGTGCTTTTGAAAATAAGAGATTCAGCATTTTACCTGCTGACAATGTTGACATTTCAGTTGCAAAAGACGAGAAGAACTAGATCTGAAAAGATCCACATGGAGCTGGATATTGGGAGCAGAGATGTCTGCCTCTCTCTCTCTCTCTCTCTCTCTCTCTCTCTCTCCAAATTGTACCTGGACCTGCGTCCTGATTTTCAAATCTTCCCTCTTCCAATCAATCTGTACTGCCTGTTCAGTGTGACCTACAGAATAACCCCATTCCAGCTGATAATAGATTTCACTAACAGCTTCTTACCACTTTTTGCCTGTACCAAGATGGACAGGTCTCTTGCTGCGCAAATTTTGAATCGTAAGCTGTGTTCCTCGAACAGTGAGTGGCTGCCATGATTTGATTTTTTAATTACTATTTTATTATTATTATTATTATCATTATTATTATTATTATCATTGGTGATGTTGGTGTCAACATTTGTGGTTATGCCACGGTAGTTATTTCAGCAGCGCACTTGCCTGACAGACACATTCATTTATCTGGGTCTGAGCCAGAAATAGGTCTTTACAACCAGCTTCTGGGCAGAGAGAACCTTGGGAGTTTTGCCAGTGAGTCAGAGGTCATACTCCGTGGCAAGGATATATGCTAATAATTCAAAGTCAGCCATACTGGAGCTTAATGTTTCATAAAATTCAGGGGCAGATACAGGAATTCTGGGAGAATATGTGATTTGGTGGGTGAGGGGACATAATGGCCTCATGTGAGCGCCAAAGGGCCTGGGGGTTTGGGGGTCTGCTAAGAACAACTGAAAATTAAATTGCCAAATATGCATTATCCTGGGATCTTGGAACAGAATTCAAGGTTATTCAAATTAAAGTGAGCTGGAAAACAAATAAAGAAACAAATAAGTAAATAAATAAATGAATTAATAATAGTTAACAATTCATTCAATTTAAAGTGCACCTATTATGTGACCCCGCCCTCCCGAAAACGCCAGTGTGCTGTGATTGGACAACTTGATCGCTCACTTGTGATCGGTCCACCATTCGCGCCCCCTTGTCACGCCCCTCACCATAAATGGATTTTCACTTTAGAAGCAAATACCAGTTAAGCCTTGTGGGCAAAACCCACTTGATTCAAGGGCGTGCCAAACTATCTGCTTGGCGTGAAGATTCAAATGGTGACATCACCAATTGATGAGAGAAATGGCCAGAAGTTATTGGCGTGTTTCAGTCAGCTCTAAAGCAGTGAGGTTTGCGGCAAAGAGCGTTTCTTCTGGAGGTGACTTTGAGTTGTTTTCCGACACAGACCTTTTAAATCCGCATAAACACAAATTGATTCACGTTACGACATTGAAATAATGAACAACCATAATAGGTGCACCGTAAGGAGTGAGTATTCACTCGATCCTGCAAATACAATCAAAATAAAGAGACTTGGGTTGTATTCTGCTAAAAATAGACAAACTGTGTCAAAGATCAAGGCATCTTTCAGGATACATTAAGGATTAAAGATTTAAAACTCTGCCGCAACAGAGAGGTTCCTACTGGAGTGTGAAAGTGGTCCCAAATGTAGAGTCAGAGATCTGGGGCAGTTCAAAGATATCTGGCAGAAAACACAGCATGGGAAGTAAAGGCAATCAAAGTGACTTTGACCAAGAAATAGTTTGAGTTCATCAAAAACTACTGATCTCCTGGAATTGTCTCGTATCCTACAGCAGGCTTCAGAGTTTATAAAGGATGGAGAGAAAAAAAAATGCCCAATGAGCAGCAAATCTATGGGTGAAAATGCCTTGTTAATAAGGGTGTGATGGCTCTGCCCTGTAGTCCCTCCGCCTTTTTGCTGTCTTCGCCTCCACTTCAACGAGCCACACCTGTTGCTCGTTGAAGTGGAGGTGAAGGGAATAGTATTTAAGAGCTGCAGTGCCAATTTGGCAGTGCAGCTGCATTCTGAGGTGAAAGCCCTGCCGTGTGTGAGTGTGTGTGTGTGCTGCTGCTCCCCTCGTGTGTTATTTTACTTCCTTAATTAAAGATTTTTATATTTTTTACTCAGCCTGTGCATTTGGGTCCCTGTCCAAGCTTTTTGGTCCATGGTCCCAGTGCCTGCCGGCTTGTCGTCGTCAGCCGCGGGTCAAAACCATGACAAAGGGAGGTTGGAGGGAAATGATGAGTCTGGTTCAAGCTGACAGTGACTCAAATAATCATGTAATACAACCCTTCAGTGCAGAAGAGCATCTTTGAAGGCAAAACATGTCGCACTTGAAGTGGATATACCCACAGCAGCACAAGACGTCATATATACATATTCAATTCACATAGTCATTAAACATTGAAATAAAATGAACTAATGTGCAAAGCCAGTAGACTGGAGCCATAAAATATAAAGGATTCTTATATACAGCCACCTTGTTTACTCTTTCTGCCAAATATACTGATCTCAACAGATCTCCTGGGATGCATCTTTTTCCTCAAGAAACCCATTAGTTGTCCTTGTTGAGTGAGTTGCATGTCGTGATTTTCTTTGACAGCTTTGTGTCAAGAGCTGCTTCTCGCCGTGTGAACTATAGCGGGTACTGGGTTTAAAACCCTCTGGTTCCGGAGAGAACAACTCAAGGGCATCAGATAACACCGCAGCTATTTATTCTGCGACAAAGCGTATGTCGGCTATCCAGAGGATGAATGATCTGGCCCTGTAAAAAATAATCTTCATTCGCCTTATCAGCTGCACCGAGAAGATCATTGCCACAACACACAACGAATGGGAGCAGAAATGCATCACTCTCTCATGCTGATCGGGGAATTGATTGGAAAGATGTCGATATCTACAACAAGAACAAGCGAAAATGCGCACTAATATGCTGGCAGCAGCTGAAACTAAAGACTAAAGATTATACATAAAGATTATTCTCTCTTGTATTAAAGAAAATTCTGTTGTTCACAGGAATGCCCCCCCCCCCCCAGAAAAAATGAGCCCTTAAATGGTGAATTCTGGTGAATTTCCAGAAGGAAAAAAAAAGGTTAATAATTGGCGAATGCCTTTAAAAAATATTGGGTATTGGGTATAGTATTCAGTCACATAAAATTTCTGTTATTATCAATAATACGAAGTTTCAATTTAATCATTAAAGGGTCATAAAATGCCCATTTTCCAATTTAATATTCTAATTTCTGTGGTCCGCATACAAACATTAGCATTTTTTTATGCTCGAAAAACACCCAGTTTCAGCTGTACAGGCTTTGTGTGCAGCACCTCATTGCGTCTCAGCCTGAAATGGGCTGTTTTGGCTCTTATTTAAGAGCACCACTCTACTCTGCTTTCATTGGCCAATCACGATTAAAGAAACAGTTTTCTGTTAAATGAAGGGCACACAAAAAAGGTTAAGATTTTTCTAGCTAGTGTCTTACAGGAAATACACAGTACCTATTAATTCTGAAGATACTTGAACGTGACAGATTAACATCTTCGAGTACCATATTGTCTTTAAAACTTCTCTCTCAGCTGATCCTGCTGGTATAAATACAGCTCACAGTTTAAATTACACTGGACAACAATTTTTTTCAAAAGTTTTGTTTCCTGAATGAATGAATGACGTTATGGGGATTATAATAGACTTCATATATAAATAATATGAATAATAAACTTCATATAATAAACTTAAAGCTGAACACAAAGTGCTTTCCAGTTTGTTGTATCATGTTACAAGTTGGAGAAACAGTCATTGGTATTAAAACGTTCAATTGCATGATTATTCTAACAGATCATTATTTTAACTGCCTTGAGGTCATATACATATATTACTAAAAATAAATAGATGAAAGGTCATTCATTTTGTAGAATGATGACTTGCAAAGATCTCTAGAACAGAATGGAGTTGGTTTCAAGTCTCCAGCTGTAATAGTTGCAAAGATATGAATCAAAGATATGAATCATGTGGTTTAATGTTTTTGGTGACCTTGACCTTTGACCTTTGACCTAGGGACTGAATAAAGTAGACTTCTGGCGATTAATCTCCTCTATCATATGGTGAACTTTCATGAACATAAACAATATGGAAAGGGTAAAAAAAGTGTGTTACAAACAAACAGACAAACTAACAAACATACGAACAGACTATTAACACAACCAACTAACATACTTGCCGAAATCATAGATATCAGCAAGTAATAAATAAATAGATAAATAGATAAATAAATAAATAAAATTTGCTGGCTTTCATCCCTATCCACCCCAGAAAAACTCTCCCACCTGCAATTTAAAGAAAAAAAAATCTAAGAAATTGAAAAAAATCTCTGACAATCATAAGGAAAAGAAAAGGAGATTAATGCTCAGAGTCTCTGTCGATGCGGAAGATGATCTGTACGACTCTCAGTCGCTGCATCACCGATGTAAACGCAAGTAGTCAAAACTTAAATTTCATGACACTTGGACTTTTTTTGAATTTATGCTTTTGCTTGTTGTATGTACCTGAAAAGTATTCAATAAGAAAAAAATTAGAGTCATTCGCCTATTAGTTTCAATGGAATCATATAAGAAATAAACAGCGATTGTAGATCAAGTAGAAAGAGCCCAACTTTAACAGCCTTTATCTCAAAATCACAAAGTGACATGAAAAGTCCATTTTTAATTGAGGCATTCACTGATTGGTCAGGCAGATTACATTTTTATGTTAATACTTGTGGGCAACTTGTAATTTAGATCTGTGGCACTATTTGCATTCATTAATTTAAACAGAAAACTTCTCAAAATTAAAATGTGATAGATGCAAACCAACTTTACTCAGCATCTGATGCCTCTTTTGTCAGGGACCGACTATAATCGGACAGCATTACTGAATTCCAGTTGCCCTCATACTGCTTTTCCATGGTTGCAATGTCCCGGTGAAACTTTACACTTTGTTCAGAAATGCTCAGCGCGGAAGTTGTTCAGGTGCTAATGCAAAAAAAAAAAAATCAGAAACACATTGAATTTCATGGTTCTCTGTGCTTGATGCATGTTGTCAATCAGTGAGTTGTGGCTTGGTGCACTGTGGTTTCTCTGGCTGCTCCAACTTATATTCAAACCACTTTTCATTGATAACGTGTCTGATTTGTTGGGCAACAAAAGGTCTTTCTTAATCTAGGCTTCAGACATTCTTGAAAAAATCTGTCTCAAGTGGTAAAATCCATCTCCTTCCGTATTCGTTGCGTCCTCATGTTTGTTTAATCAATCTGAGTTTGTGTTGGAAAGCGAGGCAGAATTATCTTTCTTCAGTCAACAAGTGAATGTGGAGTACCTATTTACTTATTAATTTATTTATTTAGTTGCGCATTTATTCTCAGGGACAATGCACTTTGATCAGCACTACTGTAAATGTGCCAGTGTTAGTCATGAGGTAATTTTCAACTGTCTTCCCTCGGTTCACTATTAAATAGCCCATTAAAACTGAAAATAAAATACACACAAAAAAAAAAAAAATACACAATGTATACATTTAGAGTGGAAGAGAGCCAAACATGGTCAGCAAAGCAGTATAAAAAGAGGAATAAGGCAGCTTCATGCAAAGTAGGACATGTAAAATGCAGGGAAGAAGTATAACGCAGACTTAAAGCAGACATTCAGCGGCAGTTAAAAAAATCAAACAAATGGCACTTAGAATGATGGCAGGTCGAGTTGTTTTTTTTTTTTTTTTTCGCAAAATTTTCAGATCATGATAAAAGGAATGGCAATAATTGCTATAACAGAAGGGTGATCCAAAACTGGGAAACACTTACAGTGAAGGCTGTCTGGTCAAAAGATATTTTCCTTTTCAGGACAGCTAAGCCTCCTCTTACTTTGTATGTTGTTAATCAATTCATATTTTGTGCTGAAGATGAATATGGTAAAAGGAGGAGGTGCTAATCCTTTAAGAATTTTGAATACTGTACTCTTATTGTGAAATCTGACTAGTGAAGGAGACCATATTTAGAGAGGGTGCTTTAAGGTTTATTATCTGTGAACCCCGAGAGCTTGTGTATGTACAGATTGTTCAGGCTTTAGTATTGTATTTCTGATAAAGATATGATATAAATTTGTTTTTGGGATACAAAAGTCAGGAATGAATGTACAGTGCTTAACAAATTCATTAGACCAGCTGTCATAAAAAAAGACGAGAAAACACAAATAAGGTGGAGTCCCATTACGGGCGTTTTCTGGCCCAAACCACCAATTTCAAAATAATTTTCAGCGTTGATAAACCACCCCATACTGTTCATGAATCCACCAGAGAAACCTGTGATATCAATTTTCATTATGACAAAAAATGATATTTAACTTTTTTTAAAGTTTTTGGGAGGGGCCACCCATTCTGAGGCCCCACAAAGTGTCACCAATGATTATAATCATGTGCTAATCAATGCGCATTGTAGCTGATATTTTCCTAATGAATGAAAAAAGAATTTGTTGAAATTGATGTCATACTGCCGAGATGGGAAGATATTTGTTCAAAAAATATGTTCTGAAATGGAGATTTCCAACGTGTGTAAACAACGGTACATTTGACAACGTTCCCGGCCATGACACACTAAGGATATTTGCTGAAATTTGCCCGAGGGAATGACCAACGTTCAAAGGAAAAACCAGGATGCGTCGACACTGGTTGCATCAAACGACCGTTGTAAACCATAAAATTGGGTGTGTTGATACGAAATGGATTGTGTGAGTATGGCTCTCGCTTAATTCTTCTACTTTAAGTTTTTTCAGTAAAATAGTTATTAACTATAACCCTTATGATGTTTATGCTTGAAAATATTGCCTATGCTTAGACCTTCAAACTGAAGGAGCCTGGGGTTACATTTCCACGTCTACTCTGTGGATGATTTGTCATTTACGTTTTGGGTGTGGATGCGTACCTTTCATTCTAATGTTTCTTAAGGAAATTTCATATGAAATGAGATTCCAAAGCAATCAAATGTTTTACCATATGATTTCTATGCCCTTTCAATGAACCACCTGGTTAATAGCATGAACGAAGTCTATGTGTGTGTGTGTGTGTGTGTGTGTGTGTGTGTGTATGCGCGCGTGTGTGTGTGTGTGTGTGTGAGAGGGTGTGAACAAGCGCATGTGCTCTTTAATGGTACCAAATTATATTGGAAGATTATTATCATATGCGCATGCATAAAGTAATGGTAAATTTAATAAGGCAAGACTTCCACTTTCAGAAGGTTTTTAAATTAACCAACTGGGGTGGGAAAATATAATTTCAACAATTAGATTCTGTGGAGTAGGCTGAGAGCAATGAGATCAAAAATTGCCTGGAGGATATCCAGAAAGTTCTGAGGTAAACTACAGATCCCAATGAGGATACAGGATAGGTAATTACAGATTTCTGATCCTGCAAATTGAAGTCAGTCATCGTGCACAGCGTTAAACAGATAAAACGTGCTAAATAACACAGTGTGAAATAGCTGCAACATCAAAGGAATCCTAATTGTATTTTTGTGGAATTATCCCAGAAGTTTTCTAGTTATTCTTACATTATTATGGTTTGCTTTGAACAACTGAGGCACTACTTCCTTTCAAAGAGTGAGTTTTTGAACTAGGATTTCATATCTCTCCATGTGATTTATATGTCCATACCAATAACGTATGTTTCTAATATTATTATTATTATTCAAATAAAATTTGATGAATAGCAAAATTAATTTTTAACCCTTAAAGCGCCAAAGGCAGCATTTGCCGCTTGCTGATACAATGAAATAAAATCAAAGCTTTTGAAAATCTGAAATGTTTGCATTTGCCAGAAACCTCAAAGAATGCAAATCAATGTTATCAGGTCAAATACAAATATGAGCATGCTTTTAATCGAGGTAGATGATGTAATGAGAGGCAGAACATATTGTGTCAAACAATAAAACTACTTTCCAGTATTTTGTTCTACTAATGGGATTTTCTGATTGGAACAACCCTTCATGCCTGAGACTAAACAAATCAGGTCGCTGAGTTCATGGAAGGCAGTAAAAAATGGTTAAACTTTATAACTCTTCTTGATGTAACTGTATCACCTGGAGTTTTGTGAAAATAGATTCATATCCCTCATAGGAATGTGTGCTATATAACATAAGATTAATCATTCCATGCTTTGTGGGCCGTATGTCAGTTTGTGGATGAGCGCATTTGAAGGAGCAACACAAGATATGCCATCCCCAACTTGACACGTTGTCTGTCAAAAGGTGGCTCCTGAGTGTAAATGTCTGCAGACCTGAAATGCACCAGCTGAAAAGAAATTGGCAGTTGTTTTTCTTTAAGTCTTTTGGTCCGGAGGCACATTATCGGTTACTTTTGTTAAATTAACTGAGGAGGAGAGATAGTGAAATGTTTCAGAAAAGGTTACGGACATCTGTCATCCAAGCGATCCAAATGCCCTCCCCGTTCCAGTCAAAATAACAATTGCCCCAGCCTCATATGCCTGTTTTTAACTCATCCTGTTATTACAAAATTACTGTGGGCCATGGCCCCAACAAACAGTCAGTTAGATTTTAGGTGATCCGGATCCAGGAATGTATTTTTTTGAGGATTCCTCACCATTGTGGGATTGCAACACTGGAATAAATTCCACTGATTTACAATCCGCCAAATGGTATTAAATTTCAATGTGACAAAACTTGGCCAATTATACAAAAAAGATGGTTGACTTTTGTCTCGACCCGTCTGTTTGCTTAAACGGTTCTTCCTCTGTTCCAACAGTTTTGTGGGTTGTGCTTGGTAATTGGTTGATTGGCTCGTTATTCCCTTAGTGTAATCAGCTGTAGTTACTGATTGTGCTGTACATGCCTGGGGTGTTTTGCCTTACTCAGGACTGGATCATTGTACTAGACGGTTTTACACTAACCGCTTACTCTAAATTCTAATTTTCCTCACTGGTGTCCCTTCCAGAGAGCAAAATTATAAGTGAAATAGTCAAAGAGCAAATTATTAGGAACAGCCGGTTCTTTAATTTGTCGATTTTTGCTTGTCTTTCTCATTGAATACGCACCCTAGTGGCTCTCTATCAATCCTGCACGTGGCTCCTCCTCAGCTCAGTTTGTAATTGAAGGATGCAGTGAAAAATGGACCCAGCAGGTCACTCCATTTTTGATTTATGTTTACTTTTTTGAAGGTCCTGCTCGCGTGGTAGGTTTTCGGGTTCGGAGTTGCTCACCCAGCGTTACAGGGTATTCACTCGCCTGACTCGGCTTACAAGCTGTCCGCTCACCAACGGTTTCAGGGTTTCTTCATCCTGTGTGTGTGTCGCTGCCTAGTCTTTTCATTCCAGAGCCGGCCTTAGGAAATTGGGTCCCACCTTTTTAGGAGCTGGTTCTTCCCCCTGTTCTGGCAGTCTTGTGGGTTGTTCCTGTTGTTTGATTGGCTCATCATTCCTTTACTCCAATCAGCTGTAGCCACTGATCGTTCTGTGCATGTACTTTAGGTTGTGGGTTGTGGCTGTCAGCGCTGAATCATCTAATAAGATGTGGTTACTCTACCTTCTCGTCCTGAATTCTTGTTTCCTCCCGGTGTCTTTTCCAGGGAGCTAAATTATTTGGTAAAGTGAGTCATTCAATTCTCCCTCTATTTCTCCTCTTCCTCCTCAATCTATCTGCACCGTAGTGGCTCATCATCGATCCTGCAAATGGCTTCACGCTTGCGGCAGTTCCACGGATTTGCACATCAAGAGTGGAGTATGGGCCTTAGCGCAGGTCTGTGCTCTCCAAGTGCCACTCTAAGTTGATGTTGAGTTTTTGGCCATGTGTCTATAGTCCAGCTGGACATTTTATGGATTTTTACAATCATAGGCGTATGGTTTTGGCTATTGCTTACTAATATTCATAATTGTCATAATTTCCCTGATTGCACATTAGCAGAATGCATTCGAGGGAATTTATGGCTGCGTGTATTTGGTGTATACATGCATTCGGAGAAAGAAATTGTGTATGGATTGGAGTATTTAAGACATTACAGTTGCATGAATTTTGATTGGTATTCAGAGTATAAACCCAGTCTTATCCTATTGTTAACCGTACCGTCAAAGCCCTATGGTAACACACTAGATGATCCTGTGTACCTTGTAATGTTAACTAACTGTATGACGTTGCACTTTTCGGCTACATGACAAGCCAGCTACAAGTATATACAAGTAGCTGGCTAGTCAATTACAACAGCGGTTCATTCAAAAATAATTCAGTTAACTTGGCAATTATAGCTCTTTTTTTTTTTTTTTTACAAATGAACTTGCTTTTCTTAAAATGTCTCTAATGAGCTACGGCACCTATTGTGTGGTTCGAGGCGGTACCAAAAATCTGCAGAGGCTAAATGTGTGGCTTGTTAACAGTGTTTCGAACACGCACCCAGAGCATAGAGGATTGTCCTTGTGTTCAGTGATACGATTTCCATCGCTGACCCACAAACAAGAAACCAGAATGTGGCTGAAAAACCTGGATTTAAATAGGGCCCTGAAAATATTAGGTGCTCATTTTATTATGTTGACAAGCGATTCCAACTGTAGGGCTAGGCTCAGACAGACCGCCGCAGAGGAGATGCCCAGCCCTCGAAAGCATTTTGACAGTAGTGCCAGGAGTGCATCAGGTATGATTTCTCCTGTAGGGCGGAGAGAAGATTGTTGTTTTCGTCCGGTAATGCCAGTCAGTGTAAATAACATTTCATCCTGTACAGTTTAAGATGAGGCTAAAGAAGTAGCAACAGTCTACTGCAATTTGAAAATGGCCTACTCTGTTCCAAACAATAGTCTTGCACTCCAAACCTCAATTCACTAAAATTAAAAGCACGGGTAAAATGGACTTGCTGTGTTTCACATATTAAAGTATTGGATCAGCAAGCAGCTTTATATTTCATAATATAGTTTGCTGGAGTAGAGCTAATTTGACTCTCAGATGGCTTAATTTACAAAACCCAAAACCAGTGAAGTTGGCACGTTGTGTATATCGTAAATCAAAACAGAATACAATGATTTGCAAATCCTTTTCAACCTATTAATGATAAGTTAATGATTATTTGCAAAAAAAAAAAATAAAGTTTCTCAGTTTGGACATCAAACATCTTGTCTATGCAGTGTATTCAATTGAATATAAGTTGAAAAGGATTTGCAAAATATTGTATCTACGATTTACATAACGTGCCAACTTCACTGGTTTTGGGTTTTGTATTTAATCTGTATTACAATCCATTACATTTCATATGTAGAGCAATATTTACTACTTTACTACCTTTTAAAAAACACAAGAGACCTTGTAGCTGTGGAAGTACTGCAAGCGCTTCGGAGCTTTTTAAATTGTTCATAGATTGCAGTCTGTGGCAACTGAGTCACTAATGTAGCCAAATACACCAGTGTATATTATCTGTGGCCACAGCTTGTGGTTGTGCTCCCATTGGTTGATAGTAGAAGGAAGCGGTACCGTAACGTTATCCCATCTGAGAGGTAAAAGGGGAAGTTCCCTCACATATTATTTACCGATCGCTTCAAAAAAGAGGATTAGCGTTAGCCTATACCATAGTAAACTCTTCAGTGACAGGATGCAGCGGAAGTTGCTCCCATTATTTGCGCAAGGGATCATGAGGTATGGGAATACGATGGATAGCATGCACTGGAAATCTGAAAATTGAGCCTGTCAGGCATTTTACAGCTTTGATGGGCTCTGAGTAGAATATGTGATTATATCCCTGAAAATGGATAAAATGTCAGAATGCACAGAATTTACAGTAACCATGACCAGAATTAACTGCTAAATAAAAATCAAATATCTAAGCAGTATTTTACGTGACTGCAGATGGGCAGATCATTATAAAAGTCAGTAAGCTAATGTAAAAAATACATTACAGAGGCTGCTGGGCTGGCTAACTCCATAAAGACACTAGCTGCAAAGCAAGAGTGACCACCACAGTTACAGTATTGGATAAAATCCAGTCGTTCCACTGCTGATTGGGGCCAACAGCCTCATAAGAACACTATACAATTGGCTTTGCACTGCTCAGGTTAAATGGGAGGAAAGTTGCTTGAAGTTAGCATTGTTTGTTGCTCAAGGGCTCCGACTGGCTGCTCGTATGCTTGTCAGTAACATTCAGAGCAGGAACATGTTTGGGTTCCCTAAGTCTGCATTCTGAGCTTGTGAGGTTTGAATCTGAAAGTGAAAGGATGCAGTGGCTGACAGGCACGCGATTTGGAGGAGAACCGTGAATTGTCCACTCTCGAGAGATGGTGGCATTAGCTCCATGGGGGCATGTTTGTACATAGTTCGCTGATAGGACATTGCAAATGAAGAAGAAAAAAAAAAAGAACATTACAGGAAGCTATAGGATTACGGAATTAAAGTTTGAATTTAGTTAGCTTGATTTGCTCTCTAATGCCTTACCCTCTTAGGATGTATCTGTACACGTCCTTGCTACAGCCATGTAGGACCCCAGGACATATATCTACATCCTCAAAACAACTGTTTGAATCCAGTTGTGCAAATACTACCACTATACTTTTGCTGGTGGCTGAATCTGGTACTGACTGGGAGAGATCGCAGATAACAAGCATTCCCTGATTCTCCAGAAAACCTCACTTGTTTATGCTTTGAATGTCAAAATGGAGTGCTGTCCTCGTGTATGCACATGAGAGGATGATACAGACTTTAAATACAATGGAAATAGAAAACGGCGATTCATATGCGTCAAGTGGTTCGGAGGAGAGTTTGGAAGGCGAAAATATTCCCACGTCCAATCAGCTGTGGCTCGTTGTTGTTCTCGCCCTCCAAAGTATCTTCATCCTCTACAATGGCATTTTCTTCCACCAAAAACACTCCTCTAAACTGCTTGGCACATACAAAAATTTGTGTTTATACTACCTTATGGGGAAGTGGGGAAACAATTTGCACGTTATCTATTTGCATGATCCCTCCTTTCACAGTGGTCTGGTAGTCAAATATATTTTGGGTAGATAATATGGTAGGGATGCAATGTCTGCCAGCCCGGGGGGGGGCATGTATTTGCCTTGAGGGTCAGTTGCTCAATGAACCACCAAAACTCTATCTATATTTCCCTATAGAAGGCATCTTCCTTAATTTTCCAAGAGCTCCCTGGTTTATATCACATTTCTCAGCCATAAATCTGCATATTTATGACCGTTTACGTGGTTGTGATTGAAACGATTTGGTATGAAAATAAGCGAGCATTTAAAAATCCCACCTGCCTTCTTGGCTGCTGAATTTTAAACCCATTTGCTGTTTTTATGATTCAAGTGGTCCAATGGGATTTGTATTTTCGACACTGCAAGCAAAAAAAAAAAGAAAAAACGCTATAGAATATTACATTCACCTCTGCAAATCAATAATGGTAAGCGTCAAGGGGGAAAGTAAGTTTTGAAAAAATGTAATAACTGATAGTGTGTTTTATTCATTGCAATATCAAAATGTGGAAGCAGTGTTTTCAATTGTTGGGCTTTTTTTTTATACTAATATATATAATGTGTGTGTGCATGTGTGTGTCTGTGTCTGTGTATAAAATATATCATAATTTACTGAACAGAAATACAAGCCACCCTCTTGATGACCAGTGGGTCTCCTTAAAAGTTGAACAGATTTAGACTTCTGGTGCCATCTTAAAAAAAAAAAAAACCACTCAGGGTTTAAACAGGAGACGAGAAGTAAAAGTCACATGTACAGCCCCATTTGCAAAAAAGTTGGGATGCTGTGTAAAATGCAAATAAAAACAGAATGCAATGATTTGCAAATCTCATAAACGCTCATTTTATTCACGATAGGACATTGACAACACATAAGATGTTGAAAATGAGACATTTTACCACTTCATGAAAAATATTAGCACGTTTTGAATTTGATGGCTGCAACATATCTCAGAAAAGTTGGGACAGGGGCAAAAAAATGGCTGGATAAGTAAGTGGTACTAACAGCTAGAGAAGCATTTTTAAACTAATAAGGTTAATTGGCGTCAGGTCAGTAACATGAATGGGTATAAAAAGAGCATTTTAGAGAAACAGAGTCTCTCAGAAGTAAAGATGGGCAGAGGTTCACCAATCTGCGAAAAACTGCTTGTAAAAATTGAACAATTTCAGAAAAATGTTTCTCGTAAAATTGTGAAGACTTTATATCCCACTATCTACAGTACATCATTTCATCAGAAGACTCAGAGAATCTGGAGAAAAGTTACAAGGTCGATGGTCAATATTGGATTCTCGTGATCTTCGGGCCTTCAGGCGACACTGCATTAAAAACGGGCATGATTCTGCCCTGGAATACACTACATGGGCTCAGGAACACTTCCAGAAATCATTGTATGTGAACACAGTTCGCCATGCAAACTACAAATGCAAGTTAAAACTGTACCATCCAAAGAGGAAGAAAACACAATCCAGAAACGCCACCGTCTTCTCTGGGCCAAAGTTTATTCAAAATGGACTGGGGCAGAACGGAAAACTGTTTCCCGGTCAGATGAATCAAAATTTAACATTTTTTTTTTTTGGAAACCACACATGCCGTGTTGTGCGGACTAAAGAGGAGAGAGACTATCTAGCTTGTTATCAGTGCTCAGTTCAAAAGCCTGCATCTGTAATGGTATGGGGTTGCATTACTGTCAATGGCATTTGCAGCTTAGACATCTGGAAAGGCACTATAGATGCTGAAAAGTGTAGAGGATTTACAGCAACATATGCTTCCATCCACACAACTTCTATTTCAAGGAGGGCATTGCATATTTCAGCAAGACATTGTTAAACCACATTCTGCATCCATCACAACAGCATGGCTTTGCAGTAGAAGAGTCCGGGTGCTGAACTGGCCTGCCTGCAATCCAGACCTCTCACCTTTTTGCGCATCATAAAACAAAAAATCTGGCAAAGAAGACCCAGGACTGTTGAGCTGCTCGAATCCTACATCAGACAAGATTGGACGACATTCCTCTCCCAAAACACCAGCAATCGGTCTCCTCACTTCCCAGACATTTATAGACTGTTGTTAAAAAAAGAGGGGATGCTACACAATGGTAAACATGGCCCTGTCCCAACTTTTTTGAGATGTATTGCTGTCATCAAACTTCAAATGAGCTAATATTTTTCATGATATGGTAAAATGTCTCACCTTCAACATCTGATATGTTGTCCATGTCCATACTGCGGATAAAATGTGAATTTATGAGATTTGCAAATCATTTACATTTTACACAGCATCCAACTTTCTTGGGAATGGGGTTAAATGTTGTACGTAACTATTGGCAAATTATTTAAAAAAGAAAAATAAACAACACGAAGAAAAATGGACCTGTCTCTTGTGTGCAAGCTCCTAAACCTGAGTCAGTGTGACTATATCACTAACATGCCAGCAACTGCAATCGGAGATGGCAGATATTCAGTGGGCCTTTGCCCTTTATGCTCAGAAATTCCTACAGTTTCCTGGAATTTTTAAAAATTATATTTAAAGCCGCAGAAGGTGAAATTTCAAGATCATTTTCTTTGAGGAACTGTTTTTTTATATACTGTATCTTTCCGTGATTCGCGGGCAAATTGGAAATCCTTGGCCCATATTGGCTGCTGAAGGACAAGGCCTTTCCTGGATGTTGCTTTTGTACCAAATAATAGTTATGATCACCTGCTAACATCAGGGATTTCAAATCACATCATTATTCAAATTTTTTTGCCACATCACGAGTCTTACATTGCCCTATCCCAACCTTTTTGAAAAGTGTTGCAGGTCGGAATGGAAGGATTGGATGCATTTTTACGGATAAAATGAATTGAATCGACAATAAATATCTTGTTTTCGGTCTGTCTGCAAGAAAATATGAGTCAAAGTACATTCTGATCTCATTGCTCTCTGTATGAGCATTTTTCATATTGTTTGAAGTTTTTTCGATATGTGGCTGTAAAGATTGGAATTAATTCAAAATTTGTACTTGGCTTAATAAATAGGTAAACAAATTGCGTCCTTTTTTGTATAAAGGAGGTCAGTGAAACATCAACCAGAATCAAACCACAACTGCAGCCTATACTTAGAAACTTCCAGAGTAGCGTTCTGTGTTAACCTTCAGAATCATATGACTGTCTCCTCTTTAAATGCCTTAAATCAGCTGAGCAGTTATGACAGAAAAAGGTGCTTCTTTGATATAAGATTTAGATTACAGACATAAATGCTGTTTTATACATGCTATATTCACACTTGAATCTTTCATTTTATCTCTCTAAAAATCCGTGCAATAATTTTGTGATAATATAATGCACAAGCATTTGGTACGATAAAAGACACATGTACAGAATATAAAAACAATGTGTAGCATATTCAAGGTCAAAAATGCATATTTTTCTCGCAGAATACACAATTATGTATCTTATTTTCACTCTAATTTCTCCCCTCTCAAAAAGTGAGTAAATAAGCTTTCGAAACCGTTTTCCTGGCTTTAGCGGGTCTGTGCAGATGAGTGATTTTAGGAAAGGGTCTTCTTCAGTAAACTGTTCAGCATATATATTGGTTTGGAAGATTTCATATTCAGCGATTACGGTTTCACCACAGAGGGGAGGGATGCAATCGAGTGACTGGAGTGCAGCGGCATTTACTTCCATGTTTCTTCAACTTTATTAACTGAGACAGGGAGTCGGGCCTTTTCTCAGTCGGCGACATGCGTCCCATCCATTGCATTCGGTAAACGCATAGAGCCCTGGAGTTAGCTGAGAACATCATGAATTATTCTCTTTTTGTTTCCCTTACCTACACTGTCTGGGTCACTGCTATGTCATTGCAGTAATCAATAAAGGACGGTAATGACCTCCCAGAAAGCCGCTTACTTGAGTTGGAGCCTGGGAGGCAGTGATGGAATGCCCTCGCTTGGTTAATTAACGCGCGGTCAATGACGTCGTAAGTATTCCAGCACTTTCCATGCTGATAATCATTAGGCTTGAAATATGCGAGTGAAATGCATTTATGTTCTGAGCTGAGCACCTCGGCAGTGTAATCTCATTTAAATATGGGTGCAGGGGAGAGCCCCCCCACGGGTTGTATGGGTCCTTCTGACCGCCTGCAACATTAGACCAAAATGAGTGTATTTTCAGACTAATTTTTAGAGTGAGGGAGGAATATTTTCTTCATGTAAAGTAGGAAAATGCAGCAAATAACAAGATTGTCAACAATACACGGAATTGCATTTTTTTTTTCAAATACTTTTCAGTAACTGGAATATTGTTACCGTTTTTACACAGTTTCATGCTTTTAATTTAAAAAAAGTATAATGTATCATGTCTCGGATGGTTGCATACATCTGTTTCATGGAGAATCAGGTAATGCTGCGTCGTATAGGATGAAAAGAAGACGTAGCCGAGAGCAAAATCCATAACTTCTTTATGACTGCAGTGGAAGTAATAGTGCAATATCCGTTTCCAGCAGTTGCTCGATATTAATTTGAATTAATCATGTAGGCAAGCGTTGTAGTCTTTTCATGGGGTATATTTCTATACATCCAGGAAGCTCAGGATGAGCAAATTGATACACGCACAGTTTACTCAAAAGAGGTTGCCGCACTAACCATGGTGATAAAAACAGTAATTCTAAACATTTCCTTCCCTCACTTACGTTATGGATATAATACCGTTACTGATGAGTGCCTTCAAAGTGTTGTGGTGATTTGACAGCAGCTGCAAAACCAATACCACTACAAATTTGAATCAATTATCCACGTGCACTGACTATTTTACTACCAAAGAATTTAAAACAGTGGCTGAATGACTGCTGATATATTGTGTTTATGACTGAAATATTAGTACCATGCAGTAATCTTGTTGTTGTTAATACCATACATGGTCGACTCGTTCATTTGATGTCTGTAGTCTGTCATCAGATTATGCTTTTATGACTTTTGACCCAAAATTTATGATACGGTGAGTATTCTGTTGAAAGGGCTTCTGTGATGCGAGCTGAGAATCATAAAGCCTCTGACATCCAGCCAAGGCTGACGCCATCCCTGTAGCCAACAATTTGCACCGTCTCTGTGGAAACAAATGGTGGAACATTCTTGTAGCGTATTTACAGTTTTTGCTACTTTCAGTTCGCCTGAAAAATGTTTTATTTTATTCACAATATAAGTGTCCATGATAAATGAGTTCACTTTGGTCAGTGGAGCGTACCATTATTTTTCAGCCTTCCATCTTTTCATTACCTCCGCCAAGAAGGTTATGTTTTTGCTTCCGTTCGTTAATTATTTATTTATTTGTTTGTTTGTTTGTTTGTTTGTCTGCCTGTTAGCAGGATATCTCAAAAATGGTAGCATAGATTCTAACCAAACTTTGCAGGATGTTAAAGTTGTTCAAGAGGGACAAGTGGTTAAATTTAAATTGGCATATGCAGGCCAAAGTGCAGCTGAGATATAGGCCAAAGTTCACGTATCCCTGGCGGAAGTATGGGCTCTCACGAGTCCAGCTGTAGTTATATTATGAAATGTAGAGGACAGAATACCCAGAATCCAACTGATTTGTCTTGGTAGACATTGCTGTCAAAGTCATGGGTTGTGAGCTTATGTATCTGTTAACAAATTGTTGAACCTCATTCCATCTTTACTCTAGAGGGGCTGTGACTTTTTTGACTCTTTTTTTATGCCACAACAGGATTAACTCACCTGTTTCACACTACCTTTTTTCCGCTTGTCACATGATTATAAGTCCTAAATTGTCCCTGCAGCAACTTTTATGGAGGCTGTTGTAGTCATCCAATTTTTAACTAAGTGTATATTTTCAATAAAACAATTGAGTTTACAAGTATAATCATCAAATAATGTATTTTAAATAATGTGACTTTTCAAATTGCTCCTGTAATTTTATTTGTATTTTCCATAACCTGCCAACGTTTCTCCAGAATTGGGGTTGTGCATTCATGTATGATTGATTTCAAGGACATATTTGACAATGATATGGTGAATCTGCATTTGCAAACAATGACATATCATATTATTTCAATCACGAAGACTTCGGATTTAAGGAAAGGAGATTTATTAACAATGAAATTACATGAAAGAAATTCAGTTTTTGGCTCTATTAAGCGAGGCTCAAGCGAGGTGGGGCGCTGATCTGCCTGGGTAGCAGGTAGGGGGCGAAGCCATCCCCTGTTAGACTGAAGGGTCATACGGATGAAGTAGATGCTGAAGAGGCCGGAGGCAGAAGTTGGAGGGGGTGGGGAGGCGGGCAGACAGGAACACATCATAAGCATATATAAAGAAGACCGAAGGTGCTGATTGGGTAAGCATAATTGCTTGAGAATCCTACGTCTAGTGATGAAACTTTCGTTTACACTTCCATTTCTTTCCAGAAACGTTTTATCATGACTACCTGTCAGATAGCTGGATAGCCAGCCTGGCTATAATTACTTATCATAAGCATAAGCTGGCTTATGTTTTATTGCAAAGTTGTAGTAAGTGGTTTTGCGTGCTTTTCTGAACACATTGCAGTATTATAGTGTGTCCACCAGGGAGGCATTTCAAAAGTGTTGTTTTCCTTTTTGCATTTCTCTTTCCAAAGTTGGAAACTGGCAATCACTAAAACCGGCAAACTGCCTATAGTCAGCACAGTGCTTGTACTTAGCTGTTTGTAAGTAAAAGGGAGATGTTAATTGAACACAGACAGACCACAGGCCTAGTTTAAAATGTGTTATTTTCACTTGGAATGTTCTTCTGGAACTTTGAGCATTTTGTCCAACATCGTTCATCCAGCCTGTCGCATGCAACCATCTTCATAGGCCTCTGATCTCTCTGTTGTGTCTTGTGAGCAGCATTGATCAGTGGGTAGTTCTCACACCTTTGATGTAAAAAAAAAAGACAAGAACAAACAAACGAACAAACAAACAAACAAAAAAAAAACAATTTCACCAAGTTTTGACATGCAATCTTAATCAGCGCACCTTGGTATACTATGGTAAACATAACATGTCAATATTGATATGCAGTTTTTTTTCCATTTGGTTTGCTTTTTTATCAGAGATCCGACAGCTGTGAATAGGACTTGGCAATGCAGTGTGTTGATTTTTTTTCCCCCAATAGTCCCTTGTTCTTCCATCTTGCCAGCATGGAAAGTGTGGAGCAATTTAATGGCGCTTATTTACAATTCTCAAATAGCACAGTTTCAAATGAGCAAACACATTGAAAATCTCTACCTTGTCGTCAACGTTATTGACAATGAGATGGAGTGCACCTCTCGGTGGCAGAGTGCTTCATCACAGCTTGTACCTGGGAGCAGAGCAGGGCAGTTTTTCTCTCCGATGACAGCTGGAATGCTCTGTGTGCCCAGCGCGTTCTCTGGAAGAACTAATTCAGGGGTAACCTGAGGAGCACCGGCCAATCCATACCTGCCTTACTCTGATTGGAGAGGGACACTGTGTCCTATTGCTGAGCATGCTCAGTTATTTTAATCGCATGGCCTAGAATTGAACATTGTGTTGTTATCTCTGAATGCAACACGGGCACCTTTGCCCTCTGAAAAGTATTCATTGTACATAGGTGCCGTCAGTGCGCTTTCTAAGGAGTCTGTGCCGTAGTGTTATTTTCCGCAGTTGATTACCGCTGCTTGTTGGCATTACACTCCAACATTTTAATATTATTCCAAATGCTGCAGAGGTACAGGGACGCAGTATAAGACATTTGCTGTGAAGCGATTCCTTCACTCTAGAGGCTCTTGTGGGTTTCAAGGTTTTCTCCTGTCACTTTGGTTTTAAATCAAATCCTAATTTGTTTTCCGTGTTTGAAAGGAGGCTGATACATGGGTGAAGGGAAGTAACAAGCAATTTTAGGCGATAGATTTTGCTGTACTGCAAGCCTCTGTAGGCCTTTAAGAGCTGAGAAGCAGAGCTAAACACTTATCATTCATCTGACAGGAATGTTCGGTCTTAGGGATTTACTGCTATGACTTCTTTATTTATTTTTTTTGCTGATATCAATTGCAAATCGTTATACCCATATCAAGACCAAAAGCTGAAAATTGTCATGTAGTTATTTCAATTAATTTGGTCTGCTTATGACATGTGGTCATTCCATGATATGCAGTTAGTATAATGCCCCTCCCCTTCGATATTCCACAACCTGGGCTACCTGCCCTTATCCAATTATTCAATTAAGCCTCTGTTCTCTTGAGATAATTATGTCCTCTGGTTCTCTTTACTTTATTACGATCCCCTTTTCTATTCAAACCTTAAAATTTCCTCTGTCACGGGCAGGTAGTCTGCGTCAGAACCACTCTTTGGTTTATTGTACTCCTCTTTTGTTCATCCCTGAAGTTTTATATTAGTTTGGTTAGTTCACTTCCTTTATTTAATAAACTTCCAATGTTCTGCACTTGGGTCCTCATGTTTCCATCCTGGGGCCCTATTAAAGGGCATCTGAAGTCGATTCTGAGACGGGACGTTGAACGTGCAGTGTTTACAAACAGATAACTTGCTTTTGTTGACATCTTGCATTGTCACATGACCAATTTAATTCATTTTAACCAATGTTTTGTGTACACGCGTAAATAATCCTTCTATTTCAGTTCCTTTGCGAAGGTGCGGCTCACTGATTAGCTGATAAATAAAAACAATGGGATTCCACTTTAGATGCCCGTTAATATCACGGGGCACCAGGACATGACAGTTATTAATGCCAAATTATGAGACTTCAAACGATCATAAGGAGTGGTAAACAAATCAAATTAAAAAATAAATAAATATGCTGTTTTATTTTTCCCCTCAATTCATTAGCGGGGAAAATAAACGCATTAAGCATGGTTTTGTTGCAAAGTTTCTGGGAGAAGATCTGTAGACAACCTTTGATAACGACGATATTTTTATGACTTGACAATATGACTCGATATCAATCTTGAGAAGTAAACATTATCATTATTCAAAGAAATAGACATTTATTTTGTTTGTGAAGTTAACTTTATATATGAGATTTGTGTAGATGGTGATGGACTAAAAAAAACAAACTGAATTGTGTTTTAGTTTATCTTAATGTGTATCGTTTAATATTTTATAACGTTGTATTATTACTTATTCAGACAAAAGGATGTGGCAAAATTTAGATTACCAGTTTTCTGTGAATTTTTTTACTTTCTTCTAAGTTTGTTTCATATGACATTATAAGTACAAAAATAGGTATCACTTGTTGGGATTAGCTCATTTGTTTTTGGAGATATAGTTTGTTTGATGATGTGCATCTGAGAGAAGAGTTTTGAGAAATCACCCCTGGAGAGCTGTTGTCACAGTATCTCACATAGTAGTGACTCAGATGTAACATCTAGCTTACCAACGGTTGCTGCGGAGTCTCAGTGACTGAGATGTCAACGTGGTACTAAAGGTAGGCTGGGAATTCTATTTTTGTTGTACAATGACCTCATTGCACTTGAACAAGCGCAAGCACACAGAATTCCCGAAAACCTAAATACTGAAGCAATGCAGTGGCTTTGCACTTTCCCCATGATTTGTTTTCAGGAGCAAACCACTCTATCTGTAAGGAATAAAAAAAAGTCATAGCTATCTTGGGGCCAAAAAAAAAAACAGACAGCTACCCAAAAAAATATATAAATCCTATCTCACTCCTTTCCCTCCTATACAAGCTGGTGGAAACACTTGTCCTGAGCAGACTCACAGAATAGCCTCCCACACACCCAAGCAGGATTCTGCAAGGGCCACTCAACCACTGACTGAGTAGAGTGCCAAGTCAACAACGCTGAATGTGCCCGACGGAGAATGGAGCAGTTTGGAGCCATTTTCATCAACCTGAGTGCTGCCCGTGACACAATATAGCACCGTGTGGTTTCTCAAACATGTGGGGCTATGGAATTCCAGGAGTAGAAGGCACTATGTGTCGCTAAAGGATTGAGGAAGTCACTTCAAAAAACCTTCTGACATTTCAACTTGCGGGCGAGGATGATGCGGTGATTTGAGTGATTTCAGAAATGGGCTTTGAAATATTGAACTTGTTTGTTGGGGGAAAGAAAGCCAAAATGTATTTATTTATTTTTTTTTAAATTTACTATAATTATATAAATTCACTGACGTCTCCAATTAATAAATTTATTTTTATTATGATTATTTGTCAGTAGTTAGCATTGTTGTCTCACAGAAAGAAGGTCGTGGGTTTGAATCTGGCCTGGGGCCTTTCTGCGTGGAGTTTGCATGTTCTCCTCGCGTTCGCGTGGGTTTTCTCCGGGTACTCCGGTTTCCTCCCACAGTCCAAAGACATGCATATGAGGCTAATTGGAGACACTAAATTGCCCAAAGGTAGGAGTGTGATAGTGAATAGTCTGTGAATGGTGTGTGCGCCCTGCGATGGATTGGCAAGCTGTCCAGGGTGGGTCCCTGCCTCTGCCCGTAGTCAGCTGGGATAGGCTCCAGCTCGCCCTGTGACCTTAGTGAGGAATAAGCGGGTATAGAAAATGGATGGATGGATGATTATTTGTTAAGTATCGCTTTGAAAGCAGTTTGCATGAAGTCCAGCTACCCACAAAAACCAGGTCAGAGAATTTTTTGATGTTTTTCATGACTATATTGGTGTGAATGACCTGAAGTAGTAAAATTGAGTTGTCATATGAAGTGGCGGGCCTGCATCGATGAGAGATAAACACAGTGAAAATGTTAGGCTGATCTTAGATCAGTAAACTGAGGGTGAATTGACACTGTTTTCTGCATCACAACAGCCTAGGATCAAAACATATCTCATAAGCATTCCATGATGGATGTGGCCATTAAAACAGCGAAGGAAGAGTGCAGTGAACTCATAGTGCTTTTCAGAATGGGAGACCGTGAGAGCTGACAGTATGTTTATGTCGGGCCGCAGTAAGAGGAGGTGGAACTCATTTTAACTGAGAGAGAGAAAAAAAAATCCCACAATTATGTGGATGAGAAATTACTGGCAAAGCTTGTGCACTTTTACGACATCTTTTCTCTATTGATCCAATTTAACCCATCTCTATTTGGAAGAAATGGCAGAATGTTTTGGTCGCTGGTAAGATTTAAGCTCTCCAAAAAGAACTGGCTCAGTGAACCAGACAGATTGAGGAGAAATGGATAGATTTTTCTGCTTTCGTGTGTAGTGCGGGTGAACTTGCCGTAGGAAAATGTCATGATAAAAGTTTCTCGTCATCAGCTATCACAGTTTGCCAAGAAGTTTTCAGATTACTTCCTAGAGGATTCCAATAATGCAAATTGTGTACTTTGGACCTTTTTTCATAGTTCTGCCAACAGAATCTCCGCTATAGGTCCTTTAAGTCGACACAAGGTTAACGTTGGAGTGGATGAATGTTGACCAGGGTTCTTTTTGGATCACTGTATTAACAACTACCCTTGCCTAATCACTGGAGCGGTGCAGTTAATTCCTCCGATCACATCAACATAAAAGTGTGCATTTGGATTTTTCATTTTAAGTGGAAGCAAGCTCAAAACCAGGTGCAAACCTTTTTTTCTAGGTCAAAGGTCGCAATGTATGACTTATCGCCGCAGACACTTGGATATTGCAGTTACTACCCTCAGATTTACATATCTTATGTATATCGGTTGTCTTCAGGAGCTTATTTGATGTCAAGGTCATGGCTCTAATTTTTACCTAATTTTTTCTTGGTCAAAAGTCAGAATGTAGGACATTACAACTTTAGCCATTGAATCACTTTGAGTATGGCCCTCATCATGTCCTTATCAGGTCTCTTCAGAAGCTTATTTGATAGCAAGGTCATTACCCTCATTCTGACCTACTTTTTTACTTCTATAGATGTAAATCCTCTATAACTAAGACATAAAAAGTGTGCATGTTTATAACACAGGCCTTAAAACGTGTGTAAGCATTATGTCCCCCAACATCAGAGGTCGTGTTAACCGAATATTTTTCGTCATTGACGGATTTTTTTTAACGTGAAGGAACATTTTGAAGCCCGTCCGTCATTTTGACGGAATGTTTTTCACACCCCCGACCAATTGGTGGTGAGTGTCATATTGTCTCGCGAATTGTCCTTGATCTGTATGATCCTGTATTCTTCATATTTTTGTAATATGATCATTAGCTTTTCTTTTGTAAAATATGCTGCTCTGCTGCTGTTAGACGATTGGTCATATGCTACAAATGCCGTATCTGTCATGTGAACACGCAGATATCTATGTTAAGAAAGCCTCAGTTGACACAACAAGTTGATAAAGCAGCTTCATAGGACTGCTTAACGAGATATGAAATGAAAACTGAAAGCATTATTCATTTGCACACTGTTACTGTGTGTGTGTGTGGGGTGGGGGGGATCATTTTTGATGTTTTAAAAAGTTCATACAGCAGTAAGTTCGAAAATCCACGCAGTGCTGCATTAAAAGGAGAACTCCGCTGGGAAATTGACTTGGGGTGTATTGAAACATGATAACGAGTAGTAACTTTTGTCGAATACCCCACCTCCGTATGCACGCAACATTTTGAAATACATAGCTTTTTAGCCGAAGCTCCCAACAGGTTTAAAATGGTAGTGAATTGGGCATAGTGTAGAAAATCACTATTTTTTTCATCGTTAACAAGGCTCAAAGTAGCTCCACACTTCATCTGTAGAATTGAAGCACTGATTACTAAAACCCCACAAGTCAAGTCAAGTCAAGTCAAGTGTGACTTATGGGGTTTTAGTAATAGGTGCTTCAATTTTGAGGGCCCTGACATTTAAAACGAGGCACTGAGAACTTTGAAAACAGTACCAAGTACAGTACCTTTACGTAGTTTCCAGTCGCCTCCATCTTTATAAGTCGATTGATGAGCACGAAAGAATTGAAAGGATTGGGGAACAGATTGCAATCTATTTGTTCTTGCTCATCAATCGACTCATCGTGACTTTCAAGATGGAGGCGACTGGAAACTACCTCAAGGTACTGTCTGCATAAACAGTCTTTTTTATTAAACTACCTGTGCATTCTCGTTATCATGTTTCAATACACCCCAAGTCAATTTCACACTGGAATTCTCCTTTAACACAGTGCGCAATGTGTGTCTACATAAATCACTGTCGGTATCAGCTAATGCATAATCTATAAATTATTCAGTTTATTTTATTTAAAATAAATGATTATCATTCTAAAAAATAAAATTACAATGAAGGATAATAACTGATTATGACGGAATTTTTATGCTCCTGTCCGTCACAATGACGGACAATCAGAAAGTGCAACGCGACCTCTGCCCAACACATACATACTTATTTAAAAACAAGATTAGTACATTAGTCATTAGTAAAGATGTATTTGTCTTCACTGCACTATGCAAAAGCTTTCACTCACCAGTTGGGCACACCCACTTGTAAGGCACGGGGGGGTGTATATAGCACTGGGCGCAATCTAGTTAATCATAGTGTTACCAGTGCATGATGTTCCCGCATAGACTGTGATGAGACCACTTGTCCCAATTCAGAATTTTATCTTGCGGCTGTCAGCGATATTGGCTCATATTAAAGCATTTCGCCTCCCATCAACTCGGTTGTGAAAGGTCATGTGTGTGCAGATGTGTGTGCGTGTGTGTGTGTGAGTGCGTGCGTGTGTGTGTTCGTGCCTGTGTGAGAGAAATAAAGAAGTAAAGAGAACATGAGAGGCCGATAGAAATGTTTGTTCATCTCATGGTTAATCGAGACAATAGACAGAGTGTATTCCTACTGATATTTTGGTACCAGCACCTGGTAGTTTGCTAATTTTGCATGCTAATGGCATACCTTGTATAATGGCTATCTATGGTAATTGCCACGCACACATCCATATGGCTGCACCACCTGTAGTTACAGCTGATGGATTCAATGATACTCAGATCAGGCCTGCAAAATGGTATATTTATGCAGAAATCTAATTGAAAAAGCATAATACTGTGTGGAGATATAATTGCAAATGATGCTCTGCTGAATAAAAGGTGAATGTTCGACTGATTGTTGTTCCAACCCTACCCATACTCACTGAGTAGACTCACTGTCTTTTTTTCAGTTAACTCTAATATAAAGCGGTTGCTATTTACGCTGGCTAAACTTTTGCAACAAACAGGGTACGTATGTTTTCATTCTTTTCATAGCAATGTAATTGTAATATGTAATACTTATTTAATATCTATGTAATACATCCACCTCTGTTGCTCAGAGCCTCGTCCTCACCAAAAAACAAAAACAAACACAGTTAAATACTACTATCGTACATCAAAGCTATCAGTCGCCAGTGTTGTTGGAAGCAGAGTTGCAGTGGGTGCTACTCTTTCACCGGCGAGATAATAATGCCAATGGTTTGTCTGAACATAAAGTTGTCATTTTTCAAGAGAAATTTGGAAAGAAAAGCCTTTTTTTGTAGTTTTTCTGTTGTTTGCTAAATATGTGTCTTTCTGGGAAAGATTTAAAGAACAATTTTCAATGAATAAATTGTACAATTATTGCCAGGATGCACACAAGATAATTCTGTGATACATTTCTGAACTTTGAAAATTTTTTTCCAGTCAAAATTCCTTTTTTTCTCTTGTGAATAAATAAAAACAACATTTCAAGCCTAACAAATAATTTAAATACTGAAATAAAAGCAAAAATCTATGGAAAAGGTTTGGATTTTATCAAATCAAATAAGCCACCATGTCTGCTGACCACTGAATACATGAAGACTGCATGAAGAAGCGCTGCACAATGAAGTCACTTAATGCTGTCCAGATTAGTTTTTTTTCATCAAAGGAAATTCACGCACCGAGAAGTGCATGTCATTTTCCAAGTATAAAACTGATAGAAACCTTCCAGAAATTGCCCATTATCCAGTTCCTAAGTGGCCAGCCTGTATGGTATAGTTTGATGTTTCAATTATTTTTTATGAAAACATGCCAAAATAAAAACAACAACAACTATAATAATAATAATAATAATTGGGCCACACCTAATTTGGGAAAGAACCCACCTAAATACATGCACTGCTGTCGTCACAGCGAGTGTGTTTGACTGAGGGAAGGTTTTGTTACTCTAATAAAATAGCAAGTGCGTGTGTTTTGGCACAGAATTTTGTGCTGCTTTGCACACAGTAGAACTTTCAGTGACCAAAACCTTTTCAATTCCTGTTTCTGCTGACAGAATCATTCCGTCTCACACAGTACTGTTAGCTAGGTATAAAAATGGGTTGGTTGAGCAATGTTAATGATGCTGAAAATGTTCCTTTTTTTGAGCCATCAAACTTATTTGTAGTACAAAAATAAAACACCTGAAGATTGAAGTATGATTGAAGAATTCATAACAAGGAACTTTATGTGTTTCTGTCTGTCTTTTGTGCAAAATTTTGGTACAGTGTACTCATTTGAAAACTCAAAAATAATTGATTTTTCTCTTATCCCGCTGATATATAGCCTTTTGAATGTGAAGAGAGAGAAAAATAAAAAAAAATAGAACATGATAAGGGATAAGGTAAAAGCTTTCATGATTTCTATCTGTTTTATATCCTCCCTGTGAAGTGTTCTGTGAAAATATGATTATAATTGGAGCTATGCTAAATATAAAATTAATGGAAGTCTGATTGCTTTTGTGAACTCAGGCACGTAAGTTAAGATCTGGTTAAATGAGTAATATATTTCGGTTGATGAAATGACACACAGAAGTGCAGTTTTGGTAATGCTCAGAAGAAATCAACAGCCAGTAAATGAAATTATTGCCGGGCCGTCCGACTCTGCTCATGCAGGATAGGATTCAGTGTAGGTTTTTACTCCAGTCATAGAGAAGTAAAATCCCTACTGCATATTACTTTTCCACAAATACACTGCAATTAATTTTGCATTAATTTAGTATAGTCATATTTTGAAGAAAAAAAAAAAAGCCCCCATACTGAGTATTTACCCGGGACAACAGTTCAAACTGTCTTTGCCGTCTTTGCTGTTGCAGTTTGTTTCAAAAGCATCACATGGTCTCTATTGGGAACAAGTCAGGACTGCAGGTAGGCGAGTCCAGCACCCCCCTCTTATGCTGCAGTGCCTCTGTAAAGCATGCAGAATTTGTAGTTTTGTTTTGTGTGGTTGAAATATGCATGGTCATCCCTGAAGAAGATACTTTCATGAAGGGAGCATATTAGGCCTGTCGCGATAATCAATAAATCAATTAATCAAACGATAACATAAAATCTCGTAACATAAAATGAGATCGATAAGTTTTCTGGGGTCGATAATTTTCATTTATCAGAGACACTGGATGTCAAGAGAGTTAACTCCAGTGCATTGATCTTGACTGATTACTCACGGTTCCTTACTCCTCCGTGGAGTGAACCGTCTTGTCAATCACTCACTCAGGGATGTGATTTTTCAGCTAATTTGCGGAATTCCGCTTTATTATCTTCAAAATTAAAAAAAAAAAACTCTAATTTTTCAGTCATTAAAATTCGATTTCATATCTACAGCATTCAGACTTTTAGAATTTCCGTAGCTGAATTGATCTTACGCATGATGCATTCTAAAGTTTTCAAATTAGCCAGCGAGGGCACTTCCGGTCAAATGTCATGCTGTGTGGGCAGGGGCTGCGGCGGCAAGTTTCAACACTGCGGAACAGAAACGACTTGGATATTGCGGATATTCGAGACGACAGATCGCTTGTAGTATAGTAATAATAATTAATAGACCGTATACCTGTATTTGGCTAGTGGAGCGAGGATGAAGCAGTCTTGTAGCCTAAGTTTCAGCGGCATGAGTGGTTGACGGCTGAACACTGCTGCGTCCCTTTATGTAACTTCGAGACAAATGCTGTACACCGCTGGTAAGTTGCGTGGTCGGTTCAGTGTGTATCAGTATCCCCCGGGAGTGTGAGTGGGTTCCCGTCTTAGCTCATTGACACACCTTCGCCAGCTCCCATTAATGGTAGTATGGCCAGTCAAACCAAAACTTTGCATTACGTAAGCTTACCAACAGCTTCCTACCTCACTTTCGCACACTTTAATATGAAGCATTATCGCCCTACATTTTGACTTTGGTGAATGCTGAATTAATTGGTTACTGTGGCCAGCATACGCACGGGTTACCAGTGCTAACGCAGCTGGGCGTCTCGCTCCAAAGCTAAATCATGGATATTTCATCAGCTGCCCAGCTAATCCATGACCTTTAGCAATATTAGCGAACGATTCCACTAACTTTTCTATCGCGTCGTAAAGGTAAAAGTTAGTTTGCTAATATTGAAGGTGCTTCAGCCCGTCCTCGTAGTGTCACTTTTGTTTTTTCATGCAAATGGAGCGTCACTGGACACCGAATAAAGCCGAATGTGGCCAGTTAGTGACACTGTTTTCCGTTGTCGTTTGGCTTATTCACTTGGTTAATTTGTAATGCATAATATGTAATGCATATTTCCAGGAGTTCCATCAGGATTGTGTTTTTGGTCAATAATTGGAAGTTGAAAATACTCACAGAACTCATAGATGGTTTCTACAGATGATCGGATAAAGAAAAAAGATTTATTAGTGGTGTGTACCTACAGTGATTATGTTCTTATTTTTCATTTTTGCTATTACACAGTACATTTAGGGTAGTCTTAATTAATAAAATCCCATGAGCATGTGCCTTTGTGATATGATTTTGGAGTTGAACGTGAAGTCAATTATTTTATTGATTTATTGGCTATATTCAATTAATGTTATTTGACTTTTATCCGAGTGCAATAGTGGCAGATTCAATTCTTTACAAGCTTGGAGCTTGTGACCAATTTTGACTTGACTTAGAAATGAAAGATGACATGTGTTTGTTGGCTTGTATATACATTGAATAATAATTCTGTTTTTTTATTTTTTATTTTATTGAATTCTTAGTACACTTTGGGCACTAAAAATCACTAAAACCTAGGAGCTCATTGATCTTTATCCCTTGTATGGTGTTAGGATTTTTGTTACTCAGCCAGTGTTCATGGGTCTGGGACCCGCTAGAGTTTTGGGTTTTCAAAATTGTTTGATTGTGTTGTTTTTGAAGTAAACAGATGTTTACTTCATCCCAATTGCAAGTCATATGAACAGCAAACATGGTTTGATGAAAACTGAAAACGGGTTCCACAGACCCAAACACCATACAAGGGTTAAAAAGGGTGAATTAGCATTTTTAAAGAATATCATTATATTTGAAAAATGGTACCAAAACGACAATATTATCGTTTATCGCACTAAATTTTAGGACAATTTATCGTGCAGCAAAATTGGTTATTGTGACAGGCCTAGAGCATATGTATCTCAGTGTATTTTTCATTATTAATGGTTGCTTTACATTGTGCACTGACACAACGTGATACCCTGACAGAGAACGGCAGTTGGACTTGTTTTTATCTGCATTCTGGATGATCTTCTGCCTCTTTGGTCCAGAGCACACAAAATATATTTCTAAAAAAAAATAATAAATAAATAAAACTGAAATATTGATCGTTCTAACCACAATGTACTTTCCCCGTGTGCTATAGTTGATCGCAGATGGTTTGATTTGAGAGTTTGTAGGGATAAGGGAAACGTGAGACCACACTGTTATTTATTTTTTTTTTTTTGCACTAATTCGACTGCAAATACGGCTTTTTTAGTTACCGTGTTGACGAGTTTTTCTTTGATTTTTGGTGATGCCAACAGAGGATTGTCAGGTGCCTTACTCATACACTACCCAAACTCAGAAAAAGTTGGAACCACAGAATTTTTAATTTAATTGAAATTCTAATTATATGTTTGAGACGATATGGAAGATGCACATAAAAACAGAGAGCAGTCATTTTGAAATTTACTCTCACTTGTATTTCATAACAAGTAGTAAGAAGACAAGGTATGCAATGTTTTTTTCTAGTCAATTTCATTTTATTTCCATTCAGGCCTGCAACACACACCGACAATGTCCAGCCAGTTGTAATATTTTGTACCATGGGGCAAAAAAAAAAAAAAAGAATAATCATCTGATTTGAAGCTGCTAATATCAGCTCATGATTGTAATCATGATTTAGTGCGAAAGCAGCATCCAGGATAGGCCACCTTCAGGAGCAAAGATGGGCCGGGGATGGCCAATAGGCTCAAGAGTGCATGAGAAATCTTTGACAGGTTAAAAAACAATGATCCTCAAAGAAAATTCAGAAGGAATTTTGATATTGTACCATCCACGGTGCGTGAGATAATTAAAAGTTTCAAGGAATCTGGAGGCATTTCCGTCTGTAATGTGCAAGGGTGCTAACCGTATTGGCTCAGTATTACTCGGCAAACTTTTGTCAAGTACTTCGATATATAGTTATTATAACAACGTGAATGATTCCTCTAAAGTATGAATGCCGTATGTCACCGATAAACATGGGGTTGAGATTGTGTGTGGAATTGTGAGCTGGTGCAGTGCATTGTGGTAGTTGCTGTCTTTCCAGCAAATACATAGAGAAACCATGGGGGTGATGAATATGTGAATATCTCCAACAGCTGTGGGAAATTGTGTATGTTTTCTGGTCAAAGTACTTACAGATCCTACACTTCAGAACTATATATGGCCAAATATCAGCAAAATGCCCTTACAAGGACAGAAACAGTCTCAATAATACTGTGAGATCATCTCCAAGGTTTCCCGAACTAAGCAGAGAGACTTGTGTTCTTCTTGTGACAAGCGAATTCCGAGGAAACGCTGAGTACACTGGGTCTTTGAGAGCACATCTTGGCGTGTGAGTTTTCAATGTTGGCCATAGGGCATTTGTATGCCTTACCTGCTCGTGAAAGCAATCACTTCTCCAGGTTCTTTATCCCCTCTGCGGTCTTGCCGCTCAATCCCTTACAGCACTGTGTTGTTTGTGTGCACTTTATTTATTTCTTTATTCTATCTTTCATTTTAGTTTTAACAGAACTAGGAGGTCTCACACATAGCTGCCCCCCTTTCTACTCTAATATTGTGAGTGTATTGTTAGGTTTTGCTGCAGGGTGTCATGCAGTTGCCCTTGCAGAGACTAACGAAGTTGTCTTGAATACTGAATCTTGAATGTGGCCGTCTGCACAGAATCAAGGATTTCTCTCCTATGTCTCACAATGAACATGGAACATACAGAAGAGAATGGAGCAGGAAGAGGTCAGGTTTAAGTCTTTTTTTTGACAGTTTTCTGGCAAATGAGCAGATGTTTTTTTTGGTTTTTTTTTTTCTTAAACCCGTTAAACTGTCCTTGCACACTCATATCATACAGTAATGGTAAATAAATGCCAAATATTGAAAGGTGATTTAATCCTGGTAAAAGGGGCACCGGCTCTTCTTCAGCCCATTTTTTGATACTTTTACAGCGAAGAGGACCAAATAAAGCCTATTTGAGGCTTATTTGTTAAATAGTTAAACGGTAAATTAAATGGGATAATCACAATTAATTTTTCAGCAGTTTGTTATGAAACACATGATCACAAATTAATCTGTGAAGGTAAAGTTATTTTACCAATTGCTCATTTTTTTTTATTTATCATGCTTTACACATACATGTTACAATACAGCCTTTTAAAAGACAAATTCATCGCAACAATAATGTAAACAAGAAATTCAACCGTGCAAAACTCACTGTTACAATGGGATTGCAGTTTACATTATCCTAGTGTTTTGACATCGATTGGTTTTCTTGCATAGGGCAGCGTGATCTGTCGGAAGATCAGATTAAACTTGCATTTTTAGCTCTCCAGGGGTTCATAAATTAATTATACATTAATGAGGAGTTCACACGGAACAGATCAATATTTAAGACATACTGATCATACTATGTGCACACAGGGGCACCATAAGTCAAGATATCCTTATCTCCTTCTGAATTGTTGACTGATTGTGCATCAGTTAATTTGATCCCATAAAAGTTAGCATGGTAATTTAAATTAAATATCACTTAACAAAGAAAAAAAACAAAACAAAAAATAATCTGGAAGCATACATACATTCAGAAGGCAAAGTACTTTACATGCTAATGGTGCTGTTATATAGAACCCCAACCCAGGAAAGGTTGGTTTTGTTACCTTTTAAGCAGTCATGCAAGCATTCCTAAAATGGTTGAAGGATTTTAATGTATAGCTGCATGGCACTTGAATAAAGCTAGGAGGGATGTGGGTTACCGAAAGGTTTGTGGGTAGTTTATCTGTAATACAGTGACAAGTCTATAGCAGCTGAGATCATACGGAAAATACAAATGAAAAAGAAAGCAGCGATTTCTACACTTTGACTTTTATTTCATTGTAGACAGTCTGAGGACCATATGTTTAATGTTTTACCTGCTCAACTACTTTTTATTTGCAAGTATACATCTATTTAAGCCGTTTAGGCCCGGGCGGGGATGTGACGGCCAGGAGTCGGCTCAGCGTCCTCAGTTCAGGGCGAGGGACTCAAGGACCAAACGTTTGCTAAGGTGAGAGACCAGGGGTCAAAGGCTGGGGCACAAACCAATGCTGTTTGAGGGTTTGGAGTCAGAATAGGGGAAAGGGAGAATAATAAGTGAGGCCATGATATGAGATACAGAACAGATGAATAGACTTTATATCAAAGGGGAAAGTCACAATTTTTTTACTCTGGATTGTGTGCTGTAGGGTTCCTACAATAGGAAAGAGAAGGGGACAGTTATTTCGTAAGGTTGGGCAAACAAGCCGACGAGAAAGGAAAGCGTTTACCTGATGTGAGACACAGACATTTTCCAGCAGACTCAGCTTATTTCAGCATAAGTCAGATCAGTCAGAAAAGGATTGTTTGGCAACATTGTCATCCTCAGTTTCAATGCCGTATGGCAGGACTGTGTGAAGAGTACGGTAATGACGGTGTGTTAGTCCTCTCACACGCTCTGTTAATCCAACAGAGCTTACAATACTTCTCTAAAGGACTCAGCCCCTACGGCCGTCCATATGTTGAAATTACCCACAACTAACACTTTGCTTCTTTCTTTGTCCTGGATCCTTGCATCAAAACAAACATACTCAACATCCCTGATCCCCAAATCGCAACCCCTGAAGGCCGAAAACAGTTGGTTTTCCACCCTCCGTTTACCTTGGCATCAGGCGTGATGAGTCTGGCCAATCAGTGGCAATAACTGTTCACTGAGTTGTCTGGAAGGAAGGAAAACTAGGGCTGGACTTGAAGTTGCAGGCTGGATTGGGGGATCTCTGCTCTACATGCGCACATGCACCCATGTTAGCGCGCGCACACACACACACACACACACACACACACACGTCACTGTTTATTGAGAAAGACCATGAATCAAGGCCTCATTTCAAGACCAGTAGCCAAACTGCCTCAGATGATTATCTCTCAAGATTTTTTTTCAATCTGAAATTTTTCTTTTTCCTCCTGCCTGTACATGAATTTATTACAATCACACATTTTACCAAATGCACAAAATAATCTCTCGAATCTCAGCCTCTGCTCTTATAGTGCAGGGAAATATGTGCTACGCAGTGCCTCTCTAATGAGGTTTATGGCCTTTTACCTCTTAATGTCACCTTAATCAATGGAATGTCAAGAGGTGGAAATATTTCATATTTCAAAATAAACCAGTGCAGTACCACACACAGTGTTGAATAAAAAACTGAGGGCATTGCGGTACTTTTTCTACTCTGCTTATTTTTCAAATTCACTAGAAACATAAG
Source organism: Gymnothorax reevesii (assembly GCA_029721435.1). Taxonomy (NCBI): domain Eukaryota; kingdom Metazoa; phylum Chordata; class Actinopteri; order Anguilliformes; family Muraenidae; genus Gymnothorax; species Gymnothorax reevesii. The sequence continues at coordinate 60,335,684 of CM056587.1, read as the reverse complement.
CCCATGCTGTGCACGGGAAGTGAAATATAAGCTTAACAGACATATACTGCATTATCACATAACTCAGAACTTTGCCCTTTTCCCAGCTCATGACATATTTTTGATAGTACTGTAGGGTAATAACACTTTTGCAAAAATCTCAGAGGCTGAGAACATGGGGGAAAAAGATCACATTGCGTTACATTTTGCTGTTTATACTTAGCCAAACTGAACGCAGAGTGTAACGTTGGATAAATTGGTATGGCTCAGCGCTGTAGCAGGCTTGTTAAACGCCACTCACATAACAAGGTCCACATTACTTCGCTAGGTAGCGTGCACGCAATACTTTTTCAAATCCATTACGCAACATTAGTTTGTTAGCTAGCGAGCTAACGTTAGCTAGCTACTCTGTTGACTGAATTTACTAACTGTTGCTCGTTCAGCCGCGGATGTCTGTGACTCAGAGACTGAGAAGAGGGATGTAGTTAACGCAGTACTAACATACAATTGGCGCTAACGGAAGTGGCATTCGCTGTGTATTTCTTTAGTTCTTTAGTGGGTGGTGGATTATGTTTCAAAATGTTGCCTGCTGGAGCGCATATATGTGGACTATCAATAAGTGAAAGGAGAGTTCAGTAGGTGCTAACATAACGAGCTGTATAGGGTAAAGGAGAACCTTGCTTCCTTTTGATGTTGTAGATAGATATGTATGTATTATGTCTGGAATTCAAGCAGTTGATTATTTCGTCTTTTTAATTTCTCAGTCCACTCAGTTTGAATAAACATGGTTGACATAGTGCACAGTACGAAATTGAATGAATATACTGATGTTATAGTCGGTGCATGCAGTACACCAGATACACCGGATAAGATCGACATCCTTGTTGCGCAGCTACAATAGCTGCAGGCAAACAGAGAGAAGCCGCGCAGACACATAACGCAAGGCTGTTAACACCAGATGAGATGTATCCAGCGAAAGCATAAATTCTGCTTTTTGATTCCCTCTGTCCTGCAGCTCTTTGTAATGGAAGCTTTATTGAAACATTTAACACTTGAGCTAGCACAGCGCTCGCACCTAAAAGACTATGATTCATCCCATTAGAATCAATTGCAAAAATCCTGCAAAAAGCTGAAAGGTGTGTATTACATTTTGCATGCGCAATGTAGTAGGTGTGCGGCATGAAGATTTTCAACTGAAACTAAGTGACCCTTCCGACAGAAAGAAGCAGATATTTTTGGCCCCTTTGGTCTACCTCTGAGCATCTGATGACTGTTTTTACTTTGCAGCATCTCAAGATGGCATTTTGTCACAATTCTAATGGAGATCAGATCCAAGGCCTGTCAACCTTCAGGCTTGAACTTAAATGATCATACTGCATTTATACCTTTTGATTGTTTTGCCCCAGGAATAAAGATTTAGGCTTACTTATTAAACATGTAGATACTGTATGTTTCTCTGTTAGCAGTATATGACCGCAAAGGTAGGTGAAAATTGATCATGTTTCTCAGTCTGTCCATAAAGCATACCTAATTTACATTTTCAGCTTGAAAAAAAATGACCTCATTGATTATTTTTGTAGTTACACTGCAGAGGTATCCCAACTCATAGCAATCATGCATACTCCACCTGATTTTAACTCTCACATTATTTTTGATGGGACTTTAAAGATGAACTCAGAGAAATAATGTTGGCAGAGGTTTTTTTATGTCACTCATCAACAAATATACTGACATGGATATTCTTATTTTGATATCACATCAAAGTCCATCTCACAGATTTTTATAATTTCAGCAGAAATTCAATTTGACCTTTTTTTTCTCTTTACGCTGTGAGTTTTATGTAATTCCATGGACTAGTAATGCAAAAACAAGCAAAGAGGAAGCGGCTCAGAGAGTAATTCTCTTACTAAATGTGAAACCATCTGTAAAGCTCTGTCAACTCATCAGTCTCTCACAGAAGATCCAAAAGACATCAGATTCAAAACTCATTCCTCGGTGCTAAGCTTGAAGAGACAAACTGTACACAATTGACTGAACTGCGGTTTATGAATGTGCTATGAATATGTATAGTATAATCCACACATTTGAAAAAAAGCATGAAATCTGAGCTTTGGGTTTTTTTTTTTCATCGTAAGAATTCTAAAATGTTAACAATGTAGGTGACAGCTGGTCGGACTGCCTCTGGAGACAGTTCATCTACTACTGAGGACAGATGGTCATGCATGCAGACTATGCCAACTCACAGTAGCCAGAGGAGGAATGTGGTCACAGAATTCTCAACCATAAATTACCGCTCTTTGTTTGAATGTAACATTTGTGATTCAGTGCTTCACAGTGAATAAAAAACTGAGATGAATGTTTACATCTGTATTTAATCATCTAAATTGAGGCATGCATTGACTGAACTGACGTTTAGGAGCTTACTTTATACATTCAGTGAATGCTAATAAAAATGTTTGTGTATATACGTGCCTCGTGTGTGTGTGTGTGTGTGTGTGTGTGTACACTTGTGCATGTATGTGTCAAAAAAAAAAAAGATATCGTTTTGGTGTGATCTGTTAAATATGAAATACATCCTTGTAAACTTTAATTTAAAAACAGTCTCTAGAATTGAAATTTTTTCAAAGGTGGTGAACAAGAATGGTTGTTGTGTCACTCACATCAATAGCTCTTTTAAAACTGTTTGAATTGTTGTGTTTAGAATTATATGGTTTTATCCGGCGCTGAATCTGCAGGGAAGGTTGCCGGGTTACACAAAACCTTGTCTTGTATGCACCAGGGATCAACACAGAGATTTTTGTGCAATTCCCATGAAAATGGTCAAGTTCTGGCAGTAATTAAAAATGAAATGTTTGGCCTGGTGGTGGTGCTAGAGCAGAGGTCATAGGGTAACCAACATCTATAACACACCCTTCTTCTCCAACACAAACAATTACAAAAAGTGTGATGTGATTCTCATCAGAACTATTAGAGTTATTGCATTTGGAAATATATAGTTGAAGTCGGCCTGGTTGTAGCGCTTCAGGCAGAGATCATATGGTGACCAACATCTATAGCGTTTTCCTCTGCACCAGACACAATCGCAAGATGAGTGACGTGATTCATTAAATATTCATTAAAAACTTGAACAAAATGTGATTACGAATGGAATCTAATGTTCTGTTGCCTGCATGTTTCGATGTCATGCATTCTTTTATGTGAAAGAAAGTTTAACAGGAAGGCATACTTCCTGATTATGGGGTGCTCTCTAAATGTACCCCCTTTCTTCTGGTTCATGGGGTAACATCAGAGTAATGCAGACCTGTTAGACACTTTGGTCAAAAAATTTTTGGCCTGTTGAAGAGCCTGTGGGCAAACTTAATGTGTCAAAATAGGTGGTAGTAATTCCAGTTATACAACTCTAAATGTTCACATAGCAAAGTGCACAAGTACCCCAGAGCAGGGAGAATCACTTGACATGGTTTGGCATATCCTCAGCTGAAGGAATGAAAAATATGTGAGTCAGAAATGTTCACTGGCTGAACAAATAAAAAATGCAAATATATTGCGTGATGTAACCAAAATGAATTTAATATTAGTTTTGCCAAAGACTGTTTCATGTAAAATGATATATTTTTTATTCCCAGACCAAAACATTATTGCATGGAAAAATTACTTGAATACAAAAAATACTGCAAAAATGACAATAGGCAATTAAACATAGTTCATATTGCATACATTACTTCTGAATATTTCATACAAGGATTTGGTCTTTGACAGTAATTACAAATACAGTCATTGAAATCTTATCTCCTATTCATTAGGATAATTCAACAGTACACGGCTTCTTCATGACTTCTTCAAAATAGAATTTTTGTGAAGTCAAATAAAAAAGGGAACATTTCAGATTGTGTTTTGTGTGTGTTCAAATGTAATCAACTTGTAATGTGTGGTTCCCAATGCTGGATTAAGCAAAATTCATATGAAGAGTCTTAGCTGGATTAAAGCCATAATCTCACAAACACAGAATACTGCTCTCAATAAAAGGGGATTTTACTTCAAGTCTAAAACTTCATTTTAACAGCATGTCACACCAGTGTGCGGAGTTGACATGTAACCACAACAAAAGTAGCAGATCCTTATTCTACACAAATCTTAATTCCAATCCCCTATCCACCCATATCTATGCTGTCCTCTCATATATTGGCATACATATGAATAATAATCAAGCTATGCAGTGCTGAGCCTGTTGATTCATTCTTATATCTTAACTCTTATTATTCCGCCACCATTGTCGTTGTCTGGTTTTCTCACCTACCAATTGGATGCAATCCATTTCTACAGGTCAATGCCCCTCCCTCTCTGAATGGCAGTACAAAGTTGCTACAAGTTGCTGTTTTAGAGTCTCATTTAAGGTCAATTGTATTTTGAAACCACAATGACTGTAATCCCTGCACAAGGCTAAAGATAAGCAGTATGATTTATAGAACAAAGATGGTCGCTAATTGCCATGATTAAAAAAAAAAAAACCTGAGCTCTGGTGTTCTGCGCTGGGTCATAAAATAACTGCGACGGTGATTAGTCGTCAGGTTGCCATTATGGATATTACTGTTAGAATTTCTAATGGATCTCTGCTGTAATTTTTATGAAGAATATATGTTGCCAAGTTAAGTAGATATATGTTTATGTTTTATAAACATAAAGACTTTGGACCTTCAAACACATCAAGAATCCCAACCTCACTCTGATGATGTGTTTATGTAAAATGGGACAGTTAGTGTAGTGAAATGGGACATTCTAATATTCCCTTTCAAACTAGACCTCCCTCCCCCCACCTGGATGTGCGCACGCGCTCGCGTGTGTGTGTGTGTGTGTGTGCTAGGGAGAGAGATATGCATTCATGCACTTGCATTGTGTGAGCATATATGTGTTATATGCTCAGACACTAGAGCGTGTCCTTGCACGTTTGTAGCAATGATGGATAATTCTGGGCTCATGCGGCTGAAATGGACTCATTGCATCATCCTCAAGATTTTTACAAGACAAAAATATTTAAAAAAAAATGACAGGGTGACACACGTAGCACAGTAACGTGTGTTTTTATAGCAGCTTGAAACCCAAAAAACATGCAAAGTTCACATTAGAACAGTTTCCAATTTCAGGAACAAAAAAATAAAAAATAAATGCTATTCTAACAAATGAATTCAGAGAAAATAAGAAAATGACTTAAAATCTTTTTTTCCATAAAAAGTGAAGTGTTGATTAAAATATTTTGATTATAATAATATAAAAGAAGAGGTTAAGAGTTAATCTGCTGTATGGTAATGTCACTGGATGCAGACAGATTTTATTTTTACTTGAGCAAACTTACCCACATGGACCTGAGTCTGTAAATCCACATTTTTAAAAACGTTTTTTAGGCGTTTCAACCCAATCGGACACTGATGCAGTGGAAAAAAAAAAAAAAAAAAAGTTTTGTGAGCTACAGCTACAGAAGCTTTGAAAGACATTGACTACATTTACTATTATATCACCATTAATGTGGATAGAAAAATGCATGATAACTATTGCTATGAACAATAATTTAAGCTGGGGAGATGGACAGTAATTCAACTGATTGATCCTTACAACTGAACTAATTAACCCTAAGATTCTAATTAGGAAATTTAAATGTAAACAGGTTTAGTATTGTGCTTTAAGATAAGGTTAGAACAGGGCTATAATCCTTCTGATGGCAAGTCCAGGGTAGTGGAGGTTTTAAATTACATTTTGGGAATTATAACAGAAGGCTATTCCATCAGAACAAAAGTTAATGAAGTACTTTACCAAGACCGTTTTCCCTGTTATAACTGCGCAAACTATACCACTGACTTTGATGAATTAACCCCTCTTTTTTAATAAACCACCTTCATGTCGAACATCTTCGTATTCCACAGAATAATTCATGATCAGCAGGTGTTGTTATTCCGCTAAACTTATTTAAATATTTACCCAATAGATGAAAAGTCGCCATGAAACATGCTACAGCCAATCTTCAGCCTCCATGGGGCAACTGGAACTGTCAGAATGTCGGCCCGATAAAAGTTAGACGTGCACTGATATTTCATAAGACATGCAGTGTCTCTCAGTGCTTAACACTTCTGCACACTTGCCATGTCATGTGACACAGAAGAAATGACATGCCCATACAGCCAATGTTAGAAAATATTGTGATATTTTATTAAAAATGCAGCAGAAAAATTTATACAGGTGTACAGCCAGAAATATCGTCTATCACTTAAGGCAAATACTGCAAACAAAATGAGACAAACAGTACAAGTTAATATACTATGTTGAAACCCTGCCTGCCCTGACAGCTGAACAATCAAAGGCCAGCGTGTGCATCTCCTGCGTTTAAATTTACAAAAGTAACATCATAATCATCCATGGTAATTTTATTTTATTTGTATTTATTGTCATATCCCTTTGCTTAAAAAAGGATGCATAATTACAGAAAAAAAAACCAGTAATAAGCGAAACAAAATGATAGGGTTAATGTTTATTTTAGTACTATTATGATTATTACCTTCACCAGCATTATCATCACCATTTCATTTCATTCACTTGCCTTTTATCCAGAGGTATAAAAGGCCTTGCACAACACCATACATATTGCTAGCATATGACTATTTGAAAGATCTAACAAATATTTTTTTACTAAGCCAACCAATGTTAATCAAACTGCCGTGTTCAAAATAATGTAATGCTGTTCACCAGAAGCTGAGGCAGTGTGTCGGTTGCTAATAAGAAAATAAAATGGAAAATATACATCAATAATAAGACCATACTATGCGGAATAGTATGGAGAAGCATGAAAACGTCTTTTTTTATTTATTTATGGGGATGAAAGATGATTACACACAAGCTCACAAATTAAAATAGTGGCAAAGCCATGGCGCCTGCTTGGCCAAAATGGAACGCCCCCCTATTGGCCAAAGTATCGGTCAAATTCGGCTCAAAATCGAACTTGGTTTAGGCCTTATGACCATAAATACACATATGAAATATGAAAATGATCGGTGAAAAACTGAACACACTAGAGCGCAGACAAGCCAAAAGTTTACGTACGCACAGACGCACGCTCGACAAACCACCACTAAAGACCCCGAGCATAGCATAACCCCCCTGGGCCTTTTGGCCAAGCGGGCTAAAAATGATATATAATCTCTCACATTTGGTGTGCTGTCTGTTCTGGACCTCAGCTTGCCTTATAACATGGGATATCTGCAGTGTCTTGGGCAGCATCGGTCCCACTGACAATTGTATTAGCAGATGTGGATCAGTGCCAATCACAACAGCTGCTATTTGTGAAATTATTGGGCTTTACATAAGGCATTGGCCGCTGGTAAAAAGGTCTATGAAGAGACCGATTCACCTAAAGTTCTCTCTGCGAGTATGCTTATCTACTCTCGCTGTCAGCTGTTTTGATTGATGTCCTGGATGTCTTGTGTTGGCAAGTTCCTGCTTGATCAACATCTCCATTTATTAGGCCGTAGGTCTAAACAAATGGCCAACGGCCAAGCATTTCCCTTGTTTAAATAAACCTCCCACATTCATACATTTATGCGTAAAAACCATCATTCGGATGATCATGCCCCAATTAAGACAGTAAACTTTCAATGTAGTTGTGAAGCAATACTCAAACATGCAACTGTTGCCAGAAATGAAGGTCATGATATATTAAGGTAATCTGTAGGATATATGTTTTAAAATGAAGTTTTTTTCTTTTCTTTTTCCATTAAAAACAAGTATGGTTTTTACTCTTCTCGTAAAAATTATATGACCAACTTATTTACACACAACTAAAAGCACAATCATCGTAAAATTCTTTCAACTCAAAACAACAATAAAAGCATTTCTGTTTTAGTATTTTTTTTTTTTTTACTCTCAACTATGTACATAGTTTCTGTTTTTACAAAGTTTCATAAATACAATTCGGACTGGGTGGGGGAAGGAAAAAACGCTTTTGCTTATATCTTCACGTTATATGCCACTTGAATTGTATTATCCATTCAATTCGAATAGTTTGTTGCTCATTCAGAATATCCTTTCACTTAAAATACAAACCATGTTGGGTGTTCTTGGCATACAAAGTTTGGCACATACAAAGCACTTTGTTATCTTATCACTTGCTACACACAGGGATATATGTTATGCTTTTGTCCTCTATGCTGTACCAGTGCTTCAAAAGTGGAAAAAAAAGAGAAATGTTCAGTTTGCTTTATTCATTGCGCTTGATTAAATCCTTCCAGAAGTTTATGTCTGAATCCAGTGTTATTACAGTGACATTCACTTTTCAGGTTTCACTTTATCGTTCAACTCCAGTATATATTTCAAGAAGGCTCAGTAATAAAATAGCATCTTCTGTGATCAGTCTCAGGAGGGGAAATATATCTCAATATATATTTTCTTATATTGATTCTATTTAATTATCTCTTTATTTTCTCATTTCCCTTTATAGAGTTGTGATTGAAATCCCCCAAAGCTGCCCCGTCCCACCCCAGCGAGACCCTCATCCCGCTCCCGCCATTGTAGCCCGAGGGCTAGACGTCTGCGTCAGAGGGGTGGAGCTATACCCGTGTGGTGGAGTGCCCGTGGGGGAGGTTAGTACTGTTCTGGGCGCTGCTGTAAGTGTTGAAGGTGTGCAGGGGCTGCATGGCGGCCAGTGAGTTGGGGATCATGGTTATGGTGTTGGGGGTCATGAGCGGAATGTCGTCGGGCGAGCGGCGGAGGGTGAGGGTGTAGTCGGGTGGGCAGGTGAGGCGGAGCGTGTCGTGTGCCTGCAGCGACTCGCACTCGTGGTCATGCTCCAACTGCTTCATCTGCAGGGACATTATCTCCTCGTTCTGGATGTGGGCGATGTCGTTGGCGTTGGTGTTCCTCTGCGGGCTGGGCCGCCGGTTGGACTCGTGCCGGCGCTTGTCCTTCTTGTAGTAGAGGGCGGCAAAAGCCAGGATGTTGAGGAACAGCAGGGATGCCCCCACGGCGATGGTGACGCTGAGCTCGGTGGAGTAGTCCCGCTTGGTCTCGATGATCACCGCCGTTTCGTCCGGATCCGTTTTTTGCTGGTCGGTCACCTGCTTGGTGTTGCCTGGTGGGACGATGGGGTGGCGTGTGGTGGAGGGCCAGTTTTTTCCTTGGAAGCGTTTGGTGTAAGGGAAGGGTGTGGTGTCCTGCGGAGGGATCTTCGTGGTTGTAGACACATACTGGAAGAGCTCATTTATGTTGTGCAGATGTGGAACCAGCTCCAGCCAGAAGGCCACCTTGGTGGCTCGATAGTGGTCCCGAACCCTGGGCTTCAGACCGATGTGCAGGTACAGTTGGTCCTTGGGATTGTACTTGGTCCAAGCCACCTCCTCGAAGCGGTTTGGCTTTGTATGGATGAATTTTGTATCTTGTGGAACTGGCTGGTTCGGATCTCTGAAATATAGACAGAATAATGACACAACTTTAATTATACCACAAATTAATGATTTACCTGCGTCAGGTCACAAATAGCATCCATACATGCTGCCTTTACGAAGGTAAACAAGCGTCCGGTTTAACTGAAAATTGAAAATTTTTCCACAGATTTTTGCTCCGCAGGATTGTCATATATTCTGACTGTTTTTTTTTTTTTTTCCCACGCACTGACTGCTGTGACAGCTGTAATTTGATTGGTCTAAATTAGCTTTATGCTCCATTCAATGAATACATAGAACCTTCTGTGAAAAAATATGCCTTGTCAATCAAACATGGTAGATATCACCTCACAAACCAGTGATTCCTTCTGCAGCTGGTAAGACTTCAGTTCATTCTTGATGTGGACCTTTGTTTATTATTCTGTGAGTTTTACTTTAAGTGTTGTCAACCGCTAATTGAATTGAATTCTGGCAGTGAATAAGTTCCATAGTGATGTGATTATCCAGTACGTGCCCTCAAACACTGATTCACTGAAAACCACTTAGAAATGGGGCAAGTTTATGAAGGCTGAGTGCATTAATCAAATGATCTCAAGGCAATTCAAAACAACATAAAAGCATTATCCACTTATATTTGCCTATGATGTCTCTCTATGATATGTAAGCTTTTATCCGGTACAATACAGTATACGTTAAAGATACTAGCATTCAATTAACCGTAATAACTTTGATGCACATTAAATTTCAGGACGCTAAAAGCCACAGAAACAGACAAGGAGATGAACGCAAGGCTAATCAGCAACAACATCTGTCAGCAACCACATGAAATGGATGCATTTTTCCTCTCAACAAGACGCCCCACTAAAACCAATCTGCTAAGTACACCCATCTAAGCCATACGACTTAATAATATGCATGCACTATAAACAAGGCCTAATTTCTTTCTAGTCTGATTTATATGCATTTTTTACTTAAACCAGGTAGAGGAAAAAAATGCATTAAACAAACTCCAGTACAGCCTCTTTGTTTGCTTAATGTACATTTAGCAGACCCTTACCAATGGCTGAGTCTCAGTCATTGCGTGTTTGCAACTTCCGAAAGAGGCCATCACACTGAATTTTAACACCTGAATGCCAAAACTTTATTCCATCCAATTTTTTTTTTTTTTTTTTTGAGGAGTGAGCAGACTCCAACTTTTTTATTTTTCAGATTCACAAATTGCTTTGGAGCAATACCCTAAACGACACCAGTTAATTACAATAAGATCAAGTGAAAAACCACTAGGTCCCCCGAATCATCACTTACAACTCCCTGTCTTTATGTTTATTGAACTGGCCCAGAATATTTAGTGTTGAGATATCATAGTGTGCATTCATACTGTACCCTTAAGTTAGATTCAGTTCAACTCATTTCAAATCAATTTTTATAGCCGTTTTTGTTGAAGGACTGTCACCGAGATGAATTACTGACCCTAAGTTATTCAATCAGCAATTGAACCAGATTTTTTTTTATGCTAAATTTGACTAAATACCAAGACATCACTGAAATGGAACCTTTGAAAATAGAAGGGCTAAAAGGTCTCAGTATGCAGCACACTGTGCCACAACCGTTGAAAATTGTAAAGGAAAAGAGAAAGTTATTGAAATACAGTACATCTGTCTGAAAAGGGTTATGATGCTATTTCTAACTCTATGGGACTCTAGCAAAGCACAGTAAGAGCTAATATAACACAATGTAGAAAAATTGGAACATTGGTGGTTCTTCACAGAACTGGCCGACCAAGACAAAAGCCCTGACAAACAAGTAAGTGTAGACATTTCTTGACTCCATTGTCATATAAACTGATGATTTGGAAGTGAAACTATTTGGAAGATTCGGGTCCTGTCAATTCAGGCAAAAAAGTAGCCCAGCATTACATAATAAGAGCATTCCACCAACATTAATGCAGGATGGTGGAAGTGTGATGGTGAAGGTGTGCTTCGCTGCTTCAGGGTTTGGCCAACTTTTCATAATTGACAGAGCAACGAATTCTGCTGACTACCGGGAAATTCTGAAGAACAATATCTGATCTTCAGTCCATGATTTAAAGCTCAAGCACAATTCATCTCTCGTTAAGTCTTGTTCCTCGAATGCCGACGTGCAAATGCCAGTTCAGTACCAGTTGCACATCTTGAACTTGCAATTACATAGAGTGACATCAGAAATTCTGATTTCCAGTTTTATGGGGTTTTACAGATGTAAGATGAAAACAGTCAAATGAGGTGATGTACACGAGGCAGATGCAGCACTGATTCAAAGTACCCTGAGAGGCTAAGCAATGAGGTATATTTTATTCCATTACTCAAAACAAAACAGGGCCAAATGTCACCTGTGAATTCAGCTATGTAGCTGGCCACGCAGTGAAGGCAAGATTACCGATAACTCTGAGTTAGAAATAGCATCATAACCCTTTTCAGACAGATGTACTGTATTTCAATCACTTTCTTTCTCTTTTCCTTTGGAATTTTCAACGGTTGTGGCATAGTGTGTTGCATATTGAGACCTTATAGCCCTTATATTTTCAAAAGATCCATTTCAGTGATGTTTTGGTATTTAGTGAAATTTAACATTAAAAAAAAAATCTGGTTCATTTGCTGATTGAATAACTTAAGGTCAGTTATTCATCTCGGTAACATTCCTTCAACAACAACGGCTATAAAAATCTTGATGACTGAGATGAGACTTCGCCCTCATGAACTGTGACCTGTAAACTCCTGCCTCCAATGTTAGCTTGTCACTCCCATATCTCGCTCTAAATTCTGCATATCCCTCCATATGCACAAAGAAGCATAATTAAGTCCTCTTAGATGGCCTCTGGACAAAATCCATTTCTTCAGTCCCCAAAATTCATGTAGAGGTTCTTAGGATATAGTTATGACAATAACAGCTGCCATTGTTTCTCTCTTTAGCTACACTAGTTTCGTCTGAGCTAACAGCAGTAATTCAGGGGAGCTTAACTTGGAGACAAGTGTCACATAATGTCACATAATAGCAATCCAAAACACAAGAGCAAGTCCACCCCAGAATGGCCCAAAAGAAACAAAATTAAAATTGTAGAGTGGCCTAGTTACAGTCCTAACTTAAACCCCATTTATTGCCATGACAGGACCTTAAATTGGCAGTTGATACAAAAAATAAAAAAATTAAAAAATACATAAATAAATGAATAAAATTAAGTTTTACAATTAATGCAATTCTGAAAAGGGGAGAAGGCAATGATTCCACCACAATAATGTGAAAGACTGATTAACAGTTTTTGGGACGGTTTGGTCGCATTTGCCGCCAATGGTGGCATAACCAGTAAAAGAGCATTTACTTTTTCTGAAACGATATAGGTAGTGGATAATTTGAAAACATTTTCTATTTGCTCAAGGTTTCCTTGCCTTCTGTTACATTTTGTAAGAAGACCTCGAACCATTTAGGGCGAGAGATATGCAAAAATAGACAAAATCAGGAAGAGGGCAAAATCTTTTCCACAGCACAGTATGAAAAGCAGAAACTAATGAGAAATTGTTTTACATTTCAAACACCAGTTACTGTTAATACAGATATGACTGTTACTCCTGCTAGCAATCGAAGCAATTGCTCTTGTGTATCTCTTGTAAGAACCAAAACTCAAATTTTGTCCCAGTTTGAAGCAACTCATACATATGTAGAACACACCGGCCAGAATTCTAGAATAGTGTCCAAATGCATCAACAGGATGATGATTTTTTTCAATGATATAAATGAAAAGATTTACCAAAGATACATCACGTGATTGACAATATCTTAAAAAATATGAAAAGAAAACAATTTAACATATTCAGCAGCATACCTTTTGTTTTTGCAAAGAAAATAGCCACAGAGGCATTTCTGTGGCCTCATACTTTCTAGGTTTTGAATGTTACAAGAGTGGCATGTCAATCATGTGTATATATTTTAATTTTATGCATTGTATCTGAGGGACGCAAAATTGGATACAGATAGGGTGAACCAGCATTCATGCGTTAATGCTCATACACACCATATGCTATATGAGCACCAAAACCAGATGCACATACATATTTAAATTCTGTCCCCTCATGGTCTAACTATCTAGAGCTACAGACACAGCATGTGTCACAGACCATATGAAATGGATCTTTGCCAAAAGCAACATGGCAGCCACAGTAGGAGATCAAAGTTTTTTTTAATTATTATTATTATTTTTTTTTTAATCAAATAAAAGCATATATGGTGTCGCAATGCTGCAATATGTGACAGATATGCCAATGTCTGTACATGTACAGTATATTATATTACAATTTTGTGATTTTTTTTTTCAGATATGAAATACTGTACATGCAATATGTTATTTAACAGTTATGTTTGGGTTAAACTGACCCAGAGAATAGTGCCATAAAGTCCAGATTTAACAGATAACCCATGTGAGCACTGGCTGCACTCGAACATGCATTCTCTCCACACTTAGAATAGTTGCAATCACGATTCAGTAATTCCACACCAGGGGCAAGTCATGTGATCAGCTTTCCTGATAAAATACCAAGGCTCTGTGGAAGCTCATTGGTGACACATTACAATAAGTATCAAATGCTAGCACTTACTGTATTTAATGCCAATTAATAAAGGAATCAGAAAAGGAAAGCACTGTTAATGGAAAATGTTTTGATGGTTCATTAGTAGTCTTACTACATACATTGCTATTTTATAAAGATATTTTCAAACACATTAGTTAACATTAAACACTTTTAACTGTTAAATAACTTAAAGTTGTTTTACAATGTAACTGAATTATTTGTATATCATTAACTTAGAAGAACAACTGTGTTCATTTGTGCTCTCTGACTTTACTGTAATATGTTTCTGATTCATTTCAGAGGGTATGCTGGCATTTTGTAACAGTAATACTCCGGACTCCGCTTCTCTCTTCAAAGACAGATTAAGAATAGATGATAGTGAGTAATCTCTAGCCCTCGTTCAGAATAACTTTCAGATTAATCTAGCCTGAAATTATCTACAACAGCCGGTGATACAGGCCTGCAAACTAGTTGCTGCCCCTTAGAAACAGAACAAAGATGTTCACTCTGCCTCACTAAACAAGAACCAGGTATTTTGTCTCAAGCAGCTAACTTCCTTCTCCTCTTTAAAAATTTAAAAAAAGAAAATTGAGTTGAGGTAGAGGATTCTCCACTCCGTGAGCAGCAGAAATACCAGTATTTAAAAGCAACAGTAAAACCCATCTTCCGTATGGGTCTGTTGCCTGTCCCCGCCATCTACACTTCAATTACCAACTTTAACTGCTGATGTTCCCTTATGTCGGTTTGCTTAGAGCCGAATTATGCTAATGCAGAGCTATCGTGCCCGTAAAATCAAGCACTCTCAGCGTACAGATTTGCAGGCCCTGGTCTCTCCGGCCCTCCATTTTCTCTCAGCCTTCGTCTCCTGCTCTCCCTGGCTCCGGCTTTGAACGTCATAAAATCCCCATATCCACTTTAACATCTGCCTCACTCTAAAACAGAAACGAATTGGAGCCCTGGCTGGCATCGAGGCCTTGTTACGATCCGAATCTCATCCCCGAGTTTTACAGCTTCGGCTCCTAATGAATGATTAATAATTCTACAAATTGTTTTCACCTTATGCAGTTTAGCCTCCCATTTCGGATGAGGTCATAAATTCCAGGAGGTCATAAAACTCAGCATTATTGAGGCCCAGTTGCAGTGATTTTTTTTTTTTTTTTGCAAGTTTTGACGATGAAGGACCGGTAACCTGGCAGGCGATGACTTTGAAAGCACTGCGGCCAATGACAGCGCAGAGATAATGAGTGAAGCTCGGGCCGTGCTCAGGACTGAAATATGTCTCCTGACACCTCGCAGTCTGGAACTGTCCTTCTAATGAGGTGTTAGGAGCAGGGGAGCTGGGGCGATGTGTGTAAAAGGAACCCTTATCGCTCTTTTTCCCCGGCCGGATTGACGGTGCGGATAGTGTGTGTGTGTGTGATAGGCAGGGGTCCTGAACCTACTCATGCTGCTACTTCAAGGACATCGCCGGTCCTTTCAAGGTCCATCCAAACTGAAAATGCCATGGAAGGCGAACAGGTGGCTTTATCTGGAGTGCTGCAGAGCATCAGAAAAGCAGCGTAAAAATAATGTCAGCATGTGTGAACCTGCCCACTTTTTATTGTGTGGTGTTGAACTCAAAATAGTTCAAATAATGTGGCTTTTGATACAACCTCTCATCAACCAATCAAAATGTAGCATCAAAATGAAGTCTCCGTTTGTACTGGTTAGTTGTATTATACCATAAAAAAGAAAAAGAAAGTTGTTACTTTTATGATTCTCATCCAAAATAAGCTCAGACAAACAGCTTCCATTTTAAAGTTCCAGACCATCAATTCTCTTTATCTATCATTTTTGGAGTACAGAGTATGGGTACTCAAAATATACAAAAGACGACTATTTTCCTCAAGATAGATTTACAAATCAAAAGATGCCCCCCAGCCATAAGATTTAAATTGGGTGTGAACCTTTTCATCCCTATGTGAAGTCAGGTTACACTCAAGTAATCCACCTAAGTTCATTGGTTAGGAGCTGAACCAATCACAAAATGAATATAAATCCCTTCCTCTCGTGATACTTTCATTATGGTTATGCCCATACACTGACAAATAACAGCCCTGTTAAGTCATATCAAATTCTTTCTTCTCTCTATTTTGATGTATTATTATACATGTTAAACTTAAAAATTTTTCAAAATATAAATTCCAATATGCACATTCTCTTGACTATCATCATGATAGAGACAACACTGAGTGACAACTCACACGAAGAAGTAAGGCCAAGCAATTTCAGGTAGAATTGATTCATGTTTTCTAAGGCAGTACGGAAACGTAAGTTTGCAAGCTACACTGATTTTAAACTTTTTACAGTGTACAGTACATCAGTGAAAAAGCTCTGAAGAGTCTAGTCAACTGCATTTGTCACACATTATCTTCTATGCTTGTGGATTCCCCCCCCCCCTTCAAACTTTGACAAATGCTTCAGAACAAACTCATTCTTGAAATGAGGAGTCAACATGCAAAACCTGCTAAGTAAAGTTTTGAAAATAAATTAATTATCTCCCTTAGTCTCTCTTTCAGGCACCTGCGCATGTCCCACTGATAGCTCCACTGTCAACACCAGCAAAACATGTTATAAATTGTAACGGAAAAAGCAAAACTCTGTCAAAACCTGCTAAGTCAAGGAGGAAAACTGTCAAATTCTGCTAAATGTGGAAACATGATTCCGTTTTTTGTTTGCTAGAAGGAACCAATCACAGTCGAGCTTTTACAGCCTGTTCAGATTTTGCTCTTGATGGGGGATGCAGACTCAAGTTTAATTGGTTTCAAATTAATGTTAGGGGGTGTCCCTACCCCAGTAGCAATGTTACTCGTGCTTATACCAAGAAAGAATGCTCAATGTGGTTAAAACTGAATTTTTAGCTTTTTAAAGATTTATACATTTTTATTGGGAATTGAACCATGGCAAAATCATTAACTCTTCAGTCACTGCGCTTTCTATAACACTAATACACGTTGTAAATTCTCATTGCTTTATGGTGACGATCAAATACCAAATACGAAATATGGTAACACATTGGGTTCTAGTTTGTGGGTTTGGGCAATTAAGAAAAGTGTGGTGATAGTGACACCATAAAAGGGGGATTTGAACCCATGGACTCATGTTTATGTTGTCATTGTTATAGCAGCTATTCGACCACTGTGCTGTCTGTAGCAGAGTTGCATGTTGAGTGGGTCCTGAGTCAAATACCTTCACCTATTGAGCAACGGCGCTGGTTTAAATACCATCAAAACCTGCTAAATTTCCACTCCACTTTCAAAACCTGCTGAGTCAAAAGATTGACTCAGTGCTCCCAGGGACTTTAAAGACAGGAGATAGACTTTCACTTGTATTTTTGATACAGTTATGAGTAATCTCTCCCCACTGAAGCAGCCAGCCACAGTCCACATTGGTACACTGCAGATGCAATCCAAGGCCATGAGGCTCATACACCCACTGAAACACTGTGCCTTACCAAATGGGCCATGCAGCAGCTTTATAATATTTGTTCTTTTTTGAACAGAGAGTTTCCATTTGTCCATCAATATTTCTCCCATAATTCCTCCTGTTTGATTTAGGATTACAAAATGAAAATGGCAGCCAAACAGCAAAATAGATAATAAAAATACTAGATCTTATTGGAGGACAATATGAAGTCAGGATTGGCTGTCCCAGCAGACCTGCAGTGAGAGAGATATTCCATGCACAGTGAAGCATGAAATGCACAAATAGCACAGCTCTTCAGATGCGATGCCAGTAACAGCCAAACAGAGTCGTCTACCCATCATGCAACAGATCTGCGTGTGTCTACATACGCAGTATGATTATTCTCTCGAGATACTGGGCCCATTTTCCCAATCATTTGTGATCCATGCAAGCTCCATCACAACCTCCTCCATGATCCATCAACGGAAGAGGTTCTTGTGAGTATGCTGAAACGTACGCAGGCGTTATGTGACGGCCCCAAGCAGGAGTCATATAAAGACTGGCGCAACTTTTAAAGAAGGTTGAGTAAATACTACGATTGCTGCCAAAGGTCAGGCTGCTGGTGTACAGACGAGAGGAACGTGCACACAAAGTTGAATTTATTACAGTTAAAGCGCTTCTCACCTTCATCCTCTGGGCATAACTAAGGCATTTTATTGATCGCATTATTTATTATATCAAAAAAGCTCTTTGACGCATTAATGTTATTAAAAAATAAATGTATCAAGCGCGAGGGAACAACTACAGTTGTTTACTGCGTGCTGTGTCAGTATGTTCTGGGCACCTCATGCAACTCCATGTGGTTATTGTACAGCTTATTACCTCATATACAACAATAAAGATGAACTGCGCTACATGATCACAGTATGACCAAATTATTACAATGAACTGGGTCTCAGAGGGATGTTATTGCGTTAATTTGTGGAATACTGAACACTGCGAAGCTCTGGCAGTTTACTGAGAAATTTGGTCATTGTAGTATGTCACTAAAAATCTTTGCTGTACTGGTAAATTTCATACCTTTTTGGCTTAGTCTTTAGAGTATGTCCAGCGGAACTTGCTTCCAAAATGTTGTTTAGTTTAGTTTAGTTTATTTGACAATTACAATTACAAGTGCTTATAAGAAAAAACAGTCAACTCATGTATGAGACATTGTCAGGGATAATACGAAAAAAGTCCAGGAGTTATTTCCATCGTGGTCCCTGATATTCAAAAAGTCCACCTTCCAGGATTCAAAAATATCAGTTTTTTTTGTCATAGAATAAATTGAAAACTGGGATAAAGGCCAGGGCTAGTGTTATTTTGACAGTAGCAAGGACAGAATATGGATAGCTTGGATCGCAGATGTCTTCAACTTCAGAGAAAGGTGTCTCTGCCACTCCTCATCATTTAAGTTTAGAAATGAACATCTCCGATGGAGCACTCCTTGGCAGTAAATGTGTCCTCATTTAATGTCAGTCCCACTGGTGCCATCTAACATACACAGAATACCCCCAATGAAAAAGCGCTCATTGAGGACTCTGTGCTATCCACTCTACTGAGTGTACCAAAGAGCCAGAATATACAGTAATTATGGCAAACGGGTGCACAAATCCACAACAGCAGAAGTACACCTTTAAGCGCAAAAGCTAACTACTGCACATCAATGATAGTTTTAGGTCCCACATTGCATAAGACAAGGTCTTCAAATTGCACTGATGTTTTTCATTACTAAAGCAAATTGCATTGAACAAATCAATTGTACAATGCATATAAAAAGCACAACATATTATATGCATATATTACAACTAAACTTAAAAGCTCTGGAATGGAAATGGTGCAAAACTGTGCTAATTCTATGATTTTTATTTAAAAAAAAAAAAATAAATAATATTTAAAAAAATAGCATTCCAATCACTTGGCTCAGGATCAGTGCTTGTCAGAGACTGGGTGGTCCAAATAACTATGGGTTTTCCCTTTCAAACATATTCAGATTTTGACTGTAGGACTGTAGACTGTACCTTGTAACTCTCCGAACAGCAGTGGTGTATAAGGTCAGCTTAGTGGGGCTACCAGGGGCAGCCATTTTGACTGGCTATTTCAGCAAGTACCTGCCATGAGAGAACTTTTCTGTCATGTTTTTTTTTTGTCTCTTCACTGTGCGGAAGCCGAGGAGGATAAGTCATCCCTCTACTGAGTTGCCACACTGCGGTTATTATACTCCGGAAACCTCAACTTGTCAAAAAGAAACCAGAGTTTTAGGAGATTTCGAAGTCTCCCACCTCCTGTGGACAGTACTAAGAGGAAGAAAAATCATTCCCGGCGGAGTAGCTGTCACAAAGAGAGCTGTCTCTCACGCATCAGCCGAGAGGAGCATCAAATCTGCCGTAAACACACAGTCCTCATCAAAAACATTGTGTTTAACTCTGTTTGAAGGACTGTGGAAGCTTACCTCTTTCATCTGAGGAATGAATTTGCCTCGCGGGGATATCTCTGGCTGCTTTTTGTGTCTCCAGTATTAGAGCACACTCCAACACCGGCAGGGATGTCAGCAGCCCGACAAGGTTATTTGACCTGCTTTCAATGCATCAGGGGCCAGCACTTTTCCACTTTGATTTATTGCTTTCATAATTGTGCAATGACGAACTGTTGAGTAAAACCGTGATGTGTTGCCTTGCTAATTGGGACCAACAACAGAGTCTTTTTCATTTTCACCATGTACCATACAACCTAATTCCAAAAAAAAAAGTTGGGGCCTTGGAAGAGGCAAATAAAATTAAGAAAATGAAATATTTGAAAAAAAAAAAAAGACATTCAGGGAACTTGGGTTTTAATTTAAGAACTCATTGCATATTTGATCAGCTAATGAGTAGATTCTTTTTGGGCTGGGCCGCGAGTTGGGCTGGGCCCTATAAATGCGAAAAACGCTGAGTGAGAGAGTGAGTGAGTTAGTGAGTGAGTCAGTGACTGCCTGAGTGATCAGGTTCAACGATTGGCTGGCCGGCGGGGAAGAAGTTCAGCGATTGGTCGGCCGGCAGGGAAGAACTTCAACAATTGGTAGGCAGACAACTGACTTCAGCGATTGGTTGGCCGGCGGGCAAGAACTTCAACGATTGGTTGGCTGACAATTAGCTGCAGGCCGACCAGGCATTCCTCACTCGTATCTCCTGGGGGGTATACTACGCAGCAAGTTCAACATAGACAGGCTATATTTGAGTGAGCCAGTTCAACAAACCCTGAGCTCGTAATCAGAGATAATCGGTACCACAATGGTGGTTGTAATCTTTCTTTGTTAATCTCCCATTTGTGCTTTCAAAACTGTACGCGCTGTCGGCAAAAAGGTTTTCAGGCGTCAATTGACCCTATTTCTGTTCACAAAATGTCCGCGTGCTGCACGTTCCCTGAGGACATTATCCCTGATCCTGGATCAGTAACACTGCGGGTTGTCTTCCCCCCTGCCACCAATGGACACCACCAGCAGCTTAATGGGAGACCTATATGAAGTTTTACACTCATTGGTTGGACACTTGAAAGACTGCATGATTATGCATGCGCATACTCAGGTGGACACTAGGGAAATTATAATTGAGATTTAAGTTAGTGCATTCATGTATGCACTTGTTCGTTGAATTTAATATCAGTGGTTGCTGGGTGACTGATAAAATCTTTTTAAAAAAAAAACAAGAAAAAGAAAGAAAATCTCCTAAGAGGAGTGGGTCGTCATTATGGAAAGTTATGAAGAATGTAAATATATAAAAAACAGCAAAAAGCAACACTGTTGCTGTTAATAAGGCCAGAGAGGAATTCTGGCAGAAAATTGCTTACCGTAAGTCCTCTGACGAAGGACTAGTGGAAATCACATCAGTTTCTCAGCAAAATCAAAGTAAATAAAATTAAGTTTAAGACTGAACTTTCTTATGTCTCAGCCAATTCTCACGATCTTGCTGTTAACTACAAGGCCTTTTCAAAAGCTTTCAGTAGGTCATAAATTCATTAAAATTTATTGCATTTCAATTTTTTTGTCACATAGTTAACCGTATTCATTCATCACCAATAACAAATAAGGCTTTATGTAAACACATGGCAGCTCCTTCACTCCAACATGTTTATTAAGCGATTTTACTCAAAACTGTGGATTCTTTGTCCATAACGAGCCCAAAGACAAAACATGGGGGAAAAAAAGAATGTTTGAAGTTTGCTCTTACACCCTCTCTATATAGGAACCGCCATGTGTTCACAAAAGTGATGTCACATTCCCGGTTAGCACAACTGAAACAATAACTTTATTGTTTCATTACGATTCAGGAGCATGCATGTATACTTTATCTGCTATCCACATCTGTTGCCGTTGTCTCTCTCAATTTCTCATTCACAAAATCAATAACTGCTACCCTTACTCTAGCTCTTTGTCTATTCAAATGTATAACTTGCTTTTAATATGTTTTCCTTACTCAAGACCCCCCCCCCCCACCTCCCACTCCCTCACTCACACTCTCCCCACCCACTTTGTAAATAATTTATCAACTACAGCTCATTACTAAACTTGCACTTCATACATTTGTGTGAGCTTTGCCCCATTTAGCACCCTTTTCTTGGGCCCACATTCTCAAACAGCACTTGGTGACCCAGCCATATACTAGGTTGCACCTAGTCTTGTTAGAACAGCCTCATGGAGCTAATCACACCCATCCACACCCAACTTTGAATATGCTTTGAAAGATAGCACAGTGTTTTGTTGAATGAGACACATTTTCAACTTTGGTAGTCAATCCGTGGACTGTATCATGTCGGCAGGTGGGTTACCTTCCAGCTTAACTCTCACTTTCTGGAGCTACAAACATTGCTTTTTTTCAGACTAAATTGACTTATGATGCAAACAAAAGCTACAACTAAAACAAAGGTAGAGCTAAATGTAGAGCCTGACTAATTGGATATATGGCAGTTTCTGTTAATTTAAGCATAATTCCATCATAATTGAAATTAAAAAGCAAGAGGACAATTTTCCCAACAATTTGACAGATTTATTGAATCATTCAAATATAAAAGTCCTGTGTGAGTTTTGCCTTCCAATTGAACATACAGTATTAGCTGTATTTCAACAGATTTTAAAAATATTAAATGTACATGGAGAGTGGATTCATCCTTTCATTAACACTGGCGATACACCCATCACGTCACAAGTCCGTCAGAATTAAAATGTAAGCGGACACCATCCAATCTTTATAAGTTGGCATAAAATAAATAAATAAATTAATTAATTAATAAATCCACCAGGTTGTTCAAGCTTGCAGTTATCAATTGAGAAGAAAAATGCAGTTTCTTTCTTTCTTTCTTTATTCTTTTTTTTTCCCTAAAGACCTTGATCTTGGGAATAGCTTGCAAGGGTACAAAGTCAAATTGTCAATTCTTCTGCGAGTATGAATTATTTAAAAGTCTAACAAACTGATCCAGCAAAAAGAATCTCACCTATACAAAGTCATATCTGTGAATTTGTGTGGTTGGACCATTGTAACAAAAATGTCCCTTTTACGCCAACAGACACTGGATTGTCAGGCTGATTTAATCCCAAGCTTCCTGAAACCAGGCATCTGTGATGACTTCGCTAGGGATGTAATGTCCTGCCATCTATGAATTTGATTAAGTAGGAAATTGAGCCATTTTTATGAATTCCCAAGGCCATTAAACAGTATCAATGAGATTATAGTTTCGTGGGGTTATGTGGTTATGAGGGATATGAAAAACTTCAACAAGGTGAGAAAATGACGTGTTTTCATTTTCCAGTATCTTTAATCTTTCATTAAGACCAACACAGTGGATACCTGACGGGAGTGTTTATTTACTTTGAAGTTCTTGCTCAAGCACACATTCCTTGTAGTACATCTGTATAGGCAGTATTCCCTATGAAGAAGGCTCAAGGACTGCAGTTGGCCTCCTGCTATAGAAGGATTTTGATAATAATCCGCAAGCCTTCTTCAGTGGAAATACAGCAAACGTCTCATCATTCAAGGTGCAACATAGGCTAAGATCAAAAACGATGATAATACAAATCAGCCTGAAGTTACTTTGTATTCTCAAAATACAGTGAATTATTAGATTTTTATTTTATTAATTTATTTTTTTAAGCTGTGAAAACACTTTGCGAGGCCTTTTCAGGACATACAGTACCTATGGCCAGAGGCCAGTGACATTGGAGTCCCTTGAGAAAAGAGTCTCATTCGAGGAGAAGAGCAACAAAGAGGAAACTGATGGAGCTGTCAGTCAGTTGATTGACGCACTACTACTCTTGGTGAGAAGCCATTTCCAGGCCTATCAAGTCTACTTTCTCTCACCAACCTGTAGATTTAATTGAGTCTCAGGATGTATACATGTGTTCCAATTTCAACATTTTAAGCTACGGAAAAATTCTCCATCTACTTTCATTTTTCTGATTTTCACATCACCTTTCATCATTCAGTTCGACTTACCCGGTTTTGGCAAAGTTGGTCCAGTAGGTCATGACGACAGCGCTCAGCATTACGTCGTTCTTGGAGAAGTTGCAGTTGAAGAGGTCAGTTGGACCGATCATGGGGATCCCAAACACATAGGGAACCTCATCTCCGTGAGCTGAATCCGCCCAGCTAGGCTTCATGTCGCTTTGGCAGTGATGGTAGAAGGCGTAGAAGTAAGTGGGCGATCCGTACTGAGCGTGCAGATCTGCAGTAGCCACCGCTGGCGCCACCCACTGGTGGTCAGTAAAAAGAGCCACCAACGTTTTCCGGCGGGTCTCCGGGTTTTCCTTGTCGGCCCAGTCGGTGTACATGAACTTAATCGTCTCCCGGAGGGTGTCCTTCCCCTCCGGATAGCCATACAAGTGATCGACAAAGTCGGACACGGCAAAATCGAAGTCGTTGGCTGACACGCCATCCTCGCTGTCCACGATGCCATCCACAAATTTAAATCCCTCCCCTTGGTTGACGCCCAGCATGATGTCATAGTTGAGGAACTCCCCTTGCTCCATCAGGATCTGCGGGTCGTCTGGTATCACGTCCCCGTCGATGACGGGCCCGAAGGCGATGTGGTACTTGGCGGGGGTGATGTTCTGCTCGATGAGCTCTTTGTAGTTCTTGTTCTGAAGGCATTCCACCAGGTCAATGGTGTCCAGCATGTTGCAGCCGACCTTCTCCGCCAGCATCCGCGTGTACTTGGCTGGCTGGTAGTTAACTGCCCAGCTGGACAGTGCGGTCCCACTCTGAATGATGGCTTTCTGGAAGAGGTCTGGTAAACAGAATTTTACATTAAAACCATGAGTACTAATATTTCATGGCTCAAATTGAAAATGACAGCATTTATCATTTTCAGTCTTAGCCAGAAACACATAAACACACGAACACTCAAAATCAAAGAAATACAGACAGGACTTTTTCCTCCTGAAGAAAGCATTTTTATGACTTACAATTTCAAAAACATATACTGTGCAATTATATCATTCTTAGAGATGATAACTCAGCTAAGCATCATTTATTTACGACACGTTTTGGTTCAAGTACCCACAAATGCACATAAAAGGAAGGGCAGAGTCGTTTTCATACTCGGCCAAAACTTTTGACAAATCATGCACTGAATTAAGGCATCAATAGGCATAACAATGGCTCGGGTTCAACAGTCTGTTACAGGGGTGGGCAATCCCAGTCGTGGAGGGCCAGTGTGTGTGTGCAGGTTTTCATGTCTATGAATTACCCTGACTAACTAGGGTAATTGGTTTTACACACAAACATAGATTTGCGCATAGATTATACCAAAGTCAAATGTTGGATTTGAGGGAAACATGAACAGTCTTTGGTGGTCATTCATAATAATTTAAATAAATGCAGCAGAAATGCAGCGGATTTCACAAATGGTTTGGCTAATTGAGACAATTTACTTATTAGAGGCCTGAAGTTGGTGTGAAAACCGAGACAGATAGGGCCCTCTTCGCCCACCTCTGGTCTACTACATTTCTGCAAGGAGCACATGAGTTAAGGTAGTAAATATGCATTTGTCAAAACATGTTTCAGCGAACAAAGTTATGACAAGTCTGCCACTGTGGTGTACAGTGCATGAGTAGTAAGTCAAATTTTGTGCTCTCTCTGGGATGTGTTAGTCCCGCATCCAGCCATTTATTTTGATTGCACAAAGGCAGTATTTACATGCCAAATTTTAAATAACTGCCACAGTGGTATCGACTGACTTAAACCTTCCCTGAACAAAGACTAAACTGTGTTTTTGGCTCCATAACAAATTTCCAAAAGAAATCCTCCAAAACATTCAGCGTACAAATATACAAAAGCTGCCGTTTACCAAATTTTAGCAACATCATTGTGTAGATGAATTGGTGATAAGTAATATTTAAATTCACCCTGCGAGTCCACAAATATTAAGTTATACGCTCAACATTTCACTCTGTATGACATATGGAGTTCCTTTTATTCGTTTTCCCTGACCACCTGATGTCCTCATAGGCCAAGGCAGGGTTATGGATGAGCAAAACTCGGAGGACGTCCGCTTTTTGGAGATAACGTTTCACAGTGACTTAACCCTATGTTATAGTCCCTGAGAACAAAGACTCTCAGAACCAGTGGAGATGGGACAGCCCTGCAATGCAAGCAGCTTTCCCTGCTGCGGGACTAAGGGAGAACAAAATGAAGTTGTCACGCTACAATGAGTTTGCAGTACGAGACAGACTGGAAACAGCGACCCCAGCCTTTTGCTGGTACACAGAGAAAAATGGCTGTCAAATGCCTGCACTTCTAGCTAATGCTAACACACAAAAAATTATGCGCAAACTTGTCGAAACTTTACTTTAATGGGTTTTAATTAGCAGGCATTTTTGTTGAAATTTACTTAATAAGGAAAAATACTTTCAGCTAGCATCAGGACGTTATTTATTCAGCTAACTAATGTCAGTAGTTGAGCTAAGACAGTAGCATGCCAAAATTAGCTGGCCAGCTAATTTTTTCTGGCTAGGAAGAGTTGGACTGAAACCAATACAGCCGACGGCTGTTTTATTGAACATGTCGTTGGTGTTGTACATTTCATACAGAAAAAGCCAATTGCCAGGCTAGGCTTTTTTTTTTGGTGGATTACGTTATTCAAATACGCTATTTTTGCCAATGTTATCTCGGGTCGGCATGGTGGTGCGGTGGGTGGGTGGGTGGCACTGCCATCTCACAGCAAGAAGGCTAAGGGTTTGAATCGGGCCTCAGGCTTCTTTGTGTGGAGTTTGCATGTTCTTGCTGCGTTACGTGGGTTTCCTCCAGGTACTCCGGTTTCCTCCCGCAGTCCAAAGACATGCACATCAGGCTAACAGGAGACTCTAAATTGCCCATAGAAATGAATGGCATGTGATGGATCAGTGAGCTGTCCAAGGCGTACACCTATATTTCGCCAATGGTCAGCTGGGATAGGCTCCAGCTCTCCCGCGACCCTAATGAGTAATAAGCGGTATAGATAATTTATGAAACATTATTGCCAATTAAAAAGCTACAGACACAATCATTTTAAGTAAAATGCGTACAGTGATCCAGAAGGGATTACTAAAATGAAATCTAAATGAAAATATCATTCTGCAATTAGTTAAGCTCATTATTGTACACAGCGCAGGCTGGGTCCAAAATTTGTTTTGGAGAAAGAACCAGAAGCTCAAAATGAAGGCTTCTCTTATCAACTTGCAAGTGTCCACTGTTCACACCTTTAGGTTGTCATACTTGTTTACAGGCCATTCTTGGTTTTATTTTCCTGTTTTTATTGGCTCCAATCCACTCAATTTCCCAATGCTGATGAGTTGGTAACGAGAGGAAAATAATTCTCCTTGCATTATACTTTTTTGAGTCCGTCATCCAGAAAACACAGACAGCAGGCCGTTAGTTAAGCAAAGCCCTTGCGCAGGTCAAAGACGCTCTTTATTAGCTTCTGTGTCTGCCGCACAATGATAGGCTTTCTAAGCCTGGGCTGCCTCAGGTAAACACGTCTCTCTGGTGAGGTGCGAGGGTGGGATTAGCTAACTGGCTAGCAAGCTGCATTGAGTTCATTTCTATTCACAGCAAATATCCAGGGAAGCTGTATGAGGGATAAACAAACGAGAGCTTACGAGTTTGATATACGTACAATTTTGTGGCAGCAAACTGCCCCTTCAAAGCAGCGGACATACATAAGTCTGTTACCTGGGAGCTAAACTCATTACTATCTGTTGAGAACAGAGATTATTAACAGAATTTTTTTTTTTTTTCATTCAGAAAAATATGACTACAATGCAGTTTTCACAGATGCTAGCATAGGATTACGAACAAAAGTTCAATCACGAGATGTAGGACCCCCAAGCAATTACATTCACCCGATTGTTACCTTCGGTGTTCCATAAAAATACCCGTAACGTGTTTCCGTTTGCTGTTTGCAGAGATTTCGCATCACGAACCACCTCCCCACCACCACCATCTTCTGACTCCGGCCTCCTCAGCATCGAACCTATTTCCCATTTGATCAGATGACCCTTCCCTCCAAACGGAGGATGGCTTTCCCTCTGCCTGCTATGCTCGCAGATCTGCAACCCACCTTCCTGAAGGGCCCTCCAGGACGAAACCATCGCCAAGGATAATGATTAATTTATTTCAATGTTAACAAATCTTTTCAGCTTTAATTTCAGAGTTTCTGTGATTGAGGTATTATTATACCAACTGCTAACAGAAAATGGACTCACCCAGAAACTCAAATGAGACAAAAAAAAAGAAGAGAATTGTTATTCATTCTTTAGTTTCCTACTTGACTGTGGGTGATTTAGACAGAAGTAAGTATCTAATCACCTGAGACTCAACAATTACTGCTAATCACCTAAGAGAATCCCATGGTTGCAATTATAAGTCTAATGACTGACCTGACTATAGTTTTAAAAGGTGCAAATAATTGAGTATGCTCAAAATAATTGTTCGGTGTGGACTAGGTGGACATTTTTATTTACTCAGGGTCGAATTGTATTATCTGTTGAATTCATAGGGAAAAAAAAATCCTGAACCCTTTCTTGAAAAGTACATTGATGTCTTTTTCATATGAAAATTTTCTGAATACTATTCATAGTCTGCTTCAGGACTGCCTTTGCGGCAAAGTTTGAGTGCTGAAATCTAATTAAAAGTCCCATGCAAACAACTGGAGAATGAATAAGACAGTAAGTGATATTTCATAAAATAAGCATATTGCATTGAAAATTAATAGCGAGTTGAGCGTAAGCAACGGCAGACAGACTTGAAAGCTCTGTCTGCGAGACGTAACGTGACCTTTAGATTCCTGAATGCTGTTTTGATGGAGCAAAAGTCTCAGAAGTTTTAAATTGTCTAAGAAAATGTCAGACTCATAGCTTTCCCGCAGGCTCACTTCAGTGAGCTGTCATATTAAAATCTGGTGACTGTAACTTCATTTCATGACTTGATGAACCTCACACGCTCTCTGGGTTTTATCTCCTCTGACTGAAATGTATTTTAATGCTGGGTTGCGGTAAATGACAGCCTGATGTGTTATCTCTGGAAAAGCATTGAAGGTGCTGGCTGACTCCACTATGAATTATATAAGGAAGATGATAAATAATAAAAATGGAGAGAGGAAAATAGGTTTAGAGTTTAATGCGTGTTCATTTGAGGTTATAGCTGAATCATACGAGGGGTAAAATGTTATGAGCCTCTTGATGTGCAATTATGGGACACTGGTATTGTACGTTTAGCTCAACCGCCGTACAAATAATAAAAAAAGACCTTTCATAATAGTAATAAAATAAAATAAAATACGTATTATCATTAAATTGGATGTTACAGCTGGTTTTGTTTTCTATGAATTAAGGGTTTCTGTTTTTTGAGTTAATTCTACATATACTGACCAAAACTTCCAACGCAACACATACAATTTTGAAATATTTGCTGTACATAAAATGGGATATTGGTTTTGAGCCATGATACATCAAATACAACTTAAAAGCTCAAAAAATTGTTTTGATTTTGCCGTGTGGGCAGCTCGTTCCGCTTGATTGCACATTGTTTAGAATTTTGCCTATCCCGTCAGGTTGAATAGAACTCATTGACTAATCCTTCGAGAATTTGGTCAATAAATAGCCGTAGCAACAGGCAACTTAAATATTCCTTCGCATTATCCTTGGTCAACGTGTGACCATGCCGCGCCTAGGTCAAAATCAGCGAGAGCGAGCCGTTGGTATGCTCACTGGTGGAATGTCGCAAAGACGGGTTGCAAGGAACCTGGGCGTCCACGTGTCGACCATATCACGTCTCTGGAGCCGGTATAATGAAATAGGAAGCACAGGTGATGGACCACGTGCCCCCAGACCACGTGTCACCACCCCTCAGCAGGATCGCCATATTCGCCACCAGCACCTGTGCAATCACTTCCTGCCAGCTACAGTCACTGCTGCTCAGACCAGAGGCCGTCACCAGAACTGGATTAGCAACCAAACCATACGCAACTGCCTATGTGAAGCCGACTTGCACAACCGACGTCCGCACCGTGGTTTGGTGTTGACTCCTGCGCGTCTCCGCGTTCGTCTGCGATGGTCAAGGGCACAGTTGGGCTGAAATACTCTCAGATGGAACAGGGTGCTCTTCTCCGATGAATCGAGGTTCAAGCTGAGTGTGCTTGACGGAAGACTGCGTGTAAGCATAGGCGACGGGAACGTTATACTGATGCCTCCATCCTGCGGCGTGACCGCTAAGATGGACCCAGTGTGATGGTTTGGGCTGGAATAAGCAGTAGACACAAAACAGACCCAATTTTCGGCCCGTTACAGTGACGACATCCTTACCCCGGTTGCAGTCCCACTCGTCCATCGCTATCGCCTAACGCTGCAACAGGATTACGCGAGACCACATGTCGCCAGAGTCTGTCAGGACTACCTGAGGCAGAATAATGTTCAGTGTCTTGATTGGCCTGCGTATTCCCCAGATTTAAACCCTATAGAACATTAGATATTCTGGATCACCGGGTGAGAAGTCGTGATCCAGAACCAGCCACAGTCCAACAGTTGTGTCAAGCACTCCAGGAGGAATGGGACCACATCACACAGGCTGAAATTCGGCATTTGATTGACTCCATGCATCGCAGAATCCAGGCTGTGTGTGACGCCAGAGGAGGCCATACAAGATACTGACTTCGGTGATCCAGAATTGCGCCTTCAACTGATGCAATGAATTGGAAACCAGGACAAAATCTTCATTCCTGACTCTAAAACTGTGTTTTTGATTTGAATCTTAATATTTGTTATGTATTGTTAAATTTATCGTAAGAAAATGACATGTGTTGCAATAAACCCGAGTGTTGGTCAGTTTTGGTCAGTGTCAAATTATGTCAAAATCTGGATATGTGCTTCTATTAAAAAACACAATGGAAAAAATAGTAATGTGAATGATCCATTTCAGCCAGCCAACTGATGTAGAAATATTTAATGATACAGCGTAATGTTGAAACGGAATCATAACAGTGTCAAGCATGTTTCCATTCGATCATTCCTTCAGAGATTATGCCTGAGAGAGCCGAGAGAAACAGGGAGAAGCAATGGTGGTCTTTTCCCCCGAACCCCCCCGAGGTATAATCAGAGCTACAGGTGCATGCTGGGGAGGAGGAGGGATAAATTTGCTGCAGCAGAGAGGCTAGCAGCAGCCAGGGGAGGAAGCCAGGGCTGAAGAAATGTGCTTTTCTGGTTTAAGAAGGCCTCCATATTGGGGTGAAGTGTTGTTGTTAGTTGTGGCTGACCTGAGCAACGCAGGTCAAGTATGACGAGTTCACGAGTTTGATTTGTTTATTACAGCGCAAGATTAGAACAACTTTTCAATCCTTAAAAAAATTAATGAATGAATAAATTCATTCAGATTAAAGACTATTGATTTACTTATAGAAAGTAACTCACAGGGGCACAGAACAGGAAGTTCGGAGTCTGAGATTTGAGCCTCTGGCATTGTGGGGATTTATATCATTTGAGATTTGAGTGTTTTCCTTACATAGTGCACAAAGTCTTACCGGAATATGATGAGATTTCCTAAATTAGTAAATTACTTTTAGACGCTGATGTATAGTATGCACGAGAGAAGAAGAAGTAAGCCTATTCGAGCCTCATGGCCCATCGGCCCGGTGCTTAAACCCGGTTTCTGTGGCATGAAGCCACTAGGAGTATTACTACTCCCCCTGGATGGGATGCCAGTCCACTGCAGGTACTCCCTCCAGCTTATTTTGCTGGTACCCATTTATACATCTGGGTGGAGTGAGGCGTGGAGTGTAGTGTTTTGCCCAAGAACACACCGCGAAGGCCGAGATCTTACGATCTCGAGTCAAGCCTACTTGACCACTGCACTACCGCGTCTCCTGTGCATGAAAGAGGGGAGGGAAATGTGTAGCCAGAGGCTCACTAACAACAGGAAGAGCTGAAGATAAGAGAGACAGTTTGATGGGAATGTTGACTATGGTATTGAGAAGAAAAAGAATGTTATATAGGATGCTAGAGATGGCAGAGTGGCAGAGTGCATTCAAGATAAAAAGCCCGCTGCTCTCAAGACATTGTCCTGACCCACAGAACAGTGGCGCATTGAGTCGTACTCTCGTATAGACACCTGGACAGCACAGGGCCAGTCACTACGTCGCTCAAGTATTTATTGATTGATCATAGCGCTGGCTACTGCTGTCCTGTTTCAGTCCTGATCCAGTTCTGCTCCATCCCAGCCATGCCACTTCCTAAAGCTACAGACGCCACAGCTTTGATGTTTTAATCAGTTCTAATGGACCTTGATTGAACTTTATTATTATTTTATTTTATAATTAGCTGACCTGCGGTGGATGGGCTTCTCCACTACAGGTTGTATCAAAAAAAAGTAGACCCTCCGAAAAGTACCCGCCATATTTACATCCGAACATTTTCATGAAATTTCTTCGTTTGCATATGTTGGTATGGACATCCTGTTTCGGTCCGTACCAAAATTAGTTGCTTAATTTCATGCATGACTGAACACAGGCCCGTTTTCTGGTGGGCAATAAAATGTCCTTCCTCCAAAAAATTAAAGGTTAAAATTGGATGAAAAGTCTTTGACTGTTATGCACAATGTGAATTTTTGTTTTTTAATGCCATGATACTAAAATTAACCTTTTGTTTGCTGCTTTATGCACTGGGGCAATGGATGTATGAGAATGAGTCAGAGGTCCACACGGTGGTTTACAAGTAATCACTACCCACCTGCATCCTTGTACTTGTTTCCATTTTTAAAGACAGTTGCTCGCGAAGGACGCTGAACATTTTGAAATCGCTGGCGAAAATGCCAAAGAACTTCTTCCACACTTTTGGGAGCATGGTATTCGTTCACCATGAATGCACGCTGCTGTGGTGCAAACTGTGGACAAACCATCTTGCAAATGAGTGAATCCGAAGGTCCGACCCAATTTTTATCCACAGCTGGATGCAGGGGCGTAGATTTAACTGGGAGTTGGTGGGGACGGAGACACGGCCTTTATGACAATTAGTCCTGGCCAGTTCTCAATCATTTTCCTTCATCGACGCCTTTTCCAATTATCTTAATTGGCAACTGAAGACACGGTTCCTCTCCATATGCGATTTAACTCTACACTTTAATCGGAGAGAACAAGCAGCACCTGTTCATTATGGACTGCAAAAAGTTCAGTGTTGCATCAACACTTAAGTAAGAAGGCAATTGGTCATCAGGTATTTGCTGTATTTAAATCAAGGTTATTCAAAATTGCTTACCTGTCGACTCACAGGCAAGCAGTAAATTGATTTCCTGAACTTAATTTATCCCATCGTATCATCGCTAAATGCTGTTAGATCGCATAGGAGAGGAACCGTGTCTTCAGTTGCCAATTACGATAATTGGAAAACGCGTCAATGAAAGAAAATGA
The DNA here is from genome assembly GCA_029721435.1 of Gymnothorax reevesii. NCBI lineage: Eukaryota > Metazoa > Chordata > Actinopteri > Anguilliformes > Muraenidae > Gymnothorax > Gymnothorax reevesii. The sequence goes on along the minus strand of CM056587.1, from coordinate 60,302,305 downwards.
TTGAGAACTGGCCAGGACTAATTGTCATAAAGGCCATGTCTCCGTCCCCCCCAACTCCCAGTTAAATCTACGCCCCTGGCTGAATGAAAGGAGTCACGTAAAAACGTCAGAAGGATTAGGCCTATGCTGTAACTACCCTGACATCACAATCACCTTTATTCAGGTGAAAAGAATTTGTGGTGATCACTTTCATTGTAGGTCTGTGTTGAGTTGGTTACACAATCAATCTGACCCCAATGTCAGACGTCGTACAAACGATCAGGTGTAAAAACACGCTGTGCTCCTCCGGCATGTTTGATTACAAGCAAATGAAAGGCTATCCATTGCCCCAGTGCTAAAAGCAGCAAACAAAGGGTTAATTTGAGTATCTCGGTGCAGAAAAACAAAAATTCACATTGTGCATAACAGTTGAAGACTTTTCAATCAAATTTAACCTTTTAATTTTTTGGAGGAAGGACATTTTATTGCCCACCGGAAAAAGGGCCTGTGTTCAGTCATGCATGAAATTACCCAATTAATTTTGGTACGGACCGAAACAGGATGCCTATACCAACATATGCAAATGAAGAAATTTCATGAAAATGTTCAACTATAAATTTGGTGGGTACTTTTCGGAGAGTCTACTTTTTTTTGATACACCATGTTTAGCCTGGTTCCTCCTGACCACCGTTTGAGGATTTTTCTCCATTCTGGGAGTTTTTCGCATCGCTGCTATAGTGGGGATTAGGCTGGACACCGCCCCCTTTTATTTACTAGTGATTCATTTATTTATCTATTTTATCACGGTCAAGCATCTTCGTGACAGTATCTCCGTGAAAAGCTCAAAACAAATTAATTGAATTGAATTGAAAAAATTCAATCATAGGGACTGTTTTCCTTTGGGAGAGAACATAAATTGAAGCACCTATTACTAAAACCCCATAAGTCACACCTGACTTGACTTGACATGCGGGGTTTTAGTAATCAGTGCTTCAATTGCCATTTAGCACCCTGCCAGTGGCCACACTCCACTCCACAATAAACAACTGAAGCCACAGATGAGCTGCCGAAGGTGCAAGTTCACATGGAAGAACCAAGGCCCAACTGGAATAATTGTTTGTGAGGCGGCTGTTGTTACGTTTCCAAGTAAGCGGAATAGAAACCAATGCTACCAACACAGTGAGATGAGCACAACGCTGCAGAGGCTTCAGCCCTTTGGAAGAAACATTTCTGGGTCACTGTGTTCATTTATGTACAAAGTATGTATGGCAGTTCTTAACCCAACCATCCAGATTGCGCCCAAGAGCTGCCACACTGCTGGCTACATCTAGCCCCCCACACTGCACTCCTGATTAGCAGTGGCCGCGCTCCGAGTCTCCAAGTCATCGCTGCCAGTGGAAACCTGGTCTACTTACCAGGTCTACTTGGTTAGATAACAGTAAAAGGATGTACCTTCTGAGTAATGAGAGAGGGTTAGCAGGCTAACGCAGGAGGCTCCTGCCCCTGAACCGAATATGGTGACCCTCTTCGGATCCCCTTTGAATGCCTGGATGTTTTCTTTGATCCATCGCAATGCTTGGATCTGGTCAAGCAGGCCGTAGTTCCCCTTTGCAGCCTGGTCCCCTGTGCTTAGAAACCCTGAAGAAGAAGAAAAACACAATATATTGTATTTGGAAAGAAAAAAAAAGTGCTACACATCTGCTACACCTCATTGGGTACAGTGTTGGTTTGAAATGTTAACTAATTGGTCCCTCTGCCGAGTGTAAGGCAGCAGTGAACTCGGGAAGAATCTTGTAGGACAGTCACGCGGCTACAAAAGAACATTCTTGGTGTCAGACCAATAATTTAAATGCTAATGAAAATTTTTCGAGATATCAAAATTTGTAATATATATGCAGAAAAATAACAGAAAAAAAAACTGCACTTCAAACCCTGATGTTGTGGTACAGCCATGTGTTTGTGGAACCAATTACCTCAAAAAATTTTCTTAGCCAACTTAATGTGTGTTCGCAGCGCTTAAAAACATAGTTAAAATAAATAAATAAAGGCAAACCAGTTCCACAAAACATTTGAGTGCACCAAACGATCTGGGTTTATTTACAATGAAGAAATGAAAATGTTGTAAAGTGCTGCAGATCACATTTTAATTAGTACATAGAGGGGAAAAAAAAATTCATTTATCGTAACTTAATTTATTCTATTGTCAGTCGGGTGTGTACTCTAATTAAACTAAACCTCACAATAAAATGACAGCCAAAAACATCGTCTTTAAAATGAAGAGAATGTAATATTTATTTCCTTAAATTGCTGGCGATCTATCACGGTGTACAGGATCTCTGTAAATCTGTTGTCAGCCACTTCAGTTTGTGCATTCGCATAAGTCAAACTTAACTGAAAACGCAATATTTCTGAGCATCATCAATATAAATCGTGACCCGTAGAACTACTTGCATGAGATGTTCTGATGAGACGACCACAAACGCGGGGAGGTATCCTGAGCTTGGTTAATCTCTGTGACAAATTACTAGCAAATTTCATTAGGCAATAAATGTATAAATTAATGCAATGTGGATTAAGAGGGATTAGAAGTAAATTATCCTTGAGGGGAAATATTGCTTCTATTTTAAGCCGAGGGGCCGGTCATGGGGTAAAAGAATATTTCCTCACCACAAAATCCCTCCAGTCTGCTGAAATAAATTTGACTCTTGATCTTTCAGAAATGCAAGTTTTATTGTGATGATTAATGAGCCAGATAACATATTTAATGCAAACTTATTTAGTGTAAAACTGGCATTCCTTTCAGAGGAGCTTTGGAGCCGTAAACTAACCAATGAACAGAGTCTCCCTGCAGTCAACAGTCGTGACATCAGTCAGTTCACACACGTCCTTCCCCTCCCATCCCTGACTCAAAATCCGCTGTTTCCAATTGGGGGTTTAGCTGAGAGTTTCCTGGAGGAATCTGGGAAGATATTTGCTTTATGGAATACACTGCTTGATGAGATGTGCACCTTTCATTCAGGTCACAAGTTTGCAGCTTATATTTGCAATTTCATCAGTGCATACCAGCTGGACTGCTGATACCTGTGTAAGAACTGAGGTCTTTGAGAGACTGAGCAATTCCTAAAAAAAATTGACAGTGTCCTTCAAGCAATATTGTAGCAATATGGAATTCATAAAGCAGTAATCCATTTGCTTTTTTTTTTCTCTCATGAAGCTCTTGAAAAGTCTCTAAGGCCTCCTTTGAGTGAAGCCTGAATACCGTTCCCTTGATGCTAACTTTCTGAAGAGCAATGCAGGATTGTCCAAAAAAAATGGTCTAGTTCCCTTTCAAAATCACAGTGCAAAATCGCACGGGCTGAGCGTCTGAAGTGCTGTCGGCAGACTTGATCCAAGGATCTGCTGAAATTTGTTGAGGAGCAGGACACTGGCACAGGTACAAAATCAAGCAGTAGCAAATTAAATTGGCAGATAGTCCATTATCAAGCTTTATCTTGACAGCAAGTGGCCTGGCTCTTGGCGTGGCACAGCCTTAGAGCACAGTGTCTGTGCCCGTTCACTCTAGTCCGCATTCCTTGCATAACCTGTGGCTAGCAGTTGACAGCAGCTCAATCCACGTCCTGGTGTAGATGCCAGGGGCGGAGCGGATGAAGGGGAACAGCAGATCCGTTTTTTTTTTACGGAGGGACGGAACGGAGCAGCCGAGCGAAGGGATCAACGGTCCCTGAGCAGAGAGGCTCATGCAGCACTCACTTACTCTCCTGGGACTCCTGAATCCAGCTCTGGGATTTCACAGCCAGGAATTAATAATGAGTAATTAGATAAACTAAAGCCACTGGCACTGCCAGCTCAGGGGCACAGCAGCGAGGAACAGGGAGAACAAGGGCACATCACAGGGCCAGGACTGCAGCCTCTGACTGCCGTGACCTGTTTGTAACAACATGTAATTGTGACAAAGTTTATGTACCCACATGTGTGCAAAATATGTAAAGCCATAAAGTGAGGGACAGTCAGGGTCAATAATAATAATAATAATAATAATAATAATAATAATAATAAGGCAAAGTCAATGATTATGGTACTGCTCCTGTACAAAAACAATATCTGAGCAGTTGCTGCATTACCATTGACATTGCATGCCCAAATGATTTGAGGGCTGACACCAAAGAATAAGAACAGATCAATAAATATCCAGATCTGGCGCTTGTGATTGAAGGACTACAGAAGTTGAAGAAGGTTATGGCAGTTCCTAATGCCCCGATAACTACAGGAACAATCTCACAGACGCTTGAGGATCCCCTGAAAAGCGTAAACTCAAGGATGAATTTGGCTGAACCTCAAAGGTCAGTTCTGTGGAGGTCGGCAAGAATTATCAGAAGAGTCCTGGGAATCTGAGGCTGCTGCTTGCAGCCTGATGTAGGAGACTACAATGCAGGGTGTGACCAGCACTGTCGTGGAGCAAGTCGATGATATTAATAATAACAAGTCGACATCGTCTACAACATCCTCCGCCAATTGTGCGCTTCTTATTTTCGAACTCGATCAAGGCCTTTATGGTCTGAAGCTACACACCAAATTTGGTTACTGTATCTGTAGTAGTTTCTGAGTAAAGCTGTCCCCTTTATCTCGGACGGACGGACAGACGGAGGTCAAACCTATATCCCCCTCCCACTTCCTGTTGGCGGGGGATAAAACAAGTCGACATGGTCTACAACATCTCCTGCCAATCGTGCGCTTCTTATTTTCGAAATCAAGGCCTTTATGGTCTGAAGCTACACATCAAATTTGGTTACTGTATCTGTAGTAATTTCTGAGTAAAGCTGTCCCCTTTATCTCTGACGGACGGACGGGGGGTCAAACCTATATCCCCCTCCCACTTCGTGTTGGCGGGGGATAATAATAATAATGATGATGATATAACACATAGTATATAACTAATCTAACTACTTCATGACTTTTTCTATTTTGGGTGTTTGAAATACAGGCTGTCTATCAGCTAGATTGAATGTTAAAATAATTTAGAATAATAACAGCACTGACAAAGGTAAGTGACTTTGAAAATCATTGATAAATAGACAACAGATGGTGTTAATATTAAATTATAATAAATTGCTTTTATATAATGTTCTTTGACTGAATATAGCTGTAAAGAGTCATAGAAAGTTCTGGAGGCATTTTCATTTGTTGAGATTGTTGATAACTGTCAAAAAAATTGTACCTCTGACTCAATGGCCGTGCTAAGGATCACAATCCAAAGCGAAACAATTACGGGGAGGCGTGCGGTTTCCCTCGCACGACACTCACTCGCATAATGCTGGGTGAATCCCTGCAAGGAGACCATCTGCAGTGCGGTCTCTCTCTGTGCTGCAGCACACTAATCCTGCTCGCGTCCCAAAATTAACTGCAGAATGACAGGAGCCGGGGGCGGTATGTAGGTCGCCCATTGTATCACCGACAGCTCCCGAGCTTGAGAGACAATAACGCATGAGGTCTCGGTGGCAACGTGGCCATTCACACAGATTAAATTGACACTCAGTTTGAAAGCTCCAAGACATCTCTACTCATCAGTATGAAAAGGGCAACTGATAGTGGAGTAAATTAGAGCAGGAGAGTAGTCCAAAGCAGGCGGAAAAATATAGTGTTCTTTTTTTTGAATGAATGAAAGACATTCCCTTTTGTTAACATGCAGTATATTTAATTAAGAGGTCAAATGGATCCATTAAGGTAATCTAGTGTTCTCTGAAGGATCTTAGCATAAAATGGAGATGGCAGTGTGGTCACTAGATGTGGGGCCACTAGATTTGATATTAAGGTGGAGGCACATCAAGTCTGCCACTAGATGCATCCACTACATCATCATGACTTTACAAGAGTAATTACGATAAACCATAGTACTGTATAGACATTATGTTCCTTAAATTGACAACACAATTCATTTCATAAACGAATAAGTTAATGAATTAATAATTAAAGGAGAACTTCGTCGTGAAAATGACTTGGGTTGTATTAAAACATGATAACGAGTAGTAATTTTTGTCGAATACCCCACTCCCGTACGCACCCAACATTTCAAAATACATGGCTTTTTAGACGAAGCTGACAACAGGCTTACAATGATAGTGAATGGGTCATAGTATTGCCATGCAAAGAAATCGCTATTTTTACATCCCTAACAAGGCTCAAAGTAGCTCCACATTTCATTGGTAGAATTTTGAGAGCCCTGACATTTAAAACGAGGCACTGAGAACTTTGAAAACACACAGGTACTTTATTAAAAAAGACTGTTTATACAAGCAGTACGTTGAGGTAGTTTCCGGTCGCCTCCATCTTGAAAGTCACGATAAGTCGATTGACGAGCACAAACTAATAGGTTGGATAGGGGAACAGATTGCAATCTATTCGTTCGTAAATATAATGGAATAAGTATATGTTAAAAACAAAATCTGGAAACTACATTGATGAAACCGAAATCGGCAATTTTATGTCAGACATTCCTGGTAGAAAACCGTTGCCATGGAAACGGCGAAGATGGTGGACTTGACTTACTGGTATAAAATGGTTCATAGACAAGTTTTAGGAAAGGTCATCAAGTTTGGTGGTCCTAGCTCAAGCCGTTCAAAATTTATACTACATAAAGCCCCCCCCCCCCAGTCTAGATAGGGTTAAGATAGATAGATAGGCTTAATTGCAGAAATTAAGAGGTAAACGTTTGACACTGCTGACTAGGTTTCACGACTTCCATGACAAGATTGTTTGAAAATACGTCACGTTGTCACGTTGGCACGTGTGCTATAGGTCTTGGTAGCACCCATTGTGCTGAGCGTTTCTATCCCTTTTTTTCTGTTAATATTACGTTGATTTTTTTCTGTTTTCTGAGAGTTTTCTGCCTTTGACGGAAAACAGTCGTAAATTTCGCGCTTTTTCACTGCCTATACTTCTGCAAGACGCCCGTGAGGTGAACTTGGACTTGGGCGACGCGGCATCCTACAAACGTAAGTTAATAACCATGATGGCTTCCCCTTGTTCGCCGACCTCTTTTCCTGTCTTGTGCTCTGAGTGTAATATGTTTTGTTACGACTCCTCTGCGCTTAGTGGCTCTTTCATTTGCAAGAAATGTATCTCATGTGCTAGCTTAACTGAAAAGCTTTTACAGCTGGAAGATCGCATAGAAACGCTGCAGAACATTAGGTCGAATGAGGATTTCATTGATTCTTTCTTGGTCCAGCCTGAAACGAGTGTGAATGTTAGTTCTCTTTCGGTTTCTCGTTCCTTACCTGCTGCAGCAGCTTCTTCACAGCGTGATGTGTTTGTAACAGTTCGAGGTAAACGTAAGGGAAAGAAACTTGTGCAGCCACCCAGTACCTCTCCCGTTAAACTGCTTAATTCATTTGCTCCCCTCGAAGAATTGGAGCCAGATGAACGAGTACCCGAAAAGTTACTAATTATCGGGGATTCCATTGTTAGAGATGTAAGGGTGTTTAAACCGGCGACCACAGTGAGCTGTATTCCTGGCGCTCGTGTGACTGATATCGAGGCGAATCTGAAATTACTCGATCAGGGCAAACGCAAGTTCTCCAAAATTATTATCCACGCCGGTACGAATGATATTCGATTACGACAATCGGAGATCACAAAGAGCAGTTTTAAGTCGGCCTGTGCCCAAGCTCGAAAGATGTCACGGTCAGTGACTTTCTCTGGTCCGTACCCGATCCGATGTAGTGATGAAATGTACAGTAGATTGGACTCGCTCAATCGCTGGTTGTCTGAGTGGTGCGTAGATAATAACGTCGGTTTCGTGGACAATTGGCGAGCTTTCCGGCGAAGACCCGGTCTTTTGAGGAGGGACGGTGTTCACCCATCTCGTGAGGGCACTGCACTTCTGTCGAGAAATCTGGCCTACGACTTAAATTGTCGTAATTGACTGCAGAGAGTTAAATCTAAATTCCTGACATTCAGCTTTGATAAACCGTTGATTAGGTCAAACCCTATAGAGATTGTGTCTGTTCCTCGAATTCCAATTAAATTCAGAAAGAAGAATCGCGGAGTACATCACAAAAACTTGATTTGCATTAACACCAACTGTATCAATCTACCAATGAATAAATATTCTCTCAAAATTGGTCTATTAAATATTAGATCCTTGAACTCTAAAGCAGCTCTTGTGAACGAATTAATCTCTGATTGTTATCTTGACATACTATGTCTCACAGAAACATGGCTGAGACCAGATGAAAACGTATCTTTGAATGAAGCATCTCCACCTGGGTTTATATACACTCAAAACCCCCGCCTGGGCCGGAGAGGTGGTGGTGTTGCAGCTATTTATAGTGATTCCATTCACTCAGTGCCAAAACTACAGTATAAATTTGATACATTTGAGGTTTTAGCGATGAATTTTTCAGTGCTGGATATAGGTGCCGGCCCTGCCTCTGATCACCCTTTAGCTTTGGTGACAGTCTACAGGCCCCCTGGCCTTTACTCTGCCTTTATTCAAGATTTTTCAGAATTCCTTTCAGACTTAGTTTTAAGCTATGATAGAATAGTTATATTGGGCGACTTTAACCTGCACTTTGAGAGGACAGATGATTCTCGAACATCCGCATTCACTAACATTTTGGAGTCAGTTGGCTTCGCTCAGAGTGTTGTTGGCCCAACTCATTTTCATGGTCATACTTTAGACCTGATCTTAAGCTTTGGCATTAACATTGGGCCGGTCAGGATTCATTCACATAATCCCAGTTTGTCTGACCATTTTCTTATCACCTTCTGCTTACAATTGACCCACCCTGCATTGTTAGAAACTAGGATGTACACTGGTCGTACTTTTACTGCAACAACTTCTACAAAATTCACTGAGGTTTTCCCATCTTATTTTGAGCATCCAGTCAGTGCCTCCTCTATTGACGATACCGCAGAAAAGTTTGCTGATGCTCTCCGTTGTACCCTTAATGTAGTCGCGCCACTGAAATATAAAAAGATTACTCAGAAGAAGAGGCCAGCCCCATGGTACACTGACCAGACAAGGACACTAAAGCAAAAATCTCGTCATCTAGAACGGAAATGGCGCTCCACTAAATTCCAGGTATTCCATAGTGCTTGGAAAGAGAGCCTTGTTGCATATAAGCATGCTCTTTCTTGTGCAAGGTCCTGTTACTTTTCAAATCTCATGCAGGAAAATAAAAATAATTCTCGTTTTCTGTTCAAAACCGTGGCTAAGTTAACTAACAATCATGCTGCAAGTAACCCTCAAATTCCAGTCTCTTGCAGCAGTGATGATTTTTTAAATTTCTTTAATGGCAAAATTATTGGAATTAGAGAGAAGATCACTGCTTCCTTACCAGTTTGCGATGGCGTTTCTCATGATATGGAGTCTTGCACATTACACACAAACCAGTTTGAGTCCCTTTCTCCTATATCCCTGAGTGAACTAGCCAAATTAGTTGTTACTTCCAAATCATCTACTTGTATCTTGGATCCCATTCCCACAAAGCTAATGAAAGAACTCCTGCCCATTCTTGGCGGCCCAATTCTTCACATAATTAATTCTTCTTTGATTTCAGGTATTGTTCCCACTTCATTTAAGATGGCAGAAATCAAGCCGCTGCTTAAAAAACCAGATTTGGATCCCACAGTCCTAGCCAATTATAGGCCAATCTCAAACCTCACATTTTTATCTAAGATCCTTGAAAAATGTGTTGCCCAACAGCTCTCTTCTTTCCTGCAAACTAATGAGGTTTTTGACAGTTTTCAGTCTGCCTATAGAAAGCATCACAGCACCGAAACAGCCCTCACTGTTGTAGTAAATGATCTGCTTCTCTCTATGGATAGAGGCCGCATTTCTGTTCTCGTCCTTCTCGATTTAAGTGCCGCCTTTGATACAGTAGACCACCATATTCTTCTTCGTAGGTTGGAAAAATTAGCTGGTATTTCTGGACTTGCCCTTTCTTGGTTTAAGTCTTATTTGTCTGATAGATCTCAGTTTGTCCGGGTAAATAACAAGTGTTCAGAGTATTCCAGGGTTAACTTTGGAATACCTCAAGGATCTGTTCTGGGCCCTTTGCTTTTTTCACTATACATGCTTCCGCTTGGAAATATCATAAGTACACTTGATGTTAAATACCATTGCTATGCAGACGACACGCAGCTCTATATATCCTTTAAACCGGGTGAAAATGATCCGGTTACTAGATTAGAGATGTGTCTGAAAGCTGTTAAAGCTTGGATGACGCAAAATTTTCTTTCACTAAACCCAGATAAGACTGAAATATTGGTACTGGGTCCCAAATGTCTTAGAGACTCATTCGTTAAGTTCTCTCTTAACTTAGATGACCTCTCTGTTTCTGCCAGAGCTGTCGTTAAAAACCTTGGTGTGACTCTTGATTCAGAACTCTCTTTCCAGGCTCACATCAACAATATCATCCGAGTGGCTTTTTTCCATCTTCGAAACATATCTAAACTTAGAAAAATGTTGTCTCTTAAAGATGCTGAAAAATTGGTTCACGCATTTGTCTCTTCTCGGCTGGACTATTGCAATGTCTTACTGTCTGGTTGCACTAGCTCAGCCCTGAAACGTCTTCAATTAGTGCAGAATGCTGCAGCTAGGGTTCTGACTAGGACTAAGAAATATGATCATATTAGCCCGGTGCTCAAAAATCTTCATTGGCTGCCTGTAAAATTTAGAATTGAGTACAAAATACTATTACTAACTTACAAAGCCTTAAATGACTTGGCCCCGGAATATCTTTGCAGTCTTCTCATTCCTTACTCCCCACCAAGATTACTTCGTTCACAAGGTGCTGACTACTTGAAAATTCCAAATATATCTAGAGTTACAATTGGAGGCAGAGCATTCTCTTATAAAGCACCAATTCTATGGAACAATCTCCCAAGACAAATTAGGGCTTCGGACACACTCTCTGTCTTCAAGAGTAGGCTGAAAACTTATCTTTTTAGTCAAGCCTATGATTAGTTCATGATTAGTTATGTGTTGGCTCTGGTGGGACTGACTACAACCTTGATTTATGACATGTTCACGATATTGGAAGCCAGTGTTATGTAAATCCATGTGGAACCGGTGGCACTGAGCCTGCATTGACGGTGCCAGTGGGGCTTGCTACAGCCTCAGTCACTGGGGAGGTCCATATGGTACTGGTGTAGTGTTAAGCAAGTCCACGTGGAACCGGTGGCACTGAGCATGCATTAACGGTGCCAGTGGGGCTTGCTACAGCCTTAGTCACTGGGGAGGTCCATATGGTACTGGTGTACTGTTAAGCAAATCCATGTGGAACCGGTGGCACTGAGCATGCATTAACGGTGCCAGTGGGGCTTGCTACAGCCTTAGTCACCGGGGAGGTCCATTTGGTACTAGTGTCTAGAAAATCTGAAGTGATCTTCCTGGAATAAGTGTAGGGCCTCTGTGCTGCTGGAAGTGGATGGAGCGGTGTTGACTGTTTCCTGACCAGTCAGCTCCTAAATTCTCATTTGGCACATGACACAGGACTGTATTTTTATTAATATGCAGTAGTTTTATCCAGTGCCTCACCCCACTTTTTTCTGTCTTTCTCCGAGGATCTTTCCCTCCACAACCCTGACTCCTGGACCATCCGAGCCCTGTCCCTCACCATGAGCGCTGGCTGCTGCTGTCCTGATCCAGTCCTGCACCATCCTTGGCATGCCACTTCCTCCAGCAACTGATAGCACTGTTTAGATGGACTTTTATGGAACTCTATTGTCATTATCTTCTTATTAACTAGCTAGCCCGCGGAGGATGGGCTTCCCCACTATAGCCGGGTTCCTCCTGAGATTTCTTCCCACTGGGGAGTTTTTTCTCACCACTGTTTTAGGATTTTTCTCCCTACCGGGAGTTTTTTGCCTCATTTGCTGTAGTGGGGAATAGGCTGGGCACTGCCCTTTCAGTAACTCATCTCTGACTGTAAAGCGTCTTTGTGACAGTTTATCTGTGAAAAGCGCTATACAAATAAATTGAATTTGAATTTGAATTTAAGGATTTATCTATTTATTCACTGCAGGAAAAAAGCTACCCGAATTTAATAGATAATTGGATTCAATTTTAATAGAAGCACGATAACACCCAGCTCTCATGAAATTAAATAACATTTAAAAAGAACCAGTCTGGCCGTGTAAAGTAGGCAAAAAGTGATGATGCATGATGCTGCGATCTAAAGAAATTCAAAAACCAATGAGAAACAAAGTTTTTAACATCTACTAGTCTGGAAAGGGTTACAAAGCAATTTTGAGGCTCTGGGACTCCAGCAAGCCACGGTGAAAGCCATTACCAACAGATTGACTAAACAGTGGTGCACCTTCCTAGGAGTAGTGGGCCAACCAAAATTCCTCCAAGAGCGCATCAACAACTCATAAAGGAGGTCACAAAAGAACCCAAACTACCATCAAAAGAACTGCAGGCCTCGCTTGCCTTAGTTACACTCAGTGTTCACAGTTCCACAATAAGAAGAGGATGGCGAAAAATGGCACCCTTGGAAGAGCAGTAAAGCAAAAAAAAAAAAACCCAGCGGACCAATAAGTACAAAAATGCTTGTCTCATTTTTGCCAGGAAACATCGTGACAACCGCCAGGACTTTCAAGATAATATTCTGTGGACTGAAGAGTCACAGAAGAGAAAAGGTCCCATTAAATCAGGCAGAAAGCAAACTCAACATTCCACAACAAGCACATCATACCGGCAGTCAAACACAGTGGTTTATCGTGTGATGTTTTAGGCTGCTTTTCCTCTTCAGGACCTGCCCATCATTGATGGAACCGTGAATACGCCTTTCCAACCAAAAATCCTGAAGGAGAAGTCCAACCTAAAGCTCAAAAGCAGTTGGGCTTTGCTGCCAGACAATGAGCCGAAGCACACAATTCCACTTACGGATGGCGTTAAAGCAACTAAATGAAGGTACTGCTGTGGCCAATTGAATTTCCTAACTTAAACCTGGTTGAGATAATGTGGCACGAGCTTACACAGCTTTTCGTCCTTCAAAACATCTCCAATGTGGCTGTATTAAAACAATCCTGCAAAAAAGAATGGACCAAAATTCCTTCAAAGTAATGTAATAGACTCACTGCCAGTTATTGCAAATATCTGATTGCTGTTGTAGCCACCAAGGGTTATTTGGTTTAGGAGGCAATTCGTTTTTTTGTCACATGGTTGATATAGGCTCTGAATAACTATTTACCTTCAATGATCATTTAAAAGCTGTCTTTTGTGTCTTTTAATGTTGTCTTTGTTTCATATTAAAATTAGTAGGGTTATCTGAAACATTATAATATGACAAATAAACAAAAAATGAAGAAATGGAGGAGGGGAAAAATAGTTTTTTCATAGCGCTGTAAAAAATGTCCAATGTGAAATGATTCCTGTGCTTATTTTCACTTGTTGTCAGGCACCCACTGTTTAATTAAACCACAGTTGTCTCTAGGTCAAATTTCCTTGGCTGTTAATATGGATATTTTCAAATGAAAAAATTTATATCAGTATGGAAGCCATCCCTCACTAGTATGGATGTTTCAAGGTGGAATGTAATCAGTCAATAAGAGGAGAATTCTGATGAATTAATTTTCTTTACTTGAACTTTTCAGGTCCCTGGTCTATAAAGTTTCACTAAAATTATCTGAACTCTAATGATATACAGTAATTAGGGTAAAAAAATTACTCATCTCGAAGGTAGACAGAGAAAACCCCAAACCCCAAAACAGCACTGCAAACCCACAAACCGCAGATGGGAAGGTACATGCCATGCCAATGCAGTACATTTACAATCCAGTTTATAAAGACCTTTAGCATGTAAAATAACATTTCACGGATGCCAAATGACCAATGATTAGTCATGGTGGTTGCATGGTACAGACATTAGTTTTGTGTTTGTTAAAATATTCTGGACATGCTACAGGTCTCAGTTAATCAGGCTCTGAATGTGATAGCATACAGGATTCAATTTATGACTCGTAAATACAATAAATATATAAAACTAGACGCCAAGAAGGTGTACACTTAGCCTACCCTTGACCTAGATGGAAGCGGGAAGTGGCCTCGTGCGTAGCCTCATTTTCGTGACGTGACACCCAAATGCTTCGGGGTAATTTACAGTTCTTGACGTAGACAATGGATGGAAACAACGTTAGACCAAGATTCAAGCTACCTTACAGGCAGCCTGAGTAACAAAACAAAGAAAGTTATTTCTACAGCAAGCATACACCAATTCGTCAAGCGCTGAGACATACTTTAAATCCAAATAAGAATTTTGTAATGATTCAAGAAATAGTGTTATGTACAGTTTATATGCTCAGATATTACACCAGTGCAGATACTCAGCAAATATTTTCTCTTTTATCAGGCACAAAACTACAGCAGCATTCAGCAACATCACACCTGTCTGTATCAGGGATCTCAATGGTGCATCTCCAGTTGGGCGCAATCCACCACAGTCACTTATTAGACGGCAATTTTTCAATTATTCGAGTTCATAAAGACTGTCTACTGTACATCCTAAATCCTAAAATTCCCCAAGAACTAGGTCACTATGTAAAATGCTAATTAATTAAAAATTTAGTGATCTGTAAATTTAGTTGAAAACAGCACAAAAAATAAAAGTTCCACCTTCCCAACAGCATTTTTTTATGCAAATACTTGCAAATTCCAAATCTGATGCCTCAAACACATTCCAAAGCAATTGGGATGGGTAGAATAGAAAAGATGGAAAAGTTGTGTAATCTTCGCAGAAAGAAGAAAAAAAAAGCACCTGTTAGGCAAATTTCACAGGTAAACGGGCGAATAGATAATTATTATTGGGTATAAACTCAGCAGTCACAAAAGGCACAGACTTTAACCCACAACATGGTTTGAGGTCCGTCACTTTGCCAGAAGCAGCTTGAGCAAATGAAGAGTTTTATCGCAGAACGCGACATATCCACTCAGGGTCAGATGGTCCGAGATGAAACCAGAAGTGGGATTGCAGCGCCGAAACGAGAGGCAGAGACAATGTTGAACAGAAGATCAGGAACCAGCTAAACAGAATGCAGTACAGGAACAAAGATAAAGTCATAGCCCATGTAACAGCTCAAGGTCATAGCCAAAAGTAAACAGACACAGGGACAAAAAAAACGTGTAAACTGAACACAAAGTCAGTTGAAACGCAGGAATCAAAACGAGGCTCAAAAGTAGAAGAAGTAGAACTGAGACAAACTCGCAAAGGTTTAGCCCAGATTTAAGGCTTAAATAAACAGGAACTAATCAACAGAACAGAAGGCAGGTGAGAGTGTGTGGCAGAGCCTACAGGGGCGTGACCACAAACATGGACACTAGATGCCATGAGGAAATGGAATGGGGAGGGCGAGACTGGAGTGCAGGCAGAGATGAACAAGGACACGTGGAGACATGGTCACATGAGGAACAGGAAAAACAGAAATGATAAAAAATACGAAACTTCCAATTATATCAAGAAATCTCTAACATAAACTAACCAACACTGACAGGAACAACATATGTACCTTTCAGATGTTGTCTTTTTCGGGAGACACATCTGCCTTTCCCTGCAGTATACTGCCAAACCACACTTAGCGAGCGTTACAACAGGGTGGCTTTGTAGTCCAAGAGCGCGTGTGCTGCCTGCGGCCCGGGACTGTCTCCCGTGGATAACGCGTGGCGGATAATGAAGCGACAAATTCGATAGTGAAAAACCTGGACTGTTGACCAACTGAAGTCATATATCTGGCAAGAATGGGAACAAATTTAGCTTTTGCTTCTCAAAAAATGAGTCACTCAGTGCACTCAATAAACAACTCTCGTGTGTTATAAAAAGGAGAGACGTGGCTGCCGGGTGGCTCACACGGTTAAGGCACTGCGCTGCAGTGCAGAAGTGATCACCACGTCGCGGGTTCGATCCTCGGCGTACCCACCGGCAGGGGTCGGCAGCTTTTTCAGAGTAGCGCACAATTGGCTATCGCGCTACAGGGTTACAAATTGGGAAGGGACTGCCGGATTTGGGCTTTAGATAACAGCTTTGTTTGTTGCTCCAGCGCCTCCTGTTGGCCAGACGGGCGCTCGTCAGGAAGAATCCGGCTTGGTTCATGTCCGGGTATCCTCCGCCCTCGCTCTGAACTTGCGAAGATTCAACCAGCGAGTGTACAAGAATCAGTGGCTGACAGGCACGTGCTTCGGAGGAGAGCCGTGAACTGTCTTCACTATCCTGAGTTGGCAGCAAGGGGTCGCATACGAGCAAGCTTTGTACATAGTTCCCCAATTGGGCATTCCAAATTCGGGTGGGATTGGAGATGCCAAATTTAAAAAAAAAAAAAAAAAAAGGAGAGACGACGTTGTGGAGAACATTAACCCATCCAAACTGCGTTGGAACGTGTAGCAGTTATCTATCCATCCATGCTGAAGAGCTGGAGCCTATCCCAGCTGAGTATGGCTGAAAGGCAGGGAGTTTGAGAGTGAAGTGGTGAGTGCTCCCTGCGGTGGGTTGGCGAGCCGTCCAGGACGCATTCCTGTTTGTCGCAAATAGTCAGTTGGGACAGGCTCCAGCTCCACCACAACCCTAGAGATCCATTTAGATAATGGATGGATGGATGTTTTCCTAAAATTGAAGTCTGTATGTAGTATCACTGCCATTCATTTACCACTCACAATCTGTAAATGTTTTTTTTTTTTTTCATAAAAAGGCACTTACATCGCTTAGATGCAAATGAAATAATATGTGTTGATTAATTTCCTGTCCATAAATTCATTCAAGAGGATGAACAATGTCAAATCAGTGAGCTAGGCCAGCTGAGATAGCAAAAGCGTTTTGCTGATAGATAGCTTTGGACAAAAAGAGTCAGGAGTTTCCATACAGAGAAGTCTGAAGACACAGTTGCATCGTCATTTCAAACTTTAAATTTCACCAGGAAGCTTAAAAGCCACCTGCTGAGGAGAGGAATTTGTGAATGATGTTTTCTACAAGGGAGCGCAGTCAGGCTCCACTGTGAGTGTGAATTCGAGTCCAAAACAGCTGAATGTAGCTTTCTGAAGCAAGGCTTTGGATGGGAATGCAACCGTAAAACTGTTTTCCCCATCTTTGTTTTATTTCTTACATTTATTCCTTTGTGACACAGATGTTATACAGATTCACTGGTCTGTAAGTCATTTCAATGAGTTTTTCATTTTCACCAAGCAGACCATATTCAAATCAAAGTTCTATAAAGAGCAGTGATTTGAGTGAATTCTGTAACAGAAAAAAAAAAACAAGAGAAGAAAAAGTTAAATCCATAATTATACAATATGGGCGCCTTTGGGCCACAGTTCAATGATAAGAATAGGAACATATGATAGCACTTTACAGTAAGAGTATATTAATTAATATTAGCCAATGCAGTCAGAAGCATTAACGATCAGTTAATTAACAGTAAACTAATGGGTCTACTAATCATTTACTAATGGTGTTCATGTTAACGAAGGTATTGATTTACACAATATTGAATAGTTTGATAGGCGGATGTGTTACTTTAGGGATACTTATAGGATGTTTTCAACTTCATAATACGGATGTCAAAGAGCATTAATAAATGGTATGTTAAGGTTATTTAATGCTTATTTAGCTCTCCGATGCATTATTTGGTAATTAATTGTTAATTACTGCTTGTTACTACTTTACCTGATGAACCCTTATTGTAAAGTGTTACCGAACATACATTACTAGCCTTGGAATGACTTAAAAACATAATTTTTTTCCTGTTCAGTTAGCATATTCTCTTGCCCAGCATATAAAGGATACCAAAGAAATATGTGCTTAACTCAAGTGACGACTGACGACTGATAACCATTCTTCATACTATCGACTTATTTTCAACCTTGGTAACTACTTTCCATAATTTTAAAGGAAAAAAAAATGTTAAAATACCCATAATAGAATAAAGAAAACACTCTCTGATAGCCTAATCTTCATCGGCAGGCGGCACATTTCCATTTCTTTTTTTATTTCAAAGCTCCGGTGAGTATGTCATAGGTGTGACTGTGTTTGATAAATGATGGGCTTTATTTGGACTGAGAAACCCGCGGGCTTTACCCTCCCCCCACTGCTCTACCTTTAAAGGCCTGGCACAGCCAAGGGTGATGTTTCTCCGCTTTCTCAAGATGGTGCCTGTGCTCTGTGACAAGGCTGAACACTGACACTCTCACCCTGACCCTGACACAAAGCCTCCATTATACCATGGGAGGGAGAGACATGGCTGTCACCTACATTTCCTACTCCTGTTGCCCCCAAGTCCCTGGTTTTACGAGGAGATGAGGCTTAGGGCGACTGGCTCTGATGCCGTTGTGGGGGTGGGTGGGGGGAGAAACCGTTAGTCACAGCTCTCCATGCTTCAGACATTCCCCTAAATGACACTCCATCGCATTTCAGATTCATTCACTCTGAGAAAAGCACGAGCCACGCGGTAAAAATTCCCCCTGGAAACAAATTTGTTTCTCTGTTTGTAAAAAACAGAAATTATGTCACACTAATCACACAAATATCTGTTAGGTCCTGTAGCCAAATCCTTTTCAATATAAGTGAGCTTAACAGCCGTGTTAAGAAATCTGCGACATAGACTGTGCCTCTGTACAAGATGCCCACGACGTTCATTCAGCGTAAAACTGAGGGTAACATTTGAAGCCACAGGCCTCATTATTTTCAAGCTGAGCTTTGATCAACCCTAAAATCTAATTAACACTTTTAAGAAAATGGAAGTACGCAAACTTGAGAGCTGAACCCAAATTTCCGCAAAAATGTAAGCCAGTCATCCCAAGAAAGTACCCTTAAATCTGGAGAGAAAAAAATATATATACTTGCCAGCCCTAGTCTTTGTTTCCTTTGATGCCTATTAGAGAATTAAACAGGCATGTTTTTTTTATGAGGATATGTAGCACACAAGTAAGGGTGGGGTGTATT
This sequence comes from Gymnothorax reevesii, assembly GCA_029721435.1. Taxonomy (NCBI): domain Eukaryota; kingdom Metazoa; phylum Chordata; class Actinopteri; order Anguilliformes; family Muraenidae; genus Gymnothorax; species Gymnothorax reevesii. The sequence continues at coordinate 60,283,400 of CM056587.1, read as the reverse complement.
GCAGGGGTCTGTGAGCTATTTAAGCTGAAGCTTTTTAAATATGTATGATGTGCTTGGAGACAATGACAGTGCCTCAAACGGACTCAAAATCTATGGGGAATCTCAAACTGATGTGTCCAGGAGTGAAGCCCTTTTGAAGGACAAGTGAACATGACAGTTGTAGGAATTATCACTGATCATTGGCAAGAAATTTTGTCTATTGCACGTGTGCACGTAGACACTTTGCTATTAAGTTGTAAATCCACGAGTCTGTGAGTCCATAAGTAAGGCATCTTCGCCTGCAGTGAACTACCAATCCGCAGTAGACCCATGTACTCATTGAGTACCTTTTTTGGCTCATGTAGAACCGTACTCTTTGCTCTCTTGTAGACACAAAATGCACCGCTGACTTGAGTTGGAATGGTCATTATTATAACGCAAAGACACAATTTGAATATGCAGGTAAATCCTGATTAGTGTTACGGAGTAAAGTTGGAACCTCTTCTCTTCAACTTCACATCGTTTTTCAGCTGTGTGCAAAATGGAAAAAATCCTGGCTTTTATAATGTAAAATTAAGCACGTCCGATGATGTTTTCATGAAAGCAAAATGTGCATTTGGGAATTTGCTGGAGATGACGAAGTTCGACAAAATAGCCCTTTGGATATATCCACAGTTAACTATTTCAAATTTTATCATAATTAAATTTAAACACAATTAAACAGATGACACGAATGAACTTTACACAAACAAACAGATTTAAATTTAATTAATTTCTTTCCCATTTGTATTTCGTTTAGCAAGCACCCATCCATACTGGAGAAAGGTGGTCGCATATCCCATGTGATGATGACTGTATCTCATGTGGCTGAGATACATAACAAACCACTGTTTTATTTTCAATGTTTCCTTGGTTCAGGATGAAGCTAATCATCAGCTGCAATTCAATTGTATCGTGAGCAAGTATGTCCCCAAAAGAGGTCCTACCCACTGTTAAGTGTTGTTCCAATAGCCTGAATGAGTACAATGCATCAGCCTGACAATGGAATGGACAATGGACAATGTACGTCGCTCTGGATAAGAGCGTCTGCTAAGTACCTGTAATGTAATGTAATGTAATGGAAGTAATGAGTGATATAATTCTGTGATGAGTGATGAGTAGATACACTTCTATGAATCCCCACAGGGTAATTTATCCTCTGCATTTGATCCATCCTAGTTACTTGAGCAGTAAGTAACAGTAAATGGCAGTGGGCAACTACAGTCCAGTGCCTGGGAACAGTGGGCACTGGACTGTGCCTAGCAAGGAGTGTTCCCATAGAGCAGGGACACTCACTCTTTTCCCGAATGAGCTGGTGTGGGTGTAGGCTTTCATCCAAAACCAACCAGTCACACACCTGACTACTCATCAGCCCTTAAAGCTTTTGCCATCGACCCTTGATTAGTACGTTGTAGAATCGGGTGTGAAACTGCATGGTTAGAATGAAAGCCTGCACCCACCTCGGCTCATTCTGGAAAAGGGCGAGTACCCCTGCAGGGCCCTTCTTTGTGTGGGTAGGGGAAAATGGATTGCCAAACCCATGCAAACACAAGGAGAACATGCTTCTATGCAGAGAAATCCTGGCCAGTAGGGGCTCAAACGTGGAACTCCCTTACTACAGGGCTAACCAGGGCACCAAACCACTGTGTCACCTTTTTGTTTTTTCTCTTAAATAACATAGATATACTTTAAATGGTCGCAAAAATTTGGGCAGCCGAGCTGCTGGAAGCAATAAAGACACAGCAGCCATTTTACTTCCTGACCCTGGCATTTAACAGCTCTGGAGCTCAGCCCCATTTAGAGCCCAGACTGATAGTGATGTGTCTAAGCATAACTGCATTTTTTTTTTTTTTCTGGCTGCATGTTATGTCTTGTAGAGCCCAGCTGTCAGTGGTATTAATCCTCTGTTATAGGTGTATGCAAAGCAGATTGAGGAGGATGCCAGCGATGCAGAATGATGTCCTCTCCCAGCAGGCACTGCCATGCGACAGCGATGCGAGGAGATGTGTTTAGCAGCTCAAATGATGAATGCCAGCACATTGAATTCATTTAGCATGGTCTCAAAGGTGCTGAAGGCGCTTTACAGTGACATGTCGGGAATCTCACCACACCACTACCAATGAGTAGCACCCACCTTGGAGATGAAGGGCAGCCATTTTGCGCCGGAATGATCACCACACATCAGCTGAGGTGGAGACGAAGAGGACAGTTTTTCCAGCCCATTAAATCGAGATGATTAGGCGGCAGGTTGAAAGAGCCAAGTTGGGAATTTAGCCAGGAACTGTCAGCTCTTATCAAAGATTGTCATGGCATCTTTTAGTAACCACAGTGAGTCAGGACCTCGGCTTAACATCTTATCCGAAGCCTGGCGTCCCCGACAGAACATTGTCCCCGTCACTGCTTAGTTTTGACAGGTGGCTTTCCATTGAAAAACACTGACCAATCTCACACCAGCTAAGTTTCAGGACTTTGGCCAGACCAGCAGCTATGCATCATCATTGAAACCATCACAAAGTCATCAGAGCTTGGCAATCAGACCGTAAACTGCATTCTGAAGTGTCGCGGTGAGCTATGGTGTTGTCACCATGGCCTGAAACCAAAATATGTAGTTGTTGCGTACACTGAGAAATTTTGCCAGGCATAAGCTGGGGGGGGGGTATATTTTAATTTTATCTCATTCCATTTCAGAGGGTATTAAAATTATACTACACACAACCTTCTTATGTAAAACAGTCCAGTCACACAAAACAATACAATTTTATTGCAGCAGTCAAGCAGAACTCAAGGACTCAAATGCAGATAGGTGTTCCAATGAGTGCTAGGTTTATTTAAGGAATGGTCAGTCTGACAGGAAGGAATTATTTCAGGAATTGACAGTCCGAGTCAATCTCTAGAGATCAGGATTGCAGAACACAAAAGAGTGAGCAGGGGTATAATTAAAAAAAAACAAAAAAACAAAGCAGTCAAAAAAAAAAGAAAACAAGTAGATGAGTAGAGTGCAGCACAATATTACAATCCCAGGATGAAGAAATCCAAAAGGCCAGGCAATTGGCTGCAACTGTAAGCAGTCTTGTACAGAATGCAATCCAACAATCAAACACAGACTCTGAAAAATCTCAGAATAGAAGGCTTGTAAGACACAGAGCAAAGCAAATGGGACAAACCTGCAACAAGAAACTGACGAAAGGGAGAATATGTAGACCAAAGACTAATGAGAAACGAGACACAGCGGGGAAGTGAACCTAAGGTGAGAACAAAGGGGTGGGGTTACAAACAAGACAATAATACAATTAACTGAACAGAGGCGGGGAGACATGACAAATGAAAAAATAAACACAAACACTTAAAAACACAGGGAGAAGGATATATGTGGAAAATACTATTGGACAGTTAAAACCAGAGGCAGAAAAAAAAAAAAAACACAGACTAATCCACAATACTGATGGTAGAATCCACATTTGGTGGGCTCAGCTTCTACAGTGCATTGTGGGAAAATTTAAATGATTTTTGTGTATAACTGCAAAAAGAAGACACAGGGCACCAACTACAAGATGGGCAACAAGTAGTCAAACACTTTATTTGCCTTCTTATATTTGTTTGCTCATGCTACATCTAAAGAGGCAAGTTGGAGACGCGTTAACTCCATGGAGCTGGCTTCAGCAAAAAAATGAAAATGTGACTTCCTGATGTCCTGACGCTAAAACATGTGCCATGTGTTTCTGCACCAATGAACTCAGCCAAGTCCACCTCTCATCACTCTGACCCTCAACTTGAAAAACTGAGATAATTAGTAAATCCTGGCACTGCTCTAAATGCACCAGAAGCTTTTACCATATCCAAGTGCATTTTCCCCCTCTGACCACATGCTGCTGAGGTGGTAATAATACAAAAAACTTTTATTCTGTTCCCATCATCCGTGTTGATTTAGAACGATCTCTTTCATCCCTTATAGGGTCACAATGTCATGTATGATAGCATCCTGCAAGCACCTGACTGATATTTGTAATGGCAACAATCACGTCAGTGAGGTCCATTCCACAGGAGCACAGACGTAGGAACCACGCAGCTTAGGGCAGACTGACAAAATGAGGTCTGTGTGACCTTCAACCGAGGAGCATGAATCATACCACTGTTACACCGCCTGCGATAAAGGTTAATTGAAATCATTCCCCTGTGACATAGGACATCCACCGTGCAATTCATCCCAGATGGGCATAAACATATTTGTGCTTTCTTTAATGAGGCACTGACCCATACAGACAAGGGCCGTGAAAAATGTGCCGCAACTGGTTTCAGAGATGTTGCACCTCCTGTGCCAGTGCTGTGGAATGAAACTTGAATTTTCTGGCATCCATCACGGTTCAAAATGGCACCCCAGTACTCTGGTCTTGTCGGCTGGCGTTGAAAAACTACCTTTTCATAAATTAAATGCCCCCGCTGCCCGGGAGAAAAACAATCAATCGAGCTGTGTTTACTGTTGCTACTGTAATCACCACCAATGACCTAAGAGAAATTATTCATTGAACCAAAGTTTTAACGGGCTTTGAAAGCCTATATCAACTTGTTCCATGTTAGTAATTACCAAGTCTGTTTTTAATCCGAGTAAATAGTGATTAGACAATAGTAGAGGATAGACCGACATTTCCCCTTAAGTAGAGAACAAGTACGCGTTTTCCTCATCGCCAATAAAGGTGCATACAGAATAGTCAAAGTTACAGTCAGTTAATGTTGGTAATAGCTGAGCTTGCCAAATTATGCTTGTAAAGAAATTAACTAATGCAAAGTCAGCTCCAAGCTTCGTCTTAATTTCACCTTAATTAAAATAGCAGCTTGATACTTGCAATAGGCTTTCAAGAGGATGGTGGAAAAAAAATAAAAAAATCTTACTCCCACATTCATTGGAACCTCAGTGCAGTTTGTTCTTAATTACAGCTGCTCTAATGTCTCCTATTAAGTTCTGCAATGGTTGATCAGTGTTTACCCTTCAGATTACACCCACGTGTTTTACCATACATATTTTGCACGCACCCAAAATAATTTTGACTGAACTTCCCAGCAATGAGTGTCCACAGCTCCAAAACTGTTAAGACAACACTATGCCAGCTCTGAAGGGTTATGCTGGCCACATAATGGAGCAGGGGGTATATGGGTGCACTCAAGCAGTTAATTTGAGCTGCTTGTATTATAATAATAATAGTAACAATAATGCGTTTTATTCATATAGCACCTTTCAGGACACTCAAGGACACTGTACAAGATTAAAAGAAAAGAATAAGATCACAATCAAAATAAAACAGTTAAACAGAATATGCCCGTCTAAAAAGATGTGTCTTTAAGTGTTATTTGAAGATTTGGACTGAGTCAGTGTTTCTGAGATTGGGATGGAGGGAATTCCAGAGGCGGAGGGCATGGCGGCTGACGGCTCGGGAACCAAAGGGTTGACAGACAGGCAGAGGGAGCCGTGAGAAAAATCGAAGATCTGACATACTTCTTAGAGGTCCTGGGGCATGATCTACTCCCAGGTTACAGTAGGATGTCTTCCAATGTCGCTATGCCTGCATCCACAGAGCATTAATAGTCACACCTTTCACAATGGGGGTATTCTGGAGTTATGCCTAAGACAGGGCAATTGTTGAGTCCATTGCTATGTGAGGACTATGGCACAGTTAGTATGTGCAAATCAGTTTACGCTGGAAACCACAGCACCGTTCATCTCGCTCAGGCCTTGCCGCTGAAGCTAAGCAGGTCTAGGAACGGTTTAATATTAGAAGTGAGAAGTGGGGTTAGTGAGCCAGAAGGGGGCAGTGTGTCCTATATGGTGAAGTAAAACACAGAACAAACCCCAGTGCAGGAGTGGACACACTGTTCCGCTCAGGACACCTTAAACCGAGGTCCTGACTCGCAGGGGCCATAAAAGTTCCCATGACATTCACTGCAAAAAGGAAAACGTTTTATCTGGTGACCAGGAAAAAAAAAATCCAAACCTGGCTTTTTCTTTGTATCCTCCCTTTGTCCTCTGATGTGTATCGGCTATAATCACTGAAGATAGACTTTTTAACCCCTGAATACACCCAACTATACCACAGTGTGGCTCAGCAGGTATTGAGAGATGTAACATTTCATTTTTGCTGAATTTCACTATCACTCCTATGCAGAGAACAAGAAACAGTCATTTTCTTGTCTATTTTTTGATTTCCATCAAAATTTGGGTCAATCTGACGTCACTCAAGTTCTAGTCCCCCCCACGGGAACAGTTCGCTCTCTTTCCGTCTCAAGCTATATAAACTTTTGCTTATAGTGCATGATGGCTCAAAAAAAATAGTTTGTATATTGTGTGTATGAGTGTGACTTTGGGTTTCCATGTAAGGGCTTCTATTAGTGTGTGTGTCTGTCTGTGTGTATGGTGTAACTGAGGCATGTAAGGCCAACCACACTGGGGAGGTTCACGACTGTTCCAATTTGTCTCAGTTTGTAGAAGATGGCTTTTTACCATGGTTTGATGGAGTCCAAGAGCCTTAAAAAATGGCTTTGTAAAACTTTCCAGACTGATAGAAATGAAGAACTTAGTTTCTCATCTGTTCTTGAATTTCTTTAGATTGCAGCATCAAGTGCTGCTTTTGGCCAACTTCAGGTTCTCTTTGCTGACAGTAATCGTGCCTGGGTGTGCGTCATGTCAATTTAACTCAATTATCAACTGGGAAAGCACTCAGAGAGCGCAGACCTCCGCCAGGGGGCAGCAAAACCCAAGAGCACGGCGATTGGAACTCCGGCCCATTGGAAAGACTTAAAATCTTGAACTTTGGCGTATATCTCAATAGTACTTTGGCCTAGATATGCCATAATCAGCTGTTCCTTGACTTAATACCCACCTTCTGTGAAAATTTCATCAAAATTGGTTCATTACTTTTTGAGTTATTTTGGAAACCAACAGACAAACAAAAAAACAAACAAACACACAAACAAACAAACAAACCCAGGAAAAAACATAACCTCCTTGGCGGTGGTAATTGAATATGTGTAATTGCTTGATTTAGAAACTTAAGAGGGGCACTTACTTTTTTTTTTTTTGTTTTTACATCGGGCTAGGTAGGTTTGGATTGTGATCTTCTTTCAATAATGGAATATTCATTCTAAAACTGCATTATGTGTTTACTCGGATGATGAACTGACACACTTTAATGTGAGAAATATGCAAAAATAGGTGAAATTGGTAAGGGCGCAAATACTTTTTCCAAGCACTGTGAATATGCAGTGGTAGCAAATGCTTATCCATAAAATGCCATAAAAAGCCATCTTATCGCAGATAGGGTAATATATGACAGCAATTCATCCTACTGTACATATTACAATGACAGAATAATGTTCTTCTTGGAAATCTGATTTGCAAAACGGTTTTGTTCTCGGCACTACCGTTATGTTTATCAGTTTAAAAACTGCTTTGCATGCTAAAAGAATTCAATAAATCTGAAATGTTCAGCATCAAAAATATGATAACTCTCATCTGTGAGCTTTTCCTTGAATACTGAGTACTTGTTGGTAACGTGTGCATTGAAGCATCTACACAGAATTTATATCTGGATTGTGTCCGCAAATCATTCAAATTTATTCATTGATTTATTTTTTTTTACGTACGTAGTCAGGATGAAAGTAATGGATTTTGATAAAGATCTGTGTTTATGAGTAAGTAAAGTCATATCCATACGACCGAGGAACCTGCATGTATGTTCCGTGTAATTTTGCGTCGGAGGACGCGGAAATGATCTCTGACAGAGAAAAATTCACCGGTGGCTATAATGACCTGACACCAGACGTTGTTTTCCTAACATAGATTCATAAACTAACCTCTCTGCTCTATGTTTGCTGTTCATCAGATTTCATCGCTTCAGCATGTTTATTTTTTTAAGTGAAGCGCACGACAGCCACACCACTCACAAATCAATACTGAGTCGATACATTACCATGTCGAAACATACGCTAACCCTGTTTGTTTGTGAGAGTCAAGGAAGTCCATAAGGATGAAACCTGTCATCTGAAGGCACTCTGCTGTGAGAGGAAGCAGTGACAGACACAGACAACGTGAGGGGCGGGAGAGTTACTTGGACAGACCACTTCAGCATGAGCAGCACCATGTATTTCTCTAACAAACCTAGAAATATCTGGCTGACCCTTTAACCCTTGTTAGTGCAGTCCTTTTTTGGGCAAATTTTCCCCTAACTAAGATGCTCACTGCTCCTGCGTGAGCCGCTTTCACAACACGCATATTCATAGACGCGCTCGAAAGGCAACACTCAGTACATTGCTTTCAAATAGTCAAAATTGCTGAGAATATTACCCAATTTGAGTAATGACTCTAGGAAAATAAGTTTTTGTCCTATAAAAAAAAGATTCTATTTTTCTTCTGCCCCTGCAGTGCTGTGACCAAGCCTCATCAGCCTGGAAGAATAATACAGCCACAGCCAGACGCCTAAACAACAGCAGGTTCCAATACTATGATTCTGGAACCAAAAATGAATATTTTATGGATTTTTCCCTTTGTTATGTTTGTGCTTTTCTGAAACTACTTAGGAGAGTCCAAATTTCTCTGTGTTCCAAGCCACGGTCGCATCTGCTTTCACAATTGTATTACAAATTCCTTTATTCAGGTCTTTTTTCCCCATTAGTAGCTATATTTACACTCCAAAATACACTTCTGATTCCTTGCACTGGTGCGTAATCATCTATGCGTAATAAAGTCACCTCCAAAACTCCTTTGCTTCATTGACAAAATCCCTCCAGTCAGAAACCATTAAAACAATCCCTCCTCGTAAAAATTAATCCCTTGGCTACCATACGCACCTGTTCTCTGAAGGATTCAGTCAACTGGCTGTGCAAACAAGAATTTGATTTTCCTGTTGTATTGGAATGAGGGCTGATAGGCTAAAACATTCACAGTTCGGTCAGATCAGCTCATAATAGCCAGTGGGCGCACTTACTTTGTTCCTAAAGGGCTATGGTACAATCTACTGCACTGCATCATGAGTAAAAGAAAAGCAAATTATAGAGAAATTCACTAAGACGCGCAGCTACTATTTCTATGCCAAAGTCGATTTAGTGACGTTTGTCTACGCGTGCTTGTTTTGTGGATATAAAACTATAGCAGGGTTTTTTTTTTTTTAGTCTCTAGACAGCTACCAAGGTAAGAACATTGATTTGAACATATTTTGACAAATCTGAACAAAGCCATAAAATTTAACCTATGGGACTGAATAATCAGGCTGAGGATTGTAATGACGCAATTTTAAATACTATTTTTGCTAAAGTATTTGCATCATGAAATGGCTTATGCAGTAAGAATGCAGAGTTCTATTTGACGGCATTAGAATGCGCTTGTGCCTAGCAGCCCAGCCTCGGGCCAAAGCTTATCTTTATGAATGTTGATCGCATAGTGTAATGGCCTTGAACGAATTACACCGTCAGCATTTAGATTGGTTCACTGTTTGCCTCGCTTTCACGTCCCGATTATATCTGCCATTGGGTACAACATCCCGGGAAAATGAAGGGCCGATTTATGGCATGTAGCACTAGCAAGTGCGTCAACAATTGTGCAACTAAAAGATGGAGAGGATAGTACTTTTTTTTCCCAGGTATTCATTGGTAGCAATCCCCAGAAGCAGAAATGGCAGTCAGTTGAGGAACTGAGGTGACAGTGGAAACTCTACCCGGCATGAGAAAAACATATCTGTTGACGGAGAAGGAAAATAATTTGAAGAAGGAGAGGGATAAAAATGCAGGTAAAAGGAGAGTAAACCCCAGTCGGGCATTCACTCTGGAATGGAGAGAGCACCGAGACTTGAGAGGGTTCCAAACCGACGTTCAGTTGGCAGTCTTTTGACTGGATTAGCAAGAGACACATCCGCACTAGTTACTGTCTTAATACTACCAGGTTATTAATACTACCAGATGTTTTACTGTACCGTTATCATAGCACTAAAACTGGGGTTTCTAGTCAAATTTGAATTCCAGGGCTGGCAATAAGCGGTATCGTATCACAAAATGCGATCAGATTTTTTGAAATGCGCCAATCTGCGACAGGCTTTTTAAAATCCCCATTGCATATTTTTCAATATAGTCTTTGGATAATGTGAATAAAAGCTTTCATCCGGTTTTGTACAAAAACGGGCTCCAACAGTCTCTTCACATTGTCCTGATCGGCCTCCGCCACCACACTATGGATAAGACTCTGAAACCATGGAAGCGAGTGGAAAGTCCCAATTATTTTCCTACCTCCGCGCCAGTCCCGCCCACAGAGCTAAAGAAAACACTGCAGTGAACAACGTCATTGGCAGAACCAACCGCGAAACGTGAGACGCGTCTGCAATCTGGGGTAAGGAATCGGTGGGGGAATTGCGCAATCAAACATTGTTTGTGTGTATATGCGACTAGATAACATGAAATGAAAAACACTGGACTGGTGTCACACACCAGCCCACAAGCACAACCATTATTTTATAAATTTTTATTTTGTTTATAGGTGTTTGTTGTCAGGGAATTCTTAATAGTTAGTTAAAAAAAAAAATATTAAATTAACTGTAAATCTATAATATATTTGAGGTCAATGTCTGTCTGTTTGTGAGTGTGTGTTTGTCTGTGTGTATGTATGTACATGTTTTTCTCCTACATATCTCAACCGATTATCACCAAATTCGGTGTGAATGTCCACTTGGACACCAGGAAGGACTTGACGTTGCTCGATTTTTGAAAAACGGTCATGCACGCAAAAAAAATGGCAATTTCACTCCGGGAAGCTTGTAAACTTATATAACCTGATGAGCATAGCAATATCAGGTTGCACCGCTAGGAGCCGCAGTGTCCTTATGAACGTGCGTTTAGGCAACCTAAACAGGCTACTGTTTGCGATGGGGCCAAGGGAGAGATATGAGAGCCTGCACGAAAGCCAGGCTTTTGAGAGAGCACCGCGTTCGTCCACGAATGCAGCATTCTCATTAGTTGAACTTGACAGCTCCCAAATTCATATTTGACAGTTGAACACTCGCGGGGCTGGCATTACACCTGAAAGGGGTCAAGGGAGTGATAACACAGCCTGCACGAAAGCCAGGCTTTTGAGAGGGCACTGCGTTCGTCCACGAATGCAGCATTCTGATTACTCGAACTTCACAGCTCCCATATTCAAATTTGACAGTTGAACACTCGCAGGGCTGGCGTTACACCTGAAAATTTGGCAGCCATTATTCACAAAAATTAGTCCTGGCTGATTCTAGATGGTTTCCCTTGTTTAACACGTTTTCAAATTCAAGAGTAATCAAGTGGCAATTGAAGACACGGCTTCTCTCCCTCATGTGATCTAAAAGCGACAAAATAATGGGCTACAAAGCGGGTAGCAGCTAGTATGTATATATAAAAGAGATGTATATTTATGAATAAGGAATGCTGTTTTCATATTTTGAACACAAGTACATTTGTATTTGTACCTTGAATTCCTGTAGTGCTCTTTATTCTAGATTATGAAAATTTTTGTTTGATAATTAAATGTTCATCTTGATTCATAATAATTACCAGTATTAATTTATTTCACAGTAAAATATGATGTATGATAAAAATCAGCCCTGAATATTCACTCATGCACAGCCTGAGCCAGGTGAGTGGCTTAGGTAGAACCAAGTAAAACCTACTAAATCCTATTCAATTACTACATGTTGCTACATGTTAGCTGTAAGTGAGACCCAGTTGGTAAGTCCAAGTAGTTTTAATACTGCAATGCTACTGTAACTCAACTGCCTTGGTCTTCATTAAGCTATGTTGATTAGTGTTAGTACTGCTCGCTAAGTGTTCTAAGTTAAAATGCATATACAGACATTTTTTGATAAGTTTTATTTTTGCTTCACAGTTCTGAGAAATGCTACAGACTTATGGAGACTGCATAGCGTTTTTGCTACACAGTTATTCTTGCTTAATGCCAGCCCTGAATTCTTAGCGGCTGTCTCCTTCTTTGGACAGTAGTCAGGCTGCTAGGGGTTGCTAGGCTCTATGGAAAACAAAAACCAATCTAAAATAAAAACAAAAAACATACTTGATTACTCTATAGATATCACACATAAAGTTAATTATGGAGCCAAGTCTTTCCAACTTTTAACTGATGCTACAGGAAAACATGGAGATTTTTAAAATCCCATCAAAAAAAAATAAATAAATAAAAATAAATAAATAAAAAAATGGACAAGACAGCAGAGATGCCTCAAACTAACTTATCTGAAGCTATTATTGTTTTGAAAAAAGTGAGCGCAAAAAAAGTCATGACAGTTCACTTTGCAGACAAACATATCCTTATAGCTGGTGCTAGAGGATTATTCCTGACCACTCAGTTTAGGGTCAGAAACCAGTAGTTGAGTCCACACCAAAAAAGATACCTGTAAACTCATGAAGTTCATAAAAGTTTTGTCAGAAGTTATGTAAGACTATAAGCTCACTGTACATTAATAATACAGTTGATGTTTTCCTCCAAGTACTGCATGTCTGCATTTATAAAATTTATCATTTCGATGTATCTAAATGTGGCACAGCGCCTATTATGGCCTTTTAAATACATCAAAGCATATGGTTAGTGTGGTGTGCCGTCCAATAAGGACCACAGAAAGGCTGATGGGAAAAAAAAACATACAAGAACAAAGGAGTGTGGCAGCAACAACGACAACAACAAAAAAAATGCCTTCCTAAGATTAGTAAGTACTAAAATGCATCACTGAACCTCATACATACTCATGACTTTTCAGGGCAGAGGGCTTAAGTGTGGACAATGCAAATAAACTTTTGCTCATTCGAAGTTTTCAAAAGACTAAAACCCCCCCAGGACAGACTATTGCGGACGCATCCGTCTCATTCTTCTACATTGTAATTTCAAGTTACATTCACAGATCTTTTTCTTTTGCTTTCTTCCCCTTAATTTGTCGAACAGCATTATATTTTAATCAGCTTTGTATCTTTGAAGGATTCTGCCCTCAGGCCTTTATGCAAATGAACATTTTCACCACATAGAGTTAGTTTCAGATGCATAGTAGCCAAGGCTGATCCGTCGCCTCTTCAGTTAACGCTGTTTCAACCAATTAGCCTTAGATTACCTTGTGAGAAAAAAAAAAAGAACAGTGATATATTATTTGCAGTGGTATGAAACCTGTTTCACTTAGCACATCAAATATAGATCACAGAACACTGTGGTTTTATAGCCTAAAGCTAATCTCACATGGTCACATGGTCCTAATGCCCACTCCAGCTCTGAGAGACTTCAAAGCCTGTCCATGGCCTTACTCGCTCTCTCCATAGCCTTGTGCAACCTGTGCTTTTTCAGACTTTAATGAGATCTTCAGACTGCCTGCACATAATGTCAGCAACATGCCGGCACAGTGATGGTTCCATCACTTCATCCGTCTCTTCTTCTATCTATCTATCTATCTATCTATCTATCTATCTATGCCAAAAAGTACAATGCCTTTTTGTTTCTTGATTGTGTTTGTCATGATACATTTTTTGTGCATGGCCATTTTACTGGCTTCAAAACATTAACTTTAAGCACAATCATAACGTCTGCATACAGATTTTTCCGGTTCAAGCAGGGATTTGTTTTCTCCCACGCACCAATCATCATCAAAAAAATAAATAAATAAATAAAATCTATATATATATGCATATATTTCATAAACTCAGTAAAGCAGCCTTATATAATAAGCCCCGTGACTGAATACAGCCAGTTTGCTCGAGAGTTGCACCCCCTGAACTTCCTGCTTTCATACACATCACAGAAAACTATCGCTAAAAAATGTGATGGAAGTTTTCAACCACACATACTTTCAAGCTATAGAAGTCTTTTGCTGGCATCCAGAATAAAGCAAAGAAAGCTGAATTATTTGTATGTTTTCCCCATGTTCATACACTTTCAAAGACATGCATGTCAGGCATGTAAGGATGGGGGACTTAAATTGCTGTTTGGTAACAGTGAGTGAATGGAAAGGTGTATGAAAGGTGTGTTTGCCCTGCTATTCATAGGCAAGCTGTGTTGGGTGCATCCAAACCTTTTGACCATAGTCAGCTGGGATAGGCTCCGGCTCCCCAGTGACGAGGCAGCAGTGCAGATATTACATGGATGGATGGTTGTATCAGTAGTGAACAGCAACTTAGGTGAAGGTGATATATGATTATTTCATGACGTGTTTTCAGATCTGTCAAATGTGTCCTTCACAACTGCTGTAATATGCATTCACTACTTCACATATTAAGTTAAAGTAGGCATTTTAAACATTGACATGTAGCAGACATAACAATGTATATTAACTTGTGTTTGGTCATAGTTGGCCTGTATGTAGTATGATATTAATTATTATTAATGTATTTATATTGCTATTTTTACATTCCCAATGAATGTTACATTTTATGAATATACAGTGCTGTGAATAAGTATTTGCCCCCTTCCTGATTTCTTTTTTTTTTTTTTTTTTGCATATTTGTCACCCTTAAATGTTTCAGATCATTTAAGAAATTGTAATATTAGACAAAAATCACCCGAGTTAACACAAAATGCAGTTTTTAAACGATAATTTCATTTATTGAAAGAAAAAGGTATCCAAATCTACCAGGCCCTATGTGAAAAAGTAATTGCCCCCTAAACCTAATAACAGGTTATGCCACCCTCGGTGAAAACAACTGCAATCAAGTCATTCACATCGCTAAGGAGGAATTTTGGCCCACTCTTCTTTGCAGAATTGTTTAATTCAGCCATATTAGAGGGTTTTTGAGCATAAATGGCCCGTTTAAAGTCATGCCACAGCATCTCAATCGGATTTAAGTCCGGACTTTGACAAAGCCACTCCAAAACCTTAATCTGGTATTTTTTAAGCCATTCAGAGGTGGACTTGCTGTTGTATTTCAGATCATTGTCCTGCTGCATAATCCAAGTATGCTTGAGCTTGAGTTCACAAACTGATGGTCGAATATTCTCCTTCAGAATCTTCTGGTAGAGAGCAGAATTTATGGTTATATCAATTACAGCAAGTCATCCAGGTCCTGAAGCTGCTTTGCAGCCGCAGACCATGACACTACCACCACCCTGTTTGACTGTTGGTATGATGTTCTTTTTATGAAATGCTGACTTAGTTTTTCATCAGATGTAACGGAACTCACACCTTCCAAAAAGTTCAACTTTTGTCTCGTCAGTCCACAGAATATTTTCCGGAAAGTCTTGGGGATCATCAGGATTTTTTTTGGCAAATGTGAGATGAGCCTTTGTGTTTATTTCGGTCAGCAGTGGTTGTCGTCTTAGAACTCTTCCGTGGATGCCATTTTTGCACAGTCTCTTACTTATTGTTGAATCATGAACACTGATTTTAACTGAGGCAAGTGAGGCCTGCAGTTCTTAAAATGTTGTTCTAGGTTCTTTTGTGACCTCCTGGATAAGTTGTCGATGCGATTTTGGAATAATTTTGGTAGATCGGCCGCTTCTGGGAAGGTTCACCACTGTTCCAAGTTTTCTCCATTTGTGTATAATGACTCTCACCATGGTTTGCTAGAGTCCCAAAGCCTTAGAAATGGCTTTGTAACCCTTTCCATACCAGTAGATGTTAATGACTTTGTTTCTCATCTGTTCTTGAATTTCTTAAGACTGCGACATGATGTGTTGCTTTTTGAGATCCTATAGCCTACGTCACTTTGTCGGGCAGGTTCTATTTAAGTGATTTCTTGATTCAACAGGTCTGGCAGTAATCAGGCCTGGGAATGGCTGGTAAAATTGAACCAAAAAATGTGGTTAGTCACAGTTAATTCATGATTTAACAAGGGGGGACAATTACTTTTTCACATAGGGCCTGGTAGGTTTGGATTGCTTTTTTCCCTTAATGAATGGAATCATCATTTAAAAACAGCATTTTGTAATTACTTGGGATATCTTTGTCTTATATTAAAATTTGTTTGATGATACGCAAAAAAAAAGAAATCAGGAAGGGGGCAAATACTTATTCACAGCACTGTAGATTATTGTTTAATGATACAGAATATTATTTAAGATGGCATAACATTTTCTGGAACAGAGAGGAACTATTACACTTTACTATTGATTTTTTTCTCTTTAGCTATATACAATAGAGTATAAATATTGTTCTCATTAGGCGATATGGATCTCATAAGTGTCAGTATGGATTAATAGCGCTATTCTCCCATATGTCCATCACTTGCACAATGTCTGAAGTATGTAAGAAGAGCTGAAATTACAGATTAAATGTCTCTGCAGTTGACTCAATGCTGGACATCATACAGAATCTACACATTTTTTTTTAATAGCAAGAACTGAATTTAACGTCAGACAACTCATTTAAGTTCAGACCGATGACTATTTAACTGGTTTGCATTCAGTGAACAGGTTAAGTGCATATAAGTCTCATTATGCAAGTTCAGATTAATTGATATTCAAGTTTAAAATATTCCCCAAATGCCCATCCCTGCCTCCTACATTTCAAAATTATCTGGGGGATTTCTGGCTTTGCCGCCATAACACACACATATTGTTTTACCATAGTAACATTAGAAAGATGTGTGTGCACAATAAAAATCCAACCCATTGTTACTTCAACTCCATTACAGTTTATTTCATTCCAATATGGCTGGGTTGTTCTCATGTAAACTCTACTTGAGTTGAATTAACACTCAGATTTTTACTGTAATGAGACAAGGAATTTCAAACTCAAAAATCACAATCAAAAATTAAATGATAAAAAAAATTGCTGTTTAGTTTTTCCACAGTATTTTCATATCAAGCAGAAATGTAATTTAAAAATAACAATTAGATTTCCTCATTAACTAATGAATTTCAGTGCATAATATAATAGTTTGTGTAACTGTATTATTATTATTATTATTATTATTATTATTATTATTATTATTTGCGCCCTGTGCTGGAGTAGCGAGCTGTTCAGGGCGGGTCACTGCCTTTCATTCAGAGTCAGCTGGGACGGGCATCAGCTACCCCCGCCACCCTAGTGAGGAACAATCAGGTATAGAGAATGGATGAATGATGATGATGATGATTATATTATGATTATTATCAATATTACTACCATTAAGACAAAATTCTAATCAATATTAATACATCGCAGCAACCTTTGACTGGCCTTTTCAATGTCTTCATATCTCTTAAACAAAAAAAAAAACTTGAAATAAAGATTTTTGGCTTATGATATTAACATTCATTTACATGGAGGGTGAGTTTATAAATTATTTCTGCAAAATTATTCAAGTAAATCAAGTCTAATGATTTAAATCAGGGCCATCTAAATTGCAAACCCAGTCTGAGCATGAATATATTCAAAAGCATGCATACATTACTGCACGGAGAGGAGGCTGATGAGCTGAAAGTAAGCGAGGCGAGGGACTTCCCTTTTAACTAATGATTGGTCTTGACCTGTTTTGACTTGCTAACTTAAATTAACCTAACACCAAAACATTCAACACTGTCCGGTGCGGGCAGTTCACCTCATTAAAGTAAGAAGAGAAATATGCGTCATTTAGGTTCATAATTGAGTTTCGATCAGCATCGTTCAATTGCAGATACTTGAGCCTGATTCTCTTTTATTTGAGGTCATTTGAACAATTATAATGCACAGGTTAGAAAGCCTTCATTGCATGATGAGCTAAAAGCAAACTCCGAAGATAATTTATTTTTTTTTTTTGTAAGTGAATCAAACATTTTTTTTTTTAATTCAATTTACCAATTAAGCTGTGTTTAACTGCCAATGGGCGATTCAAATCATCAGAAAAGTGTACTCATTACTTTAAACATATTTTTTGTGCCTCCTTGAATTTCTCCCACAAAAAGATTTATACTATTGTCAATTTTTTTTGGTGCTTGAACAAAATAGATTTTTAAGAATAGCTAAGCTATACACCTTGTTTGCTTAACCTATTTGACCTCAGGTGTCTGAGCGCAAAATATGCCCTTCAGTGAAGCAGCAAATCTATTATTTATCTGCTGTCTTGTAAAATGGCTGATTGCATGAAAAAAAACGCGCACCTTGGATGCTGCCTGCCATATAAATCTAACTGTCAGATTAAGTAAGTATTGGCTCCACTTTTAACTTGTGATCAGAATGACAATTAGCTTTTAGTTGCTAATAGTTGATACCTTCATCAACAGGTTTGAGACTGTTTCATTCAATTTGATTTGAACTCATTTGGTTAACACAATTTAATTTGCTTTTCATGATAGTCAAGCTAGCCAAACTGCACCACCGATTCAAAAAAGTCATAAGTACATGCATTTTATGTGCGTGTGTGTAGTTTATAGCAATGCAGCTATAGACAGCACAAATTTTATAGTAAATGGGCAGTAACATCCAAAATATCAGTGTGCAGTCGTTTTCAGTGTAGCCCCTTCCTGTGCCAAAACCTCTTAATTCTTTGAGTGCAGAGCCAAGTCACAGTTGCTGTTGCTTGCTGCTACTTGGCAGTTGCTGTCCTGTAAACCCATAATGTAGCTTGGCTCAATCATGCAGTTTTAATTTAGAAATTATACCACCACCTTGTGAACCAAGCAAAATAACCAAAAAGGATTAGATAAATGCTAAGATTTTAAGCGCTTTCCACAGGTGCTGAGTATTATCTATCACAAAGTTGACTTTTGGAATTAATAATTACCCTCCCAACTTCTAAAATGACTCTGGCGCCTCTGCCCATATCCTTATACTAACCACTCCAGCCTGAATGCTGACACAAGGCAGGATGGATCCATGGATTCATGGTTTTTGTACCAAATTCTGACCCTCTAATGTACGTATGATATCACAGGTAAAGATGGATCAGACCAGGAAACATTTTTGTAATCTTCTCCCGTCTGAATTTTGGTGAGCTGTTGTCTAGTCTGGCCTCAGCTCCTGTTTCAAACTGACGAGAGAGGAACCCAGTGTGGTCCTTAGATGCTGTAGGTCACCCGATTCCAGGTTTCACATGCTGCTGGTTCATAGATACTCTTCCTAAAATTTATGCTGTGTCACATGGCTTTTTCAGTCATTTTCCACAGCAACTGCTGCTCACTTGCTTTTTGTTTTTTTATTCCTGCGCCATTCTGAAAAGTTTGTAAACACTACTGGCCGTTGTTCATGAGATCAGCAGTTTCTGAGACACTCAAACTGCAACCTCTGACACCAACGATCAGCCCATGCTCAAAGTCAATTCGCGCATATTTTTCAGGCCCTCTGAGTGGTTCACTGTAAAGGCTTTTGTCTGGAAACTCTGCAGCCTGATGTTCGAATTCCAGCCACGTCATCGCTAGCTATGGCTGGAGGTCTGCGTTAACAAGGTATCAATTGGCCCAGCCTCGCCGAGGACGATAAGGGAAAGGCCAATTAAAAATCACCCTTAACTTCATTCCTTAGTCTCTCTACTCCTGGTCAGCCAGGGGCTTGTGGCTATACGAGCTAAATTAATGCTGACTCTGTAATCTTCCAAAGGCATAGGCATTGCATGATTGCACCAGCAGTTTAAAGAAGCAAGGGCTTTTGAATCGAAAGGAGTAAAAAGACATTTTTTTCTCCAATTTGATGGTTAGGCTGAACAACAACTGAACCTTGTCACCATATCTGCATTCTTGCATGCATTTGATTGCTGCAACATGATTGGCTCATTAGATATTTAAATTAACCAGCAGGTGCGCATGTGTACCTAAGAAAGCCACCGTGCAGTGATGAGTTTGTTTGCCCCGGAAAAGACCTGTCTCGATAGGTGGTCGGACCAATTGGAAAACGTCTAGTGAGGTCATAACTGAGGTCACAGGACTTCTAGTCCAAAATATCAGATCTAATTTAGATTAACATGGTTCAAAAATGGTGTTTACACAAAAACCAAGCACGGAAATGACAAACAGAAACAACCCCTTTTATTATTGAGTGTATAAATACCACAATATTGGAAAAGGACTTGAAACCGGTTGTTCATATTTATGTGAGCCAGTAGGTTTTTCAAAGCAATTCAAAGGGGAGGTAAATTTCAAACACCTGCTCTTCGTCACAGAGGCGTGGAATCTTGGTGAGTCAAGTGCAAAATGCATTGTGCATATTGGCAAATGCATATCAAACCCCATACTCAAGGTCATGAAAGTATACTTTTAAGATAAAATATGCCTTTTAAACTGCGTAAGGTAATTAGTCCTCTGCATTTTACCCTTGCTAGTATCTTAGGAGCAGTGGGCAGCCACAGTGCAGTGACTGCAAATCAAATCGGCTGCAGTTCAAGCCAACACCTTGGTAAGGGGCACTGGCAGGACTGTTTCTGTAGATCATGCGCCTTTTGTTGCCCAACAGCAACTGAAGAGCAGAGTGATAAACCATGTCACTCAAGAAACCTTTCTCCTCCCGTCTTAATTTAGCATCCATTGTGAGAGACACTGCGCACAGCACTGAACCCGATCAGATAATCCCTGCCAATGGTGAACAAGAGCCGTGTTCCATTCGCTTTTCGTATTTCCATACCACTCACACTTAAGCGCTCGAAATTGTGATAAGGGTATTGAGGAATATGCTCTGATGGAAGCACAAGAGGCTTCCCAGGCTAAAGTCTTTGCCTTTGAAGTAGGCCAGGAAGCCATTTGGAGAAATCATATCCGGGCGAAACGATAAGAGGCTGTCTGCACATCCCAGAATTCATTCATAAGCGCCAGAATAAGAGCTTGGTAAGTGATGAGACATACTGCGGTTTTATTGGCTATAAGATCATCCAATAAAACTGCCATTCCAGGTCCTGTACTCCCTCCCTTGATGTTTAATTGATGCTATAGAAATGGGCCCGGCTCTGAACACAGGAGCCCTAGAGTCTTTACTGTCCTATACGGCAGTAATCCAAATAATGACTTGGCACTGCAGTGAAAGACTGGCGCAGGCTCTGCAGGGGCGGGTTTTTTACGGGGTGTGAGGTAGAGCTGTCAGCATAGTTTGAGGCTTATCACTGGTCCTTGAGAGCCGGTAAGAGAGTGGTGTGAAAGCACTTCCTGCTATGAGGAGTGTGGCTGCCGCACTTCCTCTAATGAGAAGATATGCAATGAAAGGAAGGAAGGTCTTCTTTAGCACAGCTGCCTTTCTTCTTCCGCTCAGAACTTCAAGGCAGGTTCCGCTACTCTTCATCAAGCCTCGGATGCGGGACAGAAAGTTGATATGTTGCTCGGCCTGACACTTCGTAGGAGGTAGACGGATTTACACAGTTGCCTAAATCCGTGCACTACATCGCCACCTAAAAATGGAGGCAAAACTGACTTTCGCATAATCTATGCGTGGGGACGCTTATTCGTTTCTTGACACAAGAGGCAACACGAAGTTTTCACCAATTTGACATCAAACATAGGCATGGACTGGTATGAGATTCTGATCGTATGATAACCTTTAGCAAAAATATCACAGTTTCCAGTATTGCAATTAATCAAAAATGTATTATTTTAAAATGTCCAGGTAAAAAACAACTTTTTAATCCATTGAACACAAGCTATTTTATTTTTAAACAACATATAGAATATTCCGTATATTAGTAAAGTCAAAATAAATTAAATAATAATAAAAAAATAATAAAATTCTCCAAAATAAAATTAAAATAATTCAACCTAAATCTGTAATGACTGCTAACTCTGCAGCAAAAATGTGTGCGCACAGTAAGACACGATCTAATTGATTGTATGTAAAAACACATATACCACCAGACTTACTACTACTAAAAATAATATCAAATAATGCTACAATATTGATTCTATTAATTCAACTAGTGTGTCTACTTTACGCACACACACACATGCTCTTTCTCCATACAACACAAATAGTCGAAAGGCCTGCAGGCTGTTTTTTAAAAAAATGTAGTGATTTTGAACAGATATACACAATGGTGGAATTCTTAAACAAAGCTATACACCCGATACCAGCTAACTTTAATTTTAGCACTACAGTAAAAGTACTTATTTCGCAGAAAATGAGCAGCTACTTCTCTGCTCTTCTCCGATCTGTGAAGTAACGTTAGAGAGGAAACTAGCTGATGTTAGCCATGTAAGTTAGCCATGTTATCTGCCTCGGTAGCAAGACTGGTATTTATTTCACCGATGCTAGACAAACCAACTCTCGTAGCTGGTTGCAAAATGTTCAATTCAAGACAGAGTTAATGTTACCCTGAATTTGGCAAGACTGATGGGTTGTGCACCTGTAGATGTGAAATCATATTTGAAGTATTACCTCCTCTGGCAGCCACTCTTCGCAAGCATGTTTTGTATGTCAGATATCCTTCCTCCTCCAAGCCCCCGAAAAAATTCCCATTCCGCCAGAGATTTTAAGTCTCAGACATCCAGCGTAGGTCTCACACATTTTTTAGGCTTATTCACCGTAGTCCGCAATTATTCAATTAACATTTATTAATAAGATTCTCACGCAGAATCAAAATCCTTGTGTATTGAAGTTTCAGTTTCACTTGCGTAAGGGTGGACCTCATCACAAGTAACACGGAAAGTGATTATTCTCCGGACTTCTCGAGCTCTTCTTTACTTGGGGATTGGAAACAATGCATGTGTTTCATGATCGTTTAAATTGTGTAAATGAAAAAAGACCATTTGAAATGTCTTTATGCAATTCCATTGCTTTAAATCCACCAGTAAAGACAAGCCTGAGAATCCTCGAGTCATAATCGATTTCTGTGTCATTATTGGGGAAATCCACCATAATGCATGTGTAACTGATTAAGGTAATGCATAGTGACTTAAATCCCAGGAGTGAATTTCTTCAGTGCGCGTTGATGACTGATGCTGACTACGGCGCAGGAACGTGAATGCCACTAAGAGGCGAGAGACTCACGCGTGAGACCTGGCAACTCCTAAGCCTATTTTGTCCTTTTCAACGGGGGAAAAAGTTTGGTGGGTTCACCTCCTTTAGCCATCATGCACAGACTAACAAACTGCTTGCACCAACAACCGGAGGGGGAGAAGTCTTGTTACTGCGCTGCACACTGCCTGAGGGATTCCTGACCTGCACTTTCTGTCTTTGATGACTCATAACAAACTGCTCATACCGCTGGAACGGTATGATGGAAAATTTTTGTGGTTTTGAAACCCTAACTTTTTCAAACCACAGTATACCTTGAAACCGGTAACCGGCCCATGCCTACTTCGAACCCAGCGCTGCTGGCACCGGACGCAGCCATGTTTATCCAGAAAAGAAAAAAATACGGACAATGGCTTCCGCAGTCACACGTCCGAGGTTTGATGAGTGACTCTTCTTCCTCATATTCTTCTTCTTCTTTAATAGCACTCAATCACCATGTCTTCAAAGAAATAACTGCTCCCACAGTTCATAACACCAGACCAGAGAAACATGATACATTACAAATGATCTCTCCTCCCAGACTGGGTGTGAAGACAGCGTCATCCTCCAAGCCGCTAAAAATGGCTTGCTTTATATCAATAATCATTCAGCTGGCATTGCGCGGACCAAAACATGGGAAGCACAATGAGCAGTGAATTAAAGATATAAGTAATTCTGTACTGCTCTGCATAATACCTGGAGGCGCCTGCCGGCAGCTAACAAACGACCAACTCTCAGGCTACAAATAGACAGCAATGAGGACTTCAGAGTCCATGAAAGGGACTGTGCATATACAAGCCCAAGTTAGCATTCTCCCTTCAGCAATACTTTGTCTTGTATTGCAGTTGTATTGCCCGTGTTAAATTACAGGTCAGGAAACTTGGCAACTCTTTCAAGGCAAAGTAAATATGGAGAGAGATGACTCAGAAGAGACATAAATATGCGTTATAATCACAAACTTTGACCTTGAGAGTTTAAAGTTCCATCTGTATAAATGTGAATTCTGTACAAAAATCCAATGGCACAACTCTCCCCACATATGCACACCCTCTACATGAAGCGGCAGTTTGCCAATATTTAACTATAGTTATGTATAATGTGTACGCCCTAAATAAAAAAGTTGCCCAGAAACCATTCATATTTTCCAACAGCAGCTGAAGATATTCACATATTCATCTCCCCCATGGCTTCTTTATTTCTTTACAGTAAAGACAACAAGTACCGTGATGCACTGTGTGAGGTCTCACCTACTGGCACGTCCTAAACCCTACTGTTTCTGTGACATGCAAGATGCACAAAGCTGTCATAACATTATATGAAACATCATTCACTTTACTGTGAAGTGAACTGGAAGAGAAAATGATACCAACAGTTCGGTCTGTGCCTTTGTGCACAGGCCACAAAAAGGCCAAAACTAGAGGCAGAATTTCTCACTTTTTACCAGCAAATACAGTATACAGTGAGGCCGACAGAATGGCAACGGGAAAGCCATATAAAGTAAACATGCTAGTAAATAAGTCTAAAAATCTTAGAGCAGGGGTGTCAAACTGACCCGTAAACGGGCCAAGAGGCTGCAGGTTTTCATTCCGACAATGCAGAAGCGCACCTGATACAACTAATCAGTTGTGCAGGTCTAGATCAGTTGACTAAATCAGTGCTTTCAGGAGAGCTTTTGCTTGGTAGGATTGAAGACCTGCAGTGTCTTGCCCCGTTTACGGGTCAGTTTGACACCCCTGTCTTAGAGTTTGCAGTGACCATTTTTGTCTTGAGGACTATGAGAGAGGAATTACTGGGATTTCCTCTAAAACTAATTCTGAATGATGTGGCCGCACTGTTGCATGTCCCAAGCAATTAAAATTAATCACAGCTCACTTTCAGCCTCAAACCATCCCTGGGGGAAAAAACTGCTTCACCTTCAAAGTCACAGATGAGTAAGCTAGCCAGGTAGCTGCTTTCTTACATCAACGCAATGATCACAGAAATAGTGTACTACCCAACTCATGACTGGAAAAATTTTCCATTTGCTAGCTAGCTCCAGCCAACTCAGGTTGCAGTCATAATCTAACGTTACTTGACAGCAATTAAGTTGATAATGCCAAATTTCAAACATAGTAAGGTTATATTGCCAAATTGGCTAGAAAAAAAATCCGCTTGCAAGCTTACTCCAGTCTGCTGCAGCCACAGGCAAAAAAGAACCTCTGCAAGCTGGTCGAAAGGTGAGGGCACATCGTTTGACCAGATTCCTGTAAAATGTGTCCGTGTCCATGACATCCGCTGTGCTTACATTTTGGGGTGCCATTTATGCAGTTGGAAACATATCCAGTTCGCAATACAAGCAAAGAAATTGTTTTTGTTTTTGAGGGGCATGTCCCCTAGGCTACCTGGAGGCAAGACAAGAAATCCAAGCTGAAATAGCCAGCAGTTTTTCCTTACCTCCAACTATGTCACAGTAGAGTCAAATAACAAAAAAAAGGGGGAAGTACAATGGATTTTACAGCTGATTTGCAGAAACAGAAAAAATTGGCGAGAACTGCTAGGATTTTTTCATACTATACCCCTCACTCTAATACTCACTGATAAGGTTGAAAACTGTCATTAATATTGACCTATTTTTTTTTCTTTGACTGTATGTTGAGTTTTTGTCTAAAATAAACGAAAAAATAAATAAAATAAATAAATGTGTTTGTCCCAGATGGCTGCGGGTTCCCATAAAACAACTTCACAACTGCTAACATGCTCAGCTATCACAGTATAACCTCGACTCTCTACTAAAATCTGCCAATTTGTTCTCCCCCTTGTTAATTTGTCCAACTTATCTCCTTCATTAGCCATAATATTTGTAATAGAACTGAAGCATACTTTGTGATTACCGCTTTTACGCACACGATTGACCAAACTACAGAGAAGTGTCACACTTTTTCACACTTGTCATCTTGTAATCTATCAGTTTACATTTTGATTCCTCTGTCCCCTCCCCAAACATAAATGAACCGTTACTCCCGTAGGTAGAGGGGCACAAATGTAGCGGATGGCAATCGCTGTCAAGGTCCGTGTTACCTGAGAGAGATTCAAGAATAAGACAGAAAAGTGACAATGTGTTCTGCTCTCCCCGTTTGAAAATTACAACAAGCCTCATTAAATAAGCTATTTTCCGTACATGCGGCAGAAGTATGAGTGCACAGGCTTGAAACTAGAGGGAGTTTACTTGATTATTCATGCTGTAATCTGGAAATCACCCAAAGCAAGGGTCAGGCGAGTTTCAAGGGAGATAATTATTTTCGTGACTTTACATAAACCGTCTTCTGTTGTCCTTCATAATCAAATTCTGATAAGTATAAATAAAAAACACAAAGCAGACATTTTCTGCTTTCCAGAGAGTCGTGTTCTGCGCTTTTTTCATAAAGCAATGCCCCAGAAAATCATTATCAGCCACAGACGAGGAAAAAATTATCATCAAACGATGGTGAAAATATAAAAATACTAATGAGAATTGTCACAATTTTACAAGACATGAGGTGAAGGAGCTATAACAGTACACTGAGCAGATAATGAGAAACACACCAAGAACAGTGATCCGAGTCACTGTTCATTAAAATGAAAGGCATGAGCGACTAGGCCACATTTTATTGAAAAATAATGATGTTATTAAAATGTACAGCATTCAGTTGATCCAGATCCCTGCAGATTTTGGCACTTATGTGCTGATGTGCTCCTGTCCAGTTACAAACAAACAAACAAACAAACATACAAATAAATACATAAATAAGTAAAAATGAATAGCCCTTCACAAATAATTTAGCACAGTTGTGACAGTGACAGTTCTGTTGCACACCCGGGCGTTATGAGTGTTACGACGGAAACATGATTGACGGAAACATGATGTTAAAACTAAAATCAGCAAAAACAGTATTTCAGAAAATAAGGTCCCCTGACATGAAGACCTATTGATCAAGTTACATTGATTGAACAGCCATCAAGCCAATCACAGCCATTTGGCTAATCCACCAGGCCAGGGAAGTGTAAATAGCTGAGGTACAGTTACGGTGTGTGTGTTCATTCTAGGGGTTTCTGTCAATCACTGGCTGTGATAACAAAGAATAGCACATCAGAGGTAGAAAATGGCAATTTCACCTCATTTCAATGGCAATAATAGGTCAAGTTATGTGATGTGTCAGCTAACAATAGTCAATTAACATGAAATGACACTTGCCTTGATCATACCAAATACAAACCAGGTGGCCAACAAACCGAGGGAAAGCTAACGGTAGCTGACATTAGTTAGTTAAATAGCATTTTTACGGCTTGATAGAAAATTCAAGTCTGAGTGTCCCCTCATTCTGGGACATCTCTGGCCCTCTCGGATTACAACTTCTCTTGTCACAGGAAACTGCAATCAGTAGGCTGGCAGTCTGTAGCAGACCTATGTTGGCTAGCTTTATTGATGACAGTTTGCTAGACCTGATAGAGACATTGTCTAGATTGAGAAGGTGATATGACTCTGCAGGGTTCTAGCCAGCTACATAGTTTGCGGGGCTCCGCTGCACTGAGAAAACTCAAAAACAGGGGCCAGGTGTTTGCTTTCTGGGATCAGTAACTTTTTATGATGGTTACCATTAATATAAACTAACTTTTTTGGCCAAAACCCGCCCCCTTTCCCAAACAACCACAGGGCATGGAAGCTGCCTTATAGCTATGTGAAAATCCGCAAGGCCCGCATCAGTTCTTGGGTGCATCTCAAAGCATAGGCTGCATCCTTTGAAAGCTGCATTTTTAGGGGCCATCACTTACTTCCATCCACTAGAATGACATTTAGGCTAAGGGACAAGGTTAAATTTAGGGTTACGCTTTGTGTTAAGGGTTAGAATTTTTGGTCTGACCGTCGAGCCGCCCTACGTGTTAACGCGATAACTTCAGTAATATTTCAATTAGAAATTTTGCATATAAGTTAGTATCATACAGAGAAAGAACTGATTTGATTTTGGTCAATTTACAATATATAGATTGGCCACCAGGGGGCAAAAATGAAAAAATCACTGTTTTTATCATATCTCTGGAAATATTTGTTCGATTCACCTCAAATTAAGTGCAAATGAAAGGTCATGACCTGAGGATGTGTTCCACAATGACATTATACCTGTTTGGTTCAAAATTTTGACACAAGTTGGAGCTTTGTCACATAAAATTCACCATTTTTGCCATATCTTTAGAACCATTTGTCTAATTGTCATGAAACTATGTGCAACTACAAGGTCATGACCCCATAACGAGTCACATGATGACATCATACCTGTATGTTTAATATTTTGCCGCCAGGTGGCGCTTTGTGATGGAAAATGACCATTTTGGCCATATCTTCAGAATCATTTGTCTGATTGACCTAGAGTAAGTTCAAATTAAAGTCTATTCAAGTTCTATTCAAGGATTGGGGAATTGGAGTATTGGGGGCATTCGGGGATATAGCCCCAGCCGTCGCCTCCGACGGCATAAGCCTAGTTTTAAAGTGTTTTTAAAGAACTTTTCAGTGGTGCCAGTCGCACTGGTATTGGTGGAGTAAAATTTTTTTGTTCATATAATCTACATGTTGTTTATGCTTGACGCGCGCCAAGAATGGACATTCAGCTTCTGCTGCATTCATGGGTCAGCGATTCTTGCCGAATAATCCCACTCTGACGCCGAAAAAGTTAAAGTAATTTGAATATGTATATTGAAATATGTCTTGATTCAAAGCAAATTATGGAGGCTCTTACTGAAAACACAGATTGACTTTCTGTATCAGGAAAAACTCATTTGACAAAGGGAGATTCTGGTGCATTTATACTTCACCAAAACACACCAAATCACTTCCATTTTATCAAAATGTCCTGGGGGGCATTACCCTGGACACACCACACCCCACCCTGCCACCCACCCCCGGTAGTGTTTCGCCCCACTGGGGCTTGCGAGTCACGACTGCTAGAACACTTGAGTAGCACCACTCTGAGGAAAAATCCAGCCAATAACACTGCTCTGTTAATGCAAAAAAAAGGATTTTCAGAACTTAATTTTTTTTTTCTATTGTGAAAGAAGACAGAATATATAAAGGGACATATACAATAAGGCTACATACGTACGTGGAAACACTTAGAGGTTAATAGAACATGAAGAAACAACAATCAGCGATTGTGGGTGCGTGAATGCGTGGGTGTGTGCGTGCATAGCAAGTAATGAGCAACAAATATAAATGGTAGCGACATACATAATAATAATAATAATAATAATAATAATAATAATAATAATAATAATAGTGATAGTAATAAGTAATAATAATAATGATAAAATAGTAATAATAATAGTAATGCTAATTGTTATAATAATAATAATTATTATTATTATCATTATTATTATTATTGTTATTATTATTATAACCATAAAAGTAGTAATGATTCAGAAGGATTTTCAGAATTTATCAACCACTGATGTTGTACACAATACGAGCACTTCTTTTAGTGGGCTTGGATTGTAAAAAGCCGATCTGATCTGAAAAAAGTGATGATTTGTGCAGCCATCGGCACAGCTTATTTCTCAAAGTATGTCGTCACTGTGTAGTAGCCCACAGTCAAACACCAAATCTGCTCACCCACATCGCCATCTCAGAATTTTATGAGAAATTACAACATCACATTTGACAGCGCAAGTATTCTTTGGTCTTCTAACTGTAGAGCAAATTCAGACAATGTTTTCATAAACAACCGAGCCGGGCAAGGCACGATTAGACGAGCAATATATAAAGAAAAGCAATTTTATTTATCATTTACATACATTCATAATTCATTCACTGAAGAGCAGAAAGATCACTGCAATGGAAATTTCTATTAGAAATGATTCGGGATGAAGAATGAACCAAAATATTTTAAGGGGGAGGCAGCCCTTTGTTGAACATTAGATTAATCTCTGTGCTGCCAAAGGTATGCAAACAACTAGGGAAAGGCTGTGTATCTATGCAGTTAGCTTATTTATGACAAGAGTCATTATTCCACTTAAAGAGAAGGCTCTCAGCAGACATCTCTGCTGACGGAAATGACAAAATTACGATGGAACTCGGTTTAATTCACAAATCTTTGAGTCAGGGATATTTACTTTGCGTACACTACACTGCAGACATAAAAACCCACAAGCTTCAATTCCCATTCTGAAAAAATAAAAAAAAACTTGCCATTTATATAATCCATCTAATCCACAGAGGTGAACAAGAGCAAACTGCCTTGCTTGTGGTACCATCGCTAATTATGCAGCGAGTAATTTCTTCTTCGAAGTCCTGCTTTTGATGTAACATTTATGAAAACAGCCATAGTGTTTGCTCCAAAGGATGAGCTCTCAGATGAAAATATAAATGAAGAAATAAATTTCTTTAAAAAACTGCATTTCAACCAATTCATGCTGTTATAGAAACTGCAGCTGAAACCATACAAACATGGAGCCAGCAGTTCAGGTTTATCCAAGGGAATTTTTTGGCGGCTGCCTAAGCCTTATCTGGCAGCGTCCAAGAGGGAAAAAAACAAAAAACAAGAGGAAGAAAATATGTGATATTGATTTTTTTTTTTGCCCCCATTTTGGCACAATGTACTGACCCAAACCAAGGAGTGACCTGCATCAGAGAAAGGCCAATATCCATGACTAAACCTATGCCTTTTCTCAAAATTTTCTTCAGTCAGCTTTCCAGTGCTGATGTGTGATGTGCATTCATTTGCTTTAATGGTTCCTCAATAAAGGTTTTGTTGGGAGCAGCAGTGAAAGGTTGCATTACGTTTAACCCAACAGATTGCTCACCAAAAACATACTGGCTTTGTTAGGGCCATGTTGATGATGTATTTGGCCTAGCAAAATATTTTCAATAATGCTATCTTGTCCATTCTGCCAATTTGCACTGACACCTATCATTAGACGAGGGATTAGACGAGGGAAAAAAATCCCTGCTAGATGACTAGCTATCTTAGAAGCAATGTCCTTTAATTGTCCATTGCAGTTAATCTGTTGAGTTTGTAGGTCAAACTTGTGTTTTAACTTAACATGTTGTAAGCCTGTCTGCTGTCTTCATTGTGAGTAATGATTGTTATCATTTCAAGAAACAAAGCTTTCTAACTTTTTATCTATCGTTCAATGCTGCATCAACAATTGACAATCACCCGCGACCAAAGAAATTCATCCAATAATGGCACTTGAGAGCACTTTAGGGCTTGAAGCAGTTGGTTGGCGACTTTGCACTGAAGCTACATTAGCATTATGTACAGAGGACAATTAAAATGGCATCTTCGTTCGCAGAGAATATTGTATTAACTACTAAAAACAAATCAACGAAGCAAGGTGTTTTTTACCGTCATATTTTTTTTCCCTTTTCAAGTCAAACTCAGTAAATACTTTAATATTTTTAAAGCAAAATGCCTGCCATACAATTGTTGTGACAATTAAGATAATCATTTGTGACTAAACTCAATCAGAAACTCTTTGCAACTAATGCCCAATGAAAGATAACTAAGGTAAATTTTGGTCAAAATAATCCCTATCCTTGATACAAAAATCAAAAGCATGCATAGCCTACTGCATTGAATGTGTGAAGGCCCATAGAGGTCACACAAGCTATTGATGTTTCATTTCTCATGAGTTTAATAATAATAATAATAATCATTATTATTATTATTACAATTATTATTATTATTATTATTATTATTATTTTTATTTTTATTTTTATAAATATCTGGCTGCAAAAATATTGCTGCTTTTTTTTCAATTCACTAAACAATGATTTTTGGTCATAAAATATTCATATCAATATACGTTGTAATATGATTTTTATAAAAATCACTTGAAAATTACACTTGAAACCATCAAAGAGAAATATGAGGCTTTGAATATAAAATTGTTTGAATAATGCTAATAAAGACTGCCTCCTCCCTTAATTGTCTTGATCGGTTTTATAAACATATTTTACTAGGGCAACAGCAACAGGAGAAGCCAGTAAGCCAGAGGCCTAAATGCTGCAGCATGATGGAGGCCAACAGAGTGCAGCAGAGCCAGGGGGAGGGGTCAGAAGAAAGAAGAAAGCATCAGTCGGGTAAAAATCAGGAGTGATGTCATCAATGTCATAGACAGTACATTCTCTATCAATGTACCTGACAATATAAAAGCAAATTCATAAGGGCATTTCACATCTGTAGCCTATTTCTAGTTACTCCATTTCGACAGTGAAATAATGGATAGTTTCAATAATTACCCACCGTAGTAGAGAGCAGGGTCACAGCACCGCATTTTTGGGGGGGTAGTATACGTTTACAGTGGATGTGTTTTATTTGCTGATATTGCGCACTTTCCAGTACTCTTTAAATGAGTTAATCTTGTCAATATCATAATCTTGTATCCTCATCTACTTGCAGCCAACTGTTTTGGCACCCCCCTTCGCGTAGCGCTCCTATGCACTGCATACCCACTTTTTGCGCCACTGGTTGAGAGGAAAAGCTCCGCATCACAGGGTTTGGTCGCAAGTGACGCAAAAGTCACAAATGGCTCTGGCATTCTTCAGCTGGCATGACCTGCACTGTGTGTCAAAAACACCAAAATGTCAAGTGCATTGTTCCCCTCCCACAGCTCATTATTTTTTGTTGTCTCTTTTGTTGCTTTTTTCCTATTTTTTTGTTGTTTTTGTAGTTTTTTTTTTTCCTATTCTTACGCCCACATTTGTTTGTTGAAGGAGTCATAGTAAGCGATGGAGCTTATATACAGACATTTCTTGACACTTGGACTTTTTTGAACCCATACAATATCTGATGTCAAAAATATTAGTGTGATTCACTACTTAGGGCTCTAAATTTGTAGTTCAGGCCCAGATGCAGTGCAGGCACGGCGAATGGGGGGAGCACTGCACCAACGGGTGTATCCAGGCGTATTTTGCAATTTCGTGCCCGGTGCAGCCCGGCGCAAATACTCCTCTGTCCCGCCTCTGTCCCTTCTGCCGGCACAAGTGGCAAAGAGGGAGGAGAGAAGGCATGAGTGGGTTTAACACAGCTGAGTCAAATCTTCACCAATCAAATGAGCTCCTCTCCTCACCTTTTAAATGTTGGACTAAAGAAGCCTCTGTCCTATATCTGCATGATGCGTTAATGTTGCATTTTACTTTGCTGCTTCAGGCATGTTTTCTGCTCTGTTTACATCTTTATTAAGCATTACGAATATGAGTTAGCTGGCTAGCTAGGGCATTCGTTAATTATTACCATTAGCAAACTTGAATTTCAAAACAAAACTACATGAGATCATTCAAACTTATGAAGTTGGAATGAAATACAATGGTTGCTCATTTATTTCTTCTACCTGCATCACGGAAGAGAAACGATGGATAGGGTGTTCCTATTATTACACCCTGTTGCTGCTTAAAATTTTGGTATTAAAATGCATGGACAACAATGCAAGATACAGTACGTTACACATTTATTTTCAATATGTGACCTTAACGAGATCATAGCAATCAGGCTGTATTCCTTTCCCCCACTAAAAATAATAAAACCTAAGTGACAATAATAGTATTAAGCCGCTTGCGCACTGGACGCGAAACAAATTTTTTGCATGACAGATTACAAGTCAATGCAAAGACGCGAATACACGTGTGTATTCTTTGCATTGTATTCCCCTCTTTGCATTGACTTTGAATACAGTATATTCAGTCGTGCAAAAAAATTGTTTCCTATCCGGTGTGAAAGCAGCTGAAGGACACATACCCACATAGCCTACAGACGCACTCACGCGCGCACATGCACATCTCTCTCTCCTCTCTCTCACTCTCTCTCTTTGATCTGGCATCAGGACAATCGATATTGATACTATAATTTATGTGCTGATTCAGATAGTTAGAGAAAATAGTGGTCTAATTATTCATTGCCTTGAAATGTGCCTGACATTCTGGAAACCTGCTTGTGAGGTCTGCGCACTTTCGGCGAAGCCTTTATCCACGAAATTCTCACTGTGTCATGATGAATATGTGACACCTCCCCCAACAACACCGCCACACCCATCTCGGCGCATGTCAGTCTACCAAATTGCCAAAGTGGCTGCGCACGGGGTGCACCGCATGAAAATACCACTGCGTGGGCGGCACCGGACAAAATTACCACTGCGTGGGCTGCGCCACGCTATGCCACCCTGCACTGCGCCAAGAAATTAGAGCCCTTTGTGTCAATGGAATCATGTAAGAAGTGAACTGCTATTGCAGATCAAGTAAAAAGTGCCCAACTTTAACTGCCTCAAAATCACAAAGTGTCACGAAATGTCAATTTCCCATCTGCAGAAAAGAAAATCCCAATATCTTATGGATTACTTTAATGGTAATAATATCATTCATAAACATAAGATCAAATGGACTAAAAAATAAAAAGGGTACATTTAAGTAACGTAAAAGCAGTTTGCATTCATTATGTAGATATGCTTTTGATTTCCTATGAACATGTAACACATGGAAATATATGTTTTAAAGCACTGTCAGTATTTACAGCAACTGGTGTCTTTGGGCTTTGGTAACTGTTTTACATTATTCGGTCAGAAAATCTTTTTAAAAAACGAATAATAAAAAA
Source organism: Gymnothorax reevesii (assembly GCA_029721435.1). Lineage (NCBI taxonomy): Eukaryota > Metazoa > Chordata > Actinopteri > Anguilliformes > Muraenidae > Gymnothorax > Gymnothorax reevesii. Next base: position 60,248,944 of record CM056587.1, on the reverse strand, counting down.
TGATTAAGTTCAAAAGTGAGAAGGAAAAACATTAGGAAATTAATACACTTTCTGAAATGAATAATAAAATGAGGTGACTAAAAGACACCAAATATAATGGCGCACACATGTAGTATGTACTTACTGACTGCACTGCATACCGACCTCAGTCCATCGCTTATACAAATTCCCTTTTATCATCTGCTGATAAGACTGACTCCAAGACACTGGATATTTTAAGCAAATTACTGTCTTTCAATATTTTTTGTCTAAGATGTAAGTGCATACTTTAGCTAACATGAGTTTTATGTTACTGGGGTTTGCAATTATAGGGCTTATGACATCTAATCACATATAATGTGTTTAATGGGTATTTCCATTGCATGAGAGGACTTCCTCCATCAGTGTTTTGCGAGTACTGAATACTGTATATATTTTTTTTCCCCCGTATTCACTTCAATCTGCTCTTCTCTAGGGCAAATGCCATCTGGAACTGAATCTGTTAGCTGGAAAGACTATAATCCCCTGCTGCATCTGTTAAATGCACTCATTCACTCTCGCTTTCACTGAATCCGACACAGTGAAGTAAGTCAACAGGTTTCGCAAACACCAGCAAGGCATGCAAGCCAACGTGACATTATCTTCTATGCATATTTAGTTTACCAGTGTTGTGAAGAAATAATAAATTTACAATTTTTTCTTAATTTTTCATGCCAACAATATTTCGCATATTGACACAAGAGTAGTTCGACTGAATTATTGGTTGCATGCAACAGCGTACCATATTGTTCAGATGATTTAGGATGTCAATATCAGGTTTGACACAATGTGAAAGATCAAATTTAACACTAACGACGTACTCAAGCTTGGCCCGGTTGTGTCGTACCAAGCTGAAGCAGGACTGTCCCTCCTCCCCTGTCCACCACCGCCTGCACTCATATTCCTTTGGCCCCTAACAGGCCTGAGTACGGTTACTACATACTCTAAAAGCCAGAAGTTTGGAAGCAAGGCCAAAACTTCAAGTGTCTGTTCACAATGCCTTTCTTAAACACCATGAAATTTATGGATTGAAGGATGTATTTACTGCATGATTAAACTTTTCTTTCATTGATATGCACCATTTTCCTCGATTTACCTTTACTGTATACATTGATATTACAAGACCATTGCTGGATAAATGTTAACAAAAGAAAGGATGGGCTTAGTTTTTGGGTTGAAAAGATTTGCAGGAGTCACAACTTCAGTGAAAAAGTAAAAAAACAAATCACAGTTTGCATTATTCACTTTATGTCATGGTTTACAGCCCAACGGATGCCAACGGCAATCCGGCGGACACTAGAACCGCGGGTCTAATAATATGGGCCTGAGAAAAAATTTATTCTGATAAGTGACTCTTTATATAATAATCATGTTTATTTTGTCGCAAAGTATGCCAATGAAACTATGACTTTTTTGTACAAATTTGATCTTGCTTCCAAATTTTTGGCCTGTATACTCGCTATATGTCATTACAGCTGGATATGGGTCATGTGACCTGATTGACAGCCACGAGCTCTGATCGCATTGAAAATATGACCACCAAAATCTCCCATCATCGACTTTATAAAAGCATCATTTAAATCGGTTAAATCCAATGCATTAAACTAAATATAAGGTCATTTATACGTAAAAATAGCGAGAATCAATGGTAGACAGGATGCTTTCGAGCAGTAGTTTGCACACATAAAAACGCGATTTCGCCAGTTCCGCATTTTTTTCAACCCAACATCAGGTTTGGCAGATAGTAAAAACATGCACAAATGCTTCAATCACATCCATAATTTGTGGAAATGCAGAGCACTATATAAATTAAACATTGTTTAGGTTTTTAAAACCAAACTTACTTTCCATGGGGAATAAATTAATCAACTTTTTTCACTTTCTTTTCCTGTGACTTTTCCACTTCTGCTCTTCATAGGTAAAAAAAAGAAAGAAAGAAAAGTAGGCTGCTGGGGAGAATTTTAGGTACGTTATCAAACGTTTAGCCAGGGCAACCTTGCTTTCCTGGAAACACAAGTAGCCAGCACAACCGTAGCATGCAGAAGCGCACCTCGTCCAACCATGCCAGGGCCTCGAAAGGGTACCGAGCTACAGTACGGTGCGGAATACACAGACTAGACAGATTCACTGGTCAATAGGGGGTCAAACGTGCTTCAGCATGGCACAGATTGTGTGAGTGTGTCCTTAACGAGGGATTCTACACTGCAGATAAAAAAAAAGATCAAGACCCAAGTGACCAGTTTTAATGATCATGTTTGTATGTCAACTTGAATGAAATTCTATACATGGCTTTCAACTCTCTGATTCATCCCCTTGCGATTCGCAGAATCTGCGGCTCACTAGAATGCACTGTCATTAAAACTGCAACGTGGAACAACCCGGCCTGCCTGAGATAACCAATCAGACGTGGAGACAGCATGCACTCACTCGAGTCTTCAGCACCCAGCAGTGCAGTGTGATAGCTAAGGAACTGTGTTTGTTGCTCATACGCTCAGAGTTAAGAGTTCCTTCATGGGGCATTGCTGTGTGTGTCCTGCTATGTCAAGCTGTGTAATTGGATCATATGGTGCGTTTGTTTGTTAAATAAGTGTAAGCTGTTTCAGTTACTGTGGCAGAGAACATCTGCTGAAAGCCAGAATGTAAATGTACTGCCTGAGCTAACGACCATGTGCATCTGTCAGACATACTCCATCAGCCATCAAGGCCAGCTTTGAAAACTTTTTTTTGGTCTGAATTTTAACAATAAATAATATAAATTATATTCAGTCCATGTCAGTTAGTGAATTTCAAGAAGCAGCGTCTCAGTATTTCATGGAGGTAAGTAATGTCTTGTTCTCCATAACTGTCAGTTCCGATTAATATCTGAACCACAGTAATGTGACACAAATCGTGAGAGATCACACAGAGACAACAGAGGTAATGTGGCTGAGAGACCAAGAGTTTTATATGTCAGTTTTTTTTTAGTCCCCATATTCTCTCATTTGGAGGAAATAACAAAAGCAAAAATTAAACGCGAATGCGAATGCAGTGTCACATGGAACAGCTTTGAGTGCTGATGCAATAAAGGAACTATTTTGATCAGATGCTTGATTGTGACTCCTTTCACTTTGCAATTCACAGTTTATATTGCTTGCATGGCTTATTACAGCGCAAAAGATCATTTGTTTGAATTGGTCTTCTTGCTCTAGGAATTTTATCTGTTTCAATGATGCAGTATCAGTGAAATATATTAGTTTAGAATTTTGTTCCATAACGTTTTCCATATACAGAGCCGATTCATAACTGAACAGACTTATATGTACCCCTCATTACCCAACTAATCCTTCCAGTATCTGCACTGGGGTATGGTATGTGAGAGGGTAAATGCACTAGTCTTGAGCTCCATCCATGACCAATATCAAAAAAATAAAAATAAACAAGAGCTGTCAGAGACAGCAATATACGCCCGTCACGCAACAGTTTGATGGGAAGGTACATCTTCACTTTGTCTCCTTAGTTTGTTTGCCTCAGCATGTTTTTTAGCTTCTCTCTTTGGAATTTCTTCATTCAGTCGCCTTACTTTGTGTACTCTGTTTGTCGATTTAGGGGCAAGATAGGGTTAATTTTGAGAAAGAGGATGATCCAATCAGGCTGATTTCTGAACTCATCAAAGTTCCACCTGATATGGTGATGCTGTGTGAATTTTATTGTGAACATAAGCAACGAAAAGTCTCTTTTTGTCGATGTCTGGGCATAAAAGGGTTACTTTTGATAAGACGGGTGATCCAATCAGGCTGATTCCGAACTCATGAAGTTTCCACCTGATATGATCATGCTGTGTGAATTTGGACGAAATCGATTGAGAATTGGCGGAGTTATTGTGAACACAAGCAACGGACAGACAGACAGACAGACAGACATCATGATTCCATAATTCGTCCCATCTTATGACGGGCATATAAAAAATGCAGGTCCTGGCAGTAAAATCAAATTGAACTATGAAAAGGCTGAAAATTGCCAACTCTTGTTTAAAAAACACCTCTATGTTCGCAACATTCTTTAAAACAAAAATGAACACACTTGTCCACTGATTGGTAAAGGGTTTAAGGCTTTTGGTGTTTGGCTATCAGGTTTTACTATCACCATTTAAGATCACAATAACCACACTATAACTAATGTAACTGGATTTGTTCCTCACACTCATGCCATAAATAATTTGCATCGCTTTTGCAAATGGGACCTGACAAATGTATGCTAATGGCTTAGCCAGGCTCTCCACAAAGGAGTCAGACAATCTCTCTCCCTGCCCAACCCTTTCCCAAACCTTTTCACATGCATGTCCACACACTATTTCTGGATATTTCCAGAAACCAGATTTCAGAAGAACACAAGCAACAATTCCCGCAAGTTGCCTGTGATTTTCTCCCATGGCTATTGTATAATAAGCCATAATTCGCTTAAGTGGAGTCATCTGGTCTGATCTTCATCGTCCTACATTTGATTCCTCGAGAAAGGGGAAATAATATCAAAGTCCAGCTCTGGTGCTGGTTCCAGCCTCTCAAATTCAAAAGGTTTTCTTTTGTCGCAGAACTGCTGATAATAGGATGTGTTTTTGTTCATTGCACCACTCTCTGTGAGCTTAGTTTGTGTTGCATGTAAATCACAGGAGGGCTGCTGTTTCACATGTGTAGGAGGCACTACATCTGGGAGCAACAAAACAGCATCTCCTGCCCACTGTAATGCTCAGTCAGAGGAAAGAAATGAAGCCATTTCAGCACGCAAGCTGGTTCAATATTTTTAGTCACAGCTACATAATTCACTGTTTGGCAGTGCATGCAGTCACTCCTTTTTTTAATACACAGGAGTACCTTATACCTTATAAAGTGGTCAGCGAGTGTATGTGCAAGAAATATTATTCATGACTTTGAATTAGTATTGTTCCTCACTCCAAAGAAAACAAAAACAGACTGTGCCCAGTATGATATAGGTTTAGAATTTTCAAATAAACGAAGAAGCTGTTGATATTGATCATTTGAACAATAAAGTAGGCCCCCAAAAGTTGGCATAAGGGGGATATAAGCAGTGTGGATGTGAATGAGAGGGGAAAGGTGAAACAGGAAGTGGGCCACAATTCTTCCTCGGTGGTAGCAGTTCGATAAATAAATAAGTAAATAAACAAAAACAGGTTCATCAGTACTAACAAACCTTGCTACTGGTGTAGGTTGGGGGGTCAACCTCAGTTTCAAACACTTGACCCAATTAATTTACAGATCAACAAGAAATCCAGGTACCGAATACTATCTGCTTTTCTGGGTTTGAAGCAAAAATCAACATGGTGAAATATCAGTACAAACAGCTTTGGCTGTTTGAAAATATGAAATGAATGAATATGGCTGTTATGAAATATATCAATTTTGTCAAAAAAAAAAAGACATTGCATTGTTTTTCTCTCTTGCCATTGGGCCTTTTGTTTGAAATTTATATCCTTAAGTATTCCTTCAAATATTTTAGAAGTTACTGTTGCAGCATCTCCCATTGGAGAGCAGGGTTTTATCTTTCCGAGATCAAAGTTCTTGCAGATTTCACAATTCAAACAAAACATATCCTACAGAGAGATTGTGGCAGGAAATCTTACATTTTGCTTTTTTTTTCTGTTAAATTTTGCTTCATGTGTAAAAATGTATAAAACCACAATTGCGCTAGTGGTGCAAATGTTCAAATACAATATTTGAAGGACATAAACAAATACACTGTCACGGCAGGAAAACATTTTGTATGCGAAAGGAGACGGAAGTTGAAACCACAGAGGACCGAATTCATCCGTACATCCAATATCTTACCCGCATATATCTGGACAGGGAAGCAGGACTCGCATCAGACACCATTAACTCACTCACTCATACCCCTGAAAGACCGAGGATCAGCCAATCAGCATGAGACCCAGAGATCCAGGAGGAAACCCCACACAGAGTGGACCCAAACCAAGCTCAAACCCGTGACCAAAGCCAAAGCCAGCTACAGTGCCACCCAGTGTACGGAACCACTGCGCAAACCAATCTCTTTTGACCTTTTAAATGCTGCAGAATGAACTGAATCATTTACAACAATAAGTATAGCAAATGTATGTCGTTATTAAAATAACTTGGGGAGAATCAAAACGGATCCTCAACCCCTGTGTTTTTGCCTCCTTGAAAAACACCGATGGCACGATCTTCCGAGTTTCACTGGAGCTGAATTTTAACACACATTTTTTAAAATTTCCTCCCAAACCACCCAGCCCATTTGAAGTATCTCCCTCAGCTCCAGAAAATGAATTTCACTCGAAGTGCAAACAGGTGGAGCCTTAAGAGCTTTGGGGACAGTTGAACATTCTCAAGGTCACTGAGGCGTACGAACCACTGCAGTCCCAAAACCCCAACTGCATATCAAACCTGGGACCACAAATACCGTCTGCGAGTTAAGAGCTAAAATTCAAAACCACATTCTGATCTATACAGTTTCACCTTAACTCTTATACCAACAGTAAATTCAAAACCACACCTTGATCTATACAGTTTTACCCAAACTCTTATACCTACACTAAATTCAAAACCACATCCTGATCTGTAGTTTCACACTAACTCTTATACCAACACTAATTCAAAACCACATCCTGATCCATACGGTTTCACCCTGACTCTTACGCCTACACTTGTCGGTGATCACAAGCACCCGTAATCACCCCGTCAGATCATCGAAACTCCGAATGTCTCGTTCACAGCGATCTGCAACTCACCTAACACTCCTAATCTGTAGTTGATGGTGACCACGATGACATTGCCGTAGCTCGCCAGGATGCTTCCGTCAATCATGTTCCCTGTTCCCTCCACGTAGGATCCACCATGGATGTACACCATGACAGGCTTCAGTCCGTTCTCATCGTGAATATCTGCAGAGAGAGGAGTAAGCATTAACATGACAGAGGCCCAAATAGACATCAAACAGCAGTTATTTCATTGCTGTATTTATTACCCTCCGCATTCATGTTGTTATCCTTTGTCTCACATGGATTGAGACATATCCCTTTATTAAAATGAAAGCTGGACGTTGAACTGAGCAGGTGATTATTTATTTTCTTTGTGATAAACACCATGTATAAAATTACTGTGCCTCCCCAGCCTTTGCTCAAGTAACAGGCTGCATCATCACAATTCCCAAAAAGCCTGATTTTCTGCAAAAACAAAATGTAAGTGAATTCAACTTTGTGTCTATGTATTCTGACACCAATGAATTGAAACCAAGCGGCAAATTATGTAAATACTTTTCAGAGCCAGAGGATTGCTCAGGCATTTAGGATCCTCTAAACTACATCTGAGGACATAAAACGCTTATTAATTAAAACAAAAATCTGATGAATTAAAAAAAGGACTACAGATAAGCAAGAGAGACAACCACAAAAGACAATAATATTTCTTCTGTGCAAATAAACTCATTTTGGATATAACCTGGTTTAAAATGTCTGGTTGAACTGAGGCTGGATCTCAGCTTGTTGCTGGGCACTGCAGTGGCAGCACTGTAGTATTTTGCTGAAGCACCCTAAGCCATAGCGCTATCATAAATGCTGCATTCGGAAGGTTCCCGAAACAGCATTTAAATGTTACGTCTCATCTGCGAAAACTGACGGTAGCACTGTCAGCAACCGCCACCTCGCTTTATGTGCTGCAGTCCTGAGCACTGCCTGGTGTGTTAGCTGGCCGGCGCTGCGACGGTACGGATCGAGCCGGCGCGCCCCGGTTTGTGTCTCTCCGACACTCTGCGGCAGCCCCGTCGCACCCCGATTAGCGTCCGCGTCAGTCGGTCGGCTGCCATGGCGCAGGAAGTGCTCCGCGTGTTCGTCCCAGTCGCTTGCCAGTCCAGACTGACAGCAGACAGACAGCCCTGTGGGAGAGGTTCAGTGCAGCGAAGCCCAGGCCGTTAATGCTCTCGCTGAAACCCGCTGTGACAGGTTATTAATCTCTACTGCCTTGGCAGCCTCAGCCGGGCTCGCGAGTGTAAATACATACATTTCGCTCTTCTTTTATTCTCCCCGTCTGCAGAGCCTCTTCAGATCATTATTTGAGAGTCTTGTATGACTGTGAAATAGCCATTTTGTTTTCTCCAGTGGTTGCCTGGTGCTAGAACATGTTCTGAACAGTGAATACAAATTGTTATCATCCAACCAGAGATGTGGGATTCTGCAATTTATGGGATTAGACTAGAGCAATCTTTTATTCACCAGTCAATCCTCAAACTAACCAGATCAATCGTACGTTGGAGGTGCCTTGAATACATTGTCTTCCATCATGGTAATGTTACGTTAAATGTATGTATCTGTGTTTCTTGTTTTTTTTTTTTTATCCTTCGCCACGAAGTGTGAGGGGGATATAGGTTTGAGCTCCGTGCATCCGTCCATGCGTCTGTCCATCCATCCGAGATAAAGGGGACAGCTTTTCTCAGAAACTATTAGAGAAAAGACAACCAAATTTGGCGTGTAGCTTCAGACCATAAAGGCCTTGATGGAGTTTGAAAATGAGATGCGCACGATTACTTTTCCCCTGGTTATTGCCCTTGACCCATATTTTTGGACTTGGTCCATGGTATCTCTAAAGGGGACAGCTTTTCTCAGAAACTATTTGAGATAGGATAACCAAAATTGGTGTGTAGCTTAAGACCATAAAGACCCTGGAGTTCAAAAATAATAAGCACAAGATTATTTTTCCCACAGTTATTGCCCGTGTGGCATTTTTGGGTGCCTCTGTTCATAGTATCTTTAAAGAAGACATTTTGGCGGGGGATGTTGTTAACCATGTCTACTTGTGCCTGTTTGATTTGTGATGTTACCATCTGAGCTGTGGAGATGCATGAAAACTTGGTCCGACAATAAAGTGCTATCATCATTCTCATCATCATCACCATAAATGGTTTTCTCAACGCAGACTTTTCTAACCTCATATCCTTCCCCGTACAATCATGTACACACAGTTTCAACCCGTACAATCACATTCATAATGAGGCCCTATAGATATTTACAGTAGGTGCAACTCGGAGCACCATGTGAATGGTGCACAGAGCTCTTCCTATTCCAAAGCCGAGGCAAATTCAGTCAGTCAAAGACAAGCCATAAAGGCAATCGATCCAAGATAGATCTTTAAATGAACAGAAAAGGAAGAACATCTGACCATGAAAAGTATGTGAGATGCTGTTTATATATCTATGTCGTATCAGAGAGATGCGATTCATTTTACTACGTAATAACTCCCAAATATGGGAGAGTGGTAACGTACAGTGTCTTCATGAGAAAAGACAGAGAACAAGACTTGTTTGGCTCTAAATTTCGGGTTTTCTACCACAGGCCTGCAGACCCCTGAGGGTCCATTAAAGTAACCCGACCCCACTCCTGGAGAACTCTGCTCTGCACAATTAAAATACCTCCCCAATCGGACACAACCAGTCCAGCTTTTCAAGTGCTCCACTAATGAGCTGATCGACTATGTCAAGTGTGCTAAATCAGGGACACATCTACTCCAACACTGTACTCCAACACTGTACTAAAGTACAGTACAGTATGCTTGCCCAGGCCAGACTTGATATGCAATCTCCATTCATTGATTTAAAAGAAAAAAACAAAAAAAAAACAAATGCAGTGTAGTGTATCAAACTGATCTGTTGGCAGTCATAAGGAACTTCAGTAACCTCACCTTTCAATGCTTAATTACCTAATTCTGTCACAGTTTACTTTGCCTGATCAACAACAGCTGCAGAATCATTGTTCGAATGACTGTAAAGTAATTTATTTTCAGTGTCATAAGGCTATTTCAGTGCACTGTGGAGAATTTTTTTGCCCCCTTCCTAATCTCTACAATCATTTATGATATTTGTAAATGTTTCAGATCGTCAAATTAATTTCAATATTGAACGCAGGCAACATGAGTAAATATAAAATGATACAGAATACATCCTAAAAGTCAAAGTCATCAACACATTTTTTGGCAAATGTCAGACAAGCCTTTGAGTTACTTTTGGGCAGGAGTGTTTTTTGCCTTGCAGCTCTCTATGGATGGCATTTTTGCCCGGTCTCTTTCTTGTGGAGTTGTATACACTGACCATAAGAGGCCTTATGTCCTTCAGATGTTAGTCTGGGTTCTTTTGTGACTTGCTTGTCCTTCTGGATTTTTTTAAGAGCCCATCAATTTTTGGTGGGCTGTTAACGCGTGGGAAGGATCACAATTGTTCCATCACGTTCTCTTTCTCTGTGTATAATGGCTCTCACTGTAGTTTGCTGGGGGTGAGTTGCAGATCACTGTGAAATGCCTTAGAAATGGCTTTGTAATCCTTTTCAGACTGATAGATGTCAATGATCTTGCTTTTAATTTGTTCTTGAATGTCTTATATCACACCATTATGTGCTGCTTTAAGCCCACTTCACATTGCTGGTCAGGTTCTATTTAAGTGATGTTTCGATTGAACAGGGCTGACAGTAATCATGCCTGGGTATATCTAGGATAATTGAACCCAATTATTAATTAAACATGTATCATTGATTGATTTTGCAACTACGGGGGCGTTTACTTTTTCACATAGGGCCAAGTAATGTTGGGTAGTTTTTTTTTTTTTTCTTTCAATCGATGAGATCATCATTTAACAAGACATCCCCTGCTGGAGTTGCAACAACGATATTTGTATCGTATCATCAGTCTATCTGCTGCATATGTGCATAGGGATGTCCTATGAAAACAGTAGGAGGAGATGATTTCACCGGCCAAGTACTTTCCCATATGAACAGATAGAAAGAAAAACTGACACCACAACATAATCCCCCTTCGGATCTGTCACCCGGGATGGGATAAAAATTTAGCATTTTCTGTTTACTCAAGTAATCTTTGTCTTATTTTAAAATGACGATCTGAAACATTTAGGCGTAAGAGATGTGCGAAAATAAGAGAGATCTGGACAAGGGGAAATGCTTTTTCACAGTACTGTACATTGCATTAAAAAGTTATGAGGTGTTTTCTTCTGCATATAAATGAAAACATATAATGTCAATATGGCATTTTGAATATTCTGAACTCAGATAGCTAACGAAATGGCACAGATTTACATGAATTAGTTTGAAAGGCTTATCAAGCTATCTGGTAGGAGAGACTGTGATATACTGAGAATATGGTCACGGCTAGAGGGATTTGTTAGGCACGACACACAGCAGAATGGCATTGTTGCAGCACAGTGCTCTTGTGTTTTTTTTTTTTCTTTTCTTTTGAGCAGGGATTGTATTTCTGAGCACATAGCCCGGTTCAGCATGTACCACTCATCTGCAAAGGGACTCTGCAGAAATGCCCATCATCTGAAAGTTTCCTTTGCAGTGCTGGAGGGTGGGTAGCACTCAAATAGCTGTTTGTGACTGTGCAGCAAGCATTTACTCATTTACAGTTGACTCTACAGTTGGGCGTGTACTCAAAGCCCAGGCCAGCACTATAGGGTCTACTTCTTTGAAAAGGTCACCATTGATACAATGCACATGCGTTTGGGAAAAAGATCATGGAATATTTATATATTTTTCCCAGAAATCATCATGTGGTCAAACTTGTCCATACTGGCATTTTATTTACTTATTTACTATTCATTTATTTATTTATTTAGGTGAGTCCAATAGGAATTTTCATATCTTCCCTTATTAAACATCATCAAACAAAATCCATCAATGCCCACTTCAACTATTCTGTTCTTACTGATATTTTGATGGTTCCACTGGAAAGGCATTAAGTTTTCTCCTGGGATAGAACATGGGCCTCCAAAAAATGGCAATATATGAGATACAATGCTACAATTCTGAGATTCAGAGAAAAGTAAATGTTACCAAGAAATTTTTGTAAGAGGATGTAGCAGATGGTGCACCCTCCTCGGAGTCCAGATCTCAAGATTATCAAGACTGTCAGGGATTACTGAGCAACACAAACTCAAGGAAAACAGCCATTCTGAAAAATAACTGCCGCAAACTCTCCAACACGCTTGCAACAACCCTCTCGATCTTTATATATAAAACTGCAGGGAAGAGTTTCAAACAGAGTGTATTCACTCTTAATGGACAAGTGAGGTCGCAAAAAATGTAGCTTTCGTTTAGTATTAAGCTCTTCCCCTGCTTTTTGTAGGACATTTTTACTCAGAAACATCACGTTCTTTTTTTTTGAAAGCAGCTTTCCATCCACCTATCCATCCATTATCTGTGACATTTCTTCCTCACTGAGGTCACAGGACCCCTGGAAATTATCCCAGCTGACTGTTGGCTAAAGACAGGGACACACCTGGGACAGGTCACCAATCAATCGATGGCTGCACACACCCCATTTACTCACGCATTCATACTTACAGGTGATTTAAAGTCTCCAATTAACCTCATGTGCATGTCTTTGGACTGTGGAAGGAAACCACGGTGCCCCGAGAAAACACATACAAACACAGGCAGAACATGCAAACTACAAACAGAAAGGCCCCAAGTTGGTTTCAAACTCATGTCCTTCGTGCTGTTATGTAGCAGTGCTTTGCATAGTACTGGATATCAAGGCTAAAACTATGCTAAACCACTGTATTTTATTAACAAGAATATGTATTTAACCCCAGCTGCATGAGAATAGGGAAACCCTCCAGTGACAAAATCTAAAAATTTTCAATGTCATGTCTATTGTAGTTTTTTGGCATCAGAAAAAGCTTATGAGCACAGTGCTTGTGTACAACAACCAAATAATTAACACCCTCCAAGTAGCAGAAGCTTACCCAATGGCTGCATAATGGTAAGCAATGACCTCTGACCTGGAAACATAAGTTATACACAGCAGCGACAGCTAGGGACAGGAGAGGGGACTGAACCTTAATAAAAAGTCGTCCTACTGATAGAACAGCTTGGCATTTGCAGTTGTGGCTACGCGTTACTCCATACTAATGGAGAACATTTTACATCGCATAAGAACATAAGGCAATTAAAATACATGCAGAAGTAGAAAGTGCACTGATATAATTTTATAAGCACTGGAGACTTTCAGAATACATTTTTATTTTCCCTTTGAACAAAATAATATATGCAAATATGGATAAACTGGTATTCACCAGACAGCGTTTCCATGATTGTCATAACACAAATACTCAAACCAAAATGATTATTATCCTTTTTACATTCATTCAGCTTGTTTCTGCGTTGATGTATTCTTTCCCCAGAGTAAGTGATTATGCATTTTCTAATGGTGGTGTTTCTGCGATGCATTCACCTTCATGTGATTCATTAAGGAAACGCTGGATTCAAAATCTGCGCAATGATTTTCCATCAAAGCAAGAAATGATTTTGCCAGTAGCAAATGCATTTTCTCTAACTCAATTATGCGATGAGTAAGAGGGGGGAGATGAAAGCGCAGGTTTCTGAATTCTGGAGCAGCGCTCGCCGTTCAGCACCTCTAGCATCTCTGATATGAACGGGCTGCAGGACCTTGGACAGCACCATATGTACTGTTGGGCATTCTTGCAACTGTATTACATCACTTACTATGCAAACTTCAATCTCTTACGTTAGCGCTTGCTTCTAGGTCTTGCACAATGTCCTGCTTTTGGGTTTAAAAAAATAAATATATAAATAAAAAATCTCTCTTCAGTCTGTGCATGCTCTTCAAGCTTTTTGAGCAGGGATTGGTCGGCCAAATTTTTTTATTCTTTTTTTACATTTAGAACCTCTTCGGATTGCTCTTACGAACATTTTGAAGAATACCATCCTTTACCACAAGTAGCTAAAGTGTCATCTTGGCTGGCTCTCACATATAATAATGAATAATAAAAAATTCAACTGCTATTCTTTTTATTGCGACTGTCTTCAAAATGAAAAATAAACATACCGTGAAATAAAATCTGTATTTCGGTGATTCGTAATGATGATTGCATTGCATTGAACTTCACGATGTTGCACTGGTAAACATACCAGTCATACTGATAACCATTTTCAGACCAGCCTCCATTATTAAAAGTCCGTGATGAGATGGTTGTAACAGCATTTGCTCTTTTCAGTGCTGATTGGCTTAAAACTGCATCAATTTTTTGTTAGCCTCATAGCATTGCCGAATTCATATTTTTGCAAAATTGAGATATCGCCTGCCTGTTCTTTCATGTCCGTGAGAAGATGTGAAAGTCTTTAAAAATAATAAATAAATAAATGAAATCTATACGGAAAAAATGTAAAAAAATTTTTAAAAACCTTAAAAAATGAGATAATGCTAACCTGATAGCAAAATTGCCAATGTGTACTTTCATGCAACGCTTTACCATGAATTAACTTAGCAAAAAATCCTTTCTTAAGTTCATTTTCAGCAAAGCTGATTTTTGGGACGGTCAGATAAGGAGAGAACAAACATTGCTTCTGAGTATTTTTAATTCCTAGCTTTCATTGTTCAAACCAACCCAGGTTATGCATTTGAGGGGTTGACCAACTGCAGTTGTTGATATTTCTTAAAATCCATTTCCATTTTCTCTCTGTAAAGAAGAAATGAGAGGCAGAGAACCATCTGAGGTTCATGCAGTAACTGCTCCAGGATGTTGCTCATATAACTGCATTTTCATGTGCAAACTCCACGCTTAAACCTACAAGCGCTGAATGTACTTACCATATCGGTTACGGTAATTAATGCAGGGAAAAGGTAAACTAAATCTATTATCGCCCATTTTCCTGCATATAACATTATTTCTCAGGCGACTGTTACCAATCATTTGAACATACACATTTCAATAAATTTAAGATGATGGCCTCAGCTTTTCATGAAAATTGTTTAACACACACTTTGAATATGTGCAAATGAAAATGTCCTTGTTATTTAATTAATATTCATATCATATTTTTTGTCGAGCAACTTATGTTTTTTTTTTCTTCAAATCACCCAAAAGGAAAAAAAAGTCAACATCATTGCATGTTCTAAAAATATGCATTGATTTGTATAAAATCTCTTCTAAAATATTAAATAATTTTTAAATATCGAGGTTTCATTTCTTTACTGCAGATTCTGTTACTGTTTTGAACAGCTTGGCAAGCCAGATAGGCACAGGCTTTCCAGATATTAAAACAAATCCAATTTTGGCTCGATACAGGACTAAATTCACTGAAGTTTGCGGGTATTCGGTAAATAGGTCTCAATACCATGTTTTCATCTATGTGTTTTTGTTGTAAAGCCTATTATGTACAATATCTTAAGCTCTTGGCCAACCTCAATCCCTTGCACAACCCACAATTGGGCCCAGTCCCAGATTCCTGCCTGCTGGTCTTAACAATCAGAGCAACAGGGAGGTTTTTCATTTTGCTAGAATTTTTACAACCTTATTCTCTTGAATATGATGCCCCATATATTATTACATACAGTATGTTCTCAGTATTGTTGGTCTTCTATTAATATTTAAATACACGCTCAAGCTATGCAATGACCAATAAGGTTGAAAGGTAGGTTTGATTGAAAGAATGGCGATTTTTTTTTATGGGTAATACGTAAACTTCAAAACCAAAATTTCCACCCTATGTTGGGCGAGTGGTGTTGACACAAGAGAACAGTGGACCCTAAATTTATTTTTTTTTGTTTGTTTACTCAAGGCACTTGTCTATAGTTTGTAGACGTTGGTCTTATAAAGCATTCTATTTCTTCCATTCTACATATTATTAAAATCATTAGGTGTACTTATGAAGTAAAAACAAAATCACACTCTACACAGTCCATTAACTTACATCAACAGTGTCTCGGCAGTATAATATTGATTGCATGGTGTTGCAGAATGCAAAAAGACCCGGCTGCATAAGCTACTGTGCAATTTCGTAAGTGCGGTACGTTATCCCCGTATCTGTGATAAACCATCACATTTCATGTTGGTTGCATACTGCATACCCTACGAGTTGATATTGTGACTGCAATCACTTGCTTCCAAAAGCTAACTCTGGAATAAAAATATGTACGCAACTTTGTAATATCATTGAATGAACAATGGGCATATAAGGCCAATGAAATCAATATTGTGACTGCAACTGAGAGAGAATTTGGATTTGCAGGACAAATAAAAATTCTAAATAAAAAATTCAGTTAAATTTAGGACATTCTTAAACTGTTCGTTTCTTTGCCTCCAGGCAATTATGCATTCTATAGGAAACTGATAAATCTGCACGTTAAATGATATGTGCTCATTTGTGTCTGATGGAATAAAATGAATGGAATTGGCTCTGGCCAGGTCTGTCCTGATTGGACGCAACAGCCTGACGTCAGGTTTTGCTCAAATCTCGCGAAGATCTTGGGATGAGAGAGGAAATCACATTCAGGAAATCACGTCCTTGGATTACGGCAAAACCCCTGTATCTGATGTATAGAAACTTTGCAGAGGTTGAGTATGGACATCCAGCATTATAACATTACACGTATGTATTAAAAAAAGGATCAGCATAATAGGGGACCTTTAAATTTTGGAGCAGATTTGGATCATAAGACGGACTTCCTAATTATTTTCAGTTTTGCTAACATTGTGAGATACGCATATGGCTTTGATCGAATACACTGTGTACATTTTAAAATCCAATAAATGGTATCAAAGTTTAATATCGATAAAACATAGCCAGTTGTAGAAATACGATGGTTGCCCGGTGGATTTACATTTATACGGAAGTAAAGTAACAGCTTCACTGGAGGTCTGTGCACAACGAGAGCCACTCTAGTTTTATAAATGAGCTTTGAATTGCATGCTACTGTATTTTTATTTATATTATAATATTAATTTATATTATAACATAATATCATCATATAATATTTGCTAGATATGAATCTTTGTGATCTATGTTTGAGTCAGATGCATTGCAGCAGACATTTCAGGCGTTGTTACATTAACAAAAATATCTAAATCCAGAGACACCATGTACGGCTGAAGCTTGCGACAGTAAATAATTGCTGAACACATTTTTGTTAGACATGGCTTAATGAAGTTCGCATTCCTGCCCTAGGACCTCAATGTTTTATTCTCTTTGTATGGTGTTATCTTGTGTTAGCATACTCACAAAATGGAGGAAGGATTGGGTTAACAATTGTGCAAATATTTTACACTGAACCGTAATTGTGCTCTCGTCGTGTGGCGTTCAGAACATACATTTGCAGATTTTGAAAGAGTTTAATGAAGATATTCAAATTGAGCGTATTTTCAGACAAAACAGGCACTTCTACTGAGCAGTATTGTTTGCCCAGGCAATCTAACATGAGCACCAGTTAAACAGTGCCAAGTCTTGGACGAGGGAAACAGATCAGATAATGAGGGCTTCCCAGAATGGGAATGTCATCAGATATGAGCCCACTGAGATCCCTCTTTTAGCCTTGGAGGGGTGTACAGGGTTTAATAGGATGTAATACACCCGTCACAGCCTGACCAGAGCTGGCCCTGCTGGACATCCTCCACCCCAATTACTGTTCAGACCCTGTCATTTAGCACTTATCCCACCCAGACAGAGCTATCCTGTAGCACACAATCAAGCCTCACAAGAGCAGCATTTAATGCTGCATGACGTCAGCACATTTTAAGCCCCATCTCATAATATTTGAAGTTTTTTTTCTGTTAATTCTTTTAATTTATTTTATTTATATTTTTTTTTTTTCATTTCAGATCATGGATTTTATCTTTTTTTAAAAAAAAAAAGGGTAAAAAAAGCACATTTGTTCACCAACATGAAAGAACGCGCACCAGATCTCAATTTGGCAAAAATATGACCTCGACAATTATGCTATCAGGCTAAGGATGTGGATTGCGCCATCTGCCAAAGATATTCGGTGAAATATTTCCCTTGACTGCAACTACTAATACTGCAATACTTCAAAAATAGGCGTGTAATGCACGGAATACCCCTCAGCCCGATGTCGAAGTTTTAGGAGATGCCCGCCTGCCCGGCGCCCGCCCAACCGCATGAAGGATAGCAATACCCCGTCAGCCTTTAGGGCTGAGGGGTAATAAATGAATAACATCAAGCCAGAGAGATAGCAGGTAAAATTTTGGAATCTGATTTTCTTGTTTCTGTTGCCATAATCTTTGTAATGTTATATAAGTAACGTGGATTTCCCAACTGTTACAAGCACAAATGAAGCTCCTATTAAGTCCTATTAAGTCTGATTCTCTCTTCCCCTTGAACTCTTAAAGCACCGAAATATTTATTTATTTTTTTTAATTGCAAATTGAATTATCTTGTGCTGTTGAAAACCTATCATGAGCCGACTTGTTTACAGGAACTCCCCTGTGGGAGCTCTTTTAAACAAGTGGCCACGCGATAGGTTTTCAACTGCTTTGAATTTGATATCTTACATCATTGAGCAACACTATTTGTATTTAGCGCTCTGAGGGTTAATACGCTCGTGCTGCTGATAAACGTGCCCTCAACCTTCCCATCCCCACCCAGTCATTGCAGATTAATCAGCTTCATCATTCATTACTCAACAGAGTCATCAGTCCCAACCACCACCTGTATCTGGAGTCCGCAGGGGGATTTATCCTGCTGCTGAACAGGGCAGATGCTCCTCAAATTAAAAAATCTCCCCATGGCGTCCAAGTGCCAAAGACTTAATTTTGGCTACCATCAAATCTGTTAATCTGTTAATGCTGCAAGCTGTAATACCGGTGAATGATCACTCTTCATAATTCTTTGGTCTCTCCTGACTGAAATGTAGATTCATCTCAGTTTCTTTTTTTACTTTGTGGACCAATCTAACACATACAGTACATTCTGTATAAAGCTAAGTCCTTAAGTGAATTGAGTTTTCTGTGCAGAATTGCAATGTACATTCCAGTTCAGCCAAGTCCCAGGGCTAATTTGTGTGATTCTATATGAGTCACAATCTTCAGCACAGGAATCCTGGTTTGACAGCAGCTGTGCAGTTATGAATGAGTCATGAAAGAGACTCAGTATCCAGCATGTTGTGTGTAATCCAGGCCCAGCAGGGAAACTGTTTGGCAAACGATTGGATGGGGGGGGGTGGGCATGTCCAAATGCATGCAGAGCTAACACACGTTCTCTGCACGCAGAACTAAATACAACCATCCCTCGCAATGGGCCAGATTCACAGCAAATCCAATAACAAGGCCAGTGATTGGGCAAAAAAAGATTTTGCAAGTGCAAAAGTTCTTAGTGAATCTGACCCAATGATCCACAGAAAGACATTTTCTTTGCCTTTTCATCTGATGCCTTCTGCATCATTTTAGAGTAGCATCGCAAAAAGGCCCTCTAAACCGCAAGCAACAATCTGGCACATCGATTCCTGTACGTGATAAAAGATTAGTTTGACAAGTGAGTTCACTCCAACTATTTTACGCCATGTTTCATTCCCTCAGCCCACATCAGTCACGCAAATGAAGGTGATGACAGTAATTTCTCAGTAGTGGTGTCATTAGGCCTTACAGCAGCGCTGCGGAACCTCCCGCGGTCCTGTGGGCCACATTGTCTGAAAGTATTTTCTCCAAACATGCACCACTCCTCTTGACTTTACCGAAGGGCTTTGTTACAGAACAAGTGAAATCAGTACCGCGCCCCAAGGACCTGGAGAGATATGAGTAACAAAATTAAAGCACTGTGGAGAAATTAAAATGAGCAGAAGAACAGAATATTCATAATATTATTATGTCATTATGTGGACAGGTGAGAGTTATGAATGATGCAGTATAAGAGAACTGAGTGATACATTTTATTGATAAGCTACTGATGTGTATCTATTGTACGTAGATATGAAAACTATTCGGAGGGATGGACCGGCAGCTTTGACATCACATTGAATTTGCTAATGGGACTGACAAAGAAATCACATGATCATTATGTATGACGTGGCCATGCTGCCGATTGGCAATAATGTCAACAAAAATAGAAAGGTGATGGACATCAGATGGCCTCAGAGTGATCAGGTTTCATGATTAGAGAAAAACAGAGCAAAGCTTTCACACCGAGCTGAAATATGTTGACTTTATTCTTCCATGCTCATATCTACAAAGGAAACTGAAGAATCATGGCTTCTTTTAAAATTTTGGATTGCATATAACCAGGCTTGTTAACCAAAGTTCATATCATGCTCTGCTGTGAAATGCACATAATATGCAAGTCCTAACCGAATATAAGCTTGTAATAAGATCGTAGGGAACAGGACACTTTTTATTACACTTTGTGTATAAAAATAAAGATAAAAGGTGGTGTGAGGCTGGTTCACTGTCCTTCAAATGCTGATGCCCAGACGTTAATGCTGACACAAGCCAGGGGTTTGAGCGAGTTCCATCTTTGCGTTATCTGGCATTTAGTGCTGTGCTTTTACGGATATGAATGGAGGGCAAATGCATTCACACAGGGAGAGCTGAATGCTGCCATACTGTGTTTACCTCCTGAGCGACTTCCCCCACCCCAGGCCACTTCATTTCCCTCAGTGAGTCAGTATAAAGGATGGACGACTCTAACAGTCATCTCACTGAAAGAGGGAATATCCAGCCTACTTATATGAAATCCATTTTAAAAAGAAATAAGGAATTCCAAAAAAACCAAACAAAGCAGAGAAAATGTTTGAAAAAGCATTTTCTCCCATCAAAAAGTCTAACAATTCAGAAAATAGCTAAAAATGAGAATTCATGAATCCACCAGTTGTCCCGGTTTGCTGCATATCTATCTTTTTTATGAGAGTGTATCGTAATTATACATTTCATATGGCTCTTGCACATAGATCATGTTCGACAACATGGTCAGAAAATGTTTCATTTCCAAATGAAGAATCAAATTGGGCCCGTTATTTTAATAGTCTGAACAAAAGTGAAAAGCGCATGTCTTAAGTCAATGGTCCAAAGACTATGGTCACTGGTGCACTGGGCGTGTTACTCTCAGTGCCTGAGTCAGTGCCTGTTCTGTTATGTCAAATTCATCATGCATTTTACCAGTCTTTATTACTTTTCCTAGTTTCCATTGTTTATTTTAACCAGTCTTTGTATTAGTCTGGCCTCAATTGGAACCCGTCACCTGCCATATGCTTTTTGTTTTCGCATCAGCACTCAAACCCCCTGTTTTCATTGTCATTTTCCTTGTTTCCTTATTTGCAGCCATGCCTCCCTGCACATCTCCTCAGCTCACTGCACCTGTATCTCATGCAATCAGTCACTTATCTACCCTTTATATTCCCATGTGTTCAGGAAATCCTGAGTTTGTTGGCCAGCATTCCCTGTATTTACTCACAAGCACGCATTCAATTCGGTTTGTCTTTTTGATTTACAATTCAGTCCAGCCCTCTGCAAGTGATCGACCTCCTACGCGAGACCAGATTGTCCCCTGGCTCCTTGATTCTACATGCTTTTTGACTTTGGCATACCGACTTCTTGGTTTTTGATTTTCGGACTATTTACCGATTCTTATTTGAATAGCCCAGCCAATACTGCATCACTCTCCAGTGTTACTGATCTGGTCTGCCTGAGCACAAGCGTCAGTAAAGCCTGTGAACTGAGTTCTGACTCCGCTCTTTGTCAGTCAGGCTTATCTTTGGGCTGTTGGTGATCAGTGCAGTGAAGACAGTACCGTACGGCCAGACAAAGGGTTGGACTCGGAGGAATAATAAGAGGGTGTATTTGGGCCCAGTTTCAATCCTGGCCAATCAAAGCAAGTCCTCCCATGACCCTTGAAAACAGCGCGTTTGTTGTGGCCAGTGTATTAATAATCTTGTAATGGCTGAGAGCAAAGGGAGAAAGAACACAGTAATGTTTTGGCCAGTATATCACTATATCAGTATATTAGTATATCATTATATCAGTATACGACTATATCAGTCGGTTTCGTTAGATGTCTGTTTGTTTTTCAGTTTGCTAGTTACGCACCTTCTGCCATTTATCCTGCACTAGTGTTAACAAAGCTTGGAGACATGTTAGCATAGGTCACCCGCCACAGGCCTATACTTTTTTAAGTTTCTATGTCTAAGGTCAAGGTCAAGGTCACACAAAAGTTTGCACAAAAAATGAAATTGTGCTGTCATTTTTCGATTTTTTGAATTTCAGCAAGTCTTCTTTGTAAGAATGATCTTTCCTTTTTTTATATTATGAGAATATTTTTTCTGCTTTTACGTATAGGCTACATCATGTTCATTAACTGTATAGGTCTTTGTTTTACATATTTGTATACTTTTACTTTTTCCATAGCAGCAATGCGATGGCATTAATAAAAACATGTTTAAAACGTGACGTGTGTCGTGTGTATTTGTGATGGTGAAGGCCAACACTAATGATGGAACCAGCACTGTGGCCAGCAGGACCTGGGTCTCCCATGAGTCCTGTTGCTCTCTCACCACCTTGTTCGGCACAAACAGTCCTGCCTCCCTCTGCCTGAGCTCCTGAAATCACTTCTGCACGGTCAATGTGACATTCATGGTGTATCGCAATGTTATACAGGACACTACACACCACAATGAATGCACTGCCTTACAGAGGGCAACCGGATCAGTCCAAATACCCAAAACACATTTCTCACATTCCTAATATTCTCTTGAGTACTTGTCGGACCCTATTGAAAGCACAGATAAAAACATTTTGTCATGCTGTGGCCATAAAGTATAGATTAATCAGCCATGGTTTTAATGCATAACTATTCTCACCTTGCAGCCACCCACCCATGAGGGCAGGGCCACGAGAGACTGTAGGAATGACAGAATTGGCTAAGATGAATGAATCGTGTACAGACCCTGAGTAATTGGCATACGAGGGTCAACAGCCAGTTTGCATCACAAACCACCTGGATATTCATGAAGAGGAGCCCCTTTCTCTTCAAATGAGAGTTTGGGTATTTGGAGCAGGCAACAGCGCATGTGCCGTCAACGGCACCCAAAGCACCCCAGGAATCCAAATTTTGCCGTGAAGTAGTGTTTGGTTTTCAGCTCGCTTTCAAATGTGTTCAGAAAAAAAACAATAAACTCACTGGATTCTCAGACAAGACTGAAACAAACTGGATGCACAGCCAAACTGACAGCTGGCTGGCTTTTGTCATACACCAAGACCAACATGTACTGGAAGGAGGCAAGGAGGCTGAGAGCTACTGCTATATTCACAGCGAATAGGAGAGAACGGGGACCTGATGGGGCTCTGTCCAGGTCTGTGGCTACATCAGCCAGCCAACCTCATCTAAAACCTCCTGAGACATGCAGCTTCTCCTGACACTCCTGGTCGCTAAGGCGGGAAACAGACTCTTGGGGGCTGTATAGGTACAGGCTGTACTTTCGGCGACGTCTCCCGGCAATGATGTGCTTCATTTCCAATCGATAGTGACAAAAATGTAATAATTTAGACTTGATTTTGTTTCATTTCCAATCGGCAGAGACAAAAATGTAATAATTTAGTCTTGATTTCAGGCTGCATGCAGGCAGCCTACATCATAATTTGACAACATGATTGCCATAACTTAGTGGTCTCGTGTTTTGATGTAGCCTGTCAGGTTCTCTGTCATGTTTCCGTTTAATGCACGTGGATCCAGTGAAAACAAACCCTGAGAGCTTAAATAGGTTCGTTCCATTGGCTCACAGTGACATTCAGTTTGCTCAGATAGATATTCAGTTAGCTGAATGAGACAGGATTGTACATGCATAATGACGCACATCGATTGAGTCAGAGACCCGCAATAACCACAAGTACAAAGTTTTAATAATGTACATATAAAGCCTTCATCCGCCAAAGTGGCTTGTGGGAAATTCTATGGGTTTTCTCCAGCTAAACAGACAGCTTTCAGATACCAAGTCTAAAGTCAGGAATAGTACAGCACTTGCACTCTGCACTTAGAAGAGGTCAATCTGGCCTGCTGATTGGCCGAGGAGTGATCTTATGGTTAAAGGAACCAAAATTGCATTGCGCCTCTAGGTCTCTATTGACAGACACCCCCGCTCCATCCTCGCAGACATCTCTGCACAAGAGCATGTGTTAACATTCGGGAAAAATATCAAACAGTTGTAGCCACAGTCAATTTGCGCTGAGGCCAAAACAAAGTCCAAAATGTTATGGACGAAAAGAAGTCCACCTTTAGATGCATTCAAATAGAGCCTCTCTCACTCTCTCTGTCAGATGTATATACAAATTTACTAGTGAGTTCATTTTATTCTGAAAACTTTTTTCTGCAAAAGGGGCCGGAGAAATTAGGCTTGGCACCGGGGTTAAGATCTTAGACACAGAACTGAGAACTACACCCACACACCCACACACACACACACACACACCACTGGTGCTGACTCATACTCATCACACGTTTTTTATCTCCTGCATCCTGGCTTAGAAAGGATCTGCTGTGGCAATCTGCAGGCTTTTATATGGTACCAGCAGGAGAAAAACTGCATCGGATTCAAAACTGAGTCCTTTTCAATGCGAACACACAGGAAACCACAGGAACGCTCCCCCCCCCCCCACTCAACACTCGACATCCACCTTCATAATGACAATCTCTCTTTCATTCATACTTCATCTACAGTTCAAGATATATGCACCTCCAAACTGCAAACACCAGGAAACATAATTACTCTGCCTCTTCACGAACCCCTCAACAAGGCTCCGTGATTACGATAATATGTTTGTGTAAAGGCTTGCGGTGCCTGCAGTTCACTGTTTGGTACAGTCAGGACCGCATTACGGCGGGGAACTGTAGCCTTCAACCTTCAACACACTCTAACGGTCACAGTCTGGTGCTCTGTGCCAGCGGCTTTCGCGGTCAGCCCCTCTGACCGCTCTCACGGTCGTCTCCACAACATTATTTCTTCCTCATTCTCAGAGCGCACAATAAACTAGACAGTCGGTCAGTCGCCTACTTGTCAATGTGTATCCTCGGGCTGCCGAAAGCAAACACTCCCAAAATCTATAGGGTTCGTGACCTTACCACACACAAGGCCCACGCCATTATTAAAGCGGTTTAAATTTGTGGCCTGCACATAGCTCACAAGCAAATCTCTACCAAGTCGGCGGCGGACGTGGCGTGATAATCGCTGATCCATAGTATCCCCAACTTGTAGTCAGGGGATACAATATGTCAAACCTAGTATAAATATCACTCGACTCAATATTCCCTCAAATATTCGGCCTCACCTTTTATTCTCCAAGATATGTGAATGTAAATGCAGGCACTCAATGGTTTGTTAACATCACCAGGTACATCATGTCCATGAGCAGATGCTATTTTAGAAAAAATCATGATTTGCAGTACTACACCCACTCCACCTCCGGTTTCTTTTTTCATCCATTTGGCGTCATCAGCCGTCTGCATGCTTAGGTAAACAGATTTTCAGGTACTCTCCAGCTTTAATAGCAAGCTTGATTTATTAAGTTTACTATTAATAATGAATATCCCGGCACTCAAAATCGAGTCATCGGGCATCCATACACATTTTAAATGATGGGACATGTTATCATCAGTATGCTTTGCATTATTTTACGTGTATATCAAACCTGTCAATTGGGAAAAGCTAAATGTACTGTCATTTGCTTTTTTTTGCTGTCGTTGCAGCATAATCACATATTTATTATGTGTTTTGACGTGGATCTCATTATTCATTTATCTCTCCAGAGATCCATTATAAGACGTTTGGACATCATGACAGGAGAAGTGATGTTCCGCGCTACCTTTCCAACTGCATGTTTAAGCACACGCACTTCCAAAAATAGGTGTTCTCAGTGTATGAATTTACCCAATGCAGCCATTTGTGATCCGCGACTAAATTCCATTATAGTAGATGGCTGAACCCATCCTGTGGAATAATAAGTGTTTTCACTCATTTTGTTTTGTTTTTCAGAACTGCTGTTGGTATGAGCAGAGCGACGATTTGGCAACGGTTAACACAGTGCATGAATGTACCAGTTGACTGACTAAAGAACAGAGATTTCAGCACAGGAATGAATGGATGGCATCAGTCATTTTCTGAGTCAAGTGCAACTCTGAGCGGTTACTTTACCTTCACTGCATGAGTGCTTAGAGAGGCAGTTTGCACGTTTTAACATCTTCCGCTCCAGAGTTGTCATCGGAGGGATCCTAGGGGCTGCTCTCATCTCTCCTTTAAGGAGAATTCTGGTGTGAAATTGACTTGGGGTGTATTGAAACATGATAACGAGTACTAACTTTTGTTGAATACCCCACCTTCGTACACACGCAAAATTTAAAAATAAATGGCTTTTTACCCGAAGCTCCCAACAGGCTTACAATAGTAGTGAATCGGGCATAGCGTTGCCTTGCAAAGAAGTCGCTATTTATTCATCATTAACAAGGCTCAAAGTAGCTCCACACTTCATCAGTAGAATTCTGAGGGCCCTGATATTTAAAAAGAGGCACTGAGAACTTTGAAAATGCACAGGTAGCTTATTAAAAAAGACTATTTATGCAAACAGTACCTCGAGGTAGTTTCCAGTCGCCTCCATCTTGAAATTCACAATAAGTCGATTGACAAGCACAAACGATTAGGAAGGGTAGGGGAAAAGATTGCCATCTACTTTACTTTTTTAATAATCACAGGCTTATTTATTGGTCTCGAATATTCAGTGAATAAATTGAGTGATTATTACACAAGGGATATTGAACAGCAAATGCTTGAAATTATGAGGCTGACGGCAAGTCATTTGAATATATTGTAACACCACCGTTACCACCAGGGGGACGTTGGGCTTGAGGAAGTTACATTCTTCGCAAGTAAAGAAGATTGCCTATCTTGTATTTTCTCTGGCTTCTCAGTTACATGCCAGTCTCGTTGTAAACAACACTATTAGTCTCTTTGTCTTAATTGGTTCTGGAACTTAACTTGACCACTCAAACTAATATCTCAAGAACTGAAAAAATGTCTAAGTACATTTTCCCCAGTTCAAGCATAAAATATATAAATTCAGATGCATATATGCTAAAATTAGCATAACCAAACTGTTTCTGTTGAACTGGAACTACATTTGGTAGGCAGCCTGAAAAATAATAATAAAAAAAACTATGCAGACTGCAGAATTTGGTACTGCAATCACGTGACTTACCGTCTTCTGTGGGAACATAAACGTTTAGATAAAGGCAGTCTTCATTTTGGTCCTGCACGTAGGTAACTACAGTATCCAAACTGGCCGTAAACCAGACGGGCAACATGTCGTTCAGCAGGTAGCGATCCTCCAGGTACTGGGGACAGACCGATGCAAACTGGGTGGCGTTTCGGATGCCGGGCCAGGAGGAGGGAGGTTCTGGAGCCTGGAACCTCCGCGTGCCTGTTGGCGGGGCAGCGTACGGGATTCCCAGGTACTGCTCCACAGGTCCCAGAATCTCATTGGGCAGCGGTATTTTTAATCCTCGAAGCTTGCCGTAGTTTGTAGTGACGACAGCGAATTGCGGTTGCTGCCCTCTGACTGTGACCGCAGTTAACCGCGCGGCCATAGTGGCGATCCAGAAGACCAGGTTTGCGTTCAGCACAGTGCGAACAGGGGCAAAGACGAGCGGTAGCCATGCGGTTCTTCTGGCGCTGGACATGGTTGCGGTACGGTCCAATAAGGTCCACTGCAGAACGGTCCGGCACTTCCACGACCCAATCAGCCCTGACCTTCAGGCTGGTATGCCAGAGAGGCGGAAGGAATGGCCCCTGATGTGATTGGCCCTCACGGCATTCCCCATCCCAGGAGGCGGGGCTTCACTTTCAAGACAACTCAGTCTCCAGGTGACAGAGGGGCCGAATGATCTTTTATGCTGTGGCTCTCACAAGTTCTGCAGATTCCCAGGATTGAGTTCCGTTGTACTGACCAGCCTGTAGTTAAAAGAAAGTGGATAATCTGAATTAACAACTAACAAAGGGCTGCCAAATGTGTTCTTACATGACTTAACATCTGATTTAAAACAGCAGACTGAACCCCAGTAATTACAAACGAGAGAAAACTAAAGCAAAAAGTAACGTTAGTCTATTCATGTACCAGTTATTAAGCTTGAGTACTGAGTAATACAAACAATAATAATAGCAAAATCAATGGTAACAAAATTGCAATTACGCAAAAGAAATATTTACAACAGTTCAGTCTGAGGATTTATATAATGCATCACGTGGCCAATGCAATATTTAATGAGTCTGCGCAGCTATTGTTTGTGATATGAGATCACAGCTTCATTCTTTCCTTTGAAAATGTCTGACAACGACTGTAGACTGACTTCTGACAGAGATCATCGTTACAATGATATTCACACAGATTAATATAATGCAATACTACTTGCCTAAGTTTAGAGTACAGCATTAATTGTATAAGCGATATTGCACAAGTAGACAGTTTAGCCTCGTGTCCCAGGACGCTCTTTGGCCTTGTGACTTTTCACCAGGTCTCATGGCCTCTTATGTCTCGGCAGTTTAATTCTGCCTCGGCTTTATCGCACTTTACAGCCACGAAGAGGGGCGTTCTGGGAGGAAAAGTATGAGCTGGTAAAATGGGTGGATGTCGGGTTTTAATGAAACCCATTCGTTCTTACTATAACACTGTTCATGCTTGGCTCTTCTGGATCATTTGCTTGTTTAACAAAATCAATATCGGCTTTAATTGGACAAAGGCAAGGACTGAAAAAAACACTCAACTTAAGAAAAACTAATTTAGCCACATTTTCTTCCATTCATATTCAAGTTTTGAAAGGGCTTTATAATTATTTTATGTCTTTTTCAAATGAGGAATGAATTTCAGTCCTGAGATTGACTCATTGCTTGGGCTAGCTACTTCTGATTCACCTTCAGTTGTACCTTCTTTGATATTTTTGGCACTACTTCGGCGAATTTACAGTGACATCACCATATTTGATATTTCTGGCACTATTTCAGTGAATATATAGTGACATTTGTCACAGCTTTAATTATAATGCTGCTCTGGATGCAAAAACTAGGCAAAATGTTCCCTCATTTGAACAGTCCCCTATTTGAACATTCACAGCCTCCTTGTCAAATACCCATTAAGCGTAATTTACAGGCCTCCACCATACCGTAGATTTCATCTCAATGGGAGAGGTGTTGTGGAGTATCGAGGAGTTGGGGGGCGGGTGATCACTGTGGCAGTGGTCAGCATGTGCCAGGCCGGCAGAGAATAGAGCTGCACGCCGTTATACAGCCGCTATAGGATGAACGCTTCCATACTGAACGCAAGTCTCCATTAATCGGGAGGCTGAAGTGGCGAGTCATTTCTCCGTGTAAATCAGACGGAACGGGTCACTGGCCATTTATTTATGTGCACCTCCATTAACAGAGCTGTCACAAAGGATTCTGCAGAGGACGGCTGTTTTGGGGTAAGTGTCACCCTAAGATATCGATTTTAAAAAACTTCTCACTCTTGTTTACTGCATGGCAAACCAGGCCAATGTGCTGGCCTTACAAAGACGGCTCATTAAAATCCCTGCCACAACAGTATAAGCCTACAAACCATGCAGCACTTTGAAAACAGTGGCAACTTTAATAAGTCTTGAAACGTCTCTTGTATTTTTGGGTCCCAACACTGATAATGCTGATTCCAGAGCAAATCCAGAAATTCACTGCGCAACCAGTCAAGTACGTCGACGTCTGACCATATACTTAAAAGCATATGTCATTTTTATTACTACTCAACTGTAGTGATATGATAAGGGTTGACATGCTTTATTGAAGCCTTTGGGATAATTTGTCCTCTGTAATTAGCTCATCCCAGCCATGTACACTAACCCTAGAGCAATGGGCAGCTCCCTAGTTCTGTTGGTCAGGTGGTTTGTCAAGGGTAATAATAGGAATGTATCTACCGTGGTATGTATGCTTTTGCTAGTCTGGTGTACAGTGAAAACAGTCTCAGATATGGCCCATGGCAAAATGCTGCTTCCCGCGTATAAATGTGCGCCCATATTTTCCTCTGTATGAGGGTCGACACATTAGTATCAAGTGTGTGTTTTCAGGGTATTTGTCAGTCAGTGACACAAAGACCAAGGGCATTGAGCAACGCTGGAACATTTTCTCAGGCTTGTTTAAATAAAGGATGGCCTGCTGGGCTCACATTTTCTCTGACAACATTGTAGCATCACAGCCCAACCTTTTCACATTGGTAGATCACAATGTCACAGCTGTGAACGGAGCTTTCATATTTGTTTAAATTTTAATATTCACATTTAGAGCAAAAAATCGCTACTGGACCAAACTTGCTTTTTTGAAAGGTGAACAAAAATATTCCCATTCACTTCAAATGAATGAAACTGCATGAAATTCTACAGTTTCACATGACTGACGCCATCAAATATGGATTACAAAATTTACTAGTACAGGACACATCTGATGATACACTGTATCTTTTTCTAATCTCATTTTATTAGAGGGAACTTTTTTTTTCATTAATTTTTTTCAGTACTCTTCATACGCTAGGTGCTCATATGCTGTTTTTGAACATATGATTCCAATGAACAGGAGCACCAATGATCCAGCGCTTTCACTGTCACTGTCTATTGTTATGACATCATCCAACATCACCAATGATGACATGGGACGAGTGAATCACCCCAAAAGTTCAAGCTCCACCATTTTAAATCCACCAGCGGTAAATTATTACGAAAACTGTAGCAGTGCCTTCAGTGGGTTACAGTGAACAGAACCTTCACATTTTAATGCATGAGTAAGCAATCTGTTCCTGTTTACTTTACTTGATTAGCAATCAAGCAAATGATTGACTAGGTAGCAAAGACAAATAAGTGGAATGACTCACTAGCTAATTTTTATTTCGGAGTCATTATTGCATTCTGACTCCTACATCCTTATGAAACAGCATAGATTTGCATATATTGGTTTGCTGCTCTCGCAGTACATGAGGTCATACAGGCAGTAGTAGGGGGGTGTAAACCATCGCCAGCTGCGAGTTAGGAAGGGATCCGGAGCAGGATCTTTCACAAGTCCTGCTTCACTCTGAAACTGAGGTCTACATGTAACGCGCACGTGTGCACACACACACAAACACACACACGCGCGCGCGCGCGCGCATACACACATACACTGCATCAGTATATGTAGATCATACACTGAGACTGAGGTTTACATGGAAACACCCACACCCGCACATGCACATGGTCAAAAACTCACATACAGACACACATACACACACACAAAGACACACATACAGTGCACCATTATATGTAGATACTTTGGTCACACTTTATTTGGAGTGTTGCTCATAAAGGCTTTATAGAGTATGTATAATGCCTTCATAAATGAAACATAATGTCTTCATAAAGCACATATAAGCAAATTTCATGCTTTGTAAAGGGTGAAATAACACATCCTTAGTCAACATGTGATGCCAGATGTGATATAACTGACAATGTCACTTAGCTAGTGGCTAATTGCGATAAAGGGTGACATTGGCATCACATGCTGAATAAGGATGTGTTATTTCACCCTTTACAAAGCAGGACATTCACTTATGTATGATTTATGAAGACATTATGTCTCATTCATGAAGGCATTATACACATGCTGAATAAAGCCTTTATGAGCAACACTTCAAATAAAGTGTGACCGATATTTTACACACTGAGACCGAGGTTTACATGGAAACACCAACGCTCACACACAGCACAATTTGATGTGGATACTTTGCAGAGCAGGTTACAGGGAAGGGTAGCTTGTCTCTCTCAAGCGCTACACTTCATGACCATGGACAGCGCTCCATCATGCACAAACAGCATCAAACAAAGCAGCAGTTCCTAAACTCTGGTTTACCTTCCAACCACCCGTGCAATCATATGATTTTAATGAGCTGTTAATTTGTTCTTATTAGGTGCATTTAACGTTTGAAGCTGTTATTTACAATTGCTAGCAGCATCTTGTCAGAAATATCACGCTACATGAGCCACAAAAAATTAAATATCCTTGAACATATTGTGTTTATTTTCTCATAATGCAAGCAATTTTGGGTAACTGTTTAAAAGGGATGAAATTAGACACAGGGGATCACAGTGAACTCCAAATTAGCTTGCGGAACACAGGTGTTTAGAGTCCTTTCAAAATAATTTCCTTGAACTTAATCACAAAAACATAACACATAACAGGTTTGACTCGAACATTTGCTAACCAAATAAATTGCTAGTTTTCACCACCATGTGTCCATGGTTTCACCATTTAAAAATCAAATGATTGTTCACTTTGGTCCATTTTTACCCACTTTTTCTGCAGGTGTTTCTAATACATCACAATATGGATGTGGAATCTTTATTCTTCATGACATGCACGGATATTTGTGAAAATGCAGCTTCAAATGATAAATAACTGCTCCAAATGAACGTAAATGCACCTAATTATGACAAATTAACAGCTTGTTAAAATCCTAACTAAAACTACTGGTCTGGTCCAAGTCAACAAAAGGGCAACTGTGGCACAAACCACTGAGAATTTTAATAATTTTTTCCACAGGACTGTGTCTCAGCACACAGTGCTTTACACTCTGCTGTGCACTGCACTTCTCATCTGGCAGACCAGTCACAGAGCCACTGTAACCCCAGTCCACCTCCAATGGGCATCTGAGCTTCAGAACTGGACCTTGGAGCAGATAAATAAAGTCTCCTGCTCCCATTATCATTAGCATCATGTGCTTCACCTGAGAGGAGATGGCATAAGGATTCACCACAGGAAGAGGACAAGCCTGTGGAGACAGTGTGATACTCTAAGCAATGTTCCGCTGGGAAACCCCAGGTTTGGAAATTTACGTGACAGTTTCCCGGAGCAGCTTTGGCACCACAAGGGGGACCTTCACTATATTAGCCAGGCGGGTTTAATCTTGTGGCTGATGAGTGCATAGAGGGATATACACCTATTAGCCTAGCCTGAAATTCATCCGTATCCAGCTTTGGTCACTCCCAATGGTCACTTGCCGATACGTCTGTCCTAAGTTGGTAGGCTTGCGCTCGACATTCAAATATTCACACAAAATCCATGCGAGATCTGTGATTGGCTCACAGTCGCAAGGTCCCTTATGGGGGGAGGTATGCCAACATCATCACCATGGCCAAAGACAATAGAGAAAGGAAGACTCCTCACCGACAAGCAATTTTTGGCATCAGTCACATGGGTGCCCCGCCCCTTTAGATAAACTTGCAGCAGGTCCTTAATGAATTGATTCCAATGGGGAGTAGTGAACGTGAGCACAGATTATCATCGATTATTTTGCCCCATTGTCACAGAATTAAATATCAGACTTATTTTTCAAGGGCCACATATTTTCCAAACATTCTGGTGCTGCAATGGCATTTTTAAGACCAACAGATCAGGAGAAAATGAACTTTGTTCGAGACCCGTGTCTCTCTCAGCAGCGGTCACGTAACATCTGGCAATACAGAAATGCAGAAATTAAAACTTTCAAACTGAAATAAGGCTTGTGTTTATATGTTCAGTGATACTGTTATTGCCATCGATGTATAATCGTTTTGAAAGGGAAAAGGAAAATATTTGATCGCTATGATCTTGGACTGGATTGATATCAGATATTAAACAAGCGGGGAGAAGGGGCAAAATAAGGTGTAAAAATTAAGTGTGAAGCGTATGTTACATCCACGTTAAAAATGCTGAAACATTCTGCTGCAAGAGGTTGCAATAATAGGAACAAGCGATCCATCTTCTGCTTTCCGAAGAAACTGGACAGGCAAGGAATAAATCGGCAACTGTCGTATTACATACCAGCTTCATAGGCTTAACCCAGCTGATGCAGTGCCCTTCAAGCTATGGCTAATGCCAATTACAGCGAAATACGTAACGTAATTTGAGAATTATTTACTTCAGTGTGATAGTTCTGCCCTGCAGTCCCTCCCCCTTCTGCTGTCTCCGCCTCCTCTTCAACGAGCCACACCTGTTGCTGAGCCACACCTGCTGCTCGTTGAAGTGGAGGTGAAGTTTAGAGTATTATAGCTGGATTCTGGTATTTTAGCCCCATATGTGTTGCTGCTGCTCCCCTGTCTCTTTATCGTTTTTAAAAAGTATATTTATTAAATGTTGTCTATATTTCTTTCCAGTCTGTGATCTGGTCTAAATAGCAGCCTGACTGACGACCTCGGAACAGAAATGACACCAACTTTCGAAAGGGCCCTCTTTCAGTTACCAATTCCAAGGCAGCTGTAGTGTCTGGACAGGGCATATGTCTGGCTCTGGTGTAAAACTTTCTCACGTAACAATCAACACTGCATTGTTGTACTTAACAAATAACTTGGCCCTAACTATTTTACTCATTTTGAGTAAATCTGCTTTTTCTATGTCAGTGCCTATAGCATTTTAAAGGAAAAACACAAACTTTGACCATAAGAAATACACCTTATAGTATGAATTTCGAAAAATGGATTTTTGCACCCTGTGTAAGAGCACAGGGCTATCGCCCTATGGTATTATCTCAATTTTTACTATTTTGGCACTTATTGCATTTTGGAAACAAGCTCTTCAATTGGTTGATTGTTATTCAGGCAAATAACTCAGGAAGAGCTCAAGTTCACACATTTAAAGATGAAATGACAGTCGACTCCAATAACATGTCTCTGACTGGTACAAATATTTATCCTCTGTGATAATATCTGCATTTCATTAAAAATAGCATTTTTTAAATCTATTTATCATTAAAAAACTATAAAATCAAGTAAATACTGCAAGTACCAGCAACCTCCTTTTACTAAAATGAACAGCTTTAATTAAAAGCACTTTGAAGCCCCAGACTATTGTGGCTTGACCATGAACATACAGGCCAAAAATCGTTTTGCATTTCATAAGTGTAAAAATATGCAAAGACTGAAATATCCCACAGGTCTTTTCATTTCTGAGGGAAATAGTCTCTTCCCTTGACTGCCCGGCTCGAGCGTAGCGTGGTCAGCAGGATTTCAGGCTCAGTTAGTTAAATCTTTAAAGCTCATTAATTAGTTTTCAAACTCTCTCTCTAACGGGCCACGGCAGCTTTCACACCCAGGCAAATAGCCCATATGTCAGCGGGCGTCTTTCTTCCCCGAGCTGCCCGATTCCGTCCGCGAAAATCTGAAGAACTGAGGTATTCATTGCAGGCTCAAAATAGGCTGGCTGGCACTTCTCTATTCTGGAGTTTGATTTTGATTTCATTAATTTTTCCTTTTGCTGCTCATCGTGTTAATTTAACAGCTCGGTTTTTTTGCACCGACTGTTCTGTTCTCGCAGCTCGGCTTTTTGAAAACACATCGCTGTATCCGTGACTTCACTGAATGTTTCATGCTTTCAGCTGAGAGTAAAACTGACGATTCAGAGGCGTGGTTTGCATAAGGATGCGCTCCTGCCCCCACGTCGCTGCTTTTAAGTGGCACTTCGCCAAAGCACCTGCCTTACTGTATATTTTTGTAGCTGACAGTTCACTGCATCTCAAGTTTTACACTGAATCAGCCGAGAAAGGCACGTTTTAATCCTTCGCTAAGCGATGGTTATGATGTGTGCACGGTTGTTTTGTGCTCAAAGACACTGTGCTAAGTACATGTTTGAAGGCTGACATGCATTGCCATGGCTTAGATTAAGGGAAATTCATACAATATGTTGGCAGAGCCCCTGCTACACCGCTGAGGAACGAACATGAAAGAATGAATAAAAAACAGAGAGAGAGGGAAGACACTGAATACTCCAAAAAGAATGAGATGGGGAAAGGGGGACACATGGAGAGAGAGATGAAGGGAAGGATGTAAAGGGAGAGAAGTCAGGAGAAGGGAGCCAAGCAGCTCTGCAGAATAAATATCTGCTGTGTAAGATTGCAGACGGTAATTAATGTGCATTTCAATGAAGGTAGGATCGCCAATTTGCATATTAATTAGCATAAGAAGATGTGGTTCAGGGAGCTCTCATCACCGTGCACCCCAAACACCAGACGATTCAGACGAAGGTGCCGATAAACATGAATATGACTGAACGAGCTGGTATGAACTTTTCATGACACGCCTGCCTCTGATTGGTCTGTGGTCTGGCAAAAATGTCTAAAGAGAGGTGACTTAAACTTCCGGGTCATTGATTTTCCCTCTACATTATTTTCCATTCCTGTCAATGTCTCCCGAATGTCAAAGCTACAATGAGGGGATCCATTTGATAGTGACCTTACTGAGCATGCCCAGTAGGGTTGGGAGCCATGCCACTCAGGGAATAACTGTTGCGTGCTAACTGCCTGTGTGCCGGACGGTCTATTACTGCTATCTGAACAGAATGAAGGGTATTGATCCCATGTCAAATGGGCAATTATTTCTACCTTATTCGCCGTTATATTTATGAAGACCCTCTGGCCTTTCATGGGCTTTTAAGTGGGCTTCCATCTGAATGCTATCAGTGCCATTTTTAAGACATTCTGTGTAATGAACTTTGTGATTGCTATGATGGATTGGGGAGATACAGAAGGATCTAATGAGGGGACATCACCTACAACACATTGTAAAACATTTTATCGTATCATGGAATTTGCGGTATCTTTACATTTATTAGATTCTCCAGTTACTTAACAATTGTGCCAAACAATTCTCAATTTCCTGAGAGGAAGTAAGCTATTCCGACGGTTGATTTGCTTTTAAACAGGGAATAGTGTCTAAATATCATTCTAATAAATTTACATTATCATCTTAAATACAATAGTTATTTCGCATTCTTAAAACCATCTGGCTGTGGACACTATGTGTACCTTTAGTGGACCGTTTTCGGCAGTAGATCATGAATGCACAGTGGGGTAGATTTTTTTTTTTTGTAAGGAAGCTAAAATAGCTTTGGAATTACGACGATATAATTGGACACAAACACATTTTAAAGTTGAGCCATCAACATAAGGCACATATTCTCATAGGTAATTTTACCAGATTTTAACCCTTAGAGTGCTGCAATAGATTAATTTTAAATACAAATGTAATTATCTTGTGTTGTTGAAAACCTATTGAGTGAAAAGAGCTACCCTCTGGGAGCTCCTTTAAACAAGTCGCCAAATGAAAGGTTTTCAGCAGCTTTGATTTTGATATCTTACATCATTCAGAAACGACACTTGCATTTAGCCCTGTAAGGGTTCATTTGGCAGCAAGACAGAATCTAAAGAATAACAAAGGGAAGCATCACACTCAACAATTAATCAGAAATCAGTTCTGGCACCTCTGCTGTTCCAGTTTTACACAAATGACCACGGTGCTTGGAGATAAATTTGAGGTACATTCAACTGGAGACCAAATTTCAAAACTGACGATGGAGAATTTCCTCATGTGGCCTTAAAGACAATTCCTCAAACAAAATTATTTAAGGCAGTGGGAAAAGATGATAGATTATGTAGAAGTAGCAGATGTGTGAAACATTTAAGCCCTTAAACTTTAATTATTCGCTCAATTTTTCCCTTAAGTAAATTCAAAGTCAGGGAAAAGGCATTTTCTTCACATTTTCACAT
Organism: Gymnothorax reevesii; assembly: GCA_029721435.1. Lineage (NCBI taxonomy): Eukaryota > Metazoa > Chordata > Actinopteri > Anguilliformes > Muraenidae > Gymnothorax > Gymnothorax reevesii. The sequence continues at coordinate 60,211,564 of CM056587.1, read as the reverse complement.
ACAGTACATGTCTGTATCTGCTGGTTGCAGTGCTTCACTGAATAAGTTGAGAGAAATATTAATACCCAGAACACCATGTTTTTAAAGGCAGCACATTAGATCAAATGGAAAATACATAAATATTGTACAGCATTTTATACACAGTTCCCTGATGTAATTCAGCAGGACACATGTTGGATTGTTGTTAACCTTGGGGTCTCCACCAGAATTTAAAACAGGCATGAAGTACCCCAGGTTTGAATACAGCAGCTGCATTTTGCAAACCCATGTACAGGTTTGCTGGTTTTATGGGGTGAAAGGGTTGGCTGTAGTTACTGGATGTTCCAAAATCGTTCCATAGCAGTTATCAAAATGTAAGAAACACAGACTACACTTTCAGTATTTGGACAATGTCCAATTGACGGAATATTTTTTAATGGACTAGTATTATCCTGAACTTTTTTCAAAAAAAGTTCTGTCAACACACAATTTTTTGTGCCACTATGAAGCAGACTGTGCAGGGCCATTCAATCCAAGCATTCACTTACGATGCTGCAGTACATACACAGTAGATAGTGGGGATATGGTGTGCCAGAATTAGCCCAAATCTTCTACCTCAGTATCAAAGCATGGGACATCATAGTAAATAAAACTTTAAACGTTTGAACCCAACCTCTCAAAATAGCCCAAGTTATACTTATCAAGTTTAACTCTAAAATATTCATGCCAAGCTGAAGTTTAACTGTGAATCTTTCTGAGTGCCACACTCACAGTTCCTCTATCTTGTAGCATCTGCAGTAAATAGGTCTGGCTGTTCTTTGACTGAGACGCACTATACGTGAAACCGTGGCACATTTGTGCTAATTCATTTGAAAAGAGTTTCCATCCCACAGGGCATTCAACCCAGCATTGGGGTTTAGATAAGCGTAATCCTAGGTCACTCATCATCAGTATTTGCTTTTATTGCCTGTTACCCCCACGTATAGACGAAGCCTACGTGACTCATTAGCCTCCAGATCAACACAACCATTTCACTTCAAAATGTGGTACCAGAATTTAATCGTTTAAATACCAATATAAGACATATGGACAAACATTTTCAGAATGGGTTCATACGGTATATTTTTCTGAATAACTGCGAGCTGCACTGCATGAGTGGGCGTGATTGGCCAGGGGAAGCAGTAGGGGCGGCTGTCACTTACTCAGAAAGGACAGATCAATTATACACAGCCTGCAAGCGCAGCAGTGTGCCATCTCATAAACACGGGGGTGGCAAAATTATGCTCTAGACACGACTCCGAAAAAATAAATAAATAAAAAGAAAAATATTCAAATGGTGTTGCTAAAAAATGAGCGCGCTAACAGAGAACCGTAGCAGAATGAAGGCACAGGAGAATTTTCCAGAGATCTCTGTATCGTATTGTAACCGCTCCGAATCTTCCAAAGCACTCGAACATAATAGCTGTCCACACTACCACCTTGTGGCTCTCTGCTGAAGTCGCTGGATCTGAATGAATAGTTAGTGACTTTGTCTTGATTGCAAGGTATAACTAAATAGAAAATCCACAACGAGAAACTACAGGGTACTTTTCACCATACTGTCAGAAACGGAAGACAATTGAGCGATTCAGTAATCGTGGCTGCTCGTAACTCGGGCCCGCAGTCTCAGGGAAAGCAACGATGTTTTAAATTATTGTGCTATTCTTATTTTTTTGTCTTCGTGAGCAGAATTAATTCGGAAATATGTTGCCCTTCTAGACTGCGCTTGTATTTCTCCCCAGTGCTATAATCCAACCCTGAGCACTCAATAGTGGCGAAATTGCTCGGTCCGTCTCACCATCACGACAAAACAGAATCCATGAGGTACATTTATTATTATTATTATTATTATTATCATTATCATTATTATTACGACTAGCAACAATTAGCAAATAACGAACAACGATTTTCATGACGACAGAAAAAAAAAGTTGAGAATATTTCGAGGCAAACGTTTCGTATTAAAATGTTTATTAGACGGTACAAATGTTGCATGTTTAATGGCAATAGTTTATTACAATATCAATAAACGTTTATTGAAAATGGGAATAAAATCTAGCAGGTAAATAAATGCCGCGACGGGAATACTGATCGTTGGTAGAATAATAATTCATTCAACTCTTTTCTGGGAATGTGGCTATACGGGACAGAAATCGTGCGCAGTATTTTCGGAAAACAGGGCTAAACATTTTGGCAAACGTGATTATCTCAGAGATTTATATGTTTCATGGATGCATCTTTTTATGCTTTCTTCAAAAGTATTCACTCGTGACATTAATTCACTTGTGATGCCTGGAACAGGTTGCACGTCCTCTCTCATGATCCGGCGGAATGTAGCTGTCCCTCGGGAGAGGAAACAGGCACCGCAAAATGCCCGCATCACACGTCTACGCAAAACAATACTCGATGAAAAGACACAACAAAGCACAAATATACTGCCATTCCTCATGCACACAGTCAAACAATTATTTTTTATTTATTTTTTTCGAAGTCCAAATTCAGTCACCTCGCTTACCTTCCCCCTATCTGCACCATCTGGGTCGTTTTCCGTAGTCCAAACCGCAATGGATGATGGAGAAATAGCCTTACGCAAAGAAAATCTGAGGAAAAGTCTTGCTCTTTAAAATCCAAATGTAAATTTCACAGTCCAATAGAATGAATTTACAACTCCGATGTTGTGCTGATGAGGAAAAACAGCTTTTCGGACGCAAATGTCATTCATTCATGCGAGGAATTCGTTAGATTCACGGCAGTGAAATCATAAATGGTACGGAATCTGATTACCTTCATAGAGAGGGAAAGGAAGGCAGGGAGGACCGCAAAAGGAGATTAAGGAGCGAAAGACCAATTCTCTCTCTCTCTCTCTCTCTCTCTCTCTCTCTGTCTCCTTCCCTCAGTCGCGCTCTCGCTCTCTTCCTCTTACGCGATTGGACTAGACTGAATGAAATTCACAAAGCCCACAGCCAATGGCTTGCTGCTTACTCTTTATCGTTGTTAAACAGCGGCTCGTAGGCCAGTTTAAGCGTCACTAGCTCTCCCATTGGCATATGTGGAGCCCGCCTGCCCATCGTTGCAGTAGCCTTCAACATGTTGATTTGCGTTTATTACTGCGCGTAGCCCACACCTCTGTGTCGATGGATTAAGTCTGACTGAAGATTTTATTTGTTTGTCTTTCACACTGGCTGCTATTTGAGCTAATATCTAAGTTTGTGCGCAATATGTTGCATGGGCAAAACAGAAAGGCTCATTTTCTGGTAGCCGGTGTTCGTTCAACTTACTGCATGTCTGCCACAACTTTATTTGAGTTGCGGGACGCATAAAGCATAAAGCGCCACAAATACTTCAATTGGGTATTTAAAACTTTTACCCCATCTTTTTTTTTTTTAGTTTAACTGGAAGATTTTATTATCGAGGGATTAAATTTAAAATAAAAGCTTTTGTTCTGATCAGCAGCCTACAAACTGCATTCTACCTAATGCACAAAACTCTATGTCTTAGTCCATAGTCTGAGGGGAAGCATAATGTGCAGTACAATTCACCCCATGGGTTTTGGGCCTATTCATGAACTGCAATGCTGTGAAAAAAACTGCTGCACAATTCTTGGTGAAAAGGAAACCATCAAGAAATGTGAAGTCGGCTAATAGGTCTCAACAAGCAGGAAGCTATGCCACAATTATGATACATTCTGATACAGGAAGAAAATTATTGAACTTCTTCATTTTGGAAAGCATTGCAAAGCCATTTCTAAGGCTCTGAGACCCAATTGAATCAAGTTATAGCCATCTCTGTGTGCCTTCACCCAATCTTGGATAGTTGTTGCTCTTCCTATGAGTGGCTGGACCTCCAAGAGCACATTGATGACACATTCCGGAAGTTGCTCACCATCTTGATCATTGATATAATCAACAAGTAATCAGTGGTTATGTGAAACAGCAGTAGCTTATGTGCACTTTTACCAGATGTATAATAGACTGGAATTAATGAATAACTATCAGTGAAATTGTGATTTGCTCAGGATTCCCCCCCCCCCCCCCCCCCCCCCCCCCCCACAGGGCAGAAGACAAAGGTACAAAGTCCAATATCCAAAAATCACAATCCAGTTGGCCAAAAACAGAGATGAAAACCAGGGCAGCAATTACAGTACTCGTGGTCGGGCTAAAATGCTTTTGGTACGCAGGCACAGGTATGTCAGACAAGCAGAGAAGCAGTGGGCGTAATCCAAACCGTAAACAGGGCAGCAATCATAGAATTCGTAGTCGGGCAGAAAAGAGTAAAAAAAACACAGTTGCAACAAAAATTCAAAAACACAAAGCCAAAAATCGTAAACAGGGACGGTCAAGATAATCAGTGAGAGAAACTATTTGACAAGAAAGTGCGGTGAAAAGACTCCTAATATACCCTCCAGGGGAATCACATGCTACACAGAACACAAGTGCTGGAAATTACAAAGGAGGGAACAAGAGGGAGAACCTAATCACATAAAATAGGCAAAAGCCAAAACACTGACAGGGATCACGAGACAATCCTATAGACAAACATACGGCTCCGGTCAAGGAGTTCTAACGTGCACAGATAATGAAAGAAAGGGCAGCTTGAGCAGGTGTAGAGAATTCACAGAAACGCAGCAGAGAAGATTAGGGAAAGACAAGAGGTGGAGATTAGAACAGGGCGAGTGCTGAGAGCTTGTTAATCAATGAGTAAGTACGGCTATACAATCCCTTTGTGCTCGTTAGTAAGTTAGTATTGTATACAGTGTTAGTTTGTGTTAGTAACTCTCGCAAAATAACAAACTGTTAGTATGGGTTAGTAAAATAGAAAAGCAAGATGAAGGAAGTAAACGAGATTGGAAGGAAGGCTGAAATCCAGGAACCATTAAATCACCCGAGGAGTGGCACGCAGTACCGGGGCTGCGAGCAGTGACAAGACAAAAAACCAGACAGAGGGAGACAAAGTGCAATGCATGGACTAAACAAAAACATGGACCGGAATAAACTATTGTAAAAACTAATACATGGAAAAACTAAACTGAGACAATACATGAATAAATCAAAGTAGCCAAATCACAATACACATTACAAAGAATAGTCAGACATTGCAAAAATCCAAATATAAACATGGCAAACAGAACAAGGACACGGCAGACTGGCAGAATCACAACAGTAATACCATCAGTATCAGTTCATAATGGCAAACTGGTTGATTTATAATCATGACTCCTTGTTTGTGAATAACAATGCCTCAAGCATTAATCTATAATTCTAGTGAGTCGCTCATTCTTAGTCCCAGTTTAGTGTTTTAGTAACTGTGAAACAGAAGCTATTATTAAGTTTTACCATATGCAGGTGAGGAGAAATGGTTCCGGAGTGGTAGCCGTCGCCACGGAGTGTTGATCAAACACTGGAGACACTAAGCGCCCTTAACCAGTTTATTGGCAGATTATTAGGAGGGAAATTAGTGTGTTTTAAGTTTCATTTACGCGCACAAAATAATTTCCACAGGGAAGCTCAAACTGGTAACTTGGTTCTCCTCTAACTTGTCTCCAGCTTCCTGTATACGGCGTCTGTTCTCTTGAATACTGACTGACTGCCTATTAAGTCACACCATGGGCTCACGCAAAGGGGGCGGAGATCGCGTGGTCAAGTCTGCTCTCTCCACAGTCTCTTAAACACCATATTACAATTTTGTAGTGGTTAGCCAGTCTCCACTTAAAACATATTGAGAGACTGTGGCAGGATCTTAAACAAGCAGGTCATTGAAAACCATCCAGTGTTTTTGAATTAAAGCAATTCTGAAAAAAATAAATAAATAAATAAATCCCCATGGTGAAGTCAAAGACTGAGTTCCAGTTAGCAGAGGTGTTTGGTCACAGTCACTGCTGCTTAAAGTGGCATAAGTAGTTATTGAAACAGATTTTTTCCGATCATACGTACATGCAATATTCATAAGGACTATTGCAGCCTGTTCTGTGGCCCCTCAATGCAAGTGGTCCTTGTTTCATTTTAATACATGCATGGGCCATGTAATTACCATAAGTAGGTGTGACTGAAAGAGGGGAAATTTGTTTTCTGAGGTTGGGTAACTGTCATTACCGTTACCATTACCTTATGTCATAACTCTGGTGCGTGTACGCAAGAGAATCGTTCACATGCAATTCACTTTTTTGTCAGTTTTGTCGAGGTGCTTGCCTTTATTTTGTGGACCGTAGTTGAAAAAGTATTTCATTTATCCTCTTTTACATGATATCAAAGAAAGTTATTGGGTGTATTTCTGATGTTACGGAAAAGAACAAAATTTCATTCTGCACCGGCTGGTGACTTGTATTACCTGTGTCTCGGTAATACACCACTGATCGCACTGTATTGTGGAATACACTACACTGCAAAGAAGGCTTTGTCAGCAATTTCCTGCTAACAGCTACCATAATTACAATCACTTGCTACCAAAATGTAATTGCAGAAATGAATTACTTTGTAACAATTCATATTTTGATTGTTAATGGGAAGGGAATTTGGTTTGCTTGAGTCACAGGCTTCCATGACATTTGAGAAAGACGTCTCTAGGACCCCTCTTCAGTTATGTTTGGAACTCTTTTGATTGTGTATTCGTCTCTGCCACTGTGCATTTATGTGGTCTTTACTCTGTTAACAAACGCAAATGTAGACTACAGTGCATGTTTGGCTCACGAAAACGTACTATTTGAAATTGAGTGGACAAAATCAAATTAAATATGGAAAATAATATTTATTTTAGTCTCACTTTATGTCAGACTGACATGTTTTGAGTGTTCTTCAACCATTTTCTAACACGAGTGCAACTGCATGTAGCAAGCCGTGAGAAATAGCATGGAGGCTCCACAGTTGAGTAATTATTCCAAAATTATGCCTCAAAGTCATACATGTTGATGATACTATGAAATGCATAATCAAAATGCATCATTTATGTTACTACTGCAATTTTTGCGGAGGCATTATTCTGTTTGTCAACACCCTCTTGTGAAATTAGAAATAGTTTGAGCTTCTGTTTAGACAGGGTTTTCCCAAGTCATGTGTGGACTGGCTTATGTTTCAGAAAGATGCTTAATATCGCCTTCTGTGAGTTTATTTAAATGAGAATCTCTCTAGTGCCATCTAATTTACATGGAATATATAACTGCTGAAAAAAAGGCCTTGCAGCTGGAAGAAAATAAGAACAGAATAAGTGACTGGTTTATACACGTATTGTCCCAACATAGCACATGTTGAAAACTCATTCCCATGAAGTTGATGGAGGTAATTACTTATTCGTGTGAGATATATTCATCAGATATCTTTCTTTCTGTCAATAAATTACAGTATCATTAAGAAAAACAGCATTTAAAATTTAAAAAGCGTTTCCTTGTGTTCTGTTCCTCTTTCATCAGACTGTGTAAGAAGTGAGAGTGCCAACTATACAAACATATAGGAAGAGGGCAAATTTTTTATATTATTGCACAGCAAGTATGGCAGCTATCAGTTTAATTCAAGCCCTGGGGAAACCAGTGTGTTAATCATTCTGGGAGCATTTCATTTGTTGAACTTCTGAATCCTGAGGTGAACCTCATTATAGAGTTTTACTCCTTGGCCTTAAAAAGCCTTTAGACATTTACTAATGCAACTTGTGACCACAATGATGGGTTCAAAAGGTTTTGGCCACAATCACCCTTAAAACGCAGCCACGTTTACTTTTATTTGTCCTAAAAGGTTTGCTATTTTGCAACTTGAATGAATCTGTTTCAAAAGAGGAGGTATGATAAAATGCGGAGAATTTAAGCAGGGTCTCAGACGACAAATCACTTGCAAGGCAGCAGTGCTAATAACTGACCCGCCACAATACAGTGATTATTAGCATAAGGTTGGACATGTTTTTGAATCATGAAAATTGAGATACAGCTTCTGATTGGAGCTGATTGAATCCTGAACCAGCACAGAGAACTATATAATGTGTCATTGCCTCAGACAGTGATAGAGGGTTTCAGGGTTTTGCTTGGCAGAGCATTCTTGTCTCAGTGCGCGAATGTCTCTGTGACACTAAGCCTGTGTTGTTAAGCGCACCTATAAGAGTCTTGCCAAGAAGGTGCACTCCTTTGAAAAAAAAAAAATTGAAGGTTAAATGACAGGCCTTGAAACGAATTGTGAAATTTCTGAACGAAGCTAACTGTGTTGTGTATTCACCAGCTGGTGCGTGTTGACAGCTCAAACCTGTTGATTCTGAGAGAGTACAGATTTCTGGGGCTTCCAGACTGTGAGAGTTGAGCCCATGAACGCGTCGGCATTTGACAAATAAAGAGAAATGGGCCATCTGTCTGTTTTATTTTGCTGATAGTAATCTTTGTTTCTGAAGACTGTACGCAGAACAACATACAAATTCTATAATCCTTATCCTTGTCATACTTCCCAGGGATGCAGTGCGCTAGAGCTTCAGCGTTTCAGCGCACGGCACTGAGCATCAACGGTTTATTCCTCTCAGCAATGGGTAACGTCCTATTTCCATCAGTAATTGAAGCACTGATTACTAAAACCCCACAAGTCAAGTCAAGTCAAGTCAAGTCAAGTCAAGTGTGGCTTATGGGGTTTTAGTAATAGGTGCTTTAATTAAAGCTAAGATCATTATAAATAAAAGATGTAAGATTTCATTGAATCAACTTCTGTGTAGTTAAATTCATAACAATCAGTGATGCAGTATTGCATAAAGGCACTTTTTTTTTTTTTTTATAAGTATTTGACAGCTAACAACTCAACAATACCCTCTCCCCCATTCTACTACATCCCCCCACCCAAAAAAAAAGATGAGAATTCAATACCAGACCCCACCCCACCCAAAGCATAATGATAAGGCACTTCACAATAACGGAATTGACTTTGAATGCATATACTTTTTGTTATTGAGAAATCATTTTTTATTTCCTGATTTATTCAATGAAATACTGTAATTCTATAATATCCTGTATGAATGGCATTCTCTTTATTAGCTGGAGAGCGATGTGTTGCATTCAGCCACTGGTTTTTGTCATTTCCTGTCTCTACTTTAGTTTTAATGTGTATTTTTTCCCCTGGCGGAGACTGGACAGGGATGTTCCCTCTCCCGTATGAGTCCTTGACTGTGCCCTTCGCTCTGCACAGTAACTCCATTACCCTGCTGCCCGGTTCATGTCCCTCTGCAGCTGAAATGTGCCATTTTATTTCTGTTTGCCGAGGCCCTCTATGCACCCTTGACAACAGGGGTTTTCAGCCATCGAGACGGATCTTTATGCCGTATGAAATTACGTCAATGCCCAATGACAGAAAGTAAGGCGACATTTAGACCTTCACATAATTCCCCATGCCCTCTGAAATCTAATCAATCTCTCTCCCTTATTCCTTCTCCTGATCTCCTCATCAATCCTTGACTTAGCTATTTTCCATCAGATTGTATTGTATGCATTCATGAATAGATAAGGTGTTCGTATTTATTCATTATTGCCAATGGAAAAACACACGTCCATCCATCCATTATTGTTACAGGTTCCTCTCCACTAGGGTCATGGAGGAGTTGGAGCCCATCCTAGCTGACTGTTAGTTAAACACCCTGGAGAGCTTGCAGATCCTTTGCAGGGGGCAAACACACCATTCGCCCATTATTTACTCACACCCTCATACTAATGTGCAATTTAGAGTTTCCATGCAGCTTGTTATGCTTATCTTTGAACTGTGGGAGGAACCCCATGTGAATACGGGGGGTACATGCAAACTCCTCACAGAAGAGCCCCAGGCCGGATTTGAACCCTCAGCCCTCAGCCTCTTGCTGTGAAGCGGCAGTTTGGGGAAAAAAATGTAAGATTAAATGAGAGAGAGAGAGAGAGAGAGAGAGAGAATGAGATAGATGGAGCTACAGTACGTATGTAAATATAGGCAGCTTATGCAGTTATATTCTGTTGATAATTTTGTCATGTGTTTTATTATTTGAACCCGGATTTGAACCCTCAGCCCTCAGCCTCTTAGTGTGAAGCGGCAATTTGGGGAAAAAAATGTAAGATTAAATGAGAGAGAGAGAGAGAGAATGAGATGGATGGAGCTAAAGTACGTATGTAAATATAGGCAGCTTATGCAGTTATATTCTGTTGATAATTTTGTCACGTGTTATGTTATTAAAAACAAATTAATGGCAATAAACAGGATTTTTTTTCTTGTGCAGCTTGTCAGTTCAGATCTCATTTGAAGGTTATTTCACACTACTTCATGCATCTTGCCAGCATTTGATTTCAGTGAGTAACACTGGAAAAAAAAACCCCCAGATATCTGAGGTTCAAAGATCCCAGTAAAAAGGACAGTTTATAACTGAAGTACCGATGGCAACTGATTCATTTCAATGCAAAACCTGGGCATTATAAGCACTTTCTTCAGTACCTGTCATACATTCAGTTTCAACACAGTTACTTCTCACCAGCATCCTTTGCAAACTGTATATTTCTCTTGAAAAGTCATTAATTTGCTCCTATTTCTAAGTAATTCAGTAAAAAAAAATGTTGAATTCACAGCATAATCTCTTGTGAAAAAGTCATATATTGGCTGATTACTTTCTGAGGCACACATGAAATATCTTAACTGCTCCTTTTAAATAAAATTTCAGATGAAGATAATCTTTCAGCCAATATAAAAGAATAGATCATTGCAGTCAGGAGATTCAAGCCCTTTGTTGTGGAGGATTGTTGCCACAAAATGTAGTTAGAAGTTTTCAGATTAGAGCATGTAAGTATGTTAATTCCTGTATGAATATGCAAAGTTTAATAGTCATATAGACTCAAGTTGTGGATCATTCATTGTGTTGCACAGTGGGGATGAGATAAGGGTAAATAAGCAATCTTTTATAAGGCGGCTGTGCACAGTTTCAGGTTATTCATTAAGTGTTGCGACTCGGCTTCCTTTCAGAGCTAACTATAGCAGTGGGACATATCGAAACATACTCACTAGCAAAGGAAACAAGAAAGTAACGGAAACAAGCTCCGCGAAACATACTCCAATTAGATATACTCCAAAACATTAATACCATTCACAGGGAAAGCAAATAGCATTCATTATCTCGCAAAAACTGAGCGTGTCAAGGTCTGCAGACAGACCATAGACAGTAAGGGAACAGGTAGTTCTGAATTCAACGCGTTATATGCGGGAGAAATGGGACCTGAGGGCTAAATTGTTATGTGTGGATGAATGGGTCTGAGAATCTTTGAAGTGGCAGGGCTTCTGGGGTGTTCACAACCAGCTGCTGTGAGTACCTACTGACAGTGGTCCGAGAAGAGACAAAGCATAACCCAGTAACAGAGTGCTTGGCACCAAAGGCAGATTGATGTACAAGGCAACAAAGGCCAATCCCGTATGATCCAAATGGACTGAGGGGCGATGGTGACATGAGTCAGAGAGAATTTTGACTATTCTTGACCCTTTTGTGCAGAATACAAATGATCCCCATTTTTTCCTGTAATGCATGAGCATCTGCACGAACTTAAGCAAGGAACGTGGCACAACACAATGCACGCTGCTGTGAATAAAGCTTTGTTGCAGCAAACCAGTCCAAGTACCCATTATAACCCAGGTCCACGGCCGATAGCAACTGCAATGGGCACTCGATTGCCGGAATTGGACATTAGAGCAATTGAAGAAGGACACCTTGTCCTATGAGACTCATTTTCTTTTACATCACGTGCGTTGGCTGGGTACATGGGCACCATTTACCTGGAGAAGAGATGGCACCAGGATGCACTGTGGGCACGATGTTAAGCAGGTGGCTTTAATACTGTGACAAAATCAGTCTATATTCAGGCTAAGATCAGGCACTGTTCTGTTACACCGCTGAACCGACAGCGAGGTTTGCGATGGGTTTATGTTAAGCTCACCGCCTCCACCTCTTCAAAAGCTCAGCACTCTCTAGTCAGTATTTTCATCCAGAATCTAATCCCTTGTGCAAACAGTTCCTATCCCACCCTCCGGACTGAGGGAAGGTGTCTGTTCTGAGCATTTCAGGACCATTTTCCACTTCAATATTGCACAGGGAATGTGAGTTGTAATCCTCAGCTCATTGGAGGGATATTGACTGTAAAATTAATGGCATGTAATATGGACGTGCATATCACCCTCCCAGTCAAAGACTTTACCTCTGCTGCGGCATGCAGGTCAGGCGAGGCGAAGGAAAACAAACAGGCGATGGTCAAAGTCAGGAGATCAGCTAACAGGAAGAACAGAGTGGAGACGGGTGCGGGAGATTTAGGAACGAGGTGGAAGACAAACGCAGAGGAATGACGCTTTATTATACAACCCACCTACGTTCTCACAAAGACACGCCCCTCCGGAGCATTCAAGTGCTGGATCGACCAACTGTTCAAGCACTACAATTCCAATCCCAGAGCTGAATGGCTGGCTGATCCTGTTGCTTGGATGACTGGCCAATCCTAGCACTTGAATGCTCAGGAGGGGCGTGTCTTTGCGAGAACATTGGTGGGTTCCATAGTAACCCAGGCAGTGTTTTGAGACCTGGTGTACTTTGACTGACTGCATGTACCTTGTGACGTGAAAACAAGTGTTATTCTTTGACAAAATAATTTCATTGTGAGTCAGATTTCCAGTGTTTTGGTAAAGGTTGTTTGTGCAGAGAAAGGTGTGTTCTATTTTGAAATGAAGAGTAAGTATATATTTAACAATATGTGTTTTTGAGAAGAAAATTATCCTTATGGCCAATTGTGCTTTGTAGGTGTGAGTCTGTGTTAAGAGTTTAGAAAAAGTATCAGAAGTATGGGCAAGCGCTTGTTAGCGATTGAAAAAAACTGTAATAAAATGCATCACCTTATGATAGATAGTGATCATGTAGGCGCATAAGTGTCAAAATTCAGTTTAAAAAAATTAAATAAAAATAAAAATATATACAAAGTATAACCACAGTAAAAATTGCTCGTCGGAAACATGACCCTCAGGCTAAGAGTTATGAATATGACTGGGTGGATAATTACTCTCTATCTCATTTGTCACAGCTAATTAGAAAAACCCATATGGAATGCACACACATTCGTTCTCAGTCCTTGTCTGGTTTCTTCACTTATTTATCAGATTTGAGCATCAGCCGAAGTTGAAAATGAATTTGGGGTGTTTTGTAGTGTCCTGCAGACAGAGTCATTCTGGGAGACCGCAGGCTGCACATCATCCAGTGAATAGATCAGCAGCTCTGTCTGGAATGCTTCACTCTTGGATGTCAGCACACTGAAATTTAACACTGAGGCTATACATTGGAAAGTGACAGTTCTGTGAGTTAGCATTAGAGACAAGGGGCTTAACATTGCTCAAAAGACTGTCTGTTTATGGATGAATGGTGGCATTTCAGTTGATGCCTGTTTGCAAATGAATAAATGTTTGTCGATGAGGGCAAGTCTGTCAAAAAAAAAAACAAAAAAAACTAGGGACTCAAGATCCGAGATAAGAATACAGACAAGGGTTTTTTCCTCTTTGTTTACTATCATAAAACCCGGAGGAATTTGACGGCGCGCGACAGAACTGATAAAATGTTGAATAATGGGACTTTTGGATAATTTGAAAATGAACTAGCGTACATGATTGATTGCCCACAAAAACTATGTTTGTGAAGGGAAGAGGCTTGCTCTTGCTTTTATGTGAGAAGACGTTTGTTTATTGATTCAAGTGTATGCCGTGGTGGTGTATTCTAAAGCCTTGCCCTTCTCTGTGCGAGATTCAGAGCCATTTCCATGGGCTCAGTGACTGTCTCTTGTGATTCCTCATTCTAATCCCTCCTCGGCTGGTAATTGCTAAATCGCTGAACTTGTTATGCTCCAAATACAAACAATTTTGCACCTACAGTACATCACAGGGTCAGCTTGGTTTGTATTCTTGAAACTCTCCTTGCCAAACAAGTAAGTGAAAGTTTGGTCGATTTCTCACTTTGCTCTGTCTACCTGAGACTTTACAGTCTGTGACTAAAATTGCAAAGGGAACAGTAGTACTGCAGCGTTGTTTCACATGTCCGTCTGATAATAGCTCGAAAACGAATAGAATGACTTAAGCACTTTAGCATTGACAAAATTACGGCACAAAGCACGCCATTTTTCACATTTTCCAAGACATAGTACATCAAAGAACAAATGTTGCCGAACATTTTCTTTTTTACATATGGCCCTAGCTCTGTATATGCGTACAACAAGTTCAAAGGCAAAGCGCCGTTATCAGAGATATTTGAGATTAGCGTGCCTCATGCACTGGGGACACTCATTCTAAACGACCTGTCTAACCTGGGCTTATCCCTGGCCAAGAAGCGAGCAGTATTAGCTGGGCTTACAGCAGCGCCTTTCACGTAGGGTCCGGGGTTCTAACATACCTAGATGTAGCGTATCTAGAATTATCGACAGGCCGGGTGCATGGGGCGAAGGAGTCAACAATAGAGATGTGGATTTCGCTCTCTGTGAACCTCAAAAGCTTGTTGGAATAACATAAAATGGTCTGGAATGAGGGTGGGGAGGTGGGAAGGGGAGGGTTACAGGGTTTTTCCCTTTTTTTGAGGGGCGGGGTTGTGCGTTTTTCAGTATTGAATTGTATGCATTATATTTGTACATTGTAATTTTGTATTGTTTAATAAAATAAAAATTTGATCACAAAAAAAAGAGAAAAATTTTATTAGTCAAATGCATATCCTGGACTGTACTGACGGTCCAGAAAAATTACATAATGAGACTGGGAAAGGATACATTTTGCCTCGTCTTTTTAAGCAAATGGAAACCTTGCATGGCATTGAACACCACACATTATATAACTTAACGCATTTGGTCTGACTTCCCACTGCCCTTACATTGTTCCAAAAGCTGATTTAGAGAGCTTTTTCAATATCCACCAGCTAATTATCCCACCCACTTGAGCCTCATCAGGGTCACAAAAGAGTCTCACAGCAAATAGTGGATGAGAGCCAGGAAATGCCAGAATACAACCAAAAAAATTCACCCGTTACTGTGGGCAGTTGAGGCTCTAGATGGCCAAAATAAGGGAACTCTGGGTGAGAGGTACCCCAGGGTACCATCCAGAAACTGGATGGAGAAAATACGCAATATTTCAGAGGTTTCAAAGCCAATCAACGTGGAATTTTGGTACTGTCATTTCCGCTGGCTGACCGTAATTAAATTAATCACTAATTAAAAGGTAAAAATATTATTCCTGATGCTTTGCCTCTGAAAATTGCAAGCTTTGTAACGTTAGCAGATTGAGTTGTCAGACTCCTTGCAATAATCTTAACCCTTAGAGTGATTAAATTTGTTTTTTTTTCTTTTAATACAATTTTAATTGTCTTGAACTGCTGAAAGTGTGTTATGTCGGCACTTGTTTAAAAGAGCTAAGATATCAAGATCAAAGCTGTTGGAAACCTATCATGTGGCAACTTGTTTAAAAGAGCTCCCGCAGTGGAGCTCTTTTAAACAAGTTGCCTCATGATAGGTTTCCAACAGCTTTGATTTTGATATCTTACATCATTGAGCAACGATAGCTGCATTTAGCTCCCTACTCCCTAAGGATTAAAGATTAAAGAGGTAAGTCACACAACATAACACAAGTGGCAAGAACAGGCCGTTCAGCCCAACTATAGGTTCGCCAGAAAAATGAAACTTGAGTAAGGGAGGTCTGACTGCTGGGGCACCGCAGAAGCTAATTCTCGGCAGCATCTGCGTCACAACAACAGAGAGTGAACCACGGTATTCCTGCCTTCAGAGGGACTTTTGTTTGCCTTAACATCCTTCTGCCAGCAAATGACATACCCCCCCCCCCCCCCCCCCGCACGCCAGTACCACACACCAAAACCCCCAAAGAACAATTTCCTGTGCTCTGCAGACAAGTAACATTGAGTCAGTGAAATAGAAACATCAAGGCTGTCTGGGATACTGTGGGCAAGTGCCGAGTCAGTTGAAAATATGGAGGATAGTGATACTATTTAATAGTTAACATCAGAGGGAGAACGAGCCTGCTGAGCTTGTGTGCATGATGCCGCCAGTGGCGGTTTAATATAAAAAAGACCCATCTTTAAGCCAGTTTTCTCTTCTCTGCGGAGGAACATTCATCTCCAAACCCAACAGTCACCGGGGACTTCTCTTCTCACCCATATGCACACTAGCACTATATTACAGGTTGCCTTCGCTGCATGGATTCCAGATTTATTTAACCTGTATATACTGTACAGGCAGTTGAATAATGACTCATGCTTCTGGCGCTATCTTGCTTCGCACAACAGGATGCAGTGGTAATAAACCTGTTTCCCAGCCTGCCCTTGACCACTTTGATACAGGAGGTGTTTATTTTCTGTCATTCGTGTGGGTTTTTATTTCGCACAAGCAACCCACACGCCAGTTAACGCTAACAGCCAGAATGGAGGGTTTGCGTCTGGTATTTTCGGCTTCATGACTAGAATGCCCAAGTGCCTTTGCAGCCAGCCTTGCCAAAGGATGGTGCCTCAGGTCCATTCATGGCTGGCCTTGTCAGAACCGCTTGTGAATTCCCAATGTTCCTCCCCCCCAATCTAGATCTTGCAGGCCTTTTAGATATATTGTCTCTTATAACCGGTTTAACATCTTCTGTGCCTCCCCCGCCTGGTGTGATGCATTAGTGTTCCCCATTCCCTCATGTGTCCCTGGTGTGTATAGAACTAATTTCTTTGAGTGTCCAAGTTGCTGGATTGTCACTTGCTGCATGTCCTAAAAAGCAGCTAGTCTGCATTTTCTTAGTCTAGAGTTTATCGTTCACAGAAGTTCACTTCCTAGTCTTATTAATAATAAGAATAAGCTCCCAAGCCTTTTTCTCTTACTTTAGGATTGGGACCACGTTCTTCTGAACCGGTCTTCAGTCTGTTCCTTTGCCCAGTTTATTAGGAACACCTTCTTAGCCTTCTGCAGCCATAAGGATTGGGACTGCATTCCCGCTAAACTCTCCAAACCTGTCATCTGACAGCTTTGCTCTGGCAAGGGTGATCTCCATACGGCTATATCCCCAAGATGCCATTGGCCAGGTCCTGAAGCCTTATGCAAGGCTTACACTTGCACGACTTTTGGCCACGATTTTTTTGTCGTGGCAAGTCGTGCCATTTTGGGGCACGAACTGGGAGGCTCCCGCACTGTTCACGACTAGTTCACGCATAGTTCACGACGAGTTCACGAATCCGTGCCCATCAGTGTTCACATTGACATGAACTGGCACGACGAGTTCACGCATAGGTTGCGCATAGTTTGCGCATAGTTTATGCACTTCCCGCATTGGCACGACGAGTTTGCGCAATTCGGACAGTGTCGTGCCGACTTGGGCACGCCATATAAAAAGGGGGCCTCCCCAACCCCTGGTCATTTTTGGATTGGCTGTGAAAGAGACAACATGCTGAATTCCAGAGACACAATCATTACAGAGAAGAGAAGATGCCTATACCTGGCATGTTGTCTCTGTGATACAAGTCATCTCTTCGCTGGCGATCTCTGGAATGGCGAGCAGTGTCCAGGAAGCCCTATATATACCCCCGCATCGACGTGAGCGCCACTGTCGCGCAGTAGTTGTGAACTGCTCGTGCCATGCGCAAACTGTTCGTGAAGTGCGTATACTAGTCGTGAACTGCTCGTGCCATCAATGCGTCGTGTCAGTGGGAAGGCACGGCCATGCTGCGACGCGATCCAATTCGTGAACATGTCGTGAACTACTCGTGAACTTGACATGAGCTGTTCGTGACAGTCATGGCATGGCACGCACTGCCACGCACTGGCACGCATCCTCCCGCATTGTCTCGACGAGTTCACGACGAGTTCACAAACAGTTTGCGCATAGTTCACGACCCGGTCGCGAAATGTTTCCGTGACCAAAATTTTAAGTATTTCAAAATTCTCGTCCCGACATGGCACGCAGTCAGGACGGGTTTACGCACACTTCACGCCAGTTTACGACTAGTTTGTGCACTGGCACGACTCGAGTCGTGCCAATGCGTGCCACAGAATTGTGCAAGTGTCAGCCTTGCGTTACCCTAATCCTGCTTAATCTGAACAGAACAATGTCATTTTGCTCTGAGTGCCGTCCGCCACAGTCAATACCGCATAACAATCAATAAACCCTTCTATTGGATTGCACTGTCTCTGCATCTGATTCCTTGTCTGGATTATAACAGGTCGGTGTGTTGTTTTGCTGCACTTACTATATGGTAAAAAATTAGAGTCGTATGGCAATAGAAGTCATGACTCTGCTCGCGGTCATTGGAGCAGCCATTTTACATCATCGCCATCCAGGACCTTCTGTTACCTTGCACAGGCAAGTTGTGTGACATGAAGCCCAGTCCTCTGAAGCTGTGGCTCTGACGCTTGGCACAAAATGGCTCTGACTCAGACTCCAGCTATCTGTCACAGCCTGGCCATGCCCGGGCAGTGCCACTCCGGTTTGTCTGAGGGCAAGTTTGGATGGCACACTCGCCATACGCCAATCCTGCCACTCTGGACCCAGGGTCGTTCC
Source organism: Gymnothorax reevesii (assembly GCA_029721435.1). Lineage (NCBI taxonomy): Eukaryota > Metazoa > Chordata > Actinopteri > Anguilliformes > Muraenidae > Gymnothorax > Gymnothorax reevesii. The sequence goes on along the minus strand of CM056587.1, from coordinate 60,193,049 downwards.
CCTGCAGATAAGGAGAACAAATACTGGCTCAGTCTTGTCCAGAAGATAATTAGACTTTGGTGTGCTCACTTTGATTGCACAAACTTTTATGTACACTGTTCAAACGTTCGTGGAAGAATTTTGATTAGCCTGCAGATTGATAGAGAGGCAGACAGAAATTGACAGGCAAAAGGTAAAAGCTCTGAAGAATAAAGCAATTTTAACTGGTGCGGGGAAGTTAGGGGTGGGATTAAAGAAAATCAGTATTTTTTTGAAATAACTTTTTGGATAAATTATTTGCATGCCTTTAAATTATTAAATAATGAACGTGAAGAATGGAGGACCTGAGACCGACTGAAGGAAAACTTCCATCTCAAATTTAAGTCATGCTCATGCTTTTTTTTTGGGGGGGGGGGGGGGGGACAAAATAATGGATTTTGATCTTTTCATGTAATTTTCTTCAGTTAATTATGACTTTGTTAATCTATATTTCTATCTGTGAAAAACAACTTTGATTGATGTAAGCCTATAAAACTTAAATACCTCAAGAAGCATCCAGACTCATTTATTCTTAATATCCCATTCTTACTGACAGCCTGAATCTGAATACAAGATCAACCTGTACAGCACTCATTTACGATGGTCCCAGGGAAGTCGTGGGTTTTTCGCTGTCCACACAGCGCCTGTGTTGGCATGTCATGCTTTGTACGTCACAGCAGGGGAGGGTTTTGGGGTGAATTTTTCAGGTGTTTTTTTTTTCTGATTTATTTTTTCGGTTGGGGGTCTGGATCAGTGACTCTACTTTTAGAGGAGCACCTTTCAAATTCAGAGGGTGGTTTAAAATAGCATAATTCGAGGTGTGAGACAAAAATGATTATACAGTAGATTTGAAATATCAAAGCATTATTTTAACATCATCTAAATTTAATTTTAAACTCACTCAGAAGCACTTTCTTTTTATTTGCGTCATGCAAGAAAACCTGAAAAAAAATAACATTAATGACAAGCAGCAAAAGAACATTGACGTATTAAAAATATAAAACAATTACTGATGGCAGCCGGGTGGCAGTCGTTGTTAATCTCAAAATCTCCCAAGTAAAAATAACTTTGCAGGTTGGTGAAAATGTGTTTAGTTTTGCAGCTCAGATTTATCAATGCTATTGGTGTTGACAGTGTTGGGTGAAATCCTTAAGAATTAAGTGCTGAAATTTCACTCCAGAGTTTTAATATGCTATTTGGGAAATGTCATCTTTGAATTCATAGACATAGACAATGCGCAATTAAACCAAATCTAATTTCGTAGATAAAGTATTGTTCATTGAAAACTCATTAATTGTATTGGTGTGATGACAATAGTGACAACTTCAAGATGGGGATGAAAAATTGTGAGCATTATAGCAGGCAAGAGGGAAGAGATTCATAACTTTGCCAAGAGCTCAAATTTCCCAGGCTTTTCTGGGTCGCAGCTTTTGTGTGGAAGGGGTATGAGATTCTCCCTCAAACGCCTCATGTCATTCAGAACACACTGTAACTTTGCTGAGCTGCAAAACCAGAGATGGAAAAATGACTTAAACCAAAAGGACAGTACACTGAGGAATCATGAGGCACAAGTTAAATCAACTCTGAAAGAGTCTTTTTGGTTCCACTCTGGAATGAGTGGACTCAAATAGACTCTGTTAGAGTTCATTTGACTCAGTCAGAGACAAATTAACTCTGAAAATTTTGCTGTATAAATAATCAAAGCCACGTCAAATCAGAGCGGGAATAGTTCCTCAGTTAATGACATTTCTTTGTTGTCTTAGCAGCTCAAGTCCTTTGCTATGCAGATGTGCTTCGGAAACCAGGTGATGTGACAAAGGGTTGTCAAAAGCCTGTCTATTTTCATCCTGCACGACGCAAATGTCTGAAGCTAAGGACGCACAGGCTTTGTGAGCATTAGCTAGGAGAAATCTTGAGAAAAGTTGAGTTACCGCCGGAAATGGTGTCGGTGTCGATGTCCTGTAGGAGGTGGTCTTCCCTTCGGTCAAATAAACAGTGCCTCAGTAATCGAGAACAGGAGACAAAATTTGCAGCGTGGTTATTTCAACTTTCCACCAAATCAGTAAAAAAAATCCCTCTCCTCCTCACCTCAATGGGTGGTGAACATTCTTGCGCAAAATGGCAACCGTTGCACATTGGTGGGTGCTACACATTGGTGAAGATAAAGATGTTATCACTGTGACATCCTTTGGACGGCCACTAGATGGTTAGAATAAGCACTGCGTAAATTCAGCTGTCGAAGGCCAAGACATAGATGCCGGAGAGTTGGATTTTCTTTGTAAGTTGGAGAATAAAACACATCCCCCCCCACAAATATAAAAATCTTGCCTGTTTTATGTGGCTTTCTGCTGTCAGGATGAAAAAGTTCCAATCATTCCAGGTAGCTGTGAAGTGCAGTGTGTCTAACTGAATACAACACGAAAGCATCAAAAAGAGACGCCTGTCCGGTTTGCTTATGTCGCAAAGCCACAGCTGTTTCGCTCTGTGAAAGTGCAACAAATGAAAGAACTAACCTGACCTGACACTTCCTGTGCCATTAATCTTGTTAGCCGTGTAGTCGAAAGTCGGCACGTCTGCCCAACCACCTGATTTAACTGCTCACTTACCACATGCTCATCGCGACAGTATTTTAACCCTAAGATGTCAGGTACCAAAAGCAGATGCTGTTGAAAACCTGTCGTGTGGCAACTTTTTTAAAAGAGCTCCCGCAGGGAATTGAACTGGTGCGCAATTCTTGGTGAATAGAAAACCCAGCGCAATGAATAAATTGTGGGTTAACTTGTGATCATAATTGTGAATTCTCTGTGTGGGATATAATTTGAATGAAAATGTACAGAAATGTCGGCAGAAACACAATTTAAATATGCGTGACCCGAGCATTGCACAATGTTGTTATTTCTCGACTCACTGAGGGTCCAAATCCTGTATGTTATTTTCAGGACTTGTAATTTAGCAGAAGTAAATGCATTGCTTTGCTTTTGTGTTTTCAACCACTTGATTGTTGTTAATTAAGAACAAGGGCAACTGTATGCTTTATCAAAAAAAAAAAAAAAGAAGAATTGTTTGCCACCAACATGGCAGTATCCCCGCCGCCCCAATTTTATGTGTGCGTATGGACGTAGGTAAGTATGTACGGACGGACGGATGGAGCCCAATGCTATATCCCCCGTTTCGCGCTAATCGCGCGGCGGGGGATAAAAACCTACTGTTTGCTAGAGAAAATCCCTGAGATTGCTTCATATTATCATTAACCCCGTAAAACCTGAGGACCCATAAATGGGTCTGTCAAATGCAGCTGCTATATTCAAACCTGTGAAACATCAGACCCATTTTAAATTCTGGACGAGACCCCACTGTTTCTAACTATCCTAAATATGTCCTGCTGAATTGCAGGAAAATGTACATAAAATGATGCAAAAGATTTAGGTATTTTTCATTTGATGTAGTGCTGCGGCCATAAATACATAGTGTCCTGGGTTTGAATATTTCTCTCAATGTGAGTGTGATGTAGCCTCAGTGAAGCAATGCAGCCAGCAGAAACAGAATAGATATGTGATATTGTCCAAGAATATGAAACAAATTCTTTTTTATGTTAACTTAACTTAAAGGAAAACTATTTAACTACTTAAACCTGAATTTTTCACTTACGTTTTCCAAGTTTATGAAGCAGGTACCATAGCCTTGTTATTTGCCTCCTCCGAGAAGTTGAACATTGAAGATTTTAGCTGATAAAAATGATCAAATTTCTTATGAGCTGTCTCCCTCGCTTTATCGTTCTGCATCCCAACAGTCATTCTTTCTCCCAAACAGATTAGAATCTATCGAGGCTCGGCGAAACAATCTCTGTTTTAATTGCGCTTAACAGCCCAATTTACCCCCCGTAGGTTGCTCGCGATGCCAGCTTCAGTGTTATGTCTTTATATTGACAAGTCTGAATTGGGCTGGGCATGTGAATTCACACCAGCATTTGGAAGACGTATAGCAGTCTTAATTTGCACTGAGGGTCGGGCACCAAGGTGCCAGGAAGACTTTGGATGAGTAATAAAGGAGGAAAAAAAAGCACCGTCTTCCAGTAATTCATCAGGGGACCCGAGGCACGAGGATGCGGCTGCGTGGATCTATACATCCTGTGGCATCAGCATTATTTCAGCAGCTCCGCTTCGCGCTTGTTTTGCATTGCTAAAAAGCTCTTACAAGAGGAGGGGGTAAAAAAAAAAAAAAAACATTAAAATGTATGCAGATGAATTTATTTATTTATTTTCTAGCAGTTTTAGCAGCCAGCTCATCTTATGAAGATTCTTGGTGTCTGCACTGCCATGACACTGAGTGCTACTCTTGAATAATATACCCGGTTGACTTGGGCAGTTTCCTGAAAAATAGCAAACACTGCTCAAATGTGGAAACTCAATTATTACTCATATCACGGGGGCCATATCTGGGATCACTGGGGATGTATTTTAGGAGTATTACAACATTAGAAGAACAGAAAAAAATGGGAGTGGACTCCTTCTGTCTTGAAGAGAAATTACACCATAACAAAAACTGGCCTCTTTTCTTGAAGAACAATTTATTTTACTTGAAACATAACTATTCCAAAACTAAACTGCAGTCATTCAACAACCTATATTACACAAAAACACTCCTTTCTCAGACTCATTAGAGGTCAAACAGAATGCTTGTCTCTTCATAGATTCCGGTCCATTCGGGAATCCATTTAAATTGCTCTTCCATTAGGTTAATTATTGATGGAATAACTCTTTTTCCCGTTCCTCTTCCCATAACCTGGGAAATCTGACTTGGTAGGGAGCAATTAAAAAGAAAATAAGACTAAAGTATTATGAATTCATATTTTTTTTTTTTTGTGGCTTTTTGTCTTCCAATATGACATTGTGTTTTAATTAAATGGTTTGTGATAATATTCAGCCAGTCATCAGAAATGCATTATTAGTCCCATATAATGCAGTTAATCGTGTAATAACATCACTCTAGTAGGAGCTTTGCTCTTTCCTGACGGCTGACGTTTGGTTCATTTTTTGGCGAAAACTGAAGGCGGAGAGCCAGGATTTCTGAATGAGCGGTTGCTGTAAATGTGGTTTCTCGGTCCTGAGTGCCGAGGCTGCATGTGTGTGGTACGTACCTTTGTCACTTGAGAGTGCAATTTTACCGATGACTTTTCTATTTCTGTCTTGCTTGCCTTGTTCAATTCTTATTCTCACGAGCCATATTTTACCATGATTCCATCAACTTGATACCGTGCCTTGATGTATAGATCCTCTTCTTTCCATAATAGTTAAAGTGTGACCAATGCTGAGGGGGACAACCAAAGTCCTCCAATCAAATGTCCAGAAATTGAAAGCCATTAACTTATGGCATTTTTCCGACTGTAATATGTGCAGTGTGTGTCATTAGCTTTAAAAAGAAGTCACCTTAACAACTTAATTAATTTACTCGGACAGAAACCAGTGATCTTAGTGTCACACTAACAGCTTTAACAGGCTGGTGTAATAATGATGGAATTGTCACAGCCCTTGTGTCTCGGCAATTAGTTCTTCCCTTGTTCCAGCAGGCTTTCTGGGTTTTATAGTTTGTCTTCCTTAATTTATCTACTGTATTGTAAAACCCCCCACATCCTAACATGTGCTTTCCTATGCCTCGCTCCTTTTGTATAATTGTCTCGTCTACATAATTTTCTTATGGCATCTCAGTCTTTGCTGGATTGTCTTTACCTTCTGCCTGGTGTAATCCTATTATTTTGCCAAGCTCTCCTTCCGTGTATGGTAATATTACAAAAGAATAATGTTAACTTCCTTGTGTGAGCACTTTACTAAGAACAATCTCCCTGCTGTCCAGCGGTGTACAGAACAGGGACTGAATCCTTAGACTTTATTCCTGATTGCGAGCAGTCCGCCCACTGCAGAACAAGCGCTGACTACCTGGCTTCTGACCACTGGCAGTTCCAGCCACTCGGATACACAACTGCACTGCTGCACGCTGATCACATGACTTGCCCTACCTCTCACATTGAACTTTCCAAAGCTCTTTTCAGTTCTGTTCGTCTGATTCCTGATCATAAATGCTTCAATCATCGATCCTGACTCATAACAGGAATTTAGTGTATGACGTGATTGAAGAGGGAAAATCACAGGCACCTTGTGCAAGATGCCCAAATAATAGAATACTTCCATGAGCAGCTCGCTGAGCTTTTTTCTGACCCTGGAACAGGACTGCCTGCGAAAAGTTTTTGTCCCTTTCTGAGTGACTTGTCGAATGATGCGTGTGCGAGAGGCTATGGCAACTGATGGACACAGAGCAGAGAGGGCGTAAAAAATGTCTTTAAACCGTTAATTAGTTTTGATCGGCTTTTAATCATTTTCCTCGATGATTAAAAATACTTTTAATTCTTTGGGGGTGTAGCCAAGTCTCTCCGTTCAGGCCAGAAATAAAGTGTGTCATTTGGACGCAAAAAGGAGCGCATTTCAATCTTTGCTTTCGTTTAAGAAATAATTAAACGTAGGTTTAATGGCCTGCTTTGAAAATGACAAATTTTAAAGTGGAAAATCCTGAGTAGTTTTATTTTTTCTTACTTCTGTTTAGGGTAGCCAATTAAGGCAAGTGACTAAAAACATTTACGTATATTGAATTTATTATTTACTCACCTTAATATTTCATTCATTGAAAGGGAAGCCAAATGTTTAACTGATTATTCTTATTGATGGAAAACATATTAATCAAAAACAATGATTGAAAACAGGTTAATTATGATCCGTTTCAAGGGATTTTTTTTCCACCCTCCCATTTCCTCTTCAGCATCCTCCACTGGCGAGAAGGTATACGCAGTACGCATATGTATGTGCAGTCAAAGCCGACATAGAGATAAAGCTGTGCCGCATCCAATGTCTGCAATGGAACATCAGAGTGCAATGTTCTGTTCTCACCATGGTTGAAGAGTTTTTACTAAACTGGTTGCAATCAAGTCGAATACATGGGATTGAGTAGATATAAATTCCCAAAATAGACTCCACAATCTATTTGAAATTTTTAAACGTGACTGGTGCATTATCATGAGATCTCACAAAATCATAGCTGAGCACGTCTCTCTCCTCTCGAGAAATTGCGATGCAGCCAAGCAGATCAAAAGCCATCTAATCTCTTTGTGACATGGTGTCATTCTCTTCTGACTTCTCTCATTAACTACCCCTAACTGGATGTATTTTTCATTTTTTAAATTTATTTTTTCCGTTCCATTCTCTGTTACCTCAAAGCATTGGTGTGCTCGTAAATCTCAGGAAATGGGCAGTTTCTGAGGTGCTTAAATGACTCCATCTGGCACCAAAAATCATTCCACGGTCAAAGTCGCTCATATCAAATTTCCTCTAAATTGTGATGTTTGGCCTGAACAAGAACCCAGCCCCTTAATCTGTCTACATCTTATATACAATGAGTTGTTGTGATATGATTGGCTGATTAGTCAATTGCGTGAAAAGAAAGTACATACATTTACCAAATGAATGGGGCAACTCAGTGCATGCATGTATTTATACCATGGTCCGGGTAAATACTCTTTTCTGATTGGCTGGCAGGTATGCGCGTGGAATAAACCCATGGAATACACAGGTAGTTCGACTATGGTAGTGTCACCGGTCATCCACTAGCCAACCTGTAACCATAGCAACGTTAGAGAGCGTCACAGTCAAACTGTCAAACTTCAATAGAATTATTCCTCGTCATGACAACGGTAAGCTCTTGCTTCATAAACTTAAAATTTCAAGTACAACAACTTCACCAAAAATTTCTGAGTGCTTTGATTTGATATTGCTGGCAAATGACCATAATGTAAGCAGGATAATCAACTCATAGGTGTGCATCACACGGTTTTAAGGCACTTCACTGAGGCACGAAGGTTAATTGCCTCCGCGTTGTGCCTTAAAACCATGTAATGCACACCTGCGACGCTCAACCCACCAGGTACACCTGCTTCTAACAGTGTTCAAAATTCCTTTATCCCTAATGAATGATAAATGTATGAAAATTTTATGGCTGCTTCTTCATTTTCAGTTGCCAGGATGATTCCACAATACTTGATGTCATGCTGACTTCACTGAGCGGTGCTGTGGTGTTCACATGACCTTAAGGTATCGACTAAAACCACCACAGACCGAATAAGCTTCTTGGAGCCAGTTTGAGAAAATAATTGCCAATTATTCAATAATTTATTATTTGTCACAGTCAACAATGATAAATAGCCAAGGCAATGTCGCTTGCTGCTACGCTGTGAGTCTGTATGCACAGTAATGAGTATTTAGAAGTGCAAAGAACAAGGCGTCAGCATCAGACCAGTAAATGCTGGCCGTCAGATAGCCCTTCCACAGTGGACTGAGAGACGATGGTGAGAGCAGAGAGATGCATCTGTGGCTTTGTGTTTGAAGGCTTCTCCCAGATTAGCGTCTTCATTTTCCGTGTGTCTGCAATCACAGATCACTGCAGGTTGAGGGGGGTTAGCAGCTATCCATGTAGCCCTTTATCTTCAGCTCCATTAGGAACCCACCTTCAGCACTGAAAATATCATCCTGGAGCTGCCCTCCCCTTTTTTTCCCACACAACAGCAATGTTGCTGTAATATCTGTGTCTGTATAAATCTGAAGTGAGTACACTTTAATGACCCACTCCACTCATTCTCAGGTAGGGGGAGCCCAGTCTCATTCGGACACGTCATACAGTGAGGCTACCTGACCGAACGTCGATACACGAAGCAACGTCGATATACGAAGGCTTTTGGCGTCCTTATTTGAAGCCAGTTTAAAACAAACCCTACCCCGCCTACCCCTAACCTTTAACCCAAACCCTGACTGTAAGCATCAAATAAAGATGCGAAAAGCCTCCTTTTGCGTCGTACATCGACGCTTGTTCAGGTAGCGTCACTACATGACGAGTCGGAATGTGGATGCGTTGGCAGGGGACAAGATGGACAGGTCTGTAATAATAATAACCATAATAATAATAACAATAATAATAATAATAATAAGTGGTAGTAGTACTGCAACCATTGTGAATTATTTCATGAGGGGATTTTGTTCTCAGGCCTAAATGTGACAGTCAAAACCGTAAAAAAAAGCGACAATTAAAATAGTATGAGTGGTCGCACAGTACTCAACCCTTAGGACACTGAAACCAATTTTCAAACGCTTAAAAAAAGTTAATATCTCATGCTATTGAAAACCTATCATGTGGCGACTTGTTAAGCTCTGCCGGGAGCTCTAATCAACAAGTTGCAACATGGTAGGTTTTCAAAAGCTTTGATTGTATTTCATTGTATCAGGGAGCAGCAAATGCTGCCTTTGGCACTTTAAGGGTTAAATATGCTGACATTATCATGATTTATCCTTTTTTATGATGTGCCTCCCAAGACCTTACTATAGTTCTAGCATGAAAACAAACACAAGTCAATAGCACTGAATTCTGTTAGTCGCTATGAACAAGTGAAAAAAAAGAATACCAAAATTATAAAAACTTACTGGCAGATGAAGAGCAGTGTTTAGTTCATTATATTTACAAGAGCAAAACGAGAGTGGCAAACTGTACACGATGCTTTCTCATGCTGGGCCTGAAGGGCAGTGACTGCCGCCAGAGAATTGTGTGTATATTTGCTTTTCATAAAACAAACAAATAAATAAATGAATAAAATCAGCCGCTTGTGTATCTGAGACCACTTTTTTTGCATTAATGCCATTATGTTATTGCATTGTGTTATTGTGTTCCGTGTTTGTCTGTTCAGCGATGATGGGCAATTTGAAACTCAATCCATCATTTGGAGAGGATGGTAAATATTGTTTCTGGGAAATGCTGGATCCCTGTAATTTTACCCTCCTCTTTCCCATTTCGTCTAAAAATACAGTCCCATTAAAATGCATAACAATAAGCTGCAGCTACCGGGCACGGAGAGAGACTGTATTAAACAAGAACCGAGACCTATCAGACATCTCTCAGTTTGAGATAACATCCTAAGATGTCAGGTTTTATGTCATTGATTGATATATCATCTCTGGCGATGGGGTTGAAGGTTAAATTAGTTATTGAACCGCCTTCTGGCTGATCTCATTCATTCAACAAGGCCTGGACAGCCTGCTCCACAATCACATAAATCACAACATCATGCTACTTTATGTCCACTGCATTGGACACATGGGACTCCTGTTTATTCTCGAGAAATGAGAAGATGCAAGTTGAAAAAAGATCCAAAGAGAGGCAGGCGACAACAGCTCAAATCAGAGGATTAATGCTTGTCAGGGAACGGTGCCGCTCATAGACTTGCATGGATGACCTCTCCAGTGAACTGACTTGGCAACCTTGCACAAGATCAGAGTTTAGACGAGATGAGCCACCCAGAAATGAGAGAATTCATGTCAACCAGAGGAAAGGTTTAACCCTTTGAGCGCCTAAACCAATTTTCAAATGCTTAAAAAATGTAAATATCTTGAGCTTTTGAAAACCAATCATGTGGCAACTTGTTGAAAAGAGCTCCCGCAAAAGTCGCCACACGATAGGTTTTCAAGAGCTTTCATTTCATTTCATTGTATCAGCAAGCGGCAAATGCTGCCTTTGGCGCTTTAAGGATTAACAGCAGTCTGGTTGTTTATTTTGCATTAAATGCATTTGTTTTCTGTTGCATAGTAATATTATTAATATTAATAATTAAAATGTATAAAATTAATTCAAATTTCCCGTGCTATTAGTTTTGCTTTCTGTATACAGAGCTCTTTGTTTTTCTAGATGACATCATCACCATCACTCCCTGTTATTCATCAGTACTCTTATCCTGCCCGCCCCATCTTTGTTGCACATCTGTCACGGTCATCAGCATTTGATCGCCCAATCACAGCTCGCCGCGGTTACATGAATCTTTTTCATTTAAGTTGTATTTATAGGTTTAGGGAGCTACTTACGTAGTCTTTTGTTAACCCTTTGAGCACTGAATAAATTCACAAGGAATTAAGAATGTAATTATCCTGAGCTGTTGAAAACCCATCATGTGGTGACTTGTTTAAAAGAGCTCCCCTGCGGGAGCTCTTTTAAACAAGTCGCCACATGATGGGTTTTCAACAGCATCTGTCTTTGGCATCTTACACCATTGGGCAACGTGTCGCTCAAAGAGTTTATCTTTATTATGGCACACATCTTGATTTCGGTAAGCAGAGCTTGTGTTGATGTTCTCAATTCTTTATGCAGGACGTCAGTGCCGGCAGCAGTCCTGTCACTCCCGGCACTATAAAAATGTTCACTCACTTTGGCGCCGTAAACCATTATGGTCTGTATCACTCCCACTACTCTGTTCACACCATGTATCTCTATCCACGGACACAACATAAAACTGGGTGCTTCTCCGGGGGAGAGCGCAGTTGGGCATCCCATAACAATGTTTTTTTTTTTCTATTTATTTAGGCAATTTTATTGCTGCCTCATTTCTTCGGGAAATTGATCCGTGTCAGAAAACTAACCTGCTGGGCAGCCACATCTGTTCTGCACCTGGGGGTTCGACCTTCAAGTTTATCTTGGTCATTGAGCAGCAACAACATCAATATTTGTCACCGTCCCGTGAACGAGAGCAATGTTTTTCAACCCTGCTCCTATGGCGTAGCCCTGCCATGCACATTATGTAGGTTTTCCTGATCTGACACACCCATTTACCTCATTAAAAACTCCAGTAATTAGGTGATCAGCTGAATTGGGTGTGTTAAATTTGGGAAAGATCTAAAATGTGCAGGGTAACGGTACCTCACTACACTGAGCTCGAGGCCTGAGCAGGACAGATTTTTCAGTCTCACGCCCATCGACTGCGGCAAGGATCTATCCTGCTCCTGACTAAATTTTTTTTTTTTCTGCAATTTGCTAGCAACAAATCAAATCATACATTTGTTGAGGTTGTCTTCATTTGTTTCCAACTTGATGTGTTGCTGATTTGTTTACTTGTGGCCTACAGTCGATTCTTTTACAAATATTGGCAAAAACAAATGAAAAATAGCCTTAAGATATATGTGGAGAAGCAAGTAAAACATTAAACATAAATCTTCAGAGAAAAACAATAATTTAGGCTGAACATGAGTGAATCCAGCCAATAAAAGGTAAAAAAAATAAAAAAATATATATATATATGAATACTTGTTGACAAAGTGATAACAACGCTTCAGAAGTTAATAAATTAGGACCATTGAATCCCTGGACAATTACCAACCTATCTGTTTGTTACATGAACAAATGAAACAGTCATCATATTGGATATATGTATCTTAGAAAAATGGAAAAATATTTCAAAAATACATATTGGATGTAAACTTCAGAAATTAAAAGAAAATATGATCTCCCAGGACTGGAAAATCTGAGTCTCCGTGAGAAAATAGTCACATAAACTATTTAGTAATACAACAGTTTGCAAACACAGTAACTTCTTTACCACTCCCTTCTGAAGAATTTTATGAAACATTCAGACAAAAATATTTGCTCTTATGTGGAATGACAGATCAAATAAAATCATAAGAGCATATTTATATGATAAAATTTAAAACAGGGCTTGAATCTTTTCATCTGAAAGGATTAAATAATTCCCAAAAAGCATATTTTATACCACAATCATACCATAAACAATACTGGGTTTCTTCAAGCTCATTTAAAAGCTTCCTCTCTGCATCTGAGAAAGGGCATTTTCTATATGTACAGTCAAAAGTTACCCACTTCATCCAGCTGCAATATGACCTACGTCCCTCCATGACAGTTTTCATGGAAAATGTTGATGCAAAGTGGCAGCAGCACCAGTATCACCAGATAACTTTACAACAGTATTGTTTAATGGTAGTATGTTAATTGATGACTGTCCATATGTAAATATTTATTAATTGTAGAATGAAAACATTGTATTCGTAAGATATATGATACAACTCCAATTCCGAAATAGTTGGGACAAAGTGAAAACTGTGAATAAAAACAAAACGCAATGACTTTCAAATCACACCAGCCAGTATTTTATTCACAATAGAACAGAGATAACACAGAAAATGTTGAAACTGAGAAATGTTACAATTTTATACACAAAATGAGCTCATTTCAAGTTTGATGGCTGCTACAGGTCTCAAAAAAGTTGGGACAGGGGCCTGTTTACCATGGTGTAGCATCCCCTCTTCTTTTACAAACAGAGTGGAGGTGTCTGAGCATTGAGGAGACTAGTTTCTTGAGTTTATAATTTGATCCCACTCTTGTTTAATACAGGCTTCCAGCTGCTGGAGAGTTTTGGGTCTCCTTTGACGGACTATTCGTTTAATTTTCAATCGGTGAAAGATCAGGACTGCAGGCAGGCCAGTTCAGCACACAGACTCTACTACTATGAAGCCATGCTGTTGTAATAGCCGCAGTATGTGGTTTTGCATTGTCCTGCTGAAATACACAAGGCCTTCCCTGGAATAGATGTTGTCTGGAGGGGAGCATATGTTGCTCTAAAACCTTAATACCTTTCAGCATTCATGGTGCTTTTTAAAACATGCAAGTGTCCCACTCCATATGCACTAATGCATCCCCATACCATCAGAGATGCTGGCTTTTGAACTGAACTCTGATAACAGGAGGGGTGGTCTCTCTCCTCTTTAGCCCAGAGGACACGACACCCATGATTTCCCACAAAAATGCAAATTTAGAGTCGTCTGACCACAGGACACTTTGCCACTTTGCTACAGTCCATTTTACATGAGCCTTGGCCCACAGAACACGGCGGCACTTCTGGATCATGCTCAACGATGGCTTCCTTTTTGCATGATAGAGTTTTAAGTGGCATCTGCGGATTGTGGACTGTGTTTACAGACAGTGGTTTCTTTTAGTATTCCTCGGCCCATTTAGTAATGTGTCCCAGCTTTTTTGAGACCTATTGCAGCCAGAAAATTTGAAATAAGCTCATTTTGTGGATGAAAATGTGAAATGCCTCAGTTTCAACATTTGAAATGTCATCAATGTTCTATTGTAAATAACACATCGGCTCATGTGATCTGAAGTCATTGCATTTTGATTTTATTCACAATTTACACTTCGTCCCAACTATTTCAGAATTGGGGTTGTAGATAGCAATAGCAAAAAAAAAAAAATTCACAAATATACGCCTTTTTTTTCTTTATAAATTTGGCATCTCCAATCCCACCCGAATCTGGAATGCCCAATTAGTGAACTAAGGCTTGTTCATTTGTGACCCCTTGTTGCCATTTCATGAGAGTGAACACACTTCACGGCTCTCCTCCGAAGCACGCGCCTGTCAGCCACTGCTTCTTATACACTCATTGGTTGAATCTTCGCAAGTTCAGAACGAGGGCGGAGAATACCCGGACATGAGCAGACTTAGAATCTTCCTGACGAGCGTCTGTCTGGCCAACAGGAGGCGCTTGAGCAACGAACAAAGCTATTTATTTCATTTCCCTTTTCCCAGCAGTCCCTTCCCAATTTGAAACCCTGTAGCGCTATAGCCAATTTTGCGCTACTCTGAAAAAACTGCCGACCAGTGCCGGTTGGTACGACCCGGGGCTCGAACCCGCGACGTGATAGACACTTCTGCACTGCCACGCAGTGCCTTAACCGAGTGAGCTATCCAGCACAAATATACACTTTCGCTTCGTATTCACACCACTACAAAATCATACAATTATTGCACATTGAATAGAATTTTTGTTTTTTGCAAAAAATAAAATAATTTTTAAAAAAGAAGAAAACAACTCAAATTCTGACCATACGGTGGAAAATAATAAAGTAAATATTTTTTAAAAATTTGGTCAAAGGCAAAGTCAATTATTATTGTTGAAAATACTGCCTCATTGGCTGGCCGGTGTTTGTGGGGTTATAATGCCGAATGCTGCTCTCGCAGTCAGTCAGTGTGAGAGACTGTGCATTTGCAGACAAGTTCACCTGTGACAGGTTTGAAGCGGAATGACAAAGACTTTCTCACACTGAGCCAGGAGATCGAGGTGTGTCAATGTCTACTTGATTCCCAAGTTACAACGTGATCGGAGGAGAGCATAATTCATACGGCTTACGCTCTTTGCAGAGGCGTGCCTTCCCTTGGCTAGTGACACCAAACTATAGCTCATTCTAGTGTTAGACATAGGGTTCGGTAACGAAACCCGTTTCCATTATACAAAGTTTGTAGCACTGTTTCCTATTCAATTGGTATCTACCAAAGCTGAATTGCAGCACAGATGCCAGTGCCTTATTTCAGTGCCGCTTGGCGTTGCTTTTCCGTTTCTCACACTGGCACATGGTTTTTCACCACCATAGTGGCCTTTTCTGGAAGATTCAGGCAGGGTGACAGCTTACCTGCGCCAGATTGATATTTTTGCAACTCACCACTGGCCAAGGTGGGAAGAAAGGTGTAGTAAGGGTTGTGTCAATGCTGATACACCAGCGCGGTCCAATTTTGGTGCCAAAAATCACTGTACTTGGCACTGTAAACGGCCCACCTTCCAGGGCCTGATCACTCTTGGCCACAGCGCTGAAGTTTGGTATTTTTGTGACTTCAGTTGGCAAAGGTGTACCCAAGTACACTGGGCCAAAATTACACAAAGCATTTCTATGCATGTAATGCTCGTTTGGTGCGAAAATGATATGGCTCCTTACTTTACGTTACAATTCATTTTATTTTTCATTTGTCAGTAGTTTAAAAATTTTTGAATATTGTCATTATGCACGGACAGCATCTATGAGGGCAGAAACCTAAATTCTGTGATTCTAGAAGACTCCACTTGACCAACACCTAGGTGACATGTAGCGCACATTTACCAGTGACACACCTACACCATAACATTGTTAGGTTCTGTTCTCGCCTTCACAAATGTTCCTGAAAGGCGCCATATTCAAGCACTGCAGCTGAGAGAGTTTATAATGCGGAACTGAACATCTGCATAAAAGCGATAATCTGTGGTGCTTTTCACCAATAAATGGGCTTAATCCTTGTATGACCACACTGTTTGTTGGCACAGTTATAAATTACTGGGGAGGGGATGTCTTGATCTCAGTCAAGTTTCAGTGCTCACCATAATAACCTCTTTGCGCAGATACAAATAATACCGATTTTTCCTGTTATGCATGAGCTTATTTAGGCTTTATAACTCAGCATTTGTGTCAGAGAGACTGCGGAAAATTATTCCAGTGAAGCAAGACATTTGGAAATTGAATTACAGAATGAATTAAGAATTAACTTTTGGAATTTACAGAAGCCAGCGTCTATATCTGTGCAAAGGGGATGATCCTCCTTTAGGGTATTTAAGTATTTTTTATCTGTATCTTATTTGAGTTTTTTTTCTGTAAATCTTCACTTTTATTAAAGTGACTTTTATTCCACCACATTACTTTAATAAAATCTAAAACTTAATTTTGGTACATTTCTCCACGGCATAGGAGTTACTATCTACAGGACAAAATTGGAGTAAATTACATAATTATGTGGCAACTCAGATTGCAAACTTTGCCAAATCAGTGGTCCAGCCTTGCAAGTTAGATCAAAAAGTTTCCACTTGCAGGCGTGTTCAGGCATGTCCGATTCGAGCATTGCGCGAAATCAACTCACCCCATGTGCAGAAAACGAGGTTTAACAGGTGAGACTGGCCTCCCAGTGGAAGCAGCTACAGCACCTGACAGTGCCCCAAACGCACCAGATACCTCCCTCCTCGCATCTACTCCGGCCACAAATGATGGTGCTGGCAAAAAATGAAAACCCATGGCCATATTTCATGAGATTTTTTTAAATTATTATTTACATTCAGCAATCTCTAATCCCACCTGAATCTGGAATGTTCAATCAGCAAATTACATACAAATACGCTTTGTTTGCGACTCATGCTGCCATCTTTGGAGAGTACACACAGTTTGCGGTTCTCAATCAAAACATGCGCTGATGGGCTTTCTTTCACTCGAAGTTCCGAACCACACAACCTGAGACGAGGGCAAAGTGAATGAATACCTCAAGGGAAAAATGACCAGGGTCCAAATTTAGCATTTCTGTACATTTTATATATTATTATATTTTTATAATAATATAATATTGTATATTTTTAGTTTTATAATATTTTAGATATTTTATATTTTTGTATATTTTTCAGTGCTTTGTTTCTAAGATTCTATTGAATTTTTATCTCATCATTTCTCCACAACGTATAAATGTGACTGATCATTTTTCTAACGTGGTCTTCAAATGCAAACTTGTGCTTGCTTTGAAGGCGCTGACACGTGCTCGGCTAACCAGTAGGAGGCGCTTGAGCAACAAACTATGCTAACTCAAACTGACTGTATCCCTGCCATATCTTTGATCAGTGAGAGGCCAATTATGTGCTGCTGTCACAAGGCTGCTGGCCATTGTTTGCACTGGCACAGCTGGATTCGATCCGATGGCAGCGTGGTCAGTCTTGCACCGCAAGCAACACCTGTACTGAATGCGCCCACCTTGCAGCCCAAGAAATATTTTCTTATGATGGAATGAAAAATTCTTCCAAAGGGATGAAGAAGTACCTCTAATGAAAATACCTAAAGAAAATATTATCGTTTAAAATCACCCCCTCCAACATCAAGAATCACACTCAGGTAAGTAAAGACCGCGGCCATAAACAACTGGCTTTTGCGAACATTACGCACTATTACGTGACTCAAAATATGAAAATTTACTCATCAAACTTAGAAAAACAAAATGGCGAAAAGCGTATTACACACATTTGCAGTTGTGATTATCGACATGCGCAAAAAATGTTTTAAACATATCACTGAAGTATTTATTCTGCTTCGTTTGTCTGATCTAAGCCTAAATATTTGGCCAACACCATGTTAAATTATCCCAATGCTGAGACAAAAAAATATAAATAAATGAAAAGATTAATGTCCGATTAAAATTGTGTAGCTAGCCAAAAATGCTAACACAATGGATCTTTGTCGCACAGACACATTATTGAAACACTGATTCAAACACACTTCTTCATCTCACAGATTCCTTCTGCTTGCTGTTGGCTTCAGTTGAAGATGTGCAACCCATCACCGACAAGTTAAAGCAAAAGACACCTGATTGAAGGAGGATAGAATAGAATGAGAGTATGGAGGGAGGGGTTTAAAGAAGTAGAGAAACAATCGCATTACTTTTACTTAAATATTTAAGCACATTTAATAACAACAAAAATAAATAAAAAAATCTTTGATCCCTAAGTGCAGTTTATATCAAATATTTTAACATATTTACTTTCACTCATGGAAATTTTAATGGGTGAACTCAACTATTGCTGAAGTGATTTTCTTGTAAAATATCTGTGAATTCACCCAAGTATGGTATTCAGGTACTTTATGCACCGCTGGTGCGCACATATTGCAATAAAACCCAATGGGATTACCAGACACATTAAAAGGGGAAGAAAGGACCTGGGTTGTTGAACAAGCAGCATTATTCACAAACAACACTACAGCTTCTTATTTTTATTTATTTATTTTTATTCTTATCAGGGCTGGCTGTTTTCTGTTCTTTCCTAAATTAGAACCATGAGTACAAACCATAAAGAGGTGGCTCATCCACAGTCCCCCCTCGAGGGTTCGCTCACTATTTGGCCTATTTTAGGCGGGAGGAGGAGGCATTTATTGTCAAGTTCTTCGCATTCGTCAGGTGATAAATCTGTTCCACCTGCTGCTAGTGCTGCTGTTTCCTCTATATCAAAGCCTCAAAACCCAGCGTAGGATGCTGCCAAACTGGGGAACGATGATGCGAAGATATCCTCGCAATTACCATGTCATCAAAGTTGGATGCGCTACTTCGCTGCCAGGCTGTCCGCGAGTAAAAAGGCCGTGCTGCACCGGGGCCAGATTGGCTCGTCCTCTCCTTGACTGAGTGACATTTTCTGATGTAAATTATTCAGCTGCAGTACGTTTCCATTTTGAGCCGTCTTTGCTGTCAGAAAGGTGCGTATTTAAATAAAATAGGAAGGCAGCGACAAACAGTGAGGGGTTCTCAACCAAAAAATACATGCTTTCATCCTCTATCAGGTCATGCAGCTGCGCTGAATTGCAGTGAGTAATTCCCTGCCCTGCACCTCTGCAGTGGAGCTGGATACTTTTAGGGTTTTATACAGTCGGACTGTATCAGGTACATCAACTATATCTTTATATTCCCAGTCATGACCCTTCCTCAATTCTTTCAAATAATGAAGATGTTTGGTTGTTGGACCCAGTAGCTCATTGTGTTTGATTTTTATTATAGGTCCGTTTCATGAAAAAAAAAAAAAAAATACAATGTTGTAATAATTAAATATTAAAAGTATAATAATAATAATAATAATAATAATAATAATAATAATAATAATAAATCCACTAAATATTATCCACTGAAGCATTAACAGCTAGGCATACATGCATTTTTCCTTTTCGTCCATTTGTGTACTTGGTTGTTTGTACTTGGTTTGTTTCTCATTAAAAGCTTGATCAGATCAGCTTGTGTGCTTCAGCTGTTCATCGCTGTGCACTTAAAACTGTAAATAAAACACCTGTCTTAATTAAATGTTGTAGTGTTTTTGCCAGCGAGCGACTTGTCATTCATTAGACACTTTATCATTATCAGCTTCACCCTTTAACTTTATTCTATCAATCTGCTGAAGCTTGGTTGAGAAACATGGTTTTCTGTACAGTTCAATGGGAAACCCCCAGGGAAATCAAACAGCAACAGGAGGAGCCAGTAAGAATCCTGATGGAAAAAAGCATTGGAAATCACTTGAACAAACCCATGACAGAAGATGGTCCAGTTAGACCTCATAAGGAAAAATCCTCTCACTTTTACACACTGCTCCCCAGGGCAGAGTCTCAGTTGACTGATAGCATGTGGTTAAATTTCAAGAACACCTAATTCATGTTGTGATTATTGTATGTAATAATTCCAAAATATGCCTGACAGTATGTCTCCTCTCCAGGGGCAGCAGCGCTAATGACAGAACTGCCTGATTCGTTAACATTGTGTTAATTAAAAAGCTCACCATGTGTCACTGCTTTACATTAAACAAAAAGCAAGCGATGAGTTTTTAACTGAACATTTTCTCCTACTTTAACAGTGCATATAATCAATCTCTAATCTCTAAATGGTGTCTTATCATGCTGTTTTACTGATGGTCACTCATTGAAATAGGCAAATAATAGGCAAATTAGACAAAAAAATAACTATTACTAAAACACCAGTAAATTAAATTCTTACGGCTTTTTATTTTCCAGATCTTGACATTTACCATAAGATTGAGATGCCAGTTTAAGATAAAAGGCGATATTCACAAACTGTTATATTTCTTATATTTTCTTTCCTCTTGCAGCACTACCAATATAATTTCTCATTAAAACCTTAAAATGATTCATTATTTGACACTTCATGAACATGTTTTTGATCAGTAAGTGTCCCATAATGTACTTACATAATGTAGGACCGCAAATCTGTATGTACTGGATATATACCAGTGGCAGCTGGTGAGCTGAAAATTGAGGTGACATAAAATACAGAAAATCCCTTCAAACTAATGATTTTTCTTTTCCTGTTTTCAGTCTTTTATGTTAAAGGCCCAATATGTAAAATTTCCAAATTCAAAGGTCTATAATTTATAGAGATATGTTATATATGTTTTGGTGTTGTGTAATTATATTATCCGTGATGTATTCAATGATTATCAATGACAGAGATGTCTGTATTATCAATGTAGGGACACGGGGCGTTACTTTTCGTTGCATATTTGACATCACTCCCGACACAAAGAGTGCACAAGAGTGAGAAAATCACCCTCCATGCACGCATGCCTCACCGTTGCCAAAGAGCTGCAAGCCAAGATGGTAACCATCCTGTGTCGGGAACTGAATTTTCCTCCTGAAAAGGTTGTAGATCTAATTTTATTCAGGTTGTTAGCTACCTTACTAGATAAACTTTTGTTATCTTGGTTTTTCTAATAAGAGAAAAAAAATTAGAAGAAACTAAAGCAAAACCAGAGTAATCAGAAAGATACAATGGCTACTGCTGTGTGTCTGTTGGAGGACATAGTGAGCAGTGAGATATATCTCTCTCTCCCTGTCAAAGTGCACATTAGGGCTATTATTTATTTATCCTCATATAGTTAGCAAGTCAACCTATTACACCAGCAGTATAAGTTCAAATTTAGCCAAGTTGTAACATAAATGCAACGTTACTCCACTTCAAAACATTTTTCTTGTGATGCCTGATGAGAAACAGAAAGCTGATGTGTACGGCCCATCGTTTGTGCATTATGAGAAGGCAGTGCTATGTTAGCTACATTGCTTGCAGTTAGAACACGGCTCCCTTGAATACTCGATTCAGTTTGGTCTATCAGCGTGTTTCGACTGATGACCGCTGGCCAGCTGGTCGGTTGAGCACATCGTTGCTTAGGAAGCTATAGCAATAGCGGCAGGACCAACTGAAAGCAATTGCCAGCCGAAATTACATTGCCAGCTGACAGTGGCATTTCCTTGATATCTGTTAACTTTAGCATTTGTATTCAGCAACAAGATGTTCACATCTGTTATTATTCTCTATAAAGATGGGCAAAATGAGCCGGCCCCACCCCCTTATCTCAGCCTCTGACCTGCAGCACATCATTAGTGCTGTAAACGGCTGACTTATCATTATCCCTTACATCTTTTTTATTTGAATGAAATAAGATGAAGTTATATAAAAGTAAAGAAATATAACCTTACCTTGTCCATGTGCATGGTTTCGACGCTCCTGTTTGAGTCACGTCGAAGAAGTTAGCGGTCAGCGGTGCGTGTAAATTGATAAAGATGACAAATCCCATGGTTCTACGCGACCCCATTGCGTCATCAAACTCGGCCTCTTGTCATTGTTTGGTTAAGCACCCTAGAGCAGCAGAGAATTACATATTGGGCCTTTAACTCCGAATACACTCAACACTATTAGATGCTGCCAGTTCCCGTAATTAAAGTAAGACAAAGAATAAAACATTTAATTTCAGTGTAAATTGCATTTAAATCAGTGCCATTCAAAATTGGGGATACTTGTTGCTAATCTTAATTTTCTTTCTTGTAATTTCAACAATGACAAACCACAGGTTAGAAAGACTGCATTTCAGAATGTACTTAATGCAAACTCGAATGTTAACAGAGTAGATGACCTTTTTTGTGAAGTGAATTGCATTAAGAAGGAAGGTGTGTGTACAATTGTTGATAGAGTATTCTAACTGGTGTTCCTTGCTACTCAAGGAAAATTACTTGAAACAAATAGCCTATAGATTCATGTCGAGGGATTTTTTGTGCCTCCTCTAATTTCAGTCCAGCAGCCATCACTGATACTGTAATAAATTGAATTGCTTTTGAAATCAAGCATTGTTTGTAATTTTTTATGTTTAACCTTTCTGCTGTCACAATTAAACAGCCTAATTAATTAATTAATTAATTAATCAGTTAATTTAAAAAAAAAAAACAAACCTAGATTCCAGGTGTCATCAAGCTAATTTTGCGGCAAATATACCGTTAACTATGGCTGTGAACAAATGTTGCATTACGGCAGCACGTCCCCTGGTATTTACATTTACGGATGCTTATGAAAAGACCTCTTCACTTACTTCATACCTTATAGTTTTATAGGTTTGGTGTAAAATAGATTAAATTGTATCTTTTTGACCATAAATCTACAAACAACATCCCATAATGACAAATCTAAAATGTCTTATCAAAAGTATTACAAATCAGATAGTGAAATATCTCATTTAGATTACCTTTCAGACCATTTGGTCAGTACTTTATAAAAGCACTTTGGACAGCAATGGACACGTGTGAGTCTTCTTGGGATCGTGTCTACAGGCTCCGCACACCTGAATGTGGGGCTATTTCTCCCATCCTTCCTGGATGATCCTCCTGAGCTCAATCAGAGTTGATAGGAAGAGTCTCTAAACTGCCATGTCTGCAAAGATGTCCGACGGGATTCAGGTCCTGGCTTCGGCTGGGGCAGGTAAGGCCATCAGGGGACTTCTCCTGAAGCAGCTGCAGCATTTTCTTGGCCTGATGCTTTGGGTCATTTAACATGCTGAAAGGTGAAGTTTCCCCTCACTCTAAGATCGAGTGCTCTCTGGTGCAGCTTTTCTATGGTGACCTCTTTGTACTTGACCGCATTAATCAATACTGAGGGATATTTTCATTCCTGCTATCGAGAAGCACCCCCATAGCATAATTCTCCCACTGCCCCGCTGTACTGTGAGGAAATTATGACCCAGGAGAGAAAACAGTACCTGGTTTTTACCAGAGGTACTGCTCAAAGTCCAGCCCAAAGGTCAAATTTTTTGTTCTGATTTTTTCAGACCGGGGATTTTTTTCTTCCTCCAAGCCGTTTGGCAAATTACCGGCAGGCTACAATACGCATTTTACTTGAGTATTGCTTCCATCTAGCCAGTCAACCATAATGGCCTGATTGAGATGGTTTTCCTACATGCAGGTTCTCCCATATCTTGAGAGGATGCCTAACACATTACTAGATGACTATTCGGTTCTCAGTCACCACACGGTCCCTTCTTACCCGATTAATCAGTCTCATCACACAGCAATTTGATGACTCTTGGCGATTCCAAACTTCTCCCATTTGACAATTGAATTGGAGAATTCAATACAGGCCCAACTCCATGCATTATTGACTTCACCGATCCAATTATAGATCATCTTGGAACATTAAAAAAATGTTTCTTAACCTTTCCCAGATCTACGTCTTGAACACACTTTGATAACGGAAAAGTACATCAAGATTTTTTTTTTTAATTGATGGCTTTGTTTTTGGTCTGAAATACTTTGTGATTTATGATTCCTCATGCGCCCAGGTGTGTGCCGTTGTGAATCATGTCTAATCAATTGAATTTGCTGCACCTGTCAAGTTTTGCAATCAAAACTAATTTAATTCACTGGCACTCTATAATGAGCGCAATAGCTTAGGTTCTGAATAGGTCAACTCATAAAATTAAGAGTATTCAGTTTTTGATTTTCAGTCAATCTGAAAACATTTCCAAAATAATATTTTTGCTTTGGCATTATTGTGTGTTTATTACTAGCCAAACAGTTTTTGATTTTTTTTATTATTAATTTGAGAACATTGCTAAAGTAATAGTTTTGCTTTGGCATTATTGTGTGTTGATTACTAGCCAAAACATTAATGTAACACATTTTAAATTAAGTCTATAAAGCAATAGAGTGAGCAATTGGAATAGTATGAATATATCTCACAGCCATTACGTGTGAATACAAGGGAATGTGATGACATACTGCATCATGTAACAGGATAACCTTGCGCTTTAGTGATATAATCTCATACGCCATTACAATTACTCACTTTTCAAACTACCTCCTATCATACTTACAAACGTCCTGCTTTATGATCATTTTTTGCCCGCTTGGCCCCAAGGCCCAACGGGCTTATGCTGTGCTCGGGGTCCCAAGTGGTGGTCTGTCGTCTGCCAGTGCGTAAACTTTTGGGCTTGTCTGCGCTCTAGTGCCTTCAGTTTTTGAGCTAGCCTCTTGATATTGCATATGTAGGTTTATGACCATAAGGTCTCGAACTAGTTCAATTTTCGGCCCAATCGGCCCACTCCTTCGGCCAATAGGGGGCGCTATCCTCGCACATTCGAGCCAAGTGGGCACAGTGGCATTGCCACTATTTTTATTCTTTACTGACATGCTGCATGAACCACATACTATCTTTGAAAATGTTTCAATAAAATCACACACCAAAAAAAAAAAAAAAAGAATTTGGACATTTTTGATGTTTAATGTCACACTCCTTTTCTATACAGTCTCATTTCTATAAGGTCTCTCATAAATGGTTTATCCCTCACCTGCCAAAGTCCAACTTGTTCCAGTAATCTATGCAGGGTGATTTCTGGCGATGCTTCATGTTTCAGAGTGTGGACATTGAGTGAACAACTGCTCTGTGCAGTTGTGTTGAAACACGGTTCTCTTTATGCAGATTGATGAAGATCTGCAATCAAGACCAATTTAAGATGATGAGCAGATTTTTTTTTCCCCTGACTCCGTTTTTCACAGACAGGCAGCTCCTCTGCACGGTTGAGAAGTCGATTAAAGAAACTGTGCATCATACGCCACCTCTTCTGCAATATCATAGGATTAAAGGACCAGTGGGTAAGATTTAGATGGACAATCTGGCTGAATATCTGTCAGGAAAAGAATCTAATATTCAATAGTACATTTTCATCAGTGAATTATTGCCCGAAAATAAGAATCATGGTGTTTTCTCTTATCTAGAATGAGCCCTTTCTGTCAACAGAGAGAGCAGGTCCTCTTCCACGGAGCTCGCCATTTTGCACCACCATGTTTCTACAGTAGCCCAGAATGGGGAAAAAAGTAATTAAATAAAGCACTGACACGAGAGCGCACCTTTCGCATTTTTTTTGCAGGTTTTACGGCCACCGTAGGTTCTCTGAGAAAGGGAATGATCATTTGGCTGCAATCTACAATCTCACCACTTGATGACTCTAGATCTCACATACTGGTCCTTTAAGTATCAGCTATTCTCCACTTTGGCTGTTAGCATTGTCGTTCGCCCCCAGCCTGAGAGCAGTCAATGGGTTCATCATATTGCCGAGCTCAGGACTGAGGAAAACACCATTTCTCTTTTAAGATGTCAAGCAGTCATGCCGATGGTCTTCTCTTTGATTCAGTCTTTGAAATATCTAAGTCTTCAGCCTGCTGTCATGTATCCAAGAACAGAGCAAAAAGCTGGATTACTGAAAATGGCGAAATTGGCTTTTCGAACAAAACAGAAGCACATAAAAGAGCTGTCAGAGCTGGAGTGTGTTTTCCTCAGAATGGTCTGTGGTCAGGCGGGAGCAATCAGCAACTAGAGGAAAAGGCAAGGCAGTGTCAAAAGGACAGGTTAGAGG
Source organism: Gymnothorax reevesii (assembly GCA_029721435.1). Lineage (NCBI taxonomy): Eukaryota > Metazoa > Chordata > Actinopteri > Anguilliformes > Muraenidae > Gymnothorax > Gymnothorax reevesii. The sequence continues at coordinate 60,167,115 of CM056587.1, read as the reverse complement.
TCAGTGCCGGGATGGCAAGCAGAATGAACCAGGATAGGCGCAATCCTTCAAACAGAATTGAAGAAGACACCACTCCCACGATCGAAGACTAGAGAGAAATATTCCAAGTAAGCAGATTTTATGCTTTTAGAAGAGGTTCATCAATGACTGAGGACACAAGACACAAAACAAAAATCCAACAGATAGAAGACGGAGACCAGGAACTTAAATACAAAAGACTACCATCTAGAAAATGGACGAGTACCTGTGAAGGCATTCGGAGAAAAGCAAGGATGGAGGGGAATGGAACAAGACAATAATTCAATAATAAGTATATGAAATAAAACCAAAACTAACAAAGACAGCTGGATTGTGGGGAAAATCAGCTAACGAAACACTCAGGACATGTCATCCAATAGAGTGTGGATGATTTTTCTTTTTTTTTGGGATATGAAAATCTTTTTTTTTTATTTTTGTGTCCAATCCAGTACTGCTTCAATTCGTTTTCTATTAATTGTTTTCTGTAGAGCAAGTCTCCCAGTAACCTGAGCGCTACAAGAGCAAAGACAGCACCGGCACCACCTACAAGCACAGCGGGAGCAGAAACCTGTTGCCGCTCCCAGCATCTTACCACTTGCCAGTCGATCAAGTTTTATTAAAGGCCTATAGACACAGGCCTCGAGAGGGGCCTCCGCCTCATACTCAATGACCATGAGAGCTTGCATTGCTGTCTTGGATGGGTCTATCATATCGCTCACCTTTACAGCTGCCTTTTTAATATCAGTTCTTCTTTTAGTATTGCTTCCATATTATCTCACTGTATGTGGTTGTGTGTTTTGAATTTTAATATTAACAACAGGAGTCCATTAACAATTTATCTTGACATAAGCTGAAGGCAAATAATGACGCAGTGCCTTTCCCTGCCTTCCCTCATGAAATATATGTTCTGCAACATTTTGCACAATTTAGTTGTTTTCCAGTGGGTAGAGGTGCGGACATTATTCACAGAGGCTGTCTCCCTGCACCATACAGTGTGGAGCAGAGCTGCACATTATATCAACTCAGACAGGCAGAGGACTGGAGGGCAGTAATGCTGTTTTAGCCTCCTAAAGAAAAAGGACCCCCCTCCCTCCTCAACCTCCCACACCATCAAGGCTGGATAGAGTTCAAGACAAATTGAAAGAGCAGGACAGCCATACCATACTTTACTACATTTTAGTTTACAGAATAACCACTGGAGTGGGGACTGTTCCTGCGTTGTTCACACACAAGAGCAAAAGAAATCACATTCCCCGTTACCCCTCAGATCTGCAGTACGTTGATGTGTATGCGGTTGACAAGCTGCAAATACTGAATAGCATGCGGTAGTCTGCTGAAGGCTGTTTGAGGGTAAATCTAAGGCGCTAAATAATGAAAGGTGAGCGACAGCATCACCCCCTCTCGTAGCGCTAATGCAGTACTGTGTAATGTTCAACCCAACCTGACCTGGAGGAGATTAAAAATAGAAATGTTGTCATCAGACGGTTTCTACGAGGCGTTATCTCCGAAATGCTGAAGATTTTTTTTTTTTCTTTGAATCATAGCAAGTTCCCCCAAGCTCACAATGAGATGCAATGGTAGGTTTTGCTGCAGATTTGCAAACTTCAGTACAGGAGTGCATTAAAACACTATAACTTGATATTGAATCAAAACATTCATAATTTAGGAGTGAAATTAGGCGAACAAAAAAACATCCTGCTGCCATGTTTGACGAGAATGTTGTATAAAGTGCACAAACTAATTACTGAAAAGTTTAATCAGCCATAAATTTGTGATAAACTATATGCAAATTTGAAGGCATTTATTGTTTTGCTTCCAAATTGAAAGCATAACATGCTTTCATCAGTAAAACTTGCCATTAACCCAATTTAACCTTCAGTCAATGTTTTTTACAAATGTTGGGCAATTAGCTTTTGATTCCTTGGCACTCACATTAACATGTAAATGATCGCATATTTAATTCCTTTCATAATAAGAACATTCAATATTTTAGGAAAAAGATAATGTGCTCAACATTTGTCAAGAATTTTAATTGATATCCTCAGTCAGCGGGTACAAATTATTATTCTGACAGCAACATGTTATTGATGTTAATAATCCGCCTCTGAATCTAATGTAAGATTGGGGAACATATCACAGAATGCTCTTGCTTGAATTATTTAATCAGGGTTAAGTGCAAAGGTTTAAAATAAATTGACTCACGTGCACAGAGCTGAACTTGTTTTGGACAGGTCTTTTCAGGATTAGGGAGCCAATATAGTCCCCTAGTACATTATTTACCCCCAACTCACTGGTACAAAGTTCTCTGGGGAAACAAAGAGCAAAATGAATTAATGTATTCATACATACACACATACATACATATACACATATAAATGTATTAATTTACAAAAAATGAAAAAGAAGAAAAAAGGAAAGAAAGAAAAAGAAAAAAAACTTCTTCCCCTGGGGGTTATGTGGTGAAATGTGATATCAAAAAAGGCCCCGCTGCATAACTCCATTTTGTCTGATAAAGTTCTAATTCATTAATTTATTTATGATGCCATAAGCCGGTGTATTCAGCAATTTACTAGTTTAATGTGAAAAGAGCTCAAGTCATTTGTAAAAAATAATAAGCAAAAAGTTGCTCTGCGTGAAATACTAGGTGACAATAGATGCAATGGAACCATATTTTCAAAGATTATTAAGATTAAGAAACAGATCAAATGTCTGTGAATTTTCTGTTTTTTTTTGTTTTTGTTTTTTTTTTGTTTTGTTTTGCTTTTTTCTTTTTGTTTGTTTTTATAAACAGCCTCGCTGAGCATTACAAAAACCTTCTGAGTGCAAGCACTGAGCCAGGAACAAGTTCACCCGAGCCTTAAACTTTATCAAACGAGACACAAAAATGATGCTGTCAGATGATGTTTTTAATACCCCTGTATTTAACTGATCCACGCATCTGCTCATTTTTCAATATTTATTCATTGTTTTCAAGCATGAAAAATGGCTGATGAATGCATTTATTTGTTAGCAGCAAATGTTGATTAAATTTATTGTAAATGTGTCTGTAGTCATGTCTGCATGGAATGGAGCATTATTACATTTTAGAGAAAAATTCTGCCTTGTATTATTAATTCAGGATAATTTTATTAATAAATCTCTCATGTTTTCCATCTTTTTCTCTCAATCTCATTATTCTTTCTCATTTTTTTTTTCCTGGGTTTGTTCGAGAAAGTTGGCCTGCTGCTTTTTAATAGATTCGTTTCATTCTGTGATGGCCACTGACTGAGTTTGTGTTGATATAACTTAATCCTCCGGCGGATGGGTATTTTTCTCATCAGCAGATTGTTTGTGGAGAAGAAAAGGCGACTCTTTCATTCTTCCCCCATCCCAGGGCTGAGCTTCCTTCGGCCCATTTTCTTGCACGTAATTTTCTCAGAATTCACTCCATTCATTTACTCTGTGTTTTCCGCAGACAAGTGTCCCCATAGTCAGCCTGACCGGTTATTTCCCCCATGTCACAATAAAATCCTTTACAAGAGTTCAGTGAAGTGCTGTTCAAGAATGCAACGCATAAATAATTCTCCAGTGGAAGTACGTTTGGGTGATTCTGGAACCAAAGAAGCGAGGGTTGACTAGAGTGCAACGTTATCCTGCGCACACAGCAAGCTCGTGTGTTTTAGCCCCCTGAACTGAGCCTGTGTGGCACAGAAAAACTGCATTCAGCGCGTGCCGTTCGTGAAACACATCATTGTGCCTCACAGAGGTATGCAAAAACTCATCAACAAAGACATCACCAGCATTTTATTCCAGAAATATACATACCTGTGTCCAAGTAACATGTTATTTAAGAATTTCAAAGAGCAAGGTCTTTTAGACATACAGCAACTATGAAATCTATTGAAACCCCCCACTGCAGAGAAGGACTCACAAATGAACAATGACGTTTGAATGAAAAGGATCAATCTAAAAAGGTCAGATCTAACAACATCAGTTGTATAACTTGAAGGTCAGTTATAATATAATCTCGCCTATGAAGTATCACTAAATTATATTCATCAGTGTTGGCTTAGTCTTAAGGAGTCATCCATCAAAAAAAAAAAAAAAAAAAAAAACTTTAAGGGCACAATCAGAGTTTGAGGAAATCCCCAAAAGAAGATGCACATTGCCTTGGTGCCAAAAAATGAGCCAACAGGACACACTGCAGTGAAAAGCTGTGCACGGATGGTCTGTTTGATGAATGGGGCCCAAATAGCCTTTGCCCTTCACATTACAGGGTACAGCTTTCTCCCGCCTGCACTCGAAATGAATAATCTTTTCTCCTCACGGTGCAGAACTGGATGATGTGTGCACAGAGCTAAGGTGTGTGAGTGTGTGTGTTGGGGGGGGGGGGGGGTGGTGGTGGTTGGGTCTTTAAAAGGGTTAAATGAAGTCTCGCTTGGTGTACAGGGGAAAGCAATTGCAGCCAATCTCATATTAGCAGAGGCTATGTAATTGTGTGCAATGTGGCCAGTGGGCTTACTCATATGGTTTAGCAGGATATAGCATTTATGTCATATTACAATAGAAGCATCTGTTCTCCATTAGAGTACGGACATGCATGTTACAGTGTGGGGAAGATGCTCAAATTGAGTACAGTTGTGCATGGTATGGACAAAATGTATCCAGAGCCAGTTAACCCTTAGGGCGCCAAAACCAATTTTCAAACGCTTAAAAAATTAAAATATCTTGAGCTTTTGAAAACCTGTCATGTGGCGACTTGTTGAAAACAGCTCCAACAAGTCGCCACATGATGAGGTTTTCAAAAGCTTTGATTTTATTTCATTGTATCAGCGAGCGGGAAATGCTGGCTTCTGTGCTTTCAGGGTTAACAACAGTATGGTATTCTCTTTGAGGTTCCTAAACAATAAAAGCTTATTATATGGCAGAATATTCTTTGTTATTCTCCAGAAATAACAGATTTTTTTTGATAGCGTATCACTGCATTAGTCAATATAAGTAACAGATATATCAACAAAGTGCCATAATCACCCCCAAACACAGGAAGAAGAGATTAGCAATTATTGCCCAACATTGAGAAAAGGAGGTGAGTTACATAGGCATGTATGTCACCTGCTTCCCTTTGTCAAAGTTGGGCAGACTGTGGGATCACCTTTATTTACAGAATATTTTTATACGTGTGCAGGCAAAACACTGTCAAATCAGCAGTGCAGCAGGTGAATGTCAGTCAATAGCACTCGCTTAATGCACGATTAACCCTTAGAGCGCTAAATGCAAGTGTTGTTGCTCAATGATATGAGATATCAAAATCAAAGCAGTCGAAAACCTATCAGGATTTAACTTTAAACAAGTCACCACACGATAGGTTTTCAAATGCACAAGATAATAACATTTATATTTATATATGTACTGCTACCTAACATGCAGGAATTTCACTTCATACGATACTTGAGCAATTATGAGCAAAATCGGGGGAAAAAAATCAATATAAAATGGAAACTGTATATGCAGTTCTGGTTAGATATGCCAGAAAAAAAAATTAATTAATCGCATTAAATTGTAAGCTATATGAAAAAAAAAATTGCTTTCTTGTGGATAATTTCGCCATCATGGAGTTTGCTTCAATAATAATAATAATAAGACTGGGGATATTAAAGCTATTGAGAAAATATGTTTTTTTATTTTTATTTTTAATCATATTTTTGACCTAAATATAAAAATTTCTGTGCCCTAAGGAGCAGTTAGCGTTAATCACTTTGTGTTTACTCTCGCTTGAGAACGACATATTTGTTATGCAGACAATGTTCATTGTTGTTGCATTATTATTCATGCAAGAAAGCTTGCAGCAAAGTGATTTAGCTGCCTGAATGCCATGAGAGGGAAAGAACAGACATTAATAAGGCTGTTGTATACCATGCACTGGACAGGAACACTTCTGAAGCAAGTATGTGTCTGATGAAATATTAATATTTCTGCGTAATGTAATATGTGTTGTTTTACAAGAATGCCCACGTAGATATTTTGCTATTGGCTTCTGACTTACATGATTACTCTTGAGGGGTGTGTTGTTGAGGGGAAAAATTGCGACAGCCGTCCATGAACGCTAAAGAGACGGTCTTTAACTTCTGCGACCACGACCCCCTGCCGATCTGACTAATTGCACAGTGTCTGCAATGTTGTCATGCAGTAAGTAAATCACAAACAAATATACTAAAGAAGCAATGGTCCCAGAATTTTACTGCGCAATAAAGTTCACCATCCTCATGTTCCAGTAATATCGTTTGGCTGATGACTATGCTGATCGTATCCTTACATAACCTGCCACGCTCCGGTTCAGAAATATGCCCACTGCTTCCATTCAATTAAAAAAAAAAACAAATTATAATCTCACATCACATCCTGGAACAGTCAAATCAACAAAATATCGGCACTTATACCTGTTCAAAGTCCAAGCAATAGGTTGAACTATTTTACCATTGTAATTTTTATTTATTTATTTATTTTTTTATGCACCCTATGTACTTTGTGCCACCATTGTAATTTTTCTTCCTTTGGTAAATCCAATGATATAATCTATCCATAAATATATCTAAGCCGTTTATTCCTCATCAGGGTCTTGAGCGCTGGAGTCTATCCCAGCATCCAATGGGGGAGGAGCCCATGAAACCAGCAGTGTTATGCCTCCTGGATACTCGCCAAATTTCAATTTTCAATTTCGTTTATTCTCTACTCAGAGTTATTTACAACAGTTTGCATAGTAATTGCATGCAATTATCAGGATTCTAAATGAATGTGCAAGTGCATTTCTGAAGCATGCTGTCCTATGGCAGAGGGTGCAAGGCTTTGTAAATGGATGAGCCGCCGAACACCAACGCTTCAGTCAGAATTACATTCCCTGGTTCCTCTCGCCCCCAGTTAGCCCAGATGTGCCCATTGCAGAAGTGCAGTGAGTTAGAGGGGCACCTTGGCTGGTGTGGCGTGCGTACGAATGCAGCTGGAGCCGGGTGACTTCATAAACAAAGAGCAAGGTTGGAGGAAACCTGCCGCTGCTCACAAGTGATTCCCAATGAAAAATTATACAGCACCAAGAATATAATCAGCAACAGATGACTCAATCCGAGATGCGCATATTTGGATTGCATCAACTATTGCTCCATAACTTTAGCCCACAATTCCATCAAACTCCAACAAAGTTTGATCGAAGTACCTTTATGATGACAGTAAGTTAACCCCTAAAACTCTCACTTCTCACTTAAGTTTTTACTTAAGCAGGTTCTTTGACAGAAATGGCATTTATGACAGGTTGCAGGACAATGCTACACACATACAGTATTCTGTATCTGCTGGTTGCAGTGCTTCACTGAAACTACACCACACTTAAATTGAAGGACATATTCAAATCCATGATACCATGTTCTTATGGCCACAACATTATTGCAATTGGAGAATATCTAGATCCTGGACATCATTTTATGTGTATTTTCCTGTCATTCAGCAGGACAGGCGGGAAACCTTGGTATCTGCATTAGAATGTAAAATGGGCCTGAAGTCTCACAGGTATGAATATAGCAGCTGCATGTGACGGTGCCGCGTATGGATCGGGCCGGTGGGTTTTATGAGGTGAAGGACAGGTTGCTGAACTGAATGATAAACACAGAGCCAGTTCGCATCTGTTGTAAAAATGCGATTTTAATCCGGAAAACTAAAGTAGATCAGATAAAATGCATGTAAAATGCAAGGTGTAAATGCATAGTGGCCAGAATGTCACCGGATCTGCCTGAGTACATCTAGAGGTAGTCTGACTCGCATTGTGTTTGTATCTTGGGTACTGTAGGTGTAAACCCAATCTGTACTATGCACCGCCATGTTGACACTTCCCACAGATTTACCGTCACCTAAAATTACTCTTGTGCAGGTTTTCCTCTGAAGGACAGAGATCCAATCTCAATGAGGGTAAGGAAAAGACATTAAAAAAACACCAGGTATAAACACACCAGCAATATCAGATAGTTTAATATGCGGACAATGTGCCCAGATACAGATCGCATTACAATAACAGGAGTGAACAAGGTGTAAATGTTATGCATGATGCAAACATGCAAATGAGATATCTGTCCATAATCGATTGTACAAAAAAGAAAAAAGGTGCATAATTACAACCTTTGCAGTACAGTTATGGTTGTTTTCAAAAGCCACAGTGGTCAGAAATACATGGCCCGCACGCTGGGTTCTGAGGAGTCAATTTGCACCCAAAATCTCTGAAAAGTGTATTTCTTATACATCAAAGCACTTTGATGTAAGCCAGATATTTTGAATAATATAGGGCCCTGGCAGCCCCAGAAGTTCCCACTGTTAAGATAAAGCAAAATGCCAAAGTTTTTGTTGACGGACGGACGCACGCACTGCGTGTGGCGGGAGCTAAAAATACCTTGATATGGGACAAACAAGTTGAAACAAATATTATGCATCTCGCATACTGTCAAAACACACCACTGGCTGCATAACTGAATCAAGTCTGTGCTGTTAAAATACTTCTCAAACCCTCACTCCCAGTTGCTTTTCCACAATTAATAGCTCTGCCTCGTAATTGAGACAAGTGGTCAATGCAAATGATCAACTGTATTGTACTTATGATAAAGTACCATTCCAAACTATGTTGGGTGTTATTGGGTGCGATTGAGGCCCGAAAAGATTAGGAAAAGCAGTTGACTGTATCGATAGGGAGTGTTCCAAATTTTATGCCCGAGCTAACTTTCTAAGTCATAAAATTCATGTATGCTGAGTTGATGAAAAATGGTGTCTGTTTAGAGCCTTTTGTATAAGGCACATTCATAGCATAACTGCAGGGGGAATTACATGCAGGGGTTTATAGTGTCTATTGTGATGTAAAGTCATGGAGTTGTTTCTTTGTGTCCCTAGATATAATAGGGCAACTAAATTGTCCATTCTGGAGGTCTGACATGCCTGACAGTCATAAGGAACCTTATATATAAGTCGAGGCAGAGAATAGCATTATGGAAGCTCTTACTAACCCAATGTGAAGAACCGTTTGTGAAAATTTCACACTGGCATTAAAGTATGTATGTAAACTTATGTTGATTGGCAATTAATTTGAACTTTAATATTTTTAGTCTGATTTTTTTTTTTTTTTTTTTTTTTCAATATTTCACTGAAACAATTGGCATACAATGACTCGCTATTTATTTCACTCATTTTGCCTCTTTATGAACCGTGAGCCAACAATGAGGATGAAATGAAATTTAGGAACCTTACCTGTCATTGAGATCAGTGTAATGCCAACCTTAATTTCATCTCACAAGAGAACAAACGTCAATTCAAATAATTCAGTCCACAGACATGAATATAAAGCCGAGAAACAACCTGAATTTTTATCGCATTATAGGTCAGTAAATGTAGCAACAGAACTAGACCTCTCTATCCCTTCAGTTTTATGAATACATACGTCCACAGCAGTCTGCCGAGCTGGTACAAAGTAGCGCAATCCAACAAATTGTCTTTCTGCAGTTTTTCAATTTTAGTGGACCTTGCAACATCCTGCCGAGACAAGAAGTCATTAAAGTTTGTTTTTTTCACACCAAATCCTAGAATAAACTTAACTTTTTAATAGTAGCCTTTCAAGTGCTTTATATTCCTGAATGAAGAGACTAGAGGTAGCATGTCTGGAGAAAGTATGCAGTGAACGGCCAGATAACAAGGCTGGCCGACAAATTAACATTGAGAGAAACAATTAAACCTAAGGGTGGGTGGAAGGATGAAGATTCAATCTGTACTACACATATGAACTGGTAAATTCATTAAGGAAAACTGATAAAAGGGATCAGGCAATAAACCAGGACTACATGGGTATTCATAATTAATTTAAGCCGAATACCACGTTGTGATATTGGAGGAGGGATGAGTGCAGACATGTATCAAAACAAAGTCATGGGAAACGATGAGAATGTTCAAACAGCTTTGCCCACAAGCCATTGGCCCCGATGGATGATCAATAAACAGTACATCTCCAAAATATTGCTGACCCTGAATTTCACATTTCTCATTGAAAAGCGCTATAACCTTTTGAGCGCCGAATACATTTTCAAGGAATTAAGAATGTAATCATCCTGAGCTGTTGATAACCTATCATGTGGCAACTTGTTTAAAAGAGCTCCCGCAGGGACAGCATTTGGCTTTGGTATCTTACACCATTGGGCAACTATAGTTGCCCGTGAAGCTCAAAGGGTTAATGTCTTCTCTGATACGCGCAGCTTCAGTTTTTTTAGAGGCTGGTGTTTCTTTTGTGCTGTTGCTGCTCTTTTCATCCTGATCCCCAGTGGCTATCGAAACCTGCTGGCTCAAATAGAGCAACGATAATTCCACCACACTGAGCCTTTCATCGGAGCCAATCAGAGTCCAGGCTTTCACTAATAGGGCCTTGCGCTGGGGGGGGGGTGCACCCTTACTGCCCCTGATCAATACAGGAGAAAAGGCCCCATTCTTGGTTTTAATTCCATTTCGTAGTTTGGCAGAAAAACTGGCATCGTATTTTTGGGCATATACGAGGTACAAGCAGATCTAGGATCGGTTTTTACATTTTCACAGGTGATTGTACTAAATCTGGAGACAAATGACACCTATTTACACTGATTATACCTCCAGAGGGCAAAATATTGTTCTTGATTCACGTAAAAATCATAGCTTTACGCACAACTGTTTGAAGGATTGGGATTCTGCCTTTACAGAACTGCAGCAGCATGAAAAGGGTTTCTCCCAGTACGCTGCATCTCCCCAGAGGTTTCCTCAGTTGAGAATACAGAGGGAGGATTCCCCACCAGCGAGGGACCACAGAGGGCCCTCTCTCCCTGTAGAGAGCCCAGCTCTGCGTCTGAGTTCTCAGCCTGCATCAGTAAAAGCTACCTGTAGCACTGGGGCCCATATAAGACCAGCATCAGAACCGTGTTTCACTGTACACCTCTCATCCCAGCTGGTGCTGTCCCTCCATTTTGGAACTTGCCTTCGCCAACTCTTTACACATTTTATGAAATACATGTGTATGAAACCTTGAAATCAGACATCTTGATCAGAATGTTGATTTTAAGAAAACCAGGAGACGGGTCTTCTTCTTTTGTTCATTTGTGCATTTTTGTCACTGGAATACTATGCTTTTTTTGGTAAATATTTCCTCAGAATGTTCCAGATATACTGTGTTTGTTTGTTTGTTTGCTTCTCTTCTTTCTCAATTCATAAAACATTTGAATTAAGCATGATTCATACAGAATCCAGAGTCGCCCGTATGGCAGCTGTCTAGTTTTAGTCCTGACTTTGCTGAGGCGGTGTAGTGCAGCAGTGCTATCCAGCTCCGCATCTATAACGTGTCAGAGCCTGAGAAAGCTAACACAAGAGCAGTGAGACTTAGACCCAGACTGTCACATAAACATGCATGGCAGGAAACTGACTGCTTAATGACCGTGTTAATGCCTGGATAGAGACTCTGCAAGTCATTCATGCAAAGTTTCCCACAGAGCTGCCCACACATCATGGCTAGGGGTGCGTTTCCCGAAATCACTGATGCTAACTTTCAAAGTTGGACCCATTGACTGTGAATGGACGAGCTATGCAAGATGCTAACTTAGTTAGCAACTACGCTTTTGGGAAACGCACCTCAGACTGAGTGCAGCTTCTGCTTGGAGAAGTGTTGGGAAGGATCCATTGACAACAACACATAACTTGAAAATAACTGATACGTCTTACATTTTCAAAGCAGGATCCCCAGGTTTTATGCAAAGGAATGAAAAAAGCATGAAACTAAGAAAAAAAAAACAGATTTAGTCAGTCTGTAATTATAATTACTTTGTCTGGGGGAAGTGTGGACGCGTATTAATCTGTCAATTCCCTGAAACAATATTCAGGACACTAAAAAAGCTGAACATAAGAAGTGCAGCTTGGCAAAAACTCCACTCTAAATGTGCAAGCTTATTTTAAAAAACATACAAAAAGACATGGGCCTTCACTGACGGATCAGATGTTAAATGTGACACAACCTGATGTCACCGCGTAAGTGTTGGTCCAGGAGGGTCAACAAAACAATATTCGCCCAGGAGTAACATTACAGTCTACCAATGAGTTGTAACTATGCTATGATGATGTCAGAAAACTGTGAAGGCTTAACAACTGTCAGTCGCACATGGCGAGCAAAGGCGACGGCTAGCTTTTCAAACTTGCGAAATCCCAGATGCTCGGCAATTTAAGAGTGAAAGAGATGCAAAAATTATGCAATATTTTCAAACAAGGCAAAAGGTATGGGAAAACAGAGAGACCGGCTGTCACAAGATAGTTACAAAAACAGGACTGCCTCTTTTTTGGCTGCTTTTTAACTTTCTTTTGACAGCCGGTCTCTCCGTTTTCCCTAATTTTTTTTGTCCTGCAGAGCATGTAATTTTTTGCAATTCATTTGACCCAACTGCAGCACTCCCTACAAAGAACCGTTTGCCAAGGCAAAAGCAATGTTGGGTTTTCTTGATAACATGCTTCGCTGTAGGTCTCAACTCATCTACATGAAAAGCTCGCTAGCATTAGCTAACAAACTTTTACAACTACAATGTATGTCATTTGTAAGTACAGAAAGCTGCTGTTCATTGGTGGACCGTGTTGTCCTCGGACCATCATTATTTTGTTGATCTCAAAACAACACTTGCACCACGACTGGTTTGGCCAACTGTTTAAGGTGCATTCCAGCCACTCGCCCATTGGATTGAAATAGAATCGACACCCCAGACGCTCTAATCAGGACTACACAGGTCAGATATTATTAGGAGGGATTGATGTTGATATGGATTGACACTGCGCAGCCTGCAGTATCTCACTGTAGAAATAATCACATCCCCAGTACAGTAGTGTCCAGAGTAGCTGCATGACTCTGCATCCTCCCTGCTGATAATTGAGAGTAATGCGTACGAGCTATTCATATTACATGAAGGTGGCCATGTTAACTCTTAGAGCGCTAAATGCTACTATTGTTACTCAATAACGTAAGATTTCAGAATCAAAGCTATTGAAAACCTATCATGTGGTTGACTTGTTTAAAAGAGCTCCCCTGCAGGTGGTCTTTTAAACAAGTCGCCACATGATAGGTTTTCTACAGCACAAGATAATTAAAACTTATACATTTGATGTATTTCAGTGCTGTAAGGGTTAAACCTCTCACATACCCCCCCCCCCACCCCCCCACCCCACACCCTGATTAAACTTGAGCCACAAATCATTTTAAAGCGTAAAGCTCGTATCTTGCAGAGCATTCTGTAGTCACGCACGTCCCCCTACCATTCTGTCCGCCACTTTTTCCTGAGCAACATCTTAATCACGGGAAACCTGCCTTTGTGGCAGAGCTTTTGGAAAAGGGCACGGCGCTGCAGTGATATGTGGCGTGGCCTTTGCGAAAATCCCAGGTAACAACATTACCGTCGCAGCATCCGCATTATTCTTCACCTATCGCCGTATTAGCGATCTCAAAACGGTTGTTTAACAAAATGTGCTGAAGTGGACGAATGCACACGCTGTTATTTTACAGCATCTGGAAACAGGCCAAGTAATCGAGAATAGCCAATTTACCCACAACAAAAACAAAAGCTGTTGGGTTATTTGACCTCAGACAGCTAGAGGCTGGTGAGAATTTGGAGAAGTGACAGCAGCTACCCAGGTCTTATGACAAATCCTAAATGGAAAATTTTTCAAAGGTCATGTGCACTCATACTTTTCTCGCATACTAAGTGTTACTTTATGCTTAAGACTGGAAAACAAAACTGAAACAATCAAGAGGTCCCTCTTATGTACATAGTTTCATAACATGGGCGCCACACATTCAAGTGCGCAAACATAGTCAAAAATTATAATATTTTGTTTAGTTATTTATGCATAGCAGTAGCGCGAGGTGATGGATAGACAGAAAAGCTGAGCAGGTGGTCAGTAGGGTGAACGGGAGCAGCGTTTGATGGAACGAGAGAAGACTGTGTGCTGGTCTGCATAAAATTAGCTTGAAATCACACCACAATTCTCTACATTAAATAGACTACCGAATATGAAGGAGGGAAAGGCATAACGTCATTATTTATTTTGTGTAATTATTATAATTTAAATAATATTTATAGCCTGTTGAGCAGTGGTTGTTTTTGAATCTTATCAAAGCATTATCCTTGCTGATGGAGAAGTATGACACTATGGTATAATTACAGCTGTACTGCTGAATGTAATATGACATTGTGCTCATCACAAACAGTATTTAAAAGACTAATGAAAGGAGTTAGCATATCTGATGTGTCGCGTTGGTCCAATAATGAACTGGAATGAGCGATAGTTCAGAGGTTTAATAGCTCACCATTATGAGCGTTTTAAATTGAGCTGATGTAACCACATCTCCACGGGCACATGATATATACATTCCCCACCGAAGTGTGACACGGGATAAATGATAAAGGCTACGGCCACGAGTTATTACTTTCCTCTTTCTCAGTTCCTCACCTTATAAATGGAATATAACTGGATTTTTCTCAGTGCTAATTGAGGGGTTCATGGGTAAAACACCATTCTCACGAGAGGCCCTTCAGAAGCGACACAGATGAGGCAGGTTATTTTCGGTTCTAAGAGGTACCGTTTTGATCTCTGCTTGCAAGTTAGCCTATTGTACTTTTCTCAATGGTAAATACTGCATAAGTAATGATTAACTTAGTACAAAAGTAATTAGACATATTAAAAATTCCGATCTGATATCGTAACTCTCAATATTATTATTACTATTATCATTATACTTCCCATAATCCATACTCATTCTTAAAATTGCCTTGCTCGAAGTTCACCATAATGGAAAAAGAACTTCACAATGTCTTTTTTTTGACAGTCTGACTGTTTTTTGATGCAAATTTGTGCTGCAATGTATAAGCGAGTGCATTGTGTTTGAATGGTCCAAATACCCTGCGATGGATTGGCAAGCAGTTAAGGGTGTGTCCCCGCCTTTCGTTACAGTCAGCTGGGATAGGCTCCAGCTCCCATGTGACCCCGATGAGGAAGAAGCGGCATAGATAATGGGCAGATGGATGGAATAATTGTGAGTAGATTTTATGATCTATTCTGCAATAAAGTAAACAAGAGGTGTGTGTGGGGGGGGGGGCTGAATACTTTTTTTAGTCACTACATTTGGCTTCATCAGAGGCGAGAATCACTACAGAATGACCTACAGTCTACTGCTGCATAGAGCAGCTACTTTGTTTTCATGAGAAATGCTACTTTACGGAGGGATCCCATGCAGTTTTTTATTTGTAGAAGAGTAGCTCTGCACCCAGTGAAAACAAGATCTCAGGAAACTCTTTACATGCAGCGAGAGGACAGGTGTGATCCAAAACAACTGCTTGGTCTGCAAGTCATTCTTAGGAGGGTGGGAGCAATACTTGCTATCACATAACTAGCGGCAAACAACAGAACATTTCAGTACACGTGTTCAGTTCAGATCACTTTCCTACTTACATTCTACTGAACTGAGTTTATATATATATATATATGAATCACTCTGAAAAAACTTATGCAGTCCCATAATCAGACATTTCAGACTAGGCTCTTGGTTGTCATCATAAATCAGGCAGGTAGAGCTGTTTTTTATGCTATAGGGAATGGGACTGATAGGGAATGGGGAGAGATGAGACAAAGGTACTCAGCCAAGTAAAGAGAAATGTATGGCTGAGACCATCAACACTGCCTGAGGAGAGTTTATCCATATATTCTCCTATCTGCATGAATACATTCCATTAAATTATTATCCAACTAAAATATTGCAGCAGCCCCAATTACAAGAACTAAACTAAGACCAGCTATTAGCAACTTCGACTGTTCATAAACTAACCTCTGTTGAATAAATATTTTGACTTTCAATTTCAATAATGAATTGCACTTAGGCACTACAGAACAATGCAGCAAAAAAAAAAAAAAGAGATGCCTTTTAAGATGAATTACAATTAATTACTGTAACAGCTGGAGGGTTATTTTGCAATTTTTCTTTGGTTAGGCATTATCTGACATTTAAGAGATGATTATGACCAAACGCAGTATGCTAGCTCAATGGAATTTCCTTGAATTTTAAATCTGAAATATCTGTAAAGAATGTTTTAAGTGGTGCACTTCTGGGGCATACTTGTAAAGATGATCCACTTATTGATATACATGATGTGACAAGTGGAGTTTTTGATGTATGCATTTGCTATGTATTTTCTACCACCATAAATTCAGGCATTAAAGCACATGTATGCGGTAAAAAGATTTGGATTAAAGATTAAAGATTTATTTACAGCCTATTACATGCTGCTGCCTGGCTGGTCCAAGAAATGGTGTGCTTGTGAGAGCTGTTTGTCTCAGGTACAAGTCTTCGCAATACACCCAATCTCCTCCCGACGCATCATATCGTGACGCAGCCTGACCAGCCTGACGCGAAAGGAGGCATCCTTCTTAATGCCAGTTGAAAATGGGTCTTACCCCCTAACCCAGTGGTTCTCAAACTCAGTCCTGGGGACCCCTGTGTATACTGGTTTTCATTCCAACCACAATTGCAATTCCAGAATTTTAACAAGCCATTAGTTTTTCTCAATTAGGTGCTTCTGATCAGAGAGGTAATTTACCATCTTAATCTAAAGACTGCCAAATATAGCTTTGCAATCCAAAGATGAAAAATTTTACATTGTGCTCATTGCACCTTAACCAAAAAATTAAAGAGGTAACAAATCTATAAGCTTAATTTGCCAACTGAATAGATAACTAGATTAATTGTTGTTTATGCAATAATTAGCTATTTTTTCTTGATACTTCATCGCAAAACAGGTGGGCCTCATTAGCATTTGTGTTGTCATTAAATACTTCATTATCCTCCTGATGATTTCGATTGATTGCCAGATGAACAAACCAATTAAGAGCCTGCTGATTGACCTCAGTCTCTAATTTTATTGGCTATAGATTACCTCTCTTCATGCATATTGAAATTAACTGTTAATAATTAATTAATAAGACACTTCTGGCAGGATGTGATTAAAGAGATAAGTAATCCCGCAGTGTTATTTCCTAGTTCGGATGCTCAACAGCTTCAGAAAATTCTGGAATTGCCATTGTGGCTGGAAGAAAAACCTGAATATACAGGGGTCCCCCAGGACCGAGTTTGAGAACCACTGCCTGAACCCATAACTCTTAACTGGAACCCCAACCCTAAGCGTCAAGGAAATGTGCCAAAAGCTTCCTTTTGCGTCATACATTGATCCTTAGTCAAGTAGCGTCACTATATGACGAGTTGGGATGAGAATGTGTTGGTTTTGCTTGTATAAACTGAACTTTTTATTTATTTATTTATTTTTTTACAATTACTATAGGCGTGGAAACTCAACCCAAGAACAGCAGTGTAATACTTAGCATCGCATTACTCTTAAATACAGTCTTACATCATCAAATCATTTATAATCACTATCCCAGCTCGACTGCAGACATGCTATATTACTGTTCAAAAAGGCTTTGCACATTACGAGAGGTACATCCCGGCGCCCCGCACAAAATAAACCAGAGAACGACGAGACCGTTCTGTACCACAGAGCCTCCCCACTGCTCACAGCCACAGATTCTGCCGCATTTGAGCTTCGGGAACACGAGGTGCTAAAAGCTTTAATTGACTCTATTCATGTGCTGTTTATTCAACAACCAGATGAATCTGTTTGCCTTCACATTTATACTGAATTGATTTTCTTGCATGTTTGTTTTCAATTTATGAAATATTATCCTCGCCCTGGCACCTCTACAGCGAGAGGCTAAAAGCCTGTAGAGATTACTCACAAGACTGTTTTCAAGCTGTTCTCTGTGATTCTCAGTTGAAGGACAGGTTGCATTTACCACAGGGGAAAAAAAAAAAATTGTACAAAAAAGGGAAAAACGTTGATCTGGTCCACAACTACATACAAATGCACAAAGACGCATAGTTTACAAAGGAGTTCAAATCACTGCAAGACCTTGTTTAGGAAATTTCAGAAATAATAGCAGCTGATTTTGACTTCACTGTATTTTAATGAGCTGCACTGGCTCAGTTCCTGTGACGAGCACTTTTCAAACCTAGAGATTTTCAAAGCCAGAGTTAAAGCTATTCAGGGTCTCCTCAGTGTAATTATGCATCTTTGAGCTTGTCTGTGAAATATGACTTCTAAGAAATTTCCAATTAGCCAGTTAAATGTAATTATGTGCATCTTACTATTTACCACTGAATATGACTTATAGGCAATTTCATGAAGATAATATACAAAGCAAAATTGCATATTTGTCAAGGGAAATGAGGCAAGGTATGCAGTCGCTTTCATCTTCCTGAACAACAACACAGTAAGTGCTCTCTAAAATTAGTCACATCCTTTATGAACATGAACAAAAAATAAAGAACATGACTGAAGCCACAGCCAGATCTGCAAATATTTGGATATTGATAAAATTATTTTTGTTCTTTAAGCCGTCTACCACTACGTATTGGACTTCAAATTGCATCATTAATTTTAGCTGAAAAAGCTTTCAGCTTTAATTTCATTTATTTCCATGTAGGAGCTCTTTTTTATATCCGGCCCTTCCCTTATAAGAGACAAGCCATTGGAAAATTGTCTGCATTGCTGTTTCATCAAAAGGCACGTGTGATTCCTATGTTATTTCAATTATAAATACGCACACTAAATATCTACAGCTGACCTTAAGTTTTCATTTGGAGGCTGTGACGGTTGACTCTCAATTAAAGTTCCAAAAAGCTGCTGATCTTATTTAAGTGAGGCATTACTAGGCGGAAAATTTTAAATAAATGCATCAGGGATTTATCAAAAAAAGAAAAAAAAATCAAAAAGCTGCAGTCTAATCCACTATTTGGTTCATTCTTAAAAATAAATGAACAATTGAGCGCACTCCTGAGCTCAGGAATACCCAAAGACCCTGATGACCATGGATAGCAGCAGTTTTGGATGACGGAATTATATGTTTCCTGGTGAAGAAAATCTCCCAAGAACAGTCGGCCAGGTAAAGAATGGGCCTCAGGAATTAAAGGCATCAAAGTCAAAGTCAAAAACTGCGATAAGACTTTACCAGAGAAAATACAAAGGATTTATATCACAAAATATAATCCACCGGTCAGCCATAAAAACAGAAAGTTTGTCAAAGAAAGGGGAAAAAACATTGAAAAAAAGCCAACACAGTTTTGGAACAGCGTCCGATGGTCACATGAGCATGAAGGGAAGAGAGGACTATGGAGAAGGGAAGGAACTACTCATGATATCCCCTCATCTGTGAAGCATGTCACATTTGGCCATGTACAGTTGCCAGTGGCACTGGTTATCTTGTATTCATTAATGATACGACTGCTGGAAAAAGTAGGAGAAATTCTGCAGTGCACTAAGTTTTATCATCCGCTCAGATTCAGCCATACGCGTTTGAGGGCGCTTCAAAGTCTAGATGGACAGTTACCCAAAGCATACTGCAAAAAGCAACCCAAGCCTTAATTTAAAATAATGTTTTAGGCGAAGAAGTGGAATATTCCATGATGACCCAGTGACTCACCTGACCTTAATTCAACTGAGCATGGATTTTGCATGTTGGAGCAGAACTGAAGGCAAAGTACCCTGAGAACAAATAGAAACTGCAAACTGCGGCAGTGAAGGCCAGGCAGCGCATCATCAGGGACGACACCGCCCAGCATCGGGTGATGTCTTTGTACTCAAAACTTCAAAAAATGAATTAATAACTTAATTAAAAATATTAAAAAGAAAAAACATTATAATAAATTGCTGTAATTCCTACAATTACACCTAATACAATATATGTACTTGCAACATGTTTTACAAAACCCTCATATTAATGCTGAGCACACCTGGGTTGTTTAATGTCAAATCCACAGTAGTGGCACATGGAGCCAAAATAATCCAAAAAATTGCGTCACTGCCTAAATACTAAAGGCTATACATTTTAACTCCAAAACATGTAAGATACTGTAATCGAAACAACAAATTACAGATGTATTTCACACAATGAGGGTGGAAAATATTCACAGATATCCTCAGAACTACATGCACCTTACGTTCACATATATCTGGACTGATACAATTCAAAAAATTACAAAAGCAGATTTTATGGAAGATTTATTCGAAAAAAAAAAAAAACTGTGTAAACATAGGAGCGAATAATATCATGTTTTTGGAGACAAGTAACAATCCTTTTCTAATAGCCATTATATTAGCATAAGATATTGTGTCCCCGTCCATTTTAGCACATCAAGCATCTGTTGTTTATTTTCTGCCGCCTTCTTTCCTCATCTTCGTCACAATCATGGATAATTCTCTAGGGAAACCATTCGGAGCCTTGACACTTAATCCTTTCTTGACCGTAAAATAACCCAAAGCTACACACAAATTGATGACCATGCACACATCACCAAGCAAATACTCCTCACCAGTATACAAACACATAAATGCAGACATTGGCGTGGACATGCAGTCCACAAACTCAGTGACAAACTTGGGCAGGAGGCTGGCCGTCCCTAGCAACTAGGAGAACAGCGCACTGGCTGAAATTTGTCCATAAAATGATCTTACATGCAGTATTTTACCCAATTACCAGACATCCTTCATACCACATGACATTCTAGTTATCAGGCAAGGTCCCAGGATTGGTTGGTTCATGAAGTCAATGCAGCAAACACCAAGCTTGGAAAAACTGCTCTTAGTTATTGTACTCCAAGGGCTTGGAATAGGTATCAAGAGACTTTTAAACCGGATGCCTTAATCTCACTGGAGAAATAAGTGATCAAGGATTTGTAAGTCTTGGTCAATTAACGTTGCCATAACATTATTAGTTGAATGTATTACATGTATTACCGCATGATTATTTTATTGCTTAGAACATGTTTTTTGTTGTTGTTTGTTATCATAGTAGAATTATGTCTGTTAACGAGGCACCATCGCAAATGAGACCGAGCTCCCAGCGGTTTTCCCTGTTTAAATAAAAGCTTAAATTAATAAATAAATAACATGCAGGCTGGCTATCACACCCAGTCGTGGAGCGGTATTCTTCAACCAGAGCCATGCGAATGCTGTGATTGCTTTACAATGCATTTTACAGTCAGCCAGATGTCTCACTGACATCTCTGCAGGTAATAACCTCAAACAAAAACAAAGTTATCGACCCTGTAAAGCTTGCATGAAATGCGATCACACCCAGAACAGCCACCCTCATGTCCTGCAGTATCTGCCCGATTCACTCACCAGCATTTAGTGTAATGCGCTATCAGGCTGTGAGGTGAATACAGATAGCTCGGAAAGGTCACATGCTATTAAAACGGAAGACAGCCTCCTTTTGACCCTTCAGTGGTTCTCCACAAAACACAAAAATTAAATAAATTTTACAAAATATACTCATAAATGAGAGTACTGCATAGCTGCCCACCTTCCTGGAGAAAAGCTCCCATTTTCCTCAGAGATGAAACACAAGAGTGCCGTCAGGGTCACATGCCATTCAGAGCACTTGTTTTAATCCACAGTGTTAATTTATCACACCCGCATACACTGAAACGCGATGAGCAGATGTAAAGAAACCTTTTAAACAATTTTTTGGTGTGAATTAAAATTGTCTGTAGGAGACTGGAATGTTTTTATTTATGTTTAATAAATAAATTTACTTTTTTCCCTATTTACAACCAGCAGTCATTTCACATGTATAGCTTGTGTTCACAAGATTCACCTTTAAAAGATATATTGGCACATATGTTGAAGGCATATGTGAGAGAAATTTTACTCTCCCTGCCATGGACACAAGATGCATTACTTAGTAGAAATACAATAAATAAATAAAAATAAAATAAAAAAAATAAAATTAATGGTTATACTCTTGAAAATCCCAAAATACAGGGTATAATACTTCCTTTAAAATGTTTGCAAAACGGTGGCGGAATCAAAGGATTAAACAGATGGGACTCAATCCTCAGTTGTTATTCATGTTGGCTAAAATTGAAAAAGCAACAGCCTTTATTTTTTTTTCCATGTCCACAGCTTGGTAAATCACTACATTCAATACTTTGGAAAAAAAAAATTGAGAGGAAAAGTATAATACCCATAATGCTTGTGCACAGCAGCACATCTTCGGTGCAATGTTCCAAACTAGGGAGCGGTGTGTACAGCCAAATGCTTTATTTATCCAAATATATAAGTGATCACTACAGCCTGCGCAATGGCTGGAACTATGCTGTATAACAAAAAGTGAAATATGTTGTTTATATACTTCAATGTTGTTAATGTTGATTATTTATCCAACAGTTCGTTCCGACCAAGTAATTTGATTGGACGAGAAGCATTCCATGAGTGCCGATGATAGTAAAACATCACTGGGACATATAACAGCAAAATCACTCCATTCACAGGTGTTTTAATAACCATTAATTACAGTAACTGCCGACAACAAAATTAGCGCTACGTTGTTCGCAAAATTCAAGTGCCGATCCATTAGTCAAACTATTTGTGCAGGCTCAGCCACATGACTGTTTAGATATTCAAAAAAATCATTATCTGTTGTCACTTATTGCCATCAACTAATAAGTGGCATTTGCAGAACTGCTGTATAAAAGCAATATCACACTAAGGGTCATGACGTTGTTGCTGAATATCATCGCGGCTGTGATGCAGTCATAGGCACAAGGCCGCAGGCCTCATGACATCATGACAGAATTGAGTCTCAATGAGTAGTGGGAACTCCATATTGCTAGACAGGCCGGTTGGCCGTGACCGCATGGGCGTTGCCCCCGAAAGCCCGCGTCTCCCCTTTTTTGCACATTATTCGGCCAATAATGTCACCATGGCAACCAAAATCAATAGGTGTCATAAGTGAAGTGTAACACATGTCTGTATGAAATATGAATGTAATCGGTCAAAAATTGAAGCCTGTACTGCGTCCACAAGGAAATATCATTGTTTTGCCACTAATTTGTGCATTATTCGGCTAATACTGTCATGATGGCAACCAAAATCGATAGATGTCACAAGTGAAGTGTAACATGTCCATACCAAATATGAAAGTAATCGGTCAAAATTTTCGAGCCTATAGAGCAGGGGTGGCCAACCCCGCTCCTGGAGAGCCACAGTGTCTGCTGGTTTTTGGCGTTACCCAGCACTCAATTGATGGATTAAAGTAGTTGATTACTCATTTAACTGATCTCACCTGGTGTCTTAGGTTTAATTTGGTAATAATGAGCCAATCAATTAGCAGGAACAACCCGCAAGACTCCTGGTGCCAATTAAGCAGACTTGCAGGTTCTTCATGTTAACCAAGATTTGTCAGTGTGGTTGAATATTTAGCATAGTTGTAAAGCAGACAAAGTAGAAGTATAGAGTACAGATAAAAGTTTATAAAGCAGGGGTGGATAACGCTGGTCCTGTGGAGCCAGAGGGTGTGCTGAGTTTGGTTTTCTCCACTCGATTTAAACCTAAAACACCAGGTGAGGTAAGTGAGGTGTGTAACCAACTGCTTTCATTCATCAATCAAGTGCAGAGTAACACTCTGGACCAGGGTTGGCCACCCCTGCTACAGAGTGTCCACAAGGAAGTGTCTAGGGACGCGGTGGCGGCGGAGATGACATGCATGAATCCATAGTGTCCACTCGACTTTGTCCAGGGGCTACAATTAATCATCTAATCATCATTTCAAACTCTCCTTATTCCTAGGGCTAAAAAACAATCTTGCTTAATTACCCTGGATTTGATCAAAACAAGATGGCACAGCACTTCTTCTGATGGGTTGCCAAATCCTGTTATACACAGTGCACATCTTCAGAAAAAAAAATCTAAAAATAATAACAAACAGAATATAGAACAGCATTAGAGACCGGCACATAGTGATCTACGATTGTGTACTATTTCTAGATTCATATAACCTTTTTCTACAGTGGAAACTTTACTTTGGAATACCTCAAGCTTGCAATGACTTGACTGACCTGGAGGGGTCACCGGTGAAAAATAAGGTACTGTCATGCTGACTGAAGTTCTTTGACATGATGGGCAACCATCGGTCACCCATTAAGATTACCCAGCATGCAGTTTGGTCCATTCAATATTGCCATACTGAGGGGCAAAAAGTGCGGATACTGCTTGCCGCAGGTGGGATAATGTGATCATGTTCCTCGTGTCAGGGTCTCAAGATTCTCGCCGTGAACAGAAGCATTTTTCCATCACTTCAGAGCGAGCTGAATAATCACAGAACAAACTGACTTCAGAGCGCTTCCATTCCCTTTGATGACAGAATAATGAACTAATGTCTCGCGGCTTAAGGCAGAAAAAAATCAACAGTTAGACTAGTCTGAACAGGACGCCCTTTCAAAGATGAAGATGGTATCTTAAAGTGAATCGTAGCGACTTGTCTCCAGTGGCAGACCAAAGCAGCTAGCCTCTATAATGTCAGCTTTTAAAGAAGGGCTCAGGCATCAGGCCCTCCCCTAGCATATCTGTGATAAAAAGGTGAAGCTTGTGAACATGTAGACACCACTGCTGACACACGCTCTCCCTTCGGGGAATGTGCGGTAGAATTTTCCTGAACAAATGACGGGAAAAAAGGAAGAGACTTACCATCCAGAAATGTGTATTCACCGAGAGAAGCTTTGCTCCAGGCTTCCAGCATATAAATGAATACCAACGAGAGTCTTGTCTTTCACTCTCGAAATGAGCGACCCAGAGCGACAACACGAGTCCATTTCTTCCTCCCCCAGTAATCAAAATTTTCAAAAAGGCACGAATTGTAGGTCCCACAATCCCCTGCCCAGCTACATCCCCACAACATTTACAGCAAACCCACAGAGCGGTCAGCAGCATTTCAGGGGTTAAACTCCCCTCCAGAAACTTCTCTGAATTAATTTGCAACCCCCCTCCATTTCTCAACATCGTACTGCGGTCACCACAGCCTGCAGCAACCCATCAAATACAGCACTGATGACTTTGCCTCGTACACGCAACAAACACACAAACACAGCCTGAGACTTCGGACCTGAGGGCATCAGAAGGGCGAAATCTGATTATTAGCCAGGCTAACCTCAAACTAACCCCTCCATTTTCCAAATCTCTTTTAGTGCTTTTTGCTCCCAAAATCTTAATGATTTCCATTATATCTCATGGTTCGTTAACATTTACTGACTCTGACGCATTGACTGACTATACATGCCATCTCAACTGTGGTTAATAACACCGCAAAGCCTATGTTTCAACACCGGGAACAGTTAAACGCTAGACTCGAGTGTGTGAGATAAAATTTTTATCTGTGCAGTTTTCTAGTTCATGAAATTCGCTAGTTTGTTTCCCATTACAGACATTTTGTGTTCAGCCTCCAAGAAAATCCACTCAGCAAACACAGTAGGAACTGCATCGTAGGTTCAAGCATTAAATTTTATTTTTAAAAAGTCATACGCCATTTGAGGACAACTTTGAGAAGAACAGTAACAGGAGACACCCTTATCCCCGCAAAACAGAGCTGTAGCGCATTCCATAAAGTTTCCACATTAAAAGTGACACTTAAAAAGCTAATAGCAAATACGTATTCAGTCCAAGTCCATTAAGTGGCCACCTCAAAAGATGGTTTGCTATATTTAACTCAGTGGCTGTCTAACAGAGTTCAATGACAGTCAAGTAGATCCAGCCATTTCCAATGTGAACGTGCATTAAAGTTCTGAAATGCACTGTTATTTGTAAGCTGAATGGCTGCTCGAATGGGATTATGCCAGGACACAGCACCTGAGGAGGGCAGGTGAGAGAATCTGATTAGTACTATAATTTTGTGATCGAAGAGGGCAGACTTATCGAGAAAAAACCTCTTTGGAGGTTTGGAGACCAACATCGTATGTAGGAGTAGCAAACCCAACATCTGCGCACGCACAGGCGCGTGTGTCAGTTTATACTCTGGGAGAATTTTTTTTCTTCTTAATTCTTTTTCTTTCAGCTGAGTGTTGGTATACAACAATTATTAACCCTTAGAGCGCTGAAATAATTAAATTCATATTAAGAAAAAAAAAAAATTATCTTGTGCTGTTAAAAGCCTATGATGTGGAGACTTGTTTAAAAGAGCTCTCCCGTGGGGAGCTCTTTTAAACAAGTCTTCACATAAGTTATCAGCAGCGTTGTTTTTGATATCTTACATCATTGAGCAACTGTAACTGCGCTCTAAGGGTTAAATGCCTTAGTATGCGTGCGGCCATGAGAAGTCTAAGAAGGTTTTAAAGAGGAACCTATCCTCCTTACATCAAGCATGAAAGTTACTGACAGCAAAGGGAGTTAGCTTTCGCGTTCCCTCTGCCTTGCTCTGAGAGAAAACTGCCGCAGGTTTGGAAGAGTTCATGGCGTGTTGATGCTTCCAGTCTAGACAGAGACTGGTTGATCTGCTGCTTTCTTTTTTGGCAGTATGAGTAATAAGAGTTGATAACATAAAAAAACTGTGCAACCCCAATGGGGAGGTAGTTTAATCTGATGGTTGAATGTCTTTGTGTGCGGTCTTCAGCTTAATAAAACCAACAGTGTTCAACCAAGTCACTCGGGGCAAGAAAATAACTTTATTGCATAGATCTGGGGCTTCATTTCTACAATAGACAGGCTCTTCTCAAAATTCTATTTGTGACTGACAACCCCTTTTGAGATTTTTATGACTGCAAAAACTGGGCTGAATACCCAACTCTTGGGCCAGCTATCAGACTCTAGCCAAGAATGTGAACTGAGCTGGAGATTGTAAGGAGCTGATATACTGTAAAAAAAAAAAAAAAAGCCACACCTGAGTGATACACATGGACCCCCTGCCGACGTGGTCCTATAATACATTTCAGCATCAGATGACCCAGACGTATTCCACGAATGCGCACTTGAACACTTGCTCACTGGCCGAGTGAACGGCAATTCATAAAAATGAAGCGCCGACAGCAGCAGTTAAATTTAATGTCTTTCTTCAGGGAAAGGAGGAAAAGAAAGAAAATGTGAATTGGCTGATTAGAAACAATTTAGTCACTTGGCTCAGACAATCATTTTCTGTCCAGACCTGTTACTGTTCGGCTAACATTGGCTGAACCAACATTGATGCACTCTGTCTAGGTAATGTTATTCCAACGGCTGAAATTGGCTGTCGAGCTAAATAGACACCAGCCCGTCATATATTTCCAAAGCAATCTCACAAACTTAATATTTACGCAGTGGTAAAACACCCAAGATTGTTCCATCAACCCATGATAAGTTAGGAAAATCATGCTAAGTGTAACTTGAAAATATTTCCACCTTAAATCACAGCAAAAATCTGTCAACCAAGTATGAGAAGTCTCTATCACTCCTAGTTTATTTTAATGTTAGATTCACACACCAGGGGCCTCATGTACTGACAATTGCGTGGATTTTATACTTAAATATTTCGTACGTTCATAAAAAGAAAAGTAGCATTTTGTAAAAAGTATTAAATTTATAATATAGCGGGTTACCAATTCAGCTTGCAAATTTGAATGAAAAATCTAAATCAACTTTAATTTTGCAAAAATGCTAAATTCTATTACTTTTTTGCATTTTTTCTTAAGTCACGTTTGTTTTCATACATCTGACATCCGCAAAAAAGTAACGTACGCATCTTTTCTGTTCGTACGCTCTCTTCATACATGAGGCCCCAGACGCTCAGTAGATTAAATAAATTCCGCTTTCATCTCAGAGATTAAATGAGATAGAGGCGTGGGCGGAGGATGGGGGGGGGTCCCAAGCGGGAGGAATCAGCATTAGGGCGCATGTTGGTGGGTTTTGCTTGCTATATGAAGGGTTAGGTGATGTAGGGAAAAACTCATGCTAGGCCATCACATAGGCTACAGTCAATAATTTGTTAAAGATCTCAATCAATAAAGGTGGTGTTGCGTCAGTTTGGGTTTGGGAAAATTGCCTATGATAGCTTTTGATTCCTTACCATATTGACTGTGCGGAGAGATGTTATGTGGGCCTAGAAAATGCATTTGTTTTTTCTATCGTATGTCCTCAGACAGATGTGGGCCAAATTTAGATGAGCACCCCACTAAAACCTAATTAAAATGGGGAAAAATGAATGAATAACTCCCAATTATCACATGGCTAGTTCAAAAATTTATAACCGTTATTGTTGCTGCCATGCCCAGGAACAATTTGACACCAAAAATGGCGTAATTGCTTTGAAAATATGAGACCCAGGAGGAATTGAAGCCGTAAAAAGCATAATTTGGCTACATTTTTCATCAGAAATCGAAAGTTTAACATTAAAATTAATATAGTTCCCAAAGTGATCCACTTTAAATATTTGGCAAAAAGTAGGTGCAGTATGCTAAGGTCGTTTGCACAATGTTTTAATAAATTCTTTCACTGTAAGCAGTAACGACATAGTTCTTGTTCCACAAGAGATATGTTCATCAGTCCAAGAAAATACTTTTATTGACATTTTTAAATAAATTAAAAAACATCAGGACATCTAAATTCTGTTTCATGTCTGAAAATGCAATGAGAAGTTGATTTAAAAAAAAAAAAAAAATCAGCAACCATCAACACATTTGTAGCCAAAGTATAGCCACCACAGGCCTGAAATGAATTTAAACGAGCCATCTGGCAATGGCGGATCCCCCTGGCTGTAGGTTGTGTAACCTACAGGTTGTGTGGACAGACGGACGGACCGAAACCCCCAAAAGGCACAACTAGACCATAAAGAGAAGCTCCATACCAAATTTGGTGTTTGTAAGTGGTGTAGTTTTCGAGTTCTGGTCCGGAAACGATTTTATTACAGACGGACGGACGGAAACACTGATCGCTATGCAGGAAATGAGATTCAAATCTCTTTTTTTTTCTGGGAGAGGGTCTCCAAACCATTTATTTTCCCTCGCCCCCCTTCTCAAACCAAAGTTACGCCCTTGGTTTCCACAAAATAAATTTGACCACAGGATAGAGATAAGTGGGCATTCCAGTGCGGGAGCGAGTGTTTGTGCATGTCTGCACTCCAAGGCTTTTGTGCCGGTCAGGAGCAGGGCGGGGCGAAACAAGACAAAAGGCACTCGTATTCTCTAAAACACACTGACAATTCGCCCACATGTGAGAAAGCACCTCTTCGACTTTCGTGATTAAAAAAAAAAATAAGAATCACTGTTTATAGCCATGTCTAATTAATACAGATCATGATCACAACTAGAGCAAAACACTGCCAGAAAAGAAATCTCACTGTACATTTAAAATGACCAACATCGATACACTAAAATTTGCCAAAATGTTCCATTTTATCAACACTGCGATAATGCGGCTCCTCTTAAGGACGTTTTACACTAGTAAGACGTGTCTGTCGACAGTGTCTGCCAACCAAAATGTTGTCAGATAGACAGACAAAAAAAAGTGTCATCTGATGGTGTCTTGTAGCTGTCAAACATTTGTAATGTGGAAGATGCTGTCATTGGTTTGTAATTGCATTGGCTGAATGGACCTGGAGTTTGGTGGTTGTCACAGAGATAGAAAGTTGACACAGCTTTTGCAACAAGACCGGTCAGTTTTGCTTATACAGAAATAAATAGAATTACCACGTAGATGACAGACAGGGAGCTTGTCAATATTCTGAACACATTAAAATTTGAACAGGCATTCAAAAATGAACAAGTCTATGTTCCTGTTCAGCTAAAAAACGAACAGCAGAGTGTTCAAAAATGAACGAGCATGCATTCATTTTGCTTTCAAAAATGAACAAGCATGCGTTCATTTTTGACCGGACACCATCCGAAAGTTAACGCAGCTACACTCTCTCGCGTTACAAAATGAATCTGCTCTCCACTTCGCAAAATTTACACCAACATGCGTAAATATTTCCTTCTTACGAGAAAAAATTCCCCGTCTCCCATCCTGCAGAATTTAGAAGTAAATTGTAAGGTACATGCCTATTAAAAGACAGTTTTCACGTTGACTAAAATATCCTACCAAACCTCCAGTTTCAAGATTATATCTTTACCAATCGCCAATCTTCTGCTAAACACTTTTAATCAAGTTCGATAAGATGCTTTCACACATTCCACACTTAAATTGTGATTCAATGGTGCCCGGGTACGTTCAGTCATCCAAAACATTCAAATGTTGCTGTGTGAATACTTTACTGGAATGAACATCGCTTCCGTGTGGGGTCAGTTTGCCACCTTTTCCTTCTTGTATAAAAAAGCATTTTAGAATTCCAATTCATGATGTGACCGCGAGGCAATTTGTATGCAAAAGATTGTAAATCAATTAAATACAGTTAAATTATAGTTCACGCATTGTATCACATCATCTGCGCGACAGCCCACGTTTAATTATACTATTCAGTGAGTAGAAGAACTAGGATAACTTAGTCCCGCTCATATCAAATCGCAAAATTATCTGCGATTTTAATCCTTTCTTTTTAAACCTGTGAATGCGCAAGCAAAAATAAATAAACAAGTACACCGCCTATCGGCGAATTTCGTATTGCTGCGCAATACTAGTCCCCTACCGGTGTATGCATATTATATTTCCTAAAAAGTAGGTCAAAGTGACTTGAATAGGCTACATGACACACCCTCTCCCCAAGATGCATCCACACACCAACTTTGATGTTCCTAGGTCATACAGTATTGAAGTTATGGAGCGGACACGAATGCGGACGGACAGACGGACGGAGTGCAATCCTATAGTCCCCACCATTTCCGGGAGGGGACTAATAATATGCCGCACTTTACAGCCAAATACGTACACGATGAGCTCTGCAATGATATTCAGATTTTGTTCCATTGATTGTCACAGATTTCGTAGGCTACCATTTGTCATATTATACATTGTTCTAATGTATTGGACAGTACTTTTTTCAAAATGAAGTCACAACACATGAAACCGCGGCTCTGAGGGAGCTGCCGAAGACAAGTCCAGATCTAGACAAGCAGATGAGTGAAGTAAAACTAGTGCAAGCGTTTATATAAACTGTCATCCATATTCAGTCGTCGTACGTAAAAGAATATCCACGCCCATAATCTAATAGCTCACTTAACACACTTTAGCGCCAAATCGCAGAAATCAGCATAGTCAATCAGCGTACAAAAGGAAAGATAGTTTCATATAAAACAAAAGGAGTCAGCAGAGCCAGGAAGACCTGGGATCAAATTACTTCAATGAATGACTTTCTACCTTTTTTATTTCAGAAAGATGCCTTGAAATTACAAAAAAATAACGAAACTTGGCAATGCCATTAGATGGTTCCTTACAGTGGCTTCGTGGGATAATAGTAGTAAGGCATCCCCCTTAACTTGCCTACTTAAGTGGGAAACACGTCTCACTTAATAGGCAAATTCTTAGTTTAACAAAATTCCCCTCAACCAGTAGCAAACTACCCTCCTGTAACAAACTACCCCATATAAGGGGTAGTTTGTTACAGGTGATGGGGTCTATTTTTTCCTCACCAGCATCACGCATGCACAGAATATAGGGGTTGCTGCAGATCAGTCATATTGTTTAATAAACTTTCTTTCTGTACAGCGCATATTGGGAACAAAAACCTGATAATGTCAATTCTTCAGCCATTAAAAGAAAAAGTGTCTCCCCTATAGCTGATTATTTTCAGTCATAATGGCAAATTTATTGTTCTCGACACCCTTAAAATCCTGCAATAAATCTTTATCGTTGGGTTATATTTTTTATTACATTATGTAACTTGAGCTGACGTATAAAAAAACAAGAGCAACACAGAGCGTGGCATACGCCCCCGCCTCTGTGTCGATCAAGGGCATATTGAGATGGCTGCTGTGGCGGCCATATTAGATATTGCATAACGCTGCTTTTCGAAAGGAACCTTCCTCTAGCCACACCCAATACGCCACGAAGAAATGATATCAATCCGATTCTATAGTTATCCCACGGAAAAGAAAAGTTAACGGACGACGGACGGACATGGCGTGGACATAATGCCCCCTTTCCTCTTTGGAGGGCGGGGGCATAATGAGATAGTCATACAGAAAAACACAACTGCGAGACCACGAAGACGACGGAGGGCAAAGGGTAACATACATGCACGTTCTGTGTTTTTCAAATTCTGGTTCCACGTCACCAGTCAAATATACGCTTTCATTTCAGAAAAAAGAAATGAGTGACGACAATACTTAATATAACTGATGCATAAAACAGAGATAAGACTCCAGTTGTAACACCGATAGATTTTATAGATAGAAATTATCTATAGTAAATTACGGAAAACAGGGAGATGGCGTTAACCGCATAAACTGTCACATACATCAACAAAATCTGTAATTAAAAACTCAGAACAGTTGACTAGAAACCAAAAATTCTTGGATTGCGAACATTTCATAATGAACGGAGTTGAGTTTTATATGAATGCCGTTCAGTTTTAGATGAACGCATCAGGCCTTGGGCAGGCATCGGGAAATGAACGCTTCAGAAAATGAACAGAGGGGTGTTCATTATCGAACGCAGTGACCAGGTTTGCAGCCTCGAACGCATCCAAAAATGAACAAGCGTCCGTTCATAAATGAATGCGTTCACTATTCAGCATATTTTCAAGCTCCCATCAAGCGCTGCAGATGTTGTCCAACACTTCGCTCAAGCATAAAAGAATCTGTATAACCTGATCCTTTTCTTAACCCCTTCGGTACGAAACTTGTATACTAGTATGAAAATAAATACTCAGTGCGGACAGGAGCCTATTATGCTAGCGGGCCCGCCAGGCTCACAACAGCCTGATTTGTTTAGACAAAGAAAGTGCGAATTGCTGAAATAATCATCTGATGCTGTTCAGGCATAGAACCAGATTTGACAGGTTTTTTGGTTAGGAAATACACATCTTATTCGTGTGTGACTGCATAAGCATTCGATTTTACTGATTTCCAACAAGTACTATACTTACAGTCCTAACAAGCAATAACATCACAGTGCTTTCACAATCCCATTTTGGGGCTTACCATGGGGCATTGGCGAGCAGAGTTTGAATGCTTTTATTCCCAATCGCGCGTTTTTCTGGGATGTAAACTTTGAAACCGAGTCGACCTTTGTATTTGTATAATTTTTGGTCGATTGAAATGTTTCGGTGGGGAACAAAAACACTCTTGCAATTCTGCAGCATAGAATACAGTATCGGCTTTATTTTGTAAAAAAAAAATTGTCATAGATATACGTCTGATCCAATAACAAACCAAAGTTTTTTGGTTTTGTTTTGTTTTTTCTTACTAAAATAGGCATTTCTTCGGCGCAAGTTTCCGTGAAAACTAGTTTCCGAACTTGGCAGCGGTCATAATAAAACACTTCTTATCAAGGTTCTTGGCATGTGCGATGATAAATTATCCTACTAGTCAACAAGTTCCCCGTCCTAGATCGTACTGCTAGAGAAAATAAACTCGCCTGACCGAACGAGACCGGTCATAAAATTACCGTACCGAAGGGGTTAAGGCATTTGTCGACACGTTTTGCAAGTATAGGAATATAAGAACACTCCTGTCCGGCAGTGTATGAATGTTTGGCGGTGGT
Organism: Gymnothorax reevesii; assembly: GCA_029721435.1. Classification (NCBI taxonomy): domain Eukaryota; kingdom Metazoa; phylum Chordata; class Actinopteri; order Anguilliformes; family Muraenidae; genus Gymnothorax; species Gymnothorax reevesii. Next base: position 60,133,576 of record CM056587.1, on the reverse strand, counting down.
CAGAGGGGCTGTAGGTGCGTACTGGCAGCCACGCTTCCGTCAGTCTGCCCCAGGGCAGCTGTGGCTACAAAAATGTAGTTTATCATCATCAGAGCTTGAATGTGTGAGTGAATGAATAATGTATCCATTGTGTCTTTGAGTGCCCAAAAAAAATTGATGCATCATTATTATTATTAAGTATAAAACAACCTTTAGCCAATTAGCCAGTATAACCCTAGAGAGAAGAGAACGTAAACTACATCCAGTCTTGCTGCACCCACGCCATGGCTCAGCAGTAGGCAGGCAGGCCGAACAGCTCGGGCTTGAAGTCCTCCATCGTCCTCAGGACCAGCGAGGCCTGTTGGGTCAGGCTTCGGTCCAGGTTGTCATCGGGGATCATCACCACCTGCATTCCTGCCGCGCGGCCCGCGAGAACACCGTTTGGTGCGTCCTCAAAAACCAGGCACTGCAGATTTAGGAAAAGATGGTGCTGTTATGGATCGATGCCAGGAAATGCCCAACACCCTAACTAGAAAGAACACTGGCCGAGTTGGTTCATGCACATTGTTTTACATGGTTGCAGTGAGATATAACTGCTTGAGGAGTGGGATTGTAACTAAAGAGTTGCTGCCCAACTGCTGCTATACTCTTGAACAAAGTACTCACTTACAGTAACGAGCACTCAGGGAGCGCATATGTCCGCCAAAGCCCAACAGTCCCCCACATGTTCGGGACACATTTGAGTGCTATACGAGTAGCATTATTATGTACCGCCAGGCAAGTAAAAAAGTTCTTATATGTGGTAGCTCTCATGGGTGGAGTAGGTTCCCTTGAATTTTAGAATGTTAGAATCATGCCTATTTCTCAAGTTATAAGCAAAAATGTCAAAAATAGTATCCTTTAAAATTTCCTGGATCCAGAATCTGGTCCAGATCACTCCCAGACTGAAATGATTTCGAAGTTGGGCTAGGAAGCACACACATCGGGTAAAACTTTCATGAAAATGTTTCCATAATTTTTTTTAATACTGTAGTTCATAAACATACCCATAAACCAAAGGTAAAACAAAATATCCTTCGTGTAAGTAATTATTTTATAAAGATATTTCCATCTGTATTTGGATTACATGTAAAAACATTGGATAATCTGCATTAGGTGCTGTGAAAAAGAGCCCCAGATGACAGCCCAAATCCAAAATAAAAAGGTATTAATGTCATTAAGGTAATTTCACTCACTTGACAGCTAAGGTTTCAATTCCGCCAAAACCTTTATGAACTCTAATATAACCATACGGCTTCATCTGATGAAACAATAACAGGGCAATGTCAAAGGTAAAGATTACACAGATCGCATTAAATCAAATGTTTTGTTTATTCCAGAGGAACTGGAGAAAGTGTCACGCTGTCGTTGAGTGAAAGGTGTAACTGATTGGAGAGCAGAGCGACTGCATCTCTGCTCAGAGTGACAGATATTTTCTGTTCCATGTTCTTCACCACAAAACGCCACATCAAAACCCCGTCACTCCAGCCTCAGATGCAGGACGGACAGTGACAGAGACGAGCCCCACGGCTGAACTGCCCAGACTTCCTACATCCCGGAGTCAAACAGGGCAACTCTCCCGCTCCGCTGACACAACCCACATCCTGTCGTGTCCATCTGCCCGTTCCGATGCCCTGCGACTTCAAAGGGCCTCTGGATTTCCGGGGCGACGTGGAGGGATTAGGCTGGGGACTGCGTCACAGAAAGCATCTTTGCTCGCTCCGGCGCTAATCCACAATCTCCAAGAGTCTCAAATGAGATTTCCGATCCTCGGACGTGCGCCTCCGATTCGTCGTACCCAAGGAAACAAAAGGGCCAATCACAGAGCCCCATTGCGAAATGGTCCTTATCTGGGATTTGAAAGGACGCTCTCCTTGTACCCGAGCAGCACAAAGGCGTGCACTCGACTCTCCTTCCGTGAAAGGGCCCAATTGACTTTTGTGATGTCACTAAGCCTGCCGTCTGGCAGCGCACAATTATTGCGGAAAACTCGTGTGCATAATGGAAAGGCTTAACTGCCCCCTTTGAGTGCGAGGCAATTAAAACTCTTTAATTACTCGAGAAGCCGTGCTAATGACCCGTAATTACTGCGCTTGTGTTGTAATGGAAAATGAATGCATCGCGCGCATATTCTCCGCATTATTGACACCCTCTGCAGCCTCCCAACATCAACCTCTGTGGATTAGCGACGGCCAGGACATCACAAATAAGAGACAGTTACTGATAAGATGATGAGAGGGAGAGAGACTGGGATTTCTTGTGGTATTAATACCTGCATGTACATAACTGTGCATATGTGTACGAGAGTTTGCACACATTTGCACGGTCATGTGAATGCACGCTGTTCAACGATGAAGTGCGTAACAAGCATCTCATTGGTCTTAGCTCTTCCATAACAGTTTAGCCTGATCTCCACAGGACAGCAGATGCACTGGGGGTTTTAGTGGTTTAATCGCAGACATCTGCTGTGAAGAGAGGCATGCACTAGCCTACTTTGCGCACTCGTGTTCACAAAACGCCGTCGTCTTTTCACAGCTCTCCGGAATTCAGCATTCGTCGTATGGACCGGGACCGCGGTGAGAAAGGATGGGTTATTAATCAGACGCAGGAGGAGAATAAGAGTGTGCCAGCTGTACGCGGTGGAGAGCGAGACTCAGCCATAGGGAAAGATTGAAATGATGGACTCCTCTAGGGGGGGGGTGGGGGGGCACATGGGCCCTCTTGTGTGTCCCCGCACAGCTCACGGGGTCCGGGCGGGGACCGCGCTTTCAACAGATCAAGGACAGCACTCCTGCTGCAGGGGGGGACACGTCATTTCTGAGGACACATGCCTGACAAAGCCTGCATCACCGATGCTCTCGTCTCCGCAGACCAGTACAAAAGCCATTCTGGGTCATCGCTCGCTGCATTATTTGTTACAGACTTTGGACAGTAGCGCCACTGGGAACGTTTTAATAATTCATTTAAAAAAAAAAAAAAAGCCATTCCAGAGGCAGCGGAGAGAACTCATCACTTGAGGAATGACTTTACTGGCTTTGATTTGAAAGCAAGAAAACCCAAACGGAAATTAATTGGTGCATAAAGGTGCATACCCCAAACGATGGTCTTTATCTTACATTTAGATTCATTTAGAGTTACCAAATGCATCTAAAATTGACACAGTGTGCTGAATTTACACATAGCATGGTGCAATATCATTGACTCAATTTGACTAAAAGATAACAGTGAAGCTATTTCAGACAAGTGGTATTTTCTAACGATGAGGTGAAAGCTAACTTGTTCTCAACTACTTTGTATACTCAACAAAAAAGTTAAGGACCAGCGAATCTATTCGCTATTATTTTCTCTTGTTCTGAGCTCACTAAGACGCTGTCACGCCGTGGTGAGAGGAACGTGGTTTTCACACAAGCTTCTGAATTGACTTTTGACATTATCTGACGTTTTGATTGAATGGTGAGAACTTGGTGTGATTTTGGTATTCCCCGTGTGGATACCCTGTTTCGGGGGTAATGAAGTCATCTGATCGAATGTTTTGATGCAGTTTTTGTCTTGGATTAACACCAATGACATGAACGGCACCAGGAATTTATGCTCAGTTTGCACATTTCACATTCTCAAGTTAAAATACAGTGTTCCTTAACATTTTGTTGAGTATATTTATTACAACTTCCATGCAGGTGCAAATGTACAGAATCATTCCAGGAACCATTCGCAAAGGCGCTCGCACATCAAACCTGCACACTTGTGCGGCTGAATTTATATGGAAAAAACACACAAAAGCCTCTTGAAAACTTGCTGGCAGCAATAATGCTACAGCAAACTCAGTTACCAATTCCAGCTGCAAAAGTAAAGAACACTCTCCGGTACTCAAAGAATGAGAGGTAACACACAACATCATGTCCGCTAAAGCGGCTCAGAGCTCAAATAATGATTACAGAGCAGCAGAGAATCGCAAGGAGAATTTTAAGACTGCAAAAAATGGAGGACCGAGGCTCGAGCCAGGACGAGTGGATATCTGAAATCCACATATTACTATGCGCGGCGTTGTGAAACACTTCAACACCCAGGACGTGAGAGCGGATCCGCCACAAGACACGATGAGCAAATGATGTGACACGGTTGATGCTCCCGAACCCTACAGGAAGTATTAAATTTCCAAGAAACACTTCAAAGGCCAGACAAAGATGCCCTCCGTTGCAGGGGGAGTGAGCTCTTGTAAATCTCATTATTTCCATCACTGCGGGTGGAGACTGCGCGTCAGAACGAGTCGGGGGTTCGGAGGCGAGAGTTGCGTCACGCTCCGTAAATGCGAGGCTCCTGGCACGGCTCCAGAGGGATTCAGCAAATCTGCACGTGCCACAGTCTCTCTTAAAGCCATTTCCTATTTATGGCGCAAAAAAAAAAAAAAACCCGCTCATTCAAAGACCAATAGACCAGTGCAAGTGATGATCATCTCCTGAGTAGAAAATATCATAAAAACTCAGCAAAATTAATGTCATCAATTTTTAAAACTGAGCTTTCCCGGTGGGCCCAGACAGGGAGACAATCTTCTGCTTTTTTTTCCCTGATATTCTATTTAAATCCATAAGTCACTTTAGAACTCAAATCATTCACAGCCTCACTATTCCCCAAGTGATTCCAGTTTAAACACCTCGGGCCTCTTCCATCCCGCAGGAAGATACAACACTAACTGGTTTTTAGACAATTACCGCTGCTCTATTTGGACGCATGTGAGGAAAGCTGTTTGGAGGGCCTTCCGGCTCATTCTCTGCCATCTCCAGCCATGGTTCTCAAAGTGAGGCTAAATAACCAGCCCCCACTGGATGCAACTGTGCCATTGAGCTGTGAGCACTACCCTATCCGCCTCTCGGTGTGCAAGCCCAGATCACCGGCCCATTGCAATACAAACCCATTTACACACTCCCCAACTGCTCAGCACACGCAGAGACAAACTCACAAGAGTGCCAGACCATGCGCACCCGCAAACTGAAAACAGAAGCCCTAAAGAAAGCCCTCTTCATCAAAAACTGCAGACACTTGCACAGAAACACCCAAACACTCGCGGCAAAACAATCACTAGAGCCAGTCTCTGTGAAATGCCAGGTCTAAAATAACCAAAAACTACAAAAATGAGTTTCCAATAACAACACTAATGACATCCTCCTGCTAAAACAGAAGCATTCTGTCAGCATCCCAGTGCAGTGTGGTGAAACACCATTGACAATGCAAATGTAAAACCAAATATTCCAATGAGAAGCTATTAAGCGAGATCTTATTTTGAAAACCACAGTGCAGCAGCGGGGCTGCATTTGGAATAAACCCCAAATGCAAATAGAGGGGAGAGAAAGCAAATATGTATTTTATAGCCTGTAAAACAAAACAGAGGAGCATAATTCCAATTGAGCCTTTGGCTTGCAAGGTACTATGATAAATGCATTTTCAGATGAATGGGCCCATCATCATATTGATCATCCAATTCAGAGTGCAGCCTTGCACGACTCTGAAAAGGGGACACTAGCAGTATCAACAGCAGCCGCTCGGTTTTGGAGCGGGAGGGACGCTCTCCGTCGAAAGTATAACGGAAAAATGCTGAGGCACAGTTCCAAAATATATTAGGAGTGAAATTACCCCTCAGGCGTAGACACAAGACCCCTCCCACGCAGGGCACACAAAGGCACGTCATCACGTCCTAAATAAAGAACCACGCTGGCCCCGTAAAGCGAAGATCAGCATGTATGCAGAGGGTATTCCCCCTTATTAGTCTCAGACTGCTCATCAATTACACTGCGCCTCCGACCGCTTGTTTACGACACAAACGGATTAAACGCGCGGCTCCGCGCTCCGTCAATAGAGCCCCGGAGGAGATATTTCGCAGCGAGGATTTACACGGAGAGAGACTCTGCTGATTCCAGGGAAGGAGAGCGGAAGACACAGAGCTCGTAACTAGTGTAAAAAAAAAAAAAAAAGGGAAGGAGAGAGAGAACGGTGTCGGCGTGGAGATAAAGCCGGGACACTGCGACAGTGAAGGATTATGAGCCGTATCTTCCGAATGATCAGCCGGCTCGAGGCAGGCTGTGGAGATGGGGGGGAGGGGGGGGGGGGACGCTGTAACCTTTTACGACTGGACCGGTGCGCAGAAATAAAGTGCAACACTCAGACGTAAAAATGCCCCAGCTGCCTGGGACAGGTGAGGGGAACTTTCCGACTCGGGAGATGAACGTGTGACGGACGGACGCCCGATGCTGGCCCTTTGGAGAACACAGCACACTCAGCACACTCGCTGTTGCCAGTTGCGGTCATTGATGGGCTGAATTCCCATGTCAACACCTCAGCAAGTGGCGATTTTCAGCAAATACTCAGTGCCCAGTACCCATTCAACAAACAGCACAACCTCACTTTATGCAGCGACACTGTTGTGTCCAAGCTCAGCTGGTCAGTAATCTGATGGGAAAGTAAACTGCAGCAAGATGAGGGGAATTGTGGGTAAGTGGATGATGTCGTCTACTGCTCCAGACAGATAAGTAATGTCCCAGAATGATGATGGGGATACTGTGCTCAATGAGAAGCTGCCTTTTGGAAAAGGCAAACAATGATTGACAAGAGCGAGAAAATATCTTATGGCACTTACTGCATACAGATAAGATGCCCATTTCCGTTAAGCACCACACAGCAAAACACATTTCAACTGAACGGACACTGGGATTCCTCGTTTCCCTTACAACACACATTACTGTTGTTGTTGAGGATTATATTTCAATATTTCTCATCATATTCATCAGTAAATCAATAACCATAATCAATTATAATGAGTAACCATATTATGTAAGCAGTAGTAACACACACGCACACAGACACATGCGCGCGCACAGACACACACACACAACGCACACACATACAAGCAGTTTACACACGCATGAGCAGTAGACACACACACACACACACACACACACACATAAGCAGCAGGCTTCTGTAGCTTTGATTGACATCTGCTCAGTTGATTCAGCCATCATTTATCAGAAATCCTATAGTTATGCATGATGCTCCAGTATTATACTGGAAGAGGGTTGTTATCTTTTGGTTGCAGTTTTCAAGGCTAGTTGGCAGTGTTTTGGTTTGCCTGTCTCTGGGACAACCTGTGACCCAACTAAAAGTCCTCTTAAACAAGTAGCTTTGAAGTTGTTATTTTGCAAAGGATACCAACTAATGATAAAAAGAAAAACAAGTAACATGCAGACACCACATGATTGTACCATTGGGGGGAAAAAAGTGCGAGGCAGATGTTAGGTTATTGAACCATTGTAGCGTGAGAGGGCGGAAAAACCATATTTGGAAGATATTTCCTGTGATGAAGGTAAAAATACTGGGTGTGAAAAGCAGGATATCAGTTCTTCTTGTGCAAAAAGAAATCAGCTTTATATTCATCAATATGCCACAATAAAGCCTATTTGTCTGAAGAATCTGTCTCTCTCCAGTTGCTTGAGGATGGGGGAACCTCATGATATGAAAATATTTCTGAATGAGAACCACAACATTGTCTATGGTCATCTATGAAAATCACCATTCCTAACCTGACACCTCTGTTCATACTTTGAAGCAGCCACACTTAAAAAGGCCTCTACAAGGCTTTCAGAAGCACTTTCTGCAGATCATGATGTAATAACATTATGACCCGCAGCGTGACTCAGACTCAGAGCCACCAGCAGCAAAGTATCAACGAACACCTGCTCGTCAACTAAATATATTCTGCTCAACTGTAATGAATTGCCACTCATTTATTTGGGTTGGATGATGATAGTCAACCAGACAAAAAATAAATAGAAATATTCTAGTCATTTACAAAATTGAATGTTCAAGGTATACTGCCATTTAGTCAAGAGAATAAGCATAAAGACAATGTCTGCATGTGCAGAGTGTATATTTTTGTATTAATCTTCAAATTCATGTGCTCAAGCTTGTGCTGTATTTTTTCAGTAAGAAATAGACTACAGAAATCAATATCCTCAACCTACACTTTATAGATTCTCCAATAACACAAAGTAAACAGACACATCCAATTCATTACTATATGCTGGCTCTTGTTTGTGGGATGATGCATGCTGTGACCTACAGCTCATAGCCTGCAGTTTACAACATACAGAACAGCTGCAAATAAAGAGTTGATTTTTTAAAAGATTCAAAGCTCAGAAAAATGTCTTTGAGTGTCAGCAGATGCAAAAGCAAAGTTAGGTCAAACAAGGCCAGCAATCAGTGGCAAAGTCTAACCCTCGGCCAAAGGACACTGCCGATGCTTAACTGAGGCAGCTTAAATCATTTACACAACTCACTCTATACTACAAAGCTGTAAATTGCACAATCATGCCTAAGCTGATATTTAACAGAGATGAGATGTAGAAACAGACTAAATTTGACAGTGTTTTCACTTAATTCTGCCATCCAGACTCGCAGACAAAGATTTTTTCCAAGCCATGGAAACACAATGCAAGCCAAGGTAGACTCTGCTTTTCAGCAGCATTATACATACAGGGCTGGACCACATATCTTCGGGTAAACTTGCCAATTTTTAGCGATGTAAACGTATCACCAAGTCAAACTCTCCAATTTCAAGGAACAAGGGTATGTATAGAGATGTTTATCATGAGAAATTATCAGAAAGGTTTTGAATTTTCGACAAATATTCAGATGATTTCTCGACATTTTTGCTGCCTGAAAATCAAATTGCCTCAGACTGTACGAGAGAGCACGGTGAACTGACATTAAATTTGAGGAATATGGTACATTGACAATTTTTCCATGCGTAACATAATGCGGATTCTGACTCAGCAATTTGTGAGAACATCTACTCGAGACCATGCAAAATCAGCTCAATCATCCTCACGCTATAGCCAGTACGAACGTTGCGAATCCCTGCTCGCCAGTAATTTGCACCGGATTGTGCTCATTGGCCATCCACATCACAGCACCTCCATGTTGGATCCGCGAGACGAGGTAACTTAGCCTATTTGCTGTAAACACAAAAAAACACTCACACTTCACTATAAAGAGCGACTCCGAGTGAAGTCTCTATCGCAGCTAAGGACAGATTTTCATTAAGGATGAGGCCCGTGCTCTTTATCCTATGGGAAGTGGAAGTAGTCATCACCTGCTCATGGATAGACGCATTGCATCTATTTTTTCCTTATTCATAGACCTCTTAACGATAATATTTCAGAGAGGATACTGTAGTTAAATATTCATTTATCTGAAAGATATTTTTATACAAAGCATTGTGAAAAATGAAGGTTTATGTGCAATAACACAGCGCACTCATTACATTCATGGCGTGGTAAGCTTTTAAAAGGAAAAAAATAATTAACTCAAAAGCTCATACTTCTTTGGCCACATTTCCTTTTTTAATATTGTTTTCATTCGCCAGTCAAACCAAATAGGTTCCTGATTTTTCTACAGTCCTTGACATTGCACAACACAGCCAATAAAGTCAAATCAAATCAACACATGTACTGTTTTCTTTGGTGCACAACGACAAGTTGGTACCAAAATATTGTGCAACCTCTACTGCTGTGACTTGTACACAAAAATTCCCATCATATACCTATTTGCAGTAAGGCAATTTAGGTCTTATCCCTTGAAAATACCCACACCATAGCACACATTTTTAGGAACGAGGCATTTCCGCCATCCTGGACACAAAAGAGGTGGTGCACTTGAGCAGCAGCGCTTGAAAGCCTGCATCGGTGTCGGGTCGCTGTGGAGGATTTTATAACCCACTGCCACTCTGTGCCAAACGGTTTGGAATGACATAAAATACATGGAACCGTCCGAGGGAACGCATGAACAGAGGGGGAGCGGAGTGGGTGAGGGGAGAGGGGCAGGTTTGACACGGGTGAAGAGTGGAGAGCCCGCAAGCCAGCTAACACCGACACACCAGTCAATCCGTGTGCAAAAACTGATGCGAAAGTGGTCTTTGCAAAAGGAAAATAGCCAGGATGGTCGGGGAGGAGATGAGGATGTGGCCCGAAGGGTTAAAACTGCAGAAATATCCAGGAGAGCGAAAGCAGAGGACTAATGATGGGGACTGACAAATGCTGCCGGAAATCAACAAAAATTAACGGGAAAAAAAAAAATAGGCGTGCAATTCACGAAATACCCCTCAGCCCGATGTCGAAGTTTTTGGAGACGCCCGCCCGCTCGCCCAACCGCACGAAGGATAGCAATACCCCTTCAGCCTTGAGGGCTGAGGGGTAATAACTACAGGACATTTTCAATACTGTGGAGGATTTAATGCACTGAACACAGGACAACTGAAAACACCATTTGCAGAAATAAATGTAAAACACAGAACAGCAAAACAGAAGTTTTGTTTGTGGTGAATTTTTACAGCAAAAGTTGGCAGGGATCACCAGAAAATAGGCAGCTAAATGAGGAATCAATATTTTTTGAGCATTTTTGGGCCGATTTCGATCTCCATGGGCCCAATGAAAGGCTCGAAACACCCGGCCCATCAAAGTTTTGGTTTCGATTCCCATTTAGCCATGAGCCAAAAATTAAATACATTAATTATTTCTTGCTCTCTTGTGATGATGCCAAAATCTTTGCAGCAGACGCAGTTTTCTTCCAATACCATAGAACCCCCAATGGTCTTTCAAGGCAAACAAAAATATAAACAGAATTCACAAAATTATTACCATTTACAGCTGTAAGCAAAAGAAAATTATATTTCAACAGTAAAAAAAACTATGAAACACCATTATTAAGTGACTTCTTCCCAAGCCCAAATTATTATTTGATAAGAAAAGGAAAATATTGATCATATAATGTGCATAATCTCATAAAACAATGAACTCATGTAACTATGTTCTAAAAGCACGTGCGATAATAATGCATCTAGCCCAGCCACTAAACCGTCAACAGTATTTAGCATGTTGGTCCACATAAATCAGAGGTGTATACAGCAATTGGGCAACCAAGTCCAATTTCAGATATACACTGACATAAAGGAATAAAATGCTGAAGCCTGTAATATTCTAAAATCAGCAATTACAAGAATCAAAGCCCATTATAACTGTCAAGAACACCGTTTCAAAAAGGTCGTCCAGCTTCAGAAAAGCACATTTCTTTACACTATTCAGTCCCATCTCATTAAGTTGACCTTCTCGCTGCTCTCGCCACTTTGGACTAATCACCGTGCATCAGCAGGGCATCGCGCAAAGTAAATATGAAGTCAGTCGGCGTGCAAATTGTGCTATCAACTTAAATTAGCAATCGTGGTGCGGCAGCCAGCCAAGCTGTTTATATTTTATTTTATGATCACCAGAGCAAGTAAGCCTTTGTGGGTTTAGCTAAAACCTAATTGAGGAAGAACTCACTGAAAGTCACCCAGGAGCAACGGAAATCAATTTCAGCCACCCCCCCCCCCATAAAGCATGTTCATTCATGGTCAAAAAAAAAAAAAAAAAATTACTGGAGGTCTTCCATACAACCCTATGATCTGTCCAAACAACCTGTGTTATGAGTGGATTGAAAGTGAGCCACTGCATTCAGAGATCAACACCTCAACCTGTGCGCGTTCGTATGGCGTTGTTGTCTTGGAGATGACCTAGATAAGGGCTGGGTATAAACTGAGCCCAGGTAGACTGAAGGAAAAAGCCAAACGGCATCAGAACAGGGTAAAATGCAGAATAACACTCCTCGTTTAGGAAGGAAGGCTGATTGCTACACATGGAAAATACAGAAATGTTCGGGAAAAAATGAAAATATGGAGGCAGGAGTGACATTGCGGACAAATTCTAGCAGTAAAACAATATGTATGTCCTCAGATATCACAGAAGATCCTCAATGTGTAACTGTACAATATCTCTGTTACAGCAGCAATTCCTCAATGCATCATCAAGAATATATTATTGGGGCCACAAAAAGAAAGACGCCTTTCTGATTGTGATACGAACTAATCCAAATAAATGTCAACAAGATACATCATGGATATTTGCCTGGAGTAAAGTATACTGTAGGCACCTGCTAGGGGTAACTGCCAAAAGCTTGAAAGGGCAGAAACATTGCACCATAATTCATATTCAGACACACTCATCCTTAAGATCCTAGGTTGCCAATCGGCATCAAAATTCAACACGCTTTACTGAACCACAATCGATCCCTGGAAAGTAGCTAAATGTGAAAAGGTGGGCGGCTGGACCGCTCTCTCCAGGAAAACTGCGATCAATGCATGAGCTGTTGGAAGGCAAGGAATCATTTTCAGGTCTCAATAGGCTCGCCCTCACACTGCAACAGGTCGCCGTTTTAACGCATTTAACACAATGATTACAGCAGTGAAGAATTTACCTAAATTGCTAAATGCTAGCTAAATTGCCTTACTGCAAATAGGTATATGATGGGCTTTTTTGTGTGCACGTCACAGCAGTAGAGGTTGCACAATATTTTGGTACCAACTTGTCGTTGCGTACCAAAGAAAACAGTACATGCGTTGATTTGATTTGACTTGATTGGCTGTGTTGGACACAAAATTAGTCATCTGACTGATTAATGTCAATTTTCAAACCATGCATCTCCCCCAAAAATAGATTCCAAAACTAAACTGGTTATTAAAAAAAAAAAAAAGGATCAACAAGGTTGATATTTGAAGACAAATTAAAATGCATATCAAAATCCATTAAAATGAAGTTGCATTCACTTTTTCACAAATACTCAGTTTCTGGCCAGATGGGGTGCTCCAAATCGGTTTGCAGACTGAAAATCAGAAAATCTGCTTCAGTTTGTGGGAGGCAGTGTGGTGCACCATCACTATGCCAGAGGAAAGGGAGAAATGCGTGGCAATGACTTTAGAAAGGACCAAAAAAAAAAAAATTTACTAAAATTCCCACGAAGTCATGCCAAAAAAGGCACGGGTGAAAGCAATCGCTTTCAGAAGGCTAATGAGAAATGGCTGTAACCTACAGCCAATACACAGGTAACACACTGCAGTCCTGAAAGGGGGAGGGGCCTGTTCAGCACTCTCTCAGCCCATGCCTTGATTAATAATGATTGGGCTAATGGCGGATTCATTATGGCAGCAGCGTATTCGACAGGGTCGAGCGGAAAGCCACGTCCCGCTGGCGGCTGTCGGTGCTCCCCCTCGATCCCCCGGCTGTCAGGCGCTCGGGAAGGCGTCTCCCGTCGGAGGGCAGGCTGTCCTTTATTATCCTGCCGCGCATATTTTCGAGTCCTCCAGCATCTGCTCCATGCATTATCATGACAAATGCGGATCCCGACGCCGGGCCCGGAAAACTAAGAGCCCATTAGGACGTGTAGCGCCAGCTCTGAAGCGACGGTTGCCTTTCAAATGGGCACATTTTTGCAAACATTCTTACAAAGGATCAGACCATTTATCTTTGAAATATCCCTCCTTGCTATGAGGTTGCTACAGATCCTCGTTCCTGCAGGAAGCGAACACACAGAGTTTCGCCATCATGACATGCCAAACCCCCAGCAAAGGATCGTATCCCACAATTCTCCTAGGCAGGGCTACTCTCATTACAGCATGTTCTGCTCAATTTCAACCAGTATATTAGTCAGTTGAGTTTGTTTGCTTGCTAGCTCGTATCCACTCCATCGCTTTCAGTCCAATACCAATCCTCAGTAAACTCATGCACAAGAAGGTCTTGGTCCAGAATAGGAACCTTTTGTTATTTGTGAAAGTGGATCAAAAATTGATCAAATTTCAACAAAGACATAGGCCAAAGTTCTGTTTTTTATTTATTTTTTTAAATTTTTGCAATAAATACAGCCAAGCTCTCCATCGATGCAACAGGTTAATTTGTTTGTCCGTTTTTAAGCAGTATTATCAAAAAAGTTACAGAACATACTTTAATTCGTGGGAAGGTTTATATATGACAACAGTGAGTGGATTTTCACGTCAAGGTCAAAGGTCAAGATCAACATTGCAGAAAAGGTCTTAAACAATCGTGCAGGCAGAGGAATGCACTCCCTGGAGCGCCCATCTGGTTTCTAAATAGTTAAATCTTTTCCAACCTCACAGGCATATGTGCTTCCCCGACGCCTCAATTCTCTCACTCCCACATGCAAACACCGCTCATTTCTCACCAGCCACTACATGTACTACTTTTAAGGACGTTGAATAAATTTAATTGAGCACATTTTCACAGTATGGACTCCATTTGTTATGGGCCTTGAGTGGGACATTACAACCCACTGTGAAAAATGGCAACCTCCACAAACTATGTTCTAGCATCAAACTGAGCTCCACACTTTCAACACAACAATTACGCATCCAAGTAGAAAATTCGCAAAAAAAACTAATGCAAGGCAATTAGATTTTGTGTACCTAATATATATATATATATATTTATATATATATATTTATATTTATATATATATATATACTTTTGTTATACATATATATATATATATATATTTTTTTTTTTTTTTTCCAATTATTGCATGCCAATGTTCAGGAGAAAGCACTCTTAAATTGAGTGCAGTGAACCCTGAGACCACCTAGCCTCCAGTCATTGGTTATGTCCATGTGTGGAACTAATTTCTCTTACATTAAAATGGAAGTTCTGCAACTGAGGAAAAATAAAAATGCAGTGGGAAAAAGTTCTGTGGCACCACCACACTGCAGATTTTGTAAAAATGCGAGTTAAAAAGAATAAATAGATACAAGTGAGAAACTGAACTGCAACTGGAATATAAAATCACCTGTAACATTCAGGGTAATCCACAGTCACAATATAGTGAACTACTAACGCAGCCCGATTCTGCTTGTAAATATTTATTGTCTTATGATTTGTACATAAAAATTATGCAATGACACTGAAAAATAACACCCTTCACATAAAAAATACACAATACCATCTTTTTTTAACAGGAATATGATTATACACTAACCTCTAGTTTCCTTGTGTCTTAATTTTTTGTCTTTTTCTCCTTTTCTTTTTTTTGTTGTTGTTGGTAGACTCTATGTTGCTATGATGTGATAAATGTTTGGACCCCCTCTAGAACGAGATGGTGCATCTCAAGGGACTTATCCAAATAAATAAAATTCAATCACAAAAATACAGACTCATGCTTGTCTCATTCCACAAGTGAAACTGATTGACAATTCTCCCTTTTCCGCCTGTATGATAGCCAAGGGGAGAAATGTTGAAGGAAGCTAAAATATGAGTAAACAAAACCAGACAGTCCCGTCGGCTGCAACCTCATGGGTGTAGCCCCCGAAAGCCCGCTTCTCCCCTTTTTTGCATATTATTTGGCCAATACTGTCACCATGGCAACCAAATTGATAGGTGTCATAAGAAGAGTGTAACACATGTCCATACCAAATATTAAAGAAATCGGTCAAAAATGACAGCCTGTGGAGCGTCCACAAGAAAGTGTCTACGGACACGGACCAGGCGGCGGCAGAGACGACACACGTGAATCCATCGTAGCTGCCCGACTTCGTCCAGGGGCTGCAATTATTCCACTCAATCATTGCTTATGACTCACTGGAAGCGTGCGGCAATATCTATATCGAGAGACCCAGCCGTCTGCCTTAATTTCCCTATTTTAATTAGTACGGACGTTCCTGGGTGTCATCCTTTGGGTAGTGGGTGGGCAGCTCTCAGCCAATAATAGTACAGAGGGTGCGAAAATGGGACCAGACGTTGAACTGCAGGGAAGCACTTAAGTCAATGAACCAGGAAGGGGCCAACTTTTCTCATGCTGCTATTACAAACCGCAACTGATGATTCCCACCAAGTATATCTTTACATACATCAAAACAATTGACTTTGAACTAAGCTCATCTTGAACCAGAATATTAACAGAAATGTCTCTTATTTTCCCCCACGTTCTAAATTCATACATTAATCAATCTAATACCCATTCCTTAAAATGTCAACAAAACACATTGGGTTTGTAATATGAAAGGGAAATTGAAATGAAGAGGTGTGTAAACTGAAAATGTACCTTCTCTGGCAGAGGTGGAGGGTTGAATCTACTGAGGCAGACCAGGAAGGAATCCGGCTGAGGTTTTCCATGCTTCACCTCAGGGTCGTCTCCAAGCACGATGTGACCGAACAGGTTGAAGAAATCTTTATGCCTGCGGGTTTTCATCTCGAATGTCAGTCCCGCGGAGCTTGTAGCCACAGCCATGGGGATGTCGTGGCTGCGCAGGTGACGGATGAGTTTCTCTACGCCTGAACAGTTGAACGAACAGGATTAATCCGGCTGTTACACAATGACAGACAACACTGATACTCCCGGAAAACGAACAGGCTGATGCATCCTACTTGCCTTTTTATAACACTACTTATGTCAAATACTTACTACTAATGTCAAATACCAATTTTAAGAGCGATCCAGTACGAAGTTAGATAATGTCCCCAGTCAAATAGCGCGTATCATCTTTCCATACCTGGCATGAGTTCGGCAGATGGAAATATCCTTTCTTGTATTTGTCTGCTTTCAGAAAGAAGTTCCTCGGGTGTCATGGGAAGTTCGAGCGAATCTCGGATGATACGAGCAGCATCAAGTGCCTTTTTGCCCATTACAGATGACTTTACCTCCCATGTGTACTTCTTCCCAAAGCGGTCGCATATTTCCTGAAACGACACGGTGTAGAGCCTCTCCGTATCTTCAAAGATACATTAGACCATAGTTAGGAATATCAGCATGGTATCTCTGCGTATTTAACAGCACATCGTGGCATCTATTACCTCCATCAAACAATAGTCGCAACTTTACATAGCTAACGTTAGGCCAGCGTCGCTTTTATGTCAAAAAACGGAACACTGGACTGCAAAAATTAGCAAATGCAATTTAGTTCGTCAATCATTCAACTTGAGTTTACCAATTTTTCCAAACGTAACACCTTTATTTCGCATTATATTGCACTCCAGCGAAGTATGAGCAATGCAACTTGGAAATTTCAGTTCATCGAGGTCTTAAACGTTAAATTATTTACAACAGCAAATGTGCTTACGAATGAACACTGCCTGAACGAGCTTGCTAGCTGCAAAACAGTTCCAAATAAATGTTTGCAAGCAATTGTTGGTTTAACTTGGGCTGATTTCCAGTAAATCCCAATACAGGTAACGTTAACTTGTCCTGCAGAGCCAGTTAAATTCGCATATTAAAAATTCAGCCAACATATTAGCTATATTTCGCACGTTAGCAAGCTACAAGCCACACAGTAAGATTAATATGAATTGCGCGCAGTCAATAGTAACATTATGGTAAGTTAACTAGCTGGCTACTCGCAACATAGAATGACAACACCATCTGTCGATCGATTTCATTCATCGATGAACAGTGTCCTGCTCAGAACCGGGACAACTTCCCCAGTTTTATTTGAAGGCGAAAACGAACCTAAAAGTAATCCATCCATGTCGAATATGACATGTGTCACTGGCTGAAAGCTAACTGACCCAGACATTTTCACTGTCAGGACGCCTTCGTTTGCCGACTCTGGACTATGAATCATGAACAAAGACGAACGACACTTCCCCACTCCAGCCCAATGTGCAAGTTTGACCACAATATCCCCGGTATGGGCGCTGCCATCTTGCTCGGGTGACGTCATTCGGAGTCACAGTGTGCGATCCTAGTAGTGACCGAAGATATCCCTAAAATTAAAAAAAGGTTTAGTTCATGGTTGATGAGAGACCTTTCTATCAAAGGACGCATACTACTGTCTAAAACAGAAGGCTTGTCTCGTTTAGTTTATCCTGCTAGAGTTCTCGAAACCCCAAAATCCTTTATAAGAGAAATAGACTCATCCTTATTTAATTTCATTTGGAAAAACAAACCACATTATCTTAATAGACAAGTACTTAGTAACCCTTATGATTGTGGTGGACTAAATGCACTAGATTTTCGCTCCTCTAATATAATGTTCAAAATCAATTGGATAAAAGACTATATAAAAAACAAGAACAAGATATGGTATCTTATTCCAAACTTAATCTTCCAAAAAGTTGGTGGTTTAGAATTTCTTCTTCATTGTAATTTCCATGTCAATAAGCTCCCCATAAAACTGTCTAACTTTCATAAGCAAGTCCTCCTCTGTTGGCTTTTGACCTACACTCACAACTTCTCACCTCACAAACAGATGATTTGGAACAACAACCTCATCACTTTCAAAAAGAAATCTATTTTTTTTGAAAACTGGGTTTGTAATAACATCTTGTTTATTTCTCAGTTAACTAATAATCAAGGTTTTTTCCTTACATATACTGAATTCCTAAATAAGTTTGCCATCCCAATACAACCGAGAGAATACAGTATTGTATTTGATGCTATTCCGAATGGTTTCTTAAGAATACTACCTCAAGCTCCATGTGAGCAGTCTACACACATGTCTAGTAGTATATTTCTTAATGGAGTAAACATTAGAGATAGAAAATGTAACAATAAATGGTTAAGACAGATAATACAGATACCTGTTACTCCAAGGTGTAAAAGCTATTGGAATGGCTTTTTTGTTGATATTGATTGGGATAAGGTTTGGCTTGGCTCTCGTGAATATGTACTAAATAACAAAGTCAAAGAAATTTCTTTTAAAATATTACATTTGATTTACC
Source organism: Gymnothorax reevesii (assembly GCA_029721435.1). Classification (NCBI taxonomy): domain Eukaryota; kingdom Metazoa; phylum Chordata; class Actinopteri; order Anguilliformes; family Muraenidae; genus Gymnothorax; species Gymnothorax reevesii. Next base: position 60,114,983 of record CM056587.1, on the reverse strand, counting down.
CCACAAACACACTTTTACAAAGATATAAAACTGATCTATCAGATATATGTGCTTTTTGTGGTACTGCATCTGAATCCATTTTTCATCTATTTTATGAATGTTTTTTCACAAGGTTTTTTTGGTATGAGATTGAGCATATGTGTTGTGAGGTATGGTCTACTCCTGTTTCCTTTAGTATGAAGGATATTTTGATTTTCTTTAAAAGAGATGACTTGTGTGAACCATATATCTTTATTTTGAATCTTTTTATTGTTTTAGGAAAATACCACATTCACACTTGTAAATGGGGGAGGAGGAAACCCTCATTTGTTGCCTTTAAAAATGAGGTAAAAATATATATGAACTCTCTTGAAGGACTAAAAAGCCGCAAAGCTAAAAGGACAATTTCTCTGCTGACAATGTATTTTCTTTCCTCTTTCAGTTGACTGGTCTGTTGTCTGATTCTCTGCCCCTTTTGTAATGCATTGAATAATATTTGAATTTCTAATAAAAAAAAAAAAAAAAAAAAATAGTAGTGACCGAAGAGGTGGAGCCGCTTTACAGAGGTCCCGCCCATACATTCGCGAGAACACCCCCTGACATTTTGACGAGGCCTGGCTCCTCCTGTATTGACGTCCTGTCACTGGTTGCAGTACAACTGAACACTTGTTAATTGATTCATTTAAAATAAAACTGACAATATGTCTGTGATCAATGAGAAACTGATAAATTGATAATTCCTATAATGACTGCAAAATACTGTAAGTAAATATTGAGTCCTCTCAGCATTTTATGCTTGGCCACCCCTTTAAAATTTGTGGACTCATATGTGTCCGTAAAATGGTGTTGCATTCAAACCTGAAGAACGTAAAAGGCTGATTTTACATTCTTGTGGAGATCATGTTTCCAATAATCCCAAATATGTCTTGCTGAATTACAGGGAAATGTGTATGAAATGGTGTGAAAGATCAAGATATTTTCCATTTAATATAATGCTGTGGCCATAAAAACATGGCATTCCGGTCTGAATATTTCTCTCAATGTGAGTGTGATGAGGTTGAGCGTAGATCTGCAACCAGCAGTTTTAGACTATGTAGGCTATGTGACATTGTCGCACAATATGAAAAATAATGTTTTTCCTGACTTTGAACCAACTGAAGGGAAACTTTACTAAAAGAATGGGAGGTTTAAGGCATTAATGCTCTTGTTCAATCACCGCCAGTTAATAGAGAAAGTTGGTGTGCTCATTTTAGTTGTCATTATTATAACAGCGTTCAACTTTATGGATTCAGATTGTAACCTTAGCATTACTGCTTGCACATATCTGGAGACTGGCCGAAATGTACTGCCTCCTTCCAGAGCATTTCAGCCAGGCCCAGGGAGCTGAAGAGAAGTCCAGCCATTTGCAATTACAGTATAATGTCCGGTAATCAGACTAGCGTAGCATGAACCTATTGACTGGACAGACCAAATGATTTTTCTTTGAATGTCTCTCAACAAATCTTGTCTTGCCAATCAGCAAAGTAAAAGCCTTTCAAGGTGGATATAGCTGAATCTGTGCATTTGCAGATACAATCATTGTAAAGTCTGTACTTTTATCAATAAATTCAGTCTAGCTTCATGTAAGTAAATTAGGGTAGACTTAATCAGAGGATTTATGCTCGCAAAGAAAATGCAAGGAAATGATTCAAGCAAGGCTGGAATGGTGAAATGTGTAAACTGGAGACCATTTTGTGATGGGATCACACCATCTATTCATCCTGCCCCTCTACTTCCAGTGCCCGAGGACAGACCACACCACCTTTGACTTTGGATTTCATTGTGATCTGACCTATACACCTTTAAAGTTTTGTGGCTGCATCTTGTAGGGTTGTGATGCTATGCGCTGACAAATCTGTCCACAGACGGACAAACAGATGTATGAACATATGGTATACAAACAACTGGCATAGGATTCAAAACCACTGCTGTGGTAGTTTCTCTGAAAATTGGTGCCATGATGACTTAAAAAAAACACACACACGCACATACACACACACACACACACACATACACACACACACACACACACACGCACACACGCGCACACACACACACACACACACACACAGACTCACTCGGTGAAAACAGTGCCAGCCCATGCTCTTGCAGCTGGTCCTCTGTCTCAGGACAAGTTCAGTAGTCTGATTACATTTAATTATAACCGTTTCTTTACAATTAGAGGTGCATTTGCATGAGATCCATTTAATTACAGCCAAGGGCAATATCCATTTGTACATTCCCCATCAGATAGGATTGAATGACTTTGGCATGAGCTACTGGTAATTACTTCAATTTTTCCAGTGATAGAATTTCAGTCCCTATTCCTGCTTGTGTTTTGGGATGCCCCACGATATCACTCATCAGTACAATTGGGGACAAGTCTGCAGTCCACAACTAAGTTAATTTGGAATGGTATACCAGTGTTGTTTTAGGTTTCCTGGATATTTGCAGTCTGATGAATATATGCACAATACCTTCTGCGCATACCTTAGGACACACTGTAAGCACTAACACAAGGGGGCCAAGATCCTGTCTGATGTCAACTGCATGACCGTCATCTCACCTGAAAAATGGAGAAGAACTTCACTTCGAGATGAGTCCAAGAGTGTTCTGTAATTTTTACGGCAACTAGTGTTCCCTACCAGTAAATAGAGAATGGACATTTATTTAGGATGATGCAAATAAAAATCTTGGATAGGAAATAGAATACTTCTATCAGTATAAGTGGCAAACTGAGGGAAAAAAATGTGACACACTTGATTTATGTCATACAAGAAGTTGCTCATGGGAAAACTCGACAGTAATAGGCCAGGAAACAGCTCTATGAGTCAGTAGCATTTGGCACTGTGGGTAAAAGGCAGTTGACCTTAAACTCACCTATGCATGCAGAAAGTTATAAATAAAATGCAGTAAGGGCAGCTTGCTCGACACTGCCATTCTCCTTAAATTGCGGGTAAAGACATGGCTGACGAGAGGCTGAGCAGCTCAAATAAGTTACTTGGATTCCTGAACGTGAATATTGTTGTGCCTGTGGAGAATTGCAAGTTAACCTTAGGACAAAAAAAGTTCACGATTTAGCAGCAATGCATAATTCTCCCCCAAAGGATAGATAGAAGCTCAAGTTTCATGTACAGATGAATCTGAGATCAACATGGAATTTCAGTTCAAATGTCAGAAATCATTGCCAATAGTCCTTGGAAGTTGATGATTACTAAAACAAAGGACAGTAATTCTTTAACTCATTCCCTACGGCAAGACACTGCCAACGACGTGGAGAATTCCACTGTTCCCTACGGTAAGCCGGTGCCGGTGGCGTGGATGACCATTTGCAGTCGGATGAAAATAAGAAATCAGTTGATGATCGTGCTCATGGCCGCCTGTACTTCAACACTTTATATTGTGTAATTTTCAGAAAAAGTATTCCATACAAATGCAGCAATTTTTTATAAAAGTATTCTGTAGGGAATGAGTTAATGTAGCATAACATTAAAATAGTCATGCCCTTGTTTTCCAGATGTTAAAAAATTACTAATCCAACACTGTCTGCTCAATTTAATTGAATTTTTCAATGTTTTGAGTCCATCAGATCTGGTGCTATACATATCTAAAGTTTTTTGTTAGCTACAGTGATCGATGTTAAGACAACAGAGCAGAGTAGGACTGGTAATTGGACACTCAGCAAGGGATTGGGCATATTTGAACGTATCGTATTCGTTGCACAACTTGGAATCAAGCCTGAATAAATAAAGTGAAATTAAAGGAATATTTCACTGGATTTTAGAAATAATATTTTGATGTTTTTTTTATTTGGCCCAAACAGTTGTAATGAAGGACAGGCAGTTTTAGAATGTTCGGTGAAAGAGCACTCATTCATATAAAGGAAAAAAAATAATTTATGTGACTCCTCTTAGAATAAAAACATTTCCAGTTTCCTGGGTAAATATTGAATTCTTTGAGCTCTTCATTCAACATAACTAAGCGGTAAGTGCACTTAAGCCATGAAAAAAAAGCTACCCATGACCTCCACCCTCTAAGTAGTCCTACTGGGAGGGAGAGCACAGATAACGACAATTACAGATGGGCATGGTTTCAGTGTTATAGCTCAGTTGACTATGGTAGAGCATTGGATGGTATTTTGCATTCTTCTGCTGGACAAGCTACTTATACACTCAACAAAAATATAAACGCAACACTTTAGTTTTTGCTCCCATTTGTCATGAGATGGACTCAAAGATCTAAAATTCATTCCAGATACAGAATATTACCATTTTTCTCAAACATTGTTCACAAATCTGTCTAAATGTGTGATAGTGAGCACTTTTGCTTTGCTGAAACAATCCATCCCACCTCACAGGTGTGCCACATCAAGATGCTCATCAGACACCATGATTAGTGCACAGGTGTACCTTTGACTGTCCACAATAAAAGGCCACCCTGAAATGTGCAGTTTTTGCTTTATTGGGGGTCTGGGGACTCAGAACCAGTCAGTATCTGGTGTGACCACCATTTGCCTCATGCAGTGCAACACATCTTCTTCGCATAGAGTTTATCAGTTTGTCAATTGTGGCCTGTGGAATGTTGGTCCACTCCTCTTCAATGGCTGTGCAAAGTTGTTGGATATTAGTGGGAACTGGTACGCGCTGTCGTATACGCCGGTCAAGCACATCCCAAACATGCTCAATGGGTGACATGTCCGGTGAGTATGCTGGCCATGCAAGAACTGGGACATTTTCAGCTTCCAAGAATTGTGTACAGATCCTTGCAACATAGGGCCGTGCATTATCTTGCTGAAACATGAGGTGATGTTCATGGATGTATGGCACAACAATGGGCCTCAGGATCTCATCATGGTATCTCTGTGCATTCAAAATGCCATCAATAAAATGCACCTGTGTTCTTCGTCCATAACAGATGCCTGCCCATACCATAACCCCACCACCACCATGGGCCACTCGATCCACAACATTGACATCAGCAAAGCGCTCACCCACACGACGCCACACACGCTGTCTGCCATCTGCCCTGAACAATGTAAACCGAGATTCATCCGTGAAGAGAACACCTCTCCAACGTGCCAGACGCCATCGAATGTGAGCATTTGCCCACTCAAGTCTGTTACGGCGACGATCTGGAGTCAGGTTAAGACCCCGATGAGGACGACGAGCATGCAGTTGAGCTTCCCTGAGACGGTTTCTGATCGTTTGTGCAGAAATTCTTTGGTTATGCAAACCAATTGTTTCAGCAGCTGTCTGAGTAGCTGGTCTCAGACAATCTTGGAGGTGAACCTGCTGGATGTGGAGGTCCTGGGCTGGTGTGGTTACACGTGGTCTGCGGTTGTGAGGCCGGTTGGATGTACTGCCATATTCTCTGAAACGCCTTTGGAGACGGCTTATGGTGGAGAAATGAACATTCAATGCCCGAGCAACATATCTGGTTGACATTCCTGCTGTCAGCATGCCAATTGCACGCTCCCTCAATGCTTGCGCCATCTGTGGCATTTTGCTGTGAGACAAAACTGCACATTTCAGAGTGGCCTTTTATTGTGGGCAGTATAAGGTACACCTGTGCACTAATCATGGTGTCTGATGAGCATCTTGATGTGGCACACCTGTGAGGTGGGATGGATTGTCTCAGCAAAGCAAAAGTGCTCACTATCACACATTTAGACAGATTTGTGAACCATGTTTGAGAGAAATGGTAATATTGTGTATCTGGAATGAATTTTAGATCTTTGAGTCCATCTCATGACAAATGGGAGCAAAAACTAAAGTGTTGCGTTTATATTTTTGTTGAGTGTATTTAAGTTCATACCTACATAATAATGCTGTGTAGCTGTTATTGGAAGTTCCTACATAATTTACTCTTATAGGGCTAAATACAAATAGGGTTGCACAATGATGTAAGATATAAAATTCAAAGCTGTTGAAAACCTTTCATGCGGCAATTTGTTAAAAAGACCTCCCGCAGGGGAGATCTTTGAAAACCAGTCACCACATGATAGGTTTGCAACAGAAAAAGATCATTTAATTTATAATTAAAAAAATGTATATATTTTATTTCAGCGCTCTTAGTTTTGAAACCTTATTTTGGCGAACAAAGGGTATTTTATTTGTCAGGAAGTTCCCGAAGGCCATATAATAATGGTTATTAACCATGCATGATTTGATTATAATTTTGTTGATGAAAATGGCTCTGAGGAGCAACAGAAGTAAAGGTACAGATTAAAGTTTTAAGAGAGTTAAATTTCTTACATGTTTGGATAATGGGCGCCGGCGCTGTATATGGCTGTGTTTTGAACAAAATCCCATCTTTGAGCGATAACAGTTTATTTGCCTGTCCTGCTCAGTTATGGGAGAATGAAGGCATAGAATGAGATACAGAAATACGGAGACCTCTAAAAGTACCAACACTGTTATAAACTTGCAGCTTGTTTGCCTGTAATTTTAACTGTTATTTTACAATAAGTTTACAGCAGAGTTCAGTGCATGTAAAGTGTAAACCACAGTTAAATGCGCGCAAGACTCCTCTTACAGTTAAAATATCCGGGAAACAATGTGTTAATTTCACTGATAAATTCAGTCAGCTTATAACAGTGAACACACTTAATACAGATACACAAACAAGGCTGCATAAAACAAATCATGCAGATAATGAACTGTTTTCTATGTTTAACAAGGCAATCAGAGGTAGCAGACCTGACCCCAGCCACGGGCTGACAGACAGAGTGACACACGCGCACACACACAGACATGATCATTGGTTAACCTGGCCCCATAGGGGAGGGGCCAGGTAATAAAAATACAATGTTGCATTGTTTTAAATTAATATGCAGTTCTGAAAAACATATTTTGATTTACAAGTAATCGGCATGTCATTATTATTCACGAGCTTGACAATTATCTTAAATATATACAGTATTTGCAAATATAAATATGCATGAACATGGTTCTATTTAAATTTCCATCCGCAGGGATGGTGTATTGCTGCTGAGGAATGTAGATTAGATAACAAAAGCATAATCACATTAGTGTCTCCATCCGTCCTTGTAGGTATGTGTACAGAGCATGGACTGGTTGACTGTTAAGGTTTAGCCAATACCTCTCGGTGTTATTGAGTCTTTTTGAAATTGCCGGTGAAATTTGTAAATCAGAGCATTGGTACACTGCAAAAAGTGATTTTCAAGAAAGGGAAATTTACTTATTTTAAGACTTAAAACACTTATTTAAATGAAATTTGCTTACCCCATTGGCAAGGTAGTGAAAATAACCTCAAATGAACTTGGCTAAAGAGGGGGGCGCAGCTGCAGGATCGAAGATCAGCCACTAGGGCATTTCATAATGAGGAGAATAAGGATAAATGGAAGAAGGCTTGAAAATCCTGCTGTTCCTCATAATTTGCTCTCTAATAATTTAGCTTACCGGAGGAGACGATAGAGAGGAAAACTGGAATTTAGAGCATGAGGTTAGTGTAGCGCCTTCTAGTGAGAAGATACAGCCCTGAGTGAGACAAAACCCCCAACCTTCTGTATGTGCACAACAGGACAATTCTACACTTCTGATCGTCTAAGTGGATAACGGGCCAATCAAGCTATTAACAGGAACAATCTGGACGACGGCTGGAACAGGAGAAAAACCAATTAAGCAAACAGACGGGTTGTGGCAATGGACATCCATTGATATGCAAATTAGTTAAAGGTAATTAATGGCAATTACCATTTGAATGATTAAGGTTGAATTTTATTGCAAACACTGTCATGAGAGATCGATTACTTTTGCTACAAGAAAAAAAAATGCAGAGTATTTTGAGAACATTGGAGCTAGGGTAGTTAAATGATGAGTGTGGGCCTTATAAGCAGAACAGATAATCTTAACGGCATGATATCAGTGCAGAATTATGAAAAATACATTCAAGTTAACTTGGTTTTTTAAATAAAAACTTAATCAGGTACAAAGAGGAGTTTTTTAAGCTCTGTGATTTTCGAGAGAGAGAGAGGAGAGAGAGAGAGAGAGAGAGAGAGAGAGTTAATAAATGCCATTTTACTGTGAAATAAATATTTCTTGCCAAATGAATCAAATACATTTGTCTCAACATCCAATCCAAACTGGATGTCCTTTCCGCACAACTTGTGGTGTTTGACATCTACCTCACCCTGCAGTCCTCTTCATCGGCTCATATACAGGAATCTTTGAAATTATTTTTGTTATTAGCTGCTTGGCCATTGCACGTATGCATGTGTGTGGCATTGATATTATACAGTTTATTGCGCCGCAACATTGAATTCACAAGTGCAATTCACCACGAGAGATATGGTTAACCTGCTGAGTCGAACAGCTGTGTTCCCTAGAAACAAATCAGACTAATATTTCCTCACCCAGAAAAATCTCACTGTCCACTGAGAATGTTTGAGAATTAAAATCTTCTCATGAGATGAGCAACCAGACGCTGCTCCAATAGGGGCCTGAAAATGTCGGTAACAAACGTATTACTCCAAGTTTATTGGGCAAACAAGACGAGAAAATCTGCAGATGGATTTTATCCAAATCTTTTCATTACAATTAGATCTAATTGGAGAGGCTGGATGCAAATTATCACGGAACAGCTTGATCCTTCATCTCTCTCTCGCAGTGGCCTAATTAAGGAGTGGCGGCCTTACGGCTGACTCTACTCGAAGCATCTTGTGATGTGATGTAAGTTAGGAGTGCACTCATTTGAATGATGATAATAATGGTGATTACAGGGCTAATGACAGCTTTGCTTGATTTTTAATTACAGGCGGCTTCACGAGAAGGACACGGGAAGGGGGTGGAGGTGATTAACAAGGTGCGAATTTTGAGCTAAGTTCACTAGGCAGACTTTTTTTTTTTAAATACGCTGTTACGACGATCAAGAGATGGCCGGGGATTGCACACATTCATAAACCTCACTTTCACAAAAATACTCACACTCTGACCTGGACCTGAAACCATGCATGCACCCTCACCTAGTATATGCAGACAGCGAAAGTGCACTTTCCAATTTGTTTTCATTCTGACATTGTATGTGAGTAATGCAGTTTGTAGAAAAGCTTGAGATGTGTTGCAGAGTGAAGACTTTTCAAAACTTTTGTTGTTCAGTACTGAGTCCCGTAAAATTGCTCGCCTCAAGTTATGGAGCATAAGGGCATGAGATTGCTTAATCAATCCTATTTGGTCTTTAAGTGTGAGTAAATAAAATTATGCATCAATTAAGTTTGATTATTTTGGATTTGCATTTACTGCTGCTAGTGAAAAATATTGAGTTGTACTTTATAAGCAGTAATAAATGCAGCGCAAAGCACTTCAGAATTTTGAGCGAGTGCATTCCCTTTCTGTCACGCCCTATCATCCAGAGAAGTAAAAAAGGGCACCAGGGCCAAAGTCCCGGGACGTGGATTTTATTACATAAAGAGTGACGGTATAACAAAAACAAAAGACTTGTAGGAGAACTGAAAGGGAGCGCAAAAAACAAAAGGGGGGACCGGCTACAGCTACCTGCCCATGTGGGGAGAAACTAGGATTTAAAAAATAAGGAAGGGAATCTTAATTAACTAGGAAGGAAACAGGTGAAAACCATTAACTGAGGAGAAGGGAGGATAATTGAATAATTGAGTAAGGGCAGGTGGGTAGGCAAAGGACTGCCAAAGGGGAGGGGCATTACACTTTCATCTTGCAAAAAAAAAAATATTCGTATATATATATAATGATAAAATATTTAATGTGTTTGACGAGTTGTTGTCTTACAAAAAATGTGCTGATTAAAAAGAATATGCGGGTGATCTAACCACTTCTGACAGACGTCTTATTATTCATCATTCGCCAAAGGCACTACTTACTGCATAGGTGCACTCAAGGGTAAGGCACCTGGACATCTACATTCTTAAATATTCCCTCTTCAGAGAAAGTTTTGATGGTTGGCAAACTCTCCGCCCATTTTTCGCCTTGGTCTAATGAAGTCCTCAAACTTTCATATCTGTTTAATGTTAAGTAGAAGTGAAGAGCTGCTGCATGTTTACAAATCAGCCTGTGCCTTATCTGACTCCTGGCTTGGCTGCCACGCACACTGACTACACCGGCCATCCTGGCCATTGCTTGGTATGCTGTAACAAGCCAAGGTCAACCTCACCTTCATCATAACAAACAACTTTATAAATGTCCAGATTCGGTATACTCTCTGAGAGAGGGGAGGATGCCCGTAGAATTTTAGTTCACCTCATATCCCAAGCCTGAGCCAACTCCTGATTATAAAGAATAAATTCAGCAGCAGAGGGCCATATTCAGAGTCCCTGCTTTAGAATATTCCAGCAACCGGCACCTGCACACGAGCACTGCCGCAGCTGAAGCAGGTGCTCTCTTCCACTTGATTTACAAACCAAATGACAGTTTTACAGACCCATGTTTATATTGTGGCGGTAAAAGATTTATTGAAAAAATAAATAAACTCCTCTGAAAAAATAACAAGGATCCAAATACAGACGACTTTCTGAATGCATGATATAGTTTAAATAATTAATTCGGTAATGAGGATCAAAGAAGATGTTGTTTATTCTCCTCAAAGCGAAATCTCAACTCAGAAGGAAATGTTTGAAAGAAGCCAGTCTAATTTTTTTGCTGATTAAAAAGCTTTTCATTAATCTGCAGATGAAAAACAGGCTGTCCATATGAGTGATATGCAGGAGTCATAATAAAGATGGGATCTGAATTACAGCAATTAATAATTCGAGAATCAAGTCAAGCTGTGCGTGAGATCCTGCACAATCGGAATCATCATTTTTTGATCGTTATATATTCGGATCAAGAACCATGACAACCAAACATGTGAGCAATTTTTTTGTGTACGCAATCCCTTGCATCCCTTTGTCTACTTGTACGTGACTGTCCATGTTAGTTCACCTGGCATTTACCTTAGTTTATTCACCTCAGTTGACACCCTTTAATCCCTGTCAGCCACAGGCATATCCTATCTTTCTCAAAAAACATTTTTATTTGGTGATGCAGTTTGTGCACATAAAATAGAATTTCCTCTGTGACAATAAACATTGTCACATGAAGAGCAAACACAGTATTAGAAAAAGGTGTGGCTCTACCATCGAAGCAAATTCTAGCGTGCATAGCCGGATGTATAAGGATTCTGGCCAAGGATGCATTAGCATACATAAGCTCACATGAGGTGACTTTTGAAAAGAGGCGATGTTTGGGTCGAGTTTGGACTGCACCAGCCAAGCATGAGTTAGTTTTTTTTCTCTGCCACCAGGACTCTAAATACTGATGAATATCAATATCCTAGTGCCAATAGCATAATGTTGCATATATTGCAATATACAGTATAATACAAATCAGGCGAGATACCGCCTGAAAATTTGTCAAAAACTTCTTTAAAAAATATTGCATTCAACCACTAAAACTGATTTTTATGTTCAGGAATGCAAGAAAATTACTGTTATTTGGCATTAATCAAAAAATAATAATGTGCTTAACTATTTTTTCAGCTTTTTAGTAAAACAGTAAACCTTAAACCTTACAGTGGGTGGTGGTCTGATAAATTTGTTAAGCATTGTATTTACGATGATAATGAATTAAATTTGCAAGGAAACTAATAAATTCACATAAAAATACCACAGATTATTTCTGTGAAGTTGAAATTATTCCCTGCTACGTTTTAAACAGTTCACATTATATACTGATTTTCCAACAATGCATTTTTGGTAGAATTCAGCCCAAAAGTTAACACTGTAAACAGAAGGGAGTGCATTTTTACTTTTTAAATGATCGATTAGCCCATTGCTTAGCACAAGCTCAAAGAGAGCCAAAAGAAAGACATTTTTTTGTATAAAAATATCATTCAAGTAAACGGAGGATTTCAGCCATAACTAAAAAATAATGTGAGAATTTAAACATTTACCATTTATGGATTTTTTTTTTTTTTGTTTCCTGTTGTTTATTGATGTTTAAATATGTCTTTGCCCCAAACTTATGGAGCTCACAGTCAGTTGTCCAACCTAACCTGCGCACTTAGTATTAAAGCACCACGCTGTCAGTATGAATAAAATGCCTTTAAACTGCTGTTCTGCACTTGATTTAAGTGTCAAGTGTTTAAGTGTCTGCGGACGTGCGACAAGGCCAAATCCATACCTTCGTTCGGGGATACAATATTAAAAAATAAAAAATGAACATATTGCCTTCCTTCTGCCTCTTTCCATACTCATCATAGGATCACATGCAAGATCATTTACTCCAGTGAACGTCTCGCTGGATCCAAAAATTTTTGAGAACTTCAGACTTTTTTTTTTCTCATTTGTGATAGGCAAGTAAGTGCTTTCTAGAAAAATAAAGTATTGCAACTCTGACACCTTTCGTTTGAGAAGATACTGAACAAGCACAGGAAAGGCTGTTCACGACATGTACCTTTGAAAAAGAGAAGATTACAATGAAAAAAAAACAATTAAAATTTCCCAGCAACACACTCATTTTGGCAAAAAGTATGGCCAGCAAGGATTATCCTGAATATTGCTTACTCTGATCACGTTCAGCATCTGCAGGGTAAGGACGATTATCTAGAATACGGCACAAAAACGCTTGCAACCTTGTTACCTGTGTTCTGTCTTCATTAATCACTTTGTTACTCTGCTGTAAATCTGTGCAGATGAGCAGATTATGGCTATTTTATCTGGCAGAAAAAACATTTAGAATGTTCCAGTAAACAGGTGGAGATCCATTCAAAGAAGCATCAATGTGTTATTGACTAACTGGAACAGATTGCAGAGGTGAGTGGGGGGTTGTGCTAATTTGTTATCCTTGCACTGGTCATGTGATAATACCGGCTGTGCACACACAATTTGAAAAAGCATCCAACGCAAATATTCAAGATGGTGATTTTCACTTAGTAGGAAAGTCAGCTTCCTATCTGATTCCGCATTCCCATTCCCTCGGCCCGCATAGATACTGTTGAAGTGGAGGGTTAATGTCTGTTCTGGGCCATTTCATCCGCATAAACTGCTTCCAGACGGAATTCACCCTGCAGCCTCTCTATGAATTCCAAACATGCACGACTCTATATATAAACTTCTTTTCTGAAAACACATTGAATATTGCATTTAATATATTTCAGAAAGTCTCTCTCCCTATCTTAAAAATCGCACGGCCGCACTGTCAGCCGTGACAGAGTCACCTTCCCGCCACTCACCTCCATGGGTCTCGATCTTCCCTCATTTGGAAAATGACTAAATGAAGCCTGATAGGTAATTTATCTCAGCTTTCATAAATATTTAAGCGGCTGGTTTTGAATGGCGGGGCGATACATCCGTAAATGCCCTCCTCTGACTGGCCTCTGGGCTTATGCAGCGTGAAATCTAAGCTGAGCCTTATTTGCTCAGAGCCTGGATGTAAATGTAGGAAATTGGCTGGTGAGCTCCCCGGAGCATTTCCCAGCAATCACAGATCCCCAGAACCACTGCGACCAGAACTACTGCCCCTGAGACTCCTGGAACAGGCAGAGGGATTTACAGGGACCCTGCAGTGAAGCAAGTGAAATGTTTGTACTCATTTGTATTGGTATCAGTTGTGGCTGGTGGGCTGTAAATTCAGAATAGACAGAATATCCCTTTCAACTAATGATAGGTCTTGAGCTGTTTTCAATCATCATTATTTTTATGAATTTACAGCCTGTGAACACCAAAAAAACTTTTTCCAATCAGGTGTGGCTATTTCCCCTTGTTTAGGTAAGATGAGAGATATATCGATTTGATGCCGATTTGCATTTTAATCATTGTTTTTTCAGTTTTGGATACTTGTCTCAAATCTTTGTTTTTGCTGTTTTAATTTGAACAATCATTAGGATTTTGCACATTTTGCTGCGTTCCATTTACCTCGGATGCTGGAAGTCAGAGCTGGGAATGACGTCATACCTCAGTTGACTGTGTTATCGTGCATAAGTCAGAAAACTGACTTGAGGCCCTTCGAGAATCATCGCTGTGGCTATGAAAAGGAGCTGACTTTTGTCAGGTGTGGCACACTTCCTGATGAAATCAAGCTCGAGAGTATGGAAGCACCGATAAATTTATTTTGAGAGGCAGCTGGTAAGACTACTTTCATGCAAAGAAAAAAAATAAAACAATCTTTTAAACAATCTTAGACTTGTAACTACATTAAATAGTCATTTCAATGTAGCAAAAATGCTGTCTCTATCCAATGCAATAAACTGCAAGGTTTTTGATCCAGCTGTGGAAATACAGTGAGCTTTTCTGTTGTCCTGAAAGCATTCTTCTCTGTAAATCTATAGTGCTCACAAATAGGGCAAGAGAGCTTCATGTCCACTAATGACCTTTAAGGTAAAGATGCGGAAGAATTAGGTTCATGCCTGTTGTATTCTATAAGAGCTTATTAACCCTACAACCTATGTGTAGGACTAGCATCACCATTGCAATATTTTGCAGGGGGAAAATATGTGATATATAAAATTATTGCACAACCAAATAATGCGAGTGCATAAATGGCAGCCAACTAATGCAACATTGCGCCTTGGCTTATCCTTCTTTTCTGCACAGCTTTTCTTTCCTTTAAAAAAAAATGTACAGCTAGAGTAAGAAATCTGAGAAAGGGACGAAACATTTGACAGTCAGATTCCTTGTAGCTGCAGCCCTGAATCACGTGTGATAATTTGCTGGGATAAAGGATTGTGAGATGATATCTTTGGTCACCATTCTTAGCCCAAGATTGCATGTTTATGTTTCTCGCATAAATGTTTTAACACAGAACCAAACATTATTTAAAGTCTCATTTTTTGCAAATCCAGTGGTGTTTCATCAGTTTATTTTCAGGTCATATTGCTGAGGGAGTCAGGCTTTGCCCTGGAAGTCAGAGTGGATTTATCTAATTTTGGTAAAAACAGCCATCAATAAAGTAATGTTATAAGTTAATTACGAAGTGATATTTACACGATGGCAACTTTTTTTCCATCGCCTTGTAACCTTTCTTGTTACAATTTAATTGAAAACAAGTTTCCTTTCACATAACTTCAAACAAAAAAAAAATGTTTCTGGTACAAATGAGGTCAAATGGATTTAACAGGTTTCACATCTGAACTCTTGAATTTTTTTTTTTTTTTCTCTTTTGTTTAGTAGAATGGATCACGATGGGGGCGTAGCTGACCATGAATGACTCTCTCAACACCTTTACCTGAAATGACTCCTGGAAGAACCTTGCAGCATTATTTATTCTTCTTCCATTACTTGATATATAGAGTATATCAGTACTCTCAACTTACAGCTCACAGTCTGCACATAAACCTCATATTCCCTGTTTCATTTCAGGTCCACTGCGCTGCAGAACAGAACCAACAGAGCAACACTGAGTCAGTGTCTGAGTACACATGGCATGCAGTGTGTGTGCGTGCGTATGTGCGTGTGTGTGCGCCTCTGTGAGCGCGCATGTTTGTGTGTGCGAATGACCCTGAATGCGTGCCTGCTTGCGTGTGTGCGGGCATCAGTTAAACGCTGTTTTCACTTGCCGCCAGCATGATTTGAGAGAAATATTGTTGCCAGACAAAAGCAAGTGGATTTCCAAATGTGATTTTGTGACAGCAGCTCCGGGGCAGTCGCATATTGAAGTAATCAATGGCATTGTACAATTACAATGTGTTTAAAAACCCGTCAAAACAAAAAGCCGAAAAGATGAGCGATGTATTGTTTAGTTACACTTGTTAAATGATTCACCACAAGTTACGCAGTGGCTTAGAGACCACACCAATCGCAGAATTTCAGCCAGCAGGGATGCTAACTTGGTGAAGTCCCCTTGAAAAACAAAATGAAAAACAAAAAAGCGCAATCAGCCCTTCAAAAGAGAGAAATCATTTTGTAAAAGAATATTTAGAGAGGTTGTGGTTCATCCTGGGTAAGAATTATCACTACAGTCATTAAGCTGTTGAGAGTAATATCCTATGGCCTGTTCTTTTTTGCCCCTCCCTTCCTTGAATCTTGTACTAAAGCACAAAACAAAGTTA
Organism: Gymnothorax reevesii; assembly: GCA_029721435.1. Classification (NCBI taxonomy): domain Eukaryota; kingdom Metazoa; phylum Chordata; class Actinopteri; order Anguilliformes; family Muraenidae; genus Gymnothorax; species Gymnothorax reevesii. The sequence goes on along the minus strand of CM056587.1, from coordinate 60,098,951 downwards.
TGCACATTATGTTCATACAGACTTCCAATAGCAAAGGGTTCTGCATGTTTCATATCGGTTTTGGGAGGATTTACCCGAAAAGGTCGTCTCATGGCATACTTTTATTTTGAAAATTGCAGCTGGGCGGTGTCTCTCAATTTCAGAGTCTTCCCTTCTAAAGAGTGTGAGGCACATTCATCTACGCTTATGCTTTGTGCTTCTAAGACATTAGATCAGAAATGAGTCCATCTTTTAGAGATATTCTGGAATGATACTGTAGGTTTTGTTGAGAGAGGGCACAGATAGTAGACCACATTGTTAACCATTCAGGGCTCCAGGATTAGAGGACTGAAACCACTATCGTTGTATTTTTTTATTTATTTATTTATTTATTAATCTTTCTTTGACCTGGTGATCAGCCCATTGAGTGTTCATCCTCGATTCTGGATGGCATCAAAAACATCAGAAGTCGACTCTGGAAATATTTCAGCATAGAAAGCAGAACTGCCTGCTGTCTGAAAGACCTGTAATGCCATCATTTCTTACTACAGTTTAACCGGCATTGTGCTGAATGAAATGGGATTGGTGTATCCTGAAAAGTCGCTTGACGTAACAGAGCGTGGCTGTTCAGGCGTTCACTTGATCCACTTCATGATGCAATGGGTCTCATCCAAACCCGTCAACCTCCAGACTTAATCTAAGATGATCATACTTATCAATTTAGCTTTTTTCGTCTCAAAGAATAATTAAAGATGTTCTATTTAATCATATTCTAGCAGTTAATCTCTGTAGAGGTTGATGGAATTAGATCATTTTTTTCTGATTCTTTCCACAACAAATAACTTATTAGCATATTCTGATTGTAAACAACCTCATTAATTATTTTTAGTTTTACTACAGAGGTATCCCAACTTTTATCAATCATGCATACCCCGCCTAACTTTCACTCTCTGTCAGGACTCACCTCTTGCAATCCAGTGCACCGGCCAATTAAAACCTGGATCACATCTTCACTCATCAGTCAACTTGAATCATCTCTTCCTCTAAAAAACACTAAAGTTTCAAATTACCACTTACTGACATCCAGCTGTGAACGTTGCTGCAACACCTCAGTGGCTTCCTCCTCCCATTCGGGGCCAGATTTTGGATCAAACATGTACTGTTTTACAGCAATAGATGCCACAGAGACCTGTCCTGAAATACCAGCCATCTTGGTTTCCTGGTTTTTTGGGTGTACACTCTCCCCCGGAATCAAAGCAGCTAGGTAGCCAATCAAAGCAGCGCCTCATTAACATAGCATCCCCGCCCACTCAAAATAGCTCATATTTCATGCCAGCACAGACGGGGTGAGAGAAGAGTTCTCTCAAGGCGTGGATGTGTGTGTTTTATTTGGAACTGAATTCATAACATTATTTTAAAGACCCATTGGACATGTTTTAAACAACTAAATACAGCATAATATAGGACCTTAAAAACCACTTACAAATACAGAAAATAAAGTTGATTATCTCATAACAATAACAAATGTCAAAATCGGCCAAAAGGGCTTAGACAGTAGGTGATCAGATTTCATGTGTTGGATATGGGAGAAGTGGGAACTGAACGACTTTCACAAGGGCCAAATAGTTACGGCGTGACAAGTGGGTCAGAGCATCTCAGCATTGACAAGGCTTTTGGGGCGCTCTCTGTCAGCAAATGTGAGTACCTACTGACAGTAGCCTGAGGAAGAAACATGAACCTGTGACATGGTTTTGGGTGCCCAAAACACGTAGATGTACAAGGGTTATAAAGGCTGTCCGATGAAGGTTCAAACCAACAGAAGGGCAACTATGGCTCAAGTCACTGCAAATTTCAATAGTATTCTCACAAGGAATGTGTCACAACTCACAGAGCATCATATCCTGCTGTTCATTGAACTTTTTACCTGCAGACCAGTCAAAGTGCCCACTCTAACCCTCATCCATATCTAAAAGCACCCCCAACGGGCACCTGAGCTTCAGAACTGCACCTAGATGTAATTGAAGAAGGTCGCCCTGGTCCAGTTAGTCCCATTATCTTTTACATCATGCTTCTCAGCAGGGTACATTTGCACCATTTACCTGGAAGGAGATGACATAAGGATGAACTATGGGAAGAACAAGAGCTAGTGGAGGAGGTGTGATACTCTTGGAAATGTTCTGCAGGGAAACCCTTTTTTTGAGTTTGAGAAGTCAAGAGACGTCAGTTTGATGGTGCTGTTTTGGCAGAAGAAGGGGGATCTTCAATTATAATTATAATTCAGCCTACCAAATGAGAGGTTTACAAGTGACAGTAAGGTTTGTCGCTTACCATACACTGTAAAACTGCGGAGCATGTGACAAGTTTATAATCTAAACATCTGTGTGTAAAAGCCACAATGTAAATTGAAGGACTGGGCGAAATATTCAAGGTAGCAGGTAGCAGTGTTTGTGAGCTCCCATAATCTGTTAGAATTCTTCTCAATCATAACTATTTCCTTCATCAAATTTTTTGGACATGTTGTTAAGTGTTTTTTACACCACACCAAAGTGAAATTTGCGAATGAAAGTAAATATTGAGATACCCAGCCACTACCTAGGCCAGGCCCAGGCTCGACCAGCAGCCAGCTCCCACCTAGACCAGGCCCAAGCTCCATCAACAGCCAGCCTCTACCTAGGCTGGCCCAGGCTCATCCAGCAGCCAGCTCCCACCAGGCCAGCCCTAGGCACCACCTAGCAGCCAATTTCCTCCAGACCAGGCCCAGGCTCTACCAGCAGCCAGCCTCCATCTAGGCCAGGCCCAGGCTACACCAGCAGCCAGCCTCCACCTAGGCCAGGCCCAGGCTCCATCAACAGCCAGCCTCTGCCTAGGCCAGGCCCAGGCTCCACCAGCAGCCAGCTCCCACTAGGCCAGCCCCAGGCACTACCTAGCAGCCAATTTCCTCCAGGCCAGGCCCAGGCTCTAGCAGCAGCCAGCCTGCATCTAGGCCGGGCCCAGGCTCTACCGGCAGCCAGCTTCATTCCAGGCCAGGCCCAGGCTCCACTAGCAGACAGCCTCCACCTAGGCCCAGGCCCAGGCTCCAGCAGCCAGCTTCTACCATGGCCAGGCCCAGGCTTGACCAGTAGCCAGCCTTTATCTAGGCCAGGCCCAGGCTCCACCAGTAGCCAGCCCCCGTCTAGGCCAGGCCCAGGCTCCACCAGCAGCCAGCCTCCACCTAGACCAGGCCCAAGCTCCATTATCAGCCAGTCTCCACCTAGGCCAGGCCCAGGCTCCGCCAGTAGCCAGCTTCTACCAGGCCAGGCCCAGGCCCAGGCTCGGGTTTATTTAAGGTAGTTTATAAGGACTATCATGCCACCAAAAAAAAAGCAGCCCAGAGGATGAAATCATCTAATTCTCGATTCGTCATGAACTGCTCGACCAACAAAAAAATCTTCTCCAAAGACCTGCTGGAACAACAGGAAAAGTCCTTCAAATCATTTATTCAGATGATCCTGGACATGACCAGCAAACGAATGGACGGTCTCAGCTGTGACCTTGGCAGGATTACTCAGAGCCTTGAATACTCCCAAACAGAATTGAGGGATTTAAAGATTGGACATCATACTTCTCTGGATTGCCACAAATCAACGAGCAGTGAACTGGCAAACATTCAATCTACTCAAGATAACTTAATATCCAAAATTGATTATTTTGAAAACCAAACCAGACGTAACAACCTTTTGATTGATGGCATCCCTCATGCCAAAACTGAAACATGGCATGAATCTGAGAGCAAGGTGAAAAAATTAATATCAGATCAGTTAAAGACGGACCCCACACTCATCGAGCTGGAGAGGGCCCACAGGACAGGGGAGGTTTGATGCTGAGGGCAGATCTGTGGTGGTCAAACTCCTATGTTTTAAAGACAAAGAGGAAATACTCAAAAGAGCCAAAGACCTGAAGGGCACTGCACTCTGTATTAATGAGGACGACGCAGAAAAGGGACGGCTTAGAAGGAAGGTGCTTCTTCCCCAGCTCAGAGAGGCACATAACCAAGGAAACATAGCCTACCTCAAATACCATCAGCTGGTTGCACATCCCCCCCGCTCAGCTCCAACCACAAAATAGGCTTTGTCTAACGGGATTTGAACTTCATTCTGTCTATTTGATGCCTATTTACATTTTCTTACTTTATGGACTTGGATATGGATACCTCATGCCGAATCCGGTCTACAGGTACTAGTTACTCTCGAGATGATTAGTATTTTATGCCCTTCTCTGATGTCGACCCTGATACAAACTTTATTGATTTTAAACAAGGTCCCTAAACCAGTTCTTATTTTTCTGTGGACTCCTTAAAGTCCCTCTGTGTGGATAAGAAGATTACTAATGATAATTGTTTTTCTTTGTTTCACCTTAATATTCGCAGTCTACCAAAGCAATTAGATAACCGAATTGACTTTCTTGACATGCTTCCCATAAATTTTTCGGTAACTGGATTGACTGAAACCTGGCTAAGTAGCTAAAAAGTGTCTATGTTTTCTGTTAGCAATTATAACCAATATCCCTGTTTTAGATTTGAGCAAAGTGGAGGGGGTGTGTCTCTCTTTGTGAAGGAGAACATTAAATCTTCCCTTAGAAATGATCTTGTTGGTTTAGTGGGAGAAGAAGCCGAGGCTGTTGTTTTAGAGCTTGTTGAGCCTTTCTCCAACAAGAGCATTATCGTTGGTTGTACATAGACCTCCAAATTCTAATATCAATTGCTTTATTGACAGTTTTATACTGCTCTTAGTAAGATTACTAATGCAAAAAAGATCTGCTATATTATGGGTGACTTCAATATTAATCTTTCAAACAGTCAGTCACCTCAATTTATTAACCATCTTAATGCTTCGTCTTTCTTCCCCCTCATAACTAGGGCCACAAGAATTACTGCTATAAATGAAACTCTGATTGACAATATTTTTACTAACTCTTACAGCGCTGTGGGGATACCGGGCATTCTTTCCTGTGACTTATCTCACCATCTCCCTGTGTTTTATTTTGTTCCACCAAATATCAAAGCTAATTCTTCTATTAATGAGGTCTGTCTTCGTAATTTCAATAATAGCAATATAAGTAAATTCACAAATAGATTATCCACTGCTTCTTGGTCTGAAGTTGTAGTTGAAAATGACACTCAAATGGCATACAATATCTTCCATGCCAAATACTTCAAGATCTTTGATGAGGCCTTTCCGCTTCAAAGAAAGAATATTAAATCAACTAACCTAAGTAAATCTTGGCAAACTAATGGCCTGAAACGTTCTATTGCCAAGAAGCACAAATTATATCGAGATTATTTTATTAATCCAACTCCATTATTCTTTAATCAATATACTACAGAAATAAATTGAATCACCTGCTTAGGTCATCCAAACGCAAATTCTATGAGACTAAATTAAGTGACTCCAAGAATAATACGTATGAAAAATACATGGAAGATTATCAATGAAATAATTAATAAAAAAAAACTGATAGACCTGTAAGAAGTGAGTTCAAAAGAGCTAATAAAACTATTTCTGATCCCTTTAAAATAGCAAACGAATTTAACAACTTTTTTGTGAATATTGGTCCTTCTCTTGCAGATAAGATACCACAGACCCCACTAGGATTTCTGGGATTCCCTTCTCGCTCTTTTGTATTTAGTCACATAACTGAGACTGAGCGTATTAATATTGTCAACAAAATGAAATTATCTGCACTAGGCCAGGATTAGCTGAAATCCTCAACACTTAAAATAAAACTTCTATATGTCTCTACACCACTCCTTCATATTTTATATATTTCACTTGAAACTGGTGTATTTCCTGAACAATTTAAATGGGCCAAAGTTATTCCGCTTTTTAAAGCAGACGATCCCTCTTTATTCTCAAATTATAGACCGATATCTATCCTACCGTGTCTCTCCAAAGTATTAGAAAAACTAGTTCACAACCGCTTGGTTAAATATTTTAGTGAAACTAATATTTTTTTATGATCACCAGTATGGGTTCAGAGAGAAACATTCTACTTCAATTGCCCTTACCCAACTTGTTGATAACATCACTAAAGCCGCTGAAAATAAAGAAATCACACTTGAAGTATTTGTTGATCTATCGGAGGCATTTGATACTGTCAATCATGACATTTTATTACCAAAGCTTTGTCTTTATGGTTTCAGTGGTATAAATCTGTTATGGTTCAAAAGCTATTTGTCATCAAGAAAGCAATTTGTATTGTGGAATAATTTCTTTTCAGATTGCAGGTTGATCTCTTGTGGTGTGCCTCAAGGATCGATTCTGGGCCCTTTATTATTTCTTATCTATGTAAATGATTTATATATGACATCAACAAAAGCAATTTTTATCTTGTTTGCAGATGATTCCGATATTTTTTTATCTGGTAAAAATGGACAAAAAGTACTGTCAGAAATGAACATAAAATTGTGTAAAGTTAATACCTAGTTCAAGGCAAACAAATTATCGCTCAATATTCAGAAAAGTTTGTACATGATATTTACACCTAGAAATCAACAAGTCACAAACACTCTTCCCAAGATTCACATTTCCAGTAACATTCTGGAAAGGGTCAGAGTAACTACATTTCTAGGCTTTCTTATTGATGAAAATCTCACTTGAGAAAATCATATTGCACTTATTTTTAATATGATTGCAAAAAATATTGGACTTATCGGAAGAATGCATCATCTGCTGTCAAGAAAAATCCTAGTCAATCTTTACCATACCATGATTTATCCTTACATCTTATATTGCAATGCTGTTTGTGCAAGTACTTTTAAGGGCCACCTCAATGGTATTTACATCTTGCAAAAACGTTTCATCAAAATGATAACATTCTCCAATAATCTTTCTGGCTCCACTCCATTGTTCCAATCCCTAAGTATCCTCCCCATTTTGTATATCAATCCATTCAAGTTACTTCCGACCTGCTTTCACTCTACATTTCAGTTCATTTCCCAAATACATAATTTCAATACCCGGTCAGGAAATAATCTCCATCCCAATTACTTTAGGACCACTTTCTCTCAGTTTTCAGTTAGATACAGGAGGTCCTCATTACTGTAACTCTTGACCAGCTCACATTAGAAACTACACCAGCGTAAATTCATTCAAGAAGCAAATCAAAAAATTTTTACTGGACCAATTGAATAATGCAAATTGAGGAATATTCCTCAATATTTAATTTTATCTTCTCTACTCCTCTAAATACCAATATTTCTTTTTGTAACAATGATTTCTTTTTTCCTTAGCTGCCATTTGAATCTGTTTTTTTTTGTTTAAATATTGTTTAAATTGTAGGATGTTTGTCCTTAGGAGGGCCACCTGAGAAGCCCTGAGGGTTTTTTTTTTTTTGTTCCTCCAGCACATTCTTCCCTGGATGTATTTTTTCTCTTTCTCTTCTAAATGTATTTATGTGCTTTCAGTGATTTTACAGATTTGTTATGTATTATATTTTTATCTATGTGCCAATAAATAAATTTTTGAAAAAAATGAAAAGTCCGTCAGAGACACAAAACTCCGCAGCAGCTGGAAGCCTTGATTAAACAAGAGTGAGATCAAATGCCAAAGGCTAAACCCAAGAAACTTGTCTCCTCAAAGCCCAGACGCCTCCACTCTGTGTTAATAAGAAGAGGGGATGCTACACCATGGTAAACAGGCCCCTGTACCAACTTTTTTGAGACCTGTAGCAGCTATCAAATTTGAAACGAGCTAATTTTTTGGATAAAATTGTAAAATTTCTCAGTTTAAACATTTGCTATATTATCTCTGTCCTATTGAGTATAAAATACTGGCTGGTGTGATATGGAAGTCAATTTACACTTTGTCCCAAATATTTTAGAATTGGGGTAGAATTGTAAATGCCAAGTGATTATTTTTCTAAATCGGTGCTCTCATTTAAAACACTGATGTTTATTGGGTGTTGCGATCAAGGTTTTGTTGAATACACTTTAAAACTGAATCTAAACACTGTGACAAGTTTAAAAAGTTTTACAAAACAGCAGTCATACCACTATTTGATCTGCTCCAGCTGCTTGGCTGAAACTAAGCAGGTGTGGGCGTGGTCAGTACTTGGATGGGAGACCACCTGCGAGAACCAAGTAGCTGCTGGAAGAGGTGTTGGTGGCCAGTAGGTTGCGATCTTCCCTCTGGTGGAATAATCCCCAGTGCAGTGATGGGGCCATTGTACTGAAGGATACGCCGTCTTTCGGATGAGACGTTAAACTGAGATCCTGACTCACTGTGGTCATTAAAGATCCTATGAAACTCGTCGATAAGAGTATCATGGCTAAAAGCCCCAACCTGGCTCTTTTGACCTGCCACCTAATCATCCCCTGATCTGTGCAACTTGTCCTCTCCCTCCACACCTCAGCCCCCAGGGCTCCCTTGAGCTTGGACTTCCCTGGTTAAATAAATAAAATAAAAAATTTTAAAAAGTTTTCAGAACTTAAACAATTGGTTTTAAAGTGGAGAGGAACAAATTTTCTAAACAGCATTATGCTGATGCTAATAAAGATTCAGTAATTCTTTTCAGTAATTCTTTTATTTACAATAGATTTTATATTTTGGTGCATTCAATTTCTTAATTAAATAAAAATGTTGGTGAACATCGGGGAGATAAGCTTGTTAATTGTCCGCATCCCTCTTCCTATCTCTGAAGCCGACGACTGGAAACAACTAATTTTCCAAAGAAAAACAAAAAAAAAACAACAACATTCATTTAGGTCACACTTTCGATGAAGTGTTTCTCATAAAGGCTTTATACAACATGTATAGATAGTGCCTTCATACATGAGACATAATGTATTCATAAATCATACATAAGCAAATGTCATGCTTTGTAAAGGGTGAAATAACACATCCTTATTCAGCATATGGTGTCAGATGTGCTAGAACTGACAGTGTCACTTAGTTAGTGGCTAAATGCTATAAAGGGTGACATTGTAAGCTAAGTGACACTGTCACTGTCTGATCGGACATCACATACTGAATTAGGGTGTGTTATTTCACCCTTTACAAAGCATGACATTTGCTTTTTTATGATTTATGGATACAATATGTCTCAGTTATGTAGGCACTATACATGCTGTATAAAGCCTTTATGAGCATCACTTCACTGGTAGACCATAGATCAGGGCTCATGTCTGTGCTGACATCACACCACACACCCAAGTTACTGTGGTTGCAAAGCCTTGTGTGTAACACCAATGGTTCAGTTCCTTGCATGTCACAACAGCAGTCATTATATTCTGCTACATCGCATATTTTGAAGTGTTCTTAAATAGAAAATGGACCAGTTTCTGGATCAGTTTGACATGATTCAACACATTGCAGTTTGATAGCTAGATACAACCAGTTAATTGCACAAATTAAATTCTGCCACCTTGAATTATAAGTAGGTATGAAGTAATTTCTTATGGCCGTACAATATTGTCATCATTGGTCCACTGAAAGTAAAAGATTATTGAAACGGGCAAGTCAAACAGTGAACTTAAAAAACACTGAAGCAGGATTGCAAAAAAAAAATGAAATACGAAAACACGTACAAATAAACAGACCAAACAGACCCTGCTACGTTGCATAATTTTTTGTGGTTCTTCAGCTGCAGTCAGACTGCAAACCCAAAAGAGCAAAAAAGTTTTAGTTGCCAGTTCATTTCCTGGCCTTTTTTCCCATGACTGAGTGAAAAGGAGATTTTAATCGTGAAATTTTCTTTCAGACCTATTTAAAGTACTCGGTTACTGAGAGCTTCCTCCGCAAGGAAATTGAGTATTCATCAGGAGTACCTGGGGAAAAATCAATACTTTTTCTGTAAATTTTGAAATGGAAGCACGCTGTAATGTGAATATAGGCCACTAGATGGCAGTATTTACCTTTTTTTGTTAAGCTCAGACTGGAGTCATGTTTAGACATGTCCTGGACATGTCTGGGGCAAGTCTCAGAAAGTTAAAAAAAAAAGAGGTCTAAATGTGGGTGGGGTCTGCAAAAGAGTATATAAGGAAAAGAACTGAGACAGTAAAGTAGTAGGAGAAATTGCAAGAAGATGACCAGACCTACACATTCTGTTCAAGACCTGTGACGTTTCTTTTGTGGATTTCTTTGCCTGTGTTTGAGCATTTTCTTCATCCAGGACATCACCAAGCCACCCCACTAAAAAGGGACTGTAATTATTTCTGTTTTTTCTTATTTATCAATCTTGGTCTTTAGTTGTAGGTTGTTATTAGTCTTTGTCTTCGTTAAAAATTAAATGTGTTTTAGTTGTTAAAACTGTGTTTGTCATCCCTTGCTGTTGCTGTTGTGTTATAAATGTAATAACAAATTGGGGCCATAACAAATTGGGGGCTCGTCCGGGATAGACCATTGTGTGAGTAATTTATTGAAAATCTAACATTCCAAATTGTGAAATTGTTTTTGTGAATTTTCCTAGATATATATTGACAACAGCAATGGATGATTTCTTGGCATCACCAACCGTAGGGGTTTTGAAGTCTTTTAAAAAGACAGAACTGCTAGAAATTTGCAGACAGTTGGAGCTGACAGAGGTAAAACCAGCCATGCGAAAAGCAAGACTGGCTAGAGAGATAGTTGAATATTACATTGATGAAAATGTGTTTGCACCAGGAGATCTGGAACAGTTTCCAGTGGAAAATCCAAATATAGAAATGGAACTTAAATTAAAAATGCTAGAGATTGAAAGGGAGGAAAGAGAAAAAGAAAGGGAGGAAAAAGAGAAAGAAAGGGAAGAAAGAGAAAAAGAAAGGGAGGAAAAAGAAAAACAAAGAGAAGTTGAGAGGGAAGAAAAAGAAAAACAAAGGCAGTTTGAGTTAGAAAAATTAGCAAGAGAAGAAAAACAAAGAGAATTTGAGTTAGAAAAATTTGCAAGACAGAGAGATTTTGAATTAGAGAAATTCGATAGAGAAGAAAGACTCCAAATGGAGCAACTAAAAATAAAAATTGCAACTGAAAATAAATTTCGGGCTAGCCAGGAGGTAAAACTGGTGCCTCCATTTTCGGAAAAGGATGTTGACAACTATTTCCAATGTTTTGAAAAGGTAGCAAAGAGTTGCCAGTGGCCAAAGGAACACTGGCCTCTGATGTTGCAAACTGTCCTCAAGGGTAAAGCTCAACAAGCCTATTCGGTTTTGTCTGCAGATGATTCCTCTGATTATGAGGTTGTCAAAAAGGTTATTTTGAGAGCTTATGAGTTGGTTCCAGAGGCTTACCGACAGAAATTCAGAGGTCTGAAGAAATCTGAAAATCAGACTTATGTTGAATTTGCTAATGAGAAGCAGGTTTGCTTTGAGCGCTGGTGTACTTCTATGGAGGTCAAGGATGATTTCAACTCACTAAAAGAGATGGTGTTAGTTGAAGAATTCAAGAACTGTGTTAAGGATGATGTTAAGACCTACCTTAATGAGAAGCAAGCACTGAACTTGCAATCAGCTGCCAAATTTGCAGATGAATATGTTCTCACTCATAAGTCCAAATTTCAGTCTAGCAGTAACAATAAATGGTCCCAATTTCAGAAAAAGGGTTACGGTGATACCCAAGATTCCTCACCCAAAGACAAAGACAAATTTGGTGATGGTGCTCAGAAATCCAGTAACAGGTCTGATCAAAGTGTGAAAGCTGACAGTGACAAAAGTGGTCTAGTTTGCAGATATTGCAAGAAATCTGGTCATGTTACAACTAACTGTTGGTTCCTTAAAGCTAAAAAAGAAAAAGAAAAGGATACCAAACCAAATGCCTTTGTGAAAACAAGGTTAGAAACCCCTGTAGTAGATAACCGATCTGCTAAATTGCCTGCTTCTTGTGGGGCTAGAAAGCCTAATACAGCTGACTTTGTGAGGGAGGAATTTCTTCCATTTGTGTCAGAGGGATTTGTGGCTCTGAATGAGCATACTACTCCTGTCCCCATATATATCCTAAGGGATACCGGAGCTTCTCAGTCACTTTTGTTGATGGACTCCTTGGAGTTACGTGATGAGACCGCTTCAGGGGATTTCATACTTGTACAAGGTATTGAAGGGAGGACTGTATCTGTACCCCTGCGCTCTATATTCTTGAAGTCAGATTTAGTTACAGGACAGGTAAAGGTGGGACTTATGTCAAGTCTACCTATAAAGGGTGTTTCTCTGTTGCTAGGCAATGACCTGGCTGGGGGCAAAGTAGTTCCCCCTGTACATCTTACTTCACAGCCGAGCACTGAAAATGGGGATGAGGACCCATCTCTGTATCCTTCTTGCGCAGTGACTCGTGCTATGGCCAAGAAGGCTAAAGAAGATGATGTTGTGGTGCCGTCCAGTACATTGAATAGTCAGGACTCAGGTGGTTCGCCTCATGACTCTGATTGGCCTACTATGGTTTCTCCGTTTGAGGACTTATCAGATACTTTTATCAGTTCTCTATTCAGCCAGCCGGATGGGTCTGGTGATTCTGATGTGTCTGGAGACTTGTCTCTGTCCAGAAAGCGGTTGATTGAGGAGCAAACTAATGATCCTGAAATTGGTGTACTAAAGAGGAGAGCCCTTCCTGAAAAAGAAATAGATGCAGTTCCAGTTGGGTATTATCTCAAGGATGGTGTGTTGATGCGGAAGTGGCGCCCTCCTGATATCCCTGCCAATGCAGATTGGGCAGTGGTCAGGCAAATTGTTGTTCCGAAGGTCTATAGGAATGAGATCTTAACAATGGCTCATAGTTTACCTTTAGGAGGTCATCTTGGTGTTAATAAGACTGTTGATAAAATCATGAAACACTTCTTTTGGCCTGGGCTTCGGAAAGACGTTTCCAACTTTTGCAAAACCTGTCACACTTGTCAGGTAGTTGGAAAACACCAGTTAGACCCACCTGTAGCTCCATTGCAGCCTATCCCAGCATTTGGGGAGCCATTCTCTAGGGTCATTGTTGATTGCGTTGGTCCATTACCCAAGACTAGATCTGGAAATCAGTACTTGTTGACAATCATGTGTGCATCTACCAGATTCCCCGAAGCCATACCTCTACGTAACATCAAGGCAACTGCAATCTCGAAGGCTTTGATAAAGTTCTTCACGTTGTTTGGTCTTCCCAGGGAAATTCAGTCAGACCAAGGTAGCAATTTCACTTCAGGATTGTTTCAGCAGGTTGTGTATGAACTAGGTGCAAAACAGATTCTTTCTAGTGCCTATCATCCAGAAAGTCAGGGTGCCTTAGAGCGGTTTCATTCCACTCTCAAGACAATGATGAGGACTTATTGTTATGACCATGAGAAAGACTGGGATGAAGGGGTTCATTTGCTGTTGTTTGCAGCTAGAGAAGCAGTGCAGGAGTCTACTGGATTCAGTCCATTTGAGCTAGTGTTTGGTCATGAAGTGAGAGGACCTTTGCTATTATTGAGTGAACAATGGCAAGAGGAAGAGCCGCAAATCAGTCTGTTAGACTATGTTAGCAAGTTCAAGGAAAGATTGCGTGCAGCTTGTGACCTTGCCAAAGAGAACTTGAAATCAAGTCAGGGAAAAATGAAAACTTGGTATGATCATAAGGCTAGAAGCCGTGAGTTTAAACCAGGAGAAATGGTCCTTGTGTTGTTTCCCTTGCAGTCCAATCCATTGCAGGCTAGATTTCATGGTCCTTATGAAATTCTGACAAAACTCAATGATCTCAATTACATTGTGAAGACTCCAGATAGGAGAAAACCAAAACAATTGTGTCATATTAACATGCTAAAGCCTTATCATGACAGAAATGCTAGGGTTGCAGCTGTCACTTCAGATTCTCCAATGGTCGAAACGTGTGAAGATGAGGGGGAGTTTCAAGATGATGAACCAAGAATTAAAGCTGAAGTTCTTTCATGTAAATTGTCAAACACTGAAGTGTTGCAAAATCTTGATGTAAAACTCCAGCACTTAGAACCCTCACAGAGAGATCAGTTTGAAAGGTTGATCAAGAAATATGAGGATTTGTTTCCTGATGTTCCAAAGAGAGTTACTATAGCCTCTCATGATGTAGATGTTGGTGATGCCAAATCAATAAAACAGCATCCATACCGGATGAATCCTGAAAAGAGAAAGATTGCTGAGAAAGAGGTTGAGTACATGTTAAAACATGATATTATCAGACCCTCCAACTCCGATTGGAGTTCACCCTGTGTGCTAGTTCCAAAACCTGATGGAAGTACTAGATTCTGTACAGATTATCGCAAAGTCAATGCTGTAACTAGAACTGATGTGTTTCCAATACCTAGGATTGATGATTGTATTGATAGTGTAGGGCAAGCAAAGTTTCTGACCAAGATTGATTTATTGAAGGGTTATTGGTGTGTGCCTTTAACTGAGAGGGCCAAGAGCATCTCTGCTTTTGCCACACCATCTGGATTGTACCAGTATGAAGTCCTACCCTTTGGCATGAAAAATGCCCCAGCCACGTTCCAAAGGATGATACAGTCTACAATCGCCGGATTGCCACACACGGGTGCGTACATCGATGACCTGATCACACGGAGTGACTCCTGGGAAGAACATCTAAAAGATGTAGAGACGTTGTTCCAGCGCCTGACCCAGGCTAACCTGACTGTTAACCTGAGCAAGAGTGACTTTGGTTGTGCTACTGTCACCTATCTTGGCTACGTCATAGGCCAGGGTAAGGTGGCACCCATAAATGCTAAAGTCCAAGCCATCATGGACTTTCCAGTTCCTGACAACAAAAAAGCTTTGCGCCGCTTCCTTGGAATGATCGGGTACTACCGCAAGTTCTGCAAGAACTTTGCTGAGATTGCTCTCAGTCTAACTAACCAACTGAAGAAAGGCGTAAAGTTCACCTGGGATGATGCACGCCAGAGAGCCTTCGATCACCTGAAGTCTCTGCTGTGTCACTTCCCCGTGCTCAAATCTCCTGACTTCAACAAACCGTTCTCCATCGCGGTCGATGCTAGCGACCAAGCTTGTGGATCTGTGCTCCTACAGAGAAGTGACTCTGATGACATTGAGCATCCCGTGGCATACTTCTCCAGGAAGTTCAATCGCCACCAAAGGAACTATTCCACAATAGAGAAGGAACTGTTGGCTCTGGTCCTTTCTTTACAACACTTTGAGGTTTATGTTTGTACAGGACAAAAGCCAATGATTGTGTACACTGACCACAATCCGTTAATGTTTTTGAGTAAGATGAAAAACAAGAATCGGAGATTGTTGAATTGGAGTTTGATTTTACAAGAGTTTGACTTGGAAATTAAGCATGTGAAGGGTACAGACAATGTAATTGCTGATTGCTTATCCCGAGTTTGAATGTGTATATATATATCATGTGTTTGAATATTGTATGATATGTATATATAGACAAGTGTTCACTTTACCATTTTGTATTGAAAAGAAAAATTTTGCCTTTATGAGTCAAAATTTTTCCCTTTTGGAATGGAGGTGTAATGTGAATATAGGCCACTAGATGGCAGTATTTACCTTTTTTTGTTAAGCTCAGACTGGAGTCATGTTTAGACATGTCCTGGACATGTCTGGGGCAAGTCTCAGAAAGTTAAAAAAAAAAGAGGTCTAAATGTGGGTGGGGTCTGCAAAAGAGTATATAAGGAAAAGAACTGAGACAGTAAAGTAGTAGGAGAAATTGCAAGAAGATGACCAGACCTGCCATTCTGTTCAAGACCTGTGACGTTTCTTTTGTGGATTTCTTTGCCTGTGTTTGAGCATTTTCTTCATCCAGGACATCACCAAGCCACCCCACTAAAAAGGGACTGTAATTATTTCTGTTTTTTCTTATTTATCAATCTTGGTCTTTAGTTGTAGGTTGTTATTAGTCTTTGTCTTCGTTAAAAATTAAATGTGTTTTAGTTGTTAAAACTGTGTTTGTCATCCCTTGCTGTTGCTGTTGTGTTATAAATGTAATAACAAATTGGGGCCATAACAACGCCATTGCCTGAATGCAATATACTGTATTTTATCAAATAATTCAAGCTACATGCCTAATAAGAAAGGCCCTCCAGTGTCTCAGTGGACCTTGGGCAGGCTCTGGGGAATATATACTCATAGCCCCCAAGTGCTCAACTGAAAACTGAACAATTCATCTCAATTGCAAACATTGTTTATAAATGAATGAATTTAGCGAAATTCAGCAAAGTATAAGATGGCACCACATTGAAACCTCCCGAGCTTTCTCAGAAAAGCATCCAATAAATGATTTTGGGATTCATTTTTTGAGACAAAATTTAATGTGAATAGAAACTGAGTTTCATCTGTCACCACTGAGATACAGAAGTTCTGTCGTTCTTCCTTCCAAGTAAAAGCAATGTTGTCCTTGAGCAGTTGGTAGCTTTGCAACACAAAATAAACTTTAGCATAATACGAGGAAGTGTGTAATTTAAACATGATAGAATGTACATGCATATTTATTTACTTATTTGTGGTTTGAGTAATGGCTGCGCATGATTTACAGTGCTGTGGTCAAGTATTTTGTCCTTCTCAATTTTTTCTTCTTTTTTTTTATTGCACAGTTGTCACACTTAAATGTTTCAGATCAAACTCATTTCAATATTACACATAGACGAGTGGAGTAAACACAAAATGCCTTTTTAAATGATGATTTAATTTAGTGAAGGAAATAAGCTATCCAAATATCCCTGGCCCTATGTGGAAAACTAATTGCCCCATTTGTTACTCAGTCAAACAGTTAAACAAATTTAATTGACAATTGGGTTAATTTTCACCCGACACACCCATGACTGCTGCTTGCCCCGTTGGATCTTAACGATATTTAATCATTCGCGTCTTTGCATTGACTTTGAATGTAATCTGTTGTGCAAAAAATTTGTTTCGCGCCCGGTGTGAAAGCAACTTAAAATTTCAGTTTTGCATACGAGGTGATGCGATGATCACGATTGACAATTAATCGTGTTAATCATAGGAAATTTTTGAACCGTCATAAACTTTCTACTATCAACACGATTGCCACGACGGACCTCAAGATCTGATAAGATCTGATAGGATCACCAGGATTATTCCACAATTTAGACCGCGATTTCAATCGTGTCGCGAATTGTGATAGTGCAAACCTAGCATAACTTGCTACCTCTGCAGAATACCACCAGAGGTCATGCATCAACCCCGCCCCTTATTTTACTGATTTTTCTTGCGTCTGCTGCTGTAAGAGAGCGACATCGCCATAGTTACGAAAATACGTTATTTGAAAACTTTTAAATGTTCCGATCTGGGTTAGCAATTTATTAACCACAGTGACATGACGTTGGCTCTGCTTACGCATATACTGGTCAAACACAAAATTGAAACCACCTGGATAATCAATGTGTAGCTTCACCTCATGCTGCAAAAACAGTCCCATCAAACTGACATCCGCTTTCATTTTCGGAGGCAGGGTTTCCCAGCCGGACATTTCCCACAGCATCACACACGTCTTCTTCCCGCAGTGGATCTTTGCACTAACTTTCCCAGCTAAGTGATGCACACGTACCTGGCTGATCCACATCATGTAAAAGAAAACAGGGCTCATTAAACAAGGCAACCTTCTCCTATTGTTCCAAGGTCCGATGATGACACTCTCGTGCCCTTTGTAAGCGCTTTTGGTAATGTACGAGGGTTAGAATAGGCACTACAAACAAAGTACACAGCAGGGTGCAATGCAGTGTGAGTCACAACACATTCTTCACGTGAGTGACTATCAAAAAAATTCACTGCAACTTTTTGCCACGGCAGCCATTCTGTCTGTTTGGACCAGACGAGATATAGCTTTCATCGCTTTTGTTCACTGATGAGTCTTGGGTGCTCAACACCGGGTTGCCGGTTTACAGTTCGTCGTTCCATGGACCACTGTTGTTAAGGAATTCACAGCTGCTGACTCGGAGAATCACAGAAGCTTTGCCGCATTAAAGATGCTCTGACCCATTCGTCTAATGCTGTGGCCCTTGTCAAAATCGGGCAGGACCCATTTGTCCCTCATTCAAAGCACTGATTACAAGAACGGACTGTTTGCTGACTGTCTAAGGCCAATCTGCAGGCCTCGACATACACCGTAGTCATGAGATAATCAAAGAGTGATTTTACTGTATTGGCTCATCGGTGTATATACAGTAGTATACAGACAGTGAGAATTAGGAATCAGTGTGGGAAATGCCAAAATTTTTTATATAGAGCACTTTATATTGCATAAGCATTTCAAAGTGTCTTACAGAGTGCCAAATAGTGTGGAGATTACAGTAGAGAGAGCCTCGTGTAAGCCTGAAAATTAAAACACACTTGCAGAATAAAAGCATTAAAAAAGGAGGTTAGCATTCACTCACTCCCCTGAATTTAAAGAATCATTTAGGCGGTGCTGTCTACCAATGAAAAGAAAAGCATATTGACTTTTTTTTTGCGCAAATATGCAGTGTCATGAATTAAATCGCAACAATGTAGGAGCAAAGGTGAGCTAGACAAAACTATTGCTACTGTGAGCAATGTTGATTGGACTAGGCTTGGGGTATAATGTAAGACTAACCCTGTCATCACTACTCTTCAGACCCTGTCTCGTGTTTAATTTTGTTGGTTTACATTCACATTTATGCTTCAGTGGTTAGAAATTAAAAGAGAAAATTAGATGCAGCATCTCTTATCAAGGAGATTAAATTAACTTTAACAACAAATCTTCAGTGGATGATTTTGAATCAGATTTAAAACAGAAATGTAATTAGCTTGCTTGTAACACGTTGTAATGAATGAATTTAATTTGTCACTTTGATGAATTTTGGCAAATCAGCAAATTTTCTGAAGCACTGACAAAAGAGAGAACCATGAGATTGCTTACATGATTATATTGGATATACTGTCAGGGTCTGAGTATGTATTTTGTGCATATTTTGTGCATTTTTTTGTGTCTTTATTATTTTTTTATTGATCGTTTGTTCTTTCTCTGTGATTTGTTGAGCATGGCTTGCATTTGTCCTCGTTTGTAATCACACCTCCCTGCACGTTCCTCCCCTCTCACACTCACCCGTTCCCTATCTCATCTTCTCCTTTGTCCTGGTCACACTTCAGACGAACTGTTGTTCATATAGGTTTCATACAGCATGTATAATGCCTTCATTAATGAGATATAATGTCTTCATAAATCATACATAAGCAAATGTCATGACTTGTAAAGGGTGAAATAACACATCTTTATTCAGCATGTCATGCCAGATGTGATATAACTCACAATGTCACTTAGCTAGTGGCTAAATGCTATAGAGGGTGACATTTTCAGCTAAGTGACATTGCGATTGTCAGATCTGGCATCACATGCTGAACGAGGATGTGTTATTTCTCCTTTCCAAAGCATAGCATTTGCTTATGTATGATTTATGCAGGCATTATGTCTCATTTATGAATGCAATATACATGCTGTATAAAGCCTTTATGAGCAGCACTTCATCTGAAGTGTGACCTTAGTCCCTTTAAATTCCATTTCATCTCAGTACCCTACTTCGACTACTTCTTGAGGCCACTTACAAGCATTCTTAGGAACTCCTGAGATATTTTTGTTACGGCTCTTTTTTTGTCTACGATTACAATTCAGCCTCGTCCTTTGAGTTTGATTGATTCCTTTGTGTATGGTCTTTGCTGGCTTCACTGATTTATGATTTTGCATGTCCTTTTAACTTGACATAACGACTGTTTGGCTTTGGCTCTATGCACGATTTTTGTATTTCGATATGGATTACCCTTCTTGTGCTGCCTTCTGCCTGTCTGTACCTGCATTGTCTGATGAAGACCTCCAATAAAACCTTTGAACTGACCCTTTCTCTGAAATTCAGGTCTGACCCAGCCTTCTGTCACTCACGGCACTTGGGGGATGTGTCATTAAGATGCTCGGGGGAGAGCGAACATTGGCTAAATAAACATGCTCACATCACGGAGACGCAAACACACATCAGCTTTACCGCACGAGAGTGATTCCTTGTGAAGAACATGAATGAAATTGGTACCAGCGATTGATAAGTCAGCTCAAGAATGTAATGGGTGGTAATGTTTACCACGAGAAACAGATATTAGCAAGCTCTTAGCATGGTGTCACCAAACAGCTGGTCTCATTTCATGTCCTGCGGCATTTGGAATTGAGGTCTGCCCCCTGTCAGCTTGGGGTCAGCTGCGTGATTAAAAATGTGATCGGCACTCAGGGGAGGCGATTTTAGGAGAACTACTCCAACCCTCTGAAAAAATTATGGAATCGTCTCACTTAGAGGATGTTTATCTAGCTTCTTTACTTCATAGCATACAAAAAAATTGCAGATTTGACACTAAACAATTTGTGTTTATTCGCTTAACATTCAGGCTTCATGAAGCCCACCTCAAACAAATTAGAAACAAAGCCATTAATGAAAATAATTTAATCTATCATCAAGTAGAGGGAAAAAAAATATTATAAAACGGGTGCTTCCCATCCTTAAATGTGATTGGCTGAGCCGCGTTCCATGCCGGTATAAAATCACTGTAACCCACTGTATTCTGAGGCAGACCGCAGCACAAAATATCCTTGCGTGTAGCCACCTACTCGGCACTGAACTGAATCATAAGGTTTTGTCTGTTTCAAGACTTTTAGCTCGCTATTTCAGTGTTAGTGAAGTTAAGCCTTTTAACCTGCTAATCAGCTATTTATCTAGCTAGCTATTGCATTACAGAGTTCGATATCATTTTAGCTTGCTAGCTACGTTATTGATAAATTGATGACTTTTTTTTTGTCGCGTGTTTATTTTATGGGCGATGTGTAGGGTAACCACATCCATTGTAGTGAAGGCTAGCTAGTTGACAAGCTGGCTAGCCAACTAATGCAAAATTCAACATATTTTCCTTGACATTGGCAAGTGTGGAGGATAAAAGTCGATCGTTCCCTACTCTCGCTGCTGGTTGTAATGATTTGGCCGATCGGCGCGAGTTGAGAACAAGAAAACTCGAAAACCGAAACGAACGTAAAATTATTAAATGGAGTCTTCGGGAGACCGTAGAAGACATTACAAATAGCTTTCTTTCATAGTATATCTACATTTACAAGCCCAAATAGCCTGATGCGACGTAATGGCGCTAGATGAAAAAGCAATCTTAGCGTGTTGCAGGCCAACCACTCTGTCCACTCTATCATGCTTGGTGGAAGAACAAATAGTTCTCAATTTTACTGTTGCATTATTACGAAAAAATTGATTATTTTTCTTGTGTGTTAGTTTCATGGGCTATATGCAGCGTAACCGTCTTATAAAAGTAATAAGCCCCTTGAAGCAGTGGGTAACAGTGATTTTATAACGGCGGAGGGGCACTAAGGCACTCCACTGCACATCGTGCCAGAGAACATCGCTCTGCCGTTATAAAATCACCGTAACCCACTGCTTCTTGGGACTTATTCCTTTAATATTACTTAATGTAGAGTAAATATTTATCTTTTTTTATTTATTTATTTTTTTTGTGTGTTCACGCAAGATAATACAGACCTCAATAGTGTCTATTCTGCACGTACGAAGGATACGGGAGGAAAATTTGGCCGTGTTCAGAGTTTAATCATTCCAGTGTCCCTCACAACAGCTGTTGTGGTTTTATTATCTGCTGCATCCTCCAGTCTCTGGAGACCTGGGCCACAGATAGCCCTGTACTAAATTTGATTTTCCTGTCGCAAAAGTTAATACATGCTTCAGCCAGCCTTGATCAAATGCGGCATATGTACTTACACACAGGGACTCTTTTCAGCCTTCTGGAAGTTACTGAATATAAAGTAGGTCATTTTTCAAGGTGTTTCGATGATGATACCAGAGGACCAATCATTTTGATTGCAGTTTGTTTCAGTTGGCCATTCCCTCTGCAGTGCGATGGCTCGCTGGGTCTCTCCAGCAAGAATAATGAGGTTACAAATGCTGGGCTACGTCAAATGTCTCTGCATTATTGTATCCTTCATCAACACTGGGGACAGACATCCTGTATTTCGTATTTTAAGCAGCGCGAGGTCCAAAAAAAAAAAAAAACACTCAAAGTCCTTTGTCCCAGCAAGGGTTTCACCTTAATCGTGTCCTTATACAACACATTACATTAATCAGAAGTCACAGCAAATAACTGTTTAGATGTATACAGCTATTAACAACTCAGATTGAGTGCGTCACCATGGTTTCCACTTCAGTTGCCATCAGGAAAATTAAGTGGATATATTGGCATCAAGCATTTCTATATTTTCTTGTGCTCAAAGCAAAAATTTGGGTTGTCTCACATTGGATTTGTTATTTTAGTGACCTACACCCTAAAGAAATGACTGCCTTCATTTATATTTTTTCATTTTTGGTTTGTTGTGTGTCTTCCTTTGTGACGCTACATCAAAATCACTTTCACATTCCCATGTGAATTTGAATCCCACATATTTTTGCACGTATAGAATTTATGATCATGAGATAAACCTCGTGATGTGAAACTAAAAGGAGTATCTGCCAGCGTCAATAGGGGGCTCATACCTTCGAGAGAAAGTGAAATAAATTAAATGGGTTAAATAATTATTTACCTTCAAACCACATGTGTTTCCCAACCAAATGCTGAACTGCTTCAAGTAATTACAGTGTTCAAAAATAGTCAGCCTGAAATATAGCATGTTAACTGTGTGATATATCCCATGATGTCTCATCTATTAGTTTCCAGCTGGCAGCCAGCATGCTTGCTAGTAGCTTTATGTCAGCATGCTAGCCATTATCTTAGCACCTTACCATTTCTGTAAACACTGAAATCATGGCCACGCATTCAAAGCTGACCACAGCTGTGTCCTAGACAGGTACTGTGGGTGAATTAATTAAGACGGGGCTTCAAATCTCTCAAATGACTCCTCACATTGCTGAGGCATGGACAGACCAACAAAGAAATGTATCTAATGACTGTGTTGATTCGTAAGTAAGAACACTTTCTCCTACAATGTCTACATTTGGATTCAAAATCTCTCTACAGCTGATCTCAGCTATTTTTTAGAAGGGACATATAACTGGGAAATAGGCCCTATCAGCATCAATGTAAGTATCTATATGCTAAATGTAAAGTGTGTCAAAGCTCTTTAATTAAGATTCAAATTAGATTAAAACAGAGACTACAGATAATATATAATGAATTAAAACATGTTCTTTTTTTGTCCTGTATCAAGGCATGATGAGAGTAGAAGAATTAGACCTGTTCCCCACAACAAAGATAGGGATGAAATGTCTAAATTACGTTTTACATAAGGTCAATAAAAGGTAGCAATAAAGTGCACAGCTCCGGGGGGGGGGGGGGGGCGGGGGGAGGAGGGGGGCGGGGGGGTGTCTATATATGTCTATATAACTAGTGTACGGAGCACTGTAACTTCTAATAACTTTCTTACTAGAGTGTGTATTCTGCCTGGACCATTTATTTATTATGATTTAATATTCAGCCCCAAATTTGCTGAAATAAAAAACTGCGTGGGTGTTAGGTACCTGCAAAAGCATAGCAAAGAGTACAAAAGCCCATGAGGATGTTTGAATGATTTGCATTGATTTTAGCTCATGTAAAACATTGAGTGCCTGTTATTTCTCATTGCACCACAGCCCCCGTACTTACAAAAATGTGGGTGTTCTGGCAGCAGAGCTGCCAAAATGTGCTTTGAGTAATATGAGTGAACCCCATGAGACCTAATGAAATGTATTAAAACTAATGGAGCTCTATCAGCTACAGCCTACCTCCTCCATCTGTCCGTCACCCATGGCTACTTACAGTCAACCAAACCATTATTGGCCCCTTAAAAAAGAAGAAAACAGCCTGCATATAAAAAAGTTACAACCCACCACGTTAAGTTCAAACATTTTTGCAAACACTGTACTGTACCTTTGATAATTCATTATTTTTAAATCGAAAACCATAGGTGACAAACTTATCAGCTCTCCTTACAATATATTACAACTGAAACCAAGTGGATAAATCTGACAGTAAATCTGATAGGAACCTGACGATTCTTTGCACATGGATTTTCCAGCAGGACTATGACAATGACGATCTATCACAACCCAGTAAAAAATAGTTCAGCGAGAGAAAAATCCATATGTTGTCATGGGCATCTGAGGTCCCCAGCCTAACGCCACATCGAGATCCTGTCGTCTGAAGTAGACAGGGGAGTCCATTAGTGTAAACTCATGGGCATCAGTGATTATAAAAATCTCTGCATGAAGGTATGGTCAAATATGCCCCTGGACATGTTTTCTAACCCCATCACAAACTATATTAACCTTTAGTGTGCTAAATGCATCTATTGTTACTCAATTATGTAAGATATCAAAGTAAAAACTTGAAAACCTATCATGTGTCGACTCGACTGGAGTTGCCACATGATAGGATTTCAAAAGCAGAAGATAAATAAATTTGTATATGTATATTTTTTTTATTTCAGTGCTCTACACAGTAAAAAATGGAGTGTCAATATTCCAGAGTAAACCCATTTTCCTCTGGATAGAGTACTTATAGCACTATGCAGAGTGAAATCGTCTAAATGGAAGTGTCAAAAGTGAGAGTCAATTCCCACTTCCACACAAGGACGAAATCTACTCTGCAGGGTGATGATTCCCTATAGTGTCAAATATTTTTACACACCTCATTGTTAATTTTGACACAAAATAGAGTAAAATTAACTATAAAAATCTTACACTGGCTGTAGAGTAAAATTTACACTGATTTTGAGTGGGACCAAATGTTATCTGACAGAGAGTTAAATTCAACTCTTAAAGAGTAAAATTGACACTATGATTTTTACTGTGTAGGGGTTAATAGACTCATGGCTGCCATTTCTGTCACTGGTTTTTGCACAATGAAGGAAACCAGGAATGGCAATGACTTTCACACATCCATTTCTAATTTAAAATTGAATAGTTAATGAAAAGGTTTTAAACATGAGAAGCACATGCATGTCACCCCTCTTTTCATCTCCTTTCATGGGTTACCAGTAGTTGCTCAAGTAGAATATAAATTTGTGGGGCTGGTCTGTAGTTCTGTTGGAGTTACAACTCATTCCTTCCTGCAATTAATAATAATGCTATTTACCTCCTCTACACTTTGACGCTTCACATCCTCAACATCTCAGACACCTCACTAAACAGAATCTCAACTCACAATAACATTTCCTCTCTCTTGGCTGTCTAGCTGTGAAATTCATGCCTCAGCTCAACAAGCCAGTCTCCAATGTAAACTTTAATAATATTTTGGCTCGCCGCATGTGGAAATCTGGGCATTTGGCATAGGTTTACCAGCTGCTCACATGTTGAAGCTAAAATTATAATGCTTAACTTAATCGGTTCCTATGATTGCATTTTCCATCTCCCTCTTGCATCAATAGTGACATCCACATTCAATCTGTAAGATTACACATTGACTACTTCAAAGACAACATCAGCACTGTTAACTGGCCAAACCTGTATAGTGTGTGCAGTTATGTAAGTCACTCTGGAAGACTCATTTAAAAGTAGCAAACTGCAACAATATCTGAAAAACACAGTTACTGGAAAGGGTGTTGGGTCCAGAAAATCAACAGAGGAACTATTCTGAGCTCCAGTTTTTCATTCTACCCAATAACCCAAGAACTGTTTGACTTCTTTGGGAATGTAGTTTCACTTCATGAACCCATCAAAGGTTCTTGCTTTATACACCAGAAATACTGGCAGCAGATTTGACAGGGTTCCCAGAGTCCCTCTTCAAGTTATTACATGTTTGGAAATTAAAAGTTTGTTCGGGAGGTAATGCTGTAGAAAAGGTTTCAGAGCCACACAAATCCATATGGGTCATCCTCGTTGCTCCAGTAATCAACACAGAAAATTTCAGTGATTGCAATTTTTGTTAGATAAAATATTTTGCTTCCTGGACGCATTACAGCAAAAGGTCACAGGGCGGCCAGTAGCGATAATTAGCCTTCTCCCTGTATCAAAAATTACAGGAAGTATGACATGACTCTTAAAAACCGTTTAACTCCGGCCACTGAATAGTTCACAGCTAAGACTTTCATCTGGGAACTATATGGTTGGGTGTTTGAGTCTCAGCTATGGCATGAACAGGTATGATCGAAAATCCACATGGGTGTGCCAAGAATTGGCCCAGCCTTGCCGGGAACGAAAGGGGTGGAGCCAATTTACAATTTGTTTGTTAACCGCCCTCTAGGGACTACTCCTGGTCGGCGAGGCACACGTAGCTGTACGAGCTAACTTGTATGCTGATTATGCATAGGTTTCGTGTAGCTGGCAATGCGACTGCATAGCGTAAACAAATGAGGGCTAGTCGTCATGTCAGTCAGATGAATCGCGTGTCACTTTCCTCCTGAATCGAGGGGAGCAGGTCGCTTTGGGGTGGGCTAAACAGTTTAGCTGTGTTTGGGTTGCACAAAACAAACGAGAATGTCCTCTATGTATCAGGAATGAACACAAAAGGTTTTGTGCAATTCCCACCCAACCTACTCAAGTTATCATGCTAAAACGAAGGACCGGCAGCTGTGGCCACAGTGACTGCAGCCCGGGCGAGTTCGTAATATTGATATTATTCCATTAAGAAATCCATAACACTCTGCTGCGGGGACACAACTGTTAGTATTTAACACTCAGTGATGGGTGGGCAAAAATATTTTTAAATTGGCAAAATTCTGGAGGCAGTTACATGTTGATAATATGACTCAGTGGAATGAAGGAGCTGTGATTAACAGAAAACAGACAGGGCTCCTTGACACTGTGAGATTTTCATGAAAGGCAGCTTCCGGTGTGAAAGTCTTGTTCTGTCATTTTCCCTGGTTGGGGGTAGGGCTTTAATTACAGGATTGTGAGCAACCCAGACAGATTTAATAACGGTTCCATTTGGTGATAATTTAATGTACTTTAAAAGACATGAGAAAGGATTAATTTTTCCATGAAAGAATGGATAACTATTCAATTTGAACTATTATACTTGCCATTCAGTATCACATTATTTCGGCACATTGAGGACCAAATGTTTGCAGTCAAAGATTCAAGTTTTTTTGTCCATTGTGAAATGTAAGATGTTTGCGGTAGGATCTTTTTTTTCCCCTTGCAACACCTCATGTCTGTTAATGTGAAATAAAACTGGACTTTACTGCTTCATACTTCATAAAATAGAGTCCTTGTGCAAGTATGCTACACCGTATCATCATATAAACTGCAAAAGAAAAGTAATCTTCTCTACTCACATGCCTTTAAGCACAGGTTTCGATTCCTAATTTACCACAAAGCAGATGGATAATTCAGTCTAAAACCCTTGCTTAAGGAGAACCCTGCAGGTTTAATTATAGAGAAAAGCTAATTTAGAATTTAGGAATTTTTTATGCTGAGTGTTCGTGCACAGCGAGGATACAGGAGAGAAAGGGTTATTCTGCGGGGTTAGGCAAAAAGTTAACAAACACTGATGTTTCCCACTGGTAATAATGCTGCACTGTTGTTTCAATGCACTGAAAAAATGCGACATCACTTATGCTGGGGTCAATACTCACTTCCTTGACAATTGTCTATGCTCACAGCGTAGCAACAGATTCACTTGTATACTTTGCACACAGCACAAAATACCCAACATTTGACAATCAAAAATTTTGTGAGAAACGCTTTCTGTTCTGTTCTTTTAATATGAATATAATTGAGAGGTATTGCTCTGGAACCAAACGCCACACCAAAAAGATCCAGCAAAAGTGAATTTTATTGAAGCTGGGGGGTGAACCCCGCAGGGCAGAAGGCAACGGTACAGAGTCCACAATCCAAAATCAGAATCCCAGGGACGTAATCCAAACTTTACAAAGGGCAGCAAACACAAAACTAAGGGTCGGGCAAAGCAGGTACACAGGCACAGGAATGTCTGAGGTAAATGCAAAGCCAAAATCCAGTAGACATACTCCGATTCGTTAACAGGGCAGCAAAGACGAAACTCAGAGTCAGGCCAAACAGGTACGGTACACGGGCACAGAAGTATCTATGAAAAAGCCAAAATTAGAATCGGGACGTTCCAGTCAGAAGTATGACACTAAGAGTTCAAGGTATCAACAATCTCAGCGAAGGGAAAACATTCTGACAAGAGCTGTTTGTGAAATGACTGCTTAAATACACGTGGGGGAGGTCACATGCTATGATAGGGAGCTGGTGAGTTGGATCAGACTAATTATCAAAGGAATGAACAAGAGGAAGTTCCTAACCACATGAAATTGGCGAAAGCCAAAACACGGACAGGGATTACACAGACAGCTTATATACAAACATACGGCTCCAGTTAGGGAGTTCTAACGTGCACAGATAAAGGGGCAGAACAGAGTTTAACAAGTGCGGAGGATCCGCTGAAACACAGCAAAGTAGACTGAGTAAAGACAAGGGGTGGAGGCTAGAATAGGGCGAATGTTGAGAGCTCGTTAGTCAATTAGTAAAGTGCAGCCATACAATCCCTAGTGCTTGTTAGTAAGTTAGTACTAAATGTTAGTCTTAGTTAGTATTTTTATCTAAAATTACAAACTGTTAGTACTGTTAGTAATTATAGAAAAGCAAGGCAAAGGAAGTAAACGAGATTAGAAGGAATGATTGAAATCCCAGAAACCATGAAATCACCCAAAAGTGTGGCACGTAATAATGGGGCAGTGAGCGATAATATGACAAAAGACTAGACAGGGAGAGACAAAGTGCAATGCATGGTATGACACAAAACATGGACCGGAATATAACTGAAGGAATGGAATATGGCAGAAAAACAAACAAGGCAAAAACAAAACATGGCACAGAATCAGAATCATAATCAAGGCATGGTCAAACGAAGCAGAATCTTAACAAAAACATGGTCAGAAAAAGCAGAATCACAACAAAAATGGGTTTAAGTTTGCTGAAAATAAAGCTTAATTCCATACATAGACACGAGGACCTTAAAAAAAGACTAAAATAAAAACTATTCTAGTTCTTTGCTTATGGTTTGGTTCGTTTGGCGTGAACCAGTAGCCGTGGCTACAGCATATTGACCTCAAAATGACGTCACCACTTTATCAGCGCATTCTCAACTTTATTCCATAAGAAAAATCCACTGTTTTGCTGTAAGCAAGCAAACACTAAAGAGCATATGACTGACTCATTGTTGCAGTAATACATGTACAAAAGTGTATTTCTTTTACACCTAACTGATGCACTAAGCAGATTAAGATGGGTTAAAAACTATCTAATGCTTTATTTACCCCATTTAAAGTGATGTGCTGGAATGATTTGGCCCCCCTGTCTCAAAACAAGAACTCGGCCAAAACTTAGTCCGATCCTAGAAGGAGATGCATGTTCTAACGCTGCATACGGTTGTCAAAACTGCGCCAAGACAAACGCGCCGTAATCAATTCACAGAGTAGTTGAACAAAATGGTAGAGCTTACAACTTTTTTTCAAGGCCAGGCAGTTTATCTTTACCCAATCCTCACACCAACCTCGACCAAAAATTACATCCACATCCCTTCCACCCAAACCTCATCACAAAAGAGAACATTTAGACCAAAACTAAAATAAAAGAAGAGGAAGACAGCAAGCCAACATGCATGCGCTAAGCATAAGAGAAGAATTGCAGACTTATGAAACTGGTTAGAAAATTAGGCAGCTCTCAGCCTGTATCATCTGAACGGAACTGTACCATTCTGCTCAGGGCTTCCTCCCTCTGTCAATTCCGTTTAACCACTGGCCGTATATTGGCTTTACCCAGCTCCGCCCACAACATCTGAACTGAACTGTGGCATCATCTTCTGGGCTCCGTCACACTGCTACCGCGTTACAATCAGTAAACCTTACTGTTAGATTGTATACTTACTCCACATTTAGTTCTTGGTCCGCAACATAACAATACACAGCAATACCCAATAAATTTTATTCCATATAGTCTCAGTGCTCCCACCTCCAGTTCAGCCACCTGGAAACACACCTTGTATGGAAAGTTCTCATTGAGATCACAGGCAGAGCAAATGGCACTGAGCCAAACCTGCACTGCGACACAATTTTTATTATTTTGGCTCTGCATCCAGGACACTGAATTAAAAACAGAACAAAGAACATGTAGACACTGTCATCTTTAATGTGAAAGTATTAACATTCGCAGGGAGTAATCCTTGCGGGAATTGCAGGCATATTTACACATAATTCTCTCATTTTGAGTGAGCAGATATAATTGTCACTTTATGCGCAAAAAAAAAGAGAAAAAATAAAAATCTGAAGTTGATTCTGGGTATGAGATTTGCATTGGTGATGTTGCATCTCAGTTTGAGGACTGAATAAGTTTCAGAGCCACAAAAACAAGCTGTCATGAGGCTTGAGAGTGAGACGAAATAAAAACAATCTCCCATCCAGCAACAAAACCACATTGTGTCCCTGCACAAAAATCATGACATAAAGTGGTAAAAAAAAAGGCTATTCAGGATCAGATTTTTTGGACAACTGAAATGACAACAATTACAAAAGGCTTTGTAACAACACTATAAAGTCTTGTTTGTATAATTGATGCAAAGTAGAACTGCTATTTTCAGCTGATATGCCTTCAAGTCAGTGCGAGCGGTGCGCTCCCACCATTAAATTAGGTATGTGCAATTATTCTTATTTCGTCAAAATTTTAACTAAATGAGTAAATTAGTCGACTCGGACAGCGGAAGACCAGAGTGAGTCCGTCTAAAGTCACATTCGTTAGCTGCAATAATTCAGACTTCTGAGCATTTGATCAGTCATGAATAACAAAATCATTGCCTCTTCGTCTTAGCGCTTTCTTGGGATTGACATACCTTTAAAGAAAAACCATTCAGATTGCAGTTATTCTTGTTATCAGTCCTTAAAAACCGTTAGAGGGGTAATGCGGCGACTCTCAATGATAACGATCACTGCCCTACTCCTCTAGCAGGAAAGAGCTAAGGGCTTTGGGATGGAGAGTTTAACTTCAGGATGTGTGTGCTAAATAGATGAAAAGTAACACAAAGCTGACTCAATTTGCCATGTAAATGTTCACTCAAAAATTGTGTTCTGCTCTCTTTTAGGATAAACTATAATTTATCACAGGATTACATTTAACATTTTAGGTCTCTGTTGTCAAAAACTGTAGCTCTCAGTATCTTACTTCTAGACCAGCATTGTTTTGGATCAAGCAGAGTGGAAAACACAACCAATATAAACAGCTGAAACTAATATAAATGTACAAACTGAATTCCCGCTGAGCCTGGGTCGAATCATAATATTGAGCCTGGTGTGATTTGATATAAAAAATGATGAAAGCAAGAAAATGAACAATGTGAAAAGTGTTTCTTTAATGGCACATAATGTTTCAGGATGCATCAGAAGTATGTACACGTGTATGTTAATTGCTTATATATATTAATTGAGGTTCAAAATGGAGGCCAACACACTTTATTTATAAGAGGTTCAGAGAACATTTTCTCTGGTCAAAAAATGTCCCCAGTATCACAGTTGATGAAAATGTTCACTTTAAATTTGACAGAATCTTACACAGGCAGCGTGTGTGTGTGTGTGTGTGTGTGTGTGTGTGTGTGCGTGTGCGCCCGCGTGTGTGTGTGTCACAGTTTCCGAGTTTAGAACAGGGGGAAACTGGGCTATTTAAAGACCAATTTGAGAGAAACTTTAAATGAACACTTTAGATGAAGTGTTGCTCATAAAGGCTTTATACATACATAAGCAAATGTCATGCTTTGTAAAGGGTGAAATAACACATCCTTATTCCGCATGTGATGCCAGATGTGACAATGACAATGTCTCTTAGCTGACGATGTCATCCTTATAGTATTTGACCCTTTAAGTGACATTGTCAGTTGTACGACATCTGGCATCACACACTGACTAGAGATGTGTTTTTTCATCGTTGACAAAGCATGACATTTGCTTATGTATGATTTATGAAGACATTACGTTTCATTAATGAAGGCGTTATACATGCTCTGTAAAGCCTTTAAGAGCAACACCTCATCTTAAGTGAGGCCGAAAAAAAGTGTCTGTTTGTAATTATCATAATCTTAATTTCTGATGACTTTGTAGGATAAGCTATATTAATAGCACGTGTATGGTAAACTAAACTTTGGAAATTCATGTAAATAACAATATTTATTCTGTCCGAAGCAGTTTCTTGCAAAAGCAGGATTTTGGCCCAGCTTTTCATGCTTACAAATCAGATGTTGAAATTGTTTATTCTCTGTCCTCCAACCAAACATATGCAAATAAACCCCTCATCCCTCCCTCTGAGGAAGATAAAACAGTATTTTATACCCAGATACTCTACGCTACACTGTCCGGTTACGTCACACTCTTTCGAAAGGTGAAATAATTGCCAGTTTCAAAGCTATAAATCACAGCGTTTACACATTTGTAGGTGTATGTGTGTTTACCGAGAGCGAGACCTAATCTATTTAAAAGTCCATTTTGCGGTAATTGGTAGTAAAACAGCCAAATTAATTGCACTTATCTCACCTTGGAAGTAATTTGCCTTCATCAAGGAGCAAAGAAAAAAAAAAACAGATCTGTTTCCTTTCAAGGTGTCTTAACAGTCAGCTAACAGAGTCGTGATGATGATTAAATGAGAATCAAATATCTGCAGTAATATGTATTTTTATTTTGAGACAATTTCCCCACCAATTCCCTGTGGTTTAAAAAAGAAGAGGGGAAAAGTAATGAAGCTTTGGACAAACTGACATATTGGCAATATTTCTGATTCTCAATAAATAAATAGATAAATAATAAAGCCACTGGAGTAAAATTGTGCAAGGAACAAAGCTGTGCTATGGTAAAGTGTTCCAGAGGCAAAGTAAAACTAATTTGTGGATCATTTAAAGGTTGGGGGACAGCATGTCGAGAAAAAAAGTAGGGAGGGCCGTTCAATGGAAGGCCAGCCAATTCTGCCTCCCAGTTCAGTATAAAGTTCAGATCAATAGCGTGGAGAAATTAATTCTCTTTCTTCCTCTGCTCTCTCTCTCGCCTCCCACTCCCCACGAGAGAGGTGTGGGGGATGTCCTGATATGTCATTTACAGACTCTTGTGGAGCAGGGCCTCGGACATCATCTTCTGCCG
Source organism: Gymnothorax reevesii (assembly GCA_029721435.1). Taxonomy (NCBI): domain Eukaryota; kingdom Metazoa; phylum Chordata; class Actinopteri; order Anguilliformes; family Muraenidae; genus Gymnothorax; species Gymnothorax reevesii. The sequence goes on along the minus strand of CM056587.1, from coordinate 60,065,952 downwards.
GCCCAATAAAGAGAGGCTGACATCTTCGCCTCCCAGACTGAGGCAGACGTGAAAGTTCTTTTGTAAAGTGCCACTGGAATTGAACGTCAACGCGGCTCTGAGCCGAACCCCCAGTAACAGCGGCGAGCGGCAACTCCATCCCACGAAAAACGTTTATCGATCTCCCGCGCCTCGCCCCGTTGACACCCTGCCCGTCCGACTCTAACCGCACGGGGGTCTGCAGCCTCAATCCCCGGCGAACTGTGGTTACCGCGGCGACGGCACAAGCCGAGAGTCGATCGCCGTGTCTCGGTGGCAGAGCTGTCGATGATGTGAGAGTGAGCCTATCGAGCTGGAAACAGGATGTCAGCACGTCAATACTGCCGGCTCGATCAGGGTGTGGAAACCTGCTTCCGGAAAATTCACAATCTCGGTTGTTTTTATTATGTTACGGGGAATTAATCCCCCTCCGGCCAACGAGGCCACCGTTTAAGGGTGAGAAGTGAGGACCTTTGTATCTAGTCTGCTAGAATTTACCAGAAAAAGCTTGGGAGTAGTAGAGAAAAGCACTCAGTAAGAGCAAAAGAAACAAAAATGGGGACATTAAAAAAGATTAAAGAAGTAAGGAGGAGTAGTAGTTTTCCCTCCGAGAGGTGGAAGTTTAAGGACACATATGCAAACTTATCACTGGCAAATATTCGCCTCCCGTTGTTTTCCATTTGATGCAAATAAAACAGCAAGGCCAATTCGCCTGGAGTTCAAGTTTGGTGAACCTTGGCCCACATAATCGCGACTTGAGCTGATAGCAGAGTATGACCACACTTGGCAGCCGTTAGCTGTAGTCACATCCTGCAGCAGCCACATTTGGTAAGACTAGATACAAACTTTTCCTTGGCAGGTGATAGTCATTTGCATCCAAGTGATTGTACCCTTAAGTTATGGCACATGAAAGAATTCAGTCACTTTAAAAGAGAACGAGCTGCCGGATAGCTCACTCGGTAAAGCATCGAACATCACGTCACGGGTTCAATCCCCGCCTCGTACCAACCGACAGTGGTTGGCAGCTTTTTCAGAGAAGCGTGCAATTGCCTATTTCACTACAGGGTTGCAAATTGAGAAGGGTCTGCCAGGAAGGGAAAATAATAGTTGCCTTGTTCGTTGCTCAAGCGCCTCCTGTTGGCCAGACGATGATTCTAAGTCTGTTCATGTCCGGGTAACCTCCGCCCTCGCTCTGAACTTGCAAGGCTCTGCGACAGCTGTGACACTACAGGTTCTTATGGGTTAGAAAAGTTAAATTCAGATTTCAGTCATTGAAAACAATAGCAGAGCGTTGACATGGATAGGACACTGGCTGTTATCTCCGAGCACTGTTATCTTTACAAAATGCTAAATTAGGTTGCAGGACACCTCTCCAAACTACAGTAACTGGCCTGCTGACATGGAGGTGATGGGTCAGGTGAATACAGTGATGTCACCCCCCCTTATACAGTAATGAAGTGCAGCTCTGTGCTTACTGCTATGGTATTGGGGAATTGAAATACCAATTCGGTTCGTGTGATGTTTGCCAAGGCTGTGTTAGTTGGTTCTTCGTCTTTTGTTTCATCTAACAAAACAATACATGTACATGTTCATATGATAGCAATATGATATTGGGGAATTAAAATGCATGTAGTACTACTGCAGAATCATCTATGGCCATTTTGATTGATTATGAACAGCTGTGTCATTGGCATTGCACAGCTGTGATGTAGCTTTTTTCATGATAAGTATTCTTCTATCTCTGTCCTCCCTGACTTCAGAACCAGACCCCTCACCGAAATATCTGAGAGGTTCATTGAAAAAAAAAATGGATGTATTGCTACAATCAATGTTGAGTCGTATGATCCCAACCTGGAATAAGATGTAAAAGTAGAGTACAATCCAGTACTGGGGTTTCTTGATAGTAATACTGTAGACAGTGAGACGGAGCTCAGAGGAGAGAAGTACAGTTCCGTTCAGGGTCAAACTTTGGATGAAGTATTGCTCATAAAGCCTTAATACAGCATGTATAATGCCCTCGTTAATGAGACGTAATGTCTTCATAAATTATACATAAGCAAATGTCATGCTTCGTAAAGGGTGAAACACGACATCCTTATTCAGCATGTGATGCCAGATGTGACAATGACAATGCCACTTAGCTTTACAGCATTTAGCCACAAGCTAAGTGACATTGTCAGTTATATCACATCTGGCATCACATGCTGAAGTGCTCACTTCACCAAAGCCAAAATGTCAGACGGCAGAATGGAGAAGTTTAGCAGGAACATGGTCCCAATCCTGATGACCGAAGAAGGCTCGAGTGCTTGTTCCTAATAAACTGGACAGAGGAACAGGCTGAGAGTAGATTAAGAGGAATGCAATCCTAATCTTGGAGTCAAAGCGAAGGTCTTGGGTGCTTGTTTCTATTAACTGAACACGGAAGAGCACCTCCGTATATTACTAACATTCAAGTTTATGAATTAATTTTAAAAGATGCAGAGTTTTCACGAGTAAATACTGACCGGTGTTAAAGTGCATAGCAAGTGACAATCCAGAAACTTCCAAACTGAAAGTAGGAGGTAACTCCAAAAACACATATGAGACGGGGGGAATCATGAATGCGACACAGCTGGTGAAAGGGAAGTATGCAAGATGCAAACCAATCAAAAAGGAGACATCATTTCTGACAGACACGCAAGATGCTGGATGGGAGGAGACAATAGGCGTTCACAAAGAGCTCGAGTCAGTTGAGATTGAAGAGGAAATGATGATACTATGTCGAGGGGAAAAAAATTGATCTTTGGGGATAAAAATTTGGTCAGTCAAGTTAAAAGAAAACAAGCAAGCCAAATCGGCATGGGGGGTCCACATCCCTCCAGTGTGGCAGTTTAAGCCCCCCACCTCCCCAAAATTCTCCTCGGAGGGGGATTTCAAAGCCCTCTACTGTTTCATAAGACTAAAGAGACGTAGAGAGCAGGAAGCCAATGAGATTCTTGCCTTTGCTATGACAGGTGTTGATAAGAAACCCCTGTTGCCTTTCAGCTCTGTGTGACCCCATTCAATGAGGACTGAGGTTAATTTTCCCATTTCCTGGAGACTTTTCTTTTAAATTATGTTCACAATAATTGGTATACTGTAAATAAAAACTCCTCATGTGTCTATATATCATTTACATTGTATCAGCTCTTATTGGCAAAATTAGCAAATTGTCCTGGTCAGACCATAAGGGACTTACCAAACTTGGTGACATGTGATCACAACACATATTTAAGTTATCGCTGAATTTGGAAAGACTGCATTTTCTGCCCCAGACACATGGAATGATCTGCAGAGCATTTAAAAATGGACACTTTTAACCCTCAGAGCGCTAAATGAAGCTATCGTTGCTCAATGATGTAAGATAGCAAAAGCAAAGCTGTTGAAAACGAATCATGGGTCAACTTGTTTAAAAGAGCTCCCGCAGGGGAGCTCTTTTAAACAGGTAGCCACATGATAGATTATTAACTGCACAAGATGATTAAATTAATATTTTTAAAAATGTATTTCAGCTCTCTAAGTGTGATGTTATTGACAATTCAGACACAAGATTTGAAAACTTCTCTAAGCAGAATGGAATTGCTTGAACTCATGAGGTTCATAATGCACGTCGATTTAAATAGATGAATTGGTTTGTACTTTTAATTGAGCCTCAAATACATTTTATAAGCATTATTAAATTGCAATATCATTTTAATCTATTGTAATTTGTATCATATTGCATCGCAAATTCTTATTAGATTGCTTGGGAATGATTTCTATTTCTTTTTTAATTTTATGTACATCAGGTCTTTCTTGAAAATACTATCTTTATCACAATGGAATTGAGAAATCAATTTTGGTGTTTGAACTGTAATTGCGCTCATTGTATTGCTGTATTTACTTAATATAAATGTTCCATGTCTGTTTTATTTAATACTTCAGCAAATTTACAATTAGAGCAACAAACTACTGGCAGACCAACAACCTAAGCTGTTTTCTTTTTGATAGGTATGGAAACTAATATTCTTCAGTAATGTATTTATTAGAAAGTTAGTTGATCCTTGTCATATTATACAAAAGTACATTGATATGCCTCCTAAATTGCATTGAATAAATGAGAGCAATATGTGGCCAGTAACTTCTCTCATTTACTATTATACCCTATGCCTAAAGGCATCCATCTAACTGTGATAAATCTAGCCTGCCGTTCCTCACCACAAGTACAATTAGAGGACAACTGCTGGTGCCAGCTTAATTGAGCTAAATCGACAACATTTTTAACAATTCTATGATGTCAAATTAAATGCACAGTTGGGGAAAAACAAGACTGGTTTGAGAGCGCAACATCTCCTGCTGGAGTTGTGACTGCGATATGCTTATCATCTTATTTGCAAAGTTTCAGGGATGGCCAATGAAAACTGTTGACAGAGTTGATTTCACCATCAGCCAAGTACCTTCCAGTACAGACAGACGGACAAACGAACTGCTCCAAAACACAATCTCACTTTCGGGCTTTCCCTTGACGGGGAATAAAAATGGTTAGATTTTTTGAGGGCTAAAAATGACAGTGATATCTTAAGGAGTTATCAGCACTAAAATTTAATGGCCCTTCATGGACAATTCCCATATGGAACGCTATGAACTGAAACTAAAATGAAAAGGGATTTGGAAAATCCATGTTGGAAAATGACCATCACCCTGGGGGATACCACCATCTCCCCCTCGCGGAGTGTGAAGAACCTTGGGGTCCTGTTTGACGACAGGCTCTCCTCTGCTGTGAACATCGCTGCAGCGACCCGAACCTGCAGGTTCTTCCTCTACAACATCCGTAGAATCTGGCCCTTCCTCACCAGCAACTCAACGCAGCTCCTAGTCCAGGCGCTGATCCTCTACCGCCTGGACTACTGCAACGCCCTCCTCGCCGGCCTCCCAGCATCTGCCATCAGACCCCTGCAGCTCATCCAGAACGCTGCAGCTCGTCTGGTCCACAACCTCCTAAGACACTCCCACGTCACCCCCCTGCTCACAAAGCTCCACTGGCTCCCTGTTGCTGCTCGCATCAAATTCAAGACTTTGGTGCTAGCCTATCAGGGAGTCAACAAGACTGCTCCAGCCTACATCCAGAGACTGTTCAGGTCCTACACCCCTGCCAGAGCACTCCGCTCTGCTACTTCTGGTCGCCTGGCTCCTCCCCCTCTCTGCTCCTCCTCTTCCCGCTCAAGGCTGCTGTCTGTCCTGGCACCTCGTTGGTGGAATGATCTACCTATCGAGGTCAGAACGGCAGAATCCTTGAGCATCTTCAAGCGCCGCCTGAAAACCCACCTCTTCAGGCTCCACCTTTCCCCTACTCCACTGCCCTGAATCCTGTCCCTACATCCTTTTGATTTGTTGCACTTAATTCTGTTTTCCCTACTTCCTGACTGTACCGCTTGATTTGGTTTCCTTTCATTTTGTTGCACTCTAATTTGTCAGTTTACTTGATTTTCCTGCCCCTTTGTTGCACTTGACCTGTTGCCCTCTATTGCACTTATTTTATTGCTCTTTGTTGCACTTGCCTCTGCACTTAACCTTGTTGCCATTTTGTTCACTTGCCCTTGACCTTGCCTTTTTGTTATTAGTCTAGATCTGTAACAATGGAACGTGTTCTGTCACTTACTGTTAGCACTTTTACTTGTCTCCTAGGAGGTCTGCACTTTTGTACTGTTCTTATGCACTTTTGTACGTCGCTCTGGATAAGAGCGTCTGCTAAGTACCTGTAATGTAATGTAATGTAATGGAAAAACCATAGCCCAGAAGCTCAATAAGTGAGCACTGCCCCGGACATTTAGGGAATGAGTGAGAGCCACATCATCATCATCATCCTCATTGGTCGAGACATAAACTAAAGACAGGCATCTTTCAGACACAGGATGTACTCAGTCATGACCTACAATGTCCACGACTCTGACTCACCAGATTTTACTCGTTTAAAAAGTTCCTGCAAGCTCCAGTTCAGGCTCTCTCAAAGTCTAGGGCCAGCGCAGAAAACCTGTGCCAGTCTTAATGCAGCACGAAATTCATGACAATTCCGATGTTAGTTTCACCTATGAGGTGCAGGGCTTAGGAATTCATCTTGAGGAAAAAATATGTGTATATTGAGTAGAGCCTGCCGACAGGGTGAAATAGTTTTATTTTTACCTTGATGCAGTGATCAAAAATGTTCACCTCATCAAAAAAGCATTAACTTGTGTGCGGTTTATTGCTAAATGCCTCATTCAGAGATGTTACGAATATAAAAGTTACAACTGCTGATCTCCATAAAACAAAAACGGCAAATGAGCGTTTCAGCGGAAGTTATGCTATGGAGGCTTCCAGATCAATTTAATCTCCGGCCAATCAATCAAAGCTAAGATCAGCAACATAAAGGTCTGCTCACCGAGGGCTGAGCATCTCTGCTGCTTCAGCAATCCTGCGTCCTAAATGCTGCCGTCAGGCAGACATACAACCTTCCCCAAAGGCCCCTCCAAACGCCGTCTCTCTTGTTAATGATGAAAAACAAGTCTTGGATGAATGGCTCGTTGCATTATATTTTAAATTCAAGAGCCTGGCGCTAAAAGCAGTTAAATCACATTTTCACACTCTGCAAGGTAAACAGGAAAACAAAGTTTATAGAGTTAACTAAGTCAGTTTTGTCAATTTTCTCAGAATAGACATTTTGTGACCAAGCAGTTTTTAGCACTGGGGTCTTCAATTAGCAAATCATATGAATCTATGAAACTCTATTCAGACCCTTTCCTCTCAAAGTAGACATTTTGAGACTTGAATACTTTTAGCACCTGGGTCTTCAATAATTTTGTAATTTGTATGATGTAAATATAATAAAAATTATAAATAAAATATAAAAATTCAGGGTTTTCAAAATTGCCGACATATGATGCAGGCAGATCTGCTAATTTCATGTTCTCATAGGACAGAATCTCTCTGATACTCGTGAAAATAAAAGGAGTCTTGTTATTTCTGTTCACTAGTATCCCCCTGTTCTAATGGAGGTATTTAATTGAGTGACTCAATTCCGCTTGCCTCTTGGGAAGGGGGTTGGCTTGGATCAATTCAAGGTACATGGGACTATTGCTGCTTCAAACACACAGAAACTATGTCCTTACATGTTGCAAATAGTTAGTGGTAATGAATGTGCTTGAGAACAGGTTTCTGTCTGCAATTACTGTAGAGCTGAGGTCCAATTTCAGCCAACCACTGGTGCTTCAGGCTTACCCAGACACATTTTAACCCTTAGAGCGCTGAGATGAATTTTCAAAAAATTATAAATTAAATCTTGAGCTGTTGAAATCCTATCATGTGGCGACTTGTTTAAAAGAGCTCCCGAAGTCGCCGCATGATAAGTTTTCGACAGCGTTAAATTTGATGTCTTACCTCATTGATCAACTTCATTTGTATTTAGCCCTCTAAGGGTTCACTCAGACATACGTCGAACCGTTCCGCACTTAACAGTATGACTAAATGAATGAATCACACAGATATTATTTATAATGATACATCTAGCATGAGAAACACACCGTTTTCTACAACTTCTGTCTCTGTAAAAAGTTCTGTCTCCTCCAACTCTGCCCTCTGGATGAGTCAAAGCTCACGGCTGCTATCAACAGCGAAAACTGTTCTGCTGATCTGAGGCTTGATCCCGTGGGCTGAGAGATTCACTCGATGAGTCCTGACTGCACTCATATGTCTGAGGCCTGATCCCGTGGGCTGAGAGATTCACTGGATGAGTTCTGACTGCACTCACATGCCCAGAAATGCAAATACAGCCCTCGGGCTCTGTTAATCACCTGATCTTTTTTTAATTGTTGTTGTTGTTGTTCTGTTTCTTTTGACTTTCTCTTTCTATAAAACCAATGATCCTTTGCTGAAGTCCCTAGGAGATTTGCTAAAAAGGTTGGTAATAAAAAGCCGCTCTTCCGAGAGTCTAGAAAGACTGCTCAGGGTGTTTCTCTCTCATTAATTTGTCATTTGTCTCTAAGCTTTCATTTGCAAATATATGAACAGCGTGAGCGTCAAACTGCCAGAGTACAGACCCCCACCTCCAAGCTCTTCAGAACAGAGTCTGAGATGCTTCAGAATAGTTATTTCAATACATTTACTTTAATGGCATGTACTTAGTTCTGTATGCCGAGACAATGATTTGTTTTGGCACACATTTTTATCATAATAAATACTGGTTGACAATTAAATGATTGAACGGAATTTTTCATGTCAAGTATTGTCTACTCGGCACGCTTGATTCTAAGATAAGAATATTGTCAAATGAACCAAACGGTTGATATTTGTGTGGCACTTCTTTTTGTTTGATCAGTTCAAAGATCACTGCCTGCTTGAGTCATAGTACACAGAATACTTTGAGATCCAAAAGACAGTGAATATAATTATGGAGGAAATTTTCGATGCGATGAATAACAAAGCAGTGTGTTCTTTGAAGAGTAATACAAACATATCATTCAAAGCTGAAATTGTTCTTTTTACAGATTACCCCTGACTCGGTTTGTCCATTATCTCTTTGTTTATATATTCTTTTTCTAGAGTCAAACATGTATATATATATATATATATATATATATATATATATATATATACATATAAAATAGTTGGGACGAAGTGTAAATCGTGAATAAAATCCAAATGCAATGGCTTTCAGATCACATGAGCCAATATGTTATTTACAATAGACCATAGATAACATTTCAAATATTGAAACTGAGACATTTACATTTTTATCCAAAAAATTGGCTTATTTAAAAATTTCTGGCTGCAACAGGTCTCAAAAAAGTTGGGACACAGGCAAAATAGGGCTGAAAAAGCAATTAATATATAAAAAAATCAGCTGAAAGAACATTTAGCAAGTAATTAAGTTAACTGGCATCAGATGTGTGACATGATTGGCTAGAAAAGGGATGTCTTAGAGAGGCTGAGTCTTTCAGAAGTAAAGATGACCAGAGGCTCTTCAACCTGTGAAGGTTTGCATTAAAAAAATTGTGGAATACTTTTAAAACAATGTTCTTCAATGTCAAATTGCAAAGGCTTTGAAGGTCTCATCATCAACAGTGCATAACATCATCAAAAGATTCAGAGAAACTGGAAAAATCTCTGTGCGTAAGGGACACGGCCGAAGACCTTTACTGGATGCCCGTGATCTTCGGGCCCTCAGACACCACTGCATCACTCACCGGCATGATTCTGTCATTGACATTACTAAATGGGCCCAGGAATACTTCAAGAAACCACTATCTGTAAACATAGTCCGCCGTGCCATTCACAGATGCCACCTAAAACTCTGTCATGCAAAAAGGAAGCCATTGTTGAACATGATCTAGAAGCACCGCCGTGTTCTGTGGGCCAATGCTCATTTAAAATTGACTGTAGCAAAGTGGCAAAGTGTCCTGTGGTTAGATGAGTCCAAATTTGACATTGTTGTTGGAAATCATGGGCGTCGTGTCCTCCAGGCTAAAAAGGAGAAAGATTACCCTTCCTGTTATCAGCGTTCAGTTCAAAAGCCAGTATTTCTGATGGTATGGGGATGCAATAGTGCATATGGTGTGGGACACTTACATGTTTTAAAAAGCACCATGAATGCTGAAAGGTATATAAAGGTTTTAGATCAACACATGCTCCCCTCCAGATGACATCTATTCCAGGGAAAGTCTTGTGTATTTCAGCAGGACAGTGCAAAACCACATACTGCAGCTACTGCAACAGCGTGGCATCATAGTAGAACAGTCCATGTGCTGAACTGGGCTGTCTGCAGTCCTGATCTTTCATTGATTGGGAACATTTGGCGAATAAGTAAACAAAAAATCCATCAAAGGAGACCCAAAACTCTCCAGCAGCTGGAAGCCTGTATTGAACAAGAGTGGGATCAAATTCCAATGGCTAAACTCAAGAAACCTATCTCCTCAATGCCCAGATGCCTCAACTCTGCGTTAAAAAGAAGAAGAGATGTTACACCATGGTAAACAGGCCCCTGTCCCAACTTTTTTGTGTCCTGTAGCAGCCATCAAATTTGAAATGAGCTAATTTTTGGATAAAAATTGTAACATTTCTCAGTTTCAACATGTGCTATGTTATATCTGTTCTATTGTGTATAAAATACTGGCTGGTGTGATTTGAAAGTCATTGCATTTTGATTTTATTTACAATTTACTCTTTGTCCCAAAAATTTTGGAATTAGGGTTATATATATAAAGTTGCAATCAAAATTCTTCAATCCCCGTTGCAAATTAGGTTTACTGGCAGAATTTTCAAACTTTCAGCTGTTTGCAATGAGCCAATCAAACAAGAACAATTTAAATGGCTCAAAACAACAAATACTGCATGTGGCTTCACCAAATTCAACACAAAATGCCACTTTTAATGACTGCTGCAGGCTCAAAATTATTCAACCCCGTCATGACAAGCATCTTTAATAATTAGTAGAGCACCTTTTTGCCGCTATGACCTGCTGGAAATGTGACGCATAGGCAGACAACCGTCATGGTTTTGCCCCCGCCGGCTGAAGACAAAAAACCGGTGGGCACTGGGACTATGTAACCCAAAAAGAGACAGAGGACCCAAATGCTCAGGCTGAGTATAAACATTTAAAAAAAATCTTTATCTTTAATTTAAATAAAGCATTAAACAGGAGGGGAGCAGCAGCACGACCAGACATAGCAGCTCCACACACAAAATGCTGCTGCACCGGTTTATGGCACAGCCAACTCTTAAATAGCAAACCGTCAGCTCCACCTTAATGAGCCACACCTGTTGCCCGTCAAGGTGGAGGTGAAGACTGCAGCAGGGGGAGGGGCCTGCAGGGCAGCACCATCACAGACAACAGCTTCGGGCACCATTCCCAAGGAGTCTTAGCACAGTCCCCATGGACAATTGCCTCCGGTTCACTAATATTCTTGGGTTTGCATGCTGCAACTGTCGTCTTCAAATCCTACCAGGGGTTTTTTATAGGGTTCAAGTGAGGCGACTGTAATGGGCACTCAAGAATCTTCCCAGACTTCTTCTGAAACCAAGCCTTGGTGGATGTTGAGGTCTGCTTAGGATCATTATCCTTTCGGAAGGTCCAGTGATGCCCAGCCTTCCCCACAGAATGACATTTTCCCCTTGGATATCCTGGTACTTGACTGAATCCATCTCGCCCTCCACACTTTGCAGGTTTCTAGTGTCAGAGGAAGCAAGGCAGCCGCAGAGCATCAAAAAGCCCCCACAATTCTTCACTGTAGGCAGGGTGTACTTTTCAGCATATGCTTCTTTATTCCTCCTGCAGACATACCACTGATTCATAAGCCCGAAGTATTCCAGTTTTGTTTCATCACACTACAGAACAATATCCCCAAACTTCTGTGGCTTATTAGTCCCCTCCCAGAAACGGAGGGGACTATAGGATTGCACTCCGTCCGTCCGTCCGCATTCGTGTCCGCTCCATAACTTCAATACCGTATGACCTAGGAACATCAAAGTTGGTGTGTAGATGCATCTTGGGAAGAGGTTGTGTCATGTACCCTATTCAGTTCACTTTGACCTACTTTTTAGGAAATATAATATGCATACACCGGTAGGGGACTAGTATTGCGCAGAAATACGACATTCGCCGATAGGCAGTGCACTTGTTTATATGGTTTTGAGCATATTGGAGCTTGAGCTTCTGGATCAGCTATAGTGTATGTCTTGGAGTTCAGGCATGGAGACCTTCAACGTTTGGCATTTGCCCTACAGAGCAGACAAAAACCTCAGTGCCTCCTGCCTCTCAGCCTTGCTGCGGGTCTCCTGCAGTCACTTGAGGGTTTTGGAACACCCTTCTTCTCAGGAATCTGGTGACAGCCATTGATAGCTTCCTCCTTCTGCCACATCCTGGTACTGTAGCTGCTCTTCCTTTAACTCTGAACCTGCAAACTATGCTTCCAACTGTATCTCTACAAACATTCAGTGCCTGCGCTACCTTTTTGTATCCTTTCCCTTGTTTGTACCAGGCAATCTCCTCTGATCTCCTCTGTTAGCCTTTTTGGACAATTCTTTTGACAGCCATATTTCTAATATACAGTCAACAAACCCCTAGCGAGTGCAAGTATTTGATGTGTTCTATCTCAAGCAAACCTGATGCAGTTAATTAAGCTCTTGATTAGCTGCATTAGGTGTGATTGAGACAACACCTGACTTGCAAATATGCTCTTATGACAGATTCTATTCGGGGGGGTTGAATAATGTTGAGACTGCAGAGGTAATTTGAAATGGCATGTTGTGTTAAATTTGGAGAAACCACTTGTTATATTAGTTGTGTTGATCTATTTGAAATGTTCTTGTTTAATCTGTTTATCACAAACAGCTGAAAGTTTGTCAATTTTGCTATTAAACCCAATTTGCAATGGGGGTTGCATTATTTTGATTGCAACTGTGTATGTGTATATATATATATATATACATATATATATATATATATATATATATATATATATATATATATATGCTATGAAATGCACACCATACATTGTGAGAAAATGTATTGTGCTAGAGCAAAACAGACGCTCATTTTGGAATAAACACCCCAAAATTAGCAAGCAAGAAATACAAAACCCAAAACCAGTGAAGTTGGCACGTTATGTAAATCGTAGATAAAAACAGAATACAATGATTTGCAAATACTTTTCAACTTATGTTCAATTGAATACACTGGAAAGACAAGGTGTTTAATGTTCAAACTGAGGAACTTTATTTTTTTTTTTTTGCAAATAATCTTTAACTTAGAATTTAAAGGCAGCAACACATTGCAAAACAGTTGGCACAGGGGCCTTTTTACCACTGTGTTACATCGCCTTTCCTTTTAACGACACTCAGTAAACGTTTGGGAACTGAGGAGACCAATTTTTGAAGATTTTCAGGTGGAACTCTTTCCCATTCTTGCTTGATGTACTGCTTAAGTTGTTCAACAGTCTGGGGTCTCCGTTGTCGTATTTTACGCTTCATAATGCGCCACACATTTTCAATGGGAGACAGGTCTGGACTACAGGCAGGCGAGTCTAGTACCCACATTCTTTTACTACGGAGCCATGCTGTTGTAACTCGTGCAGAATGTGGCTTGGCATTGTCTTGCTGAAATAAGCACAGGCGTCCATGAAAAAGACGTTGCTTGGATGGCAACATATGTTTCTCCAAAACCTGTATGTACCTTTCAGCATTAATGGTGCCTTCACATATTTGTAAGTTGCCCATGCCTTGGGCACTAATACACCCCCATACCATCACATATGCTGGCTTTTGAACTTTGCGCCTATAACAGTCCGGATGGTTCTTTTCCTCTTTGGTCCGGAGGAAACGACGTCCAAAGTTTCCAAAAACAATTTGAAAGTTGGACTCGTCAGACCACAGTACACTTTTCCACTTTGCGTCAGTCCATCTTAGATGAGCTTGGGCCCAGGGAAGCCCGCGGCGTTTCTGGGTGCTGTTGATAAATGGCTTTCGCTTTGCATTGTAGAGTTTTAACTTGCACTTGCAGATGTAGCGACGAACTGTAGTAATTGACAGTGGTTTTCTGAAGTGTTCCTGACCCCATGTGGTGATGTCCTTTACACACTGATGTTGGTTTTTGATGCAGTACTGCCTGAGGGATCAAAGGTCACAGGCATTCAATGTTGGTTTTCGGCCTTGTTACTTACGTATAGTGATTTCTCCAGATTCTCTGGACCTTTTGACAATATTATGGACCGTAGATGATGAAATCCCTAAATTTCTTGCAATAGCTCGTTGAGGAATGTTGTCTTTAAACTGTTTGACAATCAGCTCACGCATTTGTTCACTAAGTGGTGACCCTCGCCCCATCCTTGTTTGTGAATGACTGAGCATCTCAGGGAAGCTGCTTTTATACCCAATTATGGCACCCACCTGTTCCCAATTAGCCCGATCACCTGTGGGATGTTCCAAGTGTTTGATGAGTCTTTTTTGCCACTTGTGCCAGCTTTTTTGAAACATGTTGCAGGCATCAAATTCCAAATTAGCTAATATTTGCAAAAAATTACAAAGTTTACCTGTTCGAACATTAAATAACTTGTCTTTGCAGTGTATTCAATTGAATATAGGTTGAAAAGGATTTGCATATCTTTGTATTCTGTTTTTATTTACGATTTACACAACGTGCCAACCTCACTGGTTTTAGGTTTTGTAATAAAAGTAATCATAATTATAAGAAGAAGAAGAAGAAGAGGGAGGAGGAGAAATAATACTGTTACGATTGGTGGCGAACCACAAACTATCAACGCTTCTTAATCAGCAACAATGACGTACTTCATCAAATTGAGGATTTCACACATCGGGCTTATAGACAATCTCATGATCAAGAATGTAAGCTGTGGAATTTCATTTTTTACCATTAATTTTTTGCAGGTCTCTCATTCTTTTACCATTAATTGTTTGCAAGAAATCTGCCCAGTACAGCTCTTGGAAGTATGTTTGTGAAGTCATGAATGTAAGCTCAGTATTTGCGATTGATGAACACTGGGAAGCGTGTGTATTGAGAGGGTGTGTGAGCTCCTGCAGGCAATTATCTCACATCTGCCTCCCCTGATTAGCATGCTGCACCCACCTGCAGCCACTGAATCTTTATCTGTCTTACTGTCTCTGCATGTAAATAGTATGTCCAGTGTAGATCCAAGTCTTTAATTAAAGCAGTAGATAAGGTCATTAAAATGGTGGTTATTCATTATAATGAAAGATTAATAAAAAATCAAAGTCAAAAAACTCATGTGTCTCCATACTGCTCACTCAAGGCACTTTTGAGCCTGTTCTCAGTTTAAATAAAATAGAGTACAGCAGCATGAGCGTGGTTTAGATTTGTGATCCTCAAAAAATTTTATAGCGAATCTTTTATTTATATAACATTTTGAATAGTGATCCTGCACCATTTGCTGCTTATTAACATGCAACCCAGTTCTTGTGTATTTTTCACTTGTTTTGCGCCTTGCTTGCCATGCATTCATGTATATGTGACAGTTGAAGGGCCCTGTCACTAGAAATGCCTCCTAATCAGTACGCGCCCTGGCTATCTTGCCAATGAGCCTGGCTCTTTGGTGATGTGGTCAGTGTGTGCAACTCTTGCCTGGGAGGCTGGGGTTCAACTCCCCGCCCGGGCCCTCCATCAGCCTGTCACATCGAGTTCCAACTAATGAGCTGTCACATTGCCCTGAATTTCATCATTGTCATATGGAAGCAAATAGTACTGAGACAATTCGCCCATTTACAGTCAGATCAGTAAAACAATATTTTTAGAATTAATGTATGTACTTATTTTTGTCTTCTTCTTATTACCCCGCCCCACCCGAAGGGTGAGGGAGGGGTACTGTTTTCGGTTTGGTTTGTTTGTTATTATCACTCTAGCGGCAAAACTAAAAGGCACATTCACTCCAAATTCGGTGTAAGGATTGCCACTGACCCAGAATAGATCCCTATTGAATTTCGTACAAGTTGGTGAAAGTATGTACAAGGGGCGGGGTTTGTTGTACCTGGCACCACTTGTTGTTATTATAGTTATTATTATTATAATTATTATTATTATTATCACTCTTGAAACTTTCCCACTGCTACCCATTTCAGAAGAAATAGCACTGGGGAATTATTCATGATCTTCCAAAGAAAAATGTATAAATGCCAATGAGTTGATTAAAGCAATTTAGGAAAGTGCTAAATTAAGATCGCTTCACACATGGCACAGACTAAACAAGTGCTATATTTGTAGGACTAAATGCCCTTTAAAATTCTAAATTGCATATCATGATTTTCAAGTATTTTGGAGGGTAAGAACTCTGTCCACAAACATACTGTCCACTGCAATCTGAACAGGACCCCTTGTTTAATCTTGGATTTCTGCAATTGGATCATTATTTTTGCTCAATACATTTCCAATAAGATAGTAATCTTAAACACTTTTTATGTTTTATCATGTATAATTGCAAATGCGTTCCACTGCCCTCCGGGAATGATGTTAGTGGCTTGTATGACAGATGCGCTGGACTTAAAGACAACATGTCCCCGCTGGTTTTTCCTTACATGCTGTTTACAAGCATGTGAACTCAGACATGACTCGAGAAGCACAGAAGTCCTTATAAGCTTTAATGTGTCTTCCTTGACCTGATAAGATTGTACATATGTATATGGAGTTTTTGCCAGGCAGAAATGAATGTTTATCATCGTGAAAATGTGTAACTCAGCCTGTGTATTAAGTAAAGCTATCATTAGCCGGAGGAAAGCAGAGCTGTCTGCTTGATCTACATGTTTAGGAGAATTTCATTTTCTTGAAAGAGACAACAGTTTTACGGAGCGCAGTAATCGAACCCCAGCACTCTCCTGCTCACTATGATGCTGAATTTGCACTTTAGTTTCTCCACTCCAAAGACGGAGAAGAATATTAAAAAAAAAAAAAAAAAACAACCATTAAAAAATCAGGCATAGCTATAGAGTAAAATTATATGGTGTACATCTAGCATGGCTGAAGTAAATGTGATCTTGGGGTAGACAACCTGCAATTTCATTTAGATCTATACTGTGACCCTCTTCCATAGATACAGTATAACACTTAAAAATTTTGAATCATGGAAGAATTTTTAAATTATTGAAAAATGCTTTTAATCACTGAGGCAAAAAAAATATAAAAATACAGCCAATACATTGATAATAATTTTACCTTTAAATACGATTTGAAATAATTTTTATTTATTCAGTTGTTACATGATTTCAATGCCCTTTTTACAACAGGAATAAGTCTCAACACAGTGTCAACCATCCTTTCGTAAAAGCAGAAATTCTGCTTGTTTAGTCCTGAAGAAACTGCTCTCCATCAATTTACCAGAGTTTGAAATATTTGAAATATTTTACCCTATCAGGTACCCTGGCATTTTTACATTTCAATGATAAAGTTATAAAGTTTGTTTCAATATGGCCAAACGGAGAATTGTTTGTATCGAAACAGCAGCAACTGATTGTTTTGAGAGACAAAGGCTCTCAATATGTGCAAAGAAACTCCATTCGAAACATTTCAGAAACGATGTACAACAGTCTTAAAAGAAATGGACAAACTTAATCTAATCCTGGCAGAATGAAAATTTGGTCACATGCACAACTTTGCAAGAGCACAAGTATAACAGAGGCTCTTTAGTCTGAAAAACAGAAGCCTCTCTGGGCCTCACCTTGCTAATTCAATGAATTTCACCCGAGAAACATCATTATCTGTGACAGTGAAGTGTAGAAGACAATGCTTACCTTATAGGCAGAGTTTCAAAAGAGAATCATGAAACTGACACATATGAAGAAAAGTGAAATTGAGGAAAAATAAAACAAAGATTTGATTAAGGCCTATGATGCCCGAGAGGCCGTTATCCTGGGGTCGCCTCTTCACTCCTGCAGATGCTGATGGTTGCACTGTTGCTCGAGCTGATGCAGATAATTTGGTGGGTACTGTTCAATGATGCTGTTAACTGAGCACCTGTGAGGCATATGTTTCTCAAACGACAGACGATAATGTGCATCTCCTCTCTTGCGCAGTTGTGCTGTACTCCCTCTATCCTGGTTCATCCAAGTTTGATTTCTTCTCTCAAGACAGTTTTTCAGAACTTAGTGTTGAATCCTCAGTTGCTTTGAAATCTCATACGCAGAGTAGTGGTTCTTCTTGACAGGCAAGTTTCTTGAGAAAGTAGTTTCGGCCATTTTAAATCCCCAAATTGAACTTTGAGATTGCCAGTGTTCTAAACAGTTTAGCAAGTGACAGATATTTTTAGACTTTGCTGTGCTATATAAGATGGGAGTGCATTTTCTTAAGCTAACGCCAAATGAGAACATATTTATTTTATGTCACTTGTTGTAACCAGCTGGTTCACTTGCCACAGGGGGAGACCTCAGAGCTGGCAGGGGGAGAGAGTTGGACAACAGTGATGCATTAGCGCAGGAAGCCGCAGTATCTCCAAGTGTTGAGGTGTCCAGTCAGTTTGAACCCTTGCAGGAACTCATCTCGGTCCTTGGTCCTTGAGCAGAAGGACAGATGAGCCTCAGGACACCCTCTTCCTTTTGCAAAAGGAGTCAGAAATAGTGAGGGAGTCTCATTAGAGGGGTAAACAAGATCATTGGCGCCAACTTGGGTTTAACATTGAGGAGGACAGGCAAAGAATGTTGATAATATTTTATGACATCATTTGTACATTTCTTCCAGTCCAATCGTGTCCCATACTCTTCAATACAGAATGAGCCCCAAACGATAGCATTGCGAGGGCAATCACCCTTATGCTCTCCATTGATGGCACAAGTTGACTGGATAGTCTGTTCACGTGACAAGTAATCTCACATGTTGTGTCGCCTGCCTGGTGCCTGGGGAGAAATTCCTCCAGAGCAGGCGAAAAAACTTCTGACCAGGGCTGCGTTTCCAGAAAGTACAGATGCGTTTACTTACATTGTTGGAACTCTTGACTGTGAATAGATGAACTGTGTAATATGCTAACTTAGTTAGCCAGTAAGCTTTTGGGAAACACACCCCAGTGCGGGTTGGGATGTTGCTAAGGCTTGGTTTGAAGTTCTGCTGAACATATTTGTTGAATCAGCAGAAAAGATTTGGGACAGATCCAGCACCATAGTGTTCTCCGAAATCTTACCTGTACCGCAAGCTGGCAGAACATTACTTGTAGTATCAACACATGGCCGAGAACTGCAAAAAAGAGGGCTGCAGGTTTATGGGGCACTGGAACTACTTTCAGGGAAGAGGTGACAAGTACGAGCCTGACAGGTTGCACTTGACCCAGATGGGTACATTTGAATTACACTAGCTTATGCTTAGGGTAGTGCAGGCTTAATTATTTTACGTATAGAATTGGGGCCAAGGAGGTAAGACAGTGGAGAACAGGGAGATGCAGACTGTTTAGATGGAAGCAAACAGGACTAGATACACTAGAGAAAATATCAAATTAAAGGAAGGATGGAAGATAAATGGATTGGAACAGCAGACAGCAGGGGAACATATAGATATGTGAAGAAGTTACTGTCTGAAATGTTTGCATTTAAATTCTAGAAGTATGAAAAATATCTTTGTGGAACTTGAGGCTGTTATGATTTGAGGGGGTTACGGTATAATTGGGATTCCAGTGATGTGACTGAGGGAAGAGGATGGGGATGAATACAATATAGAAGGTTGAAAACTCATAAGGAAGAGTAAATGCACTGAGAGGTGGGGGTGTAGCTCTTTATATGACAGAAAAGTGTATATCAACCTCTTAAGAGCATTACAAGATTTCAGTGACACGCCACAAAATATGTAAAAGGCCATCAGTAACCGCACCTTATAATGCATAATTACTCCAAATCAGTTCCCATTCACTCTTCCAAATTAGCAAATTAGCAAAACCAAACATTAAACCATTCAGTCGCAAAGTCTTTGAAGCTGGCATGTGTTTTGAAGGTTTTGAATTCATACTATTTGCATGTAAAGGCATTCGTTTATTAGCTGGGCTAATACCACTCTGGTAACATTTTCTTAAAATGCCTATAAAGAACGTACTCAAGGTGTATTGAAATCTTTTCTTGTTTTTAACTTTCCTGATGGTCCCACATTCGGGACGTCGGAGTGTTAATGGGTTAATAAGTGACGCTATTTTATGTCTGTGTTTAATACAACTCAATATGCCTTAGAGGATTTTTTTATTTTCAATGCATTTTTTTTTATTATTATTATTATTATTATTATTATCACTGAAAACATCTTGAAGACAGTGCCATTTTAAAATAAATTACGCTGCTGATTTGGGGGAGATGGAATTCGGAGAAAGTTTACTAATAATTAATTATTTGGATTATTTCCATCTGAACAATATCAGATGTAATATATTTACATTCTAAATGGAGCCCATTAATAATCTCTTTCTAATTTCTTGCTTAATAATAAATCATTCTTGATTATTCTTTTTTTTTTTGTGTGTGTGTTCATTAGGCATTTTTGAACAGCAACAGACTGAGAGTTATTGAGCATTTAAGGTGAGGTTACTAAAGGGCTCGGGCGGCTTGCCACTGAAAATCTCCTTACACTGGTGTCACCTCCAGGGGGAATTGGGGTTGAAGAGGTTAATAATTAAGGGAGATAATTGCTGCTTGAGAAAAAGACACTTCTGATGCCTTAACTAGTTACTTTTTTGGGAGACATATGAGATTTCTAATAGCCCAGGAAAAGGAGCAGATTTCTTCATGGCCAGACGGCATTTCTAAAGCGCAGAATTTTTAGCAGTAATTGAGATTTGGAAGTAATAGACAAACTGCAAAAACTAAAAACAAATAAGATGGCAGGTGACATCACAGGAGGGAGGTGTCACCCAAAAAAATGAATGAACTGATTAACCGGTTGCCTGCAGTTGATCTTTCCTCCGGGCAGTCACTTCAATATGCAATGTCATAAAGGAAGAGATTTTTAAATAGCTTGTAAAGGCGAATTGCCTGTGCGCCTGATGACACGATAGGGGACCTCTAAATAATCGAAAAGGGTCAATCCAGTGAGCTATGCAGGATTACTAGGCCAAGTTCTGTTCGGGACGCCAGGGGTCACAAATGAAAGTTAGCAAAGGGTAAATTTACATTTGTAAATTAAATGCTTTAGGTAGCGTTTTTTCAGGGTGAGGGTGGTCAGAGTGTGGAATAGTTTGCCTGGTTATGTCATATGGGCAGAAACTCTGGTAGTGTTAAAGATCCGGCTTGATATAGTGCTAGATGCAATCTACTTTAGTCTTTAACCCCTTTCTGCAGATGTAGACGCTAGCGTATATGGAACTGCAAATTTAAGCACGCTGTTACTGTACTCCATCACTAGATAGAACCCCCGGATCAGTTATTGAATATTCACAAGCAAGCGGACCTCGAACGCGGTTTTGAAGATGGGGAAGTTCACTCCACTCAATGTTTATCAAGAGTTGCATGAGTTAAACTCCTCAGCTAAGCCTGATGTTCAAACTGGTCAATATCCTTGCCCATCGTATCGATCCAGCAGTTTAAAAAAATTATATCTTGCGACAGAAAAATTTATTGTCCGATATAGCAACCACTCTAGCTACAGTGAACCAACGGTATTCCAATTAGTGGTTCAGAAAAATCAGTTTTCTGAAGCAAAAAAATTTGACATGGTATTGATTCTCTCACATTCTACTGTCAATTACAGTCTTCTCTTTCAAAAAATGCATAGTTCCCTACCGTGGATTTACGTGTAGATTCCTTCATTGACAAAATCAGCGCTTCCTTACATCCACCCAAGTATTGGTGTTGATAGCCAATCACTCAATCATACATTCAGGCTCTTCTGCCTAACTGCTCAGATGTACTTCACGCCCTCGGGAAACTCCCCCGGTAACAATGTATTGATTGGCTCATTTTTTTATCCAATTCCTGAGTGTTTAAACATTCTACAGTAAGCCAAACACATTGATTGGACAAACACAGAGCATACAAGCTGTTACGGCTGTATGTGGTCCCTGTAATTTCTGTCCCTTTTCCCTCCCTGTCCTCTAGCTCCGCCTAGCAATTGCTCAACGAGGTGCACCTGGCTTGAGAAGGAAAGGTTTAAATACTCTGGTGCCAGCCTTGGAGGGGAGAGGCTTTTGCTTTGGGGACTATGATGGTTGATGCCTCTCAGCATGGGATTTGTGATGTGTTTTGTCTTTTTGCTTTCTTTGGTCATTTTGATTTTGTTTATTGGATGTTTGTTTCTTTGGTAAATCAATCCCATGTACATGGTTGTTTTAAAAGGTGTTGTCTCTGGTTTTTTTGGGTCAGTGGTGCATTATTGTTCGCCCCATCAGGCGAGATTAAGATCGGGGCGTAACACAAGCCTATGCGTATTTGCAGCTCGGTTGTATCCTCTCTACTTTGCGCACATTGCGCGGCTGAAATGGACGCAATATACAGAAAAAAAGACTCGCAAACCTGGCTTTGAAGTGTTCAGTTACATTTAGAGGATTTAAATGAGATAAGGACATGGTCAATGGGAATTATGTCAAATGAGACAGGACCAGAGGGTTCCTTCAACTGGATACATCGGTCTCTGGAGGAGGGATTCATGAAAAAGGTCAGGCTGCAACTTTTGCTTTTTGTTTTGGAATGTAAACCATATTCGACAAAGGCGAATGCCGAGGTTTTTTTCCTGTTTAAAACGTGAACTGCCCAAGCATTTGGGTGGACTCCCTGGTACGTTCATTGCACCGTTCTGTTGAATCTAGGGAGGTATATATTGTGTGATCTTCCCTGAAAGTGGAATGTCTGTTCTGTTAAAATAAGGTATATTTCAGAAATCAGATATTACTGAGGTAGTGAGTTGTACTTGTTCCTTTTGAGTGTTGTAATGAGTTTGTGAACTTAGAAGTGGGGACTGGTAGCTTCCATTACAGGGTGAATGTTCTGACCGTTTGTGCCGGCATAGGGGGACTTTTTAGAAAAATGGACAAAACTCAAAACCTTATTATGGAGAAAAGGCATGTTTTGTGTTTGGAGATGTTACTGGCTACCACTGATGTTCAACTGCACTGATATTGATAAATTCATGCTAAACTAAACAATAAAATCATTAGTTCATATTAAATTTCATGCCCCAAAACTTTATATGTGTTATATACATTCTTATATTATTTGACAGTGCAACATTTTGAGAGATCTTAAACTTCGGGGAGCCACTTGGATAGCTGTATAATTTGGCTAATAGCATGTAGGTAATCTAGAATGTAATGTTGAAGACGAATTCTACTTGAGGTCAAGGAGTTTATGATCCTAGAAATGTGTAGATTTAAGCCTCAGCAGTTTTTCAATTCTCAGTATTATTATTTCAATGGTGAATTCTCATGAAGATCTTTTATGTTTGCAGCCCATTTTCTCTACCAAAGTCATGAAAATAAACTGAAATACAATTTAATTCTAAATGCTGTAAGTGTCTTTTCTGAGTAAAGCCAGAGTTTTTCCTCTTTTTAAGCTTAAATCTTTAATTATAAAGCATTAAATTGGGTAACACATACATAGCCAAATTTGGCTTCTGCGCAAAGGGGTTAAGGATTAAAAGTGATACAATCAATTTAACAGTAGTTAGTCTGAGAGGCCTGTGCCAGTCACACATGTTACATATAAAAGTATTGATTTGTTAATAAATAAATAAATAAAAATAACATAAATTTTGTCAGTGATTCAAAACTTCTGAACTGTCTTGTATGGTACATTGTTTATAAACTTATATTGTATATACAAAGGTTTTTTGTGACCATTTCATTTCAATTGCACATGGCTCGCTTCAGACTTATTTTAGCCACGCATAGTGTTCACACGCATGCACAATCACTCATATTCATTCAGACTTTCTCTTCAACTCGTACTCATTAACACACAAACAGCATCACATTCATTTACTCACTCACAACAGAAAAACACACAAACTCGCTCCACCCTTGTATGCAGTGGACCGAAGTGTACAACCAAAAGGATCAAGTGCTGAAATGACCGAGAACTATTTAATGACAGTACAAACAAAATGCTGCTAAATCTTGATTTCCAAGCTCTGGATCAAGAAGTGCATTCGTATGAAAAACGCTAAGGCCTGGGGTGATGTCCACACTGACTTACCTAAAAGGATAATGTACTGTATTGCGTCCTGTGTTCAGCGTTTAGTTCACTGCATGAAGTTTTACAGAACGCTGGTATTGATTATTTTTCACAGTATTTCCCAATTCTCCATGGGAGTGGGTGCTTGCTTGCGTGTTTCAGGGATTATCAGCTTTGCAGAGCGTGTTCAAGTAGAGACAGAGTATTGCTACAAAGTACAGCCTTCCATGGCCATAACCAATTCCTTGCGTTCAGTCACCCCAGACTTGAGTTTAAACACAGACTTTCCCGAGAAATAAACCGACTGGCTTATTTGTCAAGAGGAGATTCAACTTTAGTGGCAAACCACTTCGGCAAACAATGTTTTCGCTTGTATTCAAGCACCAGTGTGGAGGAGGACAACAGAAGTTCGGAATGGAGAGGATATTCCGGACCAGAGGCTGGTCCACACACTCAAATCTCAGTCTAATTATCTCTCAGTTCTTAGATGCGAGATCGCATCTTCAGTCCATCCATTTTTAGACACTACATGATCAAGTGGCTTTCCCCATGATGTTGTGCAATACATCATTTTTTTTTTATGCGGGGTTTGAAGTGCTAGTTAAATCGGCGTTCTGCAACGCTTAGTGTTTGCTGCAAAAATCCTTTAAGATCTCAATGAGACATCAATGGCTTGGCTTGTGAGTGAATATGCTACAGCAGTTATGTGACATGAAATACATCTATTTCAGCAGCATCATAGGGTCTCTGTGTTATTTATAGCAAGCGAAATTATTCTTTTTTTTTTTTATTGCGCAGACAAGTGGAGCCACAGTGCCCTCATCTGGTCGCTGGAGGTACTCCGCCTCATTAGCATTCCTTCCCGCAGTTCTGAGCCCCAAAAACATCCCACCTCTCTAAGGCAAAAGCTAAATTGTACAAGGTGCTGTTTAGCGGAGACATATTTCAGAAAACCCACTGCTCCTTTTAAAATATGAATCCGCAAGATATGAAATGCTGTTAAGAGGGGCAGTAGATGAAAAGCCAAAACCACAAATCAGTAAAATCTAGCTGTCACACCTTCAACAGCCTCGATTTTCAAAAAAAAAAAAAAAAAGAAAATTTTTTTTCTTTTTTCCTTTTCAAAACAGGTCTATTTTTGACGCCTTTGGCTCAAATAAATCTGAACGGAGTTTTCAGGGAAGCCCCGGTGTCCTGAGAGACTGATTTTCCTCTCCACCAATCAGCACTCAGCCTGAGAGCCAGCATCACCCCTGTTGATGAGACACAGATAACAGCCTCATTAATATGGCAGTTGAATATGACCTTGAGCGGGTGCACGGCTGAAAGAAAACACACGCTTTGTTTTTGGGGCTTTTGAGCAGCAACTCTGGATAAGCAGGAAACCCTGTGTCCATGAAACAAAAAACAAGCTGCCCTTTTCAGACAAAAGCACTTTAAAACTACTTGTAATTTCAGTACACGTGTCCTGTTATTTGAAAAATGGTTTCATACAGATTAAAATGAATGGCTTCATTTCCTAATTTTCTGTATGTTTCTATTCATTAGGTTTCTTGGAAATAATATCCTTGATTTACTGTTGTTTACGACTAATGAATCACTGGAGACCAAAGGCGATGCCGTGACCTACTGTACTCTTCTCATCTTAAGTCAGGGTTAGAAAATCATTCTCAGTCCTCCGTGACACCTTTGATGCTGCATTCTTCTGATGCTGCGAGAGCATGAAGGTCTTCTGCTGGAGGAACTTATTTCCGGCCTGATGGCGTGGGAGTGGACTTCTCAAACAAACCAAAACCCTGTCTTCACACCTCTGCTCGTGGGAGGGGCAGAGAATCACAGTATGTGTGTGCGTGTGTGCATGTGTGTGTGTCTGTGTGTGTGCTTGTGTGTGTGTGTGTGTGTGTGTATGTGCGCGCGCAGGCACGCAGTGTTTTGAATATCTTTTTTTCCTGGATTTGAAGAATCTGACTGAATTCCAAGTAGACAGCACAGCATCACCTATCTACTGGCAAACACCTCTCTTTTCTTGTCTCCCTGAGTGCCTTATGTTAACCGTTTCTATTCAAGAGCGAAGGCAGAGGAAACTAATGGAGAAGATGTATGGCTTTAAGAAGAGAACAGAAATAATAGGCCTCCTTTATTGCTTTAGCCAGGCCAGCAGGCAGCAAAGAGGTCAACAAAAAGAACTGAACGGGAAATGTCTACCAATGAGCTTCCCCGCGCATCACACTGCATACTGTACTTTAAGGGTAAGAATCATCTTTTTAGATCAAACATATGGCACAAATAGTAGGTTAGCTCTGAATTTAACATTGTTAAAATGGGATTTGCTTCCAGTTTAAATTTAACACCGCGTTAAGACGCAATTCGTGGCTGGTGATCTAACAGAAGTGTCGAGTGCTAAAATTACTTCAGTCACATTTTCACTCACTGTTAGGTAAGGATGGGAAAACAGTTTTATTGTCACCCATGTCGATATTCTCAATTTTCTCAAAGTAGAAATTTTGTGGCTTAAGTACTTTCAGCACTGGGGTCTACAACTGGAAGATTTTATGTATCTGTAATAAATTCAGACCATTTTTTTCTGAAAATAGACACTCTGGGCCCTATTTTAATGACCTAAGCGCACAGTCTAAAGCGTGTGGTGCAAGTACATTTAGGGCATGTCCAAATCCATTTTTGCTTGTGTGGTGGGATATCAGGGCGCAAGGTTCAAAGGAGTCATATTTAATTTCTTTATGAATCATAGGCGTGTTTGGGGAATATAGCAAGTGACAATCCAGCACAATCTCAGAGTAAGGGACATACAGCGCCATCCATAACTATCGGCACCCCTGGTTAAGATGTGTTCTTTAGCTTCTAATAAATTCAGTTTTTTTCTAAATAAAAAAGGACCACAATATAAAAGAGTAAAATCGAAACTTTAATTCAAGTGCATTTTTTCAGTGGGAAAGAAATCCCACATTAAGAAATAATTCTTTTACATCAAATCATGTGTGCCACAATTATTAGGACCCCTGATGTTAATCTTTGTATAACCCCCTTTTGCCAACAAAACAGCACCTAATCTTCTCCTATAATGTTTCACAAGATGGGAGAATACAGAAAGAGGGATCTTTGACCATTTCTCTTTGCACAATCTCTCTAAATCATCCAGCGACCTGGGTCCTCTCCTCTGCACTCTCCTCTTCAGCTCACTCCACAGGTTTTCAATGGGGTTGAGGTCTGGGGACTGAGATGGCCATGGGAGGAGCTTGGTTCTGTGTCTGGGGAACCATTTCTGTGTAGATTTGGCCACATGTTTAGGGTCATTATCTTGCTGAAAGACCCAGTGAGGGCCCATCTTCAGATTTTGGGCAGAGGCCACCAGATTTTGATTTAAAATGTCCTGGTATTTCAAAGGTATTCCTAACCCTAACCCAAAGGTTCCCAGGGCCTCTGGAAGAGAAACAGGCCCACAGCATCACCGATCCTCCCCCATATTTCACAGTGGGCATGAGATGCTTTTCTGCTTACTCATCTTTTGTGTTCCACCAGACCCACTTAGAGTGTTTGTTGCCAAAAAGCTCTATCTTGGTCTCATCTGACCAAAGCACACGGTCCCAGTTGAAGTCCTAGTACCGCTTAGCGAACTCCAGACGTTTGCATTTATGATTGTGAGTGAGAAAAGATTTTTTCCGTGCATGGCTCCCAAACAGTTTGTTGGCATGTAGATAGCGCCTCATGGTTGTTTTGGAGACTTTGTGACCCCAAGATGCTACCATTTGTTGCAATTATTCATCAGTGAGCTTTGGAGAACTTTTTATTTCTCTTACCATCCTCCTCACTGTGCATGGTGGCAAAATAACCTTGCGTCCTCGTCCTGGCTTGTTTACCACTGTTCCAGTTGTTTTAAACTTCCTCTGACAGCAGATATGAGCAGGTGCAGGCAAGTGGCTATTTTCTTGTAGCCATTGCCTGACTTGTGAAGGTCGACACACATCTGCCTTACTTGACTGGTGTGTTCCTTTGTCTTTCCCGTGTTGGAGAGTGGATAAGAGAAATGGCCTCTGTGTCACATCATATTTATACCCCAGGGAAACAGAAAGTGATGAATTAATAATTAAATGTTCCTAAATACTTTGATCAACTTTGTAAACTACTGTAGAAATGACAGAAATACCTCAATTACATTTATTTCCAAGGAATTGCTTGGGTTGCCAATAATTTTTGAACAGGTGATTTTATGAAAAATAATTATTATTTAGGGATTTTCTTCCCCCTTACAATTCATTTGAGTTGAAGGTTACATTTTTCTACAATTTTCAGTGTGAGAGTATGCTTCTGCAGTAAAAATTTTATATATTTTAAGGCTTTAAACACATCTTAACCAGGGGTGCCAATAATTATTGTAAATACTCCAACACACACGAAGGAGGGGGAACATGAATGCAGCTCAGCTGGTGAGGAAGGCACACAGAATATTATCCAATCAAAAGAGACAATCTATTGTTGAGAATCATATTTCAGTATTACTAATCATATTCAGCAGAAAATCAATAAACATAATCAGTAACCATATTGTGTAAGCCGCTGTAACACACACACACACAGACACACACACATACACACACACACACACACACACACACACACACACACGCATACACACACGCACACACGCAGCTCACTCATACAAGCAGTTGATTTCTATACCAGAGGTTTGCAGGAAATGTTTTCTGGAAATGTAGTATGTGACTTATGTACAGTGTGAAAACACAGATTTTGTTTTGCCACTATGTCGGTTTAACTAGTAATGCCAATAGGTGGCGCCCCACCGTACCACCTTATCCAGAAATGTGCCACAGAGAAATGTCTTGAAATGAAATGTGCGCAGTGTATACTTAGCGAAAACATTGATTTTGCTCTGGCAGTTGGCTGGGGTAAGTAGTTACAGAGATGGGTGGTGCCCATAGAGCTGCTGGTGCAAGATAAATTTTCAAGTTTCAAACAGGTAAACAACACATTATTTCGGTATATTCATCTAATACTTCTGAATACAAGTAAAAAGTTGAAACCTCAAGGGATAGCAGGGAAAAGGCATGTATTCAGAAGTATTAAGTAACTGCACAATGTTAATTGTTACCCCTACTGTTGTCTAGAATTGACTGGTTTTTTTTTTACATATACCGCAACCAACAAATTCAACTCTCATGAATTTCTCTGCTCTCTATGCGTATTTGGGTCTGCAGTTTTGTTCTTCCAGTCCGTGTCTTTCTCCCCCCCATCCTCTGCCTTGGCCTGGTCCTCAACCCATCCCACCCCCATCCCGGTTGATGATTTACAACCAGAGCATGTTTGATTGCAAGGCCAAGCAAATGGAGTCACTTCACACCCTGTCTCCAAGATGGAGAGTATAAAAGCACTACCATTAGGAAAGCCCACATCAGACCCAAACAGTTAAGCTGAGGCAATTTACTACAAAGGCGCACTCACAAACATCTAATAAAATAGTGTTGTCAACTCTGTTAGAATGCCACATAAGAGATAATAAAGCGTATGATCGTAAAACAACTGAGCTATCATTCAAAGTGATGCTGCTAACTTTACTTTTTCTTAACCATTGAACTATTCCTAAGGCTGAGAAGATGTAGCGCCAAAGGAAAAAGCTGCCCGTCTGACAGGGAGGTAGAGTGGCAAAAAAATATTCTAAATATAGTGTAAGCTTAAATGGAGACTGATTGTTTCGAGGTGGGCCTTCTTTTAGGTGGCTAACAAACGTTTTTCCCTTACAGAGCAGTGTATTGCTTTGCTTCTGTGCCGACATTTTGCTCTGCTTATACATACTGGGAGCTTTCTGACCGCAATCTACTGCAGGTAGATTTCCTTCTCAGCATGAGCATCCTTGAAATGAGGTACAAAAATACAAAAATCTTTTGCAATAACCAAAAGAATTACAGGATAAAATGCATGAAGGGCCACAATCTCAATAAGATTTAAACTGTAATATGAAATTGGCACCGATAAAGCGTATTGCCGTACTATTCGACAACGAGATTATATCTTGTGACGCATATACTTCCAGTCATTGAAAATTTTGTGGGAACTGCAGCTAGTTGTAGAACTAAATGTGTTAGCAGTAATTGAGGGGCAGTCAGTCAGGAGTGGAAAAGATGCAGTTGTAGCTCTAATCATCAGCGATAGAAGCCTTGATCCCTGGTTGAAATCTGACCACAGTGAAGTGCTCTAACAAATTCTGTGTAATTAGATTCAAAACTTTCACTGAAATACTATCAAGCCATTTTAAGCTCATTTTTCCAATGCATTACAGCCTTGACTGATGCACTCCAGTATCTGGGGAAAAAAAAACCGGATATATGTATATTTCTTTGCTTTGTAATGTAAATGAATGTGATTTATTGATGAATTAGAGGCATTTCCTCCAGCACCATTAGCTGTGTGCACTGGCGATTTCTGAAAGGGTACGTGAGGTACAGAGTGGGCGCCCGGTTTCACAAAGGTACTGCTTCTCTGTTCCTTCTCTTCTGCAACAGCATCACAAGGTCACCCGCCATTGAGGCTCAGCCGAATGCGCGGAAAGATAAGACTGCACTGTACGAGCACAGACAAAATGTCCCCTCGCATTAATGGGCAGGCTTTCAAAGCGCATATCAAAAACGGGAAGTTAACCAAACAACTCTTTGCTCACACGCTTCTCTCCGCCACTTCCCCCCCCCCATTCATTTTGGACGGACCAGAGGGTGGGTTGGGGCATAATATTACAACATCCAGTGACCAAATGCGGATACAGTAGGGATCCTTTCCAGCTATATCTGTTCTATAACACTAATGTATGATTTCCCTATGAGGGTACTGCCCCAGTGACGAGCCAGTGTGCAGTGTGTATACACAATTGGCATAATATGTCCCTCTGCATTGTTGCAATTAAGATGGAAATCATTAGCTAGCTTACTTTCTCATCTGCACTGGACCACAAACCTTATTGAGCTCGGAATGTGACTGATTTACGTCTCCAAGCACTCAGTTCTGCGGTCAGCTCCCCGATGCAGCGAACGACAGGACGGGTTGAAATATTTCTTTGATGGACTGCCCATTACAGAGCAGGGCAAGATAAAAGAAAGTTTATTTGAAAGTTGCTTCAGAGAAATTTGCCTCTGGTCTCAAATCGCAAATACTGATATTCACTTTGATGCTGCGCAGCATATTTTAACTGAGTCTATTTGAAGTTTCTGAGGTTTATTTTCAAATTTCAAACTCAGGTTTTACAATTTGCTATAAAACACAAATCTGTCTAGTTTTAGATGCAGAAATCATAGTTACTCCCGATAATGTACAACGTATGATAATAAAGCTGTGTTAGGGAAGTTAATTTAGTGATATAGCTAAATTCAATGCTGCTCATTTAAGGAGAGCATTTTTATGTCTCCTACTGCGCTCCATTAATTGTCAAAACAAAGCCAAACTTTGATATCTGACAGTTCAGTTAGTTCATCAAATCCCACCTGCCGATTGAATGGAGTACCCATTAAAACACAATACACAGACTGAAATGCCACTTTATACTCAATATTGGATAACATTTATCACTTGCGGAACTTTGTTAAACTGTACGACTCATTCCGTTCATTCTCAATGTTGGATTAAAATCTGATGGTGGCTTTGTGGTCTGTGAACACAATGGCACAAAGTATATGAGACTGAGTTTTTTTTGGTTTGTTTTTCTAAGTTGAATATTTACTTTTTCAAAAATTTACATATTTTTTATGGTTGCAGCTGTGGTGGAGTTGGTTTAGTGCCTAACCTGACAATCTCACACACTTATACCACTTATATCAACGATCAATTAACAGTCTCCGATCACCAAAACTGTGGGAGGAAGCTGTAGAGAGCCCCAGTGAACATGAGGTGAACACACTACCGCCACACAGGAAGTCCTGGCCTGGTTTTGAAGCCTTCTTGCAGTAAGGTCTCAGCGCTACCATTTGCAACCACAATGCAGATATGGCTAAATAAATATACAACTTTGTCATACTTTTATTGGGGTAGTCCTTGGAATGAATTTTAGTCACTTTTTCATTTTTAAATACGGGGACATAAATTACAAAAAGTTCCAGATAGATGTAAACTGCCTGTGAGTTAAGCGTAAAGGATTTTCCAGTCCCGCAGAAACGTTCATAATTGAAGATATCTTTCTGGCTTGTGAAATCACAGTCATTAAAAAAAAAAAAAAAAGAACAGCATGGAATCTGTGATAAAAATATGAATCCCTGTGTGAAAAAAGGTTTAATGTTTAAAAGCTGTATCATCCCTGGTGACAGAGCCACTCATTTAAAAAAACAGAGGGAGAACAACGCTTTTGCTGCGGTAGAGCACTCTAATCTGCACATGCTCCGATCATACACAGGATTGATCCTTTCCTCTGAATTTTTGATACAAAAATCAAGGACTGGAAATGGAATGATTCCTTCATGGGCTTTACTCCTTGTCAATAAATCTAACATCACTAAAGCAGGATTACTCGTATATAAAAAACCAGTCTATTTCATGTGCTCTTTAGAAACATCCATTTAATGATGTAGTGGATGACAGCAGCTTTTTTAAGTGAACATTTTCAGCAGACCATATCAGCTTTTAGATGATGATGAATATGTATTTGAAAGAAAGCTTGTTTATGAAGACTTGTTTTTGTCTGGGCTGCAGTGGTATTGGACATAGATTGATGTAGGCTTTGGCAAAACACCAGAGGGATGCTGGTTGACTGTTGTAATGTGCAGCACTCTAGAACTCCTGCTCGCAGCTTGGATTTTACTTTCACTGTGTTGACCGGAAATTGGGGGTGGGACGCAAGTGTGTGACGGACAGATCCAGACTCGGAGGGACTGTCCACCTCTCCCATCATCGCATCCTAATGCCACATCCCAGCCATAAACATGTTACACTGCAAACTCAGTGAAAGGTATATTTTCCAACATTCTCAATTCAAATCATTTGCATTGCATAAATAATCTGGCCTATTAATGAATTAATGCTGTGAAATGTGAGCACTATAGTAACAAGTCAATCATTGACTGATACAAAAAAAAAATGTTATGATTCTACACTTCAGGTGTACACATGCCATGAAAATTATATCAAGAAATTATTAATTTTGTCATTATAGTTATACAGGTATTAAGATTAAAGAAACACCAAAGCTGTTGCATCTTACATGCATGAATGGTGTGTGGACCCTACATTTACTGTAACTTAAGTGGTGTACATTTCTCCATGTGCTTCAAATCAAATGGGCTGTGCCCCATTCGGTTGCTTCTAATCTATTGTGCAGTTTACCAACTAAAGATAACTGATCAATACCCCACATCGAGCATCGGGCCGGCACTGAAAGTGTTTCACGGGGGTTGGGAAGTGTAGACCTTCAGACGCCTCTCTGGTTGACTGCATTAATCTCCAGCGCACCAGCACCAATCCTCTCATCATGGATTTCATTTTTACTGTGTTGTTAAGGAAGCAGTTCCTGACAAAAAAAAAAAAAAAAAAAACAACTTTTGAAGCCTTTATACAAATGAAAAATGGGCAGACTAGATGTATTGAAAAAAAATACTCTGTCCTCACAGCTGCTGGGAAAAAAAAAACTCATCACTGTAAATGTTTCCTCTCGGTGTTAACATGCTGGGTAAAAGTAGCTTTGCCTGATGACTTTTATTTCTCGGCCATCTGTTTGGAACTCTGCGCTGTCCCCATATTTTCTCTTGCCCTGCTAATGGATGATTTCTTTGTTCACCCTATCACAGGTGGTGTCTTTTGTTTGGGTAACTCATCCATACAAGCTACATCTGCACAGCATCAACTTTCCTAATCCTTGCAGTGCATGGTCACAGTGCCTTTCCAATAGAATACTGTATGTTCAGTAGAAGAGCTTTTGAAATGGTGCTAAGCAGAAAACAGAGCCAATCACTGGCATAAAAAAGCAGTTTTGGGGTCAATATCATCCCTTTGACACCTTTATTTATTTATTTATATATTTATATTTGACTATAAATGAGGTGCACAGGGCAGAGGTCATGCTATCAGACTCTGAAGAGCTAAGTCAGCGGCGTTTGATTCTTGCTGAAGTTTCCATTGTTTTTGTCATGTAGAAGAGACTCAATACTGTTGGTTTCGCCAATTATTTATTCTATAAGACCTACAATGACTGAGATCTGCAGCAAATCAGCATATTGACTGACTGCTGACTTGACCACACACAGGTGACATACACCGGATGCCTTGCAATCGTGAATGGGAGTGCGGTTTTGTATACATCCAAAGAATGCAAATGCAACGAAGTTTAATATCACCGAAACAGCATGGAGAAGGTTGGCTCACTGATTAATGCACTGACTGAGCCTGCTGGGTGAAGACCGAAGGGGTTTGACAGGTGTTAATGCTGCTAGTGTTTCCAGTTCAAAGCACACTTCACCCAGCCTCCAGCGGGATGCTGCGGTGCATCAAAGCAAATCGCAGATGCGCCGCGACAGTTTTATTAATGAAAACTGCAGGGGGAAAAAAGCTTTTAATCTGATTGTATCTTGCTCCCAAGATTATGAGGAACATTTGAGCAAACTCTGCTGAGGACTGCAGGTTACCAAATAATGTATTAGTTTGAGTTTGTTAAAATAAGCATCGCTAATGCTATTTATCCCACAAGACACTACTGCAAATGCAAATGACAGCTCCATGTAAAAAAAAAAAGAAAAAGAACTATCTCCCTTTTTAAATTATGTCCTAAATGTAGAAAATATAGCTGCAAGCAGCAAAGAGGGGGCCAAGAGTTTTAGCAGGGCAGAGTCACCGCGTCAACTCTAATGAGATCATGTTGAAGCATGGTCGACAACGCTGACAGCAAGATTCAAGGGCATTTTACAATAATTGGGTATGACTGAGCTTGTGTCCTTTATGGCCAAATGGTTCTGAAAATCCAAAATCCATTGGAAACTTTTGTGAGACGAGGTCAGAAAATCAACTTTTGCAAAGTTGGCGAAAACTGCACAGAATTTGTGGCCTCTGAGAAAATTTTAAAGCTTTCAGTATAATCCAATATAGCCAGTGCATTGATAAGGTTGACATGACAAGTTTTGACCACTTGAACTATAACAAAGTCAAGTTTCTAACATGTTAGCATCCATCGATGCAATTGATATGCACTGTTCCCTCTAAATGTGCAGGGGAAGTGTTAATATGTTTACGTAAAATTTCATTAAATTTCAAATGCTTAATCTTCCCATCGTCAGTATTTCTTAACATCTTGAACAGGTGACAATGATTTTTACACCCCAGAAATGTTCATATCACTTTTTTATATAACATTCTGCAGAGTAACAGGTGGTTGAAATATCTGGTTTCAAGATTTAAAATTGTGTGAAATCAATCAATGCAAAATCGGCCATTTTCTTGAGAAATCTTTGTTTAAACTGAAAACTAACAACAAGCTAAAAGAATTAATGTTGCCCTTTTTTACAGTGTAATCATAAGGAAACTAACAGAACACACAGTATTTGTTTTTTTTCTCTCTCTCTCTCTTTGTGACCATGTTCATTTGATGGGCATATGCGGGCAGTCATTTGTACCTGGTGCTCTCAGGAAATTAGTGATAAAATGAAATATGCTTGAAAATGTAATGGAACTGGACTCTCATCACGGACTGCAGGACCAGAGGCAGCACATTTGAAACACAGACTGTGAGCCTAATGTTGTGACTGTGCTCTGGAATGAACCAGAGGCCTGGAGCCCTCAGCACAAGGAGTTTCACTGACACTGAAATGTCTGTTGTCGCTTCAGTCGTTAAGCTCATCCTGTAATTGATATCAACATTATTCTGCTCAAAGCATGATTCAATTTATGAAAACTTTTGAAAGCATGCTGCTTTGGAAATCATGTTCTACCATACTGAAGATGTCCTCTTCATGTTCTGGCGGCTGTCACCATGCTAATGGTGCGCCGGAGAGAATATAACAATGGAATTTCGCAGGCATTAAATAGCAAATAATATTACCTTTGCTGTAATGCCCATCAGCCATTGCAATTCTCTCATTTTATCAGCGCAAACCTATTGTGCAGCAGCTCACTAAATGTGGACTAGTGTCCTTTCATCATGTATTAAGCCCTGTAAAAAGCATAAGCAAATATGGTCCCCAAAATGCTGAAATGTTTTCGCTTTTCTAGCTCTCATCTACTAACCAACTATGTATTTTTCACAATCTAGGAATATAATTCTGAGGAAATTCATACATTTCACTAGGAGAAAAATAACAGGGAACATCATTATCCATTAGCCAGTGATATATTTTTTATAGTTATTTTGGTCCTCTTGGCCAAGTCAATCACTGAATCTGAATTCACCTGAACGTGTACTTTACATGCTGAAGAGGAGACTGCAGGGAAAAAGTCCCTAGCAGGAACGAAAGATGGCTGCTGTACAGGCCTGACAGAACATCACCAGGTACAAGGACATGTGAACAAATGCTTTTATTCTACATAATGTAAAACTGTCCAACATTTTTTTTTTTTGTCGCAATTTCATCCAACTTGGATGTAAACACCTGCAAATCAAGGCTGAGAGTATGCACTTAATCCTCATTTTCAGCTGATCTTATAATCAAATGCTGCAGTACAGAATCAAAATTAACTAAAGGCACTTGTAGAGTGCAAACCTCCGCTAAGGCAGCACAATCCAAATCTTCATGAGTGGGAGCAAAGTTGAGTTACAGTATCGCGTAACATTGGATTTCAAGATGGCTGCCACTGATCACGATGAGAATCAATAGGGGCCAGGCACCCACAAAATTTCAGCCAAATCCTTGTATTACTTTTTGAGTTATGCTGCTCACAAACACACACACAGACAGACAAAGAAACAGGGGTGAAAACATTGCCTTCGCCCCAACTTTGTTATTTCACTGTCCAAATAATTAAGGTGCTAAGAGTGATAACATTTTCAGATATCATTTCCATACTCTTAAGTTGACCCAGAAACCTCGGCCTCAGGCACCTCTACCTCTTCTGCATGAGATTATGGTTCCTGTGGTAGTGTATTTAAGACCTAAATACCGGTCAGGGTACACATACATGCTGCGCATACAGGCTTTACATCACGCACTATTCGGCTGGTATCTATGAAACTAAAGCATTACAGAAACAGCAGTGTTTATACTTGGGGTTGATCCGTGAGAACTGCATTGCGATAAGAGATGTCCGCAGTAATGTTCCCCATCCTTTAAAAACTGGCAGCTTTACAATCCTTAATAGTATGCAACGTCCTTGAAGCCCATCGATCGTAAATTAAACTCCCGTTTGTTCCTCCTGTCTCAAGTAAAAATCATATTGTACAACTCCCTTAATCTGTTGGTGCTTTGCGGGTATTGTGCTCTGTGGTGCTGTTTCTTCCATTATCTTCAGGGAGGAATTAAATTTCAGACCCTTCAGCTCAAAATGCGAGCGGTACAGTTACCTCCCCAACATCACCGTTTACTTTTGAGTGCACTTGCTTACAACTACTTTTAGTAGTGCCACAAGATCTCTGGGAACATTTTCAGACGATATTTCACGGACCCCAGATTCATGAAATAATAATGCAATGAGGAGATTGGTATGGCAATTTTGTTGCTGTTATTGTGTCTTGTTTTGTCTCGGAATGCTGAAGTTTAAACAACAACAGAAAAGAATAATGATATTGGACGGGGAGTAAGGGAGTAAGAGCCTAAAGGCAATTTACCATGGTAGTAGCGTGAAATACATCTTATAGAACAGAAGTATGTACAGAAATAGGCATGAAGTTTCGTAAGGAGAGCCAAATGACTGCTGGAAATGTCACGGCACTCAAACATATCCAAGCCTTCTGAGCTGCCGACACAGATATAAAGTTTTGGTTTGAAAGACTTGACTATTACAAAATTAATTCATTCCTCTGATCTCCATCCCATAATTGAAGTTTCTTTGCCATTGCAACATCAGTGCATTGTGGGATATGTACAAGCACCTGGGGGAGGTTCTGGTAAACAGGAACTTTGTAATTGTTCAGGAAAAAGATAAGATATACTTTATTGAACCCTGTGGGGTTATTCGTCCTCATTTTAGGTGAAAAACAAGCGCCTAACTTTGACAGGCTTGGCCAGGAAAGCTTCTCTTCAGAGGAAACAGATCTGTTTGGGGGGGATGGAGGATAGTTCACCAGGCAATGCATTTTGTATGAAAAGATGAGGGCCATTTAAACCATATACAAAATTGTATTCTGGGTACTAAAGCAAGAGTAAAACAAAGTGAATTATTTGGATTTTCCCACAGACAAAAAAAAATTACCCTCCAGTTCTCATTATACGCCACAATTATTTGTAGTTACTATTTATGAGGTATTAAGAGGGGAAAGAAAATTATATGAACGAAATGTATTTCTTGTGAATATCTTTTCTGACTGTATTCATTCCCATGAAACTACCAGAGAGTTACAGCATTTATATTGAAAGTGTGTCTGAGTGAGACAAAATGCAAACAAGTTCTTTGACAAGAAGTGTACACAGTAGGTTTTTGCGCTGCTCTGATATGGGAGGGATGCAGTCGGTCTGGGTTGGCATAGTTTGTTGCTCAAGTGCCTCCTGCTGGCCAGCGAAGCGCTCATCAGTAAAACTCCAAGCGGGCACATGTTCAGGTTTCCTCTCCTCAAGTTCTGAGCTTGCAAAGCTTCAAACTACAAATGTATAGAAACAGCAGCTGACAGGCAAGTGTTTCAGACGAGAGCTGCAAACTGTCTATGCGCTTCCAAGTATGAGTCACATATGAGCATGCCTGCACTTAATTTGCCAATTGGATATTCCAGATTTGG
The DNA here is from genome assembly GCA_029721435.1 of Gymnothorax reevesii. Lineage (NCBI taxonomy): Eukaryota > Metazoa > Chordata > Actinopteri > Anguilliformes > Muraenidae > Gymnothorax > Gymnothorax reevesii. The sequence continues at coordinate 60,027,467 of CM056587.1, read as the reverse complement.
GTGGAATTGGAGACACTAATGTCCTGTATAACCCACTGCATTGCAAACACCTTTTTTGCACAGCATAAAACTACTAAACTGGACTAAGGCAATACATACACCGCTTATGACAAACAACGTCATTAATGATATTCCTGCCACATGCTTTCCACTCACAAGGGCACAAAAATAGAGCCAAATATCTTTAATACACCTGATTTTTACTCAAACCCTGTTCATCACCCATTATAATACAGTGTCACCCAACTGCTGTGGCACGATATCTGCATGCACATGATTTCAGGCAAAGTGCATCACATAAAACAAAAAAGTAATGTGCCACTCATGACTCACTCTTTAAAAAGAGCTATTACAATTCAAACAACCATTCTTGCCCATATTTCAACTTTTCACTGACTTATTGCAAGCATGATCTACTGTATTTGTATGACTGAGTCATACTGTTTGGGTTAACAGTGTTGGTAAAAGAACTGCTTTACAGTTACAATTTTACAAAGGAAACTATGGAAATTAAAAGCTGTGAAACCAAATGTCATCCAAGGATGAAAGACTCAAACCATTCCTGGACCTCTTAATGTTTTATGATTTAAGTCTGGTGCAAAGCAGCCCATTGTGAAACTTTAAGGTATTGGCAGGCACTGAAAGAATGTTAGCTGAAGTTTAAAGGTGTGCGTGAGCCATCATACTTATGACTGCTTTGAAAGACTGGCCTCAGATAGATCATCAATTGCCCACTGATGCTATGAGAGCATCACCAAGTTAATATTTAAAGGCCCAGTAGCTTGGCAGACCCTCAAACCTGCTGCAGTAATAATAATGGTGCATCTGCTAAACTAGATGTGATTGTGAGAGTCCTTAAATTACCCTAAGCGTAAAACAATCACTGCTGGATTCCTTCTGCGCTCCTGTTTTGCTTGTCACAAACAGTATTACATGCTGTTGAAAGTTAGATCAAGTTGAATTGGTACTTTGGAAGCCCACTAGAACAGAAAATGTGAAAATGACAAGACGGTCTCCTAGCAATCCATGATTGGAAGCCCTAATGTTGAAAATGATGTTGGCTGTGAGTACACTTACGAAGCAAGCACCTATTTAAATTTACTGGATGTTTTAGATGCAGGTGGTGGCTATTCAGACCAAGGCCATTTGTACATGTTAAATGCAAGTTTGTGATTGCAGCCAAAAATGATCAATCTTGGAAGAGAATATATAGCGCACCTGAAAATGCACAGAAAAGAAAGCTTTGTATGTACTTCAGAAAAAAAAATGCTCGTTCAAAGCCGAAATTCAGGAGAAGCTTGTGTTCAATCAAATCTCTTCAGCGCAGCCTGAAACAACACATTCTCATCCTGACTTGTCATGCAGTGACGCTACTTGATAAAGCGTAGATATTCAGGGAGAAAGGAGGTTTTCGGCATCCTTATTTGACGTTTAGGGCTAGGGTACGGGCTAAGGGTTAGCAGTTAGGGGGAAGGGTTCATTTTAAACAGGCGTAAAATAAGGACGCCAAAACCCTCGATTTTCATTGTATATCGACGCTTGGTCAGGTAGCCTCACTATATGACATGCCGGAATGAGACTGGGCTCCTTGAAATCACACTAACAATTGCACCGAACATCCCCAGGGTTGACCCAACACCTAAAAAAATGCCAGTTATTCGTCAACATTCATGTAATTTTCTGTGAATCCTGTAAACTTTCCTTTCACAATGAACTGGGTTTGCGCTTGCACTGTGAACACTGTGAGTCACAAGACTCCCTTTGCTGAACTCCCCCAGCGTGAAACACTGCAAATAAATCCCCCTAACACGAACAAGCTTGTTTTAGCCTCTCTACAAGATCTCTGCGGCTGGAATTGCCTGTCCTTAGGCAACCCCTGTGTTCACTGAAAGGATGGGACATAGACTTTGTGTGGACAAGTACTGGGTAAACAATATCAGTCGCCAGGGCTTATTCTCATCACAGTAGATTAAGGAGCCACATTTTCGAACAAGAGACTATAAAATGTCTGAAGGCAATAAAGGTCATTCTGTCCATCAAGGTTCATCCTTTACCTTGTTGAAAGAGAATATAGTCTGTTTCTTTAAGCCACTAGCATCACTGCAACAGTTGCATGACCAGTCACGAGTAAGCTGGCCGAAAATATGCAGATTTTTTCCTGTTCTTAGACGATCAGCTTCAGTAAATTAATATGTACTGCATGTCCACTCGCTCTGCTCACAGATTTAAATCTGAAGAACAAAATGCCTTGAAAAAGTGTTTGCCTCCTTGGATTTATTCTATCATTGCATATTTGACAGACTCAAAGATTTTATATTTTTAAACGAAATAAACTAAACAATAGGTGAAAAGGTACATAATTATTGGCACCCCTGGTTAAGATATGTTAAAAGCCTGAAGCATACTCTCACACTGAAAATTGTAGAAAAATGTTACCTTCAGCTCAAGTGAATTTTAAGGGAAAAAAGAATCCCTGACAAAGAAATAATTATTTTTCATAAAATCACCTAGTCCACAATTATTGGCACCCCTAATGATTCCTAGGAATTAAATGTAGTTGAAGTATTTCTGTCATTTCTACAGTAGTTTACAAAGTTGATCAGAGTATCTAGGAACATTTAATTAGTAAATCATCACTTCCTGTTTCCCTGGGGTATAAATATGACGTGACACAGAGGCCATTTCTCTTATCTACTCTTCAACGTGGGAAAGACAAAAGAACACACCATTCAAGTAAAGCAGATGTTTGTTGACCTTCAAAAGTCAGGCAATGGCTACAAGAAAATAGCCACTCGCCTGCACCTGCCCATATCGACTGTCAGAGGAATCAATAAGAAGTTAAAAACAACTGGAACAGTGGTAAACAAGCCTGGACGAGGATGCAATGTTATTTTTCTACCACACACAGTGAGGAGGATGGTAAGAGAAGCAAAAAGTTCTCCAAAGCTCACTGTTAAAGAATTGCAACAACTGGTCACAAAGTCTCCAAAACAACCATCAGGCGCTATCTACATGCTAACAAGCTATTTGGAAGGCATGCACGGAAAAAACATTTTCTCACTCACAATCATAAACGCAAACGCCTGGAGTTCGCTAAGCGGTACTGGGACTTCAACTAAGACCGTGTGCATTGGTCAGATTAGACCAAGATAGAGCTTTTTGGCAACAAACATTCCAAGTGGGTCTGGTGGAACACAAAAGATGAGTATGCAGAAAAGCATCTCATGCCCACTGTGAAGTATGGGGGAGGATCGGTGATGCTGTGGGCCTGTTTCTCTTCCAAAGACCCTGGAAACCTTATTAGGGTGCATGGCATCATGAACGCTTTGAAATAACCAGACATTTTAAATCAAAATCTGGCGGCCTCTGCCCAAAAGCTGAAGCTGGGTTCCCACTGGGTCTTTAAGCAAGATAATAACCCTAAACATGTGGCCAAATCTACACAGAAATGGTTCCCCAGACACAGAACCAAGCTCCTCCCATGGCCATCTCAGTCCCCAGACCTCAACCCCATTGAAAACCCATGGAGTGAGCTGAAGAGGAGAGTGCAGAGGAGAGGACTCAGGTCGCTGGATGATTTAGAGAGATTGTGCAAAGAGGAATGGTCGAAGATCCCTCTTTCTGTATTCTCCCATCTTGTGAAACATTATAGGAGAAGATTAGGTGCTGTTTTGTTGGCAAAAGTGGGTTGTACAAAGTATTAACATCAAGGGTGCTAATAACTGTGGCACACATGATTTGATGTAAAAGAATTATTTCTTAATGTGGGATTTTTTTCCCCAGAGAATAAATGCACTTGAATTAAAGGTTGCATTTTCCTCGTCTTTTTCGTGTGGTCCTTTTTTATTTAGAAAAAAACGGAATTTATTAGAAGCTAAAGAACACATCTTAACCTGGGCTGCCAATAATTATGGAGGGTGCTGTATTTCTGGCAAATGAAAGAGGAGTCTTTGTGTTTCTCTTGGTCAGCTATAGTTTTCTCCATGCAGTTTTCCCATAGATAGCATTTTTGCCCAGAGAGAGAGGTCTGCGGTTCATTGGGCGGATTCCTAGGTTTATTTTTTAATTTTTTTCCACAGATACTTCTTAGTCAATTTATTCTTGGAAATAAATTGGTAGCCTGGCCACTCCCATTAAGATTTACCACCGTGTGACAGTTGATGGGTCCTGTCACAAGAAATTCCTCCTAATAAGCACGCGACCCAGCTACCTTGCAAATAAGCCTGGTTCTTTGGCAATGTGGTCAGTGCGTGTGGCTCTTACCTGGAAGTTTGGGGTTCAAGCCCCTGCCTGGGCCCTCCTTTAGCCTGCCACATTGTGGCATAATCGGCAGGATTTGGGGAATCCCAATGGATGGCAGAATGAGTAAAGCATGGAGCGTGAGGCTCTCGTTCAGCCTGCCATAACTGTTTCAAGCTTTCTTTGTGAGGTGAATATGGCCCCCTCTGTGGTTCACTGGACTGCACTATAGAACACTATACAATTCCTTTAGTATATTATAGTAACTCTTTAGTTCATTTTCGTAAGGGTCGTCTCAGAGCCTTAGAAATGGTGCTGTAGCCCTTTGCAGACTATTTTGTTTCATAAACTTCCTCATCCCCTCTGAAGTTTATTTTAATCATAGCATAATATGCTGCTTATTGCTGCAGGCTGTTATACAGCTGAAAAGGTTCTATTTTTGTCTCATGTATTTAAACCCAAATATTTTGTTAATTGGCAGATTGAATAATTAAGTGGACAATTACTTTTTCACACAGGTCCAGCTGGTGTTCAAGAAACGATCATTTAAAAAATGCATTTTGCGTTTCCTCGTGTTCTCCTTGTATAATCATGGATTGAAAATCTGAAACCATTCAGCATGAAAAATACGCAAAAAAAGAGAAAGCAAAATATGCAGGAATTAGGAAGGATCCAAGAACTTACAGAGCAAATATGGTACAAATACCACACTGTGGTACATTTCACATAGTTAATCCCTTTGAAAAATATAAAACCTCATTCTCTCTTAATCTCCTTTTGCAGAGCGTGAAGGAATCAAGGATTTGAAATATATCTTGGTCGCATTTAAATCTCACACATGGAGCAAGTGTATTTCTTCAAAGAACTGCTGTATGTCCGTGGCAATAAATGTATTAATATTCAACTTAAAACGTGATCTAAAATTTAGAATAGCAAGATCTAATGCTTATTTGTTGTCACCAAGCAAGTTTCCACTCTATCTTTTAGCCTCTGGGACATTAGAAGCTGGTGAATCATGAATGAGATGAAGTATGAATTAGCTGTTTTTATTTGAAAGGAGAGGTGGCGTCCCAGCCTTGGTATTCACATCCAGTGTCCTTCTTAAAATATGAGTTCACACTCTTGGGAACACACTGCAGTTTCTAATATTGTTTTTGTTTGTTTGGTATGTCCATTTATTTCATACCATTATTGCCGCTCCTGGACTTTATTAAATCATATGTCATTGGCTTTTTATGATATTTCTACTTTGAGCTATCTGTTGTGTGTTATAAACTCTGTGGGAGAGGCAATAATCTCTGTAGTGTCTCCACATTTGGAACAGGGCTCTGGCATTTATGGAGTCTTCGCTGCCCTCCTTCTCCTCAACACCAGACAGCACAGGAGGATGCAAACTATAAAGGCTTGTTCCTTATAATACTGCTAGAGTGGAAAAGACCTATGAAGAAAGCTTTAGAAATATGGCTGTAAAGACCAAGTGTTCTATTGATCTGTTAAGACTCCTAAAACTATGATTGCAAAAAGGCTATGCCCACACAAATCTAATTAATAGAGATATAGTTCTTGCATTTCAGACAGGTTACAAAAGAAACTATTCCCCCGTTCAATGAATAACCTATGAGACCCTCAGTTCAACTGTGCATTAATTATTTTGTTATTTCTCCATTTTTAGTTGTGTGAATGTGTTACCTGTGCTAAAAGGCTGAGGAATGATCTTTTGCAAGATTCTTTTTTGCTGCTGGTTTAGTTTTATGTGTGTATTTTACTATAACGTTTACTCCATGAAAGTACGGATGTATCCCACACCCAGTCGATTTCTCCACAAACATACAATGGCTGGCCAAAAAAAAAAAATCAAAAAAATCAAAGTGACTTTAACTCCTGGATAAGCTGTTTGCGAATCTTTCCGCCCGTGGTCGTGCTGATGGTTAATTGATTGATTGATTGATTGATCAGTGAGTAACGCTCGAGTATCTTCACAATACTCCTTCCTAAGCATCGCTTATCCAGGAGTAAAAATGAGGTTGCTGTTTGGATTTAAATAAGCAAATACTTTATTGAATCATTATTGTAATATATGTTAGCAAACGTATTCCATAGTCTTGTTGAGGAGAAAATGTCACCTTGTTTCAAGAGAAGCAAATTTTTGGCCTGCATCAAGCAAACTAAGAAATTAAGGAGATTGCTGAAATCATCATTATTGGATCAAGAACTGTCTAACGTATTATAAAAACCTGGAAGGGTTGAGGCGAACCATCAGTGTTGCGGAAGGCATAGGTTGGGGGAAAAAAATTATAAATGAAGTCTCATTGTAAAAACTCATGGCTTTGTATGTTTAATTGAGAAAGTGAGAGTATTTCCACACACGCAATGTGACAATGAGGCTAATTGAACAGAAAGGCTTCAATTCGCTGGTGATCATAAAGATTGGACTGTGGATCAATAGAAAAAAGGTCATTTGGTATAATGACTCCAGATGTGCCCGATTGTGGTGGGCACAAAGTGGTGGGCACATCACGGTAATGCTTAGTTCCCACTGTTGTGGTGTGCGCTCCATTACGAACATCACAACGCATCTTTGCTTTGACTTTGAATGTAATCTGTCGTGCGAAAAATTTGTTTCGCATCCGGTGTGAAAGCGGCTTGAAATTTCTGGTTTGGATACGAGGTGATACGATAATGACGATCGACAATCGTGTTGATCGTAGGAAATTTCTGAGCCGTCCAAAACTTTTCTACGATCAACTTGATTGCCAGGACTGGCCTCAAGATCTGATCAGATCCAATAGGATCACCACGATTATTCCAAGATTAAGACCACTATTTCAATCGTGCCGCAAATCATGATAGTGGGAACCTAGCATAAGAAAGGAAGCCCGTGAAGCGATGCACTCATCATACATAGGGCCCACTGTACTAACTTCTGGAGGCAGTAAAATGAGCTGGGGTTGCTGAAATTGGTCAGGTTTAGGTTCAGTAATATTATGCTGCAATAAAATGAAGTCAGCAAAATAACTGAATGTATTGAATGACCAGGTTTTACAATCAATGGATTTTTTAATCCCTGATAGCACGGGCATGATCCAGGGTGACAATACTAAGATTCATTGGGTTCAAATCGTGAGAGTGTGGTCCAGCAAGCATGAGGAATAGTTTTTTACACATGATCTTAACCCATTGAAAGTTTTTTGGATGCGCTAGAGAAGGTTTTACGGGATCATTTGACTCTCCCGTTGTCAATGCGAGGTCTCAGCCAAAAAATAATGCAAACTCGATGGAAGAGAAACGTTGAAGCATCAGATAAGACCTTCAAAACAATGCCACCACGAATGCATGCACTGATCAAAGCTAAAAGCAGTCCAACAAAATATTCGAATGTGCAACTTTTTCTCAGCTCAGGCAGTGTTTGCAGCCAGTTGGCTCGCAATAGCCTGTTCGCAATAACTTGTGTTACAGTTGCAAAAATCTATCTCATATTGCTCTTTATTTATTCACTTAAAAGTCATCTAGAGAGGACAACCAGAAAGAGCAGTTGGAGAAAGAGGGGAGAGATGCAGGGATCATCCCTTGCGGCGGTCTGAGGAGCGAGTTTCATCCAGTATTTTTTGACTGTAATTGATGCAGTTGACTTAAAATACTACTGTTTAAAAAATATAGTTCATTGAATCCTGTTGGGTAATTTGTCCTCTGCATTTAACCCATCCTATAGTTAGGAGCAGTGTGCAGCCACAGAGCAGCGCCGGGGTATCAACTCCAGTCCTAAAGCCAGTTCCTTGGTCAGGGGTACCTGTAGGAGTGCTCCTGTAATGAATGTTTTTCTGCGTAGGGGAAGCCGGAGTACCCCGAGGAAACCCACGCGAACATGGGGAGAACATGCAAACTCTACACAGAAAGGCCCCAGGCCCAATTTGAACCCATAACCCTCTTGCTGTGAGTCGGCAGTGCTAACCACCGTGCTGTTATTTGTTATTTGAGAATGAATACCTTAAACATTATTCGTGTCAATGTCCATCAATTAAATAGGGCGAGACCATTTTTCACACCAAATATACAGTCCTGCTCCCTGCACATTTGCAAAATAAAAATGGTTTAGAGAGAGATTTACCTTTATTCCTTATACATAGTCATGAGCAATGTCAGAAAGAGAAACATAGTGCTGACATCTTACTGTTTCATATGAAATGAGCGAATTTGTTTCTTTTACATTCATTCTCGCTTTTTTCAGGAAAACGCTGACTGGATTAATTGAACTCTGGAGCCCAGGAAAGCACAAGGGAGACAAAAGCTCACAGCATAAATTCCACTTAAATATTTTAAATTACCTTTGCTGTGAAGCAATTTTGACTGATATGATTTGAAAATCAGGAAAAATTATACATTTATTGATACATACCATAGAGTATATGAGCTTTCTTATGAAACCACTTGATGGTATTAGAAAAGATTTTTGAGCGGGGAAAGTCAGCAGCTCATAAAATTGCAGAAAACACACTAAGAAATTAAATGAAAAAAGACTGGCAGGAGTTGGCCGTGTATGATGTGTCGGTACCGCAAGGTATCACCAGTGCTACTGTATTAGACAGGCATAGATCTGTTCCGTGTTTCTTGGAAACAACACAAGGCAACCAGTACAAGGTAAACCAAGGACAGACGGGGCATTTTTTCTCTGACCTTTTCTGCTCGACTGGAAATGCTGCAGTATTGTTGTGGAACAGCCAGGACACCAGTTAGACTGGGGGCCCAAACCTTTTCATCTCTGGGCCCTCTGAAATGGTCATCTCCACTGAGAACCCCCACCACAATGAAAAAGTCAACCACAGGCAGCTTTGTCTGATTCCCCTGACAGAAGGAAATGTACTTTCTCAATAGTGCACCAGCACAGCAATATTTGCAACCACATCTAAAATTTGGCACATTATTTCTACAAGAAATTTAGTTTATTACGATATAAACATGTTTTCAGTGACAATGCTCACAATGCTAAAGCGTATTAATTAAAAGAGCTTTCGTCCAGTACCTACATATGATAATAAAATATGAAATCCCAGAAGAAGAAAGTTTGTTTTACAAACCTCGTTAGCAAGTAATGTTTTGCGTTTTGGTCAAATATAAAATATACATTCTCCAGGTCCCTTGGGAAAGTTCTCTGCGCTCAGCAGTTAAATAATAAAATGTGGCTATAAACAGTAAGTTGGATGCAGCTATTAGGACAGCACTTGCCTATAGGGAATGAGAAGCACACAAATTAAAAATTTTATGGGGAAAATGCGAACAACCTGACTTTTTTTCAATGAGTAATTCAGCCATTGCATCTGTAGCTGCTTATTTTTTAACATTAAATACAAGGAATCTGAGCTGAGTTGAAGATGGTGATGGCAGTATTACAGACAGGGAGCTACAGCCTCTGTGAGTAGATGGGGACTCGCCTGTCGGCAGCCTGAGCCGCTCCCTTCACGGTGTTTGCAGGCAGTGGCAGGACTGGGCACTGCAGGGAAGCTCTATAATCCACGGCTCTGACCTTCAATCCCATGATGCACAGCCAGCAGACAAGTCTCAGAGGCGACGCGCAAACAGGGGCTTGCTTTCGTGTTCCAGGCTGCGACTGATTTATGCACTGGGGCCTGATACCCCATCAGTTATGCTGGCATTTCCACTGCCAAATCTGTGATGTTTCTAAATCAACAAAAGAATGGCACTTGAAAATAACTCATTTAATGGTACACATTCATAGATTTACATCAAAATGAATGACAACTAACGTTTGTGACATTAATGTCCTTTAGTCCTAGTCACTGTGAATCAAGAACAGTGCGTGAGGCGTCTGTACATTTTGTTTCTGTCTCTTCGGTATAGTTGAGTTCACAGTTCACTGGCAGTTATATTTTTCTATCGCTGCCCACAGAAACGATATGGATCTTTCCATGAGATTTAGCATAGCGATAGAAGGCTGTATCGTCCATCCAGACAGAGAATTTTGTGACCCAGTGACCTTCCCTTCAGTGTCACTATCAGGCCAAAGTTGCTTCAACATTTCTGGTTTTATCTTCTTAACCGTGTAAAAATCTTATTTTAAAAAGGTTTTCTGTCGTGCCTTTAATGAGCAAGAAAGTTTGCTCGGCACAATTTTGGGTTCTCTTAAAATGGCCAAACATGATTTGTCATGTTAAACGCGCGCGCACGTGTGCGTGTGTGTGTGTGTAGGTGTGTACGTGCGTCTATGAACTGTTCGTGTTTATCTATCCTTGTGGGGACCACAAGACATGGAATTCAAGATTTATTTATCCTTATGGGGACATTTTAAGGTCTCCATGGGGAAATTGAACAATTTTAGGGTCATGGGTAAAAGTTAGGGTTGGGATAATACTAGCATTGCGGTTAGTTAGGGTTAGGTATGTACCGTGTTGGGTTAAGGTTTGGGAGAGGGGTTAGGGAATGTCTATAGTCTATGGAATGTCCCCACAAATCATGAAATCCCAACATGCATCTGTGAGTGGATACTTATTTATTTATTCTTTATTTATTTTAAAAAGAGAACAGAGAAAGATGCCTCATAAATATTCATTTAGAATGTAGACCACAGCAGATCACAAGGCTCTCAGATGTTGAAACGCCTCAGCATTTTACTCAGAACAATATATGAATAAAGTTATAATTTTTTTTTTTTTTCGCAGCTGCAGTCGGCCCTTTACTTTGTTAGCAAATAAATACCAGAACCAGCATCCCAACAGACTGACTGAGGCAGAACAAGGTAAAAACTGGAGGCACCAGCAGTTTACTTTATAAACTTTTCAATCTAAAGAATAACTTCAAAAACTGAGCAAAAAGTCTAAAATGTGAAATACTTCTATTGTAATCACTTTGCCCTTTACATTCAGAGAGCTTGCAAGACCTAATGACACCCTCTCAAAAGGCAAAGATGCAGTCGATTGGGATTCCAAGGATTTTTACAGTAATTGCTAGCTTAAGGCAGACTGCATTGCATTTTCTCATCCATATATTTTCTGAACAAATAGTGCTACACTGTTGCCTTCAGTTTCAGAGGGATCAATAGGCCATCCATCAATTTTAACTTAACCTATTATGTTACCTTTTCCAATTCTGGTTATTTCAGTGTTGTAATATTACTGAAGATTTTATTCTTGGAGAAATTTTATGATGTCACTCCTTTCAGTGCATGAACTAAACTGTTGGGACAGTGTAAAATGTAAAAAAGAAACCGAAATCCACAATTGACAAATCTGTACTCCGTCAAAAACAGTACTCAGCCAAGATAATTACAGTAATATTTTAACCAAACGAAGTTTATATATTTGTATTACTATTCATTTATTCTGCATGCGGTGCCTGCAGCACATTCCTAAAAGTTTTGTGATAAAAGCAAGTTTACCTCTCTGTGACATCACTTTTCCCTTTAACAACACTCTACAATAGTTTGGGAACTGAGAAATCTTATTTTGTAGTTTTGAAAGAGGATTCCCCCATTTTCAGTGTTATAATACTGAACTGGCTAAACAGTCGTGGATCTCTGCTGTCATATCTAGCACTTTAAAATGCTAAGCACTGATAATGGAAAACAGGTTTAGACTGCAGACAGACCAGTCTTGCAACATGTAAGAGAGAGAGAGAGGGAGAGAGAGAGAGAGAGAGAGAGAGAGAGAGAGAGGGAGACAGAAATCACAATAGGGACAAAGGAAATCCAACATTGCACAAATTATAATTATTTACGTCTGAAAATCAGTTCCGGAAATTTCAATCCGGCAGTGAATGAACTTAAAGAGAAAGCACGCCGGGCATTCTTTGCCATAAAACCCCAAATCCAAATGGAAATTCCAATCAAAATATGGCCTAAATTATTAGAATCAGGAATTTAACCAATTGCCCTCCATGGCAGCGAAGTGTTGGGGTCTGCTTAAAAAACAAGATTTTGACAATTGGGAAAAACACCAAATTGAAACCCTGCATGCAGAGTTCTGTAAGAACATCTTACATGTACAAAGAAAGTGTATAAACAATGCGTGCAGGGCAGAATTAGGCCAATACCCACTACTAATAAAAATACAAAAGAGGGCAGTCAAATTCTGGAAATGTCTAAAACACAGCGACCCCCACTCTTTTCATTACAAAGCCCTGCAGAGCCGAAAGCTGAGCAAAGAGAAGAATCCCCTCACACAGCTGGTCCTGAGGCTCAGTTCACCAACACCAACCAACACCATCCAGCCTCAGGACAGCATCAACACCAACTCAATTCGACCGAACCAAATTATAACAACGAAAACAAAATTACATCTCATGTTTGGACACAGAAACAAAAATACAAAGCAAAATGCAATGCTATTTGGTCCTAAAATGACAGCACGCTGCGGCAGATTATCTGACCACAGTGACTGACAGAAAATGAAGATCCACCTTGAAGAAGTACAGGCTCAGTGAGCACAGCCAGGCCGTTGAGAGAGGCCCACATCGACAAACATGGCTTCCTGAGGGGGAGTGGCTGTGCGCCCATTGTAACCTCAACGAGGTGGAGACAGAGCTGCATTTCACCACAAAATGTGAAAAATACATACTTATTAGGAATACATATTACCAAAATATAAATAAGATTTTCCCAAAATTCAAAAATCTCCCAGATTCCCAAAAACTCCCCATTCTTTTAGGAGAAGAAAAGACCTACCATCAACTGGCGGCACAGTATATAGCTGCCTGCCGCCATCGTAGGGACAATGATTGTGCAATTTGAATATATTTCCATAATATATTATATGTATTATAATATATATACATATATATATATATATATAATGTATATATTCCATAATATATTATTATGATTATTATTATCTATTTTGTTATTTAATTATTAATCATCCTTACACTTATACATTTCATTCATGTACCTTCATTATTAAATATCATTATAAAAATTATTTTATTACTTTTCAACATGTGCTTTTAATCCTAAAGTAGTTCCTGATTCTTGTTATTTGCAGCCCATTGTAATATTTACGTCTCCGAAAGGTGTTTAGTGTTAAATGTTTGTGAATATATTTCATAAGCTTTGGCAATACAAATGTATTTTTGTCATGCCAATAAAGCAATTTTGAATTTTAATTTAAATTTGAGAGAGTGCGTGTGTGTGTGTATGCATGTGTGTGTGTGTGTGTGTGTGTGTGTGTGTGCATTTAAGGTGGGCATGCTTAATCCACAAGGAGGAAAACAAGAGATCTCAGAGGGGAAAAAAGTTTTAGAAGACCCACAACACGAACTTGTATTAAATGCTTACGTTAGCCATAATATTCTCCCAGGTTTAATTAATGTTGTTTAGCCACCCAAGTGAGCCATGATCAATTCTGAACAATGGCTCTGCCAGTGAGTAATGTTCCATATAGGCAGTGAAAGGCATAATATAAGTTGATTATTTTTTGCTCTTTCAAAACTTTTTGGCTGCCTAGCTCTAACTTGTTCTCTTCAGTCCAAAACTTGGAACTTGAATAGGCCCGCACCCATACCCACATCACGTTTTCAATGACCAAAATGGAAAGCGTAATCCTTGCCACAGAAGTCTCCTCCAAGTTTAATAGTTTGCCCAAAAATTGAGATGAAACGAACAGTGACCAGCCAGTTTTATTACAGCGCCATTGATCAGCCTCTTTCAGCCGATAACCTCATCAGCCTAAGAAAATACTCCCTCATAAGGCAAGAAAACAAAATCCATCCTCACTCTCAGAAAAGAAAGTGCACAATGGCTTGTCACTGGGGCAATACCTACGAACTTATGCCTATTGTACGCTTGAAAATCTACATGCACCTTTTAAGACCTGAAAAGGTGTGCAATACCTTGAGGACCAATGATTAGGCTCATAAAAAAAAAATTGTCTATCATCCTTTTGATCTGAAAAATGTGATGCAGGCAAGTGGATTTTTCTTCTAGACATGTTCCAAAATACAATAAGTGCCAAAATTACAATAATTGAGATAATACCACAGAGCGATAGCCCTGTGCTTCTTACACATGGTGCAAAAATCTATTTTTAGAAATTAATTCTATAAGGTAAGGCGTATGTATGTATCCTCAAATACTGACCTAATGTACCAAATCACCAATATCAACAGGGATCCTCTTTATATCACTATTGACCCACAAAACAAAAATTCAACAAAACTTGTACCCTGAAAAGCGATCACAGCCTATTTAGTCATGTATAAGGATGTGCAGACACGGCGCTCGGCATACGCTTATCACGCACTGCGCGTAGGGCACCAACTGCCTGGGGGGCACCAAAAAAATCAAGCCCATAAAAAAAAAAAAAATAATAACAGTATTTAATATTTAAAATAAAAGTTTGTAAAGCATGTTAATAAATATAAGTAATAAACGTAGGCTTATTTACGCGGAAAAAAGATTAATCTCCTGTGAGGCCCTCTCATCGGTCTACCTTCTTTGCTTTGCTCATAAGTTTCATTCATGGACTGTATGGTTTCATTTCCCAGGTCAGAAAAAAGTTATTGGGGTTTTATTTTAAAAAAAAAATGATGGCATTTGATCACGCCTGGCATTGCAAAACAATGAGAGAAACACAAGCTTGGGAATAAAAATGGCAAAATACTTTCAATGGCTAGGCCGATGGCTCGAGGGGAACACTGAGGATGGTTTGATTGTGATCCGAAAACGTTTTGCACTGCACGCACTTTGGTAGCACTTTGCACTTTTTTTATGGAATAAAACCCAATTATTTTCTGTATTGGCTATTTTGGTGTGCGAGTTTCTTTTGATTGATGGACTGATTACGCTTTTGGAACCTACGCACCCACCAGGCCTGGAGTCATTGGCGCGACACCCTATTTGCTTAACACGATTTTTAAGTTAAGTCAGTTCAGGAAACTTTTATTCTGAAATTTGCTTACCCTTTCACATGCCTCCGGAAGTAAAGAATCCATGCGCTGCGGACTGTCATATTGGCATATAGAGCCTCGATGTATCTCCTGCACCGTATTTTAACTCATGAAATATGAAAATAGAACGATTATAAGCTTTCGTTTGCGACAGAACGGTTCCTAACGGTAGGAACATTTACAAATACAAGTGCACTTGCTTGTGACGCCATAACGGGCTAATTAATTATGGAATTATATTTGTGCCACAATCCTGAGCGAGCAATTGGACATTTTGAGCGCAGAAAAATATATTTCGCAAGCACAAAAATCTTGTTTAGAGAAAAAAGAAATTTTGTGAGCAAACAAAACCTTCTGATTGGGCGAACAAAACTATTCTGTGCTCAACAAATATTTTTGCATGTTTGCTATGATCAATATAAACGTGCAACATTAATCCCCTTCCCTCAGTTTCACTCTATACCCTCTCGCAAACTCATGTTCTGCACGCTGGCAGACCGCAGCACGCTCGCTCAAAGCATGTCTCTCCCTCTCTCTCAGTCTGACCTCTCTGTGTGCGCTCAGCTTCACCTGCGCGCTCGCTCGAGCTGTGCAGTGTTACAAATGTGCCACAATTCTGATTGGCTGCCTCGGTCTCCAATTAGATGCATTATGCCCAACCACCAAAGAAAAGGGGGGAAAGGTAATGACGAAATTCGTCTGCGACTGGATAACAGTACTGCCCTTGTTTAGGACAGGTTAAGTTTAATGTTAAATCTCTAATATCTTGAGACATCCACTGTTGTGTGACTCTTGACTCAGATACCTCTTAAGCAACACTGGCTGCTGCTAACTATAGCATTGCACAATGTCTTCTGAAAATCAAAACCAAAATGCCACACCGCAGCCACGAGCACCATGTTTTATGGACCTTTATGAAATTTTGTTGGTTAGTCTGTACACCTTCGGCTTGCGAACCAAGTTAGCTATCTAGTTAGGTTGCTAGCGTCAGGTCAGCCAACTAATGTCCGGAGAAAAGCAGAAGATTACTGACGTTAATGTTATTTCCATGATAGCTGGCAAACTCGACTGTCTTAAAAAATAGCTTTGGCACCATTCTCCGGCTGATTCATTTCAACATATAACGCCTGAAGAAGGCACTTCACAGATAAGTCTATCGACATAAAAGTTTGCCTTGACGTTCATTCACAAATTAACCAACCGAAATAATGACTTCTACCGTGGAGAGTGCTTCGAACTACGGGACCGTTGGTGCCAGCGTCAGCTCAGCTCACCAGTATCACCTGGCGCTAATATTCGTGAAAGCGTGCGTTCGGTGGCGCAACGCGGGGCTTTGATGCGCGTGTCCCCGCTGGCAGCTATGAAGGCCGGCATTGCACCACCGGGCGCCGGCTCCCTGGCTCCGGACTGATGGGCCTCTTCAGCCGCGCATCGTGTGTTATTACCGTGATCTGTTTCTGCATATTTCACGAACATTAGTGCCAGATGATACTGGTTAGCTGAGCCGACGCTGGCACCGGCGTTCCCGTGGTTCGAATGTAAACTTCCAGGTTTTTCCAAATGTATTCCACATAGGTTTAGATTATGCTTTCAGGTTATTTGTCTAAAGCAGTACCCCAAATATCACTAAACAACCAAAACTGCTGTAATTTGACACCACATTATCTTTCGTTCTGTATATACATCCATGCTGCAGTATTAAGCCAGCACAGCAACACCAACACCGGGAACGGCAGCAGCACCCTGGTTTTGTAAGCTACACCAAAATGCAATATTACCCCTAATTAATATCGTTTATCACACCTGCACTTGCTCTGCTATTTCAAGTAAAACTGATTGCGGATAGTGTTTAAGCATTAGAATGAGATGTCAATCACTGCATAAAACACGTGTCTTTGCTTTCACAAAATTAATCAAGGATGATCGTGTACTTCACTTGTGGATGTGTAACATTAGATGATCAGACTTGATATGCAGGTTATAAGTGTAGCCTATTTCAGTTTATGGCGACAGACATATCGGCAAAGTTCCTTCTTCAGGGGTGTTGAAATAAATCAGCTGGGATAAAGGTGCCAAAACTATTCTTTTTTTAAGATTGTCAAGTTCGCCAGCTATCATGGAAGTAACGTTTAATGTCTGTAAGCTTCTGCTTTTCTCCGGATATTAGTTGGCTGACCTGACGCTAGCAACCTAACTAGATAGCTAACTTGGTTCGCAAGCCGAATGTGTACAGACTAACCAACAAAATTTCATAAAGGTCCATAAAACGTGGTGCTCGTGGCTGCGGTGTGGCATTTTGGTTTTGATGTTCAGAAGACATTGTGCAATGCTATAGTTAGCAGCAGCCAGTGTTGCTAAAGAGGGACACGAGTCACACAACAGTCGATGTCTCAGGATACATAGAGATATAACATTAACCTTAACCCGTCCCAAACAAGGGCAGTACTGTTATCCAGTCGCAGACGAATTTCGTCATTACCTTTTCCCCTATTCTTTGGTGGTTGGGCATAATGCGTCTAATTGGAGACCGAGGCAGCCAATCAGAATTGTGGCACATTTGTAACACTGCACAGCTCGAGCGAGCGCGCAGGTGAAGCTGAGCGCACACAGAGAGGTCAGACTGAGAGAGAGAGGGAGAGACATGCTTTGAGCGAGCGCGCTGCGGTCTGCCAGCGCGCTGAACATGAGTTTGCGAGAGGGTATAGAGTGAAACTGAGGGAAGGGGGTTAATATTGCACGTTTATATTGATCATAGCAAACATGCAAAAATATTTGTTGAGCACAGAATTATTTTGTTCGCTCAATCGGAAGGTTTTGTTTGCTCACAAAATTTCTTTTTTCTCTAAACAAGATTTTTGTGCTTGCGAAATATATTTTTCTGCGCTCAAAATGTCCAATTGCTCGCTCAGGATTGTGGCACAAATATAATTCCATAATTAATAGGCCAACTACATTCGCATTCCTGCAATGGACTAAGAAATAACGCCACTGTAAAGTGTATCTTTGTTTGGCTAATATTAAGCCTTTATCACTGACTGTCCCTCGGCAACATTTATTTACCTTTGGGAATATTAATACTACTACGATTACTTCTACTAATACTTCTGCAAAATAGCCATCGACATTGAGTCACATTCAGATCAGAGCATCTGAGCATGATCCAGGAACGCTCTCCTCCTGACAGCAATGTATTCTCATTTGCTCATTCACGTAACATTCTATTACGTTAATATTAAAAACTAAAAAATTAGTTCCCCCCAACTTCAGCTGCCAGACGGAGTAATTTTGATGGTCTGTGAGCAACCCATTGTTAAGCGTACAAACCAATCCACTGCGCTGCTTCGTGGTGCATCAGAAAGAACAGTGTTGAATAACACAGTTTATATATTTTTTGAACCTCACCAGCAGCTAAATCCGCTTCTGCGACACCGTGATAATGGCCAGTGACCGCAAAACATTGATGTCGTGAAGTAAACATAAATTGTAAAAACATATTATTTACTGATCCATCTACTCCTGTGATTCTTTCCACCAAATATCTCGACAGTTTCAATACAAACTCAGTAATGAGCTTATGGTCTAACCCTGAATGGACAAACATGTATGGATCCATTTTGATTCAAATATCCAAATTGATTAACAACCAATCTGAAATCACTGTTGCCAACCCCAACCAGTGAATCAAAGCTGAACCAAAACCTCACTTCAGTTCACTTGACATTGAGCATTCGCTTATGAGTGTTGCCATATCAAGTGAGTTAAATGTGTCATCAGCTGTACCTGCATTTGAGATAAACATCAATGGAAGACTGGCTGGATATATGTTTTTTTTTTTTGTGCTCAGTTTATTGTAGCCATTTTCCACTAGTAAAACATGACTGTATGATGGTGTTTCTGCAGGATACTGATGGCGGTGCTGAACCTGTCATTCGCAGCCTGTGGGTTTATGGGCATTTATCAGCTGGGTGTGCTGGGAGCATTTCTCCAGCATGGGGAGCGACTGCTACAGTCCGTGCAGGCTTGCGCTGGGGCATCTGCAGGGGCTCTTGCTGCAACCGTGCTTGTCACCGCCCCAGACAGGCTGGAGGTACACAAAACTGCTGATGTTCTGCGAGATTCCATATCCTTGGTTTTCCATCCATTTTTGTGTTTGTTTCTTGAATATAAGCCCAGGTAAAGAAATGTGGTGTCTGTTGTCATTCAATGCAACTCTTTATTCCTTGTAAAGAACTGATAAGGACAAGAACTAGAATATTTCCTTTTGAAATAGTCTCAGCTAAATATGCCGTTGAAGTCGGGACATTAATGTTGGTTTGATTGGGCTCATACTGCATATATTGGTAATCTGAGTTGAAGTCCCTGTTTAATACCAATTCATGCTATTAAATACACAATTGTTTGTAAATATACTAATTTTAATTCAAATTAACATATTTTTGTATGACCTGCAGCACTGTAAGGAGTTTGCATACAGATTTGCCAGTGAGGTGCGAAGGCAGAAGCTAGGAGCGGTGACACCTGGATATGATTTGATGCGCTCACTGAGGTAGCTCTCTTCCCGCCGGTAAACGGGGCTTGTTTTCATTAACCCTTTGAGTGCTGAATACATTTTCAAGGAATAAAAAATGTAATTATTCCCGCGCTGTTGAAAATCTACTATGCGGCAACTTGTTTAAAAGAGCTTCCCCTCCGGGAGCTCTGTTAAACAAGTAGCCACATGATAGGCTTTCAACAGAACCTGATTTTGATACCTTACACCATTGGGTAA
This sequence comes from Gymnothorax reevesii, assembly GCA_029721435.1. NCBI lineage: Eukaryota > Metazoa > Chordata > Actinopteri > Anguilliformes > Muraenidae > Gymnothorax > Gymnothorax reevesii. The sequence goes on along the minus strand of CM056587.1, from coordinate 60,007,570 downwards.
CTGTAGTTGCGTATAGTGCTCTAAGGGTTAACAGTCAGAGCCAGGAAACAGTTTTCTGTCTTGTTTTGTTTGTTTTGTTTATCTTTACTGTTGACCTAATTTTTCCAATTAATTTGTGAAGAACACATGAATGTCAGGAATTTGCAATGCCAGTGGCAACAAAGATCAGGTGAAAAAAGGGGGTTTTGAAAGGTATTTGAAGCTCTGAGTTTATCAGACTGAAGGAACTCTGTTTATTGCTATAAAATAATGATGTCAGTATATTTATTCACAAAGTGCAGTTATGTTCTGACCACTTCCCCTGTGAAAGAATGCTGGCATGCATTAAGTCAATTATGATAATATTTTCTCTCAGTTTGCACACAAATTAATGCGGTTTTTCTTTCAGCATGAATTAGAAAAATGAATTCTGCTGGCACTTAACACTGCTGGGGAACCTTGACTTCTTGCATTTTGATTAAAAGTCAAAAATAAAGCCATTTCAGTTAATCTCCAACACAGAGTGAAATGAGACGGTAGACTCATAAGTTAATAATGAAAATTACAATTGGTAAAATATGGTTGGCATTTGAAAATTATGTTGTTACTGTTGGATGATACATTTAGGGTATTATTTTAATGCAAATATATAGCAATTGTGTTAATTATTGTACTTGAAGGGCAGACCGGGAGAATTTTAAGGGATGGGCTCTGTAATACATGTGGTACATACACCTTCGATGTTTTCCTGTAGTGACAATGGACAACATGGACTTAGCAAATACAGATGTCTGTCTTTGAAGCCAAATTTTGCAACCCTGAGTTAGATTTTGGTATTCCTATATCCCATCTGTTTCCTCCCTGCAATGAGTGACAGGGATTCGTTGCGAGAACATCAAGTCAAAATATTACTGGGTAGATTTCTTCTAAGAGTTTTTTTTTTTGTTCGTTGTTTTTGTTTTTGGATAGTAGAGCGCCCTCCATAATTATTGGCACGCCTGGTTATGATGTGTTCTTTAGCTTCTAATAAATTCAGTTTTTTTCTAAATAATATCGGACCACAATAAAAAAAAGAGGAAAATCCAACCTTTAATTCAAGTGCATTTATTCATTGGGAAAAAAAATCCCACATTAAGAAATAATTCTTTTACATCAAATCATGTGTGCCACAGTTATTAGCACCCCTGATGTTAGTACTTAGTACAACCCCCTTTTGCCAACAAAACAGCACCTAATCTTCTCCCATAATGTTTCATAAGATGGGAGAATACAGAAAGAGGGATCTTCGACCATTCCTCTTTGCACAAAGTTCTAAATCATCCAGCGACCTGGGTCCTCTCCTCTGCACTCTCCTCTTCAGCTCACTCCACAGGTTTTCAATGGGGTTGAGTTCTGTGGACTGAGATGGCCATGGGAGGAGCTTGATTCTGTGTCTGGTGAACTATTCTGTGTAGATTTGGCCACGTTTCGGGTCATTATCTTGCTGAAAGACCCAGTGATGACCCATCTTCAGGTTTCGGGCAGAGGCCACCAGATTTTGATTTAAAATGTCCTGGTATTTCAAAGCGTTCATGATGCCATGCACCCTAACAAGGTTCCCAGGGCCTCTGGAAGAGAAACAGGCCCACAGCATCACCGATCCTCCCCCATACTTCACAGTGGGCATGAGGTGCCTTTCTGCATGCTCATCTTTTGTGTTCCGCCAGACCCACTTAGAGTGTTTTTTGCCAATAAGCTCTTTCTTGGTCTCATCTGACCAAAGCACACGGTCCCAGTTGAAGTCCCAGTACCGCTTAGCGAACTCCAGACATTTGCATTTATGATTGTGAGTGAGAAAATGTTTTTTCCGTGCATGCCACCCAAACAGCATGTTGGCATGTAGATAGCGCCTGATGGTTGTTTTAGGGACTTTGTGACCCTAAGATGCTACCATTTGTTGCAATTCTTCAACAGTGAGCTTTGGACACCTATTTATTTCTTTACCATCCTTCTCACTGTGCGTGGTGGCAAAATAACTTTGGGTCCTCGTCCAGGCTTGTTTACCATTGTTCCAGTTGTTTAAAATTTCTCAATGATTCCTCTGACAGTAGTTATGGGCAGGTGCAGGCAAGTGGCTATTTTCTTGTAGCCATTGCCTGACTTGTGAAGGTCGACACACATCTGCCTTACTTGAATGGTGTGTTCCTTTGTCTTTCCCATGTTGAAGAGTGGATAAGAGAAATGGCCTCTCTGTCACATCATATTTATACCCCAGGGAATCAGGAAGTGATGAATTACTAATGAAACGTAATACTTAATTAATACTAGATACTCTGATCAAACTACTGTAGAAATGACAGAAATACTTCAATTGCATTTATTTCCTAGGAATTGTTAAGGGTGTCAATAACTGTGGAACAGGTGATTTTATGAAAAAAATTACTTCTTTGTCAGGGATTTTTTTCCCCCTTAAAATTCACTTGAGTTGAAGGTTACATTTTTCTACAATTTTCAGTGTGAGAGTATATGCTTCTGCAATAAAAAATGAACTTATATTAAGGCTTTTAACACATCTTAACCAGGGGTGCCAATAATTATTGATGGCGCTGTATTTCTGCCTGATTGTAGAAAATAGGCATTGGTCAGTTACTGATACATTTGCTATCTACAGAAAAGAAAGTTCTGTTCGGCGCTACCATAAAAGTTGTTGTAAAAGACAGTAAATGTAGGCTCTCTAAACAGGTCACTCTTGAGTGTGCAACCCAGGCAAAATCATTGTTTTAGCACAGCACAATATTTTATATTGTTCTCGTTTGTGCTTTGATTTTTGATAGTTTAGCACTATAGCAAGGCAGAGATTACATGCATTTAAAGCAGCAGCCAAAACTTGGTATCAGCCAACTTAAATTCAGTTAAAGATTTTCAGAGGTTTTATGCTTTATTTATTTTCAAAGTTCACTTTCAAAGTTTAGATTATAAAGCTATTATTTTGCAGCTTCAAATTGTTGTATTATACAGCATCCTGTTTAGTGAAAATCTTGATACAAGACAGATGCAGAATGTGGTGATTGTCACACAAGTCAAAAATAATGGACTAGTTTGAGCTGCACAATTTTTGTCCTTTTCATTGCAATTCCTCCCTTGATGGGCAGAAGGTTAGGTCACTTGAAACCAGGCCAGTTCTAAAGTAGAGGTTTAAAACCTTTTTGGAACCAGTAACCAAGGTGGTTGAGACCTTGTCAGTTTTAACTCTTCCCTTGATCACTGTTTCTTGGTGAAATTGAAAAGTTGCTGACTTGCCTTTTGTGCCTTTTTTTTTCTGAGTTTCTGAGTTGAGGTTCTCATGTCATGATCATTCTCTTTGTGACCTACTATACGTGATGTGAAAAGGAGAATTCTTTTAGTATATTTGTGTTGAACTCCAGCATATTCCTTGAGTTGGGCTGATCAGTAGTGGTTCAAACCTGAATATCTTTCCTGTCCGTCCTCAGGGAAGGCATAGAGGAGATTTTGCCACCCGATGCCCACAAGATGGCTGGGGACCGGCTGCACATATCCCTCACTCATTCCAGAAGCAGGAAGAACCGCATGGTGTCTTCTTTCGCCTCCAGGGAGGATCTCGTCAAGGTATGCCGGTCACAGTCAAGGGCACAGCAATAAATATGATGTTAAAAATACTCACTAAATCCAAACCACCTTGCAGACAATGGCTTTGTCCCGTACCAGCTCGATCCTCCTCTCGAATATCCAAACTATTTGTGTTAAAAAGGAACAGGCATTAGCTGCATGTTTGATTGATTGCATATATATATATATATATTGGAATGGGTTTTATTTTAATTATTCATTGGTGTAAAGTAATGTATGCTGACATTTAATGGCAGTTGCGTATGTTTGTTTTAATTTAAAATTTCTAAAAAAAAAAAGCAGAATGCTAATGCTTTTATCTGAGGGGATATTTAAATCTTCTGATATTTAGGTTCAGGGCTGGGCCAGAATTAAATATGAACTTCAGCTGATTGTCGTACTGTCATTTTTATATAATAGAGTGGGAAGAAAGCTGACATGAACAAATTCTAAAATTCGTATAATTTCAACCTTAGCATAAAATAATAGATTTTTCTTTTCTTATTGTTTTTGGGTTGACTGAATGCTGCCGTGTGCACAGGCCATACAGGCGGTGCAGGACTGGACTGATTTTCAGTCACTGTTTCCATTTCTTGCTCTCTCCATGTGTATTGTCGATGCATAAATTAACTTTTCGGCTGGTCACTGTTTGAAAGCAGCTAGCATTTACCTTAATCAGTTTGAACAATCAGGACAAAATTTGAGCCAAGACTTTGGGCGTATCTGAGCCAGAAAACATTTGGAAAGACAGAGATAACTTTTTGGAGTCCAGTGAAATTATGTTTACAGTGTGCCCTGAAAGAGTAAAAAAAAAAAAAAGCATTGTATCATGACTTTATTGAATTCTTTCCTAACTTCACATTTTCCTGTGAAAGAGAAAGACGTTGCTCTTTTCTCTCTTTCACACTATTTTGTCAATTGAACTGGATGTTGACTAGTTGACTTATTAACTCTCTTAACTGTCACCTGCATTTTCTCACATTTGGCCCGGACTGGTAAACCACATTTCAGATGCTCAAATGAAGGATTCAGAATTTGTTGGAAAATTCCGTGGGGTCCTAATTCGGGCCCAGTGACATTTAACAGGTTAAAGAATAACAGAAGGGTCATTCTGCAAGAAGTCAACCAGGGCTCTCATGTGCATAGTCATGGATTTTATTCAAATTTTGATAGAATGCTGCTTTGGGTGCCAAATTAAGTCATATCAAGTTTTAGCTCGATCGGCCCGCTGGTACTGATTTTCTGAGGGAGGGTTTGTAAAAAAAAGTGGGCGCGGCGCACCGGTTGACAAAATTTGCATTTTTTCCATTTATAACAAGTTATAACTCTGGAGCCAATAAAGCTAACGCCATGATTTCTTTCAGGGCTTGTTCTCTAGGCACTGTACTTCCCTTTGTAGCCAATCAAAGTAGTTTTAACCCTTTTACTGTGGTTTTACAGGCTCTCAAAAATGCTACTTATACAAACCAGTATCAAAACACACATTAAAAGGTACCATTTTCACATGTGATGAGGTATGTGGATTTGTGGTATCCTGTATATATAATATCCTGTGACTTTTATTGTTCTTTAAATAGTTACATTTCGTAATATTGACCCTTATCCCCCCCTCCCCCTGTGGAGGGTGACCCTTTTTCTGCCCCTTTTTAAAAATTGGTCGATTTCATATGGAATGACCCAGAAAGTATCTGAAAATTGTTTCCATAGTCAGGGCTAGCCTTTTCTCTCTGCACTGTGAGCTTCTAAAGTGGAAGACACCCTAAGAAAAAGTAATCAACCTGGTCTGCATTTGCTCTGGAAGGTTCTGCTGGCCAGCAGTTTTGTGCCTGTTTATGCTGGAATCAAGGCTGTGGAATACGAAGGCCAGGTGAGGACCGTTTCACTTATTGGTCAAAAACTCCTCAGTTAAATTGCTTTTACAGCATCAATTTATTTAGTTTATGAGTTCATATAAGTTTTTGCTGTGGGTTATGATGATTAATATTTTTAATTTCAGGGAAGAGGTATTACAGTTGTCTGCTGTATCTGTGAAAACACATTGCTCCCTTTCTGGGTTTTGCTTACTTATAATTACTCTTCTTATTTAAGTGTTTTCTCAACCAAAACAAGGACATTTATTTGAGCCAGAATTGTGAGTGAACTGGAGCATAGTTTGCCTACAATATATTCATGATAAGTCAGCATTCAATTTCAGTCAAAGTTATCGACAAAGCTGCAGATTCTGAACAATGGTGCTTCAAAGTAAAAGTCCTCTCTGCAGTCAGGTAATAAAACGGAAGACCCAGAGCTTTGTACTGCCGGCAAATTTATTAAGTTGAGATTTCTGCGCGGACTTAAAAAGCATTGGGCCTGTCAGGCGGGATTGTGCTGGGGGACTGCTGAGTTATTTTCCAGCAGCGGTGTTGATAAGAGGCTGATGTCTCGAGCAGCTCAGATTGTATCGGAATGGTCCTGTTGAAGCTGCGGTAGGATTAATGCGAGGCCCTGAGGGCCCGTCTCCTGCAGCCCTGTAAAAAAAAAAAACAGACGCCAATAAAAACAGGCCGTTCTCAACTGCTGTTTCACCTGCACAAGGACAAACGTCCGCTCAAGGAGCACTCAATCTGCTCGCCGTTCTCGCATGACCAGTCGAACTGAGCAGGCTTCGCAGCCGAATTCCCGTTGACAGATCAAATAATAGTGTTAGCGCTTGTCTAAGAGGAGCAATATGTGGCCATGTTTTATTAGGGAGTTGATATTACGCTCCATGTTTTGACTGAGTATTTTCGGGGAAAAGACTAACGATTTGCTGTAGAGATGTGCGATTTTAAGGTATCGTACTGTGTAGAATACGTAAGGCATTTTATACATATGAATACTGTCAATGTGCTGCTATGGTTTTTATGCAGTTCTACTGCCTGAAATGCAGCCTCTCATTAACTCCTTTCCTCATGATGATTACATATGATGCCTTAACGCATTTCCACCTAATGACTACAAATGATGCCGATATGCATATCAGTGGACCTTTTCCCTCGCCTCCCTATTGATTAAAAGCGGGGGCGTCCCCAAGGCATCAAATGTCTCCTTCATTGACATGGCCTTGGTCCCCATTTGTAGTCATTATGGGGAAAGGTAGGGGGAAGTCTGTGGGGAAAGCAGTTACTTTGCTGAGAAATTAAATGAACTGTCTGTAAATGCTGTGCAGAAACTTGTTGGTTTTCAAATTCACAAACATATTTTGGGATTATTCATTTCTGTTATTCATTTTATTTCATTTTATGTCTCTCTGGACATATTATTCCCCAGGATAGTAGCTGGCACCACAGTCACTCAGGACCCAATTTGCTGTGGGTCATAGCATGAGGTGTTATGAGCCAGATTGTATTAAAGGCTCCTATTTTATCATCTTCTCAGCCACAGCGTATTTAATTCAACCCTGGAGTCAATAAAATTCTCAGCGCAGTACGTGTTAAACCACTTTTTTTTTTTCTTTTGATGAAAGCACTGGGTTGACGGAGGGCTGACAGACAGCTTGCCTATTCTGCCCATGGGGCGGACCATCACCGTGTCCCCATTTAGTGGACCACAGGACATTTGCCCCTCGAACACTGGCCGAGCAAACCTTCACCTCAAACTCGCCAACATGGACGTGATAGTGAGTAAATTGAGTCTGGAAACTGCCCTGATTTGTTAGATTTGTGGTATTTTGGCCACCTCTTCCACCCTCCTCCATATCTAGGCCTCGAACACACAGAGGCGGAGATTTTTGAAAACCGTGTTTTTTTCATCGTTTCTGAAAAATCTCCCGTCCACAAGGCATTAATTCTAAAAATATCTGTGTCCATATGGAGTTGCCTAAAATGGACCAAAATGCAGTAGTAAATATTTCAGGCCTGTGTGTGGTGCTGTACGACACTGCAGTGTTTCATCGCAAATAGACCAAAAATGGAGAAGAAGGCGCATGCTCGCTGCCAATTTATCCTTTTTTGGTCTATTTTCGTATAAACGCTACAACGCCACACAGCGCCACACGCAGACCTGGGGGCTGTGATGGGGGTCATCACGTCATCGTTTTTCAAAAAAGCCCGTTTTAGTTGTCCACACGAAAATGTTGGGGTGGTGTTGTCAGATTTTCTCACTCTAGGACCTGTTTTGAAAAAATAAAGTTTTCGGGCTGCGTTTTCGCTGTCTCTGTGTGGACACAAGGGTGAAACGATAAAATATTTATGCGTTTTTAAAAAAATCTTTCCCGTGTGGACTGGCCCCTAATTTTAATTAGAACACATCTAAGTACAATCTAAATGCTGGAAGATGGAGGGCGATTGGTCCATTTAAAGGGCCTGGTGCTCAAAGTGCTCAAGTCATATTTTCACTCACCATCTGGTTAGGGTGGGAAAATGTCTTTCATGGTCATCCAAGTCAATTTTCTCAAACTGGACATTTTGTAACTTGTACTCGTAGCTCTGGAGTCTTTATTCTGTTCCTTAATGTGTTAAGTGATTGTCTGATATATCTGTGTCTAACTCATTGGCTCGTTCACTTGTTGATTTCAATGTTTGTTTTATTTTTGAAGTTTTCTGTGGACAATCTCATCAGGCTCAATCAAGCTTTGTTTCCACCGACGCCGGACAGAATGAAAACAATCGGGCAAGACGGTTACGACGACGCCGTGAGGTTTTTAAGAAAAGAAAACTGGTTCAGTTAGCTATTTTATTATTCATTGTTTTATTCTTTTATTGTTATATATTATTTTCTTTTACTCCATTTTAAAATAACCATTTTGATGTCCTTGAATGGAATTGACTAAGAATCCGAGTTTAGGATTGTATCATGAAGCAGAAATGGAAAATGTTCAAAATCAATTCCTGATGTGCATCTATTAATATAATTTATTTATGTCAACTTTTTTTTATTCTTTAAATAATATGATTTCAATGAAGAGGTAAGATTTTTGTGAATATTTCTTAGTGAAAGGCTAAGAGGGTAAAAGGCTTTTTCCGCAGCCTGTTTCGCTCATATTCACTCAAGGTGCCAATAATTTTTGTGGGCACTGTGTACTGGCCCATTTGGTTACACCCAGTATCAGCACAGAAAACGGTTCCTGGTTCGTTCTTTTTGAGTTGAATTCAGCATTTTCTGGCCACACGCTGAAAAATGGCAGTGTATTTCATTTCAATCTATGTTTCAAACAGGGAAACAAAACCTTCAAATCTTATTAATATCTCGAAGAAAAATCCGAAGAACAAATATTGTTTCAACTAAAATTCATACCAATGACTGTTTTACATTTTAATCATATATATATATATATATATATATATATATATATATATATATATGAAGAGTTTGTTTCCAAAATGCAATATATCCATTCTACTCATTTTGAGTAAATCAACCTTCTATGTTGTCGCATATTGCATGTTATAGAAAAACACAAACTTTGACCATGAAAAAATACACATTATAGTATGAACTTCAAAAAACAGATTTTTAGTTTTAGATTTAGTGCGTGTGTAAGAAGCACAGGGCTATCGCTCAGTGGTATTATCTCAATGTTGTCATTTTGGCACTTTGGAAACAAAGTCTTCATCTATAATATATTTGAGGTTGATGTCTGTCTGTCTGTGTGTATGTGTACTTTTTTCTCCTACATTTCTCAACCGATTATTACCAAATTTGGTATGAATATCCACTTGGACGCCAGGAAGGACTTGACGTTGCCCGATTTTTTAAAAACGGTCATGCCCGCAGCTAGTGTATATATATATATACATATATATATATATGTATATATATATATATATATAAATATCTTTTTTCTTTAATCCTTCCGATTCCTCCAAAAATGTTATCATTAATGATTTTCTGAAGCTTGCATGCAGTGAATCATGAAACAATGGCTTGATGTTTAATTTAATGAATAATTTCTGTATGCGTCCCGTGTACTCTGTTTGCAGTGTATTTATGAGTGGTGTCATGTCTTTGTACGAACTTTGAATGCTCCAGATGCAGTTGTAGGTGTTTTTTATCCATGGTATGGGACCCATACTTGAACCAGGGTCTGTCTCACATGCCTGCTATACACGCAGTTGACATGCACATAGTGCAGAGTGACAGCGCAGTCACTGTGGCTAAGCCAAAGGCTCCCGGGCTAACGAGACACTCCATAGTCTGTCCTGTAAGGATATTTCTTCACTCATATCAGTGTTTCTGAAGTCATTACACTATTTACACATCAGTGTAATAACCTCAAATATCTGCTCATCAATTTAGCATAAAATGGCATGGTTTCTGTCATCTTTAGAAACACTGAACTTGTAAAAGCTTTGCTTTGGACATTACATACTGTCAGTAGCACTAGTTCAGCACTAGCCCTTGTGTTTTATTATGACATCTGCTTCAGTGTCCTTACATGCTGACCTGTTTAGTTTCTAAAGTGATGCTTCAAGCCTTGGCTCCATTTCAGTGTCCTTGTGTCTCCTACCAGGATATGTCCTCAATCAATATGAAGGTTCTTGTGTAAATTATCTTTTTGATGTAACTCAGGAATGGTTACTGACTTAAGGTTAAAAAAAAATGTATGTATTATAAAGCTGGAAAGAAAGGTGAAACAGTTCTTGATAAAATCCTGGAAATATATAAGGAAAGGGTGATTCCCAACTGAGTGCTTAGTGCTTGATGCAAATTGCTGGCAAAATGGCAAGCCATAAGGAGAGAGAGAGCTGTTTGGATCATCAGACGTTAAATGCTGTTAGAATCAGAGTCATCCCTGGGTATATGTGAATGCTGCTTTGCATTGTGAACGGTAGTGCCATGTAGGAGCATTAATAATCCTCTGTACTTAAAACCGACCTGCTCCATAACCAGCGCATCTGTATCCCACAATCCCCCACTCCCTCCCGTACATCTCTTTTATGTTGAATGGAAGTGAAGGAATTAAACAGCTGCAAGCCTGGCTCAGCATAATCTTTCAGCTCGGTTGTATTCCTGCGAGGAGGGGGAAATCCTCTTCACCATGGTAAAGGCAGAGACGCTACGTTGCCGGGGGCTACCTGGGACAGTCTTTTGAAGTACTGCCGGGTGAAGGCGTAATTCTTGAAACCCATTAATTTCTCACCTCCGGGAGGACCGTTTCTGAGGCGCGAGTCTGTTCCTCCTTTCCGATGGTCACGCGCATTGGTAGATTTTTTTTTCCTCTAGCAATTGAGAATCATCAGATGAAAAGTGGCTTACGTTAGTGCATGCTCATGGGCCTGGTCTTAGGGGGGTAAGTTACTGTAGCGATTCCTGCCGAGCTGCAAAGGCTGCAGAAAGAACTGAAATATGTTTATTACCTCAATCTTCTCACTGTAAATACGCATCCCTGACATGCCACCTCAAAGATGGTTGTATGGTCCTTTGTCCTTGGGTCTGTGTGTTGGTCATTCTCATCCCCCAACACGTTGGAATGTGCGAAAGAGAAATGTGCATTAAAACGATTTGATTAGCCAATAGCCAGATGGTGGTGTCATTGAGACCCAAAACATTTTTTGGGCTATAACTCTTGAACTGTTTGGACTTCAGTCTTAATTCTTTCCACACTAATTCCCTGGCTGTAGCTGAACAAGCTAGGCTCTTGTAGAAGAGTGATTCGCCATATTGGATTTTTTTTTTTTTGCCATTTTGAATTCATTTATAAAGTGATTAAAATTATACTTCAGTTGGACACTTTGTCCGAGTTGAACCAATTTTGTTAACATTTCTTCAGAACGATATCTTTTAATGAAGCATAAAGTTAGTTGCTGCAGTTAAAAAAAAAAAAAAAGCCGATAGTTACTACATAGATTTTGTAGACATGGCCTCAATTGCCATCATGCTGTGTAACTCATGATTGAAATGTCCAATCATCACGAAACTTAACAATTTACATCCATAGGACAAGAAGCTTAACCTTGGCAATTGGCTTAAAGGGGATGCTTTAAGATGCAATAATGTAAAACTGCCTGTATGTCTTCAACCATTGCACCCAATTGGTTCTAGTTGCGTACAATATCTCTCTCTACTCTTCTCATAGTCCTTCCAATGAGCAAGACAAATCTTGGAAAACATGGCTGCTATTAGCCAATCAGGCAACAGCTGTTTTTTGAGATTTGCAGCAAAAAAAAATCAGTGAATAAGTTTGTGCTGTGAACTGGAAATTGTTTCAAGAATTCATATTCTACATGTCTTCACTGCTTCAAAATTAATAATTGCCTCATGTTGCTCGAACCCCATTCGCTGCTGCTTGTGTTCATATTTGACATTTTTATTTTATTTTATTTATTTATTCTTTTTTTCCCAGAAACGTGTTTGACATAAGTTCATTTGAGTGTGGAATGTGTAACAGGGGCTGTGAGATGTATGCCGTTTCCTGATGGATCTTGTTACGGGTTGCTTAGGCGAAATATTTTTGTTGGCTATATTGGCAAACCTGCTAAGCAGCCTGTTTGACATTTACCTCAAGCACAGGACTGGATCTTTATGTCACAGTTTCCAGCACTGGTCTCATGTTAAGCTGCTTTCACACCTAATGCGAAACGAATTTTTTCGCACGACAGCTTGCATTCAAAGTCAATGCAAAGACGCGAATATTCGCGTCTTTGCATTGACTTTGAATGTAATCTCTCGTGCGAAAAATTTGTTTTGCGTCCGGTGTGAAAGCTGCTTTACAGTATATCAAAAGTTGTCAACTCCAATGTGATGCTGTATCCACAGTGGCAGATCTCCAGCTCAGGGCAACTACTCATTAACTTGTCCTAACATCCCCTAGCATCATGTGAGGTGCCCCACAGGCTTTAAGGTTTCATTTATTTTTTCTTTTCCCCGTAGGCGATTCTCTCAAGCTTAATGGCTGCTGAGATATGTGAGACCAGAGGGGCAGACACATACTGCTGTGCTCTGCTCTGTGAGTGGAAGCAGGTGGCACAGTAAAACCTGAGTGGTAAATGGCCCTGTCCAATTTGGGGAGGGAAAGAAAAAAAATCTTTTCCTTTTTTTTTTGTGACTCAAAACATTTAGTGCCAGGTTTGTTTTTTTTTCCACTCTGGATCAGTGATTTCACCCTTAATAAGCTGTCAAATATTGTAAGGAGACAGGCAGGTTGATATGGGAGAAGCATAATACTTATAACAGCAAGAGGCCAAACTACTGCCGCCTGCACTTATGGTGACTGTACCCTTTGGTAAGATTTGCTGAATTTTTGCGGGGAAATGGTCTGCTTTCTGTCCTTTTACAGGGGACCAATTATGCAGTTTCTTTTCTTTGTGCTTTATCATTAAACTGAGATTTCCATTCAGTTGAATTAATTCAGATTTTATCAATTCTGTTTCCTCTAAATCAGCAAGCAGCTGTCAACTCGGGTACAATATTCCCTCCATTTAAAGTGGTTCTTAAGGCATGTTTCCTGCTAGCCTGAGGTGGAAGCGTTTCATTTCAGCCCTACTTCTCTGGTTTCTCGCTATTTTAAGGACTCATAAGTCTAGTTTTGGTACTCAACAGAAACTGATACCGACTGTCGCAAGAACAAGGACTTGAAAGTAACACCGAAGGTTAAACGAATGTCTGAACAGATTGAGACGATGCATTGTCCTTCCATCTCTATCTGTCTCATGCACGTGTCAAGTTAAGTTCGTTTGGGTCAGGTCTGAATTCAAGTTCGCCTTGTGTTTGAAATCCTTTAACCAACATAAGGCACTGAGAGCGAGCAGCTTTAAATAAGCATGATTCTAAATTTGCTGTGTAATTGCATCAGAAATGGGTGTGTACATTTATCGACATCTGAAGAAAGCAATGCTGGCCTCATTATTGGTTGTGTTTGCGCTGCCCTCTAACCAAATGCCCTCTACAAAGAGAACATGCAAATGATTAGGTTTGTGACGACATGCTGTATTTACATAGCCTGACTCCGCCAGCCTTCGTACTTCCGCTTAGTTGCAGAGTCTGGTTTTACCAGACTAGTATTTATGATGCACACACACACACACAAGAATGGTAATAAAAATAAAACACTGAATTGACAATTGCACTGATTTTATTCATTTGTTGTATTACATTTGTTACATTTTGTTATATAACTAATTATGGTTCCTGTCTAATTGCAGAGGGTTACATATGCAATGAATAAGCATTTGTGTATGCTACAGAAATCTTGTATATTGTAGAGTTACGTAACAGAGCTCAAACAACACACACAGCTGATGCGAAAAAAAGATAATAATTGTGTAATGGAACAGCAGAATATAGTAATTATAGATTTGCCATGTTAAAAAGGTGCCAACCCATTCAAAGTATTAAACCCCTGAGAACTAAGAGGGATGGAATTAATTATGTTTGGATTGGTGTGTGTGTGTATGCGTGTGCGTATGTGAGATGATGTACTTTAAACTGTGAAGAACCCCATCCCAACTGTTAAGTACGGTGGAGGTTGTAGGGCTGTTTTTCTTCCAAAGCTCCCAGACAACTGGTAGGAATCAAGGTGTTGTACTGTAGATTTTAAGTGCCTGCAGCAATGAAAATCTGCCTGCCCTAAGCTGGCTTACAGCTGGATCTTCTGACAAGATAGTGATCTAGAGCATACATTGAAATCGAGATAAAAAATTTTAAAAAATGGTTCACCAACCGCAGAACTAAGGCGCGGCCTTTTTAAACCTTTCGTCAGTATGATGAGCTGAAGAGGAAAGTTAATTAACATGGATCTTGGAATTTGAATGTTCTGGAGAAATTCTGCACGGAGACACCATCTCCAATCCCTTGCCAGTTGCCTTACTGTTGGAAGCTCTCCTCATTCAACAGCTAGATTCCTCCACTGAGCTGCTCAATGACCGAGTCAGGCGTGACAAATTTGGGTTGTGTGAGAACCTATCGGATGGTAGCTCTCCAGGAGCCGGGTTGGTGAACACGATTATAGGAAATGACACATATAGCTTATATCTCGTCAAAAGGAGGCAACACAAAGTATTAATTGAGGAATATATATATAAATAAAAGTATTTTTGGGGAAAATAGATGTTTTATGATTTTTTCTTTTCCGTCAATAATCATATTACAACTGCAGCTTTTCGTTTTGTAAATACTCTGAATTAAATATCAAGTGGATAAACAATAAATGCAATAATTCATCACAAATTTTGTTCATACTGACCAAAGGTGCCAATATTGGAGCAAAACTGAGTAGAATATTTCCACTCAATACACTGCCATTTCATTGTGTGTCATTGTGTGTGAGAGAACGCAGATGCAGGGAAATCTTGGGCTCAGGCACTACATATTTTGCAGGTGTGAGCTTCCTTGATAAAGAGTCTGAAAGTGTGAAGCTTAAAATTGCTGGCTGAGTCCAAGTTGCAACCACCTGCTGTTTTAATATAGGAAATTCCTTCCTGACGAGACCAATTTAGTTTTCATGCTTCGAAACCTAAACATCTTTTGCCTCCCCATTTTATCTGGAGGAACAAGGCTCTGGGAAAAAAAAAAAGTGATTATTGTCTGTTCGCACTTACATCACTTCCCCTGCACCTACTCACATGCTTACAAGGGAAATTACACCGCTAACAGCTGAAGGTTTTCTTAAACTGCAGTGAGAGCCACGCCGTGCCAGCAGTGAATAAGAGGTTTGCTAATTCATGCTGGCTGCGGTTTCCATTATTCATGGTCAGGGGCTGCCGAGATTCCCTGGCTTGTAGTTTTATGGGACTGAATTTTCCGAAGAAACCCTTGTTTAAATTACATTAGCCTCCGCCATTACTGTAAGAGACTTTACAGCTTTGGTTTGCTTTTTTGTACTTTCATTGTCCTCAACTGAATACATCCTCTTACTGCTAATAAAACTTTTTTTGAAGGCACACAGTTAGAACAACCCTATATTTATAGCCTTAATTTAATTGGAGGAAGGAAAAAAAAAAAAACTTTCTGTTGGTGCACCCAGAGAATTTACCTTGAATTGCCTGTGGATAATCATTCCCCTGTGTATACACAGAACCAGGCCTTCCATACATATGAAGGAGAAAAGCCAAAAAAAGAAAAATAGGGCGGGCTACAGGATATTACCCGAGTGTTCTGTGGAGTAGGGCTGCACACATGCACTTGGCAGCACTGGGGAAGAAGTCCTGGACCAGGTTTTTGTTCAATCTGCTCAAGGACAGCAGAGTTTATCTCTGCGGTAACAGCTAACCAAAACAGTGTAATTGAACAGGAAGAGAGAAGAGGGGAAACGGAGCCTTCTCTCTCAGTAGAGGGCTGGCTCTAGCTCCAGTGTGACCGTCAAGCTCAGTCCTCACGCAGACCTTCCACGAAAAAGTTACTGGAGTTAAATGTGGCCTCGGTCACCCAGGAGGGAGGTAATCTTCCTTCTAAGAAAATAAGGGGGACATTCCGGTGTAGGAGACATGGGTTTTGGATTATAAGTTTAAACAAGGCTGCGATTAACTGGTAATCGCAAATCCCATGTCACTTATCACAAAACAAGCAGTTCCCTGCCGTCACGGGCAAATATCTAACCTGAATTTTACAACCTGCCCCAAATCACCCTGCGGTTTGATCAGTAAACATATTCTGTGCCTCTCAATCCAATCTGATACATGCTGAACTCTCTGATACAAAATGGCTGCTGTGCATGACCTTTGTGGGTGATTCACATCACATGTTGGTTAAGGTGAGTTCCTCCCTCATTAGTATAAAAAGGGCTCTTGAGTTAATTGGGCCTATAACCACCGCAATCTCCTGAGAACCAAATCGTAATACTCTTAATTCATCATCGATCTCGGAGTGAATGATGGATGCCCAGGAGATTCACGTCCCACAGGACCCAAAACACAAAAAAAATAGAACTAAGGGTCCTGTGGCTTACCAGCAAGTAATATTATAGTGATGATACAAGTTACGACAATTTCATGTGAAGTTTCACATTCAAATCATTAAAAGTCAATGCCAAGGTCACCAAATAAAAGACCTAAATATAATCCTAAGCTCTGAATCCGTTTTGGTGATACAGTACAAGTCATTGAAAATTCAATATGTCAATTGTGAACTTTAAAGGTTGCAGTATGTAAAGTATAGGTCAGTAAATGGACTTCATATACGACTTTCTAAATGTCTCTACATAAACCTTGGCTCAATCTGTGACCATTTTGATGAATGAAGTCATTGTAATTTCATTGTTGAGTTTGAACCTCCAAGGTCACTGAGAGTCAAGTTGAATGTCACCAAATGAAAGTTCATGTGACTTCTGCCATGGTTTGGAGGCGATGAGAGCTTTCTTTGTTGCTCTTGTCTGGGACGATATCGTTTTGCTCCCAATCAGATTCCTGGGCCAGCTGGCATTAATTGGGGGCGTTGCCCGGACTCTATTTAAGCTCTAGTTCCACCTCGCTTCCGTTGCTAGAGTGTCAGTGTTAGTTTTGCACTTTAGCCAGTAAGGTCTTTAGAAAGAAAGTTGTCAGGGACTTAGCTGCAAATTTGAGGATAAGTTATAGAGAGCAAGGGAATCTTTGTTTTGTTTTCCCTTTTTATTTCGTCCCTTCAAGCTCGCTTTGCTTCCCTCGGACGTCATCTAGGTTTGTTGGAAGCGCGAGTCTCGCATTCTTGTTTCATTTGTGTCTCTCTCCCCTCTGCTGTTTTCCCCTTTTTTTGGGCACTGCTTTTGGCATCTAATTTTCAGCAGCCATCACAACTTCCTAGATGTCAGGTACTCAAATCTGGTCTCCATCTGTGACCATTTCAGTGATACAAGTCACTGAATCTTCCCTAGGTCACATTTGACCTTCGAAGGTCAATATGAAGGCCAGCAAATGAAAGCTCATATATGACTTCCTATACATCTCTTACACAAACCTAGGCTCCATCTGTGATGGTTTTGGAAATACAAGTCATTATAATTGTATTATGTAAAGTTTGACCTTCAAAGGTCACCAAGTCAAGTTCAATGACGCCAAATGAAAGTTCATGTGTGACTTCCTTTCAGTCTGTGATACAAGCTTAGGCTCTATCATTGACCTTTTTAGTGATACAAGTCATAGAATTTTAACTCGGTCAATTCTGACCTTCAAAGGTCAATATGAAGGCCACCAAATGAAAGTTCATAGTTGACTTCCTATATGTCTCCAATACAAATCAACACTCAATCTATAAAAATTTAGATGATATAAGTAATTGAAATTTCACCATAAAGTTTGGCCGTTGAAGGTCACTGAAGGTCAAGTTCAAGGTCATCAAATGAAACTTCATACATGACTTCCTATGCGCCCACAATACAAAGCTCTATCTATAATAGTTTTAGTGATAGACGTC
This sequence comes from Gymnothorax reevesii, assembly GCA_029721435.1. Lineage (NCBI taxonomy): Eukaryota > Metazoa > Chordata > Actinopteri > Anguilliformes > Muraenidae > Gymnothorax > Gymnothorax reevesii. The sequence goes on along the minus strand of CM056587.1, from coordinate 59,989,705 downwards.
ATTATAATTTTGCTATGTGAAGTTTGATGATGTGAAGTTTTGGTCACCCAAGGCCACAAAAATAAATTTCATATATGCCCCTATAAGCGTTTAATACACATGTTCCCAATCTTCAATATTTTCAAGCCTAAATGCCTTTGAAAATTGTAACATTTTGCTTTGACCTCAAGTTTGACCTTTCAAGGTCATCTGAGGTCAACATCAACATAGCCAATGCATAGGTCATATATGACTTCCTATATGTCGATAATACTTTTCTGCTAACTTAATCTTTATCTGCAACCATTTGACCTCCACAGCCCATCTTGCTTATTCATAAAGTACAGCGCCCCCACTAGACCCACTTCTGTCGATTCAATCAAAGTGGCGTTTGCACTGTACATTGACGGTACCAAGGGAAGTTGTTTGCCCGATTTAGAAAAAAAATTGATCACACGGTTTATGAGAAATAATTTTTTGAAATTTCAAGTCCTATCTTTTAACATTGATAGTATTTTCCTTGATCTCAAGGAACCCACTAGACCCACTTCCGTCAATTCAATCAAAATGGCGCTCGCACTGTACATTGATGGTACCAAGGGAAGTTGATTGCCTGATTTAGAAAGTTAGAAGTTATCACGTGGTTTTTGAGAAATTGTTTTTTTTTAATTTCTCAATCCTATCTTTAACATCGGAGCCAAAATTTCAAGGCCCCATAAAATGGACAAAAATGATTCAATCAATAATCAAAAAAAAAAAAAAACTTCTGGAGATATGGCCTAGAAGTATGTTATGGCAAATTTACTCAAAAATTCATCAAGCCGAAAAAAGATGAAAAATGTTCCGGACGAAAGACGACGGACATCACACCACGACAGTAGCTTATCGGCCCATAGGCCGAGCAACACAAGGATGATCCCAAAAGTGCTGATAACAAGAAAACTTCCTTCGTGATTTTCAATGAGCATAAGGGTGCACGATGACAAAGCAAGGTTACGCTGTGCTTAGTCCAGGCACTAGGAGAAGCTGACAAGCCCTGGAGTTAAGACTGTCACATAAAGCAAGTCTCAAGAACTAGTGTAAAGAACCTAAAAGAAATACACTCTACAAGTGCTCTCTGCAGGCACTCTCTTCACTGAGTAGGTCTCGGGTTTGATGCGAGATATTTGAGAGCTCTGTCTCTGGTAAATGTGCCGCTGCATGAAATACAAAAATAGCTCACCCCCGATGCTCCAGATTCCCTTCCTGTTGATACATACATCCCTTTGTTCCATGCACACAGACAAAATTGAAAACATTCAACTCATAATGAACAGTGTTGACAGTGTTGATCCAGCGGGGTTGTATGCCCATTATTTTTTGGTGTCGTCATCGCGATTTGACAATCCCCCACCCCAAGTCTCCGGGATGGCAGAGGCTCAGAGTTTTAGTGCAATTTCCCCAAGTGAAATCCGCAGGGTATGGCCAAAACTTTGAAAAGTGCTGCAGTTTATCTCCCAGGATACAAAACCACATTTACAAAAACAAGCTCCCACAACACCGCCACCTGTGATTCTTCATTTGTTCCAACCTCACACTGAAGCCGCTTTCACACTGGACGCGAAAAGAATTTTTCCCACGACAAATTACATTCAAAGTCAATGCAAAGATGCGAATATTTGCATCTTTGCATAGATTTGAATGTAATCTGTCGTGCGAAAAATTTGTTTCGCCTCCGGTGTGAAAGCAGCTTAAAAGGCAGGCGCCATTACCCATACCACAGCGCAGGGACCATCCAACTCTGCTGAAATGCCCAAATGAACCCGAAGAGTTAGAATTAGGCTATAAACTAATCAACACATCAAGAAAGTCCGACTAACACCAGTGGTTCCCAAACTCAGTCCTCAGTCCAGTCACTGGATTTCTTTCTTACCACAAATGCTCTCGAGGAATTTCAAAAAAGCCAATCATTTTCCCTGAGAAAAAGCTTTTGATGTTTATAGGGATAACGTATCCTCTGAATCAACACTATGCAAGAAACAGCTTTGCAATGCCACAAAGTAAACACACAGTATATACAGCATTATGGCAAAAAATTACATTAGATGAGGTACAACAAAAGGCAGAGGTTAACTGGCTCTTATTTTGGTTGCCATTAATTAGTTTTCTTCCGCAAACATCAACACAATGCAGGTTTGCCTACTTTTATTTTGCCTCGCATTTAATTGCTAATTATCAGCCAGATAGTTGCGGTCGATGTCCTGGGGGATATGCTACGAAGCTGGCTTTGTGATTAAGCCTGACTTCAGCACTTAGTAAAACCAGGAACCTCTTCAAATATGGAACATGGATTAAAGTAAAATGAGCTGCTCTGGGTTTTACTTTAGCTTATAGTCAGGCTTAATCACAAAACAGCTTCGTAGTATAACCCCCCCAGGTGTCTAGTGACTCCCCCCTCCCTTTCCCCATAATGACTACAAAGATGGCCATATCAATGAAGACGACATTTGAGGCATTGGGGATACTACCATTTTCAATCAATGGGGAGCTTAGAGAAAAGGTCCATTGATAAACAACCTCATTTCCAAAAAACGTTGGGATGCTGTATGCAAATCTCATAAACCCACATTTTATTCACAAAAGAACATAGACAACATATCAGATGTTGCAAGTGAGGCATTTTACAATGTCATCAAAAATATTAGCTCATTTCTAATTTTGTGGCAACAACACATCTCAAAAAAGTTGGAAGGGGGGCAAGAAACGGTTGGAAAAGCCAGTGGTACTAATAAAAATCAGCTGGAGGAGCATTTTGCAACTGCCCGGCCAAAAAAAAAAGTCACCGTTTGGAAGTTAATGAACAAATTCTAAAATTGGATCATTATTGCAGTTATTAATATGTTTCAGATGGCAATAATCATTTTAACCCTGACTGATGAAGTGCGTCGCTACTCATTTCTTACAAAATCATGTCGGAAAACACATTCCCTGATGGTGGAAACAATGTTACAGTATTTCAGAACGGGCAAATTATTGGCCTGTATTTAGCAAAGAAAACCATGAATGACAAAACCAAGCAGGAGGAATCATTTTCACAAACAAATTTTCCACCACAAAGTCCTGACCTTTAACATAATAAAAGTTATTGGGATGTACTCAAGACCACCGAGTGGTTCAACCATTATGTCGAGAAGACAAGATCTTGGACAAAAATTATGGCATTTCTGATCGAAAAGAAATGTTCTGGCATTGAATATAGTTGTCAAAACAATGACAAGACGAATATGCACTGTAATCAAAGCTACAGGGGTTCCAACTAAATATTTGAGTGGGCGACTTTTTTTTTGGCCTGGCAGTGTAATTAGGTTAATTGGCAACAGGTCAGAAACATGACTGGGTATAAAAAGAGCATTTTAGAGAGGCAGAGTCTCTCAAAGGTAAGGATGGACAGAGATTCACCAATCTGCAAAAAACTGCGTCTAAAAAAATGTTCCTCATTGTAAAATTGCGAAAACTTTGAATCAACAGTACATAATTTCATCAAAAGATTCAGAGAATCTGGATAAATCTCTGTGGGCAAGGGACAAGTCAGAAAGTAAATACTGGATGCTTGTGATCTTCGGGCCCTCAGGCAGCACTGCATTAAAAACGGGCATGATTCTGCACTGGAATACACTACATGGGTTCAGGAGCACTTCAGGAAATCATTGTCAGTGAACACAGTTCGCCATGCAAACTACAAATGGAAGCTAAAGATGTATCAAGCAAAGAAGACACCATATGCGAACACACCGCCATCTTACACATTTATTTTCAATATGTGATCTTAACTCAGTACGACATCATAGCAATCAGGCTGTATTCCTTTCCCCCACTAAATACGATAAAACCTAAGTGACAATAATATTAGAGTATTAAGCCGCTTGCACACTGGACACAAAACAATTTTTTCACACAACAGATTGCGTTGAAGGCAGTATCTCATGTCCGAAAGTCTGACAGGGTTTAAATATATCTCCATGTCCGACAGTCGATTATTGTTTTTAATTTCTTCAAATCCACTGACTCTTTTAGATATTAAACATGAATGTTTTGATAAGAGGGCTCAGTTCTTCAAGATGAGTACCGATAATTTCAATCAATGTTTCTGTTTAAGCTCTGCTCAATAAAGTGAGTCGACACTGGCGCGAGACAATGTACAATGCCTCTGTGTCTGAGCAAAAAAAAAAGAGGACGATTAGAACAGATTGATAACGAAATTAAGAATAAAAAGAAACATTTTAACAACAAAACATCCAATGAACACTGAGATTTATTTATTTGCGGGTCATCTTTTTTGGATATTCCGTTTGTTGGTGATATATTTTTATTCTTTATTTCGTTATAAATCTGCTCTCATATCAATACTTTTACTTTTTGCTGGCTGCAGGACATGGAGTATTTTGCATTTTGCGTCGGACAGTCCTGATTGTGCATGCGATAATTTATTTACACTGTCAATGGTCATGGAATTGATTTGCTCACGCACATTCTATCTCTGCTATGGAAATAAAGTGTGAATCTGTTCGATCCGACTAATTTTCAAAAATAGACCGAATAAAGACTGTTGTCTATCTTCAATGGAAGAAAACAGACGAATAGGCTAAAAAGACCAAGAAAAGTCGATAGCTATCAATTTGCATTTTGTGAAGGTCGAACACAAACATGGCCAAGTTTGCATGTCTAATAATTCCTGGAATACTCTGAAAAATTAGAACTTTTATGACTTTGGGACACGAAGCTATATTAAAACCCTGTCCGACTATCGCGTCTTTGCATTGACTTTGTCCTTAAATCAGTCCTGTGAAAAATTTGTTTCGTGTTCAGTGTGCAATTGGCTTTATAACGCAAGCATTCTATATATATATATATATATATATATATATATATATATATATATATATATATATATATATATATATATATGTATATATCCAGTTTGTGGTTGGCTGAGAAAGATGTGAAGTCGTTAGTTTGCACCACAGATTCAGCTGCGTTGATTAAGCCAGGTCAAGTTTCCATTACACGTGCCAACCGCCTTTAATCTGACATCAGGACAGTCGATATAGATACTATAATTTATGTCCTTATTCAGATAGTTACATTAAATAGTGCTTCCTGTAATTATTTACTGCATTGAAATGTGCCTGACATTCTGGAAACCAGCCTGTGAGATTTCTGTAACGTGTGTGCACTGTGCGCCGGTCAGTCAAATTACCACTGCGCAGAAATTAAACCAGGTTGGAGCTGGCGAGTTTTCTGCGCAACTCTAGTGGAGACTTTCTCTTCGAAATTGTCACTGCATCTTGATGAATATGTGACACCTCCCCCTACTACGCCGCCACACCCATCTCGGCGCACATCTGTCTACCAAATTGCCAAAGTGGCTGCGCACGGTGTTGCACCACACAAATTTACCATTGCACGGGCTGCGCCAGACGAAATTAGAGGAATACGCTATGCTGCGCCACCCTGCGCTGCGCCAAGAAATTAGAGCCTATAAATGCAAAAAATCTGAAACTTCCGCTGACTTTGCAGCATTTACTTTCGCCTTCACTCAGCTGTGCAGCGTCCCTAACAACACCCTTTAGCGCGACCACATTCAGAAAATAGAATGGATTCTTGTGTCTAATTGCTTAATGAGCCTCGCAAACTAAGCAAATCAACACTGTTTCGCGAGCTTTTAGTGCGCAGAAATCATAAAGCCATAATCTAATTTTACATTATCATCTTTGTACAGTAGAAAATGCCTAATAATTTTGTGTGCAATGCATTACAATGCTATCTAAAATAAATTATACTGTCCCCGGTCCTACCAATTAGTTTTGGCAACTAGTCTAGCTGATAGGGAAAAGTAAACTGTGAGAGGTTTGGGCTAATGAGCATCAAAAGGCAAGGTTTCTGAAGGCCTTTGTTTCTGCCGACGGACCGCCACTGCCGCGGTATTTAGAAGGAAGTCCAGCATAATCAGGGGTACTCCAGGACCGAGTTTGGGAAGCACAGTACAAGACCACCATGATGCCTAGACACCATTTCAAGAGGAAAAAGCATACTAGCCTCAAAAAATATACAAAAGCAAGAAAATAAAAGAGAATAATACATTTATAAATAAATAATTCACTTGTGGACTCAATTTTTGATGACCAAAGAAATAAAGCCTAAAAATGTCAGAACTGCATCCAGTGAAAAGTGTGTCAGTCAGCGCTGAATTAAACAGTTGGGCAGCGATGACAGAAATGGCAGCTGTGACCATGACAGCCGCCACAAGGCTGCATGAGCAGTAGCCAACTGGGCATGACTGCCCAAATCCATTCATTACAAAGAGCTGAGAGGTTAAGCTCAATCTTCTCAGTGCAATATCACAGTCCCGTTTCCGCAGGCAATCAAACTGGCTGCACTGCCAAGGGCCTAAATACATGTCCTGCCTGCCCGAGGATAGGCCAGAGCCAAAATGGCTGGAGCCAAGCAGTTAATGGCCAATTTAGTCAAACTGCCAGGGATCTGGGTGGCCCAATTGCAGTTTCCAGTAATCAAAAAACTTCCCCAAAGCCAAGGTGGCACCTCTGACAAAAAAATGAACAGAGCAGCCAGTTCCTCATACACGGCGACTGGCATCAGTGGCACCCATTACCATGGAAACCCGAAAGACAATCACACCTAACAAATAAGATGCTAATAAGGCCTCCCTACTTCCTCACACACAGAGAGACAAAATGGCTTCCACATCGAGCAAACAGAGGGTCCCCACAGTTAACAGCACATCTTTAAGCCATAATTAGCCATTAAAATATAAGTCGCAAAATAAAAATATAAATTAAAAAAATCAGTAAATTTTTAATTAATGCACTGATCTCAAATCAAACAAACTAAATACATTTGAGATTTGTACTAGACACTCCTCGGTTTTTAAGTGCAACATGAAAAACAAACAAAATCAAACCCAAAACATGTACCCAACTGGGCAATTAGATGACTGATGTCTCAGTAGATTGCCTTAACAGTACATTCCCTGCGCAGCCATTTTTACTTTGCTTACAACATTGGAATAATATGAAATCTAAAGCATAGACGTCCATCAGTCAAGTAAGTCTCACAACAGAGGCTCTCTTCAGACGGTGTTCCATCCACAGCTGTGAATCATAAACTTTCACTGTAAACTTTCAGAGTTTCGGTAATGTGAAACACAGTGGTGCACTGAGTGTCACTGACAGGCCGGTAGCCTCACAGGACACTGAGGGGTCTATTCTCCCATGCGCGTAATTTGAAAAAAGCGTGTAGCTCCGCGCTTTTCAGCCTAAGCGTATTCGCCCCTCGACTTAAGTCTGTGCATTACGTGCCCCGAAGGCAGTTACGCACTTGGGTCGGAGCATGGCCAAAATCGGGGCGTTTCCGGGCGTTTCTCAGGAAAATAACACATGTATTCTCCCCCTGGCTTACGCGCTTTTTCTGTTAAGCGCTTTTGAGGGCTGTATTAAGGTCAAGCGCCAACATAAGGCGAATTGGAATATTGCGTTTGATGTTGGTTATAGGCTGAATTCTAACATTAATTTGATTTTATTTAACGTAGTAAAGGTTGAGACATTCGATGTTCGATTGTTTATCCTTATTTCTAAACTACATTTCTCATAACCATAATAAATTATCAAACGAAATCATCATATGATATTACGCAACATTCTGTTATCCAATTAGTTCAATTACAAACGCATTACAAAAAATTACAAACATACCGGTGGTCATCAAGGTCACAACTGCGCTGTCGGTCCTGGCATCTGGGTCTTTCCAGAGAGAGGCTGGTGATGTCATGCACATATCACAGGCGTCTGTGTCAAGGTGTCTGACACGATTGACGCTATGCTGCACCACATCAGCCACTTAAAGTTCCCTGAAACACCAGCTGAAAGACGGAGAGTTAAGGGGGGTTCTACCGGGTCGCCAGGTTCCCCAGTGTTGTGGGAGCCATTGATTGTACTCACGTTGCAATCAGAACCCCTTCCACTAATAAGAATATGTACAGAGACCGTAGACGTCGGCACAGCATTAATGTTCAGGTTGTGTGCGATCATGATAAGCGCATATTAAGCATTATTCCTCAAAACACTTTCAGAGTTACAAAGAAAAACAGCATTGAAAACACATCCAAACCAATTGAAGTCAACGGTGACCACTTTTGCAAGCGTAAAAAACAACATTTAAAAACCACATTTAATGGACAATTAAGTCCATTTAAGAAAGCATCAAGGTGACAGTGTGCCCATTATCAGTAAGCAGACTCAAACAATACAATCATATTCAGTGTGGCTGAAGTGTGCAAAGGGCTTGGAAGCATATTCATATGACAAAACAAAATCTTACAATAACAGCATATCAGCACTCACAGATAAATAGTCTTCTCTTTAGTATGGACAAGAAACGGACGGGTTCATGATTGTTTGTTGCTGAAACTCATCAATTTTTTTAAGCCCTTATTACAGAGAAGACTATTTAACTGTGAGGGCCATTATTTTGTTGCTTTGATCTTCTTGCACCAGTAATCGCCTTAAAATTTGGGCATTGTGCGCGCTTTTCAATTCTCCTCAAAAATAAAATCTTACCATGCATTTTAATCTTGTAAGACTTTTATACTTATTTCTATGACCTTTTTACTTAGAAAAGAAATTATCCCACTGATTTGAAGTAATTTTGACTCATGTCCAGATTCATCCATGGGATAAGATAGATTCACTTTTTCTCATGGTCAAATTTGGGATCACGTGAAAATTTTCTTGTTTTCCATGGAAACACACATGAAGGTAGTCTGCATAGGAAAAACAGCAAATGAACAGAACATGCTGACATTGTCTGATTTAGAAATAATGATTTTAATGGAAATTAAGAATATGTACTTCAAACTTTGCCTTCACCAAAAAAATTAAAAAACACCTTCACGGTTGATACTGAAACTGGTGTTTGACGGGAACTATTTAGTGCAGTTGACAACCTGTGAGGCGTCTTTGTCTTAAACTACACACTCTCAGATACAGTATTTATCTTCTTGCACAGTTGTGCATCGGGGCCTCCCACTTCTTTTTTTCTGTCCTTGTTAGTGCCAGTTTGTGCTGCTCTCTGAGGGGAGTAGTTGACAGCATGATAAGAGATTTTAAGTTTTCAATTTCTCGCATTGAATAGCCTTCTTCTAAGCACAACAATAGATGGACGGGTCTCTAAAGGCAATTCTTTCTTTCTGGCCATTTTGAGCCTGTAAACAAACAGCTGCTGATGCTTCAGGTACTAAATCAATCTCAAGAATGCCATGCTCCCTTTTAGTTCAACTTTTTTCAGCTGTGCAACACATTTGCAGAGGGATTTTCTAATAATCAATCAGCTTTATAAAATGCTTAACTTGGATTAGCAGCCATACCAGGAGATTGATGCAGAGGACTGACAATTGTTGATAATAGGCCTCTATGCAAAAACGTAGATCATTCATTGAAAATCATCTGATTAATTTTAATCGTATGTGAAATGGATAACAAAGTTTGTGAAATGGAAAAAAAATGTTTGTGAAATGCACGAAAATGTATTTTTCTTTGGAAAACAAAGAAATTTGCAAGTGATCCCAAACTTTTGAGCGGTAGTGTATGGGGTCAGTGATATCATCCTATTACCTGGATTAATCTAGAAATGAGTCAAAATTACTTCATATCTGAGGCAGAATTTCTTTTTCTCAGAGAAAAGGTCATAGAAACAAGACAGTCGGTCGCTTACAGGTCGACGTGTATCCCCAAATGCCCTAAAGCAAGTTCACTCCCAAATCACTCCCAAAATCGATAGGCTTCGTGACCTCACCAAACACAAGGTCTATGCCGAATATGAAATGAATCCATAAAGAGCTGGCCAATTGAGCGCTTTCGAGAAATCTCTGTGGAAGCACCTGCCGATGTGGCATATCGATCGCTGATCCGCAGTATCCTTGACTCGTCGTCCAATGGATACAATAAGTGTTCAAGCCTAAATACAAGATTAAAAAGCTTGGTAAGTTTTTGCAGTGTTGGAGGTACTAGCTGTTGGAGTCGTCTCTGCTGCAGCTGCAGAGCTGGGACAGAGTAGAGCAACAAGGCTGCAGCCATGGTTTCCACATCGTGTTCCCAGGGGACATCTGATCAGGCACTGGCACCAGTGAGCGGGAATGGCGGTCCGCCGCCTCAAGCATGGTTGCCATAATGGCATGGAAACCAGGCTCCTCTCGTTCCGTGAGTGGCCTGGTTTCCGAGGGGTCTCTGGAGAGGTCAAACAGCAGCGGAGGGTCGTGGTACGTCACGTATTCCTTCGTGCAAAAACATAGGAACGTCCGGAGACAGGTCGTCGAATTTTCCGGGGAAAAATTCGGAGTAAAGAAAAAGGCCTTCCATACGGAATCACCTGCGCGAAACAAATTGAGAAACTTTAAAATAATGGTGGAAGTTTTCATGTGCAAGAAGTATAATTAACCCCTTAAACTCTAACTTTTCACTTAAGTTTTCCCTTAAGGAGGTTTAAAGTCAGAAAAAGTTTTTTGTTGTATATTATAGAACAATTTCCCACACAGATTCTCTGTCTGCTGGTTGCTGAGCTTCACAGAAGCAAGATCTTGCTGATATTGAGAGACATATTTAAACTAGGGATGCCATATTTTTAAGGCCATAGTATTTCATCAAATAGAAAATGCACAATTATTTTATACACATTTCCCTGCAATTCAGCAGAACATATTTGAGATCATTAAAATCTTAGGATCTCCAATAGAATTTAAAATAGGCCTGAAGTTCCGCAGGTTTGTATACAGCAGCTTGACAGACCAACACTGCTCTGTTGGTTTTATGTACAAACCCCAATTCCAATGAAGTTGGGACGTTGTGTAAAACATGCTTAGAAACAGAATACAATGATTTGCAAATCCTTTTAGACCTATATTTAATTAAGTACACTACAAAGACAAGATATGTGATGTTCAAACTGATAAACTTCATTGTTTTTTGGAGACATTTACTCATTTCAAATTTGACGCCTGCAACATGTTCCAAAAAAGCTGGTACAGGGGCATGTTTACCACTGTGTTACATCACCTTTCCTTTTACCAACACTCAATAAGTGTTTGGGAAATGAAGACACTAATTGTAGAGGCTTTGTAGGTGAAATACTTTCACATTCTCGCTTGATGTATGACTTCAGTTGGTCAACAGTACGGGGTCTCTGTTGCTGTATTTTGCGCTTCATAATGCGCCACACATTTTCAATAGGAGACAGGTCTGGACGGCAGGCAGTCAGTCTATTACCCACACTCTTTTACTGTGAAGCAACGCTGTTGTGACACGTGCAGAATGTTGCTTGCCACTGTCTTGCTGAAATTAGCAGGGATCTCCCTGAAAAAGGTGTTGCCTGGATTGCAGCATATGTTGCTCCGATCCTGTATGAACCTTTCAGCATTAATGATGTTTTCACAGATGTGCAGGTTACCCATGTCATGGGCACTAACACATCCCCATACCATCACAGATGCTGGCTTTTGAACATTGCGCGGAAATCAGTCTGGATGGTCCTTTTCCTCTTCAGCCCGGAGGACACAATGTCCCTGATTTCCAAAAACAATCTTAAATGTGGACTCATCAGACCACAGAAAACTTTTCCACTTTGCGTCAGTCCATCTCAGATGAGCTCGGGCCCAGAGAGGCTGGCAGCGTTTCTGGGTGTTATAGATATTTGACGGTCACGGGCATTCAATTTTGGTTTTCGGCCTTTCCGCTTACATGCTGAGATTTTTCCAGATTCTCTGAATCTTTTTATGATATTAGGGACTGTAGATAATGAAATCCCTAAATTCCTTGCAACTGCACGGTGAGAAACGTTCTTAAACTGTTGGATTATTTGCTCACGCAGTTCCTCGCAAAGTAGTGAACCCCATCCTTGCTTGTGAATGACTGAGCCTTTCAGGGATGCTCCTTTTATACCTAATCATGACACTCATCTGTTTCTAATTAACCTGTTCACCTGTGGAATGTTCCAAACAGGTGTTTTTTTCAACATTCCTCAACTTTCCTAGTCTTTTGTTGCCCCTATCTCTGCTTTTTGGAAACGTGTTGCAGGTATCAAATTCAAAATGAGTGAATATTTCCAAAAAAAAAACAAAAAAACAAAAAAGTTTATCAGTTTGAACATGAAATATCTTCTCTTTGTGGTGTACTCAAATGAATATAGGTCAAGATGGATTTGCAAATCATCATATTCTGTTTTTTTTCATGTTTCACACAATGTTGCAACTTCCCTGAAATCGGGCTTTGTAAACAATTAGCATTAGCAAAGCATTCGCTCTATTATTATTTCAAAAGAAAAAGCCATTTACAGGGGTTATTGATTGACTGTCCACAAACGTAGTAAACTTTGAAAATTTAGCTCTCAGTATATAAATGGCTATTAATTCAGTACAAAGCAAGGGTAGAGGAATTCATTTTGGCAGATGTAGCAAAGACAAAATCGAGGCTCACTGTTCGGAGGGCGCCACCTCACAGCGTTCAGAAAGGCGTTGCAGTAGTGGAACATAAACTCGTGCTCCGATCGCTCAACTTCCCCGAGCAGCAGGGGCATGAGGTCTCGTCCATCGATTTCCCTAAATGCAGACAATATGAGCATTATCGTTTCAAGGTCAACTTTTATATAACTCAAAAACTCCCAAGCTAATCAACTGCTTCAATCAGGTCTGATGTTGATCTTTGATCCTTTTTGGCCAATTAAACCCAAGAGAGGTACTTTCCTTGCGTTTTGGCCAAAAGTTTAAATTAGATTCTTGATCTAATAATATTGCCAAATCGAAAACAAAGAATAGAGTAAGCCAAACTGACATTACCATTCAGCGTTGAATTATATGGAGTAACTTTATTATACAAAGATATAACTCAGCAAAAACTTTACTAATTGAACTAATTGAATACTAATTGAATCAATACTAATTGAATTTTTTGTCATGACAGGTTTTTATTGAGAGCATCAGCACCGGTAACTGATTAGGTGAGTTTATTATTATACATGTGTAATGTGAATATAGGCCACTAGATGGCAGTATTTACCTTTTTTTGTTAAGCTCAGACTGGAGTCATGTTTAGACATGTCCTGGACATGTCTGGGGCAAGTCTCAGAAAATTAAAAAAAAAGAGGTCTAAATGTGGGTGGGGTCTGCAAAAGAGTATATAAGGAAAAGAATTGAGACAGTAAAGTAGTAGGAGAAGTTGCAAGAAGATGACCAGACCTGCCATTCTGTTCAAGACCTGTGACGTTTCTTTTGTGGATTTCTTTGCCTGTGTTTGAGCATTTTCATCATCCAGGACATCACCAAGCCGCCCCACAAAAAGGGACTGTAAATATTTCTTTTTGTTTTTGTTATAATCAATCTTGGTCTTAGTTGTTAGTTGTTTAGTCATTATTGTCTTTGTTAAAAATTAAATGTGTTTTAGTTGTTAAAACTGTGTCTGTCATCCCTTGCTGTTGCGTTGTAAATCTAATTACAAATTGGGGCCATAACACATGTAATTATAAATTAAATTTGCATAGAGTGCCAAATTGAGGCAAGAAACAATGTTAGAACCATTCACTTCTCAAAGTAACATCACACAGCTGAGGAGTTTTCTACACAAGTTTATCCACCATATACCCCCAGCCCTGTCCCTGGCACATCAGCAGTGCTGCACATTCCTCTGTCCTCCGTATTAGAGAGGACAGAGAGAAATTGGCCTTCTTTTACTGAGGTTTTAAAGTAGAGGAAAATGAATAACAGTTGAGGGCCGAGCAGAGAATGGGACTGAGCTGTGAGGCCCTTCACTGCTGCACAGAGTTAATTTCACACCAAAGCAGAGCAGCATATCTGCTGAGACCGAGTTCACCTGTCGTCAGGTAGTCCTGCCTCCACCAGCTTTGCAACAGTTGGGAATATGTCCATGCTGCTGGTGGGTTCATCAGTGGTCTTGTTGCCAGGTAACACGCCACTCCACCGAAGGATTCCCGGAACCCTAATCCCCCCTTCCCAGTTAGAAGATTTCCCCGCTGTGTAGAGGCACGATAACAGAATTATTTGATTAGTTTGGGCAATGTGTTGATTCTGTATTAAAAATCGTAGTGGCTATTGCCCCGGACGCCGGCTCTATTATTTAAGCTTTTCCTGTTATTGACCTGGACATAACTTCTAATTTAGGACGAGCGCCCCCGGCTCAATAACTGGACATTTGAGAAAACTGAACCGGGCGCCAGCTATATTACTCAGCTTCTACCAGTTCTTGACCCGGCAGCGTCCGGTCAATAGGTCCCACCATTAAAAATAGCCTTACAGAACCATTTGTAAAGCAAAATTTATTTTTAACTTCAGATTTATGCTGTGGTCATGTTAACTTAGGGGATAAACCTACAGTTTTTTTTTGCACCCAAGGTACTTATCGTAGGATAGATACCTGGAAATTTCATTTGAAACTGAGCGCTTGTGCAAGGTTTCAAATGTAAATTTCCTAGTATCTATTCCATGATAAATACCGAGTGCTCGAAAAAAAAACTGTAGGTTTATCTCCATTCTACCATGACTCAATACCCCAGCAAAAATATTTTTTAAAGCAAAGTTTGGATCAACCCGAAGTCGAAGTTTGAAGTGGGAATGTCAGATGCCATAGCAGTCATCTTTTTTGGGCATGGAAATTAATAGCCTATGTTTTCTATTGAAGCTGCTCGATAATCAAGCGGGAGCTCTTCAGGCAGTGTGAGGTCTTATCCCAGTGCGATGTAGTATATCGGTGAGTAGATACCAGGGGCTCTAATTTCTTGGCGCAGCACAGGGTGGCGCAGCGTGGCATCGCGTGACGCAGCCCACGCAGTGGCAATTTCGTCCGGTGCAGCCCGCGCAGTGGAAATTTCATGCGGTGCAACACCGTGCGCAGCCACTTTGGCAATTTGGTAGATGGACGTGCGCCGAAATGGGTGTGGCAGCGTTGTAGGGGGAGGTGTCACATATTGATCAAGACGTAGTAACAATTTTGTAGAAAAAGTCTTCACTGAAGTTGCACAGAAAGCTTGCCAGCTCCAACCTGGTTTACTTTCTGTGCAGTGCTAATGTGGCTGACTGGCGCACAATGCGCACATGTCACCGAAACCTCACAGGGAGGTTTCCAGAATGTCAGGCACATTTCAATGGAATAAATAATTACAGCAACCACTATGTAATGTAACTATCTGAATCAGGACATAAATTGTAGTATCTATATCAATTGTCCTGATGTCAGATTAAAGGCGGTTGGCACGCGTAATGGAAACTCCACCTGGCTTAATCAATGCATCTGTAATGCAAACTAAAGACTTCACATCTTTCTCAGCCAACCAAAAACTGCCTATATTATGCTTGCATTCTATGCTCAGGAAAGCTCTTTGTATCTCTTGGCTATGTTTGTGTTCGACCTTCACAAAATGCAAATTGATAGCTATTGACTTTTCTTGGTCTTTTTATTTGTGAGTTTTCTTCCGTTGAAGGTAGACAAGTCTTTATTCAGTCTCTCTAATGAAAATTAGTCAGATGGATTGAACAGATTCACAGTTTATTTCCACACCAGAGATAAAACAGTGCTTGTAGTCAGTGAGCAAATCAATTCCATGACCATTGATAGCGTAAATAAATTATCGCATGTTCGATCAAGACTGTCCGAGGCGAAATACAAAATACTCCATGTCTGTCAGCCAGCAAAAAGTAAAAGTACTGGTATGAGAACAGATTTATGATGAAATAAAGAATAAAAATATATCACCAACAAACAGAGCATCCAAAAAAGATGGCTCGCAAATAAATTAATCACAGTGTTCATTGGATGTTCTATTTGTTGTTAAAATGTTTCTTTTTATTCTTTATTTCGTTATCAATCTGTTCTAATCGTCCTTTTTTTTTTTTTTTTGGCTGTCAGACACGGAGTATTTTGCATTTAATGTCCGACAGGCATTGTACATTGTCCCGTGCCAATGTCGACTCACTTTATTGAGCAGAGCATAAACAGAAACATTGATTGAAATTCTCAGTACTCATCTTGAAGAATTGAGTCCTCTTACCAAAACATTCATGTTTAATATCTAAAACATTCATTAGGTTTGAAGAAATTAAAGACAATAATCGACTGTTGGACACTGAGTTATATTGAAATCATTCGACTGTCGGACACGGAGATGTATTAAAACCCAGTCAGACTTTTGGACATGTAGACACTGCGTTCAACACAATCTGTTGTGCAAAAAATTTGTTTCACATCCAGTGTGCAAGCCGCTTAATACTAGGCTAATATTATTGTAACTTAGGTTTTATCGCGTTAAGTGGGGGAAAGGAATAGAGCCTGATTACTATGGTCTCATACTGAGTTAAGATCACATTTTGAAAATAAATGTAACGTATCTTACATTGTTGTCCATGCATGTTAATCCCAAAATTTTAAGCAGCAACAGGGTGTAATAATAGGAACACGCTATCCATCATTTCTCTTCCCAAAGATGCAGGCAGAAGAAATAAATGAGCAACCGTTGTATTTCATTCCAACTTCATAAGTTTGAATGATCTGATGTAGTTTCATTTTGAAATTACATTCAAGTTTGCTCATGGTAATAATTCGCGAATGCCCTAGCTAGCCAGCTAACTCATATTCGTAATGCTTAATATAGACGTAAGCGGTGCAGAAAACATGCCTGAAGCAGCAAAGTAAAATGCAACATCAACGCATCATGCAGATATACGTAGGAGAGAGGCTTCAATATTCCAACACATTAAAGGTGAGGAGAGCAGCTCATTTGATTGGTGAAGATTTGACTCGGCTGTGTTATACCCAAACACGCCTTCTCTCCTCCCGCTTTGCCACTTGCGCCGACAGGAGGGACTGAGGCGGGACAGAGGAGTACTTGCGCCAGGCTATGCTGAGCACGAAATTGCAACATACGCCTGGACACACCCTGTTGGTGTGGCACACCCCCCATTCGCCGCGCCTGTGCCTGGTCTACGAATTTAGAGCCCCTGGTGTTAACCAATGAAAATGCTGAATTCGCTGGAATGAATGGTAGAATAATGCATAACCTCCTCTATGAACTACTGCTAGGAATCTGTCACAAAGTCATTCAATGCTTGTAACCTGTAAACACAAACCTGTTAAACTCACTGCACACACATAACTGTAGTATGAATACATCCTAAATTAAGTGCAGGCAAAACATCCTAAGAAAAAATAAAAGGTTTTTTTTTTCCTCATAGTGTATAGTGATACATATAGTATTTGTGCGAACATTCAGTTGCAGTGTCCAGTGACTACCTTTGTAGATGCCGTTCCAGCCCCCATGCATCTCCCCGTGACTGGAGATGTCCTCCAGGTGAGCTCCGTGATCAGAGGTCAGGTACACCACAGTGCTTTCAGAGAGTCCCAAAGAGTCTAAGGTGTCCATTATCTTTCCTATGGGTGGAGGAACCAAGTGGAAAATTATAAAAAATAAAACCCAAAACCACAAAGAGTCAACAGTATGAAGATAATGCGTGGCAGCGAGAACTGCTCCTAACATAAAATCGCAGTTCTGTGACCCTAACTCCGTAAAAAATATCTGTCTCAGAATGTGCGGCATCTATCATCGGTTTATCGATTTATCATCATAGGAATACAAAACGCCAGCGTGTTAGGAGCACATAACAGAAAAGTCTACCAAACTTTTAGCGGTCAAAGGCACTCGATGGCCAAGCTCAAATAAATTCACAACAGAATCAATGAGCAGTGATAAGACTGACAACAGTTCACTCAAAGCAAGTGCTTAACGAAAACCAGAGCAACATTTAATTTTTATGCAATTTCAGATTTATTATCGCACTTCAAAGCAGTTCACACTGAGCTTTAACACCTTTTAGGTTTTAAAAAAAATTCTACTGGGGATTTTTCATTGAAAATGTGTAGTGTTTACTAAGCTGATTAAAATGGTATAAAAAAAAAATAATAAATTATAATACCAAAAAAATCTGTTGGTAATTATTTTTAGGAATTTCGATTTTTTGAAAAGTTGCCATTTTCACGTATTGTGAGGTAAATGATGGTCAAAGAATTTACCAGAAGATTTCTCTTTGGCACCACACAGCTCATTCACGCCGATAAAAAACAATTTGCATCTTATTTGCCAAAGTATTGGCAACATAGCGAAAGCAAACAGAGCTGAGCAGTGAGCCAGTCAGAATGCACAGGGTCACAACACACACCCACGCTCCAGTCCATCTCCTCCACCGCATCGCCATAGAGACCGTGCTGGCTCCTGCCCCGGAACCCTGCAGATGCAAAGAGCGCCGAGTGCACTTGGATGAAGGAGAAGAACAGCAGGAACGGTCTCTCCGAGTTCCTGAGCAACGAAATCCCATTCATCTAATTACACACAAAGGCATTCAATGATTACTAATGCTTTGGCTTTATATGAGAGGGCAGTTGAATAGGGGGCATTTAATTATCACCCTTAAATTGCATTTTATATGACAAAAGTGGAACGAATGCCAGATATTTTCTTTCTTCTTACCCGAATATCATAAGATATAAACTGCTTGTGTGTATTGTGGTTAACACAGTGTATTAAAATAATGTAGCAAGTCAATTTCCTCTTCAGAAAAGACACCACAAATCATCTTTCTGAAATAGACAGTCCACAATGGAAGCCCATTTCCGCCAGTAATAAAAATAATATCCCCAAGTTAATGGTCATAATTAATTAAGTCATAATTATGAGATGCAAAGTCGAAATTATGAGATAAAGTCATAATTATGAGATAAAAAGTCGAAATTATGATATAAAAAGTCAAAATTATGAGATACAAAGTCATAATAATAATAATAATGCATCAATTTTATATAGCGCTTTTCTGCTTTCTGGGCACTCAAAGACGCTCCACAAGGATACATTATTCATTCACTCACACATTCACACTCTGATGGTGATAAACTACATTTTTGTAGCCACAGCTGCCCTGGGGCAGACTGACGGAAGCGTGGCTGCCAGTATGCGCCTACGGCCCCTCCGACCACCACCAAACATTCACACACAGCCATACAATATTCCTATATTGCATGTTTTTTGTGGGTGGGGGAAACCGGAGTACCCGAAGAAAACCCACGCGAACACGGGGAGAACATGCAAACTCCACACAGAAAGGCCCCAGGCCGAATTCGAACCCACAACATTCTTGCTGTGAGGCAGCAGTGCTAACCACTGTGCCACCGTGCCGCCCAGTTATGAGATAAGAAAAATGCTGAGGAGGAAAAGAAATTAGAAAAGAAAAAACTGAAAGAAAACAGGCCACAACAAAGAAAAGGAAGACAAATCCTGGAAAGAAAACAAAATCAGCTGAAGTCAGTTCCCCATGCGACGATAGTGACGATGATAAACATTTGTGTTTATTTTGCTCTGAAACTTACAACAAAACATCCAAAGATTCTTGGATTCAGTGTACATCATGTTTTTAATGGGCTCATGACGATTGCACAGGAGTAGATGAGGATGGTGAGGATTATGAGTGTGATTTATGCCAAGATGAATAGATATCTGCAGTAAAAAAAGTCTAAAAGTGCACTTGGTTTGGAAATATCAGTGATATTTCGAAATGATTTGTGTTGGTTAGCTTTTGATGGTTGAAATGATTAAGGAAATTTAAACGTTTGGACCATATTGCCCCTTTGGTGTGAGCCATTTTGCCCAATCCAGTGGACAAAATGGTCCACTATACATATATATTTTCAAACTATTCATTTTGTGTTAAAATGGTTCGCAAAGTTTGGTCTTAGAACGTGTTATATTTTTGATAGTAAATATGTGTTTCATATATTACTTAGTATTGATTCATGTCTCTATACATGTGATATAAATGTCAACCCAATGCTTAAGGAGTCCATTTCGCCCCACCTTCCCCTATCATAATGCGCAATGAAGCAAATGCTTAAACTTGCAACATTAGACATAATCAAGTTATTGATGTAACGTTCATTATACCTGCATTTTTCTCCACACCAATTTCGATTACAAGCTAACTTCACACATTTCTGCTAAGCGAATGATATTCGGGATCCGGTTGTAGCTCGTTAGCTGGCTAGCTACCTAGTCATCTTTTCTGACGTTAAAGATTCTAAAAAGATTACATCATGCCATTACAAAATCCGTCACCATCTGGCTACATGTTTTGTATTAGGGAAGAGGCTATTTGCCCTGCCGTGCTTCGGAGCAAACGTTAAGAGTGGGGCAGATTATAAAATGAAGTCTCTTGTCCGCTCCGCTGCAGTGTGAATTGTAGAAATGGAGCTTGACCTAAAGTCTGATAGGCACGGAGTCAAGTTTGCTAATTTTTTGGCTAATCTGGCGAGAGATTTGTGGACGCCACCACTACGGTGACAGTTCAGATTAAATCGCCAGCTTGATGGGTTGTGCCGCTGGAAGAAGTGTCATTATTATGTCAATACCATCAATCATTGAAGCACCTATTACTAAAACCCCATAAGTCACACTCGACTTGACTTGTGGGGTTTTAGTAATCAGTGCTTCAATTGCAAAAATGAAAGATTGTGAGGACGATGCCAGGCAGTGACCTACCATTACCGATAAAGGTATACATTATATATTCATGTATTAAGTATTAATGGTCAGTTATTAGCTAAATGTTTGTGTTAATAATAAGCCTATAGCAATATAACTACAGATATGTAGGCTACGCTAGCGTTGGCTAGCGGATAACTCTTATCCTAGCCAGATTCAAATAAATACTCTATTTTTACAAGTTGCCGATTCCGCATTATTTATGTTGACGGTCATATTACTTATTCAAATGTTTGCATTAATAATGCAGCAGTGAGTTTTACAACATTATTAGCACTAGCAGGTAGCGCAAACATTGACCTCAGCAGCTTAGGACCGCTATCTGCTGGCAAATGTCATCCTCCTTTGAAGGGAATCTGTGCAGTGAATATGGTGCTAAACAGGGGGAGTCACTATGTGCCAAAGGTGTGTGGATTTTGTATATACTCTTATTCCAAATTTGAATTTTCCCACTGCTCTTTGAGCAGCCGAACACAGAACAGTTTCTTCCCGGCATTTGAGTTCAGAAAAACAAAAACCCTGTAAATAGAGAGGGCTAAAATGTTGAGTGCCATCGGTGCTTTTCAAAGGCATCCTTTCCTTTCCAATGATTTTTGGCCCACAGCAGTGGCAGCAAACGCAACGTCCTGGTTTCGCCGGATTAGTCAATAGATCCATTTACAGCCGACGTCATCAAAAAGATGCCTGCGCATCTTGGCAACGGAAGTAGCGGTCTCCCAAATTCAGTCTGACAAGTTATGAATCTGCAAACATTGGATAAGGCATTTTACCAGCACCAAAATGTCTGGTTGTTGCCTGTACGGCTGTCAGAATTGATATTACTTTGGTGGACTCAAGTTTTACAGGATTACGAGCGGATCACATCCGTGCAACGCCCAATGGCCACAAGCGAAGTATCAAGTCAAACTCCGAACGTTGCCTTGATGCTTTTAAATGCCTACTGAAAGTGTCAGCTGCATCAACATTGACAGCTGTCAACAAGACCGAGAAGCCATGGGTGTTACTCTCAAAATATTCCACAAGGTAACATTTAATTTTGAAAACACCGACCAATAAAGCTTATTTTAAGTGATGAAAAAGTGCGACGTTCGGGTTACTGCGCTCTGTATGTTATATACAGGCATAATTTTCCTCTTAAATTTAGCTGTCGAGTGAATTAAAATGATGATTCACTTTACTTCACCCAGCAGCAAATTAGCATGCTTGCTAACTTAGCAGTGTTAAATTCTTACCAGCGTAAGTTAGTTTGAGTTAGGTTCTGTCTTACTGTAGATCGCTTGATAACTGAAATCTGCACAAAATAATGGATTTCCTCTAAAAACTATGACTTAGTTAAAAAGCAGGTATATCGGTTTCAACAACTGCATGTTAGGTTTCTGTGTGTGCCACCAACCATGACAAGGCAAAATAGTTAGATAGCTAACCTAAAAGACAAATGTGTTTCTATTGAGTTGACGCTCAAGAAATTGAGCAATGGCGAAAAGTAAAAATCTGACGTGTGTCACACGCTGTCAATGGGCTTTGCTTCATTGAAATTAATGTAACCAATTTTTTGACTCGCATCTCACAGTAACAGACATTAATTGAAATATGTGAGAATAATGGTAAACCGAAGCAGATTTCATGTTTGCATAACAACTACGCAGTCAAACTCGCTAGCTACCAAGGCAAAAATACAAAATAATACTTAGCCTGCCATGCAGGTACAATTAGCTGTCAGGACGTCGTTTTCTGTTTATTTTTATTTTTTTATTATAACCCAAGCGTATACATGGCGGTTTTATGCCCTTGCGTTTTACAAGGAAGGACCTCTGATTTCGAGACACAAAACTTCAAGTCTGTCGTGGTATTTAACATTCTGCTTATGTCTGCAGATAACGTGGTCATAAGCATCCAGTGACTTGTATGCTTGTAGTTCCTCTCTAGTGTACACGGTAGGTTTCTCGATCAAATGGGAATAAATATATATATCAGGCCACGGAATACTGGGCCTCTAACTAACGTTATCTACCCACTCAGTGATACCATACGGATCCGGAAAGTGGTTGCCATTTGTCAAAGTTAATTAGTTTAGGTAGAATTCGCGATCTTTGATGGCTAATGCCCTCGCATAGCTTGACGAGCTATTATGGTCCGTCATACTTCCGTTGCAAAGCTATGAGCGCAGCCCGTTTTGTTTGCAAACAATAAATGGGTCTATAGGAGCCGCTTCTCGTTCTGGAGAATCACCTGAGTGCTCACGACTGTCATCGGATTTGCTGTCACATGATTGCTTGATCCACAATATGCTGGTTTACTTTAGCTCTCATTCTAAGAAGCGGCTCCGCAGCATGTGCGCTTAACAACCCTCCTCCTCCCCAGCTCCTCCCTTCTATTTTAGAATTCTGTCATCCTGTTCTTTCATGACTAAACTGCTGTTCAATAGCAATGCCTCTTTTTAAGGAACGGGTCAGGTGGACACCAGGTGCGGGATCCAGGAGGTTTATTTGGGAACCCAGACATGGGAAAGCGCGGCACACAGGCCGAAAGGAAACACCGTGCACACGCACTGAACCAGGCGAACTTAGGTACTCTGCCAAGGGCAGGGAAAAAAATGAAATACACACTCAACGAGTGGCTCAAAATAAATAAAACAAGCTGACAAAAATGACAGACTAAGATAAGGAGAACACGGAGCTTGAAAAACAACAGAAATTTTTGGGGTGCTCGGGAACAGAGATTCTCAATGTCGCTCTGGATTCAGGTAACGCGTGTATGTCTGAAGCGAAGTGCGGTCTGACATCTCTATCCTCTTCCCAGAATAAATACACTAGGGAGGAGGCGGGGAAAGGCAGGCATCCTCAAGGGGGGAACAGAAACACATGGGATTAGTAAACAAATTCACGAGGACCGGGTAACAATAATGACTTGAGACAAGACGCCAAGACGATCAATCAAACTAGACAGTTTAGATTAAGGTAATCTAAACGTGACAAGTCCAAAGAACCACGGGAACAGTCAAGAAAAGCATAGCTTTAAACACAGTTAATCAGGGAAAGCTTTAGGGAGAATTTACTTAAAGCCAGAAACGCACGCGCTCGCTAATGAGTTAATTAGGTTAGTAACTTCGGGATGAAATATTTACACACCCTTAAGTGCTGGTTCATACGGTTAGTCATGATCCTATCAGAGAAAGCATTCACTCAAAGTTTTCAGGGAACACATTCACTCAGAGTTTCGCAAGACCCAGAATTAAGCACAGGTGGAAGCAATGAAGGAAATACCAAAGCTGAAACCGAAAGAGGAAACGTGATTGGGCAACGAGACTCAGGCATGCAGGCTGTCACACGACATCGCAGGAGCCAGGCGAGGGGGAATAGGTGGTCAGGCCGTGGGAATGGAGCTGAAACACAAACCAAGAGAGACACGGGGAAAAACACACAACCACAAACAAGCACACAGGGCAGAATCATAACATCTCTTTTTGAGGTTATTGCTGCTGCAGGCTTTGATCTCTGGAGAGGGGTTTAGTTGCAGCTCCCAGCCTTCGATTCCACGCTGGACGGGTAGGGATCTCTCGAATAGAGCCATGCCACCAAACTCAATGTATACTTGTATGCTTTCACTAAATATTCTCTTTGCCAAAATTGTCCAATCAAAAGTGCTTCTCTTGTCTGCCTCACTGTGGGACAGAGAGCCGATATCTTTCCCCCAATTCACCCCACTGCTGAGCAAATAGCCACTTCCTTAATATTATCTAGTGTTACAAATGCCTGTGCTGGATGGCATGAAGGAATCATGTTCCTAAGCAGCATAGCTACTGGTTTGTAGCTACATCTGGTATTGCGTTCAGAAGTCCACTGTGGAAAAAAAGCTAACGTATGCATCAGTGATGCTGTTGGTGTAATTCTGTCCTCTCAGCGAAAACATATGCATCACTTGTTAGTAACTTGCCTAACTAGTGAAGGCAAAAAAATTCACTTGCTTACCTTCAAGCATTATTCACACTGAGGGATCGACAGTCAGGGGCATTCAATGTTCGTTTCCGGCCTTGCTGCATACGTGTAGAGATTTCTCCAGATTCTCTGAATATTTTGATGATATTATGGACTGTAGATGATGAAAACCATAAATTCCTTGCAATTCCATGTTGAATAACATTGTTTTTAAACTGTTGGGTGAGTTGCCATTATTTTATTGTTTATTTTTTTAGCAGTCATCCCTCTGTGGTTAGAGTCATTCATAAATTCTATTATTTTGCATCATGTAGGTCTACGTTCCAAGTACTCTAATTCCCTAGTACGAGAAGACTCAGGTTTAATACTGGCTTCATCACAGTTGTGAAATAAATGTATGATTTGATTTTGAAACAGTAGTTGTTGTTTTTAAGTCTTTCAGATGCTTTTCCTTGGTTGGATCAATTAATTTACAGGGCTCCAGACTAACTTTTTCAACTAGGAGCACCAGTGCTCCCAACAGCAAATTCTAGGCACACCAGCCAAAAATAGTCGCAGTCTGGAGTCCTGATTTATGCAAACCTATGACCAGAACAATTTTAGGTGGTGTGGTGACCGGACAATACGCCCAAAATATTTTTATTTCATGTTATTGCCATGATGCGCTAACACATGAAAAAGGTGTGGAATCGTTCACATAGTCAAAGGGCCACTATATCGCCACCTGCAGGCAGCATGGAAACCCACAGAAAACATAATTTCTTCCCATAAAAAACAGTGCCGAAATTAGTTACTAATAGAAAATGATAAATGGTGGCCTGATAACCAGTGCATCCAGTTGTACTTTTTTTTTTTTCGGTTTTGGTGGCCGGTGCTTTTTTTTTTTGCCACCGCAACAGCCTCGTACTCACTTCACTGTTCATAATATTAGATTACACATGAAATGTTAGAAAATAAACAAAAGGTATGGCAAAATGTAAAACATTGCGGGTATTCCGAGGCTATTCGCAGTCATACTAAACAGAGATCAAAGTCACATACTAAAGCCAAGATGCCGGGCAGCTCAGCAATCTACCGAGTAAGCCATTAGCATCCACAACTGATCCGCTGCCGTGACAGGGCTCCTTTAATTAGGAGGAGGTGTAAATCAAGATGAAAATGGCAAACCTCTGCAAAAACTGTACGGCTTCACGAGTCATCCGTTGGGTGAGGTTCTCAGAAGAGAAGGGCTGCTCCACAATTTCCTGGTCCCTCATTAGGATGCAGTTAAAATACGGGTACATGAAAATAACGAGCACAAATATAGCGATGAGCGTAGCTACAAACAGCAGCACGCACAATAGCATTTTCCGCCTCAGTGCAATCACCCCCAGGGCGTGAAGGATGGCTGCTGTCGCAGCAGTTACTCCGATGCCACTGAAAGGGATCGATCCAAATGTCAGGTAAAGTATGGTGCCGTGGCCCGGCTGGCAGTCACGTACGTTGGTCATGATGATGCCGTAGAAGTAGTCAAAGCCTTGCTTGTTCGGGTGGTGACAGAAGTCGTCACTTTGTTTGCAGTGCAGTCCCAGGTGCCATTTGCCTGTGATTAATTAAAAAAATTATGACAATAAAATAAATAAAACAAAAAAGTAGATATGTCACTGAATATCAAACACCCTGAACTTGAATATCTTTGCCTCAAATATCCCATAAAAAATATAGTCAACAAAAAAGTTAAGGACCACTGAGTTTTTCTCTATTATTTTCTCATGCTCTGAGCTTCAAGCTGTGGTTGAGAACACGTGGTGGTCACACAAGATAGTGAAATGACTTTGGGCATCAGATGACATTTTGATTTAGTGGTCTGAACTTGGTGTGATTCTGGTCTTCCCTGTGGATACCCTGTTTTGAGGTAATTAACCCCTTTCTGCAGATTTAGACACTTGCGTCTATAGAACTGCAAATTTAAGCACGTAGTTACAGTACTCGACCACGAGATAGCACCCCCGGATCAGTTATTGAATATTCACAAGCAGGCAGAGCTGAAACACGATTTAGAGTATGGAGAAGTTCCCTCTAATCCCTGTTTTACAGGAGTTGCATGAATTAAACTCCTCAGCTAAGCCTGATGTGCAAACTGGTCAATGTCCTTGCCCATAGTATCAATCCAGTAGTTTCAAAAAATTATCACTTGTGACAGAAAAAAACTTAGTAGTCTGTAGCTACCACTTTAGCCACAGTGAGCCAACAGTATTCCAATTAGTGGTAAAAAAAAATATGTTTTGTGAAGCAAAAAATCCGACAAGGTATTGATTTTCTCACAGTCTACTGTCAATTACAGTCATCACACACAAAAAATGCGTTGTTCCCTCCCATGGATTAACGCGTAGATTCCTCCATTGACAAATTTAGCGCTCCCTTATATCCACCCAAGTACTGGTGTCGATAGCCAATCACTCAATTATATACTCAGATTTGCACTTTTGGAGAGAGATTTCCAGGGTGGGTTTGTCTGCCACTGGTGCCAGCTAATTGAACATCTGGAGAGCAAGATCCTTGATCTTCAGGGCCAGTTGGCGGTGCGACATAGTTCGCAATCAGTAGAGTTCCTAGAGGAACTATGTAGTATGTGGTTTAGAGAAATGGTTTGGACGCCAAACCAGGGTGGTACTGGGATCCCAGAGCAGGCAGGGAGAGAAAGTTGGTTGGCTGTAGGTGGACAGCGCAGGAAAGGGCGTGCACGT
This sequence comes from Gymnothorax reevesii, assembly GCA_029721435.1. Lineage (NCBI taxonomy): Eukaryota > Metazoa > Chordata > Actinopteri > Anguilliformes > Muraenidae > Gymnothorax > Gymnothorax reevesii. The sequence continues at coordinate 59,962,437 of CM056587.1, read as the reverse complement.
CGTACAGCGACAGCTTCTCCAGTGGTTGAGGTGTCAAACTAATTCCAGCCCTTGCAGGAACTCGACTTAGCCCCTGACCCTGAGAGTGAGGGGACAGATGAGCAGCAGGGCACCCTGTTGGCCTCTACCCCTCAGAAATTGAGTTATTGATAGTGGGGGACTCAATACTTAGAGGAATAGATCGCTTTGTCTGTTCGCGTGACAAGGAGTCTCGTACGGTGTGTTGCCTGCCTGGTGCCCAAGTAGGAGACCTCCTGGAGCATGCAGACAAGCTCCTGGCCAGAGTGGGGAGGGATCCAGTTGTCATGGTCCATGTTGGGACAAATGACATAGGTAAGGGTAGGTTTGAGGTTCTGCAAGGCAAATTTGTGGAATTAGCTGAGAAGCTTAGGAGCAGATCCTCAACAGTAGTGTTCTCCGGGATTCTACCGGTACCACGTGCAAGCAGAAGAAAGCAGAATTTTATCTGGAGGTTTAACACGTGGCTACGAACCTGGTGTAGGAAAGAGGGGTATAGGTTTAGGGGGCACTGGAACTTTTTCTGGGACAGGGGTGACCTGTTCAAGCCTAACGGGCTGCACCTGAACCGGAGGGGCACCTTTGCACTGGGCCAGCGTATGTTGAGGGTAGCGCAGGATTATTTAAACTTGGGACTTGGGGGGCAGGGAGTTTAGTGAGTATTACACATAGGGACATGCAGACTGCCCCGATGGAAGCTGACGGCGTTACATGCACTATTGATGATTTACTTTTAAAGCAACAAAGCATAGTGGGGGGCTTGAAGCAGCGGCCACATGGGAAATCAAGGGGAAGAGCATTAGTAATAACCTGAAATATTTTTATTTAAATGCAAGAAGCATAAAAAATAAATTTCCAGAACTTGAGGCTGTAATGATTAGTGAGGGCAATGACATAGTTGGGATTACAGAGACATGGCTAAGTGTAGAGGATGGAGATGAATATAACATAGAAGGTTATAAGCTCTTTAGGAAGGATAGATGTAATAGGCGAGGAGGGGGCGTCGCACTCATTAATGCAGAAAACATTAATGTACAGGAAATTCCTGAAATTGAAAATTCCTTGTCCTGTGAAGATATCTGGGTCAGGCGCATTGGAAAACACAAGACAGGTTTAAACATAGGAGTATGCTATCGACCACTAGCTTTGGACAGTACAATCAATGAAATGCTTTTTAGGAGGATCATGCAAGCTTGTAGAGGTGGTGGGACTATTATTACGGAAGACTTAAATTATCCTGGTATTAATTGGGAAATGGTGAAAGGACAGGGTAGGGGGGAGGAAGAATTTCTAGATGTTATGAATGATAATTTCTTGGTTCAGTATGTTAATAAACCTACCAGAGAGAGGGAAATTTTAGACGTAGGGCTCTGTAATGACCCTGATAGAATTAGCAATGTTGAGGTACTGGAGCCACTTGGGACAAGTGGTCACTCTGCTGTTAATTTTGATGTTTCATGGGAAGTTAAAAAGGTGTATTCTAAAACAAAAATTTTAAATTTTAGGTGAGCAAACTTTGACAGGATGCGCTCATATCTAGGTGAAATAAAATGGGAGTCCGTAAATGAGATGTGGGAAAGATTTGAGGGGGTTTTACTTGAATCACAATGCAGATTCATTCCCAAGGTGTCCAAAAGAAAGCTGAGAAAGCAGAATCCTCAGTGGATGACCAAAAGTATTCGTAAGATTTTGAGGGAAAAGAGGAATATTTATAAGATTTACATAAAGGATAACAATGAGAACACTAAGGCTGAATACTGTAAAATGCATGCTGTGGTCAGAAAAGAGCTGAGGAATGCTAGAAGACTGTATGAAAGACAAATTGCAGAGGGGGCAAAAACTAACCCTAAGCGCTTCTTTCAGTACTGGAGCAGAAAAGGGAAAGTTAAAGATCAGGTTAAGTGCATAAAGAATAAAAATGTTTCGCTGCTATATGATATCAAGTATATTACGGATGCCTTAAACAGTTACTTTGTTGAGAATTTTTCCTCAGAGGGGGTCTTCATTTGGCCAGAGGGCATGTCAAATGCTCAAGATTATTTAGCGGAAATTGAGGTTCGGGATAACTAAGTATTAGACAAGTGACAAGGCGGAATCACAGTGTTGAACCCAAAAGCTCGACTCCAGACAAGAGTTCCAATTTTAGTCTTTTAATAAAAAGTAGCAACTTAAATACTCATACAGAAAACAAAGAAAAAGAAACTTTCAAGGAAAGAATAGAAGTCTAACTGAAATTCACTCATGAAGAGAAAAACCTGAAACAAACAAAATTCACTCTAATGAGGAATATAATTAGAAACAAGGATAAGACAAAGCAAAAATGAAACCTGAAAACAATCTCTGCTAAAGGACCAAAATTAAACAAGAAACAACCTAACATAACTTAGCCTAGTGCTCATAGTATGGCAATCCAAGACGAACTGGCACAGGACAAGGGAAAATGCTGACTATAAATACCCACACAAGGAAATGGGAAACAGGTGGAAACAATCAGGGCGGGGCAGACAATCAGACCAAGGAAAACATGGAGGGGCAGGTGAACAGGAACAAGGAGTAAAAATTTCAAAATAAAACAGGGAAATCACGAGACAACGCTCAACATAACTTTCTTGACATGACAACAAGTTGCATAAACTAAAGGCAGATAAGGCGGCGTGTCCTGATGGCTTATATCCTAGAGTGCTCAGGGAAGTTGGTGAGATCATCTTTAAGCCACTATCCGCCATCTTCAGATGATCTTTGGAAACTGGAGAAATACCAAATGATTGGAAACAGGGCAATATAATACCAATATATAAGAAAGGGGACCGTACCGAGCTAGGAAACTACAGGCCGGTCAGTTTAACTTGCATTGCGTGCAAAATATTGGAACCTATCATAAAAGATGAGCTGGACTTATTTCTTGAACGTAACAGTATCTTGAGGGATTGTCATAGTTTTGGAGCTTTGAGAACTCCTTTTATTACTCTCGTCCGGGACGATATTGTTTTGCTCGCCATCGGATTCCTGGGCCAGCTGGCATTAATTGGGGGCGTTACACGGACTCTATTTAAGCTCCTGTTCTGCCTCGCTAGTGTTGCTACAGTGTATTTGTCTCCTTGGCGCTTTAGCCGGTAAGGTCTTGAGAGAGAGAGAGTATTGTTAGGATCTTAGCTGTATAACAGGATTAGTGTTAGTGAGTAAGGGAATCTTTGGTTTATTTCCCTTTTCTTTTGTTCTTTATGTCGAGCTCGCCGGTTTTCTACCACGGATGGCGTCAGGTCCGTTGGTAGCGTAGCGCGAGTCTCGTGATTTCTATCTGTTTTAGTTTCTCAGTACTCTGCTGGTTTTTCCTTTTATTTCTGGTCACTGCTCTTGGCGTCCTACTACCAACGCCCATCACAGGGATAGCCAACATGGTTTTCAGAAGGGAGGGTGCCTAACAAACCTTCTGGAATTTTTTGAATCGGCAACCAGGACTTATGACCAGAGCAGGACTTATGACATCATATACTTGGATTTTCAGAAAGCATTTGATACAGTACCGCATAAGAGACTAATTTTTAAAATGAGCTCCATTTGAGTAACGGGAGGTATTCTGAAGTGGATTCAAAACTGGTTACAGTACAGAACACAAAGAGTGGTGGTCAGTGTTATCTCATCTGAGCTAGGTATGGTGGAGAGTCGCGTCCCCTTTAACTCATTAGCGAGTGCTTGCATTTCCTAGCTTTCGTGCATTCTGCCTGAGCTATCTCGGATTAGCTGCGTTTAAAACTATGCTTTTCCTCGCTTTTCTTGTGGTGCTCTTTACTCGTCATGTTTAGATTACCTTAATCTAAACCGTCTAGCTTGATTGATGGTCTCAGCGTCTTGTCTCGAGTCATTATTGTTAACCCGGTTTTTGTGTAATTGTTTATTAATCCCATGTGTTTCTGTTTCAGTCCGTGATTGCATTTCGAGTCCCCGCCTCCTCTTGTGACTATTTATGTGGCTGTATTGGGAGCGGATGTCAGACAGATCCTCGTATTGACTCTGTTCTACTTGGTGAACTCTCAGTTCTTTGTGCCCTCTGAGTTTCTCCTTGTATGATTTCCGAGTTATACATATGTATGATTTTGTTTGCTGCGCCCGTGTTCAAGTCTCCCAGTGTTGTCCGTCAGTTAGTTGGGTTCAGTTTTTGTTTTCTTAGTTTATCCACTCTTGGAGTGAGTATTTCTGTTTCCCCCTGCCTTCGGCAGTGTTCTTCAGTTCTCCCATTTGTTCAGTGCTTGTGCACGGTGTTTTGTTTCTGGTGTGTCAGCCAATTTTCCCTTAGTGTATGGTGCTTAATAAACACTTCTGGATCCTGCAACTGGTGTTCCTCTGACCTCTCCTTACACAGTGAGCAATTGAATGAGACGTAGGATTCTCAAGCAATCGCACTTACCCAATTGGCGCCTTCGATCCTCTATATATATATATATATATATATATATATATATATATATATATATGCTTATGACGTGTTCCTGTCTGCTGTTGCAGATTCCGCATCGCCCACCGCCTCCCCACCACCTCCAACTTCTGACTCCGGCCTCCTCAACATCTACTTCATCCGTATGACCCTTCTGTTCAATCGGGGATGGCTTCGCCCCTGCCTGCTACCCAGGCAGATCAGCGCCCCACCTCGCTTCAGAGTCCTCGAGAACGGAGTCATCGCCAAATACTGAATTTATTTCATATCATTGCATTGTTAATAAATTTCCTTTCCTTAAATCCGAAGTCTTCGTGATTGAATTATTAATTGTTGTACCTGTATTGTAAAGTGTTACCAATGAATGTGCAAAACCTAAGTCCTCCACTATCAGAGCACGGGACATACGACTTGCTGACTTATTTAAAACTAAGTGCTCATGCACAGGGGAAATATTTCCCATTTTGCTGATCTGAGATTACCTCAAGACCCAGCACTGAGGTTACATTTTTTTCCTTTTTTTCTTCCAGAGTTCAACGACCAGTCTCCACAACCTAATGCCCACAAGAATGCATGTTTACCACCTGCACCTAATAGCAGCTGGTTACGAATACACTGCGGGAACCTACTGAAAATAATGCAGTGTGGAAAGAAGTTGCCTCGGGTCACTTTAAATCAGAAATCAACATGGAGGTTTCATGGAAAATGACACTGACATATACATATCCTACCCCACAGATCAATTAGTCAATTAACTCCATAGTCAATTAACTCCGTATGTGCTGATAAAACAGTGAGCAATTACATCATGAACAGGGAAACAGACCTCATATCATGAAGATGGCCAGTGCACAAATCGCCCAAATTACAACAACAAAAGACTTTCCCGTACCTATGAGGGATGTGGCATAGCCTTTTTGCTTCACGAGTTCAGCGATTGTGACTTCACTGGCAGGAAGACCCCCAGAAGAAGCTGTGTTGCTGTACACACCCACTCTCAAAGAGCTGGCCATGCCTGGAGTAAATCAATCAGGATTTACAAACATTCCCGATTTCAAAACCATACCATCAGCATCAAACGTCTGGGCATGTCTAAGAGCTACTGTGAAAGAAAACAATGTGGAGAGATCCATTGCATTTGCTTGGGAGACCAGAGGAAATGACAGGTTACAGCAGGAACTGAAGACAGGTGGTCAAAAATTATTAAAACAAGAAAAATTCAAGCAGGTCAAATAGGAAGGCAATGTCTTGTGAACATTATAAAATGATGTTTAATACAGTTCAATGGTCTTTAAATACAGTGCCTAAAACAAAGGATCACAATAAGAAAACAAGACAATGGAGATTATTATTAGGCCAAAAAAACAAATCCCCCCCCCCCCTGAGTTTTTGAGTTATGGTCTGGAAATGGTGGGAACGCCGTCACGGGCGCGCATGCACACGGGGAACATAACCAGGAATTTAAGGTGAGTCTTATTTTGATTCATTAATGAGACCATAAAAAGCACCGATTACACTTCAGACTACTTTGAAAAAGCTACGGCCTGAATATTCAGGACTACTCACATTCTCAAAACAAATGTTTCACAGGGGTCCAACCATAAAGTTTCACTGCATTCAGTTCACTGCATTATTTTGTCAGGGGCAAAATAAAGAAATAAAGCACGTGTGCATGTGTTATTAATATATGATAAGCTTGAGCCATAGCTTTTGAGAAAGAAAAACAAGGTGCCCACTCAGTTGCACTTTGGTATTGTACCTGACCGGATTGCATAGCGCCCAGTGAGGAAAGCGGCCCTGCTCGGCGTGCACATTGGAGCTGCCGCAATGTGCTGGGTCAGCTTCACCCCCTCCTGGGCCAGCCGGTCAATGTTTGGAGTCCTGCGGACACACGCACATAAGCCCACTACCAAGGACCAAATACCGCACCCTCCGTGTTTATGTACTCAAAAAAAAATCTTCTAACATCCACGACAAGCTGCAAAATGGTCCTAGCTACTGAACACGCCATTACAGACAAGTATTTTGTTGCGACTGCGCATGGATTCAAGGTTGGACATTAGAATTATTTTCTTTGAATATGTTCAATACATCTCTATTTCGTCGAAGATTTCTGCCCTAACACATTATCAAATTAATAAATGAGCACAGTGGACTAATTTATCTGCTACAGACAGCGTCCCAAACTAGTTCACCTCAGGGGCAGTATCACCTAAAGCCTTTCATAATATCAATAAGAGTGCTGGCCATAAGTGTACCAAGTTTGGTAAGAAATTGCTGAAGTACCGTCATCAAGTTTATTTATCACTTAAAACATGCTTTTACTTTTATCTAACAAATTAGATTTGTAGCCTGTATTCCTGAATAGTTTAAAGTCTAATATATATAAAATCAACAGAAATGTAATGATTACCACATTATGACCAATGATGATCAAATCAATCAATGTCAAGTTCATAGAATATCATATAAAGTGCAATGGCAAATTAAAAAAATAAAATTGTTGTCAAAAAACACAGGATTGTTGGTTTTTCCAGTTTTCCACTGACCTTGAAGAACCCAATACTTTCAAAAATCTGAGTCGTGTTCAGTTCCGCTCAGTTCCCTTAGAGGAGACATATTATGCCATTTTCACTGTGCTAATGTTCCCATTTTGTCAGTTATGAACACCTACTGAGTAGTTTAGCACTACTTTCAGTTCAAAAAACTCCCCACCTTTCTCGGAGCAGCACCCAGAAAAATACCCATTTAACAGCCTTGCAGCCACTTCCTGAAAACGGTCGCTTTTGGACACACTCTGCAGTGATTGGGCAGAACCAGACGCAGAAGGGGTAGACCTTGGTTTTCAAGGCCCGCCGCCACACCACTCTAAGTGCTTTTTTACTCTATACTATATCAGGACTCCCAAGTCTCAGGCAATGAGCATGATTGTCACTCATCTCCGTTGAATGTCGCGCACTTACGCCACACATAGTATTTCTGAGGCAAAAAAATTTTTGAAAACGAAAACAAATTCCAACAGTAGGCCCATATGCGCAGCACCACTGCTATAACTGTGGAAACCGGCAGGAATCAAACACGTCTCCCCTGGAGTTCTTGTGGCAGCTTGCCACCTGCCAGCCAATCAAAAAAAGGATAGGGGCTACACAATAGCCAGTCAGATAACAGCACTATCGTTTCTGGGTAAGTTTTAGGGCAACAACCAATGAAAACAAAAAAACACAGTTATCCTGGAATTATTTTCGTGATCCTGCTGAAACAAAGTTCTGAAAGCTGCACTATTCATTCACCCACGGTGGAAAACGGGAGAATCAATGCACCCCCCAGCCCCGCGCCCCAGAAAAAAATCTCACTCTAGCCTGCGTTCAAAACTTGAATGCCTGAATGTCAGAAAGCATGGATCAGCATAATATGTCTCCTTTAAATTATGGAAAACATACCCCAGTGGTAAAGTTCATGGGTTCTTGATGTGCAAGGGAGACACTTACATTGGCATCCCCTCCTGTTACACAGAACTGTCGGGATATCATCTCTCCAGTACAAACCTTAGAGTTGTGTTCCCATAGCATCCCAAGTCTCCAATTCCCAGGTCGTCCACCATGAAGAGAACAAAGTTGGGCCCTACTCCTTCTCGGGGTAAACTCCAAACCCCAGCAATTATCTGGCCCAGCAGGAAGACCCAAGAGCATCTCATTTTTCTAGAAAACCACGAAGAGAAGTTTCGTAATTATATTCATATGATACTATTTATATAATCTCTGCATCTGATCAGGAGGAAGACTAGCGGGCTAAAGTCAGCCTGCAACGTTATACATCTGCGAAATCCGGTCTGGTAACGAACACAAACGAGCCATTCCATTACTGAGCTTCCCACTGCGGCTCTGACAAACTTCAATTATCAGCTAACCCGTGCCCAAACGTACGAGGAAGCGTCAGTGAACTGTTATCTTGAGTCTATGGTGCTACAGTGTCCAGACGTTTTTGCAGATGAAAGGATTTGAAGGAAACAAGATTGATCGAAATGGCAAGGTCTCTGACATGTCATAAAGCAGTAGATTTACACACAAAATAGAAAATTTGCATATATATATATATATATATATATATATATATATATATATATATATATATATATATAATTTTTTTTTATATATATATATAACCCCAATTACGAAATAGTTCGAACGAAGTGTAAATTATGAATTAAAACAACTTGCAATGACTGTCAGATCACATGAGCCAATATGTTATTATAGAACATAGATAACATTTCAAATGTTGAAACTGAGACAATGTTTATTTTTATCCACAAAATGAGCTTATTTCAAATTTTCAGGCTGCAACAGGTCTCAAAAAAGTTGGGACACAGGCAAAAAAGCGCTGAAAAAGCAATTAATATATGAAAGAATCGGCTGAAAGAACATTTAGCAAATAATTAAGTTAACTGCCATCAGGTGTGTAACATGATTCGCTATAAAGGGGATGTCTTGGAGAGGCTGTGTGAGTTTTTATGAAAGGGACCACAAGCGAGAACCAGTAAAATACAAAAAGGCGGCTTTATTTCTGAAGGGGGAAACCCCCCAACAGAGCAGGCAACAGTACAGAGTCCAGAATCCAAAATCAGAAACCAAAGGGCGAAATCTAGAATCGTAACCAGGGCACCATTTACAAGAATCAGAGTCGTACAAAAAGGATTCGGCAAACAAGAAGGCAGCGAAGTACAGGGAGTAGGCAAAAATCATAAATCAAGGACGATCCAGTCAGAAAAATAATCACAATGAGAACGAGGCAAAATGAACATGGCACAAGTAAACCTGAGAGAACGATCTGACAAGGAAGTGCTGTGAAGAGACACCTAATATACGTTTCTGGGAGGTCACATGATAACAGAACACAGGTGCAAGAAGTCAGACTGATTACAAGGGAGCAACACATTAGGGAGAACCTGATCACATGAAATTGGCAGAAACCAAACTCGGACAGGGATCACGGGACAGTCCTATAGAAAATGACACAGCTCCAGTCAAGGAGTTCTACCATGCATAGATACTAAGAGAAAGGAAAACATGAGCAGGTGTGGAGACTCCACTGAAATGCAGCAGCGAAGATTAGGGAGATACAAGAGGCGGAGACTAGAATAGGGAGAGTGCTGAGAGCTTGTTAATCAATTAGTAAGTGCAGCTATGCAATCCCGAGTGCTCGTTAGTCAGTTAGTCTTATATACAATGTTAGTTTTGGTTAGTAAATTAACAAAAACAACAAACTGTTAGTATGCGTTAGTAATATAGAAAAAGCAAGGTGAAGGAAGTAAACGAGATCGGGAAGGACGATTGAAATGCAGACACCATTAAATCACCCAAAGGAGTGGCACGCATTACTGGAGCTGTGAGCAAAGACAAGACCAAAGACCAGACAGGGGGAGACAAAGTGCAATGCATGGATACATCAAAACATGGACCGGAGTAAGACTATGGTAATAGGGAAAACATGGAAAAAACAAAACTTAGACAATGCATGAATGAAAAAGCAACCAAATCACAAAACACATTTCAAGGAATAGTCAGACATGGCCAGAATCCAAAATACACACATGGCAATCAGAACAAGAGCATGGCAAGGCAGAAACAGAATCACAACAGGCTGAGTCTCTCAGAAGTAAAGATGGCCAGAGGCTCTCCAACCTGTGAAGGCTTGCGCAAAAAAAAAAAAAACTTTGGAATACTTGAAATGTTCCTCAACGTCAAATTGCAAAGGCTTTGAAGGTCTTATCATCGACAGTGCATCACATCATCAAAGGATTCAGAGAAACTGGAAAAATCTCTGTGTGTAAGGGACAAGGCTGAAGACCTTTACTGGATGCCCGTGATCTTCGGGCCCTCAGACACCACTGCATCACTCACCGGCATGATTCTGTCATTGACATTACTAAATGGGCCCAGGAATACTTCAAGAAACCACTGTCTGTGAACACAAAGACTGCCGTCCCATCCACAGATGCCACCTAAAACTCTATCCTACAAAAAGGAAGCATGATCCAGAAGCACTGCCGTGTTATGTGGGCCAAGGCTTATATAAAATGGACTGTAGCAAAGTGGCAAAGTGTCCTGTGGTCAGACAAGTCCAAATTTGACATTCATGTTGGAAATCATGGGCGTCATGTCCTCCGGGCTAAAGAGAAGAAAGACCATCCCTCCGGTTATCAGCATTCAGTTCAAAAGCCAGCATTTTTGATGGTATGGGGATGCATTAGTGCATATGGTGTGGGACACTTGCATATTTTAAGAAGCACCATGAATGCTGAAAGATATATAAAGGTTTCAGAACAACATATGCTCCCCTCCAGATGACATCTATTCCAGGGAAGGCCTTGTGTATTTCAGCAGGACAATGCAAAACCACATACTGCAGCTATTACAACAGCATGGCTTCGTAGTAGAAGAGTCCGTGTGCTGAACTGGCCTGCCTGCAGTCCTGATCTTTCACCGATTGAGAAAATTTGGCACATAATTAAACTAGAAGTCCGTCAAAGGAGACCCAAAATTCTCCAGCAGCTGGAAGCCTGTATTAAACAAGAGTGGGATCAAATTCCAATGGCTAAACTCAAGAAACTTGTTTCCTCAAAGCCCAGACACCTCCACTCTGTGTTAAAAAGAAGAGGGGATGCTACACCATGGTAAACAGGCCCCTGTCCCAACTTTTTTGAAACCTGCAGCAGCCATCAAATTTGAAATGAGCTCATTTTATGGATAAAATTGTAAAAATTTCTCAGTGTCAACATTTGCTATGTTATCTCTGTTCTATTGTGAATAAAATACAGGCTGGTGTGATTTGAAAGTCACTGCGTTTTGATTTTATTCACAATATACACTTTGTCCCAACTATTTCGGAATTGGGGATATATATATGTATGTATGTGTATATATATATATATATATATATATATATATATATATATAATGTTTGTGTGTGTAGTATATATTCATACAACAGATACGTTCACAAACAAAGTTTATTCAACACACAAACTGATGGTCAACAACAGAATATTGGGCCATCATTCCTTTCTGGTTCCTTTCCGGTTTCTGACTGAGGGGTGGCCAGGGGCTCAAGATCGTATTCAGTTGCCTGAGTCTGTTCCACGGTGGCTTCTATAGTCGCTTTCACACTGGATGCGAAACTAATTTTCCGCACGACAGATTACATTCAAAGTCAATGCAAAGACGTGAACACACCCAAAACGTGTGCATTCGCGTCTTTGCATTGACTTTAAATGTAATCTGTCCTGCGGAAAATTTGTTTCTCGTCCGGTGTGAAAGGAGCTTAAAGGTTCAGTCTCTACATTCCGGCGAAGATTACCAGCAATTGTTGCATGTTTGTCCCTCCCCGACTTCTCCGATTGTTTAACTAATCTCTTTTTGTGACTGGTTGGTACAGTGAACGGGAGAGACGTGAAGTTTCACTCTAAATCTACTCGCGTTTGCTTGAAAAACGTACCTGAAAAACAAGTTTACAATCAGCCAGAAGTGCGATCTGTGGAGCAAAACAGGGCTTGGGCGGAGGCTCGAATCGAAGGCTGAATCCAATCTCCACCCTCTAAACTTGCAGATTGAGGGCGATGACCAATACAAATGCACTGAATTAATCAATATATTTACATTTTTCATTCTAGACAACTTAGATTTCACATAAAATTGATATTCTGCCTATATTTGACCTTGTGCTTTGATTTGATGGCATATTTTCTTCCCTTGCTGTTTGTTTATTGATTCTTTCATGTGTGATATACAAAGAAGGAAACCGATGTAATAATGCATTTGATTATTTGGCAATTAACAACTACAAAAACAGGTTTGTTTTGAATTGTGCCGTAACATGAGGACTGAAATATAAACCGATGAGAAATACGCGCCTCAGATGGCAAAATATACCCAGCGAGAGCAACGCAGAGCGTGGCATATGTCCCCGCCTGTGTGTTGATCAAGGGCATATTGAGAAGGCTGCTGTGGCCGCCATATTAGATATCGCACGACGCTGGTTTTCGATAGGAACATTCCTCTACCCACTCCCAATACGCCATTAAGAAATGGCATCAATCCGACGAAGGATTCTATAGTCATCCCACGGAAACAAAAAGTTAACGGACGATGGACGGACGGACATGGTGTCGACATAATGCCTCCTCTTCTCTTTGGAGGGCGGGGGCATAAAAACTGGTGCCTCACAGAAAAGGGGGAAGAATATCCAAAAGACAAAGGAACGAGTCCTGGAGCACACAGTTATGAAAGGCGATTTTTTTTTTTTTGGTTCAGGTGACTTAAGTTTCGACCACACGGTCTTCTTCAGAGTCAAACGTTTATTTAACAACACCAATCCCCGAACTAAGACTACGGTGATAAAAACAAGTAAACAAGCAAGGCCAAGACAACGTTATATGTAAAAATTTTTAACTATGTATAAAAAAATTAGTTTGTAAACAGCATACATTGTATAACATAGTACAGGTAAAAATCATAAACTGGTTATATAAAAATAGCCTACTTCGTCCTCAGGTTCAATTTAAAATGATGAATATCACATTCATTAGTGTTTATGAAGTAAATAAACAGGGATTACTCACACATGTCGAAAGAAAACAGGAGACAGAACAAAGAACTCGGCTTCTCCTTTGCCGCTCGACGCTTCTCGTTTGAAGTACGCGCACGAGCAAGACGGAGTGGGTGGAGACACTCGCTTCAGTGACGCATGAACGCTGTCGTCTCGCGAGCACGTCGCTTACATGACACGCCCGGTGGAGACGAGGGCTGCATCCAAATGTCTACACTTCACCGTGCTCGTAGACTCGCGGACTTTGCGGGCGGGTTCGCGGGAAGTCCGGGAGTGCTGAGGACTGTCCGAATCCCCACTTGATCCAATCCACAAGGGGCCTCAAGCGGACTTTCTGCGGGCTTCCAGAGAGTCCTCTTGGGATGCAGACTGATACACAAACATGATGTTTTGATTTTTCCAATTGCTGACAGAAAAAAGCTCATTCACACACAGAAAACCACATAAACTTATTGTAAATTTATAATAAAGTAACGTTACTTGAATAACGTAGGTCAGATATAAAATTCAACATCATGATACAGAAATATACACTGTAGAGGTAATCAGTATGCATTTGCACGGAAACGAGTGAAACAGGCTCAAAGCCTATTTATCAGCTCATTTTACTTTTGTACAATGCAGATTCCCGCTCTTGCATACTTTTCGTGATGACTATGAGGACATCACATTCTGTACGCCAGAAGTCCGTGAAGGCTCAGTCTGAAGTCCAGAGGGTAGAAATTTGGATTCAGCCTAGGGGTGAGCCCTCACGGACTTCAGGCGTATGTAATGTGACGTCTTCACCATCATCTCGTAATGTCTGCAAGAGCAGGAGTCTGCAGCATAATAAAATGAGCTGATAGACAGGCTTCGAGTCTGTTTCACTCGTTTCCGTGCAAATGCATATTGATTACCTCTGTAGCCTGTATTTCTGTATGGTGATGTTGAATTTTATATCTGGCCAACATTATTCAGGTAACGTTTAAATATTATAAATTTCTAATTAGTTTATGTGATTTTGTGCGTGTGTGAATGTGCTTTTCTTCTGTCAGCAATTTGGAAAAATGAAAACGTCACGTCCGTGTTGCAAAGTATTATGGTTAATTACACTAGTGTAATCTCCTGAAGTCTGCGGACAGTCCGCTTGACGCCCCTTGTGGACTGGATCAATTGGGGATTTGGACAGCCCTCAGCACTCCCAGACTTCCCGTGAACACGCCCGTAAGGTCCGCGAGTCAACTAGTACGGAGAAGTGCGGATATTTGGATTCAGCCGAAGTGCACCAGCAGGGGTATGTTCAAGATCAGAAGCGCCCTTGTGAGCGCCTGCAGTAGCAGCCCTGGCTAGCCCTAGGCTCCTGTGAGAGTCATATCACTGTCCCTAAAGTGCAGTTATATTAATCTGTTTAAAATAATCTAAATCTCTGGGAAATTCATAATATGTTCAATATCCTGTGAAGAAATCACTTATATGCTTATAATCCAATTACAATGTATAATGCTCCATCTTAAGGCTTTTTCATGACAACTGCATCATATTAGTACAAATTCCTATCATGTTTGGTCTTGTTATTCCCGGGGGAATCCAAGGAGTTGAATGAAGTATGTTTCATTTCCATTGAAATTATGGTTCATCCTCTTTGGGAAACTCCTGAGAATTGGTTAGATTTCATGTGGGTAATTACCCTCGTCTCCTCTCTCTGCTAGGTAGTTTATTACACCCCCAAATGGGGGAAAACCCAAATTCGACCCCCCCGATCAAAGGGGCTATGGGCTTAAAACCAAGAGATTCTAGCCATTGGGAGGTCCGTATTTCGAGATCTTGCATGCGGAAGGGTGATTAGTCTTTTAATTATGGAGGATCACATGCCGCCTCGCTCTGCGTGCTTGGGTTCGCGCGTAAGTAGCGGACCTAGGTAGGGGGGGAGGGATGGCATCTGAGTTCTCTTTGGGCACGTGATGCGGCCTCCATTTTTCCAGGTACGAATTTAATCTCTCTTTTTAAATTGTGTGTAACTTGTAATTGGCTTAACGTTGATTTGTTTGATCGAAGTTTGTGCCTACCTGGTGATTAAATTATTGTTATTCCTTACAGCTTGCGTGGTCTCCGTGACTCTTAACACTAGTACATTCTTTCTAGCCTTGTTACGACCGGCACTTAGGGGGCGATTTCTAACCATTCCAGACTAGCTAGCTGATGTTGTAGATAATAATAAGTTTTAAGTTGAATTGCAAATTACGTTCTACCCCTAAAGGGTTCATGTATTACAGGTCCTGGGGATTTGGCTCTCAGAGGTACCCCTGGGCTCAAGCCGCTCCTCGGGCGATCCCATTAAAGGGCCCTTCAGCGTACATAAACCTGGGTTCGTGATGTGTTTATGCTCAGTGCTACTTGCTGAGCACGTTTATGCTGCAATCATGGTAATTTCTTCCATCCTCTAGAACTATCACGGAACCAAGATCCAGCGGCTGCGTTTGTTTCCCTTGGGGCGTTTGCTGAGTGACAATGGTTTTCACAGACAGGTCTGATGGCGTAGCTGTCTCGAGATTCTCGCATGCTGTCCCCAAACTATCAATTCTAATTTGGAGTCAGATATTTAATGAGGATATAACCAAATTTGGTATTTTAAATGTATTATGGAGTCAGATTAATTGTAACCATTGTGTTTTTGCGCCCTGTCTTTAGACGGAGAAAAATATCCATTTTTATTGTGATTCACACTAGCCAGGCAGTTGCTTGAAATAATGCCAGCCAACAAGAACACGTGAAACCTTCAGCCCTCTGCAATGTCCATCCTTGGTGTTCGTTTTGTGGGGTTCTACATCGAGCATAAATAGGGCTTAACACGTTCTTGAACGACAGCAGTCTTGAGGCGACAAACTCATTCTCCCAAACTTAACTGACACAAGAATACTGTGATTTGCTCTCACTGAACATTCCTTTTCAAGCAAACAAACGCAAACCATCATTTCCTTACTACTTTGTATCAGCTTTCACATCAAATACTCAGCGTAAGTATGTTTGCCTAAACAACATGTTGCTTGCAGTACCCCGGGAACAAACAAAGCGCATTTTGTTGACAAATCTGCATTCGTCAAAACCAAATTCTTGAGACATGTTCCTGGATGCCATCTTTGCTCGCTAAGCAAAGCACCTCCATGTGGGAAATGTATGAGCTCGCGGGCACTTGGCGGTGCACCCCAGTTCAGGAGACGTGCACAACCAAGCTCATGTGGGCTCCTGCAGTCCTGAACACGCCTCAGCTGTGACGATGCGCGGCCAGGATGCGCACAAACAAAAAGCGTGATTGCCTTTACATTAGGGTAGTCTATCATGGTTCCCATTTCAATTTCATGTGTCTGTAAATGCTGTAGATGATTTGCCAGATATAGCTAGCCAGGGGCATAGCAATAAATTCTGGGCCCCAGGAATAAGCTGGGACCCCAACGCAAACCAGCATCCCCCTCACAAAATTTGCTTTGGCTACTACTACAATGATATGACACCACACAAGACTTTACTCATCAGTCAGGTTTTTTTAAATGTGAGAAATCCTGGGCATAACGTTGCTGTGATGATCCATAAAAAAAACTAGATGTATGTTGATGGCGCGCCATTGCAAATCTCTGCGCTCTGCAACAAATGCTTTGGGAGTGGTATTAATGTGTCACAGAGAAATTCACTGAACAAGCATTCTGCTTTACCAATGACAATCTGTTTGTTGCAGTGACAAAGCACTGATACTGATCAGAGCAAAAGCAATGTGATATAGTTGGTTAGTTGGATAGGGTACTTTTTGAGTGTCTGTTGAGGGCATAAATTACTCTTCATTTTGAAATGAGAGTATAATGAATGGAAAGGAGCTGTGGTACAGTGATTGGCACACCAGCCACCATTTGACCTAGAAAATGGTCAATGTTAGGTCAAATGAAAAACCTGTCTGATATGTGATGAAGGATCAACTCATGTACCTCCCTTGAGAGTCCTAGCTCAATGCATAAGGTAGATATGGCCATTTTTCTTTTTTCACAAAAAGCCCCCAAGTGGCCAAAATGTGAATCACAGGATGGCAATTTTTTTAAAATTATTTTTCAAAAGTTCGCCTACAGCCGGGTTATTTTCTGGACCTTTCCTGAGTTGTTGTCTAGATAAGCAACAGTATACTATTTATCAGTGACGTGCGGTCGGAGGTTGGTTTGGTGAGGCAGAAACCTCCCCTTTGCTTGATTAGCAATCAGACGTTAACTAGTTTAGTAAGACTATTCGGCAGAATGATGGGCCAGCTTAAGTTTCCGCGGCGTTATTAAAGGAAAAATGCTGCATTCCATTTATCTCAGGAGTCAGAGGTCGGAGCTGGGACGTCACAGCCGATTTATCAGCGTTCCAGTTGCAAAGTCGGAAAAAAGTTGCCAATCGCCATAAACCGGGAAGAAGAGTAATAAAACAAGATGGTGACGCCTACGAAAGCTATTCTCGCGTTTGCCTTGTCCGAATTTAAGCAACTTTTGGATGAATATGCGGTCCTTCTGCAACCTCCAAACATGGTGGATTTCCATGTATATGCATCGAACAATGTATAAGGCTGATAAAGCAAGTCAGAAGTAATAAACGGAATATTACAGGAGCTTATAATTACTGTTTACACCTGAGGCAGCCATCTTTATATGTTAACTCAGGGGTAGTGAAGATTCTTCGACTTTCTGAGTCGGAAATCTACCTCGGGGGCTGTTCCAGTTGAAACTTCCGACTCGGAACTCGGAAATTCCGACTTCTGAGTACAAATGGTACGCAGCATAAGTCCCGAGAAGCAGTGGGTTACAGAGATTTTTTAACGGTGGAGGGGCGTTTTATATGATTTTATAAAGGCACGACGCGCAGCGGAGTGTTTGATGTTTGATCAGACACAAAACAAATTTTTCACAGGACAGTTTAGGCTACTTTCAAAGTCAATGCAAAGACGCGAATACACATTATGGGCATGTCAAGCCACTTTTACACTGGACGCGAAACAAATTTTTCGCACGACAGATTAGCTACATTCAAAGTCAATGCAAAGAAGCAAATACAGGCGTTATAGGCGTGTTAAGCAGCTTTCACACCGGACGCGAAACAAATTTTTCGTGCGACAGATTAGCTCCATTCAAAGTCAATCCAAAGATACGCATACAGGTGTTATGGGGCGTTAAGCAGCCTTCACACCTGACGCGAAACAAATTTTTCTCGCAACAGATTAGCTACATTCAAAGTCAATCCAAAGACGCAAATACAGGCGTTATGGGCGCGTGAAGCAGCTTTCACACCGGACGTAATATGAATTTTTGTACGACAGATTAGCTACATTCAAAGTCAATTCAAAGACGCGAATACAGGCATTATGGGCGCGTTAAGCAGCTTTCACACCGGATGCAAAACGAGTTTTTCGCGCGACAGATTACATTCAAAGTCATGACTGCTTATCAGCTACTGCATGTGAGTTTGCCTGCTCTGCAAATTAAAAATGCTTCTGGTTAACTTATATGCAGCAATCATGATCGGTATGCTTGTGTTACTTCGGTAAGCATCAATGTGACAATTTCATCATTACATTGCCTGATTTTAGCCACATCAGTTGAAGCTAAACGGAGAGGTGCTGTATGTGTCTGCCGATTTGGGCTGCAGTTAGACCAGACATAGATTTTTCAGAGCTTGGGGTGCGTTTTTGGGTGCTTATGAAACAATCGCTTTACTTATCCATGACCGGAGTCAGCCTGATACATTTCAAATGTCTGTGCAAGCTCTCTGATACTACCGGTGAAAGCAGTAGGGAAGCGATTTCTCTGCATTGCCATCAATTGAATATTAAATTCTTTCCTGTAAAAGTGATTAATTCGCTAGCTCCACATAAGCAACGGTTCTCACAGACGGAACTTACAGTCTGTAATATCTGTATTATGTTCATGACATAACCGGAGCTCTGTCTAGCTCTTGCCCGCTATCCATAATGCGCCCATTTTCCGTGAGGAAATGCTGGTCATTCCGAAGCAATAAGTAAACCATTACCAATTTCTGAAAAGGCCGTTTAGCTTGGAGCTTTTGCCCCTCTGTCATATACCAGTGCGGAATCTGTTCGTTTCTCCACACTAACAACACACCACAGCTATGCACACAAACCATCAGGTCCTAATACGCAACGAAGCAGTCCATATGCTGTTGGTCCACTTTTAGCTGCTCCTCACTGTCCATGTTTCCCTCCAAACTCAGACCCACCGGACTTCTACGGTCTCCAGTCTAAACTTGGGCATGTCGACCCGTTCTACAGATGTGTCTATATAGGGTGGATTCTAGCTTTGCCAGCATCCTAGCTATGGAGTAGAAAAATCACCGTACTCACAAACTGTTGCCGTAGCAAACTGTAGCCAATAGCAAATTCGTGCTTGAGCAGCCAGACTTTCGCACTGCGTCCTCCACTTTCGCCGTTGCGTTTATTAGAACAAGTTAAGTACTGCGTTAGATTGCAGAATATGCCCCTTGATTCCCATCAGTTTCACTCTGGAGCTGGACCAGGAAAACCGCATTCTGCTGCCTCGTCCACATGGAGAGACTGCAAATAGTTTCACCGGCTCTCCGCCAACATGCCTGATCACAATGTTCCAGCAAAGTCTTCCGATAAATGATAGAAAGAAGGAACTGAGACACAAGCAACTGAAAATGAAAGACAGAAGGAAAGAAATAATTAATCAGAGGAAATTGAGAGCCAGAAAGGGTGAACGATTATAAAGAAAGATTAAAGAAAAGAAAGAAGGGTAGAAAATGACCACTGAATCGCAGGAAGAATGATAGTAGGAAAACTGTAGAATGAACGAAAAAGTAGAAAAATGAACGAACGAATGTACGATAAAAGGAAGGAAGGGAAGGAACGAACAAAAGACGGGAAGAGAGTAAAATGAAACGTGAATGAAATAGAGGAGAATAAACAAAGTTTAGAAAAAGAAAAAAGGAGAAACAACCCCGATGCACTCGGATGAACATGCTGAAACTCGCTCCGTCTGTATAGCTACAGGAGACATAACAAAAAGGAAAAAAATAACAAATTAGAAGGGACAGACAGGAAGAGAGAAAGATTATTTCAAAACAGATAAAGAACGAAAGAAGACTTGAAAATTACCATTGATTCAAAGAAAAAATTTCAGAATGAAAGGAGAAGCTTGAGAATCAAGAAAGAATGATAGAAAGGAAAGAAGGAAGGAAGGAAGGAAGGGAGATTAAAAACAGTATCATGCAAACAATGAGTTTTTACATTTGCAGTTGACATGTTTTGACATTTTAGGTAAAAATGGAAATTTTTTACATTTGTACGTACAATGTTTTTACATTTGTGGTTAAACAGATTTTTATACTTGGGGGCAAAATGTTTTACATTTGTGGTTATTTTGACATTTGTGCAATGTTTTGACATTCCTGTACAAGCCTACTAGTGGCCCCATGGAGGAAAGCTCACTTACAGTCCAGGAACGTCGTGTACTACCAAAGACCACCAGGCTGCGGCTTCACAGGGGAAATGTTTTCCCCGTACATGATTCTGCCCGGTAAATTGAGATAGTCTGGCCCAGTGGTACCGAAAAACAGACAGGAACTTGAGTAGCCTCTTGTTCACTTGCAGCCTGTCGTAGAAGATGCGTTAGATCACAAGCTTGTTGTTGCTCCTGAATAAGTTGTTTCCAAGACAGAATGTCCTTTTCAGGTAATTCTAATGATAAGTCTGAAGATTTCTGAGACATCTCAGGACTAGAAGGTTCTTGATGAAAAGACTGCCCAATGAAGGTGTAAGCCAGGTTGAAATCCAGGTCAGCATTTATCTTGAATAGCCTTTTTGGCCATAGAACGAGTAACTGCACATGAAGGATAGAGGTCTGGAATTTACTCCTCTACAGAGTCAGATTCTTGATCATCATCAAAGGAGTGTCTGTTACAATAGGATAGGGCACAACCTTATCCCTAGCAAGATCATTACCAAGTAGCAAATGAACACCTTTGAAAGGAAGAGAAGACCTAATGCCAACAGTAATAGGCCCAGAAACTAAGTCTGATTTGAGATGAACTTTATGGAGAGGTACACTTGTAAAACCACATTCTACTCGTTAAATAAGGACATTAGCCTGAGTAGACGTTTTTTTCCGAAAAAGGCAGAATATCTGCAAGAATAAGAGATTGGGAAGACCCAGTATCCCTTAGAATTCGAACAGGAGCAGATGAGGAAAAATCATGTGAAAGTGAGACCAAACCATTGGTGATGAATGGCTCAAAACCCTCCATAACAGAATCAGACACTGAAGGTAGAAGATCAGGCGAACAGACTTTTGATACAAGAGATTCTCACTTAGTGAAAGCACCTGGATTGGTTTCCTCTTGTTGTTGTTTTTTATTGAGAGCATAACACTTAGAAATAAGGTGACCTTGCTTTTTGCAGTATTGTCAAGACGCCAAGACTGGCTTCCTTGTGAGAATTCCTTAATTTTTGCCTGTTAGCCTCGGGGACCAATTCATAACCCTTCAGAATGGCAGATTTGACAAAAGCATAATTAGAACACTGTTGGACAGATAACTGGTTATATATTTGCCTAGCTTTACCAGTAAGAACACTTTGTAACATCATTGTCCAATGCTCTTTTGGCCATTTCAAATTTTCAGCAGTTTTCTCAAAATGGGTAGAGTATTAGTCTAGATCATTTTCTAGGAAGGGAGGAACAAGTCTGATGTGTTTAACCACATGAAAATGCTCAGAAAGTCCAAAAGATTTTGTCACAGTACCTGCTTCTATTTTCTTTATTTCCAGTTTATGCTGCAAGTGCATCCCTCTTCCTTCCAGTTCTCTCTTCAACCTTTTTTCATCCAGTTCTCTCTCCTTCTCCAACCTTTTTTCTCCCAGTTTTCTCTCCCTCTCCAACCTTCTTTCTTCTATTTCTTTCTCCTCCTCCAACCTTCTTTCTTCTAGTTCTTTTTCCTTTCTTCCAGTTCTAGTTATTTCTGGCATAGCTGCAAGTCTTTGCAGCTCTGTTGCAGACACGTCCACATCTTTAATCAATTTTGCTGCTTTTTCCCCGAAGATATCTTCATCGATGAAATGTTGCACCAAAATTTTGAATACTTCTTGTTTCTTCAATGTTGATTTCACATCAGATAATCCAAGGGTTGAGGCTATTTGCACTAAGTCCTTCTTTTTTGCCAGCACAATTGATTCCTGATATGGAGTTTTCAGAAAATTTTCAACCTCAAAAGTCATGATTGCTGGTTTTTCAAATAGTCACAAGATTTAAAATAATAGCTCAGCTTTAATCTTTGGTGAATCTAATGATTGATATAATTAATGATTTATCTTGTTAGAACCTCCAATTTGTTATGACTTGAAAATCACAGCAAAGAAAACTAGCAATGACAACTTAAACTAATTTATTCTTCGCTGAATAGGTCCAAAAATTTCTACAAATAATCCACTGTGCAATCTTATAATAACACTCTAATGCCACTATGTAACTCTGAAGCCAAAACAAAAACTCTCCCTTACTGAACAAAATCACAGCATTTATATAGACTAGGAACATTCTGGAAAGATCTACAGGAGTCCTGGGTGATCCGGCCCCCTCCAGGCAAGAAGAATGGATGCATTATGAGGCCAAAATACTGGACCCTAAGATTGTGCCTATTCAGTTCAGTAAAAATTGCCTGTAGGGAAAATTCTGTACGTGCTAGGTTACATTGGAGGCCAGGCTGACTGGCAGCATTGTATCCAGTTCTCATTATACAGCGCCCTCAACAATTATTGGCACCCCTAGTTAAGATGTGTTAAAAGCCTTAAAATGAATTCAATTTTTATTGCAGAAGCATACTCTCACACTGAAAATTGTAGAAAAAATGTAACCTTCAACTCAAGTGAATTTTAAGGGGAAAAAAATCCCTGACTGAGAAATAATAATTTTTCATAAAATCATCTGCTCCACAATTATTGGCACCAGTAACAATTCCTAGAAATGAAATGTAATTGAAGTATTTCTGTCATTTCTACAGTAGTTTACAAAGTTGATCAGAGTATCTAGGAACATTTAATTAGTAAATCATCACTTCCTGTTTCCCTGGGGTATAAATATCATGTGACACATGTAATGTGAATATAAGCCACTAGATGGCAGTATTTACCTTTTTTTGTTAAGCTCAGACTGGAGTCATGTTTAGACATGTCCTGGACATGTCTGGGGCAAGTCTCAGAAAATTAAAAAAAAGAGGTCTAAATGTGGGTGGG
This sequence comes from Gymnothorax reevesii, assembly GCA_029721435.1. Lineage (NCBI taxonomy): Eukaryota > Metazoa > Chordata > Actinopteri > Anguilliformes > Muraenidae > Gymnothorax > Gymnothorax reevesii. The sequence continues at coordinate 59,939,128 of CM056587.1, read as the reverse complement.
GTCTGCAAAAGAGTATATAAGGAAAAGAATTGAGACAGTAAAGGAGAAGGAGAAATTGCAAGAAGATGACCAGACCTGCCATTCTGTTCAAGACCTGTGACGTTTCTTTTGTGGATTTCTTTGCCTGTGTTTGAGCATTTTCTTCATCCAGGACATCACCAAGCCACCCCAACAAAAGGGACTGTAATTATTTCTGTTTTTTCTTATTTATCAATCTTGGTCTTTAGTTGTAGGTTGTTATTAGTCTTTGTCTTTGTTAAAAATTAAATGTGTTTTAGTTGTTAAAACTGTGTTTGTCATCCCTTGCTGTTGCTGTTGTGTTATAAATGTAATAACAAATTGGGGGCTCGTCCGGGAGAGACCATTGTGTGAGTAATTTATTGAAAATCTAACATTCCAAATTGTGAAATTGTTTTTGTGAATTTTCCTAGATATATATTGACAACAGCAATGGATGATTTCTTGGCATCACCAACCGTAGGGGTTTTGAAGTCTTTTAAAAAGACAGAACTGCTAGAAATTTGCAGACAGTTGGAGCTGACAGAGGTAAAACCAGCCATGCGAAAAGCAAGACTGGCTAAAGAGATAGTTGAATATTACATTGATGAAAATGTGTTTGCACCAGGAGATCTGGAACAGTTTCCAGTGGAAAATCCAAATATAGAAATGGAACTTAAATTAAAAATGCTAGAGATTGAAAGGGAGGAAAGAGAAAAAGAAAGGGAGGAAAAAGAAAAACAAAGAGAATTTGAGAGGGAAGAAAAAGAAAAACAAAGGCAGTTTGAGTTAGAAAAATTAGCAAGAGAAGAAAAACAAAGAGAATTTGAGAGAGAAAGAGGAAAGAGCAGAAAGAGAGAGACAGAGACAGAGAGATTTTGAATTAGAGAAATTCGATAGAGAAGAAAGACTCCAAATGGAGCAACTAAAAATTAAAATTGAAACTAAAAATAAATTTTGTGCCAGTCAGGAGGTAAAACTGGTGCCTCCATTTTCAGAAAAGGATGTTGACAACTATTTCCAGTGTTTTGAAAAGGTAGCAAAGAGTTGCCAGTGGCCAAAGGAACACTGGCCTCTGATGTTGCAAACTGTCCTCAAGGGTAAAGCTCAACAAGCCTATTCGGCTTTGTCTGCAGATGATTCCTCTGATTATGAGGTTGTCAAAAAGGTTATTTTGAGAGCTTATGAGTTGGTTCCAGAGGCTTACCGACAGAAATTCAGAGGTCTGAAGAAATCTGAAAATCAGACTTATGTTGAATTTGCTAATGAGAAGCAGGTTTGCTTTGAGCGCTGGTGTACTTCTATGGAGGTCAAGGATGATTTCAACTCACTAAAAGAGATGGTGTTAGTTGAAGAATTCAAGAACTGTGTTAAGGATGATGTTAAGACCTACCTTAATGAGAAGCAAGCACTGAACTTGCAATCAGCTGCCAAATTTGCAGATGAATATGTTCTCACTCATAAGTCCAAATTTCAGTCTAGCAGTAACAATAAATGGTCCCAATTTCAGAAAAAGGGTTATGGTGATACCCAAGATTCCTCACCCAAAGATAAAGACAAATCTGGTGATGGTGCTCAGAAATCCAGTAACAGGTCTGATCAAAGTGTGAAAGCTGACAGTGACAGAAGTGGTCTAGTTTGCAGATATTGCAAGAAATCTGGTCATGTTACAACTAACTGTTGGTTCCTTAAAGCTAAAAAAGAAAAAGAAAAGGATACCAAACCAAATGCCTTTGTGAAAACAAGGTTAGAAACCCCTGTAGTAGATAACCGATCTGCTAAATTGCCTGCTTCTTGTGGGGCTAAAAAGCCTAATACAGCTGACTTTGTGAGGGAGGAATTTCTTCCATTTGTGTCAGAGGGATTTGTGGCTCTAAATGAGCATACTACTCCTGTCCCCATATATATCCTAAGGGATACCGGAGCTTCTCAGTCACTTTTGTTGATGGACTCCTTGGAGTTACGTGATGAGACCGCTTCAGGGGATTTCATACTTGTACAAGGTATTGAATGGAGGACTGTATCTGTACCCCTGCGCTCTATATTCTTGAAGTCAGATTTAGTTACAGGACAGGTAAAGGTGGGACTTATGTCAAGTCTACCTATAAAGGGTGTTTCTCTGTTGCTAGGCAATGACCTGGCTGGGGGCAAAGTAGTTCCCCCTGTACATCTTACTTCACAGCCGAGCACTGAAAATGGGGATGAGGACCCATCTCTGTATCCTTCTTGCGCAGTGACTCGTGCTATGGCCAAGAAGGCTAAAGAAGATGATGTTGTGGTGCCGTCCAGTACATTGAATAGTCAGGACTCAGGTGGTTCGCCTCATGACTCTGATTGGCCTACTATGGTTTCTCCGTTTGAGGACTTATCAGATACTTTTATCAGTTCTCTATTCAGCCAGCCGGATGGGTCTGGTGATTCTGATGTGTCTGGAGACTTGTCTCTGTCCAGAAAGCGGTTGATTGAGGAGCAAACTAATGATCCTGAAATTGGTGTACTAAAGAGGAGAGCCCTTCCTGAAAAAGAAATAGACGCAGTTCCAGTTGGGTATTATCTCAAGGATGGTGTGTTGATGCGGAAGTGGCGCCCTCCTGATATCCCTGCCAATGCAGATTGGGCAGTGGTCAGGCAAATTGTTGTTCCGAAGGTCTAGAGGAATGAGATCTTAACAATGGCTCATAGTCTACCTTTAGGAGGTCATCTTGGTGTTAACAAGACTGTTGATAAGATCATGAAACACTTCTTTTGGCCTGGGCTTCGGAAAGACGTTTCCAACTTTTGCAAAACCTGTCACACTTGTCAGGTAGTTGGAAAACACCAGTTAGACCCACCTGTAGCTCCATTGCAGCCTATCCCAGCATTTGGGGAGCCATTCTCTAGGGTCATTGTTGATTGCGTTGGTCCATTACCCAAGACTAGATCTGGAAATCAGTACTTGTTGACAATCATGTGTGCATCTACCAGATTCCCCGAAGCCATACCTCTACGTAACATCAAGGCAACTGCAATCTCGAAGGCTTTGATAAAGTTCTTCACGTTGTTTGGTCTTCCCAGGGAAATTCAGTCAGACCAGGGTAGCAATTTCACTTCAGGATTGTTTCAGCAGGTTGTGTATGAACTAGGTGCAAAACAGATTCTTTCTAGTGCCTATCATCCAGAAAGTCAGGGTGCCTTAGAGCGGTTTCATTCCACTCTCAAGACAATGATGAGGACTTATTGTTATGACCATGAGAAAGACTGGGATGAAGGGGTTCATTTGCTGTTGTTTGCAGCTAGAGAAGCAGTGCAGGAGTCTACTGGATTCAGTCCATTTGAGCTAGTGTTTGGTCATGAAGTGAGAGGACCTTTGCTATTATTGAGTGAACAATGGCAAGAGGAAGAGCCGCAAATCAGTCTGTTAGACTATGTTAGCAAGTTCAAGGAAAGATTGCGTGCAGCTTGTGACCTTGCCAAAGAGAACTTGAAATCAAGTCAGGGAAAAATGAAAACTTGGTATGATCATAAGGCTAGAAGCCGTGAGTTTAAACCAGGAGACAAGGTCCTTGTGTTGTTTCCCTTGCAGTCCAATCCATTGCAGGCTAGATTTCATGGTCCTTATGAAATTCTGACAAAACTCAATGATCTCAATTACATTGTGAAGACTCCAGATAGGAGAAAACCAAAACAATTGTGTCATATTAACATGCTAAAGCCTTATCATGACAGAAATGCTAGGGTTGCAGCTGTCACTTCAGATTCTCCAATGGTCGAAACGTGTGAAGATGAGGGGGAGTTTCAAGATGATGAACCAAGAATTAAAGCTGAAGTTCTTTCATGTAAATTGTCAAACACTGAAGTGTTGCAAAATCTTGATGTAAAACTCCAGCACTTAGAACCCTCACAGAGAGATCAGTTTGAAAGGTTGATCAAGAAATATGAGGATTTGTTTCCTGATGTTCCAAAGAGAGTTACTATAGCCTCTCATGATGTAGATGTTGGTGATGCCAAACCAATAAAACAGCATCCATACCGGATGAATCCTGAAAAGAGAAAGATTGCTGAGAAAGAGGTTGAGTACATGTTAAAACATGATATTATCAGACCCTCCAACTCCGATTGGAGTTCACCCTGTGTGCTAGTTCCAAAACCTGATGGAAGTACTAGATTCTGTACAGATTATCGCAAAGTCAATGCTGTAACTAGAACTGATGTGTTTCCAATACCTAGGATTGATGATTGTATTGATAGTGTAGGGCAAGCAAAGTTTCCGACCAAGATTGATTTATTGAAGGGTTATTGGTGTGTGCCTTTAACTGAGAGGGCCAAGAGCATCTCTGCTTTTGCCACACCATCTGGATTGTACCAGTATGAAGTCCTACCCTTTGGCATGAAAAATGCCCCAGCCACGTTCCAAAGGATGATACAGTCTACAATCGCCGGATTGCGACACACGAGTGCGTACATCGATGACCTGATCACATGGAGTGACTCCTGGGAAGAACATCTAAAAGATGTAGAGACGTTGTTCCAGCGCCTGACCCAGGCTAACCTGACTGTTAACCTGAGCAAGAGTGACTTTGGTTGTGCTACTGTCACCTATCTTGGCTACGTCATAGGCCAGGGTAAGGTGGCACCCATAAATGCTAAAGTCCAAGCCATCATGGACTTTCCAGTTCCTGACAACAAAAAAGGATTTGCGCCGCTTCCTTGGAATGATCGGGTACTACCGCAAGTTCTGCAAGAACTTTGCTGAGATTGCTCTCAGTCTAACTAACTAACTGAAGAAAGGCGTAAAGTTCACCTGGGATGATGCATGCCAGAGAGCCTTCGATCGCCTGAAGTCTCTGCTGTGTCACTTCCCCGTGCTCAAATCTCCTGACTTCAACAAACCGTTCTCCATCGCGGTCGATGCTAGCGACCAAGCTTGTGGATCTGTGCTCCTCCAGAGAAGTGACTCTGATGACATTGAGCATCCCGTGGCATACTTCTCCAGGAAGTTCAATCGCCACCAAAGGAACTATTCCACAATAGAGAAGGAACTGTTGGCTCTGGTCCTTTCTTTACAACACTTTAAGGTTTATGTTTGTACAGGACAAAAGCCAATGATTGTGTACACTGACCACAATCCGTTAATGTTTTTGAGTAAGATGAAAAACAAGAATCGGAGATTGTTGAATTGGAGTTTGATTTTACAGGAGTTTGACTTGGAAATTAAGCATGTGAAGGGTACAGACAATGTAATTGCTGATTGCTTTTCCCGTGTTTGAATGTGTATATCATGTGTTTGAATATTGTATGATATGTATATATAGACAAGTGTTCACTTAACCATTTTGTATTGAAAAGAAAAATTTTGCCTTTATGAGTCAAAATTTTTCCCTTTTGGAATGGAGGTGTAATGTGAATATAGGCCACTAGATGGCAGTATTTACCTTTTTTTGTTAAGCTCAGACTGGAGTCATGTTTAGACATGTCCTGGACATGTCTGGGGCAAGTCTCAGAAAATTAAAAAAAAGAGGTCTAAATGTGGGTGGGGTCTGCAAAAGAGTATATAAGGAAAAGAATTGAGACAGTAAAGGAGTAGGAGAAATTGCAAGAAGATGACGAGACCTGCCATTCTGTTCAAGACCTGTGACGTTTCTTTTGTGGATTTCTTTGCCTGTGTTTGAGCATTTTCTTCATCCAGGACATCACCAAGCCACCCCAACAAAAGGGACTGTAATTATTTCTGTTTTTTCTAATTTATCAATCTTGGTCTTTAGTTGTAGGTTGTTATTAGTCTTTGTCTTTGTTAAAAATTAAATGTGTTTTAGTTGTTAAAACTGTGTTTGTCATCCCTTGCTGTTGCTGTTGTGTTATAAATGTAATAACAAATTGGGGCCATAACACACAGAGGCCATTTCTCTTATCCACTCTTCAACATGGGAAAGTCAAAGGAACACACCAATCAAGTAAGGCAGATGTGTGTCGACCTTCACAAGTCAGGCAATGACTACAAGAAAATAGCCACTCGCCTGCACCTGCCCGTATCTACAGTCAGAGGAACATTAAGAAGTTTAAAACAACTGGAACAGTAGTAAACAAGCCTGGACAAGGACGCAAGGTTATTTTGCCACCAAGCACAGTGAGGAGGATGGTAAGAGAGATAAAGAGTTCTCCAAAGCTCACTGTTATAGAATTGCAACAAATGGTAGCATCTTGGGGTCACAAAGTCTCCAAAACAACCATGAGGCGCTACCTACATGCAAACAAGCTGTTTGGAAGGCATGCGTGGAAAAAACCTTTTCTCACTCACAATCATAAATGCAAACCTCTGGAGTTCGCTAAGCAGTACTGGGACTTCAACTGGGACCATGTGCTTTGGTCAGATGAGATCAAGATAGAGCTTTTAGGCAACAAACACTCTAAGTGGGTCTGGCGGAATTCAAAAGATGAGATTGCAGAAAAGCACCTCATGCCTGCTGTGAAGTATGGGGGAAGATCGGTGATGCTGGGGGCCTGTTTCTCTTCCAGAGGCCCTGGGAACCTTGTTAGGGTGCGTGGCATCATGAACGCTTTGAAATACCAGGCCATTTTAAATCAAAATCTGGTGGCCTCTACCCGAAAGCTGAAGATGGGTCGTCACTGGGTCTTTCAGCAAGATAATGACCCTAAACATGTGGCCAAATCTACACAGAAATGGTTCACCTGACACCGAATCAAGCTCCTCCCATGGCAATCTCAGTCCCCAGACCTCAACCCCATTGAAAACCTGTGGAGTGAGCTGAAGAGGAGAGTGCAGAGGAGAGGACCCAGGTCGCTGGATGATTTAGAGAGATTGTGCAAAGAGGAATGGTCGAAAATCCCTCTTTCTGCATTCTGCCATCTTGTGAAACATTATAGGAGAAGATTAGGTGCTGTTTTGTTGGCAGAAGGGAGTTGTACAAAGTATTAACATCAGGGGTGCTAATAACTGCGGCACATATGATTTGATGTAAAAGAATGATCTTCTAATGTGGATTTTTTCCCCACTGAATAAATGCACTTGAATTAAAGGTTAGATTTTCCTCTTTTTTCATTGTGGTCCTATATTATTTTGCAAAAAAACTGAATTTATTCGAGGCTAAAGAACACATCTTAACCAGGGGTGCCAATAATTAATGAGGGCGCTGTATATCCATGTGTGCAAGCAGGAGGGAGAGTGAATTACCATTGTCATAGTGATATTTTGTGTCTCTCACTCAGGATTATCAATAATAGGTTTCTAGATCAGCATGTGCAGTACTATGCAAAAGTCTTAGAGACCCTGTATTTTTTTTAAATGTAAGTCTGCTTGAGATGTTTCATTTTTGTCCTCCACATTAGAGTTTCAGAAGATAAAAAGTTAATTTGAAATTCCGAATGCTAATTTGAGGAAAAGTTTTATAAATAAATGCTTATATTTCATTAAAAAAAAACAGCCAATAAAGATCATAGTTTGTCTTCACAGAGCCCTGATGTCAACATCATCATGGCTGTCTGCAGTTACTTGAAGGGAGACACGCAAGTGAGACAGTCAGTCTGCAGGAGAGTGGTGGCAAGTTTTCCACTCAGCTTGGAACAAGAAAAATGTCAATCATCTTATAAAGCTACATCACAAAAGGACAGTGTCCCAAATTTTTTTTGGCAAGGGGTAATCACACCAAATATTGATTTGATTTAGTTTTTAACCGTCTACAACTCTGTTTAGTACATTTCTCAGTTATCTGAAACGTTTAACTTCATAATTTTTGCAAGAGAATTTGCCCTATGAAATTGCTTTAAATGTGCCTAAGACTTTTGCACAGTACTGTACGTCTGTCTGCAAAATCATGAACATAAGTTCCTGGATGATGAAATTTAGTAATCTGAAATGGCCATTTTTCTACCACGGGCAGCTTTCTTGTCCTGGTCCAACCTAGTCACAGCTCTCACACTTTTGAACAATAGAATCAAATTCTTTCTGACAGCAGGTCCGGCCATCATTCCTTTTCCACTCAGAGAAACATGTCTTTAATCAAGCTTGATGGTTATAATATACCAGTGTGACTTCAATTAGTTAATTTCATGTAATTTCTGTGAATACAACCGTGTTTGCAGGTGTCCTCATATCCATATTCTGTTTGTCTGTTCTAGGTGGTTTGGTGCCTGACTGCCCGGAACCAGGTGATCTCCGAGGAACAGCATGTTAAGAGGCCTTTGCACAGAGTGTGCAGTCTTCCAGCAGGGTTGCCTGTTGCATTGTTTTGCACACACACAAACAAACACACACACACACACACACGCACACACAGACACGCACAAGCAGAATTTTCACACTAGTTCTCTATATCTACCTCCTCTGATCTCAGGGCAATGGATCTTTCTCTGGTTTTATACCTTCAGAAAAAAACTGACAAATGCCCATCATAATGTTCCGGAGCTAAGATGCCAATAGTTTAAAAAAAAAAAGATCTGAATGTGCTGTTTTGTTTTTATGAGTGTTTTTTAATGTTTTTGTTATTTTTTTAAATGTTTTAGTATTTGGAATTCTAAGAACTGTATTGGATGATACAATGTGATCCAGCCCATTCACAACATCACAGTGATACACGCTACAAAGAATACTGAGCTGTTGCAACATCATGAAGCGGAACCTCGACTATATGGGCCACCTCGTTCCTAAATTTAATGCATTTGTCCAGCTGCAAAGATCGTGGATGTAATGTTGTATACAATTAGATAAGAAAAACAAACTGAAAACTCCCAGCTGATTAAAAATAAAATTTTGCTCCGTCAGTACTTGAAACACCTAACTTCTGCTTTCAGCATCTAATGAATTTTCATCAAATGTGTTAGTGAAGAAACCATAGACTGTATTAAAAGATGGATGCAACACCCTGGTCCGAAAACTCAGGCCAATGTGGAAATCTCTAAAATTTGCATTCTATTTAATGGCCAGCAGTAGTTGCAGAAAGAAGTTCAATCCTATAGAAGTCTGAGAAAATAAACCAATTTCCCACCTGATTTATTATTTCAATAATCATTTTCCACATTACTTTATGGTATCTATTGCATTTTTCAAGTCTCCTTCGATATATCATTTTGTTCATTTTTGTAAATTATGGTCCCAAATAGATGAAGGATAGAGACAGAATATGCTTTAGGGGCGTGGCTGTCCTCTGGTCCTCGTCTGATAGGGTCAGATCCACCAGTAGATCCACCCCTCGCTCCTCCCTGGATATTTAGCTCAAGCTCTCGTCCATTGGGAATCACATCCGGTTTCAAAAGGACAAAATGGCGCTATTCAAATTGCCAAAATCAAGGCTTCATAAATAGTATTCTGAAACCAATGGGTGACGACACGGTTGCTTTGTCCATCTTTTTATACTGTCTATGGTAGAAACAGACATCTTATTGTCTGTGACAGCTTTATGAAATAACAGTACAGACTACTGAATGATAGCAGTGTTACAGTACATGTATTTAATTCAGATGGAGCTAAAAAATGGATTTATTCAGTTTTCTTATTCATCTTTCTTATAGGTTTTCTGTAACATTACAACGGTCCAGTAGATGTGCTTGATGTGTGATTACATGTTGAAAGTTTGAGTAAATACTTAAGTACACTGAATCAGTCATTGGGGTTTATGGAGCCTGTGTCATGGTCACCACGTGTGGTGCGGCAGGCCCCTGCAAAGCTGCCCCTTGTGTAGCTCACGTGACACATTTTAGTAAGTTAGAATGACTTGTTTAGTCACTGTTTGAAATATCAGTGCCAGTATCTATCAATGTTTAATAGTACAGTCAGTTCATCTCTCAGGGAAAAGTAGAGGTCAGTACCTGTGTGTGCATCCACAGGAACAGGGAGATTGTTCTGTGCCATTATGTAGGTGCAGAGGGGCGAACACATTGTCATCACAAATAATCCTCACTGTCGTATAATTCTGGTATAGTGCACATGACATCAGGTCACCCCTGGGGGACATGTTTATTCCTTGATGGACGAATCGGGTGGCTGTTCCAGGATTCCTTGGTTGACTCCAAATCACCAGCTTAAAAGTTGTACAGAGGAAAAAAATCAAACCGTCTGTATAGTATGTCTACTTGATTAACTCATGGGTCTATTGTTCTGGGCATCATACTTTTAACTCCATAAAGCCTAAAGATCCATGTATGTGTTTGTGAAATGCAGATGCTTTACTCAAACCTGTGGAACTTTTTCCAACGATCACAAATACAGTGTGAATTACAAGGAAATGTGAATAAAAGAGATGTTCAACCGCTAGATAGTTTCCATTTAGGGTAATGCTGTGGTCATCTAAAAAAAAAAAGCCATTCTAAGCGCGATGTAGCCTCAGTGAAGCGCCACAACCAGCTGATTCAGAATATGTATGTGACATTATCTTGCAATATAGATGGTATGTCATCCATCAACTGCACAATAATATTGAATAGGGGTCAAATAACTACCACAACATTTGATTCCATCAGAAATTTGTGCTAATCAATTTTTTTTTGCTTCAGTATCTCCCACTAACTGTCAATAATATAGTCAGTTTTCGATAATGACAGAAATATTTTTTTTTCTTCCTGGCATGTGTGATGGTTCTGCCCTGCAGTCCCTCCCCCTCCGTGCTGTCTGCACCTCCACTTCAACGAACCACATCTGTTATAGAGTATATAATAGCTTCAATGCCAAACTGGCAGCGCAGCTGCATTCTGTGCGAAGGAGCCCTGTTGTTTTTGCCGCTGCTCCTCTCATGTTTGCTTTAATCTCTTATTTAAGTAAAGATTTGTATAGTTTTACTCAGCCTGTGCGTGTGGGTCCCTTCTTCTGGTTTTTGGGTACATGGTCCCAGTGCCCGCCGGCTTCTTGCCTTCTGCCGGCGGAACCAAACCCTGACAGCATGTATGGATATTTCTGTCAATTTGTGGCCGAAGAGGGCAAATGAGTGCTCTGAATGTGAAATGAACCCAGTTAAGACAAGTTCATACCCAAAGCATGCGCATGTCAATAGAACCATTCATTAACTGGACACTTCAGTGTCACATAAGGATTCAAATTCTTTTGTCTCAATTCGCTGACCAACCGAATAGTGGGGAGTAGCATTACAAGTTTTCCAAACATCGGATCTTAAAATCATCAATAATTCAAGAGAGAACCCAAATCGTTACTTGGAGTGCCAAGATCGCTTTCTTTCAGATCTCGAACAGCTACAATTGTGCATCTCAAAGCTTAGGCTGCATCCTTCGAAGGCTGCATTTTTAGGAGTTGTCATTTAATTCAATCCGCCAAACTTACATGACGTCATTTCACTTCTGTAAAACAGCTTTGGTTTAAGCGAGTCGTCGCTGATTTCCCTGAACATGACCATAATTCTAACCCCTAACCCTTACCCTAACCCTAAAAGTTAGTTTTGTAGATGGAAGTATGTGACGGCCCCTAAAAATGCAGCCTTCGAAGGATGCAGCCTACGTTTTGAGATGGATCCTTGGAATCATGTCGTCTTCCATCTGACAGCTATGACTTCATCCTGCTCACATGACAATAACTGTATGAAACATAACGTTACTTCCTCATTTTTCTCACCTGTGTTGACAAGTAGTTGAGGGTTCTCCACAACCAACTCGTGGATATGGAGAAACCCCGAAAGTCTTCATCATTGCACCTTCGAACTCAGCTGCGGTGTCATGCTTCACTACGTTCAGATATCGATCTGTTTACAGCCGAGTGAGGAAGTGAAACTTTACTGGCCCGCGTCCCCGCCGCAACTCGTTTCTACGCTCGTTAACTACGAGTCGAAAATTATGTTTGGAGAATTTAGGAACGGGTGAGCAACTATTCCCTTGCTGTGCTCGGCGTTTACAAAAATAATGGTTACAGCTGGTCTTTCAGTCTTTCGAACTATTTGTGAAGGTAAAGCTGCTTTCACACCGGACGCGAAACGAATTTTTAGCACTACAGATTACATTCAAAGTCGATGCAAAGACGCGAATACGCGTGTATTCGCGTCTTTGCATTGATTTTGAATGTAATCTGTCGTGCGAAAAATTCGTTTCGCGTCCGCTGTGAAAGGGGCTTAACCTTGGCGATCATGCAAGTTGCAGCAAACGGGTTATGGACATGACAGCTTACGCAATTATTGCGCATGCATTCCCATGAAGAACTGTCACCTCTGGCAATTGATGTTCGCATCGGCTAAAATTTTAACAAGTGACCAAGGTGTGTTGAATTGGTGACTCATGAATGTTTTCATGTTCAGTGTAGGCACATTTTCTAATCCGGGTTCAGCCTAGGTCTACTGCTTTATGACATGTCAGACACTTTGCCATTGCGATCGATCCCGTTTCTTTCAAGTCCTGCTTAAGTACATCAGCAAAGACGTCTGGACACTGTCGCAGTACACCGCAGACTGGAGAGAATTCACTGACGCTTCCTCGTACGTTTGCTCGCAGGTTAGCTGATCATTGAAAGTTTGTCAGAGCCGCCGTGGGAAGCTCAGGAATGGACTGGCTCGTTTGTGTTCATGTTACCAGACCGGATTTCGCAGATGCGTAACGCTGCAGGCTGACTTTAGCCCGCTAGTCTTCCGCCTGATCAGATGCAGAGATTATATAAATAGTATCATATGAATATAATTACGAAACTTCTCTTCGTGATTTTCTAGAAAAATGAGATGCTCTTGGGTCTTCCTGCTGGGCCAGATAATTGCTGGGGTTCTGAGTTTACCCCGAGAAGGAGTAGGGCCCAACTTCGTTCTCATCATGGTGGACGACATGGGAATTGGAGACTTGGGATGCTATGGGAACACAACTCTAAGGTTTGTACTGGAGAGATGATATCCCGACAGTTCTGTGTAACTGGAGGGGATGCCAATGTAAGTGTCTCCCTTGCACATCAAGAACCCATGAACTTTACCATTGGGGTATGTTTTCCATAATTTAAGGGAACTGAGCGGAACTGAACATGACTCAGATTTGTGAAAGTATTGGGTCCCTCGAGGTCAGCGGAGCACTTGAAATGCGTATTATCCTGTATGTTTTGACTACAATTTTTTATTTTATTTAATTTGACATTTTATTTTAGATGACTTTCTGTATTAATATGAACTTGACACTGATTAGTTTGATTGTCACTGGTCATAATGTGGTGATCATTATATTTTTGTTGATTTTATATATTAGACTTTAAACCAGTCGGCCTATTTTAAACCATAGGCTGCAGATATAATTAATTAGTTACAAGTAAGAGCATGTTATAAGTGATAAATAAACTTGATGAAGGTATTTCAGCTATTTCTAACCAAACTTGGAACATTTCTGGCCAGTACTCTTACTGATATTATTAAAGGCTTTAGGTGATACTGCCCCTGAGATGAACGCTTTTTGTAGCGGATAAATTTGTCCACTGTGCTCATATATTCATTTTATAATGTGTTGCGGCAGAAATCTTCTACAAAATAGAGATGCATTGAACATATTCAAAGCAAATAATTCTCATGTCCAACCTTGAATCCATGCGCAATCGCACCATAATACTGATGTGTAATGGCATGTTGAATAGCCAAGACACTGTTTTGCATCTTGTTGTGAATGTGAGAAGATTTTTTTTTTTGAAGTAAATAAACATGGAGGGTGCGGTACTTGGTCATTGGTAGTCATTTAGTGGGCTTATATGCGTGTGTCTGCAGGACTCCAAACATTGACCAGCTGGCCCAGGAGGGGGTGAAGCTGACCCAGCACATTGCGGCAGCTCCTTTGTGCACGCCGAGCAGGGCCGCTTTCCTCACTGGGCGCTATGCAATCCGGTCAGGTACAGTCAGGTAGTGGGTAGGTTAACTCCGTCTACCCACTGCATGCTTTCGTACTCTTTCATAATAATGGCCACCAGGTGGCAACCGCAAGTCGACGACGACTGAGGACCAATCAGCGCCGAGCTTACAAATGCGTCGCCAGCAGCAGACTGAATAGCGGAAACAACATGTAAACGGTGAACAATCCGCGATGATCATGGCAGAAAATACTCCCAAAAAAAGGATATACCGTTGTGCCGAACGGCTTTCATGCTTGTGCGTGGTATGTCAGTGCGATATAAGATTAGGAAATACGTTCGCGCGTGGAAGACGATGTGTGACATCACGTGGGTCGCCCGGAGCCAATGACAAACGATGTTATAGATTCTCAGCTTAAAGCAGGATGAGTGCGCTGATTGGATGGTTGTGATCATGTGACCTAGTGGCCATTATTATGAAAGAGTACGAAAGCGTGCAGTGGGTAGACGGAGTTAACCTACCCACTGCAGATGGAGTGCGCACCTTGTTTTTCTTTCTCAAAAGCTATGGCTCAAGCTTATTATATATTGATAACACATGCACACGTGCTTTATTTCTTTATTTTGCCCCTGACATGGAACTGAATGCAGTGAAGCTTTATGGTTGGACCTCAGTGAAACATTAGTGCTGAGAATGGGGTTAGTCCTGAGTATTCAGGCCGTAGCTTTTTCTGCAATGTTGTCTAAAGTGTAATCGGTGCTTTTTATGGTCTCATTGATTAATCAAACTAAGACTCTCCTTAAATCCCTGACATGAAACTGCATAATTTTCAATAAAAAACTGGAAAAATTGGGGCTGTCCTAAAACATTTGACCGGTAGTGTAGGTGCGTGACGTAGAGTTGTCCATGTACAGCACAAGGAAATAAACTCTTAAAGGTCCCCTATTATACTTATCCTTCTTTTTATACAGACATCTAATGTCATAATGTTGGATGTCCATACTCAACCTCTGCAAAGTTTCTAAACATAAGATATTCAATGTTCAGCTCTTGCATAAGCCAGAAGGGCCTTGGTGACCAACTGACACAACACCCTATGCTCTTCCATTCTCAGCTTCCTGGCTCACTGATTTATACTGTTAACTAATGGCTTATGTTTGACCTTGTCAACAAAATCACACTGGACTGGACTCTTTGCTGGGAAGGTTTGAGCGGAAGAACCCTTCAGTTTTGCCCAGTACTGAAACCCCAACCTAGTACGTCTTTAGCATAGAGGCATTTCACCCATTTCAACAAGAAGTGCCGAGACTGGGGAAGTTTTAAAAGCTCCACAGCAGAGTCTCAATGCTTTGGCCCGCAGAACATCTCATTTCCCAAGCAGCTATTTGGCAGCCGAGCCATACTCAAAACACCCATAATCAAGAACAGATCGTATCATTGCGTTATATATTAAAGGCACGGAGTCTCTGTCCGTCACCCACTAGAACCCAGCCAGACTTCTCAAGTTGTTCAAAACTTTCTCACATTTTGCTATTATTTTCACTATGTACTCTAAACAGCCCAAGTCAGTCATTCGTCGAACCAGACACCCAAAAACTTCAAAACTTTTACTCTCTCTAGCGGAGACCCATGTGAATAAAATGTCGGGGCTTTATAAAGGTAAAGCTATTTCGGTTTTAAAGAGTGGTGATGTGCAAGTTGCCTCCAACAAAGACAAAGCGGCCCAAGCTTAGGCAATTTCCTCTTAAAACCAAATGTCATGTACTTAGATTAACTGGCTGAAATTTTAAAACCCCATTTGTCTGCCCAGTCCTCCACACTAATTAAGGCTGTTGTTTTAAACTAAACCCCATATTTCTACCTCTTCTCCTTGTGGCCCCATCGGCAAATAAGGGCAGACCGAACACTTACAACATTAATAAATATATAATTTATCATTCTATTAAATAAAACTGGGCCGATCACACGCCCTTGTGGAGTACCATTTCCTACTTCCTATTTTTGAATCTCTGGCACACATTCGTGCTTGTATTGTTCTTTCCTTCAAAAAGTTCTTAATCCATGGTGGTAATGATACTCTGAATAACGCACTGGTAAAATATCATAAAACTTGGTGATTTCCCACCATTTTTGGAACATAACTCAGAAATCGTTTGATATATTTCCATGAAAATTTGCACACATTTGTCGCATGTCATGCAGATGTGCCTTTTGCTTCTATGAGATTATTACCTTTTCTAGTTTTTTCCTAAATGTCTGCTGCGTTGGGGTCGGGGTGGGGGGGGGGGAGGGACTGGGGGGGACACTTGTTTTTTTGGTGTGGTTTTTTTTGCCTTAAAAACAATATCTCGTCTCTTTTTGATATTGTGATCCTTTGTCTTAGGCATTGTATGTAAAGACCATTGAACAGAATCAGGAATCATTTTATAATATTCGCTTGGCCCTTATTTTATGCCTTCCTATGTGACCTGCTTGAATTGTCTTGTTTTAATAATTTTTGACAGGCTGTTTTCAGTCCTGTAGTAACCTGTCATTTTCTCTGGTATTACGAGAAAATACAATTGATCTTTCTACATTGTTTTCTTTTTCAGTAGTACTAAGATAAGCTCAGTCGTTTGATGCTGACGGTATGGTTTTGATATTGGGAATGTTTATAAATCCTGATTGATTTGCTCTAGGCATGGCCAGCTCTTTGAGAGTGGGTGTGTACATCAACACAGCTTCTTCTGGGGGTCTTCCTGCCAGTGAAGTCACAATCGCTGAACTCGTGAAACAAAAAGGCTATGCCACATCCCTCATAGGTACGGAAAAGTCTTTATCTTTGCCCTGTTAGTTTCGTGATTCGGGCGACTCATCCGCTGACCATCTTTATAATATAAGACCGGTTTCTGACTTCCTGATCTTTTTTCTTACTGCTGCATTAGCAATTATGGAGTTTATTGATTCAGGCGGAGCCATGTATGGAGTAGAATATGTATCTGTCAGTGTCATTTTCTAAGAGACTGAAACCTCCATTTCTATTTATGAAATCTTGTGCAGAGAAACCTGAGACTTCTTTTCACACTACATTATTCAACAATTCATTGTCAGTACGTTCTAGCTGTGCATAACTAACCATGTGCTATTAGGCGCAGGTGGTAAACATGCATTCTTGTGGGCATTAGGCTGTAGAGACTGGTGGTTGAACTGTGACAGAAAAAAAAATGTAACCTCAGTGCTGGGTCTTAACCCTATAATGCCCCCTGTATCATATATGATAGACCAAATTTGAAGGACCATTCCCATCTGGTAAGATGCAACACAACCACGACTGCTCACTGTATCATATCTGAAACACAGTGCTGCCCCCTGGAAGGAAGAAGTGAGATTACAGGAGTAGTTTCTCCCCCAGTCACTCACTTCAAGGTAGTAGCTCCCATGTGAATGGGATTTCATGAATTTCCTTCGACTTTGGCAGTGAAGTTTGGCATTCCAAGGTAAATATTACACCAAAACTTATTCTTATACATATATACATTCAGGGATAGCTATAGGTAGTAGAGAGCATATAAATAATTTGAAATTTCGAGTGTTGAGTTCTAGAGGGGTCCTGATATTTGGCCGTATCAGATATGATACTCCTGGAATTAGAGGAGGTTTTGTTCAGCAATGTATATTTTGCTGTCACAAAACCTAAATAATAATGAAAACCAAAACCTAAACAGAAACCCTCATATTTTTCTTATAATGATCTCTGTGTCTGAGCATTATAGGGTTAAGGTAATCTCTGATCAGCAAAATGGGATATATTCCTCTTGCGCACGAGCACTTGGTCTTAAATCAGTCCGCAAGTAGTGTGTCCCATGCTCTGATAGTAGAGGACTTAGGTTTTGCACATTCATTTGTTATTGCCATTGCTTTCTCTGTGTGAGCCATATCCCTTAAAGCAAGAGCCAGATTTGCTCTAAAAATCAAGGATTGTGTTGTAACTAGGCTCAACAAAAATAGTTAAGGAACACCGACTTTAGACCTGATTACGTGAAATGTAAAAAACGGAACGTAAATCCCGAGTGTTGTTTACGGCATCGGCGTTAATCCAAGATACAAAACACATCAAAACATTTGATTAGATGACTTTATTACCCCAAAACGGGGTATCCGCAAGGTGTGATTCTGCTTTTCCAAGTTCAGACCATTAAATCAAAACATCGGCCAACGTCCAGTCAGTTCAATATCTTGCATGACCCCCACGTGCTCTCGCCACATCTTGTTGAGTATATTTGTTCTGAGACTTATGAAGTGATCATACCTAAATTCGGGATGTTTGACACACAGTGACACTTCTAGTTTTTTTTTTTTTTTTGAATCAATCGCAGGCAAATGGCACCTGGGACTGCACTGCGAACGAAGTGACGACTTCTGTCACCACCCGAACCAGCAAGGCTTTGACTACTTCTACGGCATCACCATGACCAACATGCGCGACTGCCAGCCGGGCCACGGCTCTGTTCTTTACCAGGTGCTCAATAACATCCCGTACGGAGGCATCGGAGTTACTATTGCAACAGCAGCCGTCCTTCATGCCCTGGGGGTGATTGCACTGAGGCGGAAGATGCTATTGTGCGTGCTGCTGTTTGTAGCTACGCTCATCGCTATATTTATGCTCGTCATTTTCATGTACCCGTATTTTAACTGCATCCTAATGCGGGACCGGGAGATTGTGGAGCAGCCCTTCTCATCTGAGAACCTCACCCAAAGGATGACTCGTGAAGCTGTACAGTTTTTGCAGAGGTTTGCCATTTTCATCTTGATTTACAGCTCGTCCTAATTAAAGGAGCTCTGTCACGGCAGTGGGTCAGTTGTGGATGTTTATGGGTTACTAGGGAGATCGCTGAGCTGCCCGCCATCTTGGCTTTAGTATGTGACTTTGATCTCTGTGCAGTATAACTGCGAATAGCATCTGAATCCGCTAAACGTTTTAGATCTATCTTTTCCTTTTGTTCATTTTGTAACACGTCATGTATAATCCAGTATTATGAATGGTGAGGTGAGTCAAGATTTCATGAGGTTTATTTTTTTTTCAGTTTTCATGGCCAGACATTGCAGCGCACAAACCTCTCAAAGTTCACACAAACACAATGGATGTCTTAGTAAAAAAAACTGAACTAAAACGTACAATGTGTCCTGCCCTGAAGTAAATGATTCAATTTGGAAAGTACACCTCATGATGGAATACATGTAACTATAAACTAGCAACTTCCAACAGCGACAAACTTTTTTTGCCCTTTCTTCCACAAGTTTATTGTGAATCCTCAGCCGTGACAGTGAGGGGCACTTAAGGTGATAATTTGCATTTTTTGGATTACTGCATACTATCGATCTCAGAAAGTTGATGTGTGGTGTGTTTTCTGTTCAGAAGACTGACTTGCTCTGTTATTTTAAAGCAATTCTTACCTTTCTGGCATGTGGCACTGCACTTAGAAAACATTTGAACACGAACAACTCCGCCTCCCTCCAAAGCCCCACCCTCTTGCCCCTGCCTGACCTCTGAGTCTCCCCTCCTCCCCTGACGCGTGCGGCGGGAAAGTGAGCAGCGCGAATGAAGCTGCTTTCACACCAGACGCGAAACGAGTTTTTCGCACAACAGATTACAATCAAAGACAATGCAAAAACGCGAATCTCGCGTGTATTCCCGTCTACATTGACTTTGAATGTAATCTGTCGCACGAAAAATTTGTTTCGCGTCCGGTGTGAAAGCATCTTGAAATGGGGCAATGGAGTCAGATTCAGAGGCACCGCTTAGTGAAAACTAACCAACAGTAATCACATAATATTCAATTCTATATGTGGTATAAAATAAAATGCCCTCGTAACGTCTGATGAACTAGCATTGACGTTATTATAGTAGTAATTATAGCATTTCTGCGACTGTTTGTTTACTGTCAGATGAGTCGTTTTTCGGCAGAATTCATACATATTTTCTTGCAAATGACTGCTGTCATAGCGT
Source organism: Gymnothorax reevesii (assembly GCA_029721435.1). Taxonomy (NCBI): domain Eukaryota; kingdom Metazoa; phylum Chordata; class Actinopteri; order Anguilliformes; family Muraenidae; genus Gymnothorax; species Gymnothorax reevesii. The sequence continues at coordinate 59,919,415 of CM056587.1, read as the reverse complement.
CTTACTTCACCAGAACTGTCCCGGTAACGTTAGTCAAAACAGTTGCAGCTGTTTTATTTGCAGGCTAACTTTGTTGAGTGCCTGTTTTGTCTCTGCCGCTCAGCTGCTCTGCCAGAGAGTTGCGCGACTCGCACGCAGTGACAGTGGTAGGCAACTGGAAGGGACACGGCGACGGATGACAGACAGGAAGCTCAGCAAATCATTTCATTCGGACCGAAGAAAATGATTGGTCAGACTTTTATCAGAAGTATATGAGAATTGAATATTGATGAGTTTCAATACCTGGTGGATTAATTTTAAATTTTAGTGTGCCATATGCTTATTAGGATCATTTTAAGATTGCAAAAGAAAAGTGTAAAGAAAGTGCCAGAATGGTAAGAATTGCTTTAAAACAGTGTGTTAACCATAATACATTTTTGCAGTTCTTACCTTAATATTCAAGTAAAAAGAAAGAAAATATCTGGCACTCATTCTACATTTGGCATATAGAATGCAAATTAAAAATGATAATTTAACATCCCTTTTTCAATTGAATTGGTAGATTTAATAACGGCCAAACTCCCCACCTTTTCAACATGGGGTGGGGCCCTCAGTGAATTCACCGATTCGATTGTCTTCCCTTCTTATAAAGCCAAAGCATTAGTAATCATCAAATGCCATTGTGTGTAATTAGATGAATGGGATTTCGTTGCTCAGGAACTCGGAGAGACCGTTCCTGCTGTTCTTCTCCTTCATCCAAGTGCACTCGGCGCTCTTTGCATCTGCTGGGTTCCGCGGCAGGAGCCAGCACGGTCTCTATGGCGATGCGGTGGAGGAGATGGACTGGAGCGTGGGTGTGTGTTGTGACCCTGTGCATTCTGACTGGCTCACTGCTCAGCAATTGACTGTCTTTCTTCTCTTTAGAGGAGTCTGTATTGACAGAATGAGACAGCTCTTTGATTGAACTGATGAAGGGAGTTCTTAGGACTCATTTAAGTTTCGTCAAACGCCACTATAGTAAATGAGTGGGGGAGACGGGGTTCTGATGAGCCATTGGGACCAATGGGCCGTATCACATATTTGTAATCAATAGATGTCAGAGCTGCCTAAAATGGGGAAAATACTGATTTGGCTCATTGGTCCCCATAGCTCAGTGGACCCCAGTCTCCTATACTTCTGGGGCTGTAAGGTGACTCACTTGTTTCAAAATCCAATGTCTGAATATATGAGCCCCTCAGAACAATAGTGGTCTAACTCCATTTTTTTTATCATTTTGAGAAAACAGCTTACAAAGTTTTGCTGTTGTCAAATTCAGCAGGCCAGTAAGTATTTAGACCTGTCTTACAGTGGCATCCTTTGAATCTTTGCTTTCATGGTCAGAAAGTTTTTGTTGTCAACGTTGACGATTTTGGTTATTTTTGCATGTTTCGCTTAAAAACTAAGAATTTTGGAGTTAGACCACTCTTGCACTTCTATCTATATTTCAGAGGTGGAACTGACAATCTTCTGGCCCATTATTGCATGAATAGATTTCACCTTTAGCATGAAATATATAGGTCTAACTCGGAAAATTAGAAAATCAAAGCTAGACCACTGTTGTTCTGAGGGGCTCATGTATGCAGCCTGCAGGCTGGTGGACATTTGTACCGGCTGCATGTGAAGTCTTATCCCCCCCAGTTTAATGTTTGTGTGGCTCAGCTTCTGGAACAGTGGGAATGGTTGCCGTATCACCGTTCAGTGGAGTGTGAACACTTCCTGTGCTTTCATGCATTGGCCTGAGGACAGTGCAGTCAAAGAGACGGCTTTGAAGTGCAATAATGAATCCAAAATTGCACAAAAATAGAATGTCGCTCTGGTTTTGGTTAAAAGCACTTGCTCGGAGTTCACTGTTGTCGGTCTTATCACTGCTCATTGATTCTGCTGTGAATTTATTTGAGCTTGGCCATTGAATGCATTTGACCGCTGAAAGTTTTGGTGCTCTTTTCTGTGTAAGTGCTCCGAACACGCTGGCGTTTTGTATTCCTATAAACGCATGATAGATGCCACGCATTGTTGGACAGAATGTTTTTACAGAGTTAGTGTGGCTGAACTGCGATGTTATGCGACGATTTTCTCTGTTCTCGCTGCCACGCATTATCTTTATACTGATGACTTTTTATGGTTTGGGGTTTTATTTTTAGCTTACTGGCCCTATGGGCCGATAAGTTACTGTCGTGGTGTGGCGTCTGTCATTTGGAACATTTTTTATCTTTTTTTGGCCTGATGAATTTTCATGTAAATTTGCCTGAACATACTACTAAACCATATCTCCAGATTTTTTTTCGCACTTTTGATTGAATCGTTTTTGTCCAATTTATGGGCCCTTGCAATTTTGGCCCCAATTTTAAAGATAGGACTGAAAAATGTTATTAAATTATTAATCAAAAACTGCGCAATAAGGGGCTGCCGGATAGCTCACTCAGTTAAGGCACTGTGTTGTAATGCAGAAGTGACTATCACGTCGCGGGTTCGAGCCCCGGTCGTACTGGTCGGCAGCTTTTTCAGAGTAGCGCACAATTGGCTTTAGCACTACAGGGTTTCAAATTGGGAAAGGACTGTCGGAAATGGGAAATAAAATAAAACCGCTTTGTTCGTTGCTCAAGCGCCTCCTGTTGGCCAGACGGGCGCTCGTCAGGAAGACTATAAGCCTGGTCATGTCCAGGTATCCTCCGCCCTCGTTCTGAACTTGCGAAGATTCAACTTATGAGTGTATAAGAAGTGGTGGCTGACAGGCACGTGCTTCGGAGGAGAGCCTCGAACTGTCTACACTCTCCTGAAATGGCAGCAAAGGGTTGCAAACGAGCAAGCATAGTGTACATAGTTCACCAATTGGGCATTCCAGATTCGGGTAGAATTGGAGATGCCAAAAAAAAAAAAAAAAACCACCATAATTATTTTTCTAAATTTGGCAATCAACTTACCTTGGCACCGTCAATTTACAGTGCAAGCGCCATTTTGATTGAATCGACGGCAGTGGGTCTTGTGGGGGTGCTGTACTTTTCAATTGGGTCTTATGGAGAATATGCAAGATAGCCTGTAGAGGCCAAATGGTTGCAAATAGAGATAAATAAGAAAAAAATAAAAATAAATAAAAATTATTTTCAAAAACTATCTGAAAACATTTTTCTAAATCTGGTAATCAACTCACCTTGATACACTTTATGTACAGTGTGAGAGCCATTTTCATTGAATCGATGTAAGTGGGTCTAGCAGGGACGCTGTACTTTAACATTGGGTCTTATGGAGAATGGGAGGTGGATGTGGATGCTAAGTGATTGCAGATAGAGATTACTTTTGTATTATCAACATATAGGAAGTCATATATGCCTGTATTTTGGCTGTGTTAAAGTTGGCCTCAGATGACCTTGAAAGGACAAACTTGAGGTCAAGCAAAATGTTACTATTTTCAAAAGCCTCTGGGCTTGAAAACATTTAAGATTGGGAACATGTGTCTTTAACACTTAAAGGAAGTTATATATGAACTTTAATTTGGTGGCCTTTAACTTGACCTTCAGTGACCTTCGAAGGTCAAACTTCACATAGAAGTAATTGAAATTTCACTATCACAAAAACTATTCCAGATGGAGCGTAGGTTTGGTATTGCGGGCATATAAGAAGTCATGTATGAAGTTTCTTTTGGTGACTTTCATACTGACCTTCGAATTCAATGACTTTTAAAAAGGTCACAGATGGAGCCTAAGTTTGTATAACAGACTTAAAGGAAGTTGCACATTTGGTCACATTCAACTTGGCTGTTTGGTGACCTTTGAAGGTCAAACTTGTCATAATACAATTACAATAACTTCTATTGCTGAAACGGTCACAGATGGAGCCTCGGTTTGCATTAGAGACATAGAGGAAGTCATATATGAACTTTAATTTGGTGACCTTCGTATTGACCTTTGACGGTCAAATGTGACCTAGTGAAATTACAATAATTTGTATCACCAAAATGGTCACAGATTGAGCCAAGGTTTCTATAGAAACATTAGGAAAGTCGTATATGAAGTCCATTTGCTGACCTCAACTTGACCTTCTGTGACCTTTAAAGTTGACAATTGACATATTTAATTTTCAATGACTTTTATCACCAAAACTTCTTTGGAGATTAGGATTGTATCACAGGAGGTCGTAAAAATGTACGTGAACTTTTATTTAGTGACCTTGACAATGACCTTCAATGATTTGAAGGTCAGACTTCACATGAAATTTTCATAACTTGTATCATTACTGGAAGATTGCTTGCTGGTTAGCCACAGGACCCTTGGTCCTATTTTTATCATTTTCCACTTGTTTCCTCCACCCATAGGAAAGATAATGGACACCTTAGACTCTTTGGGACTCTCTGAAAGCACTGTGGTGTACCTGACCTCTGATCATGGAGCTCACCTGGAGGAAATCTCCAGTCACGGGGAGATGCATGGGGGTTGGAACGGCATCTACAAAGGTAGTCACTGGACACTGCTACTGAATGTTAGCGCAAATACTGTATGTATCACTATACACTATGAGGAAAAAAAAACCCTTCATTTTCAGGTCAGAAGCATTGAAAGGCTCTGTGACAGATTCCTAGCAGCAGTTTATAGAGGAGGTTGTGCATTAGTCAACATGACCATGCTCCTAAATCTGAAGTTCAATATTAGTTTTGCTGTACAAATGATTCTGTAAGGCTATTTTTTATACAGAATCAACACATTGCCCAAACTGACCAAATAATTCTGTTATCGTGCCTCTACACAGCGGGGAAGTCCTCCAACTGGGAAGGGGGGATTAGGGTTCCGGGAATCCTTCGCTGGAGTGGCGTGTTACCTGGCAACAAGACCACTGATGAACCCACCAGCAGCATGGACATATTCCCAACTGTTGCAAAGCTGGTGGACGCAGGACTACCTGACGACAGGTGAAATCGGTCTCAGCTGATATGCTGCTCTGCTCTGGTGTGAAATTAACTCTGTGCAGCAGTGAAGGGCCTCACAGCTCAGTCCCATCCTCTGCTCGGCCGGCCGGTCTTCAGCAAGTCTCTCGGCCCTCAACCGTTATTGATTTTCCTCTACTTTAAAACCTCAGTAAAAGAAGGCCATTTTCTTTCTGACCTCTCTAATACGGGGGACACAGGAATGTGCAGCACTGCTGATGTGACTGGGACAGGGCTTGGGGTTTATGGCATATAAACTTGTGTAGAAAACTTCTTAGCTGTGTGATATTATGATAATTATTGTCCCCCCGGCATATAATGTGTGGTTTTCCGTCCGTCTGTCTGTGAACATTTAGTTTCCGGAACATAACTTGAAAACTGTTCAGTATTTAAAAAAAAAAAAACCCATGGTTTCCATGGAAAAATTTTGAAGTTAGAATTTTAGGGGGTATGGTTTGTTTCCAGAGCAGGTGACATTTTCATTCTTTCAATACGTGGGGCCGGGGGATTTGCCATTTCCTGATGGCTCTTGTTTTGAAAGGAGAATGATTGCAACATTGCATCTTGCCTCAATTTGGTGCTCCATGCAAATATAAAACAAGTTGTTTCTTGATGGTAAACTAACCTAATCAATGAATTATGCTCTCATTAAAAACCCATCATGATTGAAATTGTTCAGTTGATAAAATTTTTGCTGAGTTGTCTTGGTATAATAAAGGCACACCATGTAAGTAGACGTTGAATACTAATGTCAGCTTGTCTCGCTCTATTCTTTATTTTCGATTCGGCAATGTGATTAGATCACAAATGGCATTTAAACTTTAAGCCAAAATGCAAGCAAGGTACCTTCCTTGGGTTTAGTCAACCATAAGTTGAACATCAAACCTGATTAAAGCAATTGAGTAGCTCAGGAGTAACTGAGTTATACTAAAAGTTGGCCTTGAAATGATAATGCTCGTATTGTATGCATTTAGGGAAATCGATGGACGCGACCTCATGCCCCTGCTTCTCGGGGAAGTTGAGCGATCGGAGCACGAGTTTATGTTCCACTACTGCAACGCCTTTCTGAACGCTGTGAGGTGGCGCCCTCCGAACAGTGAGCCTCGATTTTGTCTTTGCTACATCTGCCAAAATATTTTCCTCTGTCTCTTTATCTTGCTTTGTGCTGATTTATTAGCCATTTTTATACTGAGAGCTAAATTTTAGAAGTTTATACGGACAGTCAAACAATAACCCCTGCAAATGACTATTTCCTTTGAAGTAAAAATGCCGCTAATGTTTTGTGTATTAATTGCATAAAACCGACAGAGCAGTATTAGTCTGTCAAGCTGCTGTCTTCAAACCTGTGGAACTTCAGGCCTATTTTACATTTTGGTGGAGATCCCAAGATTTTTAATGATCCCAAATATGTTGTGCTGAATTATAGGGAAATGTGTGTAAAATAATGCACAAGATTGAAGCATTTTCTATCTGATGTAATGCTATGGCCATAAAAACATGGCGTCCCTGGTTTGAATATCTCTCTCATTATAAGCAAGATGTTGCTTCAGTGAAGCTTGGCAACCAGCAGACAGAGAATATGTATGGGAAATTGTTCTATAATATGAAAAAAAAACTTTTTCTGACTTGAAACCTTCTCAAGGGAAAACTTAAGTGAAAAGTTAGAGGTTTAGGGGTTAATTTCACTTTTTGCACACGAAAATTCCAGCATTATTTTAAAGTTTCTCAATTTGTTTCACGCAGGTGATTCTGTATGGAAGGCCTTTTTCTTCACGCCAAATTTTTCCCCGAAAAATTCGACGACCTGTCGCCGGACGCTCGTGTGTTTTTGCACAAAGGACTACGTGACATACCACGATCCGCCGCTGCTGTTCGACCTCTCCAGAGACCCTTCGGAGACCAGGCCACTCACAGAACGAGAGGAGCCTGGTTTTCATGCCATCCTGGCCACCATGCGTGAGGCGGTGGACCGCCATTCTCGCTCACTGGTGCCGGTGCCTGATCAGATGTCCCCTGGGAACATAATGTGGAAACCATGGCTGCAGCCCTGCTGCTCTACTCTGTCCCAGCTCTGCAGCTGCAGCAGAGACGACTCCAACAGCTAGTACCTCCAACACTGCAAAAACTTACCAAGCTTTTTAATCTTGTATTTAGACTTGCGAGTGTTGACTACAAAGCTAATTGCCCTCCTGGAATAAATAAAGTATTCTGAATCTGAATCTGAGACTTAACATAACATAACATGAATGGTGAGAACAGGCTGTTCAGCCCAACTAGGCTTGTCAAGATCTTATTACTATAGTGAATCTATCGCTTTAGATACTCAATGACTCAACTGTATCCAGAACTAAATCAAGCCTGCTCATGAAAATTCCCAAGGTTTCTGCCTCAACAATATGGTTAGGCAAGGCGTTCCACACTGAGATTACTCTCTGGGTGAAAAAATTATTTCCGAATATCAGTGCTCTTGGCTAACTTCCATTTGTGATCTTGAGTTCTACAAACAAAACTTGGCCTAAGTAATCCCATATAGTTCACTTTGTTAATCCCTTTAACATGTTTAAAGACCTCAATCAGATCACCCATTAGTCTCATTTTCCCAAGAATAAAGAGATTGAGGATCTTCAGCCTCTTCTCATAACTTTCATCTTTAATACCTGGAATTAACTTTGTGGCTCTTCTTCAAACTTTTTTCTTCGAACTATATCTTTCTTAAAGTATGGTCCCCAGAGCAGTGCACAATATTCTAGATGTGGTCTGATAAAAATGTTGTACAAGAGAAGTACAGTGCAGGCCAAAGGTTAGGGCACACCTTCTCATTCAATGCGTTTCCTTCATTTTCATGACATCTACATTGTAGATTCTCACTGAAGGCATCAAAACTATGAATGAACACATGGAATTATGTACTTAACAAAAAAGTGTGAATAACCTGTAACTGAAAACATGTCTTATATTCTAGTTTCTTCAAAGTAGCCACCCTTTGCTCTGATTACTGCTTTGCACACTCTTGGCTTCTCTTGATGAGCTTCAAGAGGTCGTCACCTGAAATGGTTTTCACTTCACAGGTGTGCCTTGTCAGGGTTAATTAGTGGAATTTCTTGCCTTATCAATGGGGTTGGGGCCATCAGTTGTGTTGTGCAGAAGTCAGGTTGATACACAGGCGACAGCCCTATTGGACATCAGTTTGATTCATACGTACATAATTCCCCATGTGTTCAGTCATAGTTTTTATGCCTTCAGTGAGAATCTACAATGTACATAGTCATGAAAATAAAGGAAACACATTGAATGAGGAGGTGTGTCCAAACTTTTGGCCTGTGCTGTGTGACCTCCTTGGATTTATACTCAATACTTCTGGCGATATATCCCAGCATCTGTTGGACTTTTTAATTGCTACAGCACAATGGCAAGAACCTGTAAGGGTTTGGTCAACAATCACTCCCAGATCTTTTTCATGTGGAGCACATTCCAGTTTTAAACCTCCCATGAAGTAATCCCATCTATTGTTTTTATTACCTACATGTACAACTTTACATTTCGCAACATTAAACTTAATTTGCCACATTTCTGCCCAATTCTGAATTTTGTCAAAATCATCCTGAATCACATTAGTGGATTCTAAACCATTTGCTAAACCGAATTTTGTATCATCCGCAAATTTAACTAATTTGCTTTCAATATTCCTATCAAGGTCATTAATGTAGTTGAGGAACAGCAGGGGTCCCAACACTGAACCCTAGGGGACGCCACTGCCCACCATACCAAGCTCAGATGAGATTCCACTGACCACCAATTTTTGTGTTCTGTCCTGTTACCAGTTTCAAGTCCACTCCAGATTACCTCCTGTAATTCCAATGGAGCTCATTTTATAAATTAGTCTCTCATGCGGAATTGTATCAAATGCTGTCTGAAAATCAAAGTACATGATGTCATAAGCTGTGCTCTGATCATAAGTCTTGGTGGCCTCTTCAAAGAATTCCAGAAGGTTTGTTAGGCATGGCTTTCCCTTATGGAAACCTAGTTGGCTATCCCTCAAGATATTATTACATTCAAGAAATTATTCCAGCTCTACTTTTATGACAGATTCCAGTATTTTGCATGCAGTGCAAGTAAAACTGTCTGACCTTTAATTTCCTGGCTCAGTACGATCCCCTTTCTTAAATAATCGTATTGCCCTGCTTCCTATCATGCGGTGTCTCTCCTGTTTACTGAGACCATCTGAAGATCGCTGAGAGCGGTTTAGAGATGATCTCACTAAATACGGTCCGATACGGTCCCCTTTCTTATATATTGGTATTATATTGCCCTGTTTCCAATCATTTGGCATTTCTCCAGTTTCTAAAGACCGTCTGAAGATGACGGATAGCGGCTTAAAGATGATCTCACCGACTTCCTTGAGGACTCTTGGGTGTAAGCCTTCAGGACCTGCTGCCTTACCTGTCTTCAGTTTACGCAACTTAATACTTAATACTTCATTATCCCTAACCTCAATTTTCTGAATACTTAGACGATGAGTCAGGGATACTGTGGATCAGCGATCGTTATGCTGTGTCCGTTGCTGCACCCGTTAAGATTTCTTGTGAATGTTCTACTGGTCAGTTCTTCATGGATTCATTCTTATTTGGCATAGACCTTGTGTGTGGTAAGGTCACGAAGCCTATCTATTTTGGGGGTGATTTGGGAGTGAACTTGCTTTGGGGCGTCCGGGGATACACGTCGACCTGCAATCCACAGACAACAGTAGTTGTCAGTAGTCTAGTTTCTATGACCTTTCTCTCAGAAAGAGAAATTCTGCCCCTGATATGAAGTGATTTTGACTCATTTCTAAATTTATTCAGGGGATAAGATCATTTCACTTTCCCCCATGGACAAATCTATGAGGTCAGTGATATCATCTTCACCCATGGATAAATTTAGAGATAAGTGAAAATTACTTCAAATCAGCAGCAGAATGCCTTTTCTAGGACATACGGTTGTAGAATTAAGTGTTTAAGTCTAACAACAAGATTAAAATGCTTGGTATCATTTTATTTTTGAAAAGAATGGAAAAATGCCCACAAGACACAAATGTAAAGGTGATTACTGGTGCTTGGTTCTGGCAAAGATCAATACAACAGACTACTGGCACTCACACTTAAATAGTCTTCTCTTTAAAAACGGATGAGTTTCAGCAATAAGCAATCATGAGCCCGTCTGTTTTTTTTTTTTGTTTTTTTTGTTTGTCCACATTAAAGAGAAGATGGGTTAATTGTGAGTGCCGGTATTCTGTTATTTTGAGACTTTGTTTTTTACTGTGAATATGCTTCAAACCCCTTGGCATTCTTCAGCCACATTGCCATCATTGGGGGTCAATGCCACACTTAATCTGATTGTACTGGAGTTTGCCTACTGATAATGGACATATTGTCACTATGTTCTGCAGTATTGATGCTGTCTTAAATGGACTTAATTGGACAAGATGATGTAATAACTCAGGTGTCCTATGATGTGAAGACATGCATGTTCTCATCATGTTGATGAAGGTGCAAGATTTTTACATATATGCACAGATGCAGTGTATTACTGAGTGAAGAACTCAATTTATGGTTGTTGTAAAATTTATGGTATTGCTGTAATCAGTGTTGTCTGGTTGCTGACTTGTAATCTCCTGCTACAGTCCAAGGACATACACATGCACCTTACGCTTTTGAAAATTATATATGGTTAGGGATGCATGAAGAATTGGTTTGCCGTGCTCATCTGCATTTTGGGCAACTTCCTGTCAGCTTACATGGAGCTTTTTATGTAGTATTTTTGACACCAGAGGATCTTCAATAACTCTTGTATCAGTAAAAGAAAAAAAAAAAAAAACTAACACTTTATGAAGAAATGTTTGAAGGAACGTCTCACAACAATCAAATTAGAGGTGTTGCATTCCAAAGTTTAATTCAACTTCCTCGAAGAGGAATAATAATTATAATAACTGCTTCTTAATACCATAAGAATCCAGGAACGAGGTGCTTTGCCAGCCAGTGAGCACTAACCCAGCATGCAGTTTCAGAAAAGGTCCTGTCCTGTGAGGCTTTTAACACACAGTCCTTTAGCTGTGACCAGCAGGAGTCCATAGGTGTGGAGGAGGTACAGACTCCTCTCCATCTGAATCCTCTGGGTCCCTGCATGAGTCAGTCACTCAGTGTCCTGTGAGGCTACCGGCCTGTCAGTGACACTCAGTGCACCACTGTGTTTCACATTACCGAAACTCTGAAAGTTTTCAGTGAAAGTTTATGATTGACAGCTGTGGATGGAACACAGTCTGAAGAGAGCCTCTGTTGTGAGACTTACTTGACTGATGGACGTCTATGCTTTAGATTTTATATTAGTCCAATGTTGTATGCAAGGTAAAAATGGCTGCAATGGGAATGTACTGTTCAAGCAATCTAATGAGACGTTAGTCATCTAATTTCTCAGTTGGCTACATGTTTTTGGTTTGATTTTGTTAGTTGTTCAAAATGTGCGTAAAAATCAAGGGGTGTTAGTGTAAATCTTAAATATATACATATATATATATATATATATTATTTTTTTTTATTTAATTATTTTTTTTTTGGAGATCAGTGCGTTAATAAAAAATTTGCTGATTTTTTTATTTATTCTGATACGACCACTTTGTCAAAAAGAGAACATTTATTGAAAGCATGCAGGCATATCTGCATGCAAGCAGGTTTGGCGACATGGCTCTGTTCTGGGAGATCCACGCCCGTCCAAGCGTGGAACCGAAGGCAGGGAGCTGCAACTAACCCTGCTGCTTAGAACAAAGCCTAAATCAACAATGACCTCCAGAGGAAGAGACATTGTTTTTTTGAACAACACTTTACTCATAAGAGAACATAATCAATGCATCCTATGAAAGACAGGTGGAGATGGGTTGCTGAGCTAGCGCCCCGAGGAATAGCTAATCAGGAAGGCAAACTTCCCGTAAGCCCAACATATTACCGGCCAAGCAATCATGTGACAGGAAAGTCAGATGACAGTCAAATGCACTCAGGTGACACTCTAGGAGGTAGCACCTCCTGTGTTAAGCAAGTTTGACTCTGTGGTCTATCAGAATTTCCGTCAAAGCTCCATTTTTGCGACTTATGTTTTATTGGCTAATGAAGGAGCTGCTTAAAGATGTGCTGTTAACTGTGGGGACCCTCAGTATGCTTGTTGCGGAGGCCATTTTGTCTCTCTGTGTGAGGAAGTAGGGAGGCCTTATTAGCATGTTGTTTGTTTGGCGTGATTGTCTTTGTGGTTTCCATGGTAATGGGAGCCACAGATACAGTGTGATAACGGGTGCATCCCAGAGGGCCCTCGACGACATGCTTCGGAACGCAGACGTCTCTGCGAATCAGTCGCCGTGTATGAGGAACTGGCTACTCTGTTCATCTTTTTGTCAGAGGTGGCAGCTTGACTTTGGGGAAGTTTTTTAATTACTGGAAACTGCGACTGGGCCACCCAGATCCCTGGCAGTTTGACTAAATCAGCCATTAACTGCTTGGCTCCAGCCATTTTGGCTCCGGCCTATCCTTGGGCATGCAGGACATGTATTTAGGCCTTTGGCAGAGCAGCCAGTTTGATTGGCTGTGGAGACGGGACTGTGATATTGCAGAAGATTGTGCTTAACCTCTCAGCTCTTTGTAATGAATGGATTTGGGCAGTCATGCCCAGTTGGCTACTGCTCATGCAGCCTTGTGGCAGCTGTCACGGTCACAGCTGCCATTTCTGTCATCGCTGCCCAACTGTTTAATTCAGCGCTGACTGACACACTTTTCACTGGATGCTGTTCTGACATTTTTAGGCTTTATTTCTTTGGTCATCAAAAATCGAGTTCACTAGTGAATTATTTAGTAAAAAATATTTTATTCTTTTTTTTCTTCTGTTCTTCTTAATTTTTCAAGGCTAGTATGCCTTTTCCCCCGGACACTGGGTCCAGGTATCATGGTGGTCTTGTACTGTGGTTCCCAAAGTCGGTCCTGGAGTACCCCAGGATGCTGCTTTTGTTCTAAATACATCGGCAATTAAATTATTTTTACAAGCGATTGATTTTTCTTATCTTTCTTTCTTAAGTACTTTCTTAAGTACTTTTCATTTGGGATTACTTAATCCTCATGTTGTGTTCATTTAGGCTGACACTCATTATGTTCCTGGTCACATGTGACCGGTAACATTGTAGTTGATTATAAATCCACAGTGATGCATATATTGTCACCTAATGTTGTGTTAGATATTTATATCAACTTCAGCTCTTGTGAACATTACAAGTTTTGAGCTTCTATTTGCTATGTATGTGCTGTAGGCCTAATTTACCTGAGGTCATACAACTCATTTTTTAGGGAAAAAAACATTATATAGATATGATTTTGACAATACCAAATACTTGGATGAAACATATTGTAGTTTTTATCACAGAGTAGTTCATTTCAATGTTTACCAAAGACATTGTTTTGAAACCACTTCAATTTTCTAAATAGTGTCACAAAATAACATCTTTTGTGTTCCAGGTCAAAACTGACCGGTATGATTTATTTAGTAAAACAAAAGCCCAAATCTGCACAGAAAAACTTAACCATGTTATAAAAGTAATGTCTGAACCTTAGACTGAATGTACATGTTAACTATTTTCCCATCATCCCTTAAAACAAACAACAGGAAGCCCCAAAGTGTTATTCCAGTGTTCCTCAGTGGTGCATCATAATTCATCCTTGCTCTTCACTTCCTTAGCTCTACAACTGTTTTCATTCTTTTTGAAGATCAACAATAACACTACTGATAACAAAAACAAAATCTTCACAATCTGTCAATCACTTACATCACTCATATTTTGTCTTCTCCTGAACATGTTGGGCAATGAATTGTGGCTGTTGCATGTTCCTGGTAAATGTATACACTGCGTTTGTGGCACATCAAGCTTGTTTTTCTCTCTTGTGGTGCACACAGTTGACGCCTCTTCCTTTTGTGTCCTCCTCCTGTGGTTGGTGTAGATGTTGGGCTGATGCTTGCATGTCTCTCACCAATGCAGCAGAGGATGGTGTTCAGGGAAGGTGCTGCTGCCTTCACATGAGGGGTTCCAGCATGGCCATAAAGATTCTATCGGAGATCGGTTCCCTTGGGGGTTGCCATGGAAGCTGTGTGAGTGTGCGTGTTTGAGCGAGTGTGTGTGTTTGTGAGTGGGAGTGTGTGTATGTGTGAGTGTGAGTTTGTGTGTGTGTGTGTATGCTCAAAGACACCTGCATGTAGGAGTGTGAGAAAGGAGTGTGGGAATGTGCCTGAACTCTATTTTAAACACTAACTGTGGTCTTACCCATTCATTTCTAATGACCGGTCATTTTTGACCGGGAACACCAGTATACAAGTTCAATAAAACACACAAAATTTAATCAAAATTATCCAAATTAATTTTATGCGTTCAGATGCCATGTGTGAATAAAGTCATGGAACCTTATGATAAACAGATGAAATTAACTGGATTTTTTTTGGAGAGAAAACTTGTAAATCGGTCAGATTTGACCGAACACAGCAGGAGGGTTAAACTCTTAATCGGCTATGTCAGAAATACCTATATATTACATTTACCGTGTCCAATTTTGGGCTATATTGCAAGTATATACTTACTCCAGCAAACTAAGCAAATACTCTTTAACTGATCAAATAAAAGACTTGATATGGAATCAGGTAGACACCAGATGCGGGGAGATGGGAATGAGGATTTTATTAAACAAAAAACAAAACAGGCACGAGGGCCAACGAAAAACTTGGCCCAAAGGGTTGCAAAAAGACAACTAAGGTACGCTACACAGAGCGGGGAAACTACATAGCAAAAATGGCAAGAACAAAAAACCACTGGAAACTCCAGGTAGAAATTCAAGAACGAAAATAAACAACAGGACTAGGGCTATATACACACGGACTATGAACAAAACTTGGAACCATGAACAAGGACTTGAAAGCATGAACATGAGCAACAAAACTTGGAATGAAACCCGAGACACTGTCTGCCAGCCAACTTCCACCGCATCCAGATAAAGGCTAGGAAATCAAGACACATGAGGGGCAACACCTGGAGAAGCAGAAACAAGAGGCATGGCAAGATCATGACATGGACAGAGATTGGATGACAAGACTTGCTCATTAAGAGAATGAGCGTGCTCAGCTTAAGTACCAATTAAGTATGCAGTTTGGAAGCAAGCATGAATGTTTGTTTGTTGATGATGGAAACATCTTCCACGATAAAGCACTGTGTATTCATGTTAGAGATCCTCTCATATTCATCCCGTCTACTTATTATTGGTCATGATAGTCACACTGCGTGTTTTATGCACGCACAAACAAGGGAGATAAAATGAATGTAGTTCAAACTGAATGCAATACATTTCTCTGAGCCGCAGCAAAACAAAGGGTCTCGTGTCTCCATCTTTGTTTGGGTTTCATTTTTACCAGGTCCTCATATATAACATATACAGTATGTCTTCTTAGTAAAAGCGCTCCATGTGCTATGCATTATGTTAGGCTAATTCTAAAAAACATAATGAAGATTGCGCAGCATACTCATAGATTTATGGCTCTCGTGGAAATCTCACAAAATACGCGGTGATGGTGGAGCTCCCAATGAAACTGGGAGGAAAGTCGAGCTCCTCCGTTTTCCTGCTTGCACCACGCAGTCCACGGACACAATTTTCGCCAATCCATGTGAAATGTTTGCCAGTGCCTGGGTACAGTTTGCCAATCTGAGGGAACAGTTTTAAGGTAAGTAAGGATTTACTTTTTTCTTTTTTCCCCTCATCTGACCCCAGGGGGGCTGCTTGAGTCAGTCAATAGAGAATCTAAAGAATTTGAATCCTTTTGTGACTCTTAAGTGTCCAGTTAATGAATGTTTTATTGACCTGCACATGCTTTGGGTTTGAACTTGTCTTAACTGGGCTCATTTCACATTCAGAGCACTCACTTGCCCTCTTCGACTACTCATTGATAGAAATATCCATGCAAGCCAGGAAGAGAAAAAAAATCCACCTCCACATTGTTATATATCAAGCGGCCCATACACAATCGATATGATTGACAATATTACTGTCATTATTGGAAACTGACAGTATAATTGACAGTTAGTGGGAGATATTGAAGCAAAAATTTGATTTGCGCAAAATTCTGATGGAATCAAATGTTGTGGTAGATATTTTACCCCTATTCAATATTATTGTGCGGTTGATGACACATCATCTATATTGCAAGATAATGTCACATACATATTCTGCATCATCTGGCTGTAGTGCATCACTGAGGCTACATCACGCTTAGAATTGCATTTTTTTTTTTTTAAATAACCACAGCATTACCCTAAATAGAAACTATCTAGAGCTTGAGAATGTTTTTACAGGTTTGCCTTTAATTCACACTGTATCTGTGATCTTTGGAAAAAGCTCCACAGGTTTGAGTAAAGTAGCCGCATTTCACAAACATATATGGATTTGCACATTTCATGGAGTTAAAGTATGTGAATGTTTAGATTTTCTTGAATTAGCCATGTCCTGGGAACGGCTGAAACAATAGGCCCATGACTAATCAACTAGACGTACTGTACTGGGGTGCGTTTCCCAAAAGCGTAGTTGCTAAGTTAGCAACTTGCATGGTTCATCCATTCAGTCAATGGTTCCAACTAAGCCAGTTAGCATCTGTGATTTTGGGAAACGCACCCCAGGCTGTTTGATATTTTCCTCCGTCCAACTGTTTAACAGGTGTCACGTGCTTGCCCGTCTTATAACAACCCCGCCAATAGAGCAGAGGCTATATAAAAAGGGTTTGCCTAGTATGTCATTGGAAACAAAGTTGTATTCTTGAAAAGTGCAGTCCTGAATGCACAAGTCTGCGGATGACCAAACCCAATATATTGTTGCAAGGAAACAACCGTATGGGTCCATTGATCCCTACCATCTGCATCAGGGTAAAGGGGCGAGGGGACGAAAGGCCCAGTAGCGCCTCCTGTAAGGCACAATCTACAAGGGTCCCCGCAATGCAATTATAAAATGGCAACGGGAAACTCATGAGCAGGCTAAAAAGACGGACCTCCCCCCCCAAAAAACTTGTATTGTGGGTTCAAAACTGAAAACTAAAACACCACTACCAAACAGCTGAACAGAAAGCTGAAATCCACTTGTTAAACAGAGTGAGGGCACTAAAGGAACATGGTCCTCCCAGCAATGTGGGTGGGAAAGAACTAAAGATACTCATCCAAGAGGCCTAGTTAATTCTAAGAAGGCACCTCAGAAGAAAAAAAGGGTAAAAAGACTAAAATGGTACGCAAATTACATAGATAGCATCAATGCGGTTCTTCTGCAGATTCACAGACTCCTACACACCAATTGCAGTCCTCACTACCTCTAACAAAGTAACAGTGAGTCAGCGCTGAACACCGCATATCAGGGGCTAGATAGAGGCTTCCCTCACCTGATCTTTCACTGAGGAGGATTAGGCTCGCGCTTTCACTGATTAGTCAGAGTTGAAAAAGTACCAGGGAGAACACAAAAAAAAAAATATATATATAGAGAACAGTCCTGTCATAACCAGAAAAATCGGTTCAAGGCCATCCAAAAATCATAATCCAGAAAACACAAATGGGTCAGAATACAGGCAGTTGAAAATATCACAGGCAGGGCAAAAATCAGAGGTCAACTTCGAAAAATAATACATAAGGCAGGCCGCAAGATAGTAGGAGAGGAAGCTTTGACAACCTAGCAAAGAACGGCTGCACGGGGGCTCTATAAATACTCAGATAGCAAGCACCTCCGCTTCGGATCTGCCCCGGCTCCTCTTACGAGGAGCAGGTGGCGAACATCAGGGAAATTACTGGGAGGAACTATGGAGGTTAAAGGTAGGCTATCAATAATACAATAAACATAAAAATGATGAAAACAACAATAAGTATACAAAAACAAACTTGGCGGCTACAAAATACACAAGGTAACAAACAATGATGTAGGGATTGTAATAAATGACCAAGTATAAACAGAGAATGAACTGAAACTGAATTCATTCATGGAAACTGAAACAGACTAAAAACTGAGGGCATGAAAGGAAACATGGGGTGGAATCTACAGAAAACTGACATGGACTAGGTAACGGCTGATGGCGTGACAAAATAATTCAAATCACAAGTCAATGCATCAAATAATGTGTTTCTGTATAGTTTTCAATATAGGGCCGGATGACTTTTCAAATCATGACTATTTCATTTAATTTTCATTTTCCATAATGTGCCAACATGTAGTAGAATTGGGACTGTACATTTATGAAAACTTGTACAGCGCAGTTCTTTATTCTTTTGCGCAATGCAAGTTTGGGTCAATATCATTTACCTTATTTTTGAATTATCATTACCTACCAAATGGCGAGAATTTTAGGGGTTGTGTCTCCTTATGCCTGAATCTGTTGAGACTGTATTTTTCTGTATGTTTTATTATTTTCTTAGTATTATTTAGATTCCGCATTCAGTTCCCTTCCAGTCATCCACCCCTGTTCTGTTCCACATGCTTTTGTTTTAATCCTCACCGCCGCACTCGCCCTCCTCTTTCTGTTGGTCAATCGCCTCATGAGTTTCCTTGTTTGGACCCAAGCCCCTGTCACAAGTTTCCCAATTCCTCTAACCTGAGTTATTTTAAATCCCTCCTCAGTTCTATCCCATATATTCTGGCACATTCAGTTCTCTGTTTGTTGACAAGTTTACTTTGAGTTATTTATGAGTATTTTTCTTTGCTTTCTGATTCTTGGTTACGATTTCTCTTTGTCCTACGATTCCGTCTGATCTCTCTGTATTGAGATTACTGGTTATAACTTTAGCTGTTTTATTACTTATACTTAGAGTCTCCCTCTGTTCTAGCTTTACTCCCGATTGGCTTGTGAACCCTGGACTGAGTATCGACCGCAAATCTGTTTATTACTTTTGCGCTGCATTCTGTCTGCTTGGCGCTGATCCGGCTTATTTGATCATGACTTTGGATTTAAATAAAACTGTTAAACTGATCCTCCGTCTGCGCTTCAGTTCTGAGTCCTTGTCAATACCTTCATCAATAAGGAGCCTGCGAATCTCTGTCAACTGTAATCTGTCAAATTTTCCCCTCTTTTAATGACGGCCTTAGTGATATACTTCAATTGGTCACGTTGAATGCTTTTTTTTGGGCAATGTGTCGAAAGAGAGTAAACCTGTGTATTTTCCTCACTATTATCTGCCCACTGCGCCAAACGTGCCACCCTTATATTTAAAATACTGTCAACAAGTAAATGGTAAATGGACTGCAATTTATATAGCACTGTCTAGTCACATGATATGACCCCAAAGCGCTTTACAACTATGCCTCACATTCACATTCATGATGTCGGAGGCTGCCATGCAGGGCGCCACCCTGCACATCAGGAGCAGTGCGGGGTTCAGTGTCTTGCTCAAGGACGCTTCGACACGTTCTCTGGAGGAGCCGGGGATCAAACCGAAAATCTTCTGATTCCTTGGCCGCCCGCTGTACCTCCTGAGCCATGCCGCCCTGCCAGGTGGTGCCAGGCACAAAAAACCCCGCTCCTCGCGCATGTTGAACTTTGACCTACTTTTCCTAAATTCAATATGCATCTATTCTGGGTCAGTGGCGAACTCTTAACCCAATTTGGGGTGAATCTGGCCTTCATATTTGCTGCTAAAGTGTTAACAAACCAAAAACAATACACCTTGTCCTCCCCCTTCGGGCGGGGTGGGATAGTAAATGTATCTAGGAGCATATTATACTTCATACGTCACATTTGTCGAAAACTAAATGGGACTTTAGCCAAATTAATTTTTCCAATTGTAATATTAACAGTTTTGCGTGCATTGGACATCTTAGAATGTTCGAACCGGGGACCCGATATCACTGCGTGTGTAGAACCACATTTTCCACACAGCCTATTATTTTAATTTAAACATTTCTGTTGAAGATGTTTGCAGCCGAACTCCGTTGAAACGGTGCGGCAGCCGATTTTTTTTTAGCACTCGTAATCTGCTGTGGCGGGGTGCTCTCAGGCTACAGGCTTGCAAATCGGAATCTCATTTTGCCTGCTGCACTTGCTGTCCCGTCATTGATTCAGCACGGTCATGAAGTTTAAATTAGATTTCACGTCTGCTCTGCTCTTGAGAAGGCATATTCTACGATGCAAAAATACTACACACAGCAGCAAATCGACATACTGGCTTATTTCCCATTTCTGCTGCATTTAATAACTGCATTTAATTCTGAGATGCCTGGGTTTCTATAAAGATATTATGCATGCATTATTGTTTTGCTTTTATTGCTGTTTAATCCCTAAACATAAGATGATATTGCTCACACACGGTACTGCTATTTCAAAGGCAGGGCTGATGAAATTTTCGTTTGAAGAGGCCAGCCACCTTTCTCATTGCTTGCCAAAATCGATGCAGTGGATGATAGAAGAGTGCCCTCTGCTGGGAGATGAAGGTAATGTATTGTAGAAAAAAATCGGATGAGCTAATTATCGCAATACACTGATGAGCAGACTTTATTTCTTTTTTTACGTTCAATAATAATCATAATAATAATAGTTATTATTACGGGATCGCAGCAGAAGGTATGTTAACTTCTTGAAAGAAAAGGCCCACTTGAACTATATCTATACCTGTTCAAGTATATGCTATATTTTGAATATTTTAGTGTTTTAATTAGTTGTCAGACAGCCCTTTTTTCCTCTGGCAGTAACATTATGTTTCTCAACCGTATAACTTCTGTAGGCCTATTACGATACAGTTGAGTAAATTTAACAGTATTGCCAAGGGAAACTGATGGCTGGGTATAGAAAAGAAATAATCTAAATATAGCGTGTACAAAAACGGAGACTTCTTTTACTAGATGGGCTTACTCTTTGATGGTAACATTTTACGGCTGGCCCTGTCCGCACAGTGAATTGCCCAGCTTCTACAATGTAGGAACTTGCTGATCGTTAAATACAGCAGGTAACACACTGACTAGGAATAAGTACCTCATACAGCCCCACTTCAAAAAACCCAGAAATATACCTGAGGGTCAGACTGCCCTTAACAAAGTGTGTGATGTATGGAAGACACATATAAGGCTACTTGTGTCTAGCGAACAAACGTAACCACAGTAAAATTAAAAACCATGAAAAGACTCTGTTGATTGACCATTTTCCCGTAAAAACCAAAAGAAAAGAGTAAAAAAAACTAAAATCAAAAACATCCAACTTCAAAACTTTATGAGCTCATGCATTTTTAAAGTACACAGAACTCACATTTTACTGCAGTTGTACATACATATAAATGCACATTACCTTATAGAAGTTTAATTTTAAGGGTACATTTTGATAAGGAAATTTTTCTGATTGTCTTCATAAGAACACACATTTTTTTTTGGGAATGCCTGCCGCACAGTTGGTGTAAATAGCTGTATCATCACGAGAGAACTTGTTGGTCCTTGTTACGTCTATGAAAAACGGAATAAAAACTCAGGCCTGCAGCAGATAATGGGATTTCAGAACATTTAATGAGGTTCTGCCGGTGGTAAATCTTTCGCAGGACGCTGGGTAAGAGTGGAAATTGACCGTGTTTTTCTTTAGAATCTCAAGTACGAGGAGGATTATTACCTTATTGATGGAAGCGAGCTTTACCGAGCGACTGTGATCGTGAAGAGTCTTCTGACTCTCTGCATCAATCATTCACTTAAATCACGGAGAATTCAGCAGTTTCTCAGGATGTGTAGGAAGGATCGTATTCACGTTTGATGAAATCCTGGCAAATGGAGCACACTTAAGAAAGAGAGGTCTTATTTCAACCTGCCCAAAGATATGCTTCGCTTTTCTGATGTTTGGGTTCATCATTACAAACCCTCATGCGGTCGCGCAGAAACGGTCATATCCACACTTCTATTACGCCAGCAATAACAGTTTTCCCAGCTTCATTGCGTCTGGCCCTGCATTTTAATGGCTCTTCAAATCATTGCTCTTCAAAGATATTAAAGCTTGTGCACTTTTTTCTCCCAGAAAGGCATCTTAAATGGTCCAGACACCGTGTTGTGATTGTGCCTGCTTGCGAGAAAGAAATTACATGGACACGCAATGACTCGTCTCTCACCATGACCTCCTGGACTTTTCCTGAATTTGAGGCAGTACGCGGTGCTTTAAGGCAAAGGCTAGGAAAAAGCATTTTTGCAGCACATTTCGGACACGAAGGTATTTCAAAGTGCTTAACACTGGTTAAAAACAGAGCAGAAAAATATGGCATTTTTTTTTATATATTACACATCATTCATGTAAAAAAATGAAGATAAAAAAAATCTAAATAGAAAGGGTTAAATGTGATAAAATGAATACGAACAAATGCGGATGCAGGCACAGAAAACATTTATTCTGAGCAGATATTAAAAAATGACTTTATTTAAAAAGAATGAAATATAATAAAATTGACAAATAAATTATTGGTAAACAAATTAAAAATTACGACAAGTTATTTCAAAAGTGCTCTGCATATAAGTAACAGGTGACACAAGAGAACAAGCGAGTCACTAGCCTATGTTTGAAAATGGGTTGGACTGGAGCACATCTAAGCTAATTGGGAGGTTGTTCTCTGCTCTTTGCTGCATAATTGCTTAAAGCGACTCCTTTTTGTTTTGTTTTAACTCTAAACACTATTAGTTCGTTTTTTACTGATGGTCTCAGATGCCTGTTGGCTTTACTGTAACACATATTTTGTGCTTGAAATGTATTTTGGCCCAAGTTCATTTAGTGTTTTGTATACAAGAAGCTGCAGTTTTACAATGTATTCTGTGACTAACAGGAAGCCATTTTAAAGATTCAAAACAGGTGCGACATGCTGAATTCTCTCGGTTCTTGTTAACATTCAGGCCGCCGCATTTTGAAAGTAATGTAATTGTTTGACCTTTAATGTTGACCTTCCCTTCATCTGAAGGCGAGGCTGTAAGTACAGCGGTTTGGAAACTTTAATTGTTACTAAGCAGAAGCAAAGGTTTGATTCCCAGAAGGGTAATGCCCACCATGCCTCTGAGCAAAGGTTTTAACCTCAACCATTACTGTAATATCGAGCTGTACAAACACAGTGTATGTAAGATATCAGCAGTGTAAGTTTCTTGGGATAACAGGTGTTGCTAAACGTATAAATGAAATTTAAGAACATGAAGGAAGGTCTATATGTTTGTTTTATCTCAGACACAGCTGGTGCATGGAGTATCTCATCTTAAAATAGTTCAGTGCTCCCCGAAGCAGACAATTATCAACAAAGACAAATTCATAGGAAGCCTCTGCTTGAGAGAAGTTCCATTAAGAGGGCTACAGTAAATGAGCATTGTACAGTAGGCCTAAGACAAAATCAGTCTATTTTGATAAAGATATGTTATTGCGCCCAGTCACAGCCTAAACTAAACTCCTTGAGAAAGGAGATGGAGCATCAGTTCCAATGAGAGGTTGTGACTTTTCCATGAAACAAATTTCCTGCCAATGAATCTTAATAAGCAGATGTCTCATCTCAAGCAAAAAAAAAACAAAACTAAACATTAAAAGCTAAAATATGTCTAGCCCAGGAGTACATGTGCGCTCACTGCGCCGGGCAAGAAATGTGAGAATTTCTTGGGGACGCCCTTTGGTTTGATGGGATATGGTGGACTTAAATGATTACATCGATGGGAGGAACAGGTTGTGAACTTCATGAGATCATATACAAACAAAATTAGGAAATTGTCAATATCACCTCAAACAAATTTTCCAATCTGAGTCTGGGTTTAAAAACAGTAAAAAGTTCCTAATTTTCACTGATGCTCTTGGGCAGGGATCCCCAAATTTGGACTTCAAATCCAAATCCAGCCCAGGTTTTCTTTCATCCGAGGTAAGTAAATGAATACTTAGTGCCCCTGATTGGCTGGGCTGTCTTAACACCTGACTCCCAGGTGAAGGGACGGTGGAAAACCAGCAGTTCTTGGACCTTGAGGGCCACGATTTTAGGACCAGGGCTCTAGGGTGAGCTTTACTATCTTAACAGTCTAATTTCACCAAGACCCATCAAAATTAATCAAGATCTTAATGCGTCCCTGGGGTGGAGAGCATATGCTGCTGTTGAAATCTTTGTTGCTGAACCCACACCATTAGAAGGTATCAATCCACAGGGAGAAGTACTATCACTATCTCACCCCAGTGTCCTGGTGCATGCGAGTGTGTGTGTGTGTAAGTGCACTCGCCTATGTAAGCACATCATTTCCAATACCGGCTGCCCAATACGGCTCTCTCACCAGCTCACAGAGAGTATGAAAGATACACTGGGCTCGGTACCGCTAAGCGATTCCTCCCGTGTCATCTCCGTTTGCCTGGCCCGAGAGGGCAGCATCAGCCCACATTAAATGTTGATGAAAGTGTGCAAGCATAATCTGCAGCGCAATGAAAAATTCATCGCCTACTCGGGCTGCTGTCAAGGGCTATTAGATTTGTATGGAAATCATTACCGTCTGGCGGGGCGAGCGATTGGTGTGGCTTTTGTTTTAAAAAGGCAACGCGGCCTTCTGTTAGCAGCTCAGAACTTTAACAATGAATGCGCCCCCCCCCCCCCCCCCCCCGATGTTTCTCTCTGCATGGATTACAGTGGAGGGCAATAACAGTCACTGTGAAAGTGCATTTTTCTGCATAACCCAGTCCTAATAGCAGTCCTAAGTGCTATTCCTGATTCCTAATATATTCCAGAATATCAATAACCATACAGTATCTCAATCCCGGAAGCACAAAGTTCAAATCCATTTATATAAGTTGCAAGTTAAACAGCTGTGACCCCATGTACTTGTGTATATATTCTTCCTTAAATCATATACACTGTAGCCACAGATTAACTTCCAGAGTGCAGTTGCTCACTGCCTTGGTCGACCGTCACGATGATGCTGTTGTATTTAGTCAGGCAGTCATGAAGTTGCTCAACTGGCATGATAATTATGGTTCTCAGCCTGCTAATTATGCCAAGGATGTTTTAAAATTACCCTGGGTGTCTTTCATGTCAAGGAGTAATGTTTGAAAAAAAAGCCATTTTTTACCTGTATTTAGCCAGGGAAAGTTCCACTGAGAAAGTTTCTTTCTTTTAAGGACTGAGTGCTGAGTGCTGAGTAGAACATTTGCAAGTGAGGAGGGATAGTGAGAAATGGGTAAAGTCTCTGGAGCAATTGCACGCTTAAGGGTCTTGCTTAAGGGCCCAACAGCAGAGTTTTTTCAACTTTATCTCTCCAGATCAAGTCAGAAACCTAAACCCACCAGGAGCTCAAACCAGCAACTCTTAAGTTGCCAGTCAATAAAAAAAATCTATTCTCTCGATAAAAAAATGAATATATATTCTAAATAATTGTCCAACAGTAATTTTCTAATTTGGCAACTGAGCATTCGAGCTGCTCCCAAACAATAAAATTGATGCAGCATTTTTACAATCTTCACAAAAGTAATCACACTAAAGTGTATTTATTAACTCCAATTATGGGACTCGGGCCAGTGTTTGTTTTGCTGATGAAAACTGTAATAAAAATTCACAGTTTTGCTACAGTAACAAATTCAGTTTTTATATTAAAGTGTAGCAGTTTGATTTTCATCAAGTGGTTTCATTATTTAATCTCGTTTGTGCAACAATATGAGCGTACAGTGAAACAGTCACAATCTGGGGTGCGTTTCCCAAAGGCATAGATGCTAAGTTAGCAACTTACATAGTTTGTCCATTCACCGTGAATGGGTCCAGCTATGTAAGTTAGCATCTGTCATTTCGGGAAACACTCCCCTGGATGTTAAGATAGAAGAAGGTGGACATATTTAGAGCCGTTACATTACCACATGTGTCTATGGTGGTAGAGTTTGGCATCTATGGGTTAAAGCATAACAGGCCTAGTTCTGTGACTCAATTGTTTCTAACTATACAAATGTGCCGGGTCTTTGTGCTTTGATAGAGTTCCATTCTTTTTAATCTCTAAAGTTTTTGGATTGTATAACTTGAATAGCGAGTCAAATGCATTAATGACATATTTTACCATATGAAAATTAACATAACAAAACATAACATAACATAAAATAACATAGCATAACATGAATGGCGAGAACAGGCCGTTCAGCCCAACTAGGCTCACCAGTTTCTTTATATTGTGAATATATCACTTCAGATACTCAATGACGCAGTGGTATCTGGCTTTTAGTCAAGCATGCTCTTGAAAACTCCCAAAGTCTCTGCCTCAACAATATGGCCAGGAAAGCTATTCCACATCGAAATTACTCTTTGGGTGAAGAAATTTTTTGAAAATCAGTGCTAAATTTACCATTGGTCAACTTCCATTTGTGACCCCTGGTTCTACTAACAACACTTGGTTGAATGAATCCTACATAATTCACTTTGTTAATCCCTTTAACATATTTTAAGACCTCAATCAGATCACCCCTTGGTCTCCTTTTCCTAAGACTAAAGAGATTAAGGATCTTCAACCTCTACTGATAGCTTTCATCTTTTATACCCGGAATTAGCGAAGTGGCTTTTCTCTGGACTTTCTCTAGAGCCTCCAGAGTATGGTCCCCAGAATTGTACACAATATACTCCAGATGTGGTCTGACGAATGTGTTGTACAAAAGAAGCATCACCTCCTTGGATTTGTACTCAATACTTTTGGCAATGTATCCTAGCATCCGATTAGCTTTTTTAACTGCTACGGCACAATGGCTAGAGCCTGTGAGAGTTTGGTCAACAATCACTCCCTTATCTTTCTTGTGTGGAGCACATTCCAGTTTCAAACCTCCCATGAAGTAATCCGGTCTAATGTTTTTATTACCTACATGTACAACTACATTTCGCTGCATTGAATTTCATTTGCCACATTTCTGCCCAATTCTGGATTCTATCCAAATCATCCTGATTCACTTTAGTGGACTGTAAACTATTTGCCAAATCTTCCAATTTAGTATCAGCTGCAAATTTAAGTAATCTGCTCTCAATATTTCTATCAAGGTCATTAATGTAGATGAGGAACAGCAGGGGTCCCAACACCGATCCCTGGGGGACGCTACTCCCCACCATACCCAGCTCAGATGAGATACCTCTGGCCATCACTCTGTGTTCTGTCCTACAACCAGTTTTGAGTCCACTTCAGAATACCTCCTGTAACTCCAATACAATGAAGCTCATTTTAAAAATTAGTCTCTTATGTGGTACTGTATCAAATGCTTTCTGAAAATCCAAGCATATGATGTCATAAGTCCTGCTCTGGTCATAAGTCTTGGTGGCCTCTTCAAAAAATTCCAGACGGTTTGTCAGGTGTGACCTTCCCTTACGGAAACCATGTTGGCTATCCCTCAAGATACTGTTACGTTCAAGAAATAAGTCCAGCTCATCTTTTATGATAGATTCCAAAAGTTAAACTAACTGGCCTGTAATTTCCTGGCTCAGTGTGGTTCCTTTTCTTATATATTGGTATTATATTGCCCTGTTTCCAATCGTTTGGTATTTCTCCAGTTTCTAAAGACCGTCTGAAGATGGTCGATAGCGGCTTAAAGATGATCTCACTAACTTCCCTGAGCACTCTAGGATATAAGCCATCAGGACCCGCCACCTTATCTACCTTTAGTTTATGCAACTTGTCTAATACTTTGTTATCCCTAACCTCAATTTCTGCTAAACAATCTTGAGCATCTGACATGCCCTCTGGCCGAATAAAAACCAACTCTGAGGTAAAATTCTCAACAAAGTAACTCTTTAAGGTATCTGCAATATCCTTGTTATCATATATCAGCGATCCATTTGTATTCTTTATGCACTTAAACTGCTCTTTAACTTTCCTTTTTCTGCTACAGTACTGAAAGAAGCGCTTAGGGTTAGTTTTTGCCCCTTCTGCAATTTGTCCTTCATACAGTCTTCTAGCATTCTTCAGCTCTTTTTTGACCACAGCCCGCATTTTACAGTTTTCAGCCTTAGTGTTGTCATTGTTATCCTTGATGTACATCTTATAAATATTCCTCTTTTCCCTCAAAATCCTGCGAATACTTGTGGTCATCCACTGAGGATTCTGCTCTTTCAGCTTACTTTTGGAATGAATTTGCATTGTCATTCAAGTAAAACCCCCTTAAATCTTTCCCACATCTCATTTACAGACTCACAGTCCAGGAGTGTCTCCCATTTTATTTCACTTAGATATGAGCGCATCCTGTTATAGTTTGCTCATCTAAAATGGAAAATTTTTGTTTTTGAAGACACCCTTTTAAATTCCCATAAAACACCAAAATTAACACTAGAGTGATCACTTCTCCCAAGAGGCTCCAGTACCTCAACATTGCTAATTCTATCTGGGTCATTGCAGAGCACTAAGTCTAAAATTGCCTTCTCTCTTGTAGGTTAATTAACTTACAGCACCAAAAAAAAAATCATTTATAACATCTAGAAATTCTTCCTCCCCCCTACCCTGTCCTTCACTATTTCCCAATCGATACCAGGATAATTTAAGTCTCCCATAATAATAGTCCCTCCACCTCTACAAGCTTGCGTAATCCTCCTAAAAAGCATTTCATTGACTGTACTGTCCAAAGCTGGTGGTCAATAGCATACACCTATGTTTAAACCTGTCTCGTGTTTGCCAATGACCCTGACCCAGATAACTTCACAGGGCAAGGAATATTCAATTTCAGGAATTTCCTGAACATTTATGTTTTCGTTCACATAGATTGCTACGCCCCCTCCTCACCTATTCCATCTATCCTTCATAAAGAGCTTATAACCTTCTATATTATATTCATCTCCATCCTCTTCACATAGCCATATCTCTGTAATCCCAACTATGTCATAGCCCTCACTAGTCATAGTTCTGGAAATTTATTTTTTATGCTTCTTGCATTTAAATAAAAACATTTCAGGTTATTACGAATGCCCTTTCCCTTGGATTTCCTATGTGCCTGCTGCTCCAAGCCCCTAACTACGCTTTGTTGCTTTAAAAGTATATCATCAAAAGCGCATGTAACGCCGTCAGCTTCCATCAGGGCAGTCTGCATTTCCCTGTGTGTGACACTCACTAACCTCTCTGCCACCCAAGTCCCTAGTTTAAATAATCCTGTGCTACCCTCAACGTTCGCTGGCCAAGCAAAGGTACCCCTCCGTTTCAGGTGTTGCCCGTCAGGCTTGAACAGGTCACCCCTATCCCAGAATCAGTTCCAGTGCCCCATAAACCTATACCCCTATTTGCTACACCAGGTTCATAGCCACGTATTAAACCTCCAGATAAAATTCTGCTTTCCTCTGCTTGCACGTGGTACTGGTAGAATCCCGGAGAAAACTACCGTGGAGGATCTGCTCTGATGCTTCTCAGCTAATTCCACAAATTTGCCTTGCAGAACCTCAAACCTACCCTCATGTCATTTGTCCCAACATGGACCATGACAACCGGCTGTGGCCAGGAGCTTGTGCGCACGCTCCAGGAGGTCTCCTACCCGGGCAGCAGGCAGGCAACACACCGTACGAGACTCCCTATCGCGCGAACAGACTAAACTGTCTATTCCTGTAAGTATTGAGTCCCCCACTATCACTAACTCTCTTTTCTGAGGGGTAGAGGTGATGCTCATCAGTCCCCCCACTCTTTATTCTTTTGTTGGGTCTATTCTCAACAATTTTGAATGTAAATGAAAGTATCTGATCTCTGCAAAAAGGAAGATGCTGACCATGTCTATGATGGACAAGTCTGATGAGATCCCAGAATTGGTAGTACTGTATTTTTGTATTCTTCAGGACAGTGCTTGCAAGCGATGCATGTTTGAGTCTTTTGTGATATTGTGCAACAGTAACATTATGCAACAGTTTCTTGAGAGAAGCAAAAATTGCAGCAGTTGTGTATAAAGGTCAGTCAGTAGTGATTTACAGCTGTTTCTACGAACAGTAAACAGTGAAAAATGTTTAATTTGGTGAATTGCATGAGATAACTTTTCATTTCAGAAAACACATAAAATTTTAATCTGCTAAAACTTGGAGAAAACTTACAATATTTGAATGATTAAAAGAGATCTAAAGTACATGCAATTTAATTAGATTAACCCTATTCAGGACTTTTTGGGGTCCAATGGACCCCAAGCACTTTCATTTATTATCTTTTTCATTTTAAATGACACGTGTCCAAGATTTCATGTAACCCTCCATAGTTTAGTCACGCAAAATTCAGAAAAGAATGGCATTGAAAGATCATGCACTTTTTGAGTGAATTGACAATAATACTCTGGGGTCCACTGGACCCCAAAGTGATATAAAAGATATCCCATTCTTTTAAGCAAAGCAGAAGGCACTGTGCCATTTTATCCCCTTGAAAAGTTCTGGATAATTCCTGCCCAGAATATTATTGCAGCAGCAGGATCATTACTTGAGATCGGGAGGACTTAAGTTGCATAATTATCACAGACATAACAAGAGCAACGCAGAGCGTGGCATATGCCCCGGCCTGTATGTTGATCAAGGGCATATTGAGATGGCCGCTGTGGCGGCCATATTAGATATCGCACAAAGCTGTTTTTCAAAAGGAACCTTCCTCTAGCCACTCACAATACGCCATTAAGAAATGGCATCAATCCGACGAGGGATTCTATAGTTATCCCAGGGAAACGAAAAGTTGACGGACGACGGACGGACATGGTGTCGACATAATGCCCTCTTTCCTCTTTGGAGGGCGGTGGCATAAGAAATAATTATTTCTTGTCCACGGCCATGTGTACCCATGTAGCCCATGTTTTAACTGTGTATATATACCCCTTTTGATAGCTTACAACTTCTAATTACACGTGTTACATACAAAGTTATATGGTCAGAGCGGTGCTAAATTAGAACAGTATAGTGCAGGGACCACTGTCCCATCGCAAGTATACTAGGGCTGCTTTGATCACTCTTGGATACTTTGATCTTAGAGAAAGAGCACAAAACATGCAGCCAGTTGCAACGAGAAGATGCTTTCTGTGCCCACGTGAACAAGACGGTAAGACAAGAACCTGATGCATTGACTGCAGAAACCATGTGTGTTAGGAGCATTGCACAGATAGTGTTTTGCGTGATCAGTGCCTCGGAACTGTTGAGAGAGTGAGAGTAAAGTCTAAAGTAATTTCTGTGATTAAGTTTTAGTGCTGGGGCACTTTGGCAGAAGCTGTTGTAACGTAGAACTTGCAAGGTCCAATGGACCCCAGAGATATTATATTGTATTTGCTGCTGAGAAATTAAGACATTATGGAATGCAGTACTGGACTGACATTTATTAACATGCTATGCAGTAGTTCTTAATAGTTGAGCTGCATGTTTTCAAAGAAATTGTCATTGCCCTCTATATGTGGCATTAGAAATCTGATAGTAGATTTTAGCTAATGTACAGTTAAACTCTGTATTTTATGCAGTAATAAACTCTCCTCTGAAAATAAACAGGTACTTTAAGCTGTTGAAGTGTTTATTTTAAGCTAAAATAATGAAAGTTACCTTTGGGTCGATCTGGCCCCAAAAGACTGTTAATGTAGGTTTTTTCGAAGGTCCTGAACAGGGGTAACTAGATCTAAATTGAATTCTGGCTTCAAAATTAACAGTGTGTTGTGATTCTGCCTTGTCATGTTTATGTTCAGGTTCTGTGTTCATGATTTTGTCTTTTATTTATTCTATTTGGTTATTGTTATGCTCAGCTTTTAGTTCATTCCATTTCTCAGTTCCGTTGCACTTGTCTCCCCTGTCTTGTGATCTAGTTGGTTTAGTCCGTCTTCCCTGTCTGTGTGCTCACTGACTTCTGGTGATTTAAACGAATTCAGGTGTTTAAAATAATCCTTCGATTCTCGTTTTCTTCCTTCGCCTCTCTGTTCTGATTACTAACAAGACTAACATTTGTATTTTGTATCATAGCCTACTGACACAACTAATCCATGTATGTAAGATTACTAGCACTCTAGTTTAATATGTAAACTGCTACTTATTTAGATTAATTCCCTCTCTGCAATCGCCTGTTCAATACTCCGCCTTTTAGCCTGTTTCTGTCCTCTCCTGAGCTTCAGCGAGATCTCTCGCAAGTGGTTCCTGAACTGTACTTCACACAGTGGTTCAGGTAACAGTGGGTCTGAATAAGTGCTTATGGACGCATTAAGCTCGCATAAATATGCAACCATATTCTGTCCGCTGAGAATCTTATATTGTTTATTCTTTGAGAAAATCAGCAGATTTTTTTGGTCTCTCTCGGATCTTACCTTGTGAACAGACTGGACCCCCCAACTTGAGTTTCT
This sequence comes from Gymnothorax reevesii, assembly GCA_029721435.1. Classification (NCBI taxonomy): domain Eukaryota; kingdom Metazoa; phylum Chordata; class Actinopteri; order Anguilliformes; family Muraenidae; genus Gymnothorax; species Gymnothorax reevesii. The sequence goes on along the minus strand of CM056587.1, from coordinate 59,887,203 downwards.
GCATTTAAATTCTCCCTAAACATTACTTGCTCTGGACAACGTTAGCCATGCTGCATAAATTATCATTGCAATACACCCCAATTAAGATGAATTAGAATCAGAATACAGAAAGAACCACTTACTATGGTTTAAATACTGCTAATAGGCCTGAGAGAGAAAGAGAGGCTTGAAAGAATGAGAGAGAGAGAGAGAGAGAGAGAGAGCGATACCACATTGTGGGAATTTATGCAAATTATTCATATGCAAAGACCCCCAAATAGGAATTAATCGACTGTGAGTTCTTTATTTCCTCTGGAGAGCAGCAAATATATATATATAAATCAATATATATCAATATAATATAATATATATAAATCAATTAAAAGATGTCCTCTGAGAACCAAACAATCAGATAAGCAAAAATAAAATGATAGAAAGAATCTCTGTGCCATTGGAAAAAGTGGTTAAGTTCTGACATTCTCACAACTCTGATGGTGTGTTAGATATTCATCTGTGTTCACTGTGTCCAATGTGTGGCTTCTGCAATATAAATGTATTCATCTCAAATGAGTCGGCTCCACACGCGTCAAGTGAGTCATCGCACAAATCATCCTGGCTGAAATGATCTTAAAACACCCCTATCCCTTTCCTTTTTTTTTTTTTTTTCAAAACTTTGTTTATTTATGTGTTTTTGTATATATGTGCATGGCGGTGTGCGTTGTCATTCACATTGTTATTTAGTTTTTATCTCTGGGCTGGATTATGATGGATTAGCTAAAGAACAGACTCAGCGGCTGGGGGAGAAGATAAGTCTCTCTTTCATTCCTTCCTTCTGTTTTTATTTCTCTCGGAAGAAACACGCCTTTGTTGCGAGTGACGCCTCAGTCAATACGAGACGGAAGCCCCATCGGTGCACCCCCCCAATGGCCCACCACCCTCTCTGTTGTTTAGAGGACTGAATTCCCCCGCATCCACATCCACCCTCGGTGGCTTTCACAGATTGGCCATGCCTTTCACTGAGAACAACAGTGGACCACTGAGAACCCAATTACATGCAAGCTGTGTTCCAAAACACCTGCTGCACGGAATAACCCACAATATTGAACTTAATGAAAAATAATTACAGCTCAATCACAAACACAGTGCCCTTCTCAAATTAGTGTTTTAAATTGACCAATAAAGCAAATGGAACGCAGTCATTATACTCTTCCCCGCCGCCAGGTCACGCTCCCGTCCCTGACTCAGACTGCAGCCAGCGATTTGCTGAATGATAATTGTTACTGATGATATGCACTCCAAAATAATGTGGTGATGGGAAACTAAAACAACACTCAAGATTATATGCTTTAGTTCTGCTTTAATCCATGTGCAAAAACAATATGATAAGTATTGAACTTTCTGCTGTGTGTGCCTACGCGTATGTGTGTGTGTGTGTGTGTGTGTGTGTGTGTGTGTGTGTGTGTGTGTGTGTGCATGTGTGCGCGCGCGCGTGTGTGTGTGTGTGTGTGTGTGTGCGTGTGTGTGCGCGTGTGTGTGTGTGTATACTGCTCAGAAAAATAAAGGGAACACTTGGAGTTATATTGTGTTGTTTAAGTGTTCCCTTTATTTTTTGAGCAGTTTATATATATACATATATGTAGACACACACACACACATATATACCACGCTTACCTACCCTTGTGGGGACCGAATTTCTCCACAAGACATGGAAGTCTAGATTTCTTTGTACTGGACTTGTGGGGACATTTCCACGTCCCCACAAAAAAAATTGAGCTATTTCAGGATTGGGGGTCAAGGTTAGGGTTGGGATACGGTTAGGATTAGGTTAGGGTTGGAGTTAGGGTGAGGGTTAGGGTTAAGGTTAGGTAACTGCTGTTGAGGGTTAACGTCAGGGAAAGGGGTGAGGGAATGAATGGAAGTCTATGGAATGTCTTCAGAAAACATGAAAAAAAGTGTGTGTGGGTGCATGTGTGTGTTTGAGAGAGAGGGGGGTGGGGGGGAATCATGGAAACATACATTATTGACACATAGAAACACAGAGACAGACAAAGCGAGGAGGAGGGGAAGATTTTTCCAACTCTGTTCTCTACATAAAGGAGCGGTTGGACTCTGAGATGCATTTCGAAGGCGTTCTGCTTATCAGAAGCGATGACAGTGCTGATATTCTGTGCAAATGAAACTCCCTGTGAGAGGTAAGCCACGGCCCTGTGTCCTGTACACGTTGATATTTGGTGAATTACGGCCGGTTAAATATTACAGGAAAGTGAGGGAGGAGGCGATGAGCCTCGCCAATGCTTCCCGTCGCTGCTGCTCTGGCTTGTTTTTCCTGTTTCTCAATAAATCATACCCCTCATTTTTCTGAATGGTCATACAGTTTTCGAGTATTAGGAATCTCGTCTTGTAGCATTGTCATCCTTGCTGACCGCACAGATCTGTGATGGATACCTGGCACTGTATCTTTAAAGTGGCAGATCCAGCGGAGCTGCTGGTTTTACCCTGAAGGAATGCTATTAGCACATAGCAGAACAAGCAACAGAGGTCAGCTAAATTCCGTTCTTCCTGGGCGATGCAACAGTTAACTGGGCCCACCCACTCTCTGGGAAGCAGAACTTTGGCAGCGTTAGTCACTCAGCAGACCAGCAGTCCATGTTCTCAAATCATTTTCTGGTCTGTCTGCATATACATCAACAGTCTTCCAAACACACATGTTTTTGAGATTTTCAAGTGTATGCAATAACACTACATCCAATGCAATCTAATGATGAAATTAGTAGCATTTCCTGGTATATTTACTCATATGTTGAGTATATTTATTTATGTAGTTATGTGGAGTTATTTGGTACGCACAGCCAAATATGGAGGTTGAAAGTTCAAATTCAAAGGAGGTTTACCTCAAGTAAATCTCTCTCTCTCTCTCTCTCTCTCTCTCTTTTTCTCCATGTTTGCGCACCATTACCTATTCCTGCTCTGGAGTCAGACTGACCCTTTTGCAAGCGTCCGCCCGAGGGTGAGCCGCAAAGCATAATTGCATATTTATACTTTCAAATGCTTTGCGACGCTGTGGGATTCCTGTATATATCATTTGAATGTTTGAGCATGCAGCATTCTAACCGTGTACACCAATTTATGGTGCACATACAATTGTAAAAATAGTATTTAAAATTGTGCCATTACAAGCATCAGCCAAACTATGTATGAAGTCCCATAGGTTCAAATATATAGCATTGCTCACATTTGCCAAAATGTGTTGAATTCGATGTTCTTACCTCCGTAGGAGTCCAGTCATAAAAACCTGTAATAGTTTTTAATTGGCAAAACAAGGAAGCGTGGACAAACGCCACTAAATCGACTTTGACATGGAGGTAGCAGCTGCGCGTCTTTGCGAATTTCGCTGTAATTACCTTTTGTTGCTCAACATGCAGTGCTGTAGATTGAACAGTTGCCCTTAGCAACAAAATAAGTGCACCCACTGGTTATTATGCCCTGATCTAACCAAACAGTAAGCGTTTTTGCCTATTAGCGCTCACTCTAATATCAAGGGAAAATCAAACTGTTTTAGTTTACACAGAAAGCCAGTGGTCTGAAGTCTTCAAAGGATGGGTGCGTATGGTAAGCAAGGGATTAATTTTTACGAGGAGGGATTGTTTTAATAATTCTGATCAGGGTAGATTTTGGCATTGAAGCAAAGGAGTTTTAGAAGTGACTTTACTGTATTACGCATATGCGATTACGCACCAGTGCAGGGAATCGGAGGGCTATACAATAGTGAAAATTTAGCAAAAACTGGGGAAGGAGACCCCATTGAAGGAAGTTGTAAAACTGCAGTTAAAGCGAATGCGACCGTGGCTGGGAACACGGGAAAAATTTGGCCTCTCCAGAATTTAATCGTTGAGTTTCCAAAGGGAAAAATTTTTTTTTTTTTTTTTTGCCCATATGTTATGACCCGTATATTTTTGGTTCATTTCTTTACAAAAGGGTGTCATTGGGATACTTTTGGCTAAAATTACAAGAAAGTTCCCCTTTTTGTTATAAGATATGCAGTGCTCTACTTCATTGGAGTTGGGCCCTTTGGAAACTCAATGATTATTGTTTTTCAAAACACGTACGAACATCACCAAGAAAAGAAAAAAAAAAACACAAAATATTCACACAATTGTAACATTTGAGCCTGCAGTTGTTTAGGCATCAGACTGTGGCTGTATTGTACTTTTCTAGGCTGATCAAGCTTGATCCCAGCGACACAAGGGCAGAAAAAAAACAATAAACTTTTCTGACAGTCAAAAAATATATTTCCAGGGTTGTTACCAAATTTGGGTGATATACTCAGCAATTCTGACTACCCAAGAACAATCTGCTGAGTGTTACCTTTCAAACAAGACCATGATCATGCCTGTAGTCAAAGTGATTCAAGGACAGTAAGCATTTTAGTGTGGGAAGAAATTTTCTCATAAAAGGGCTTCACTTTAAAGGGTTAAAAACTATGAAAGCACTCTAAGCGTACGACTCCTCACTGTCTGTAGGTAAAGTACATGCACTGAATGTTGATTCGTCCAAGGGTTCTGCATCCCTCGTGGTGATTTAGCCATACATGAGATAAGTGCTTCTAGCAAGGCTAGTCTGCAGTAAAAAGTAATGTGTGATTTACTGTATGCGAACATGATAATGCATCATGCATAAAGTTATTTTGAGGCAAGCACTAAACATCCTCGAGGCCTTGGTAAGAGCTAAGCATCCTGGTAATGTACAGCCCCCTCCTCAGAGAGGAAGTGCTGACATGGCAATTGTCAGATTTCTGTGAGCTATAGTATTTCATGCAATTGTGTAAATGTTAAAAATTCATCTGTTGGCACTGGATTGGATTACAGAGTTTATCACCATTTCAGACTGGTCGAGCTGAAACTAATCCTTTTTTTTTTTTTTTTTTTTTTTGAAGTTGCATAAAGTTAATGACAGGGCCCTCATTTTTTGGTTATAAAACTTAGTTTTCAGAAGAGAGCATTTTATCATTGCAAGTTCAGACAATTGAAAAATAAATTAATTAATAAAATAACTTGCATGTTAGCATCAGTTCCAGGGGTGGGCAATTCTGGTCCTGAATAATTGAGCTTATTGTGTTTTTCTTAAATCTAAGAAAAATGTTTTATGAAGGCAGACAAGAACAGTCTATGGTGGTCATTCACGAGAATTTAAAGAAATGCGCTAGAAAAATCAGATTTCAAAGAAAGTTCGGCTAATTTAGATAATTAACTTTTTAAAGGCCGGAGGTTGGAGTGAAATTTAACCAGGAACAGATAAGGCCCTCGTCTCCCTCCTCTGATCCATACTATTGTTTAGGAGCGGTTTCATTCAGAAATATTCATATCTTCGGTCAGTAGGGGGCAGTGTTTCACTTCAAATTGTTTCTATGTAAGCGGAGTGCCTGAAGTTTAGACGCGGTTTGTCTCTTAGATTGTTGCGACTGAAAACCATATAATAATGCTAAGTTAGAATTGGTCAAGGTTATTGAAGGGAGGGCAAAAGTAAACGTTGCGGTATCTTTTGAGAGTTGTCCGCAGCATGTAGACCTGTAAGCATGGCAGTGGAATTGTGACTTTCTCAGACCACAGGTCACAGCTAATTTGTGACATTTGACAGGTATGTCACACACCATATGTGTCTGTCTTTGCCTGCAAGACAAGGTCCGCTGTACAAGAAATGAGATTAAGATGCTCCCTCATGGGGACACATTATTCTTCTTACTATTTCTCCTCAACCCCAAGAGTGCTGAAATATATATTTTTTCAATATTAATTTAATTATCTTGCTCTGTTGAAAACCTATCATGCGGCGACTTATTTAAAAGAGCTGCCCTGCAGGAGCTCAAGTTGCTGCATGATAGGTTTTCAACAGCTTTGATTTTTATGTATTACATCACTGATAGCTGCATTTAGTGCTCTAGGTGTTAATACGCAGGCCCACAGCCCACCATGTCTGTGATGGTACCCGCCACTGAAATAGAGAGGAATACCGTTCTTCTGTTCTGCCTCTCCGGCAATGTCAGCTTTAAGCATGAATCACTGTTCCTCTTTCTTTTTGGTAAAAATACAGTTTACAAGACCATGACCAGTATTGACCATGACCAGGCAATAAGCATTCATTTTTTCAATGGGATACTCCATTTCTCCACCTATTACGCACTCTGTTTATGATCGGCTGACTCTAGTCCTGCCTAAAGCATAAAATGTATTGATCAGATATTATTCATGAGGCTTCACGTTGTTTTAGGTTTGCAATGGAGTTTCAGCTTGTTGTGTGTGTGTGTGTGTGTGTGTGTGTGTGTGTGTGTGTGTGTGCGCGTGTGTGTGTGTGCGTGTGTGTGTGTCTGTGTGTGTGTGAGTATGTTTTTGCGTGTGTGTGTGTGTGTGTGTGTGTGTGTGTGCGTGCGTGTGTGTGTGTGTGTGTGTGTGTGTGTGTGTGCGCATGTGTGTATGTGTATGTGTGTGAGGTGGAATGCAGTAGTGATTACACACACCAGAGGGGACTGGTGTCATGTGCAGGGCAGATTTTTGGAGGTCACAGTACTGGGATGAGGGAAAGCTCTCACAGTCCATGAAATCGCCACAGCACCAAAACTGGAAACATCGAAACATTGATCATTTTAAAAAGCCCCTCAGGAATAGAGATTCACTGCAGTGCGCACACTGGCCTCATGTCCACCGGCTGTAATCAAGCAGGGCGGCCCGTGCAAGTAAAGGAGAGAGTGTTACTGAAAGAACTGAGCCAGAATTGACATGAGCCATGAGTGAGGGAAGACTGGCAACAGAGAGAGAAAGAGAGAGACTGAATATGAGTTCCATGTTTTACACCAGAGGTGTAAAATCCAGGGGTCAGAAAGTAAAAGTCCTGCCAGGTTTTTCTCCTTCCCACAGAATCAGCTGATCACTCATATTGGTTCTATTTCCTGTCCAAAGTAAATCCAGGTAGTTGGAATAAAGTTCTGGGGAGGATTTTTACTTTCTGAACCCAGACTTTACACCCCTGCTTTACCTGCAATTAATGTACAAACGTTCGCTACAAAATTTCAAAATTGTGTTTTAATCTTCGTAAGTACTCATAGCTACATGCAAATTTGCATTATAATTGCTTACATTTTGTGATAACATTGACATACTAGATTCAAAAGGACGAACAAAATTATTTTTGGAAGAAAAAACTCAATTTAAGATATCGTTCTCATTAGTAACAGTCAGCCCACTGCAGCAGTAATTTCATGAAAAAGAGCGACGCAAAAAAACAAAACTACATACAGTTTACATGGAACCATAACACACGTTTGACTTGAACAGGGTGCGATCGGAACAGGACAGGACAGAGATGGACAGAGGGTCTGAGTGAAATGTAATGGAGAGAGAGAGAGAAAGAGAGAGAGAGATATAGATAAAGTAGAGAATATCATTCACGGCCTCCAGGTATATGTGTTCATTTACAATGTCTCAGTGCGAGTGCTATTTAACTTCATCAGCAGCTAAAGCTGTGCTGTGGCATGGCCAGCTTTCATGGTTTCATCAGAGTATCTCGGTATGTTGTCTTTGTCACATCGCTCCCACTTGAATTTCAATCCGATAGTAGCCATGCATTAAAAAACATTAACTTCTCAATCGCGTGAAAGGCAAACCGTGAATTAGGCCTATTTCTTCCGGTTGGAGCGACATTTGAGATTTGCATGCATGGAAATGTCATCCAGAGAAATCCTGCTGCTAATTCTCTGGAGAGTAGCGAGTGGAGCCTCATTCTACGATAAATTCAGGCAGAAAACAGAATCTTTAATCTCGCAGGCTGTAGGGACTTCATATACATATCAGTGAAAAATGTGTATGGCATTATGGTGGCTTTCAAGCAATAGCCAAACTGTTATTAAACTAAGGGACATTGTATTCAAATAAAAAAAAGGAATTGAAGTCAGTCACAGAAGACCCAGTTGCAATATGTTTCTTATTTATTGCCACCGTAATTGAATTTTTCATCTTGCTTGATGTAAAATAAAGAGCTGTGGTATGGTGAGAGCACTGTAGAGAGGTAGCTGTTGGTTGTGGTGGGAGGTTGACCACTTTTCACGGATTTTCCCGAACCACAAAGCCCTTTGGCTTTAGGGCGAAACTTGATCATTACTTAGAACAGGGGTCCTCACAAGCCACCAGTCTTCTGCTTCTCCACGCAAGTCCATACATCCAGCCTTAATCTATTCCTGACAAGACAAAGAAATGTTTGCGTTTATGCACTGGCTATATAATATGCACTGGATATACTAATATATTAGAGTGCCTATATACTGTTGGTGTGCCCACTCTTTAACACGTTCTGTAGTTCCTGCTCCTAAAAACAGCGAGAGATGTCACTCCAGCTCAATTACTTATGGGTACAAATATGATTAAGTTGCTGCTTGGTCAAACACTAGAATGAACAAAGCAGGCTTTGGTAAGTTTTCTTGAACCAAACGTGGTTGTTCCAGGTTCTAAGAAACGGTCGTCCTTCTGAGATTTTTATCCATAAAACTCTGCTAATAGAGAATGGTGAAGAATACAAAGAAATTACCCAGCTGCCTGACTCACTCAAGTCAGTAGAAGTTTAAAAAAAAGGTCAATATATAAAAGCTGTTAGAAATCGTACCATACAGAAGGGTATCTCTGAATTCACCGGGGGTGGAAACTCCGGGTTCAGAAAGTTAATATCCTGCCCAGAACTTTAATCCAACCACCTGGATAAACTTCGGACAGGAGATGGAGCCAGTATGAGTGATCAGCTCATTCTGTGGGAGGGAGAAAAACTTGGCAGGACTTTTACTTTCTGACCCCTGGATTTTACACCTCTGGAATTCACCGCGCTTCAAACCTTGAGGCAGGTGGTCCACAGCAGCAGAAGAACTCGCCAGCGTGCACTTCCTTACCTATGAACTACAAGAAAGAGGCCACAGCTAACGCATGATCACCAAGACTGGATTCTTGAAGACGGAACAGACGGGCCATCTCAATTTCTCTTGCAAAATGCATGAAGAAGAGTCAGAATTTAATGTAAACATTATGCGTCCTTGGATTCATCCTCCAGCATTGCGGGCCGATTTTTGTGGCGCAGCGTTTTTGGCGATGTATTCTTGGCTTGCGTTAGACCCATTAATATCCACTGAGCATCATTTCAACAACACGGCACTGGCCTTATACTTAAAGGACCCACATAATGGAAAATATTTTCCCCTGCTCAGTACTCCTGTATAGTGGGCTACACAGCATCAAACAGCCCACACATGGTTGACCTTGTAGACCCCTCAGTTTAGACATTAGCACCCCCCCACCCCCCACCCCGCGCTTCAGTGTTTGAAGTTATTCCTGCAATTATCTTAGTGACAAACAGGCCGGCTCTGTATAATGTACTCCTACCGGCTCTGCCAATGTTTCCTGCTGCATATACAAATTAATCTCCTTTTCGGTTGTCCAAAAATATATCTTGTTTTTCTTCATCTGAAATTCTGGCAGAATGCTGCCCTCCACAGTTCATTACAAGACACTATTCAAATCTTCTCCCCATTTGCTCTCACACTCAAACCTTTGGGCAATTTAGAGTCTCCAGTTAACTCCACACAGAAAGGCCCCAGGCCAGAATCAAACCCACAACCTCTTGCCTATGAGGCAGCAGTGCTAACCACTATGCCACTGTACCACCCAAATCTTGTTTATTAAAAAAAAAAAAAAAACAGCATGATATGGGATCTTTAAGCATTTTAGATAACCACGTACATCCCATTATGATCGCAGTCACTTTTGAACGGATCTTAGGAATCAGTAGGATAATCCATTATATCACAAAGCCTGCATCATCTCAGGAGAATTGCACAGGGACACCTGTTACAAAACTTTTTTTCGTTTCTTTTTAAACATTTATTTATCTTGGCAGGTAATTTAAGAGCACATTTTTATGGACAACGACAACCTGAGAAAAATGCACGAGACAACAGTTAAATGTTAGGAGAGTGAGAGAGACAAACACGGCTTCAGCATCAAGAGCAATTTGGGGTTAAGGACCACACTCAAGGGCTTAACAGTAGAGTTCTTCCCTGATCGATCTCTCCCGATATTAGGCTCACCAGGGTCTTGAAGTAGCAGCTGTTTTAACAGTAGTTTTAAAAATAGTGAGTCAAGATGCCTACCATTAGGCTACACTACACTGCACTACACTACTCTAAACTACACTGCACAACACCACACTACACTAAATTACACTACACTACACTATAGTGCACTGCACTACACCATACTACACTACACTGCACTGCACTTCATCTCTATACAAATACCAAAGTGTCTTCTCTCTCTGAAGCTTCGAACAGCAGTCGCCAACGTAGATTGCGTAAAAAGGCGGGCGAAGCAAGCGTCACGTCACCCATTGGGTTAAGTTTACCATTTAAGAAGCCTCGATTTAAGCCATTTGAATAGTGCCATTTTGTCATTTTGAAACTGGATGTGATTCCTATTTGATGAGACTGTGAATTGAGGATCCAGGGAGAAGCGAGGGGTGGATCTACGAGTGGATCTGACCGTATCTGAGGAGGACCAGAGGATAGCCACGCCCCTAAAGCATATCTGGCTTTATCCTTTACTCTAGTCTCTTTGGAACCATAATTTACAAAAATGAACATCATGATATATCGTATGAGACTTGAAACTTGCGATGGATACCTATTATGGATAAATAATGCGGAAAATCATTATTAAATAATAAATCAGGTGGGGAATGTAGGGTCATTTTCTCATAGACTTCTACAGCATTTAACTTCTTTCTGTAACCACTGGCGTTGCCATCTGCTGGCCATTAAATAGAATGCAATTTCAAGAGATTTCCACATTGGCTTCACTTCTCAGACCCCGGTGCTGCGTCCACCTTTTTACACAGTCTATGATTGCCAACCAGAAATATTAATAGATTTATATGCACCACATTGGCTTATACTGTACAACTATCAATTCATGCAGCCATTATCTAATATGCTCATTCATGGTCAGTTGCTGGGAGCTGAATCCCAGTGAGTGGCTGCCAAACACCGTGGACACGCATGTCTTTGGCCTGTGGGGGAAATCAGGGGTACCCTGCGCAAACGCACGCAAAACATGGGGGGAGAGACAGGCAAACTCCACACATAAAGGCCCAGACTGGATTTGAATCCAAAAGGTCATTGCTATGATGAAATAATGCAACACATTGCACCAATATGGCAGCCTTAGTTTTTCATAGATGTTAATACTGACTTATTAAAACAAAGATTCATGACCACTTAAATCACCTGTTGATGTTAAGAACACACATTAGAGAACTAAATGCAAAATGAATGTAAAATATTGATCTGCAAAATTAGAAACATGCTGTTGTCTCTGTTTATATGCTTGTGGCCCCATGTTGCTAATCTTTGACGGAACATTAAAAACACTTCCTAAATCTATACCATTATGAGTTTTGTTTGGAAATTCAAGCAGTAATATGTACCCTCGACGTTGACTAAAAACAGGTGAGTCAATTAACTATTCAGTACAGATGAATATGATTATCATTGAGCATATATCACAACCATTAAAAAATCTGCAGCACCCACGGGCTCCCATGAATAAGTAATCTGCTATTTAACTGCTTGATTAAATTATCCGCCGAAAAAAAAAAAAAATTAAAGCGTTTGACTCCTGTGACTGTCCTTAGCTTAATTTATTCAGAGCTAAATATCACTATAAATTCAATGGCACACAGTACTGTGCCGGTTAGTGATTCAATGGCCCATTCTGGCAGGGTTTAGAATTGCTGTGGTGATTTAGTTGAAATAGATGATAAAAAGCAGAAGAACGTAATGGTCAACACATTCTCATCTCTGCTCTTCATATAGTGAAGCCGCCTGACCAAGCTTCGATATATGAATCTATTGGAGGCTTTTGGCATCTTTATTTGACGCTTCGGTGTTGGGTCCGGGTTAAGGGTTAAGGGTTCAGGGAGTTAGAGTGTAGGGTTTGTTTTAAACTGGCGCCCAATAAGGATACCAGGAGCCTCCTTTTGCATTGTATATTGATACTTAGTCAGGTAGCGTCAAAATATGACGCGTCGGGATGAGACTGGGCTCTAATGGTTAAGCTACAGATGAACTTTCAGCGATTTGTCACTAGGCCTTTTTTCTGTTCCCTCGAAGGCAAGGGGCCCAGACCACCCTGACGAAAGACATCCGTCCGTCTGCATCAAAGGTTCTGCCAAATCCATTCACCCATCACCTACGACGCCCTCCCCCACGACTTTGGCCCTCAGCCCGTCACAGTCCTCTCTCAATGCATACCACTCCAGCGTCTGTGTCAGACTGGCTGAATTCAGGGGTCCATGCCCTCCTGATCATCCTGTCCAGGTGTCCCCCTGTCTGGCAGGTGTCCCGATCGGCGCGGCTGATAACATCGAACACAGACCAGGCTGCAGCCCTGCTGATCTGTGGGGCTGTCAGTATCTCTGTCAGGCCGTCCGTCAGGAGGGACTCAGGGGAGGGCCCTGACAGCACGTCAGTCATCAGCTGGTCCTCCAAAATAACACCTGCACAGGAGAGATGAGCGAGGATGGAAAACACAGGGTTTGATAGGGAATATAGAGCCAGATGCTGGTGACCCTTCTGTGAGAAGACTTGCCAAAGGTGTGTGGACTGTTTGCATGTAGCAAACATGAGGAACGGATTCATGTCCCAAATTTTAAACATGCAGCAAAGACACTGGACATCAGAACATTAGAGCAAACTCAGAATCTGGGGGGGTAGAAGATGCAGACCTCAGGCAGTTATCTACTCCAATAGATTTGCAACTACGTAGAGCCCCATTCCAAAAAAAATTTGGGATGGCATTTATTCGAGTAAAAAAGGAAGCAGTTTGTTGTCTTTGACCTGTATTAAACAAGATATATGTTGCTGTTTTACCTTAGCATTTCAAATTCAAAATCATTATTATGCTACACTGGCTTCGGGATAATGGTGCAGATTTCATTCACCGCAACTCAAATATCTTTTGCAGAATGTAACTTGGGATAATCTGGTGGAAACATGGGATTTGTTAGACCTGTCGGGTGTGTAAGCACTCATGGTTGGGGAACCTGAATATCATGGATGCTGAATGATATATGTTCTAAATTTTGGAGCAAAATTTGCTGTCTTCTAGATGATGTCTTTTACAAGCACATCACTACATGCTGTATTTCAACAAGACAACAGCAAGCCATATTCTGCATGTGTTACAACAGCGCGGTTTCCTAATCAGAGAATTTGACTGCTACACTAGCTTACCTGCAGTTCAGATCTGTCCACCGTAGAAAATATGTGGCACCTTAAAGAATGTAAAATATGACAATGAAAATCACAGACATCTGAGCAGTTGAAAAGGATTCTAAAAAAAGAAGGGAGGAATAAAATTCTTAAAGTGAAACAATTGGTACCTCAGTTCCAAAAAGATTACTTGGAGCGCAGTAAAAAGGAAAGGTGATGCTAAACAGCGGTAAACTGTCCATTATGCCAACTATTCTGGCACATACTGCAGCATAAAATTTGGAATCAGGGTTCACGTCCCCCCTCCCCAGAGCAGAAGCATTAGAGAAAACATTGAATATTCTGATTTTTAAAAATTATCAATTAAATGCAGATGACAGATGATTTACAAATCACTTTTTGTCTTTTCTGTTGAATTTTTCCATACATTTTCAATGTAAAAACATCCTATCAATATCGATTTTATACATTTTCATTTCAGGCTTCCTACTAGTCCTTGACATATGATTCACGGAAATTGTTTGAGTCCGATGAGGAGACAATAAAGTATTGCGCGTATTGAGTCAATAAGCATCCTGAAGTCAGCTTTGACCACTAATGCCGCTTTCACACCGGACGCGAAACAAATTTTTAGCGCGACCAATTACAATCAAAGTCAATGCAAAGACCCAAATACAAGCGGTTTCGCGTCTATTCGTGTCTTTGCATTGACTTTAAAATGTAATCTGTCGTGCGAAAAATTTGTTTCACGTCCGGTGTGAAAGCGGCTTAAATCATCAGTGTAAATGAGGAGTTACTGATGTTCAATATTACAGTTCACAGCTATTAATTAATCATTACATTGCAAGGGCTCTGTGACATTGATATGTAACGTGATCATGTTTGAAGTGTCAACTGAATCACTATAGATTTAGACTTAAAGAATTTTGATAAAAATGAAAAAGGATCATATGAACTCAGAGTTAGTTTTACTCTGGACATTTTGTTGAGTGATTTTAAAAGTGTCATATTGAATTCAGAAGGAGACAATAGCGGCAAGTGGCCAAATTAAGTTCTTTGGTCATGAGATTGATGTGTCACGGTCTTTCTTTACACTAGATTGAATCATTCTGAGTATGTCTACACTGAGTGACATAATACTTCAGTTGAAATGTTAATTGCAAAATCAAATTGTTTGTTTTCATGATAGAAATGACCTTTTCTTGTTTTGGTACTATTTACTTCTTTGTTAACTGAAAGTGAATTGTGTTGGTTTAACATTTGCAACTGAGCTCTTTAAACTGCCAAGTTGTTATTATCCTTTTAACTTACTACTCATTGCATACACAATAAATTCCTTGAACTCCAATTTTATCATTAATCTGTCACTCAATAAAAGAATTCTAACGCAGAAATGTTCTGTTATAAAGCCATCGATTTAAGGAGTGTTCAGCTTCCAAAACGGATAAAATATCTGAAGGACACACTGAGTCTTGACTCTGGTGTTAGGGTTTCCATCCAAAACAAACTCCTGAGACATGTGGTGTTGATTTTCAGCTTGAATTGGATTCTTGGAGGTTCAAATCCAAATTAATTTAACCTGTGGGACCCAGTGTTCACGAATATGCCTCTGATGTGCTACCCGCTGACCTCACAGGTCAGAGGGCCGGACCGTGATGAACAATATTACATTTCAGAGGACAAGATGGATACTGCAGAGATACAGTGTTCTGGGGGAGATAATTAAGGGTTGGGTGCAGGTGGATTGCACAAAGTCTACTCCTGTGTGACCTGTGGCCGTCGAAGAGAGAGGCACTCGTCTGTCTTAAGTGTACGACACTCAGAGCATTACACACACAGACCTCCTCATCTTTCCCTGCCTCTGCCACCTACAGCAGAGGGGTCTAAGAAACCTCAACCGAGGTGCACATATAGCCCATGTGAATATTATGTTATCATACTACTTGGTGTCTACTGCATTTCACAAAGTGTAATAATGACGGAAACTATTCCAGCTCCGTGGGGATCTTAGGGATCTTTGGCCAGTTCATGAGGCGCCATTTAGGGTCTGCGTCAAATAAACCAGATGAACAGTGTAAACAACAGACTCAATAATTATAGATAAGGGCAGGTGCGCCTTATTTTTCCTAAGCACGGCACAGTGTGTGTGTGTGTGTGTGTGTGTGTGTGTGCGTGTTTGTGTGTGCGTGCGTGTGTGTGTTTGTGTGTGTATGTTTGGGGAGACCACACATCTGTCCTGTCAGATGTGTGGGCAGGACAATTATTATCTGATAGCACTGAAAGGTCAAGAAGCCATTAATAAGTTCTCCAGGCGTAACTGATCTGCCCAGATTAATCCAATTCACATGCAAAGAGACGGAAATACGACACCTTAAGAAATACTGATAAATCAGCTCAGCGGTTACAACATGCGGTTTTTTTACGGTCAGATTTGAATTTGAAAAACAAAGAATTGCAGCTCGCAACATCCGTGACTGCCCATTCTCATCCACACCAAAAGTTTATTCGCCTCTAAATTGAGAGTGGCGCGGCGATGGGTGTGTCAGCTGAGGCATGAGGCAATTTTAAAGTTCCAGTCCAGGAGCTGTAATTTTATAGGCCTCTCCCTGTGGGACCAAGCGGGATGTGGCGTCACTGAGTGAACAGCTACCGAGCTAATAGGAAATTTTCTCACAATGATGCCAAAATGTTTGGCCAACTTTGTAAACTTATCACAACATTTCAGCGACATTTTCAGAATGTTTTGTATTGGGTTGGTATTTACACTCTCCAGACGGCTCTCTTACTGTGATGGTGGAGTACCGATGAAGTCCCCTGATATTCCGTTGGTGGAGATTTGAGGTCCTCTGAATTTCATTAACTTTCACGTTGGCAATGGCCCATAGTTCCTCTGTTTACGAAAACGAACGGCCCAGCACGGGCGCTCCGATCCCGGAGGTCTGTAGCAAATCATTTCTGTTCAATAAAAATGCATGAACACTTTCTCCACCATTGCAGTTTAAACTGGGGCAAAAATTTGTCACGTGGGAGCAGAAAATTGTGACCCTTGCACAGCGAGTTGAGCAGAGTTAATTTAACTCTAATACAAGTTTAGTAGCAAAATGTACGAACAACCCACTGACTATATCAGACTTAATCGATATGCTCAACTTCATACACCCATATAATTTGCAAAACTGCCTCATCTGCAGGAAATTGTTTTTAAATAAATATTTCCTTGGTGCTGTAGACTTATGGGCTTTCAACAAAAACATTTTGCTCTTTACAATTATGCGTATGCCACAACAGAAAGCACAAACTCCCAAATTACCGAAATCTCAATAATTTAGCGAGTCTTTTTGGGACCTTGCAATGAATTTACACGTTGCTTGATTTAAGTTGTGTCTCACCATAGGTTGACATTCATGACCCAGGATATGGGTGGTCTCAGTTGTCTAACGCTCTGTCCTCATCACATTGTCCAATTAGGCGACAAGAAAACTGGAAGCCTTTCCCTCTGTGAATAAGACTCTGGAAGTTTTCCTTCACACATGATTCTCATAAATGAGCAAAGCCATGAGGAAATGTCTCCAAACTTTAACTGCCAAATAGCTACGCGATGAAGAATGAAGAGAAGGATGAAATTAATTTCATAACTGATATTTTTATTGTGTCAGATTGTACCAATGGAAGTTTTCACAGCTGTGTGAGCATTAAAAACACACGTTTTGCAGTGGACTTAATACGACCTTTTTATGTAATACGCAATACAATATTAAATAGAGCATGTTTAAAATTGGCTCAGTTAGGATGTGAAATTAAATTGTGGGGTGTTTCACCATACTGAACATTTCAGATCCTGAAGATATGATTTTTCAATCAACTACAAGAAAAGTTGGTAGATCAAATGCAAATAAAATCCAAGCGGAATGATTTGAAAAGTCAATGCACAGCACATTATGTGATAGTCTGCATGACAATTAAATTGTCATGGCAATACATTATTGATTATGTCATGTCTGATGACACACCTCAAAAAAGTTGGGGCACGGGAATTTGGAGCAACAAAAATGTGGCTCCTAGATTGGCATACCTGCAGTCCAGACCTGTCTTTTAATGAAAATTTGCAGTGCTTTAAGATGCCAAAATATAACAACAAAGAACCCAGAAGTCTGAGTAGTTGAAGATGTTCATTGAGAAATAATGCAAAAAAAATTAAAATAAAAAATAAAAATCCTTCAAGACTGGAACAGCACTCCCTCCTCAGTACCCCAAACAATTACAAGTACTTGGGGGGCTGTTAAAAGGATAATGGGACGGTTAAATAGGACAGGGGTGAAAACATCTCTTTCACTACTTTTTCTGAACGTGTTACAAGCATAACATGCGGAATGAGTGTCTATTAAAAAAAAAAATACTGAAGGTAAAACATCATATTTCTTGTATTAGCACAGTTTTCAATTTAATACTGGTGAAAGATGATTTACAAAACACCATTTTATTTTATTTTCATTTGCATTCTCCATACCATCTCAGAATTTTCTGAAATGGAGTTGTAAGTCTGCCATTCAAAATTTTCTCCCAATTTAGGTCTAATAATTCAAGGCAATTTTCTTCCTGTAACCAACTGCAGCTTGACCATCATACTGTCTCCAATTTTTAGACCTTCCTGGAGAGACTACCGCCAGATTTGCCCATGATACTGCTGTTAGATTTAATTATTTATTTTTTGAGTTTGGTGACTTCCCAACACGTTAAAAACTCCATGTGTTTCGTGTCATAAAACATTTGCTCATCACGGCGCGCTTGAGGTGAGCTCACAGTCCAAGCTTTCTGACCCACGGTTCCAGGAAGGAGCCTCATTTCTTGTCTTCAGTCCATCGCAGGAGGAAGAGATGAGGGGTGAGATCTGGATGATAGAAGTACTGTAGCCTCTCCTTTTGTGTCAAGACCTTTACCGCAGCAGCTGTGAAAGGAGCCATTCATTTCCATCACACGTTTTTCTGAAGTTACTCGCTGCCTTTTGTTCATCTTTCGGGGAACTTCATTGGCATAAAGTCATTTCCTCTGGTCCATTTTCAGGTCACCCAGTTCTCAGGCAAAGCGACTGGAGACTGAGATCGACTAGCATTTGAATTTGAACAGAAGGATAATTTGAAAAATGATTTGTAATGTAATGACTTCACACAGGAATTGCAAATGTTTTCGTGTTTAAAATATACTGCTCAAAAAATAAAGGGAACACTTGGAGTTATATTGTGTTGTTTAATTGTTCCCTTTATTTTTTTGAGCAGTTTACATATTGTCATTTCAATCAAGCGCAAAATTTTTTTAATATGCTCTGACTGCAACAAAAACAAACAAAAAAGAAGCAAAATTATTCTGGCAACAAAGTGATCACTTGATCAACCAACTAATGAATGAACGGCACGTAATTCACAGTCTGAGGCTATCAAAAGCTGCTTACAAAGTCCCTCAATAGCTTTGAAGAGCTGAAGAAGTGCGGCCTCCTTTCTGTGCACTCGTTTGGCTTGTCACCCGAACTCTGGCTGAATGTCAGCCGCAAAAAAAAAAAAAAAAAGACAGTAAACCCACGTTTTCGAGACTAACTAGGATTTATTCCAGATTGGCGGCAGATGAAAGGACATTTCTTGGCTTAATCTTCATGTCACAGAGTGAGACAACAAATCTTTGTTCACTAACTCTCAGTTTCCTCAGGTGAACAGGCTCTGGAAGCAGTAACTTTTCGCTGGGTTTGGTCCCATTACGGCTTTCGGGCAAAAATATACATATATTTCTGAAATAAAATTCTGTTTGGCTCCGCAAAATTGAATCCTTATTGCTTTTGGCTCATTTTGCTTGGTGCATTCTTTAGTGGTACACTCCTCCTCAACTGAACTGCACTGCACGTCAAATTAAATCGTTTTTCTCTGTAAAGTTTACTCTCGTAGCAAAGCAAATTTATTAAATGTATCAGGTTGTGTCATTTATAGAGAATAGTGAAAGATATGGGATATGACAGTTCACAGGAAATATTTCCTCTTAGTTTACTCCCATGCTACATTATATATGCCCTCTCTAGCCGTCCATAAGCCAATTCTGTGGTCTTACACTTTTTCATGCAATAAATTATTCTGAAGAGTCATTTTACTTGATGTTCAAGCCAAAGGAAAGCTTTGCCTAGATGTGTAAATTGCTCACTTCCCCAGGGCAATGCTGTAATGTAGCCACGCTTATGTTTTTAGTTTGTTCAGATTTTTACGGAATCTTACAACCATTTGTAATGACAGCTTTTAAACCGTTTCAAGAAAATACTTGGTCTGTGTGTGTATGCATGTGTGCGCGCGCGCGCGTGTGTGTGTTTGTGCGCATGCACGTGTGTGAGTGTGTTTGTGTGTGTGCGTGCAAGTGTGTGCATTTGTGTGTGTATACTTGCACATGTGTGTGCATATGTGTGTGCGTGTGCGCGCGTGTATGTGTGTGTGCAAAATTTGTTTCATCATGTAAACAATATTTTTAAAAATGGATCAAATACTCGCACCAACTTAACGCATGCACACGCATGTACTTTGCATATACATGAGTGTGCAAGGGTTTAGCATGTTAAACACAGCATGGGGATCTGGTTAAGAATGCCTCGAGTATCGATATATGTGCTTGTATTTGAATTTGAATTGTTATTTTCTGTTGCCTTTCAAAATGCCTCTTGAAACATAGCTCTCTCCCTCTCTCTAAACAGTTGATACTGCTCCCAGTATGATGTGAATGATCGCTTTGGTACTGATAGATGAATTCATCAAATCTAACCCAAGTAAACTTGACCATTTTCATCCTCCGGCAGGCATTCAATTGCATTTGCGGCAATGCAGAAAAGGCTTGCTGTCCAACAGGGCTTGTTGTGTATCACATTATTTCATAAGTAACATCTTAGCAAGATATTTGTTGGCCATTGGCTGTGTTTACTGAGATTTAAGGGGTACAACTTTAGAGAAAATTTCAAATGCCAGAATGTTTGCCACCCTAGCTTGTGGCTGGTTAAAACTGTGAACATTACAGATCTTCCTTCTGAACCTTATGCGCACAAAATAACACCAGAGTTAAAGTTAGTTATTCAATGAAACGTCCATCTGGTACCAGAATGCTTTGAAGGTGTTATGTATTCCATTATATTAAAAATGTATTTGCTTGAAATGCTTTACTTCCTCTAACTGCATTGAAATGAGAGCAGCTGTAATTGAGCAGAATAAAGTTTTGATTGAATTTTGTATGCCCTTAGGTGGTCCAACATCTTTGATTGTATCCAGCCCGTTAAATTTTTTCATAGATAACCATCATGTTTCTCTGTCTCGATATGAAGTATTATTCTCGGTTGGTTTGTGATGCCAAGGGTACGTTCCCATTTTTCAGCTTGTCGCGTCAATATTTTGCTGAATAATGGTTATTCAAAAACATTCTTCTTCTTTTTAATGATGCAGTTTTCCCTAGTATCTGGTCTCAGCCATTTTCTTTTGCTGTTCTGCATTTCCACAAGCGTAAACAGCATAGCGATGCAACTTTGTCCCAGACCAAAACAACAACAACAACAACATCAACACATCACCTTCACTTCACTTTAAAAATTAATATCTAATTCCGGCATCCTCCCTGTTAATGGCAGGAAAAAATGTACGGCCAATTCTTCTCAAGATAATAGCACCCAGCCAGTATTTATGACCACTGTCTCTGCACCGCAATGGGACAGTGTAGCTCTGACCCACTCAGCCACTAATTCTCTCTCAATCTCTCTCTCTCCCTCTACTCTCTCTTTTATCTTTCTCTTTATCTCTCTATTCCTCTATTCTCTCTTTCCCTCTCCTTCCCTCCATCTCACCTCCTTCAGATACGCTTGCTGCGAAGCAGAGAATCCCTTTGTGGCATCTTTATAAGGAGTTTTGCCTTTAGAGTCTTGTCTTAAAATAAGACATACACATTTTTTCTTCACTCAGGAGAAGACCCAGATGTTATCCTTCTGGGCAAACCTGGTGCGTCAGAAAATGACATCCAGGTGAGCAGCAGATGCAGGTATTCCACAAGTCCTGATTCAGTCTTTTGAGGAAGGGGGATCTTTGGAGGAATAAAATTGATTTTTTTTGTTACATTTAGATATACAAAATTATTAAATTTCTTCCCAGATTTCAGAGTGCAAACCAGCAAAGGTTGTTTTATATTTAAAAAAAAAAACAAACTCAAGGCTGTGTATGTCCAATTTTTACCCCTGAAATTTGCATACAAGTACAACTACGCTCCATGCCCAAACCACCCGGCCAAATCCAGAGAATTGACACATCCGCATTACTCCACGCAAACACAGAGTGCCAAACAACGACTTATTTTTGCACCCCAGCGCCCAGTGTTGCTGTAAGACCCATAACTGCTTTTAAATTAATAGTGTATTATGAAATCACTCAAGATTGGCGCCTTGCGACGGATTGGCGAGTCGTCCAGGGTGGGTCCCTGCATTTTGCCCATAGTCAGCTGGGACAGGCTCCAGCTACCAGACAATCCTTATGAGGAAGAAGCGGTATAGAGAATGGATGAATGAATTGACTCAATACCGGCAAATTTTGGATGACGATCGACTGAGAATTCCATTCCCTGGCCAGCACATGGATCGTTCAGTTGAACAGGTATAAGGTGTTGTCCTGTGGAGATATCTGGCCAAAGTTACCCTTTCACGGCACTTCAGTCGAACAACACATCCAGTGTACCCCAGCACTAAGACAGCAATTTGATTTTGTATTCAATTTCTGTTTCCAGTGCAGAAAAGTTATAAGTGTACAATTAAGTGACACAATGTTTGTTCTAAAAGCTGAATAATGTTCCGTCAGAACAGAATTAATCCTGAGCTTTACTGCATTAGAAGAATAAACAGTTTTGGAGTGGTAAAGTAGCTCAGTCACCCAGGGTTTTTTGACAGCAATGATCTTGCTCCAAAGGTCATCAAAAACTTTAATAACCTCTTACCGCTTAGATCCGATATCTGTGGCTGGGGATTGCTGAAAGCGAATGAACATTCCCAAAATTTGGCCCAAGATATGATTCTAATTTTAATTTTTATTATCCTCTATTAATCAATGGGTCTCATTTAACCTGGAATCAGTATGCCAGGAGTGTTAGGGAAAGGCAAAAACAGTTTTGAAAAATAATTGCGCCCCAAACACAGAGTCTCCTTTTGACTAAAACTAACAGCATAACTCTCTATCTTTTCCATAAACAGCAGCACCTGTCACTTGCTGTATGTCTCTGCTAAATGAAAACTGAAATAACAGACTTCAAAAATGATGGCTCAATATGGAGCCAACGCAAGAAAATAAATCACTGTATATCCATTTTTTTTTTTTTTGTACAAAACAGGGTATAGTGCAAATGCTTAATGGATTACATTTTTTTCTCCATAAAATATTATTTCTGGTCAATTGTAGCAACAGCTGAATTCACAATGATGCACATTTTGTCATCTAATAGGAGGGGTGATTGCAACAGACAGTAAAAACGTAGTGACAGCCAATTTGGTCGTTTGGTACGTCTAGCTGAAGGGGGATGATTTGTGGCACGTGGTTTAAAAACATGCAGTAATTAGTTTCTGATGTGCTGTTGAGGGATGTTATTCACTTATTTTGGATTCCCGGGTTTATCATTGAAGGAAGAAGCGAGATAATCACATGGAGGATATAGGGGGGAACCACCTGGATTTTACTTCATCTACCAGTGTGTCTGGAGAGGAACCACTCAGTGGCGGATTTGCGCTTTTAGGAGTGTAACAGCAAAGCCAAGGTCCTCATCTCAGAGGCAATCTAATGTGTTCCTGTTGAACTCTTTGATCTCAGATTTCGATTGTCTGCAGAAGGAGAGCAAAATGCAATTGTTGCAATATACTGTGAAGAAATATACCGTTCCATTTAACATATTCAAATGAAAATAGAATGTTATTTGTAATAGCTTGTAATAGAACATTATTTCTGGTCCTGGTTGTGGGGAAACTGGAGTTTATCATAACCTGCAATGGTCGAGAGCCAGGAATACACGCTAAATGGTTCATCAGTCCATAAAAGTGCATATTTGTTAATTTCATGAGCACTGAACACTGTGGCGTTGTACTAGGAGAAATTTGGACCATGGTTTTGAGACTCAAGGTCAAAAGCTATTCCAAAGGGTCAAATTCAATGTTGCTCAAATTAATACAGTTGCATCAAAATTATGCCTGATGTGATCTTCATAATCTTCATAAATACACATTGTAATATTAATGTGGTGATAAATTTCACCTTTGCGGTTTCTGAATTGTGTTTTTTACCTGTGTAGAAAGGTACGAGTGTTTAAGTTTAAGGACACATTCTATGCCGTGGATGCAGGTCGTTCAGCAAAAATGATCTGCATTTGACTAATAGCCACTACAGAAAGGTAACTTTGCGAAATGTTGGCAACGATGGGTTTGTATTGCTGTGTTGTCTCAGCAATTAGGCTAAAGTTCGAAACCGGAAAATTTTCTGTCAAAGTGGTACCTCGTGGCGAGCGGCTTGGAGCCACGGCATTCCGGAATCTTCCCCAAATGACTGCGTGGGAAGAGCTCCAGTTGATACACATGCCAAAATTCTCCCCGATGCCTCTGCATTGTACTTACACATGCCATAAATGGCCGGGCCTTTGAAGAACTGATATGTTCTTGATGCTCCAATGCGAAGAAAATTGCTCTGACCTTCATCTGACAACACTTCGTTTTTTTCCCTCCCCCGCGCTGAAAACACTTCCCCCACCTCACCAGGACAGACCTGCCCAGAACCTGGTTTCATTCTGCAGGAGCTATAAAACTTACCATCAGAAAATCAATTTAACCTTCCAGACGGCAGCCCCACATATCTGATTAATTAGCACCCCGTGACCCCCATCGCTGATGTTTTGTTCCAGTACGACTCCGCTCCCGCCATGGGGCTCGACTATCACTTACAGCCTACGCTCAACAGCGAAAGAAACAAGCAGGACTTCGCTCCCGCACTCCAACCATCACCGCCCACATCTCGCTGCCTCAGTAACTGATACCGGTCACATCCAAACTGGAAGTTCAACAAACACAAAAACAAAACTAAAGGAGCCAGCGAATAAATTTGTTTCTAAGTCAAGGTTTTTAGCCCAAGGATTTGAATAGTATAGTACTTTTTTATTGCGGTTATCATGGGGGAGTTTAATTGGCGTGGTTCTAAATTCAGAGTCCCTTCCCAGCGATATAATAAATGCTTCTTTCCTAATAATCTCCACCGATGCCTGCAGTCATAATTCAGTAACCATGGGAGTGGATGAGCTGTAGGGCATTCATATAAATAAGTTGAGAATAATACTGGTTCCCAGAGAGAGAGAGAGAGGTGGAGCCGCGTATAAATAAAACATCGCAGTGCGGAGCCCTGAATCAAACTGCAGATACGGCATATTTCACCCCCACTTCACATACAATTAAACTGAAGATCAGATGCACAGAACCGTCACGGATAAGAGATCGGAGGACCTCCGCTGTTGAGCCTCTGACCCTATTGGCTGGAGGATCGAGAGACATCGCTCGGAATACTGCACCTGTCCACACCCCTCAGGAAGATTCACCCAAGCATGTGCAGACAGAAGCTCACACTCCATTGACACCAGCACTATAACTTATTTTTTGTCATGTTGTATCCATGCTAGATGTGTTCATCTCTTCAGTTTGGCAGCGGCGTGTGTGTGACGTCATCCCAAGCCAGGACACTTCAGTGGAAATTTGAATCCTGTGTTATCCCTGAAAGTTCTAAATGTCCAATTCAGCATACAGTGTGTGTGTGTGTGTGTGTGTGTGTGTGTGTGTGTGTGCGTGTGTGTGCGTGCACACGTGCGTGTGTGTGTGTTTCAGTGTGTATGTCTGTGTATGTGTGTGTTTGTGTGAGCAACCTTGGTTTCATAATTAAAAACAATGTTTAAAAACATAATGGATTATTTATAAAAGCATGCATGTACTTAATGCTTAAACAGTGCATATACACACAGAATACACACATACACACGCTCGTACTTTGCACTAGTTCACACAGTTACACCCTCACACAAACACACAGTACATACAGTTGCACGCGCGCA
Source organism: Gymnothorax reevesii (assembly GCA_029721435.1). NCBI lineage: Eukaryota > Metazoa > Chordata > Actinopteri > Anguilliformes > Muraenidae > Gymnothorax > Gymnothorax reevesii. Next base: position 59,861,816 of record CM056587.1, on the reverse strand, counting down.
CACACACACACACACATACACACGCAGGCACACAATCACATACACACAGTCTGATCTAAAGAAAAACACATGGCAGCACAGCTGGTTTTGTTTCATGGAAGAATGATGGATAATTTGATATTATATAATCTCAGGTAATGACTGAAGCTGGTTTGCCTGACAGGCACTTTAGGATGATGTAGATTTAAATCCCATACCTCACCAGCACACTTAAAGTCAGTTCCTAAAGTCTCCCATATGAGGGGCAATGAAAAGAAATATTGCATCTATACTCACATAGGAAACATTAGGGGAGCATTATTCAGAAGAACAGCAACTCAACTTTGTTTGCGATGGCAAGAATAGATATGAGAACATTAGACACGCTCATGTTACGTAATATTTATCACACACCCCCTCAAAGCACAAATACTTCCATCAAATGAATAATTCTAACCAAAGTTCCATCCAACAAAGAATGCTATCCTACAAAAAAATGTGCTTTGATTGAAACATATTTTATCCCAAGAGCTTACAATACACTTGCAGTTCTGCAACCACATCAAAAATGTCTGATTTTTTGAAAGATAACAAAGTTCGTCCATAGATCATTCTTTCAGGTTTAAAAAGATATAAAAATGAAAAATGAATTGGCATATCCCAGAAAACTCCAACCATAATAACAAGTTGCGCAAGATTGAGATTTAAAAAGAGGGTTCAGTTATTCTGTACCGGAGGATTAAGTCTGAGCAGCAGACACCGGTGTGACTGATGCAGGAAAATGGCTGCCATACATCGCCGAGAAGCTATGCATTCTTCAAAAAAAAAGGAAGTGTTTCAATTTTTTTTCTTTTTTTTTCTCTTTTCATTCTGACATGGCAAAAATGATATCGCTGCAGAAAGGAAACTTGGGTCACTGATATCACACTGTTTTCATATACCCTCCACCAATATTAGCACCCTTAATAAATATGAACAAAAGCAGTTATGACTTAATACCTTTACTGCTTGTTTTTTCAAATGCGACTCAAATTAATACAGTGAAACAATAAAAAGATGGCTAATTTTGAAGTGAAATATATGGCCCTGAAGGACCCTGTACAATTGTGCACCTTAGGGCAAAGTCAAAAACTGTGGGACAGAATGCAACACCAGGACAGCAGGTAGAATCAGTGACCAACAGCAGACAGGAGTAAAACTGGTCGAGCAAACATGCAGCACAGAATCAGAATCCAGAGTACACTGTGGAAACGGGAAGCCGGAGTCGGGCCAGGCAGACACAGGTTTCTGCACCGAATCAGAATCCAGCAATCAGGAAACAGGAAACAGGAGAAATAAGGAAAGTCTGGCAGTCAGAGCAGAGGACCACTTGACACAACAAGAAACACAATGAAAAACAAGAAGTAAACGAGTGAAACAGTGGGGACTGGATACACGCCGACAAATGAACGAAAGGTGAGCAAAGGGGCATGAGGATTACAAGATGGGCAGGGCAAGACAGTAACGTGACAATAAAATTAAGGAAGATGAGCAGACGGTTGAAATGAGGCACTGAAGAGAAAGGGAAAGAGGAGCATAAGGTCAAAGGACACACAGATACACAGGGGAGAAACATGGAGACAAAACTAAAGTAAAAAAAGATGCTGAAATAAAATACGACACAAAACATGCAGCAAATAACAGGTCCCGGACACCTTTTGTTCTCTAGGCCTTTGTTTACAGTCATTGCACTGTAGTGTGTGAGTAAGCATATTATTATAGTATTATTGTGACAGTTGAAGGGTCCTGTCACTAGAAATGTTTCCTAATAAGTACGCGCCCTGGCCACATTGCCAAAAAGCCTGGCTCTTTGGCAATGTGGTCAGCAGGTTGGACTATTACCTGGGGATCTGGAGGTTCAAGTCCCTGCCTGGGCCCTCCTTTGGCCTGCTACATTCTTATTTAAGCAGATTTCCATTAAAAAAACAGAAGATATTATTTTCAGACACAAATCTCTCCCATGAGAAACATGGAGTCGTGTAAACCACAGGGAACATATGCGCTACAGTCAGATTGTGAAACCAGTCATTTCATGAAATTACCAAAAAAAAAAAAATTATTTCATGAAATGGCCAGCCCTTAACATCAGTCGTTTCAGAAAATGACCAAAAATGTTTAGTCATTTCACAAAATGCTTGGTCTCACAGTCTGACTAACATACATAAGCCATAGAATTGTGTTTCAAAAATATCTGGGGCCAACCCTAGTGCAGTCTAAGGTATTTGCAAGCAGACTTTAAAGTTTATTTACAAACTTTATACATTTGTACGTATCTATTACACAGTGGAGTAATGGAGTGCCGATACCAGGAGGGAAACTCCAGGATCACTGGTACGTACTGATCTGATGAAAGACTGGCAGCTGTTTCCTACGGGGATCCAGCCAAAATTTTTTGGAACCAGTTGCGTCACTGATCAGAGAGTGTGAGCACGATAGGAGAAGTAAAAGGCTTAACTCCATAAATTTAATGATGAAACCTGCAAGCCAGTAATTACACTCTCATTGGAAAACTGTCCATAAAAATTGGGCCGAGCAATCTTCCAATCTTTTCTTGCAGCTTGGCGCAGTGAGGCTTCCACTGTTTTAAAGGGAATCTAAAGTCGAATCCCATTGTTTATCGGCCGATCAGCGAGCCGCATCAGCGCAAACGAACCAAAATAGAAGGATCATCTATGCATATGCACAAAACATTGGTTTATATGAATGAAATTGGTCATGTGACAATGCAAGATGTCAACAAAAGCAAGGGATTTGTTTGTAAACATTGCATGTTAAACGTACCTTCTGAGAATCGACTTTTGATGCCCTTTAAGTCCTTTTTTTGCGTGAAGGTGATCATCTGTTACAGATTACAGAGTGAACAGATTAATGGCTGTGACGATAGCCTTAAGAACTCAACAGGGAGATTTTGCAATTGAGGAGCCTCTAGCCTGAGGCGCAGCAGGATAAATCCCCCCATGGAGTCCAGATACTGGCGGTAGTGGTATTAGTGGCTGATGAAGATGAAGCAGACGAGCCTGCTGAAGCTGGGCGGTGAATGGGAGGTGGAGGGGTCGCACGATGGATGGATGGTTGGATGAGATCAGCCAATGACTCAATTGACAGCCCCACATGATCACAGTTAGAATTGTGAGATCATGCGTTAAAGAAGTGAAAGCAGGTTGAATGAAAATAAACTGGCTAGAGCATGCATTGTAGAGTCTTCCTGACTGAACTTCCGCTAGATCAGGGGTTTCCAGCCCTGTTCCTGGAGAGCTACCATCCTGTCGGTTTCTATTCCAACCCTAATTCAACACACCGGATTCAGCTCATAAGCAGCTCGTCAAGACTGGGAAAGTAGGTGTGGTTTGCTTTGGTTGGAGTGATAACCTTCAGAGTGGTAGCTCTCCAGGGACAGGATTGGAGACCCCTGCGCTAGAGTCTCATTAAATGCACCACACAGAAGTAATTGATACCCAAACTTTGCTCATTGTATTGTTTTCCATATTCTTCTTTTCTAATTTCCTCAAGCATCAAAAAATGGTCAAGTTTGTACAATAGAAAGACAGCAATGTGTATATTTTTTTATGAAACTGACTTAAAATAGCTATGTTTTTTATTTCTAAAAGACAGCTGTCTGAAATATTTTTTAAAATGAGGCTTCACAAAGCCCTTAGGAAGGTATTTCGCTTAAATGCTGACATTATAAATCAAACATTGAGACATCTTTTGGATCTGCTGCTTATTAGCATAACCATGATAAACAATACCAATTCTCTGCTGCGGTCAATACTCGTTTAATACACTGCAGCGACATCTGCCCAGACAGCCCAATATTTATATCACAATATAAAACAATGGGGATGACCACATATACGCTGTTTTGAATGTCTGATCACCACAAATTTGTCCTCATGCTCATGAAATGGACGCAGGATTTGTTAAGATCAGAGATGAAAAGAAGCTGTCCATAAACAAAGCATACATGAGAATGGTAGCAATAAGCTTCAAAGCTTTTGCATGATTACTTCTAAATTTAAAAGCTAAAAGTTGAAAGTTTTTGTCATGATTTTTTTTCCCCCCCGAGTTCCTGGCGCACAATGCTGTGTCATCTCCCCTGTGTTCTCCCACACCGAGGCAAATCTGGTGGTTGGAGTAAACTGTCACAGATGGGTAATGTTTTACTCATTTTAAATAATATTTGTAATGCACAAAGTGATATTTTCTGTTTATTTTTGCGAGAGAAGCGCTCAGGATTGAGTACAAGGGTGGCATCAAACGTAATCTGCCTTTTGACGCTGCTTTTAAGTCATGCGCTATTCCACTGAGTGCCAGCAATATGTTTCCGATTAAATATTTCCCATTAAAATTTATTTATCTTCCAAAACAATTTCCGCTTCATATGGACTATAAAATTGTTCAGCATTTCGCTTCATAATTCCCAGTGGATGATTCATAAAGTCCCATGAATATAACTGTGTGAAGATCTAAGCATTCTTCCAACGCTGGAACATTTATGTGGAGCACGTGAGAGGCTTTCTCTCTGTCCCTGTGTGTTAATAATATTGTATATTTACTCTCTCTCGACAGAGACGGCACACAGCAAGTTTCCCAGAGCTGTCCCAGGGCTTTTTACTTCATCTGGACAATGTTCAAAGACTCTCAGCAATCACCCACTGCAGCTCTGCATCATAGCAAATTCTAATGAAGTGCACTGGAGTCTGTGATATTTTCCCATCATCCCCTGGAGCGCCGAGTGCAATCGGGACTCCTGTCGGCAGATATATCACCTCAGCCGTTGTCATGACAGCATCGGCTGCCTCCATCCCGCGTGAGCCTGGTCCATTCTTCGGAGACCTCTAACATCTGTCTAGTTGCCGCCTGCCGGCTCGCCCAAGGGAGAGACCCCGAGTTTCACTGGGGAAAACGGTCATAGGATGACCGCTCCTAAAATGTGAACCATATGAAGTGGATACACTTGCTGTCATTCACTGAGTGCCTGTTCTTTTCTGAAGCTGAGCTCACACGCTAATATATGACTGCATTTTAGCATACTGGGGCTTCCATTTCTGAGGGTTTTTTTTTTTTTTTTTTTTACAACCATGTGCAGAGCTACAGTTCAGTAAATTATCTCAAATAAGTTTGCCAATTATTTTTGAATAAGACTATTATTCCCTTGAAGAAATTATGCACACTTGCCATTTTTATCAGCATCTACATTTTTACGAAAACCACAATGGAAAAATGATCAGTCACATTTTCACATTGTGTAGAAATGATGAATTAAACATTATAAACAAACTTAGAAACAAAGCACTGATGCAAACATATTATAATAACATATAATATTATTATATACAGTATTATTATGAATATTATTATATTATTTGATATATAAAATATATAAAAATGCTAAATTTGGACTAAGATTGTTTTTTCCTTTGTGGTCTTCATATTTTACTTCCATGGACAACTTTTATACCTAATCTAGTATCAGACTGTTGTGATGTAGACCAGGAATGAAGTGTAACAGCAGCGTACCACACAATTGTAAGATTTGATAGTAATCAAAAGACACTGGGACAGAACCCAGGTGAGAATAGTACAGTTAAGTTCAGATGTTATGGGCGAAGCAGAGTACGCGTTGCTGATCGCCGGCCAGTGGCTTTCCGGGATGAATGCCAGATAGAGTCCACACTTCCTGTCCAAACTGTCCCAGGGCAGGAAGAAGTAGTTTAAGAGGGACAGGGTTCCAATCCTGGTGACTGCAGAGGGATTGGGAGCCTGTTCCTAATAAACTGGACAGAGGAGCATACTTGGACAGAATTAACAAAAACATGGTCTTGAGCCTGAAGACCTCGAAATCGTTGGGAGCTTGTTCTTATTGATTAAAAATAAGGAAGGTAAATTCCAGAAATTGCTATCATTAGAGGTGACATTTTGCTTTCACATGAAGAAGAGTTCAACCAGAAAATTACAATCCAGCAACTTGCCACTCAGAGGTGGGCGTAAATATATACAACACATCACAGATACAAAAGGTGAGAACTATGAAACGACAGAGCCAGGGATAAGGGAGTATTGAAGGCACAAACCAAAGGAGACACGTACTGTAAGCTCTTGAATGGGAGGAGGCACTAAAGGCTTATATATGATGGTTGTGACACAAATCTGCATGATATATTTTAGTACTTTCCAATAAGGTTACATTTACAGGCATTTCTCAAATTATTAAATGCACAAAGGACCCAGGGAGGATATTTCAGGTCGATAGGCTTGTGTCCAGTGTTTTTGTGGGTTTTCATTGCAGAGCACATCAATATTGATTCAATAACAATCTGTCCCACTAATCAAACATATGCTGCTTAGTCACAGAGCACAATCATTATTACTAATAAATTATAATAGCTGATAAACAGCTTTACTTCCTTTTATCGCCCCAGTCAATTAAACTAATATAATGTATTATCGCATTAAAGGTATACTGTGACATTGTGCCTCGTCACTGTGCCAACAGTTTGGAACATCATTCAAGCGATATTGTGCTGTATACAATTCAAGTAGAGGGTCACAAACTGTTCAATCATATTGTTTGGCGGACAACAGAATATTGTGCAAAGGAATATCCACGAAATATCACGAAAGTGACTGTCTAAAGGATAGCAATCGTGCGTTTTTCCACTGTAGTCAGATCTGCACCAAGTACAAGCCAATCAGTCAAAGACTATAGTGAACTAGTCGTATATACCAAACTGATGTTTTTTTATGCTTTCAGTGCAATACACCCGAAAAGTATAATGGTTTGCTATTATGCAGGTTTCTTAGAATATCAGTCCAGTAAAGAGTTCCCCGCCAGTGGTGTGAACGATATAGGAGAATGAATTCTCCTGACCCAGATGGGTCACCGTTAGCCATAGGCTATCCTCTGTGTTTAGACACACTGAGCACGTGCAAGAGGAGAGAGATGAGTGACGTATTTGTCAAGTTCACATCATCTTTTCAACACAGTGCACAGAGCTGTCGGTGTGTTTGCCATGTCACTCACGGCCCCGCTGTGGAAGGTCAGCGATTGCCAGCCCAAGGGTATGTCAGAAACAGCTAAGTGACACAAGGCATGGAGCTGCAGGAAAACTTCACCACACCCTCTACAGAATTGTTGGTAAGTGAATTTTGTATTCTGAAGTGACTCTGGGTGAAACTATTTTGACCAAGTTACTCAGACTAATGTCTCAGTCACAAAGAACTGCGGCAAGAACAGGCAGAGTCCGAAAACTCTGATCTCAATTCACATGAAAATTTGTGAGCAGAACTAAAAAAATTAATGCGAGCAAGGAGGCCTACTGACCTGACTCAGGTACACCAGTTCTGTCCAGAAGAATGAGCCAAAATGCCAGCATCTTTATGTGAGGAGCTTATGGAAGGCTGCCAGAAATGTTCTACCCAAGTTAAATTATTTAAAGAAAATTCCACCAAAATACTGACTAGTGTATGAAAAGTCCTCACCCACTGGGAATGAGGTGAAAGAGATAAAACCTGAAATAAATCATCCTCTCTGCCATTATTCTTATATTTTACAGTCTTAAATTACAGTGGTGGTCCTAACTGGCCTCAGACAAGAAATGTTTACTAGCATTGAATGTCAGGAATTATGAAAAATTGAGTCGAAATGTATTTGGCTAAGGTGCATGTAAACCTCTGATTTCAACTGTAATTTGCAGTAACTGTATTAATTTGTTGTAAGTGTAGCGGGTCCCGCTCAGGTCTCCGCTGACAGATATATAGATAATTCGTTGGCAGAAGTTATCTGGAAATATTGGAAATATTGCACAGAAATCAGCGAAGCAGGACAACTGTTGCTCATTCTTCATTCATTCGAATTATCGTTTATTCCATGTTCACTGTTACATTTTAGCTGCAATCATGAGATATTTTCAGTGTCATTTTAACCTTTTAACATCGATCATGAATTAATTCAAGTTTGTAACCTCTTAACTGCAACCATGAATTATATTCCGTTATTTTGTCTGCTTTACACTGTAGCACTCATTAAACACACATTTGTATAACATGAAGCCATATGTTCTTCCAATACATGTCCCCTTTTACATATTTTCCAGAAATAAACTTATCAGAATTTGTATCAAACCAAAAATACACATTTTCCTTTTTAAATCAAGTATTTTCTCTCACATCAATCATGTTTGCACTTCTCCCTCGAACACACGTTGTCTAACATCAACCGTATTTGCACTTCACCCTCAGACACACGTCATCTTTCTCCTCTCATCGAAAGAGTATTCTGTAGTAACTGTACATTTCTTTTACACAAGTATTCACTTTATATAACAGAATAAATCTCCGTTGCACTTAAGTTAGGTTACATTTCCACTATAACTTCATATGAAAGCAAACTGAAACACCAAACATAGCTGTTTAATCACTTTCCGTCATATCTCATGAATTGGAACGATTTCCTTGCCTACGATTCACGCGCGTGCTGCTTAAACAGGGCTGCAGCCGCGGCTAATCTCAATTTGCACGTCAGCATTAACTTGCTGCGTTTCGAACAATGAACCGTGCGAACTGCTTTTGACCAATAAAGAAATAACCCTCAAATGTGCGGGAGCCGAAAGAAATAAATGAATGGGTTTCCAATTACCATAGTCATGTACCATAATACTGAAATGCTTGTAGTTAACGCACTTTTAGCTTACAAACCACAAATCACCGGGAGTCCGTATTAGCTTATAGCCATGACATTGGACGCCATTGTATCATCTTCGACAGTCACGTACCGCAACACTTAAATGTTTACGCAATTAACACACCTTTAACGTACAGACCACACATCACCGGGAGTCCGTCTTAGTTTATAAACATCTGGGTTCACGCAAATAACGAGTAACTAACCTGGAAATATTGGAAATATTGCACAGAAATCAGCGAAGCAGGACAACTGTTGCTCATTCTTCATTCATTCGAATTATGAGCCCCACTTCCTCTACGCATTGTAATGACTCCCAGTGACGCTGCTGGTTAGTGCTGCCCTCAAGTGTCCATATCATTGTGTGGTTCTCTGTATTTTCTTATGATACATTAGCCAGCATGAAATAAAATACAATTCCAATGAACCAAAAAGTGACTCTTGGGAGAATGGAAACAGAAAGTAAATATATCTCAACAAAACACTTATTTTGTGAGTATCACATCCACCCCGACAAACAAAAATGGCTCCCGACATTTGTTACAATAAAAAAAAGCATTTTTTTTATTCATTTATTTTATTTTTTTTTTTATTTTTAATAAACTTGTGCGGTGACGGGCATGTAATATGTATATGGCATGTACACTTGTCGCGTGTAAAGAGCAGGTGGGATGAACTGTCTAGTTGTGTGTGTCAAGAAAGGTACAGAGGTAATCTGTGAGGAGAAGGAATCTACATGGGTTTGTATTGACGGTTGGCCCAGGGACTCATAAGTGAATATTGGCCTTGGTCTCCTCACTCTAGCGGACCTCCTAACCTCACTATCTGTATAGTCTGCTGGCCAAGTCATCACAGGGGAGGAACTCGGTCTTTCCCCCTGCGCTTGTTCAGTATGGCCATGTTGCTCATCCTCCCCCGACTGAGGCAGGCCTTCTACGTCATGTTGTTCATCTGTTTGTGATTCGTGCTCCCCTAATTCCACATCTCTTCCCTTTGAGCTTTGTTTTTCCCCTCTTACAGGTGTCCCTTGTTCATCTTCTAAGAATGTGTCCATTGGTTCGATTCCTCTCAGCGATACAGCACCTGAAAGTTCTTTCTGGATCATGGTCGGTTCCTTTGGAGTCTGAACAGACACTGTTGCAGGAGGAGGCTTTGACACTGGTGTCTGCTCTCTGTCCAAGGCTCTTGAACTGCCATGTCCAGTTTGTTCATTTTCCATCCTGACTGCAGGTGTTCTCAACCAATAACCTCCTGTCCACTCATCATCCTCATCGTCAGTGTCTGGTATCCAATCATTGTCAGCAGAGCTAACCCTCCGTTGAGGTTGCCTTTTCCTCTGAGGGGGTGTCACGGCGGTGTCAGCTGACTGTGGTGGGCCTTCAACAGGTAAGTCATTAACTAACAACAGCAAATTCCTGTGTATGGTCCTATTTCTCATACTCGGGTCTCCCTCCGGATGAATGACATACACAGGGTTGTCAGAGATTTGTTCCTTCACCACATAAATAATCTTCTCCCAGTAAGAGCGTAGTTTACCGGGTCCACCTCGCTCACCCATGTTCCGAACCAATACTCGATCTCCTGGTTTGAGGACCACTCCCCTCGCCTTTTGATCATAGTAGGACTTATTCTTTGCACTTGATAACAAGCTGGTTTTGTTTGCAATCTTGTACGCTTCTGCCATCCTTCTCGACCATTTCTCCACATATCCTTTGTGTGTCACCGGTCCGGTGTCTTCCAATAATCCGAACAAGAGATCCACGGGGAGACGTGGGTGTTGCCCATAGAGCAGGTAATGAGGCGAGTAGCCAGTGGACTCGTGGCGAGTGCAATTATATGCGTGTATCATCTGTGGCAAATGTTCTTTCCATCTATCCTTTTCCGTGTCTGTCAGCGTCCGTAACATTTGCAGCAGTGTGCGGTTAAACCGCTCAGCAGGGTTACATTGTGGGTGGTAAGGGGATGTTCGGGAATGCCCGACCCCCGCCAGCCGTCCAAGGGTGCGGAAAAGGTCGTTCTCAAATTCGCGTCCCTGATCGTGATGGAGACGATTTGGATAACCCAGGCGAGGAATGTAGTCATTGTATAGTCGTTCAGCTGCAGTTTGTCCCGATTTGTTTTTGGTTGGGTAAGCCTGAGCAAATCTGGTAAAATGGTCAATTACTACCAGAATGTACTCAAAGCCTCCTTTGCTCTTTTCAAGATGCAAGTAGTCTATGCAGACCAGGTCAAGAGGGGAAGCAGAGGTCAGGCCACCCATTGGCGCACGAACGTGTGTGGTAGGTTTCTTTTGCTTTATGCAACTGCATTTTCTTGTGACATAATCTTCTATACATCTCTTCATGTACGGCCAATAGAACCGTTCTCTGGCGAGATGGAGCACACGTTCTGTGCCAACGTGCCCCATATTGTCATGGAGGTGTTTTAAGGCAACCGACCGGTACTTAACAGGTAGAACTAACTGTTTTCTTCCGGGTGTTCGGCGATACAGGACTCCATTCTCCAAATGTAGTTGACTCCACTCATGAAGGAGCTTGCGAGTGAGTCCACCCACTGACCTTCTAATGTCCTCAGTAAGAACACTACTGGTCTCCTTCAGTCTTACTATGTGCCCTATTCCAGGGTCATCTCGTTGGGCTTTAGCCAGCTCCTCGTGGCTTATTTCAGGCAAAAGCGAATGAGGCTTTGGCATTACATCAGCGGAGGAGGTGTAAAGTGCGGCTATCCATGCTACATCTTTCTTCTGGGCTGCTCTACTCCCTTCCCAAGTTGCATGCAGCACATCCTGAGACAGCTCTTCAGTGCATGTAGCCGCATAGTTGTCAATGTCGAGTGGGATACGTGAGAGTGTGTCGGCGTCGACATTGCTTTTCCCAGGTCTGTATTTGATATTGAAACGGAACTCTGACAGCTCTCCAACCCAGCGATGTCCAACAGCATTGAGTTTTGCAGTGCTCATGATGTAGGTAAGTGGGTTATTATCAGTGTAGATGGTAAAATGCGGAGCATAAAAGAGATAGTCCCTAAATTTCTCACACACTGCCCACTTCAGAGCAAGGAACTCAAGTTTACCGCTGTGGAGTCTGTAGTTCCGTTCCGCAGGCGTCAGAGTTCGTGATCCATATCCTATCACTCGCATTTTCCCACCCTGTTGCTGATAGAGGATTGCCCCGAGCCCTTTCTCCGACGCATCAGTGTGCAGGACGAACGGCTCCTCAAAGTTTGGGTATGCGAGGACTGGGGGGTTGATCAGCATACTGACTAGTCTTTCCAAGGTGCTTTGATGATCAGCATTCCATTCAATGGGTGTTTTGGATGGGAGTTGCGGACCCTTGGACTTGCAATGATGTGAAAGGAGTCGGGGCGCGGAGGACTTAACTTGGAGTAGCTCATACAATGGTTTTGCTATTTTAGCGAAGTCCTGTATGTAGGAGCGGTAATAACTCAGGAAGCCGAGGACCTGCCGGAGGTCACCAACTGTCTGGGGTCTCTTGGTCTTTAAAGCCAGAACTGCATCGAGGTCTTTGGGGTCAACTCGAACTCCCTCGGCCGACACCAAGCGTCCAACATAGCGGACCTCCTTCCGAAACATCTCGCACTTCTCCGCCCGTAGCTTCACCCCATGGTGCTGCAGTGCTTGGAGAACCTTGCGAATCACCTCCACGTGGTCACTGAAGGATCTGGAGTAGCAGAGTAGGTCATCCAAATACGGGATGCAGTACTCGTCTCTTAGAGGGCCTAACATTTCCTCCATACTCCTCTGAAAAGCTGCAGGTGCGTTAGCTAGTCCAAAAGGGATCCTTACCCATTCGTGAAGCCCCCAAGGGGTGATGAAGGCGGTGAGATGGCGTGACCCTTCTGCTATAAACCCCTGGTGGTAGGCTTTACCTTGGTCTAGTATGCTGAACATTGAGTACCCACCCAGTGTGTCAGTCAAATCCTGTATTCGCGGTAGTGGATGCCTGTCGGGTACAGTTTTTTGGTTTAGAAGGCGATAATCTATGCAGAGGCGAAGAGTGCCGTCCTTCTTCCGCACACATACAACTGGGGCAGAATAGGCAGACTTAGATTTTACTATCCAACCCTTAACAAGAAGATCTTGAATATACTCTTTTACCTCTTTAAACAATGGTTTGGGGATGGATGTGTACGCTCTCTGCACAGGAACGTCATCTTTGAGGTTAATCACCATTTGCAGATTTGGGATACAGCCAATGTCATTCCCATCCCTGCCAAAGGCATTTGACTCCTCATGCAGCATCTTCCTAGCAACCTCTTGCTGTTCTTTTTCTAGGTGGTCGAGGTTCACAGGTGGATGCCACAGAGGTGGATCTGTGCTGCTGATCTGAGTGGTGCTGACCTCACTGACAGTTGCTGCTGGCTGTGATTGGTCCTGGATATCTGCCTCCACAACATTGTCAACGTGCTGCAGGATCCCTAGGGCCGTTTTACGTGGTACTGTGATGTCATGATTGGTGTTGTTCCCAATTGGAATGGTGAGATAGGGCTTTGCCTGGTCCTGGACCTCCAACAAACCTGGTCCTGCGTCCCACTGTCCAGATGACAAACTATCTTCATCTGTTTCGAACAACACCAATCGGGTAGAGGCATCCATGTTTGACGGAACCCGACACTTCAGCCATGACACTTGACCAGCTGGGAGCACGATATCCTTAGCACCTGTTCTTAAACGTCCCTGCTGCAAGACTGGCTTTGCGGTCTGAATAAAGTGGACAAGAGCTTCCGCTGTCTCGTTAGGAACAGATATGGCGTTGCTAAGAAGGCTAACAAGTACTGGCACTAGCCTCTCTGGTTGGCCACAAATTAGTACTTCCAAAACATTAAAGCCAATTAATGGTCTATCCATAGGGTAGCGGCTGATGAGGAATGGGACACTAATGGACAAATTGGGGTCTAAGTTCCCTGGTAAATTCACTGTAATAGCTACCCACCCGTCATATGGAATGAGACCGCCATTTGCTGCAGTGACCTTCAGGTCCTCCTCCCCTAAGATCTCAGAAACTGGGTGAATACTGAGGTCGGGTAGGTATTCATCTTTCCAGGTACGGCTGACTATACTGACTTGTGACCCCGAGTCAAGCAATGAGGTAACTGCCAAACCACTTAGATAGCTCTGAACTAGAGCCTTTTTCCCAATCAGGCTAGCAATAGCTCTAGCTTTAGCTACACGCGGTGGCTGGGGAGGGGGCTGGGTTACTTGGTTGCAGTGACTTTGTGTATTAGCCATTACTGAGGTTGAGGGTGAGGGGGGGTGCCAGTTGTCATCTTTGACCTCACTTATCGATTGGGACTTATTTCCAGACCCGGTCACTCGATGTCCCGCTCCAGTGACCGATTGAAGTTTCCCTGTTCCTTTGGTCGTTTCAGACAGCCTGCTGCACGGTGTCCTCCCTCCCCACATGTGAAACAATGTTTACAGTCTTGTCTGTTTTGTTCCACACAGCTTGGACAACCAAAGGGTTTTCCGCGTCTAGATTGTGTCCTATTTTGACTGTACTGGCACCCATTGTGAGTTAGCTGTTGATTTTGCTTTTGCATGGTTACCACCAGTCTGGTCAGCCCCTCTACTTTGGTCGTAAGGTCCCTCAGGGGATCTGATTTTGTCTGATTCAACTTGGACTCTACACTCTCTGACTTTATGCAGGGTCCCTTTACCACTTCAGGCTCAAGCTGTGCACTGTGTGCGTTTGTTATAGTCTGCCGGCGGGAAGAGCCAAGCCTTTTCATTCTCTCATTTTCTTCGCTGGTGATTTTCATCACCTGACGAAGAATCATCTCATCAGTGACCCCACTATTGGACAACAGAGGTTTGAGTTCTCTGCGTATGTTGTTGTGTCTGTGCCCAAAGCCTTGGTACACTGTGTGTAGGAAAACATCTTGTACCGTAGCTGTGGAGTATTTAATGTCAGTGTCGGCCAATTTTGATGTGAATAGGATGCGTTGTTTTAAGCCCATCACTCGGTAGAGAAATTGTTGTGGTGTCTCGTTCTCATCCTGCTTTGTGCACATCAACTCTTGGAATAGCTCTGTGCTGTTTTTTTCTCTCAGATGGGTTTGGAGAAACCCCTTTAGTTCAGTCACTGTTAGATCATCTTTGTTTACCAACATCTCCTTGAATATGCCGGGTCTAATGATTTTGAGCACACCACGAACAATCTCTGAGTCGGAAAACCCTTCTCTGATTCCATCATCAATCTGTTTGCAGACATTATTATAGCTAATGTCTGAGGATTGATCACCGACCTGACCGCCTTGCACTTTGAACTCTCTCCTAGGGAGGTAATTGAGTTCCCTAAAGGGCACCATCTCCTCGCGAGCTGACTGGGCGGCAGGCTCACTCTGTAGGCTTCCGCTTGGATGGCTGGGCAAGACTAAGGGCGGGGGTATGTGTGTCTGTGGCGGTGTAGCATGTGCTGGTATATACTGAATGAGTCGCTTGCTAAGCTCTTCGTAGCTAGCGAGCATTTTAAGCAAATCAGCGTTCGCTGTATCAGGTGCAGTTAACATTGCAGCCTCAACTGAACCTGAACCTGGTACAGCAATATCACTCGGCGAAGCAGTACTGACCGAAACAGGTGTGTGGTGACTCTGAATATAAGTGTCTGTGGTGATTTCAGGGGGTGCATGGATAATGACAGAATCATCTGACAAATCAACAGGATTAACAAACTTCTCACCGCTCTGCGCAGCAGGTAACTTAGAATCACCCTTTACACTTAGTAGTGACATGTCATCATCACGACATTTCACAATCTCAACAATAGTATCTCTTAACATCAGTAAGTGAACCATTCCCTCATCCTCTGTTTCAAGTAACTGCTTACTGTACATGAACGAGTTGATGTGGTCGTAGCATCCCTCCTGGTCTCCCTCCACAAGCTCTGACTGGTCCACATGTGACACTGGATCCACCGCTCTGGCGACCCGAAAAAGCTCTTCAGCCGACAAGGTGAGCAGGCTCTTCCTAATGTCCCACACTAGGCCCTTCCTCTCAACATTCGACATGATAGCTCCTCGTCTCCCTCACGGCTGGCAACACAGTTCGGTGATGGCGCCGTCTGCTCTGGATCACAGACCTCCACTCGTCCACGGTCACAGCCCCCACAGCTGGGCAGGGCGTTTGGTCGGCGGCTGGATGATGCGACCCTCCCTCCTAATTGCTGGTAAACATGGTCATCAACATCACTCGGCTACCAATCCAATAGGTGGCGCCGAAAAGTCATCCCGGACGAGCCCCCAAGAATCTGTAGCGGGTCCCGCTCAGGTCTCCGCTGACAGATATATAGATAATTCGTTGGCAGAAGTTATCTGGAAATATTGGAAATATTGCACAGAAATCAGCGAAGCAGGACAACTGTTGCTCATTCTTCATTCATTCGAATTATCGTTTATTCCATGTTCACTGTTACATTTTAGCTGCAATCATGAGATATTTTCAGTGTCATTTTAACCTTTTAACATCGATCATGAATTAATTCAAGTTTGTAACCTCTTAACTGCAACCATGAATTATATTCCGTTATTTTGTCTGCTTTACACTGTAGCACTCATTAAACACACATTTGTATAACATGAAGCCATATGTTCTTCCAATACATGTCCCCTTTTACATATTTTCCAGAAATAAACTTATCAGAATTTGTATCAAACCAAAAATACACATTTTCCTTTTTAAATCAAGTATTTTCTCTCACATCAATCATGTTTGCACTTCTCCCTCGAACACACGTTGTCTAACATCAACCGTATTTGCACTTCACCCTCAGACACACGTCATCTTTCTCCTCTCATCGAAAGAGTATTCTGTAGTAACTGTACATTTCTTTTACACAAGTATTCACTTTATATAACAGAATAAATCTCCGTTGCACTTAAGTTAGGTTACATTTCCACTATAACTTCATATGAAAGCAAACTGAAACACCAAACATAGCTGTTTAATCACTTTCCGTCATATCTCATGAATTGGAACGATTTCCTTGCCTACGATTCACGCGCGTGCTGCTTAAACAGGGCTGCAGCCGCGGCTAATCTCAATTTGCACGTCAGCATTAACTTGCTGCGTTTCGAACAATGAACCGTGCGAACTGCTTTTGACCAATAAAGAAATAACCCTCAAATGTGCAGGAGCCGAAAGAAATAAATGAATGGGTTTCCAATTACCATAGTCATGTACCATAATACTGAAATGCTTGTAGTTAACGCACTTTTAGCTTACAAACCACAAATCACCGGGAGTCCGTATTAGCTTATAGCCATGACATTGGACGCCATTGTATCATCTTCGACAGTCACGTACCGCAACACTTAAATGTTTACGCAATTAACACACCTTTAACGTACAGACCACACATCACCGGGAGTCCGTCTTAGTTTATAAACATCTGGGTTCACGCAAATAACGAGTAACTAACCTGGAAATATTGGAAATATTGCACAGAAATCAGCGAAGCAGGACAACTGTTGCTCATTCTTCATTCATTCGAATTATGAGCCCCACTTCCTCTACGCATTGTAATGACTCCCAGTGACGCTGCTGGTTAGTGCTGCCCTCAAGTGTCCATATCATTGTGTGGTTCTCTGTATTTTCTTATGATACATTAGCCAGCATGAAATAAAATACAATTCCAATGAACCAAAAAGTGACTCTTGGGAGAATGGAAACAGAAAGTAAATATATCTCAACAAAACACTTATTTTGTGAGTATCACATAAGCAATCCCTGGAAGCAATCTTTTTGCTGGATGTCCAATTAAATTCAGCAGGAGACATATAATGTTCTCCTTGCGATAGGGTGCAACCTCACAGAATGTCCATGGGTGTACACAATCTTGTAGTCATTGGTGAATGTGAGTCATGTAACGGGATTTTTGGTTGTGAATGCTGAAACAGCCATTTGATTGTGCATCTGGTGCAGCAGAAATCGGTGGGTGCATCTGGTTACACCAATAATTTGTGGTATTGGTGATGCAGGGGTAACCGATGAGTGTTAAAGTAATTAGTGGGCGTAATTGGTATGTGTGAGCGATGTAACAGAAATAGGTTAGCGTGGAAGATGTAGGAGTAACTGCCTGTGTGTGTGATGCAGTGATGATTGCTGAGAGTGGGTGGTGTAACCGTAATTTGTCAGTGTGGAAGATATAGCAGTAGCCGACGGCGTGGGTGGCATGGTAATATCGGCCGGATATTGGTCCTGTAGCGGTAATTCACAAACACAGTAGCCATTTCCTGAGAGGAGGGAAAAAAATGAGGGGAGTGAGGGAAAAATAAGTTGCTACAAAACAGGAAGGTCTCTCACATCATGACTGGAGGACACTATAAACAAATGAGCATTTCCAGTGTAATAGTGTTTTTATGAGCTAGCCGGGAGGTCCTGTATTAACGCCGTCTCCGCAAACAAGTGACACATTGCCCTCAGTCTGACCCACAAAGCCAAAACACGGCGCGTTTCACACGAGCTCAGACTATAGCCATGCTCTTTCAATTTAGTGTGGTCAGGAACCAACCCTATCCTTCCTTTCATTAAGAAATGCTTATTTACAATGAGTCCTCATGTGGTGACAGCATTATTAACTTTTAATGAGTGTTTAGGTCTAGCTGGTTTGAAAGGGTAACCAGCAGAATCCAAGCCTGTATTATCTCTCCCCCTTTCTCAGCCCTCCTGCTCCCTGCACCTCAACTTCAGCAGACATTTTGGCTGTCTTATTAGCAAGGACCTGGGAGCAGCTTTAGCATCAGCAACCCAGGGTGTTTCAGGCTTTGCAGTCGAAGTCATTATTCACAGACACGGGGCGAAAGGGGGAACAGGCTTGTGCTGTGAGTGAGTACTACAGCTGGAACTGACGCTGTGTTAATGAGACAGCACGGCAGGGAACACACACACACACGCACGCACACACGCATACACACACACACACACACACACACACACACACACATACACCAATGCGAAGACAGCACCTCACCTCCCACAGGTAATGCGCTAAATGAGAAGCAGACTGTGTCCTGCAGTGGGTATATTGGTATTTTCCATGAGAGACTCATTCTAGTTTGAGTATTAAGAGGTTTATAAATATCGAGTAAACCTGCTGCTTGAATGGTTAAAGATATTAGCCATCCTGCTTACATTTCCCCAGCATGAGTGAGCAAACAGGAACTAAGCTGAAATCTTCAGACAAAAATTATTTCCCTTGTCACTAACTTCAAATTCATCATAAAATCATGATACGAAAGGTTCCTATATATTGAAAAATGTAATATGTGGTTTTGAACTTTTAAAAAGTAAATCAAAGGAATATTTGCTGCGACTACCCTTTGTCAAAATATTAGGAACGGTGTCCTTCCTTTTTACAGTTTTCAGTATAACTGGCTGCTCAACAATTTCAAGCTCATGGCAAGACTTTCCACAGTCCTTCTGCAGGCTCGCCTGTATGTACCGTCTTCAATGAAATACAGTCATTTTTTGTAGGATTATTTTTATTAACTCAAATGTGGGTTTTACACACACACTCTCTCTCTCTCTCTGTATACACACACACAAACACACGCATACACACACACACACACACACGCGTACACACACACACACACACACATATGTATAATACCTATTTTTGAGCCAGACTAACCTGAGTAGCAAGAGAAAAACTTCCACACACTAGTAAGTAAACAGGTGCGTAGGAGTAAGGCCAACCGTGGACCACAGTAAACAAGAAAAAAAAACTTTTTTCTTTACTTCTGAGCCAGACTTACCAAAAAGGCGGATTATAATCATGTCAAACTGCTTAAAGTGTACTGTATATTGAAGGTTACAGCATAACAGTAACAGGTGTTGGGCGGCTGCAACAAGCTGCAGATCAGCTTCAGTGTTCATTGGCATGGAGTCTGCCTGTGTAACAATTAAGTGTAGGGATGGAGTAACTTTCTTCCAAGAGATATTACCTCATTTCCTGTTTTGATGATGGTGACAGAGAGTGCTGCCAAACATGGTGTTCCAAATATGAGCTCAGCTGAGATCTGGTGACTGTGAAGGTGGTGGCACATGCTTGTGAGTTTTGGGCCATTTTCATCCTGATATTCCCATTACGAACGGTGTTGGAGCCATTTTTTAATGTTTTGTGTTCAGACATCTTTACATTTGTTTTCCTTAATACGTTTGTGCATGTATTATTGTTGCTATGAGGAAAAATATAAATCTGATGTTCTATTTGTTATTATATATACAATATATATATAATATATTGTTGTTAATTAATTATGCATACCTGGATTATGGAGCGGAAGGGGAGGATGGAAGGTTTGATCGCCTGTATTAGTAGAGGAAGCGTTGGAAAGGCAGACAGGGAAGGACACAGTTTTTAGACCGTGTTATCATCCGCGGTAAATGAGATTCGATTTATTTGTATCTATGCCCTATGTCTCCGTTTGTTTCTTCCGGCATCATATTTCTTTTCATTATCACAATAAATCCCTTTATTTCATTTTGGAAGGACACGCGTCGGCTGATTGTTTTCCTCGATTGAAACGATGACAAAATATCTATGTTGTCATCACAATCAGAATTTTTCATCATAGGTCATAAAGCCGATCACCAAGAATATCTCTGTATTGAGCTGTTGTTACGCCTCTGCCTTTAAGGGGAAAAGCCTTCAAGTATTGTCATTTTTTCTGGCTCAGAATCGTCATGTGGTTGCATCATTTTGGGTATGCCTTGTGTAAATAAACAATGATTAGTTTTTGGCAAAAATTGTGCATCATATGCATGATATGTACATGACGATAATGAGTGGCGGGTGCAGTAAGCTCTGTGAAGATTCATCCATTTAAATAGTCACTCATTTGGAAGAGGTACGAATGTTGTATTAATCGCTGTGGAGGTGTTCTGGGTTTCCTGCGGCTCAAAGTTTCCAGGCAACTTTAAAAAATGAGGCCCAATATGCATTTTTCTTCATCCGTCTCCCTACATGCCAATTTGTTAAGCTGCTGTATATTTTGGACTGAAGCGAAATGTTTTGAGGATGAATTTTGTGCAGGTTACACCACTGCATCTAACAAAGTTAACAGAGCGCCAGTTGTACTGTGCAGACTCTGGCTTCAGAATGTGCAACATGGCGGTACCAAAAAACTCATTTACCGTGTGTCAATGTTTTTCATCAATCCCGAGGAAAATTAATAGCTTAGGGCACCATCACAAGGTTCATAGTGTTTATACAGTCTATGGTTTCCATTCTCATTCAGACAAAAACATATACAAAAACATGCTGCTTTTTCCTTTGTTTTTAATTTGAGAGCATTAAATGCTCAGTTGGCACCACTCGAGCTTGGCTTCAGTGTTTAATTAATATTATCCCTCACAAAGATCATTTGGTCAACCTGGTGAGGCACCCATGACCTGGCCGCCATTTCGATATCTGCCCAGCAATCCAAATTACACAATTACAAAGTCCCCATTGCAGAGTTACCGTCGCCTTTCCTTCCTGATCTTTGAACCATTCTCCCTTAATCCTGTTAATTTAGCATGAGGGAATGCTATTGCCTTGTTTTATTTATGACACTCGACTTGCGTGTAATGTTAATATTTTTAAAGAGTAGACACGGCCAAGAATAACATGCCAATCACTGTGCATGTATTACTCAAACAGTATTGGCCCTTGTGAGTGATTTAGAGAATATTGTTCAATGAGTTCTGTTGCCTTTCTGATGCCAACTCAGGTTCCAATGGAGTTCCACTCTGCATGGAGCTGGTCTGCGTCATTGAGTTAAATGCAAAAATAAATCTAAGCAAAACTGAATGATGTTTTGAATGGTTGTTGTATAAACTGTGGCTAAATGTGGACTGAAATCAATCTACATTTTATTTTACTTTATATATTATTTTTATTTTTTCTTATATTGAAGCATTTACTTGACCTCCTTCATAATTTATTACTGAATTTAAGAAATGTGTTTTTCTTCTGTTTTGGAAGTGTTCATTAAAAACCCATTTGCTATGTTATCTGGTCTGGAATCCATCAAAAGTTGTTCTCAACATTGGCTTTTACATGATGGCAAATGTGCCCATTTTCTTAATCACAGCCTCACACATTTCAGCATCTTTTGGGGTTTGCTGAATTTGACAGACCACAAAACAAATAATGTATTATTTATGTTTCTGGAAAATCACAAAAATGTGATTAAGTGAGAGTGTCCATAGGGAGGAACTTTGGCATTTCCTGAGTTCACCTCCAAAAACTGTCTAGATTGTCTGATGAAGGCTATGGAGAAAACTCACTGACAGGCTGCTGCCAGAGTCCACGCCATGTGTACTTTTTCAGGTTCCATGCAAAAGTCAAACGGATGAATATACTTGTGCACTTCTGAAATTTGGCTTCAGAGGCAGTTTCAGTGAAAGCCTCAAGAGATATATGCACCTGAAATGCAATGTCTTATTAGTCAGGTCCTGGCAAAGTTTGAGAAGCATGTGACAGGTGAGATGCTGATGTAGGTAAGTAGTTCCCCGAGTAAATCCCTCATTAAGCGAAAAAGGATGAACATTTGCACTCCTGGATCAAATACAGTAGTATCCATTTGTAAGAAAAAAAAAAACATGCGGAAAAATAATCAAGAAACAACTTCATTTGCTGAAGTCTACTTGAACAAGTGAACACATGTCACCAAACTGCACTCCTTCATCATCTTTACAGGGGACACCATTATGCACACGGAAAACAATGGACATATTTTTTGTCCATTGAACTCTACTGACTTTGAGCACTTAGCATGAACTGTCAAATGTACTCTTTATTAGTGAAGGAATTTGTTGTCCCTCTGGTGTGTTTGTCTTTATAGTTTTTGGGTCCGTGTGAGATGATGTCGTCAAGGCTTCGTGTCCCGGCTCACGGCCTTCCCAGATGTTTTCCCCAGGTCTCAATTTAGCCCAGCACTGCATCAAGCCGCTATCCGATCATAAATCAAGGGCGAGGTCATTGTGCACGGAGTGTATATTGTGCATATGCGTCTATAAGTCACATGTGCACGTGGACGTTTCTTCTGAAGGGGGGGTATTGGTGATGTCCAGCCATGCATTTAAGACACAATAGTCAGTATACACCTGATTGTTACGCCTTTTTGTATGCAACAAAAACAGTTAACAGGATGCAGTGTGACATTACTAATCGGAGGCTGTCTCTGAAATGTTTTGACGTCCTTGAGCATCCCCTTGAAGTTCCAGCGTAAAGCGATGGGGCAGCATGGGAATATTAACAAGAAATCCAGAATTATTTGTCATATTCATTATGCAGTAATTGCTACAAGTAGAATGTAAATTAATGGTTAAAAATGCATTTGCGTACATTTTGTGGATTAATAAACAGCTGTGATGCAAAGCAGCTATATCTAACTGGAACAAATGTAAAAATCAATTGAATGTGAAAGAGAATAATATGACTGCTAGTACTTTTACAAGTTCATTGGACATTTAATTTACACAAAAGTAGATTCTCCATAAATGAAAGGTACCTGTGAGCTAGTTCAGGCAGCCATGCTCAAGCCATGCTGCCATCACCTGACCTAAATTGCTTGTAAGCCTCAACAATATGCTCTCTTCCAATATGGCAGCCTGCTTAAGCCTGCACAGCACACTTACTCACCCCTGGATTCTCTGCCCTGCTCCTGCTCATGGCTAGCTATGTCGCTGCAGAAAAATTTGTACCAGTTCATACACAAAAAATGAAAATTTTCCATAATTTTTGTGAGAACGATTGGTGAGCCTTTGTTGTTGTTATGGGACGGAAAGGGATTTCCCACTTTTCTCTCCATTAAATAACTATGCAGGAATGCATAAAAATACACATAAATAAAACATCAAGAACTATTGTTCCTCTTGTTACCGCAATCTATGGCCAATGTTAGTTCAGCTTATGTCAATTTAGATTCCTGCTTGGGTGCTCTTTTCAGGTTATGTATTAATTAAAAGCCAAAGACAGTCTATTTAGAGAGACTTTTTCTCCTGGCTGAATTTTTGTTCTGTAGTTTAAAATGTTTTATACCCACACCTGCAAACCCCTGCCTCTGACTGGGAAACATAATTATACTTAAATCTGGCTGTGCTCCAAGTCTGAAAAATGTATCGCTGGATGTCTCATGCTAATCGTGGTAAATTCACCACTGTTTCATTTTACCCCTGGTGCAGCTGGCTTTTTCAGCTGATGTAGCTGTTTGCAATTTGGCCCCGGCAGTATTTTCAGAACGCTCAATTTATTTGCATAAATTTAGTTTTACTCATTACAGTCAATTCTAGAAGTGCTTTTAACTTAAGTGGCCTATCTTGCAGATAACTTACCTTAAATAAACAAAGCATATAACTTGTAATGGAGTTGCAATGCCAACATTTAATGATGACAGAATACTTTGGCAATACTAGGTGCATGTCATCTGCCACTACACTTTGAGAACTAAAGAGCAATGCTATCTCCCATTTATGAAATGCAGTAAAGTATATCTGCTTGAACATTCCATGCTTATGCTGAGCTTGTTTGTAATCTACAACTCTCGTAAATGATGTACACTATGGCTGAAAGGATAATCTGCATCTTTTATCGCTAATCGCTGCAATCAACCTGTCGCCGGTATTGTAAAATGTAGCTTGGGTCCTCTAAGTGCAATGCAGTAAGGATAATATGAAATACTGAGAAAGAAATGTCACCCAGAGGGCAAGCACACTGATTGGATGAGAATGCTATGTATGAATGGCAAACATGCTGGAGCGCAAATATTTTATGTGCTGTGTTAAAGTCAGAGTAGTAAAGCCGTTCAGCCTCAATGTAATTCATGGAGTTGCTTGCAGTCACTGGTTGTCATGAGTTACACTAACATAAAGTTTTGGGAAGTTACTCAGAGCTGGCGTTACCTGGGCAAGCTTTTGGCCTCTAAACACTGCCCACATTTATCTCAAAGTTGTGCTTAAAAGCCAGTAAGATTAGATAGATTAAGAAAGATTAATTACGCTATAAAGGAACAATTCACAAGTTTGATCACTAAATTGTCAAATTTAATATGTGTCTCCTTAAAACCTGTCAATTTATCAGGTTTGACATTTTAAATTCTACCATGTCATTCCAATGGCCTGCATAATTGTAGCGTTCTCTCTGGAAATTACTGGGCACACTGACACATCTGTGAAGAACCGCATGGGGCTCTGATATGAGCTACTCTCGTCATTGGACAATCATGGCAATCAAGCAATGTCACATGTATATTGATGAAAGTACACCTCTGTTTTGGAAGCATTTGGTTTACTGTATGTGATAACTGTTGGGTGTCATTCACCCTGACCCTCTGCGTTTAGGCCAGTCCATATTCATCTAAGAGAGCCCACTCGTTTATAATCTTCAGTTTTAAATTAAGCAGCTTCCATAGGCAGTGCTAAGCCTTGTTGGTTATAATTCATAGTTCTCATTGATAAATAATTCCTTAATATGGATTACAGTCACTGGAGCAGTTTAAGTGATTTTGGGATATTATTGCCTTGTTTCCCGTTATGTTAAAACAACTGGATGAAAGCAATTTTCCCCCATTTCTAGCTTAGACACGTCAAAAAACACATAAGTCATTCATCAATATCCTTGTATTACCACTGGCAGGTTCTATCATTCGCTCTAACTTTTATTTATAATTTATTTATAGGTCCCCTAACATGTCACCAGGTGCACAGCCAATTAGCCATCACAGTCCGATGTCCTTTATGACATCACAAGGAGGAAAGGGAGGGTAAGATCGCTATTGCAGTCTCTGCTACTGCGGGCTTGTTCAGGCATACGCATGCAGGAATGATCAGATCAGAGCTTCAACACTTCAACAATAACTCTGTTTAAACATCACATTGTATTATCAAATTTGTTAAAGTACGTCGGTGAAGGGAAATGAAATGGTTTT
Organism: Gymnothorax reevesii; assembly: GCA_029721435.1. Lineage (NCBI taxonomy): Eukaryota > Metazoa > Chordata > Actinopteri > Anguilliformes > Muraenidae > Gymnothorax > Gymnothorax reevesii. The sequence continues at coordinate 59,836,183 of CM056587.1, read as the reverse complement.
CATAATACTGCATTTTAATGACCCATGAATATTTGCGTGGAGTGAAGAAAATTGTGATTCACTGAAATTTAAATACCAGAAAGGGAGTCATTGGTGCAAGAAATATCCAGATTATCACTACCCTCATGGCCGCGACGAGGTGGATTTGGAAATGACTGTCTACATTCATCTGCAGAACATGGAAAGTTTCTGCAAGAGAGAATCTCGAGCCCAAAAGTTCCCGGGGCAGGAAATGAAGAATTTGTCTTGCAGCGCTGAGTGACATTAAGTAGCATTAGCCGACATTTTCAATCTGACATTTCCTGTCTTCAGCGCCCCTGAGGATCCAATCAACAGGATTTAACCAAATCTGAAACATTTTGGTTCCTCTTGATTGAGTCAATGTCTGGTTGGTTCCACTTCGCTTGATTACATCTCAGAGACGGAACATTTGGCTGGGAATTCCGGGAGAAGTTGTGAGAAAGTGCTCCTTTCCCAACTTCTGTAATTACTGGATCTGTGTTGACAAGAAGTACAGCCACTTTTCTAACAAACTAGTTCTGTTTGTGTGGTGGGTTTGGAAACATTTTTATTGGTCCCAAAAGACATCCACCGTGTGTTACAGCTCTCTTTCCTCTGTTTCTTTTCATGAAACACTTCCTTTGCGCTCATCAGAAAGACCACTCTGGAGTTTTTAATAAAAACAGATAGCCTGAATAATGTTTTTATCCATCCAAGTTTCAGCCGAGAATCACAGGGACGTTCATCAAGACTCACTGACCGTGAATGTTTAAGAGGCTGTGGTGGCCCCAGGCACATGAAATGCCCTACAGACACCACCTCCTTCCCCCAGATGTGCTTGATGTTACTTACCTGTGTAAAGTAGAGGTATCAGGGGTAGCAACGCATTATATGCAGACGCAGAACATAAAGGTGACCAGTTGTTTCGCTGCTTTGCCTTTTTTTGCCACTGCACTTTCGCTACAGCACACGGTACTTTCACTATAACGTCCAAGTCCGTTTGCTACTACAATCAAACTATTGCCAATTCAATCTTTGTTTGATTGTCCATATTGAGTCAGGACCCGAAATAATATTCTCAGCTGTAATGTGACCGGTTTTTATGAAGTTTTACTACTAATTCTTAAGTAATACTTGTGTTGATAGCTTACATAAATCTGTAGTCGCGAACAGACTTAGTAGCGAGACATAGTAGCGAGAGTGCAGTGTGCAATCGCGAAAGTGCAGGAGCGAAAAGCCAATGTAGCAAAACCACTGGAAGCTAGCATAAATAATATTCATAATCATTTTTTTGAACAATTTTGGAGAGGTTGTGCAGGGGGAATACACTAAGGAGGCCGCCTGCCTCGAGCGCTTCACCTCTGGACACTACTCAAATGTGAATGTCTTGATTGGCATTTGAAATCAAGTTCCGAATTTGTCTGTTATTTTCCCTTTTGCATGGTAAGACTTAACAGAAGGATTCTGCAATTATGTTACCTTATTTTTACATGCTACTGAAACAGGAAGTGACAAAATGACACAAAATATATGAAGAGTTTACCGCAGTATATCCATTTTACTGATTTTGGGTTAATCAGCTTTTTTATGTTGGCTCCGATTGCATTTTAAAGAAAAACACAAATTTTGACCATGAAGAAATACACTTTATAAGACAAAGCTCTGAAAACGGATTTTTGCACCATGTGTAAGAAACACAGGACTACCGCTCTATGGTATTACCTCAATTTTTGTCATTTTGGCAGTTACTGAATTTTGGAAACAAAGTCTTCATATATCGTGCAGGCTTAACATTTGGATAATGAACTATATTGTTTTCTAGATGTATTTTGTTTTTATTTTTATCAAGAGTGCCAAAATACATGGACACTACTTTTAAGGCAAACCCTTACACGATGCCTTATTCCTCGCAAGAGCTTCTCACTTCACCTTTACTGCTAAGCCCACCAAGAATGCTTCCAAGAATTTTCCTCCAACTTCAGAATGGATAAAGGAGCACCCAGTTCACATTTTTCCCTCTTCAATCTCCGCACACCCCTGTATCTCCCTCCTGCCGTCTCCAAACCCACCCCTGAGGAATCTGAGCGAGCCAAGTACGACCACCTCCAGGAGGCAAGGAACCGTCCAAATCTGCGCTCTTAAGGTCCGGCCCACAACCAGTGACCTTTGGAAACGCTCTCTTATTTAATTTTCCCCCCCGAGCCCCATCTGTTCTTGCACTCAGAAAAGGACGCGACCTGTCCTGCACACATTGTGGAAAATGGAGACCCCCTCTTTTCCAACATTTCAACATTCAACTGGCTAGTTGTGCTCTATTCTCTTGCGAAACATTTTCGCATAGAATTTCTTAGCTGGCTTATGGAACAGCAGGTGCTCTGGAAGAGAGTGGATTGAGAGGGCAGGCAATCCCTACAAAGTGGCCATGACCACTCCTTGTGGAGACCAGGTGACCTTTGGTATCATATCAGTCCCGCAAACACATAATTCACATGTTGAGCTCTACATTATTTTTTACTGAGCTCGGCATGAAATCCATTTGAAGGTGGATACGTTACATGTCTGACAGCCGGTTTAAGCATCACTAGCTGAACTTGATATAAGCAGCACTTGTGATAAGAGATGGTAATGTTTAAAACCATTGAAGTTGCAGTGCTTAATGACATGCAGACTCGCGCTGCTGCATCGACATCCATACTCTTCTCATCCCTCTCTGAACCTGTAATGAGCCGGCAGTAATCAGAAAACCACCAGAGGTCCAATAACAGTGGCAAGTGCCATGATATTCCACCGGAAACCAGAGCAGCACATTGAAATCACATTGCACTCTCTTTCAAAGTCCATATAGCAAGTACATTTTAATTTATAAGTGACTATGTGGGCATATTAGACAGCAAAAATAAATCAACAAATCCTACAATATTAATCAGACGACAAACATAAATGAATAACTACTTTCTTTTGTTATACCAAGACTTTCAAGTAACAACGCTCATTCCAATTCCTCTTTTTTTCTGTCATTTGTATTCCATCCCTGGGCCTGACCTAAAAATGTATGGTCTGCCATCATTAAGGGTATTTCAAGCCATTAAATGAGCTGGAATAAAATAATGGTTTCCTGAAGATAACGAGCAAAGAAAGTTGAAATAAATCCTTCTGCGTGCATTATTCTTCTCTTTTTGAAAATAATCTCATGATTGGAAGATATCAATTTAAAAAATAGAAGAAAAAAGCATTAGGATTCCAGCTGCACGTCACACATCCCTGCATCCAGGAGATTAGCATGAGAGAGGCGCAGCTGAGCAGTGACAGTTAATTACAGCACCCTCTTTAAGACGCTTTCACACGGGACAAGAAACACATTTTTCGTACGACATTCAAAATTCAATACCAATTCGCGTCTTTGCATTGACTTTGATTGTAATCTGTCGTGCAAAAAATTTGATTCGCGCCTGGTGTTAAAGCGGCTTTATACAGGCACACTTCCACATTCCTCACTATGACAAATATTACAGGAACAAGCCAATATTTTTGCAACATGCAGCTCTGCAACAATGGACACTCTGCTGTCACAGGAATTCTCTTCCCATTCAGAACATACACTTGAAGTGTCATACTGGTGCAACACTTGTGCAATACAGGCCAAGAGCATTGCAAATTGCATTTAATGATAAGATCCAGCGCTGAGGGAGTTCTTTGTTGCTTGATGTGGCACTTCCAGAAACAGATTGTCTCACCATTTTGGACCAAGATAGTTTTTAAAAGTTTTACTTGCGCATGTTAAATATCAGCTCAGCAAGCTCGCTCTATGCATGCACATGGTTGAAAAAAGTGGTCCAGTGGCACAATGAGAAAATATGTATTTGAATGTGTCAGTTTTAATTTATATCACTTTTAATGTGAATTTAAGCAATGAAAATGTCACACTCGTATACATACTGTATACATTGCAAAATTGTGGAACATGAGACATGTTTATAATCTAAACACCAGTGTATAAAAGCTAAATGCCTGGGGCCTCATTTATCATTGTGGATACACCTTTTTTCCACAGTTTTGTGCGTATGCACTTTTCTCCGCCAAATTTGGGACCTATCAAACCCAAACCTGACGGGAGAAATTACGGACATTTACATCAATTTTGTGCATGGGGTACCTTGATTTACACCCTTTTTGATAAATGAGGCCCCTGGTGATTATTTTTGTAAAGAGTTGTTTTCATTCAAAACACTGATGTTCATTGACTGTTACGATCGTGGTTTTTCAGATTTGTTGAATACACTTTAAAACTGAAACGCTGTGACATGTTTAAAAAGTGTTAGAAAAAAAGTGTTTAGCATATGTTCAGAACTTAATAATTTGGTTTTACGGTGTACTTTTACAAATTTTTTTCTTCGTGACACAATCAATACCTACAGAACTTTTGCTTGGCTTTGCATTTTCATGGCAAAGCGACTTAAATTAGTGGTCATAATACCTATTGTCTTTTCTATTTAAAATGTAAATACGACCCTGTGAACTGTTTTAAAAACCTGGTCTGACCCTTTTACATCCACGGAATATCCCTTGGTTGCTTCCTCTGCAGGAAGGGGATTATTAGACAACTTGTGATCTTCGAAGGTAGATGTCGTCAAAATGTTTATTTGCCCGTACCAGTATAATGCTATTAATATACATTTCATCAAATCATTATCCTCTTATCTCCCATTCTCCTATCAATTTCATAAGCAGTGAGAACTACAACTGCCATGCTGCCATGAGTAATTCTACTGCCATATTCTATACACAAATATCTTCACAGATTTTGTTAAAAAATAAAAAAATCACGATAAAAAACATGATACTTGTGGGTATAGTAATATGCCTATACAGGCTTTGTGCAAACAGCGTAAAAATGAGTCATAATGTCGTTGATTTGTGTGTTTAGTATTCCCTATATAAGCTGGAGAACCCCCAAAGAGAGAATGACTTTTTTGTAGCATATTTCTATACGCAAAACAAGTAAATGAGAAGAGAAGTACACTGCAGCAACAACTACCTATAATTTTACACGCTCATATACTTTATGATGATACCGGAGGATTTTACATGGCGCGCAGTTCATTTAATGAATCAAAGGCAAAGACTGTAGATAAAAAGAGATTAAGAATAGGGCAAATCGAAGAAAAAAACTGAGGTCTGCATAATTCTCAAATTTCCTAATAACACTACACTCCATCTCCAGGAAAAAAGGTTGCCCTGCAGCCATTGTCACTAATTAAAAGGGCAATAGATATATTCCTAAACTTCAAAGGGTAATGTGCAATAATATTTTACAAATGTCCTAAAGAGAGAGAGGATGGGAGGCACATGTCTCGTGTGTGCATACTCTTAGAAGGCTATTAAATGTTTTTTTTTTTTTTTCTGAGCACATGGCATTTGATGAAACACACACACACACACACACACACACACACGCATGCACACGCACACACACACACAAATTTATTTTCATTTTTTGCGGGGACATTCCATAGTTCCATTTTTTTGGATTCTTCATCCCATGAAGTCCTTTCTTGTCACCGTCGCCTTCAGCTCTCTCCTTGGGGGTTCAGCTCTTCTCCTGTGAAAAATGCTTTGGATTAATCTTAATGGTGAAAAGCACTAAACAAAAAGTTGATTTGAATTGAACCAGTCGGCCTGAACCGTTTACAGAAGGGCAGGACGGATCCATAGACTCATGCAAATTATATCAAATTCTGACCCAACCATCTGCGGAAACAGTAATCAAGATTCATCAGATCAGGGAACTTTTTTTTTTGTTCTTCAAGTTTCACTTTTGGTGAGCCTTTGGCCACATTAATGTCATTTCCTTTTCTGAGCAGACTGCTGTGGATCCTGGTGTGTTTTCAGATGCTGAATCCCATCGGATTCCAAGTTTGACATGTTTCGTATGCAGAGATGCGTAATTCCGCACGGCAGTTTTCTGATGTATGTTTATCAGGGCGACTGTCACCATCCTGTCTGCTTAAACCATTCAGGCTATTCACCTCTGACCTGTCGTTAATGAGGTATATTCACCCACAAACAATCTCTCCGTGGTCAAAGTCTCTCAGATCACACTCCCTCCCCATTCTGCCGCTTGTTCAGGGCAGTTATAGCTGCCACATAACAGATGTTTGCAAAAGCCTTGGCACATGTTCACTTTCCTGTGTGGAGTTTGCATGATCTCCCCGTGTTCCCCCAAAAACATGCATTACAGGAACCCCTGACAAAAGTACTGGCTTTAGAACCGGAGTTGGTCCCTGGGTGCTGCTCTGTGGCTGCACACTGCTCCTAACTTTAGGATGGGTCAAATGCAGAGGACAAATTACCCCACAGGGTTCAGTAAAGTGTATCTTATCTTATCTTATCTTATCTTACTTAATAAAGAGACCATTCAGTGTATTTCTAATTAATGTAAACTTTCTGCAAGTTATTCAAAACTGATGCAGCTTTTTTTTTGTTTCTTTTTTTTTAAATCAGAAATTGAATTCGCCTTCCCAATAGATTATGGCTTGTGACTTGATGCAAGTTATGAAACTATAAAAGCCACAAACGAGATGTCCATCTAATGAATGAGTCACATTAATCCCCTATTAGTCACAAAGGCATACGGCCCCAAATGTGCACTCATTCTTTTCTAATGGTAGAGAAATAACTGGCGAACAGGGAGATTTTAACAGCCTGAAATAACAAAACTCACTTTTTCATCACAACCAATTCATGTTCCAGGAAACTTTTTCACTGCTTTAATGGCCATTGGCATTGTCACCTCTGTGCTCCTCTTGCATTTAATATAATTTATAAAAGCTGCTGATGTCAATAGCCCCATTCACAGGAGGCTGGCAGAATTTCTACTCATTAGTGTCGCGAACAGAGAGCTTTTCCTGCCGAGCCTTGTACCCAAAGACTAATTTACTTATGCCTCCATCCTGTGCCCCCAAACAATCACGGTGAGAGATATAGACCCAGCTTTACCTCCATCAGCCTCCATCAGCTACTCAGTCCCATCAGCCAGGAAGGCACCGAACTGGAATGCTGAGCCAATGAAAACTCAAGTCAAAATGTAGAGCTTAACTAAAATAGTAAAACAGTCAAAACTAAATGGCTATAAGTATGAGGATATCGGCTCATCCAACATACCTCATTCCAAAATCAGGGGAGTTAATATGGATTTGGTAAATTTGTTGCTGTAACAGCCTCAATTTGTCTGGGCAGGATTTGCGCTAGATTTTAGAGGATTTCACTGGGATTTGCCTGTACCAGCCATGAAAGTTTGGACAGGCAGTGATGTTTGGTGAGGTTTTCAGTTTATCTTAACGAATTTAAAAGTGGAAAAAAAATGTACTTTTTTATCTAATTTTGGATGAGATGGATAAGAAAAGGCTATTTAATTAGTGATATATTGGAATCACCTGATATCTGAATAAAGCTAGCAAAAAAAAAAAAGTGAAAAGAAGAAGTATGTCATGGAGAGCAGATTTTATTGGCTAACAGACTGTGAGGTCCTGTACTGTGAGCTGTTTTCCCCATTTTGTATTTCATGATCTGATGTTTTCTGCAACATTGACTTTCATGGTCTTGTTCGATCCCAAATTAAATTCACTTGAATTGTGTTTCTGTGCTATTCTGGGCATAGTAAAACACTCTTCGATATCTGGAATATCTCAAGCATGTATTACCCCTCTATAAAATGCATTACCTTGGTGAATTAAAGAGCAGTTGCAAATATAAATGCTTTTCTCTGATCACATTGCTTCTGCCACATTTCTAACTGCGCTTGTGCCGCTCTCTCGCCGTTTCTTTGCCTCATTCAACCTCTTTCGTAATAAACACAACCATCATATCTTAGAGTTTTCTGTTCTTAATAAATATAATCTCTACTTTTTCATCCTTACATTATTATTTTTTTTTTTTAGTTTGCAGCATCTTGCAGCTTCGGCTGGCTAGAAAGCGCAAGCGAGCACTGCGGCTGCCTGGGACCCGATGGCCAGCAGGGGGCCCACTAACAAGAATAAAAATAAAATTACTCATGTAAAGATTTTTTCTAGTTCGCACCCCATAGCAGCTTGGAGCACTTCTGTTGTCTCGATGCGGATATGCAGCGTTTTCTTGCATTTGCTCTTGTTGTTTGCGTGTTTGTGCATTGAATCGTTTCTGTTTATGCAGCGCGTTTCTCCAATAGGAGACGTTTTGGGCCGTTGCAGCGCATTTGCCCTCGTCGGCCGCCGTACAATGGGACTTATTTGTCATTGTGAAGCCAAGAGTTTGATTTATGAGCTGGGAAGGTGTAGGGTCCAGCTATTGCTCATCCATAGAGAAATGTGTATCAGGCCTTCTTGGCGTGTCTATTAGTTGTTCGTGATTAATTATGGAAAATAGAGGGTTGTGTGAATTGTTTCACAATGTGTGGCCTCCTCATGGTTGTTGGCTGATAAGAATGAACATCAGGTTTTGAAAAACAAATTGCCTCATTAATGCGGGAGACACTTTATGCCCAAGTTCAGCATTCCTCGTTGCACAAAAGCCTCATATTCAACTGCCATCTATATTTGCGCAACTGTAAACAGGTTTGTGTTATCCTCACTTCACAAATCTAATTTCTCAGAATTTACTTTCTGTAAGTTTTTCCTGAACACATTCAGCGTATAATTTAAGATAATTGTACGCCTTTTAGAGTGCTTAATCAAATAACTATAATGCATTATGATTAATGGGTTACATTTGTGTGGAACTTAGGTAGAATAAATCACTGTCAAGAACCGGAAAAAATCATGAGTTTTAGTCACATTACCTCCTTCTTTCATTAAAAGAAAAGACAACCACGAGCACCTGCTTGCATGAAAAAGGAAAGATTGCGCACATATTTAACAAAATTTACTTGTTTTTTTCCACTTTTGCTGTCAAATCAAGGCTTTTTCCTCATCGAAAAAAAAGTTTCTGTTTTTCCAAATCAATTGTCTTCTTGCATAACTCAGACCAATGCGTGAGTAATAATGCCATCAGAATTTTCGTTGTTGTATGGTGTTAATACTTCCGCATATTAGACTGAAAAATAAACAATAAATACGTGGTTACGGTGCATTCAGGTTTCCCTCCCTTTTAGAGATCCAAAAGTGATCTTACTGCTGTTTTTGTTGCGTGTGCTGAATCGTTATGTCATGCACAAGGTAGCCAAAAAACTTCTGGATTCCAAGTTTGGCATGTTCATCTGGAGCCTGTCGATGTTGTTTCTCAACATGAGGACAAAAGAAATGCCAATGCTGGCAAAGTAGGCCATTTTGAGGTTGAAAAATCAGGAAATGCATGGATCAGCGAGAAGCAAAACATTTGGTGTGTCAAAATCAACTGTTTTAGGAAGCAAGAAAGCACTGTTAAGCTCCCCAGTCTCCAATGACCTGGCAGACAAGAGAGACCACGTGTGGTGGAAGACAGAGAAATAACTCTCTTTTCAACCATCAGGTAGATCAAAAACACTCTCCTGGACGGTTGGCATGGAGGAATAAATGACTACATCATTAATAGATGACATATCAGCGTAACGTTCGAGGGTTCACTACAGAATGCAAACTACTAAGGCTTTTGAACAGAACGGCCAGATTGTAGTTGATTCGTACAGCCAAGGCCAAAAATGTGTAATTTCCTTTCATGTCGAAGTCTGTGACCCAACTTTAAACCAATTGGATATGCATTTGAACATCCAGTTTGCAGTTGTATCTCATCTCATATTCATATTTTGATTTAAATTCCAACATACTGGAGTACAGCGCTATAACCAGAAAAATGGTGTTGCTGTCCAAATGTGGCCTGTGCTGAAAATGAACAATGTCATATTGTGTTAATCACCTTTTTGTTTCAAAAAACCAGATACGCCAAAGAGAGAGAGAGAGAGAGAGAGAGAGAGAGAGAGAGAGAGAGAGAGAGAGAGAGAGTGAGACCGCTCCTTGTGGTTGGCTGCCAGTGGCCATTATTCTCAGTCTGTGTACCATGGCATATAAACCAATAACACTCCAGAACACTCCAAAACAAAAGCTTTTTCTTCTTTAAGAAATTATGTGTCTTCAAATGATCTCAATGCACTTTCACAATGTTCATATAATGGTTTTATAAATTCCTAAATCTTGGAATATGGAAGAGGGTAATATCAGAAAAAAATATCAATGCAACATAATGCTACTGTTTTTCATTATTCTGGGAGCAGCATTAATGGCAGTAGTCCCAGACCATGCTAATAGTCAGTCACACAAGATCAGACATGGTCAACCACTGTTTATTTTTCCAAATACCAAATGGGACCCTGAGGATATTACAGCTTATTTTTGTTTATCTTGGACTTCAAACAGAATGCCCTAAATTGATTACGTCCCTCCATAGCTTGTTTTCAGAAGCACATCAGCGGCAGTTGTTAGACCAGTGTGTAATCCTCCATGTCCCTCTGTTTCGTTAGAGAGATGATGGAATAGTGTGTGTCGCTCAACGATGAATCACACCTCATGTGGTCATGCCGATGCCAAACACAACAACACTGCTCATTCCACACAATGAGGTCCCTCAGCGTGGATCAGATAACTATACTACCACAGAGGATAGGCTCAGAAGATGAAAAATGTTTCAGTTTTGGCGAATATCAAAACAATGAGCCCAATCTCATACAGATGTGTCTTATCGTGACGCTACCTGACCAAGTCTCCTGTGATCTGGGAAAACCCTGGTACATATGTCATTTTTCGGAGAAACTGAGTTTGACCCTCTTTTGCAGTAATTAAGAGTGGTGAAAATCTTAAAACACTAGCTATTAGTGTTATATGAACTGTCTAGATCAAGATTTCTATTATTTTTTTCAGTTAGGAGAAGTCCAGACTCCAAAGGTCTTTGTTCAGAATTCTTGCAACTGATAAATTCACTAAATTTTTCCAGATCACAGGAAAAATGTCAGTGTATGTCACAAAAGGAAGCTTTTGGCGTCGTTATTTGACGCCAGTTTAAAACAAACCCTGCCCGCTAACCACCTAACCCTTAACCCTGAACCCGAACCCTAACCCTAAACGTCAAATGAGGACGCAAAAAGCCTCCTTTTGTGTCGTACATCGACACTTTTCCTGTGATCTGAAAAAATCTAGTGAATTTATCAGGTAGCTGGGTCAGGTCTGAGTGAGAATGTGTTGAAACAACATATAATGTACTGGTAAAATTGCAAATTATAAGTCAAATATTTTTAATCTACTCTCTCTCACTGCTGTGGAACATGAAAGTATAATTTCTCTGGATACAGAGAGGAAGTTCCATTCAAATGGATGCCGCACGCTGAGAAGTGATTATGTTCTTTACATTTTGGAATACGATCAGTGAACCAGTCAGCTGGGCTGCTGATTTTGCTCTGAAGTGAGAAGAATGGGCAAATTCTGAATTGATTTTGGTCCCATTTGCTTTTGTAAGTCTTTTGTTATGTGAATGCCAAACTGTAATCATCTCAGCGCCCTGGCTGTTGTGCACTAAGATATAAAATAAAAGGCAAGAGGATCAAAATGCGACGAAGGAGCAAGTACTTTTATTTGGGTCCGCAGCAAGGCTTCAGAAGCAAAGGCAAATATGAGCAACCCAGGAAACAACAATGCCCAAAAATTATAAAGGTTGAACTAGACGAAATGTCTACACAATGGACTACACCAAGACTTTGCACCAAGCTGGTGCGAGAGCCTGGCATATGTAGGCTTGATTGGTAAGAAAGTAATAGGGCGCGGTCGTAGAGTGTGGAGTTTATTGTGTGGGAGCAGAACGAAGCTCAGAACTCTGGTGATGCGGACCGATTTGGGCGAGGCACGGTAAAAGCCGCTGAAAATGCCAATAATAGTGGAATGAAATCTTAGGTCTTTGTGCACAAAGAATATTCTGCTTAACTGTCTGTTTTATTAATTCTCACTCGCATTTTTTTTTTTTACAAAGCAAAACTTTTTAAGGGGGATATTTTACATAACTGAGGTATCAGAGAGATTTCTGCTGGTGTGCTGCCTGTGGACATTTCTGCGCCTCACTTTATGTGGAGATTCAGTGTTCCCTCGAAGGTCCAAATGGGTTTCCACTGAATACTATAGTAGCGGAGACATGGAGACTGTAATGACCCAAAGCTATGAATGTATGAGTCAATGGTGTGTCAGTCCACTTTTGAAATGCATCTCTGTTGAGAGTATTTTATCCCTTTCAGTTACTAAAACCGAATAGCTGTATGGTAACGTGGCATTTTTTCTTTTCATCTGATTTAGCGAAAACAGTGCTCTGGAACACTGCATATTGTGCCAATATCCATTGGAATAACATTTGGACATATTCTCATTTATGCAACTGGAAACAAAGGACATTTATAAATGATTTTTTTCATTGTCAGGCTTTAAGCCATAATAACTTAAATACAGTTCTAACTGGCAAGAGAATTGCAACAAAGTCACACATTTTATTTTTAGTGGCACACATCCTAGAAAAATAGTTAGGGAAAATGCAACTGTGAATGTCTTCCACCAGGACGAGCCTAAATACATATATTTTTTTTTTTTTTTCATTTTACATCAGACATGATTTATGTTGATGAATGAATAATACTTTTTCTTTTTTTATGATGAAATGCGGAAGAAAATGGAATGAAAGAGTGGGATGAGTAACAGGGGCAGTGGCTGTGATATCTTTGGTAATGAGAAACATCTGAAGGAAGTCAGATGCCCAAATTGTTCTCCGCAGGTTTGCTTTGCTTAAACGGTCTCACACAACCTTCAGGCCATGCAAAGCATGAATATTTACATAGTAAAGTGACTTCCTTAAAACATCAGTCAGGCTCCGTCTATTCAATTATTGGATTTAGATATGAAATGTCCTCTCCTTCATCAGCGCTTGATTTGAAGACATTTTCCCAAAGGCAACCTGGGCGACTTAGCAAAACCACTTTGATAATGGCTTTCAATTAAGAACAGGCTTCCTGGATTCTTGGCGGGCTACGACTTGAGCAACTTTGTCGTTCGAAAATGAAAAATTTTATGCAGCCGAAATCAAATATAGCTCCCGACAAACGTAGCAATATACTGGCTTCCCTGTTAAAAATAATCTATACCTCATCCATAACCTAATCCTACCACTGCATATCCCCTGGTGAAGCAGAGAGTGATTTGACGTGCAGAATCACAGGGTAATTAGACTAAATCCAAAAGATTTCGGAAACCTTGACGCAGTGATTTGTTGTCCATCTAAACCTAATTCAGAGGCTTTCTGAATCAATCTCCTGTAATTGTTTGAGTGAAAGCAGAATAATAAATCCATATATTTCCATATATTTGTTCCTTAATTAATTGCACCAACATCACCAGTATTGGACGCAATACTCACTGTTGTGTTAAATCAGCTATGTATAGCAGGATTTGCGCAAATCAGAGTTTGTAGACCTATAGTATTAAATACTAGGCTGCCCTTCCTTCTCTCAAGTCCCTGGGAGGTAGTTATTAGAGCAAAATGTTGAGGTACACGTGTTTTACATAATGTGAATTTCCTGGGCACATTACCTTTCATATTTATGCATACATGAGTTGTTCCCCTTCCCTTCATATGACATGCCTCTGGATCTTCAGATGCTATCATGTCAATCCTCTTAAAGAGGTGTATGTATCAGATATAGGCTGAATACCCAAATAATGTTTTCAATCTGCTCCATTTTACTCCTTTGTGTGGAAATTAACTGCAGAAACTGTTCAGAACAAAGGCTCAAATAGACTGGTGTCTTCGTTAGAGAATTTTTTCTGTAAGTCAGCATCTGACTTAGACTACGAGAAGAGGTTTTGTTTCCAATTTGTTTCCAATATCATTATTATGACAGGTACGGCATGTGGAATATATAATCATAAGGGATATGGCTATGGTTGTGACATTGGTTGTAGTTATGGGTTAGCATAAGCAATGTGTATTTGGTTTTCAATGGCAGATGCCCTTACAGTTTTATAATGTCGAGATAACTGTCTGGGTCTTGAAAGACACGAACTTCTTCGAACATTATTGTTCAAGCATATTTGATGGAAAAACACATCACTTTGCTTTTTCGTAAGTCAAATACATATTTTTTTGCGGCTTTCAGCAAAATTGCCAAATTTCAAGTAGAAATTTTGAATAAATTCAGCATTCCCCATAATGCTCAGCATTGCACATTTTTCTGCAGGTTACACATATAACACCTAGCAGAGAAGAAAGACAAGCTTATGACTCCAAAACTAAAATAACATTGGTTCTCATTCCACCCTAGAGAGGCCTCAGTTAAGTAGTCAATCACGGATTTATAGATCCAAATTGTATTCTCAAGTTTTTTAGGGCATAACCAAGGGCTTGTATGATCCAGGAGGATCAATTTAAACATGAGAGAAGTTTTGCTGAACTTTTACAAACATTACCTGTATGAAATATTACCAGTATGAAAACATGAAAATATCTTTTTCTCATCAAACAACTGTGAGAAAACATTATGGGGAAAATGATAACCTGAATACACTGTACACTTTGAAGTGATGTAAGCGCTCTGGGGCTACCTGAATGAAATATGACCAGTGTGAAAACATGAGAATATCTCCTTTTTTTCAATAAATAACTATGAGAAAAAAGTACGAGGACAATGATACGAACCCTGTATACACTGAACACTTTAAGCGAATGTAAGCGCTCTAGGGCTACCTGTGTGAAATATGACCAGTGAGAAAATCTTTTTCCAATAAAAAACCTATGAGAAAAAAGTATGAGGAAAATGATAACCTGTATACACTGAACACACTGACGTGATGAAAGTGCTCAGAGGCTTCATCCCCTCAGCGGTGGACCTCAAACAAGATGGGCCACCCTGTGCGTCACCCCTTCTTTCATTCCCACGCAGCCACAGGCCTTGGTTCAGAGGGCCAAACGAATTCCAGCGCACGGATGAGCTAAACATACATATTCCATTAGATCACGGCTGTCCTCCGAGAGACGGAGTCTTGAGTAGATTACATTACTTTAGTGATGGAATTACTTTACGATTCTGGGATGAATTCATTAGGATGGGTGCATCCTCAGCCGAGACAGTGCTGACCTCATTCATGCTGGCATCAGCGTATCGGGATTTTGTGGCCACTTATCCCCGGCTTGTGGAAAGGACGGGACGGATTATATTCTCCATACAATTACAGCATGCGTTGTCTCCTTGCACTGAGGGATGGAATCCTCAAATGGACAGATGGATATTTGCTGCCATTTGTCCATAAAAACACATACGCAAAGAGTCAAAAGTTACTGCATACTCTGCACATGTTATTGTGTATGTTTTAGTGAAATACTAATGGGCTTCCAAATGTAAATATTTATTAGTGGAGCACAGATTGATGTAAGAGGTTAAAAAAGAATACGCATCATTTCACAAATTACTGTGGGTCGTAAACAGAAAAAAGTATTTTGCTTAACAGTGAAAAACGTAAGCAGGAACGTCCATAATGGTGTTGGTTACTAACTGTCAGATTATAGATTATTTTGGCATAAAGCGGTTATATTTAGTAGGACTTTAGGGTTTATAATTACCGTGCAAATAAAGTAATCTATTTTTAATTCACTTTAATTTTTTAATGGTATTTTATGAATGACTACAAAACCCCGTGTTCGGAAGTCGTTTTAGTAACAATGCAGTGTCACCTCAAGTACGCCAAGTTGGCAAAATTGCATGCTAAGGAAACCACTCTGACCATTTCAAGCTCAGCAGTGGCTAAAGCTCCGTGCTAGTTGCTTCACTTTCTTGTACACCAGCCTTTACAAAGTCCAGTCGTATTTCAGAAAAAGGCCAAAAAGAAAGCTGTGTGCTTCTCTGACATAATGCAGAAAGTACAGTGATGCCTACACAATTGACTAATTCACCCTATTTTCAATGAAGCAATTGTCCAGCCAATTCAATACTAAATAAAATATTGCTTTAAGAGCGCATTTATAGATATGACAATAAATGGTGCATGTATCAAAGGCAGAATTATTCAAATCGTCTGGTCTTGGTCCTCCCGGAGTGATCTTATGGCCCTCCGGCATAGTCAGGGGCTCTGGTTCCAGTAGAACTGGGAGGAATCGTTTATGTCTTGACATGAAACGCTCAAGCCCACCGCGTACGATCAAAACATGAGACATATCTGTCCACACCCTTTTTTGCTGCGGAGTGAACTCCTCTCTGCTTTAAAAAAAAGGAAGGCAATATTTCTTGAGTTATTATGAAAAAGTAATTCAATAAGGTCAAAGGCACATTGGACAGTGAAGCAGGGGGGCGGGGACAGCCGGGCGAGATTTCATTATCCCTCTGAAGATGAAAAGTGGGGGTCCGGCGCTCACCTCGCCTCCCATCGTTACATGGTGAAATTTTTATGGATCCGATTCAATCATTATGGTGGAGGGATCCCTCAAGGCACGGGGCCCGCTTCCAAAAACCATCCTGATTAAATCCCAGGAGAGAAAGGGATGGGATAGACTCCCACAGATCCAGTGAAATACAGTACAAAGCTTCGGCTGTGGCTGATTCCCAAAAAGGCTGGCAGACCATTAGTTAACTTTTATTGGGTTTGTCACATGAAAAAGAATGCTCGATGACAGATTTGAATACACATCAAGGGAGGCTGCCGATCTTTTTCCAATATTTACATAAAAAATATTTTATTTGCATTCAACTGTTTACTTTTTTCTGTCAAACGCGGAACACGAAGCGACAAATACGCGGCGTAGCTTGTTAGGGGCCTCGCCAGTTGAATTTAAAGACATGAAAATACAGACTCCTTCCTCCATAAGCTGTTTTCCTAGAATTCCTCGGAAACTGTTTATTCTGTTCTTTCGTGAGAAACAAGACTGAAGTTTGCCATTTGGGACCAAGACGGTTCTCGCTCTGTTGCCAAATGCCGAAGAATTACAATCGCTGCGCCTGCGCTTGCCACTCTTTTCTGTAAAGAACACTGTTTAATCAGTAAACAAAAAGACTGGTTCAAAGGCATCTGGATTGGACAGATTCTACCAGGGGCCTCCCTAAAGGAAATCCCGAGCATCTTTGGTTGTACATCAATGGACTGCAGGTGTACATTTACAATTATTTTTTTCCAATTTTTTTCTTCTTTTGGTCGCTGTAGGATTGTGTAGAATCAGTGCTCCACATTGCCCTATCAGAGCGGACGAAAAACAGGCACTCTGTTCCTTTGTGAAGCCCTTTCTGAAGGAAACCCGTCTGCTACAAACAGAAGCCAGGCCCTACACACAGAGTGCTGTTTTTGGCAGCCGCAGTCCAGCCCAAGTCCCTCTACAAAAGACAGACTGTGCACCAAGACCAGACATCCTCCGGTGGGATTTCAGACCGACCACTGGAGCGGTTAGCTAATTAAATGTTTGCTTTTTGTATTATCTTT
This sequence comes from Gymnothorax reevesii, assembly GCA_029721435.1. Taxonomy (NCBI): domain Eukaryota; kingdom Metazoa; phylum Chordata; class Actinopteri; order Anguilliformes; family Muraenidae; genus Gymnothorax; species Gymnothorax reevesii. The sequence goes on along the minus strand of CM056587.1, from coordinate 59,818,754 downwards.
ACGTATTATACAGTTCTGGCTCTGATTTGGCTCTGCTAATTTTTGTTAATCATAGACAATTGGGACTATATTTCACCCTGTGTATCGAGCAATACCAAATTGGTGGGATTTTTGCGCTATTTTTGATCCCAGCTGGCCGAGCAGTAGCTCCGTTCGTTTAGACTGCTGGCCCCACATTGTGTCAGCGCTGTTTGTCTAAAACAGAGTGTTCTCTTTTTGAGGATGCAAGGGACGAGCCACTTAATGTGTTCCTGCTGTAAACTGCAGACTCCAGATAGACTGAAGCCTCTGATGTATAACCACAATTCTGGAAAAAGTTGGCACATCATGGAAAATGCAAATAAAGTTAAAAGAGACTGATTTGAAAAGTCCATTCACCTTCTCCTATATTGAATACAGCGCAACAGCACATTATTTGATGTTCTAACATCTGAATTTCATCGCATATTGATAATATACAAAGCCATGAATGCAACAGAGTCTAAAAAAGTTTACTCATATGGCTTTTTACCATTGTGTGACATCACCTTGTCTCAGTCACGCTCATTAGTCTTTCGAGTACTGAAGACACCAGTCGGTCAAGTTTCGATGGCGGAATTTCCCCCTGTGATTCCTCCATCATGCAGGTTTTCAGCAGAGCAATTGTACACTGTCTTTGTTGCTAAATGTTTCACTTCATAAAGTTGCATACATCCTCAATCAGGACTGCAGGCAGACCAATCTAGCACTGGCATTTTACAGCCATGATCTAACAATCCGTGCAAAATGTGGTTCGATGTCTTGCTGGACAATGCAAGGACGTTTCTGAAACAGGTGGCAGCATGTGCTGGTCCACAATTTGTACACATCTTTCAGAATTAATTCTTGCAAAGAAGCATCCCACCCATGCAATGTGGAGTGGAAAACCCCCACACGGTATCAAATGCTGGCTTTTGGACCGAACACTATTAACAGTTAGGGCGTTTTCTGTTAGCTCTGGAAAACATGATGGCTGTTTTAATTTTTTATTTTTTCAAACACTAGAAGTGTTTACTCATCAGACCAGAAAACACATTTTCACCATGGTACTGTCGATTTCACGATTTGACGCCAAGCTCTGAGAGGTCTTCAACGTTTTTGTACAGTGTTGATGTATGGCTTCGGTTTTGCATAATAGGGCTTAAACATCTGCATCTTTGGACGCAGCAGTTTATAATAATGTTGATTTTGCAAGTATTTTCAAGACTATCTTGAAATATTCATGACAGTCCCATGATGGTATTTAAGTCAGTGATGTCCAAGGGGTCGAAGGTCATTGAGATTCAAAAGAGGTTTTATGCCTTTCCCTTGCTCATCAACATTTGACCATCCATTTTCTAATTTTATTATGCTCTGCGGGGGGTGAAATGCCCAAAATCCTACCGAGCTATCATTAGAGAACGTGGTTTGCAGAGTGATGAATTATACGTCAGTGTACCTGTCTGAAAATTGGTCTTTGCTCTTGAAGAACTTGGCCTTTTTGAAGACTACTATGTTCAAGTAGACCACTGTGCTCTGCTGTGTAATAGCTATAACCCGTTTCACATCACCTTATTATCAGTGGCGGTTCGTCGACCATAAGAAAGGGAAGCCAAAACCTCGTCCTTCAAAGCTTAATGACTAAAACCTTTCGCAGTTTCCTTTTCATGATCAGCAGTTGCCCATCGAATTGGTAGAAGGCCAGTCAAATTTATTTTCGATAGCAAATGACGACACAAATTATCAATACGTCTTTATAAATTAGTTTGTGAGGCTTTTTTCGCAAGAAGCCTCGAGAATTTGTTTTCTACAATCTTAATGTAGAAGTAAAGAATACAATGTTGCACAACTTATTAGTTAATGAGCCTCACTAATCAATTAGCGAATCTATGCCGTTTCAGGAGCTACTTGACCGCGGAATTTATAAAGACGTAGGCCTTTGGTAATTTACGTCGTAATTCTTGTGTGAAAGAAAACCCCTCATAATTTCTTGTTGCAATGTATAACAATACCATCGAAAATAAATTTGTCTGTCCTTCTACTAATTCGTATGAGCAACTACTGATCAAGAAAAGTAAACTGCAAAAGATTTAAGTCATTCAGCTTTGAAGGGCGAGGGTTTGGCTTTCCTTTGTTACGGCCGACGTAACGCCACTGCTTATTTTTGCAAATTTTCACATTATCATTTGTCATAATTTATGCTTCAACAGCTGTCATCATATTTGAAACAAGTGCATATTTTCAATAAACCAACTTAATTCACGAGTTAAAGCATCAATCAATGTGTTGTAGTGTTTTCAATACAGAGGGGTGTACATATAAGCCAACTCTACCGCTTTTGGCGGTAGACTACTGCTTTGGGGCGTTTCATTCTGAAAAAAAAAAAAAAAAACGCCCCAAAAGAGGTAGAGTTGGCATGTATGGGTGTGTGAAGTTTTTAAATTACCCTTTTTTAATTTTATTCACATTTCCCATGGTGTGCCAGCGTTTTTCACCCGGGCTTGTATGATGGAATCGGTAATGTTTTAGCCTGAATCACTCTGGCCAGTGTAATCACTCTTTACCCTGCCCACCACCAGGAAGGCCAGAGATCTGACTTGGATCATTAGGGTCAACCCGCAGTCTCATTTGTCAAACTTAATTTGTAATTGCTGCAAACTGATGGTGTTTCTAGGTTACTACAAGTTATCCAATGACAAAAGTTTTAGGGTCTAAGTTTTTCTTTTTGAAAATATCTATAATATTCTTGGTATGACTTTCAATGAGAGACTTGCCTATAAGCAGCTGTTTTGATTGAGATTCACGTGAAATTTTTCTTTTTCTCTCTCATTGTTCCCATCACCACATAAACACAATACACAATATCACACTTAAAGCAGATAACTCATTCAAATCCACCTTTAAAGTGGTCACATCAAAAATATTATTTTGCGTTAACGGGATCTGCTCCGCATTAGGACTTACACCCCACAGGCCACATGAAAAAAAAAAGCTACTCTCCCTGAAACGAAGACCAATATTGAAAATTTTATGGGCAGAATTCCTCCCATAAAACACTAAGCAATCTCTTTCAAGTCACCATGCCGGTATCAGCCCACCATGTCATCAATCCATTTTATTTTAATTCAGTTAAGCTGATATTTCAAACACATCAATTCCAAACATAAAACAACACATGCCTGACAGACCATGACATTCTCATGGAGGACCTGGTTTAAATAGCCTCCTCCGCAATACTAAATTTCATCTGTATATGAGACATTCACGTCTGAGAACTTTATGTGACACTGCGTTGGGCTGGGGTATTTATAGAAAGGGGACTGGTTGGGACAGAGATTCTGTACTCCAACCAGTGTCTCTTAACACTGACTTATACACATCTGGACCAGGACAGAGGAGCACTGCAGGTATGGTCCAACCAAAAGACAGATTAGTAATCGATCAACCAGTCAAATACTTTATATCTTTATTGCTATCTCTCTGCTTGAGACATGATCTACAACAAAACCAGTCTCAAAAGTACCTAGAAACTGATGATGCACACCCCATCAGAGACCGAATTCAAATCAAATACAACGTAGGCTTCAACTCAGGTCTTCCAGACAACACTTGACATGTTAATGGTCAGAATAACTTTGGTTCTCATCAAACAGCAACAAACATTATGAAGCGTAAAGGTAATTGTTTGTGGACCTGTATGAAGAATAATATCCAAATCTGTTCAGGTACAAGTGTACTGTACTAAAATCTTTCTTTGCACATTTGAACAGGGTGACAATACAGTTGTACACTCAGTTACCTCACCAATCTGCTCTAATGAAGCCACTCAGTGTTGATAAAGCAAAAACTGTACTTCAAGGGAAAATATTCATCAAACATTAAATAAGTGGAGTGTAATTTCACATTTTGTTATTCTTACGTTCATCTATGCTGGTAATTTCATGAAGAAAAGGTATTTTTTCATGGGAACCCTGACTTTGAGTCTAATGGGGTACCTGATGTGCACCTTCATGAGGAAAAATAATTGATATTTAGCCAACATTCTGCATGGTTAAAAATGGTTTTTGGGGCACCTGAAATGGCACATTTCTTGTAGAAAGCCTTGCCACTAAAGGCCAAAGCTGATCCCAGGGGTCAGCCATATTCGACTGTGCCTTGAGAACAAGTTGTTGATTGGGTCAGCTGGCTAGTCACTTGTTTGGGTGCTTGACTTGGTTCTTGAAATTTTTTTGAATTTTTCAGAAGCTACAGAACTTCCAGGGTAATATGGGAACATCTTTGAACCAGAAATAAATGGTTCTGGAAAAAGTGCCAGTGATTTATCAGATTCTTCGGATAGTTTGGTCACTGGAACCAAAAATACTGAAGCAAACTGGAGAGAAGGCCTGAGCAAAATGCTCGGTGTGGTGTCAGTGTTGAATCAGTGTACCTCAAAAGTCAGACGAAGAGTTTCTTCTGAAAAAACGCGAACCTGCAATACGCAATGAATGCAGGGGAAATTGAATGTCTGACATTGAAAGGAGGACTTAAAAATTGTATTGCTCACCTGCCTTCAAAGGAAATGATCGTAATCAATTGGAAAATCTGGTGGTTCATGAAAGGGCCAGTGCCAGATCTGCTGTCAAACCTGTGAGCACTGCCAAAATTTTTAAAATGTTATATTATCAAGGTTGCGAACAGTTCATCTGTGCTGGCCTGTATCACTGTGTATTGACTGTGTCATGTATTTATGAACGACAGAGCTTAGCAAAGGTTATTATATTTTAAGAGGAGAAAAGCCAGCTATATTTCATAACAATGTGACATTAGGTATTCTACAGTCTACGATGTAGGGTGTAAAAGTACCTTAGTGTTGTCGTTGAGCTAATGTTGGACTGGCTAGTTATACAAAATGTAGCAATAGCAAATTTGACCAAGCCAAATGAATTTAAAGTTGCCGCATTTTTCCAATGCTATCTATATTTGTATGTTTTTAGTAGGGACCTAGCTTTCATGGCAGCTTCCCGCTGTTTCTCACAGCCCCCTTAAAACTGATGACAGTGCATGTCAAGCGAACTGTAGCCAAATCAGAAAGCTAGCTGTTATTACAAGTGAACGATGGTATATCCTCAGCTATCATTACTTTTTTACTGATCATTGTTTGTCAGATTAGAAGACCGATTCAGATATTGGTGATCTGGTGAGATCACAAATCCACTTATGCATTGCGTTGGTTGGTTACATGGTAAAACCCTTTTTAAGTGTAATCCTACCATGGGATCGTCCAGAAAACTATATCAACGACAACTTCCAAGATAGCCAGAGCCTCGCAAAATGGCTCCATCCAAGGACTCGCTATGAACTCCAGGCATTCACTGAGAAATTTATGATTTTCTGTAGCCTATACCTTACCAAACCTAGCTTAACAATCTGGAAAATTACATTATATTATTACTTAGGTGTGACAGATAAAGTTTTTCTATTACTCCCTTAGGTACCCTTAAATTTTGTACTACCTGTGATTGGATTTCCCATTTCCAAACATTGTTTACTGTGGTCTGGAGCTTGATGGCATTAATTGCAAAGTGTAACGAAGGAATGGTGATGATTATAGTGTACAGAATAGACTGTAAGACGCAGGGGTGCCTGTTCCCCTAGACTTGCTATTGCCCACATGCTGGGTTAATAAACAAACACCCCCAGCTGATTTACCATGTTTTATTAATTATAAACGTCCAGCCAAATTGACACACTTCCTTTTCATGATGCTGTACTTGCAAAAAATGTTGGCAATATTTCAACACTCGAACCGCTTCATCGTGTCATTGAAAACGTTGTTTGAACCACAATAGTTCATACTTCATTCATAGTTTTGGGGAACAGTTGTGACAAGAAAGTTAGTTTCCTTGACAATATGTTGTTCTGTGGTTTTTAATCAGTCACTTCCATCAGTGTTTGGGAGGTGAAGCCTTGATCAGTGTATATTCAGCCTAAACAATTTCATGCAATAGGATTTTGTGTAGCTAACGACATGGGTAATTTAGTTTGAAATGCAGGAAAGAATGACAGGAAGAAAAATAGTCTTTTGGCGATTACCGAGTTGACATCACACTGTTTACCTTCCATCTGATTGGAAGGTAAACAGTGATTCATGCTAAAACGGTGTTAGCATTGAGAATGCCACCGCTGCACACAGCTCTTGGGCCTGAAATCAGACTTATGCTTGTGTTCACATCAATGCAAAAACACTGCCACACGTATGCATATAAACCCACAACCACCTACGCCACCGGCTAAAATATAATGAGCACCCTGTATTTTTCAGAATTTGGCTGGTTTTTGTCATCTAAAGTAAATTTTGTGTGACAAAGGTTCACAAAATGCCAAAGGGACATTTGCATTGACTAAAAATGTTGCTTGCTAACAACTGTGCATTTTGAAATTCAACTCGAGTTGCTGTGGGATGACCAGGCAGTCAGAGAAGTGCGCCCCTGAAGTTCAAAAGAGCTCATGAACGAACTCTTGAAAGCCTGGAATGAGCTAGCTGCAAGTTCTCTCCTTAAACTGCTGAAAAGATTGCCTAGGATATGTCAGGCTGTAATCAAAGCTAAGGGTGATAAATTTGTAGGAAGCTGAATTTGAATATGTTCAGTATATCTCTTCGCAAATAATTTTGCACATTTCTAGTTTAGATTTGTGTTTCTATGTTATTCTGCGTTTTGTTGTGGCTGAAAATATACTTTAAGGAAAACCGGCCAAATTCTGAAAAATGCGGGGTAATTTATAATATTTTGGCCAGTAGTGTATGCAGACATGCCCATACAGTCCCACACAGGTTAATCCATTCTGCTGACCACACACATACTCCCAAGTTGAACTGTCAACATGTCAGCAAGCATTCAAACTGTGAAAACCCCAGTGCGAAGTTAACCTGTTTAACACACATCCCATAAGCCCCCTCTCACCGGAGCAGTATAAATGTGCTCCACGCAGAGCGCGCGCCGCCGCCTCTCTCCACACACGCATAATTACGCGCATCCCCAGTCGGCCGTAAATCGCAGTCGGCCTCCGCACCTCTACGCAACCAGAACCGTTTATGTTCCGAGCACAGTCTAAAACAGCATGTGTGTCCCAAAGAGCTCGAGCATATCATATATTTCATTTAGAAGATTATTTTACTGTTTATTAAAGCCCATGAAATAAGCATTTGTCATTGCATTCATTCGTGAGCACGTGGCCACCCAGCAGGATTACTTGAAGGTAATGCCAACTGCTTGCCTTTCCACATTGCGCCATTAGCTGGTTGATGTTGGGTATATCCTGTGCAAAGGGAAATGGCCAAGCGCAGATTTACCATAGAAGGCCCAAACATAATAAGCTTGCAGTAGCTTTTATTGTTGCTGTGTCAAGCCATCACTCAGCAGGATTAATCCTGAAGACTCAGTTAATTTGCGGCTTTAACTAAAATTAGCTGCGTTGAATCTGAGTTATTTTTGTCCTTTTTATTTGCTTTGATTTGACTGATATGTAGTTATTGATGGCGCTGTATATTTTCAGAAGGATGTGATTTACTACTCAGCGTCTGGGATATGGAGTAATTATTTGAATCTGCTCAGAGGTCGAAGAAGGTCCCTCTATTTTATTTTTGACAATGACGTAGCCTTTTGAAAATGTTTTTTTTTTTTTTTTTTTAAATGTATAAATGGGTTCTGTCTTGGCCTGTATGTGGCTAGCTTGGTCACATGTCTCTTATGTGTTCACAGATTCTGCTTTCATAGAAGGTTGATAAGCCCAAATTCCATAGAATACCAAATAATTTAGCAATGTGGTGAATTATGGTGGGGAAATAAAGCAATTAGTTTTGCGTCATTAGTTTGAGCTCGTCAGGAACATCCTTGGACAAAATGACAATCCACCTCATCACACAATTTATATTCATTTTATACTCAAGCCATTGGCCAGCCCAGTCTTATCCTAACTCGTCATATAGCGAGGCTACCTGACCAAGCGTCGATTTACGACAAAAAAGGAGGCGTTTGGGGCCATTATTTGAAGCAAGTTTAAAACAAATCCTACACCTAATCCCTAACTCTTAACCTGGACCCTCACCCTAAATGTCAAATAAAGATGCCAAAAGCCTCCTTTTTGTCGTTTATCGACGCTTGGTCAGGTAGCGTCACAATATGATGAGTTAGGATGCAAATGCGCTGCTTGAATTGCTACAAGACATCTTAACCTGTCATAGTATTTTCTTTGGAAGCTCACAAAGTAATAGACTTATCAGAAGTCAAAGGTCCTATTGATTCGGGTGATTTTTCTGTGTAATGTGTTGGTCAGAGGTGCAAATACAAACACTGTTGTTCGCTAGTACTGGAGCGATAGTCGTTGTTGCTCAGATAGTGCAGGGGCTGTTGTCGCCACCACTGGGCAAAGTGAATGTTTTCACAAGGTGAATTCAAGGTACCTGAATATTTTATTTAACATAAAGCTCAATCATTGGTGTAAACCTGTTTTCTAACTCCCTTTGGCTAAGAAAATATGCAAAACAAGGCTGCCATGATTGCTCCCAACTCAAGGCACATTTCTGACCTTCAACGCTTTCCCCAGGCATTTAATAAGAATTGAATCTGGGGGGAATGATGGATCTTTATTAAATAAACCATGAACTGAGTAAGTTCAATAAAAATTTAGAAAAGATACTACAGACAATTTAACCTGCTGGACCCTGTGCGTGACACTGCTTAATGGCCAATATTTCAAGAATGTATAGAGATGTGGCAGGCCAATCACAATCAGGCGAAGTGGGAAGCCTTTTCAGCCGAGAAGCTGACCTTGAAGATATGCGGAGGCCTTCAACTTGAGAGTAACAGACCAGAACATTGAATCGCCTTCTGGTTGAAATTAATGGTTTGTTAATGCAAACCGGCTGTCCTCCACATCAGAATTTAACTTCATAAAAGTAAAAAAAACATAAAAGTTAGCACTTTAAACAAGTCCAGATTCCTTTTGTGGGCCACAGGGCATAACAGCCTGTTCATTATAATTACAATCAATAGTGTTCAGTGGTGGATCTGAGCTCCTTAGCGAAGCGCACACTTGGTTGTAGGCCGACACATGCTCACATAAATGCCCGTACATAAACACACATACTCACAGTCACATAGAGTCAAGCTCCAAAACTAAGCACTGGGCATTTTGAATTCAATACTTTGACAGTGGTAAGTAGATACAATATGGATGTATCTTTTTCAGACTTTGTAATATTTAGACATATGTTTTATGTTATATAAGCTGTAATAAAGGACACACCAAATTACTCAGATAGTTTTACTTTCTGTCATCAAATGGAATGGTTCATACCTCCATCATCTTTCCATTCCACATGTTTCATAAATACCAGTAGAACTGAAAAGAAGACTGTTGACAGTGTTTTTATGTTTTACTTTTCTTATTCTGTGCGCATAACATGCTGGCACGCATACATGATCCCTCCCACCACTACCACGTCAAACACACATCATCAGTGATAATGTACCCTGTACCTGTGACATTCTCTGAGTCAGCTCACACACACGGTGTTTCTACGGGGAATATGGGCGATATGAACTGTGAGTTTATTGATTGCAGCTAAATTATGCAAAAAATGCTGTTTAGTGTCGCCCTTCAATTCATTGATCTGCAAGTACATTGCTGTTGGTGGCTGGTGGTGGCTTGTGAATATGATCTTTAATCCACAACAGTCTAATGGCATATGTGAAGTCAGTGTCGCAACCTGTTGTGTACAAGCAATATAAAATTATTTATTTGCGCCTAAACCCCTTGTTGGAGGTCACTAGTGTATATTTGTGCCAAATTTCAGCATCTGTCTGTAACCCACCTTTGGTAAACGTTGCCCTCAATGCAACTTCCTGTAATGATTACTGGTCCACTTTGGGGTGCTGCTTCTTTCTGAATCCAATCGCCTGCAGGGGTCGAACAGGCACATCTTCTGAGGTTCAACCTGTCAAGAGCTGCCTCCAGTCCTGCAGCCAGCCGAACAGAGCAGCCATTCCACCAGCGGGATGTATACAGCGAAGAAATCAAAAGCTGTTCCCCTCTGGACAGCCCAGCGGGCCCACTAGCGCTGCCAGTACTGACACAGTCAGGCCTGAGTACAAATCCTCAGGGCAAATCCACACTCTCAAACCTGGTGTATTCAAAGCATGAACCTGGGTGGCCTTTTGATCAAAGACACGTTAGGGTAGGTATTCCCCAGGTGAGTCAAAATATACTTTGATAGAATGTGCTTTGAAAGCTGATTTACATGGAGAGGAACTGCCGTAGGATTTGATATCAGAGCCGAACAAGGACTGCAGACCGTGGAGATTCCAAACACAGAGGACACTGACTCCTGACAGGACAGATGGTCTGTGCATTTTATACACTCTCTGGAAACAAGTGCAATTTTCCATGACTGTGTCTTGTTTCCTTCAGGATGAAGTGTGTCATAAATCTTTTTATTTGCCCGGGCTTCCCGATGCATTTTTTTGGGGTCGCTCACTCATGCAAGCATTGCTTGATGATTAGAGGTGCAAAACCTCCTTTTCAAAACTTTACTGACACACAGTCATCTCCCAAGAGAGTGAATTCTATTGTTTGGGTTTTATCAGCTGTCGCTATTTTAGCGGTCTCTTGGGTAAACTGTTTCTCCCGTTGCTGGTTTTGATAACTGTCACTTTTTTGGAACCGTTTGCTTTCCACTCAGCTTTGCAAATTTTGTGCAAATGTTCATCCGAACTTTGTTTACAGTTAAATTCCAAAATCAGAGAAGAGTTTACAATTTTTAAAGACGTATTTCAATTCTTTCACGCCACATTATGAATATTATGACACTGGCGACAGCCAGACAGCTTGACCATAACAGTTTGCACGAGCATTTGTTTTTCATGAAGAGGATATAAAGTCCACTCACCCTTGAAACAGCATAAATCTCCACATAGCATCCCCCTCACTTTTGGGGAGCAGCTTTTGTATTTAGTTCAGTTGCGGGTCTTGGAAAAGTCCTGTGAATAAGCTACTATTAAATTTAATAATAAAGTGGCGATCTCCTGTGTACACCTATCTTTTTCTTGCGCGGTTGAAGTGCTAGCTCTGATGAAGCTGTATTGAGACTTCGATTTTCCCATTCTTAACCCATGCTCGGTTGACTTGGACGTGCTGTTTGAGTCATTGTCGTGTTGGAAAGTGAAATATATTTATGAAGACGGCCGACAGCTTTTGTGCCCAAATAACTCCATACTTAGAGCTGCTCATTATCCGAGCAGCTCTCTTTCGACAAGACTTTATTGAACAATCTAAACTAATATCCTGTTATATTTTTGGGATTTTCTTTAAATCGGCATGTGCCCAAAGATAAGTTCATGTTGAGGTACAGAGCACAGCAGATCCCCTCATCCACAGATCATTAGGACACCACATTCATCACTTTTATTTTCTAAATAAATTTTAATCTAACGTATGTCAAGCCCTCACCATCTTTACAAAACCAGCCCTTCCTCCACCTTCTGTCTTCTGATAAATATTGTCATTTATGCCTGGCCAAACGGAACGTTCAGTGAACTATGCATCTGTATGTTACAAACCTCTCCAAAAGAGGAGAATTGATATGCTAAAAGCTGAGACAATGATATTAATCTTGAGAAATCAGCGAAATAGCGAAAAAGGCATGTGTGTGTGTGTGAGAGAGAGAGAGAGAGAGAGAGAATGTGGTTTGTATGTGGTTTTAATCACTAGTATTTTTCCCATCGGGACCAGTCATTTATTTAACCTATAATGGTCAGTGCTCATAAAGGAAAGGACTGATGTTAGCGGCACACTGGCACCGTTCCCTGTGACCTTGAGCAGTTGCCCTCAGGAGCAGGCAGCGGATGGGGCAGTTAGGTTATTTAGTGCGCTCGTATACCGTCTGCTCTGAATTAGTTGCTCTCATTCTCAGTGACTTCTTTCTGAACCCCTTTGACTGACATTTTCCGACACAATAATGATGGTTTTGTTATTGCAGTTTTATGCCATGACATCTCCTGCTGAAAATATGAAAGAATTTGGCACAGACAACAGTCAAAATAATGGGCTGAGCTGAAATAGTTTTTCTTTTTTTATGCGCTGTGGAATTTACAGTTTTTACTACAATGTGCTATATTTTAATTACTAATAAGGGTATGAATATAATAAAATAAGGCATCACATTTATATGAAACTCAAAAGGTTTCTGAAGTACTTTACAGACAAGGAAGTATAACAAACCCCAAACAAGTACAATCTTTCTTTAAAAATGTGTTCAACGATTGGTCAAATTGTAACATTTGGTTTATAGGTGACCTGTTTGCTCACAGCCCACTGGTTCACCATAAAAGCTCCACTCCATTTATCTCCAGTGGTCCCGACCTTGGCAGTGTGACAACATGTCAGCCTGTGGATTTGTGCTGCTCACTTCCTTGTTTGCTCTTTGGCACCCTGTCTGGCGTCAGGAGAAAAGCTGACCAATGATCTTGCCTCCAAGCCTAAGCCACTGTCCGGCAATGTCGACGATACAAGCAACATCAGATGCAGAGGACCTCAGTACTGGTGCTGCATGTAATGTACATCGTCATCTCTGGGGATTAAATAGTTACCAAGTCAGAAAAATCTTTCGAACACTAGTTGGTGGAAATAGTTGTACATGCAGGTAAATGTACCACTGCAAATAAAAAAAGCCTTTGCAAAAATAGATAAATGAATAAATAATTTCAGTATGGGGTCAATTTTCGTCAACAATTTTAAACAATGAATATAACAATGTTCATATTCCTCAGTACTTTTCTTATTAGCTCAAAATCTTTACTGTGTATCTACAAGGGTCAACCCTCTATATTTGGCCAATGTACCGCATTAAATTCTTGATATTTGATATTGGGCATGTTAAAATACCAAATTGCATCGATTTAAAGGATTTGTGTTGGATACTGTGAAGATGAATGCAACATTTGTTCGACTTTATCTAATGGAAACAAACGTCATCAGGTTACGCTACAGCATGTGGGAGTGTATGCAGGAGGCAGACTGGAACCTATACCTCTGAGGCCTTTAATGTCAGTTTGGATTCCGATACAAGGGCCGATGAGGTTAAGACAATAAACTGGAGAACATTAAAATCATGAGGGCCATCCTAATCTCGTTAATATCACAGGAAATAAGCAGGCAAATATTTGTTTGTTCCTTTTGAAGAAACTCCACGGGGGATTAGTACTAATCAGAGTAATGGTGGGAGTATTGGGTCCAAATTTATTATGGACGTTATGAGAAACAATATCCTCTCCACACATGTGCCGACTGAAGGAATGTTTTGCTTTGCCAGTGAGATCTAATTATGCTTTTGGAGGGAGATGGTTTTCAAACATGTCGGGATTTCAAAGGAGTCCATGCGCACCGGTGACCTGTGTAGCTTCTGGTCCATGGCTGGTCTGGTCCGGTCGCACAAACTTTTAATTTCCCGCACATGGCCATTACATTGAAGCTGAGGTCCATGGCCAGGGGGCTACTGCAGCTGTCATGTCAGAACCACGTGAGTTTCGGGAGAGGAAACCATGACTGAAATACAGAGTGACGGCCGAGAGAATGATTTTTAATGGAGAAAGGTCTCCCACAGGTTTTTAGAGAAGGTCGTTGTCTGTGTGAATTGTTTTTTTAGAGACAGAACTGTCTGCTTTGCCATATAGAAACAGCGTTTGTGTGTATTCTCTCTCTTGGTCCATGGTAATTTACAGTATTCTTGTGGAATGTGTGTGGAACTGTGGAACAGCCGTGCACAAATGGCTATAAATCGAGAATAAAACTGTTGAACTGCTTTGGGAACAGATGAGTTGCAAGGCTGTCTGTTTACGAGAGGCTAAATTGTCCTTGAACATGAGGAGCCTTTATTCTTAATTCTAAGCTTTTCTGATATGGATTTTCAAAATTTAATTGAGGCTATTCAAATGCCAGTTTATGCCTCCTCTGGGAACAGTGTATTATAATTCCATGTGGGTCTGTGCTGGTCAGCTGCCAAGAGCTACAGAGAAAACAAAATATCCTTGGGGAACAATCTATTGATCTATCTGTGTTGGAATAAGTTCAATATGATATTTAAAAGACTAAATCTGGAAAGATGGCTTCAAAAGAAAAATGTGATTGAATTTGAGATATTACTTTAAACAAGAAGCATGTCTGGAAGTGGGGTTATGTAAATAAACTGTATTCAAAAAATTCTTAAATAAAATGACTTTGTCTATCTATTGGAGAAATCTATACACTGGTGTTAGCAATCTTCAGAGAGAGGAGGATGGTTCCCAGAAAGGGGGAGAGAGACATCCCATACAGTTTTCTTGCTGTGCTGCGCCACATAGGGACATACTTAATCTCAACCTTACAGGTGCACAATGTGGTTGCATAGCCATTGAATCAGTCATCTGAGTAACCAGACCACTGTAAACTAGGTGCTGTTTGCAGCCATAGACTAAGGTATACCACTGTCAGTGACACATTACAGTGCAACGACTAGCTCCAAAGAAACAGGCTACTCCACATCACAGGGCTATTATAATTTTGCATGCAGCATCTCGTACTGTAATTGCACAGTGCAAATGAATAGTCATCTTTGCAGGGAACTTGCAGATATGTGTTATCGGTGGAGGCATTCCAAACCTAAAAATGTCAGCTCAAACAAAGAGAAGTGAGTTCCCAGCGAAGCATTCAGTGAGAGACACAGGTTCAGAAATGCTTTGATGAAACGCATTATCGGTCCTACCAAAGAAAACGTAGTCTCAGCACACAAAAACTGCACACATTAATCGCGGAAATAGCAACAGTAAAATTAAACCCTGCTACCGAAACTGTAAAAACAGCAAAATGAACTGTTGACTCGATAGCATAAGACTATGAAACTGCGACATTTTTTATTGCATCCGTCTTTGCCATTTACTGCGCTTGCGCGTACAGGCCCAGGCTTCTTTCAGAGATGGCGGAATCAGGCGTGTCTCCTTCGGTTGGTAAGTAAAACTTCCAAATATGACGTTATTGTTAATGCAAATGTATAACAAGGAATTGTAAGACGTAGCTGTTACATCCACATTCTCGTAAATTCACTTTTTTTAGCATGTCACCACCGAAAATGAACGATGAAATGTGCACTGTCGATTTCGCTATTGTCTTAGTGTTGCCAACTTGGCGACTTTCTCGCTAAATCTGGCGATGTAACAGCTACGTCTTACAATTCATTGTTATACATTTGCATTAACAATAACGTCATAAGAGACACGCCTGATTCCGGCATCTCTGAAAGAAGCCTGGGCCTGTACATGTAAGCGCAGTAAATGGCAAAGACGGATGCAATAGAAAATGTCGCAGTTTCATAGTCTTATGCTACCGAGACAACAGTTTATGTTGCTGTTTTTACAGTTTCGGTAGCAGGGTTTAATTTTTCTGTTGCTATTTCCGCGATTAATGTGTGCATTTCAAAGTTTTTGTGTGCTGAGACTATTTTCTCTTTGGTAGGCCTGATTATGAGCCGGGCGCTCCAAATGCAAACCAACTTCCAGAGACAAAATGAGCAAAGCCACTTCTGTGGAACAGGTATTAGCCATTTCGTACGGGAGGGCACAGAGATGAATCAGCCACACCATCTCTGCTATGGAGCTACAGGGGAAGGAATGGCTCCAGTTATCCTGCGCTGCGATGCAGAAGGATGCCCTGTGGGCCCTGCTGATTAGTCATCCATGTGTGTGGCTCAGACTAAAGCCCCGGCCCTTTAGAAATGAGCTGGGAGAGAGAGAGTGATGTCCCCACAGAGAGATCAGTGCATTCATGTCCACCGGGCTCTCCTCCACACTACCGTCAATGTCTCCGCACGGAGCTCACCCAACCTGAACACTGAGGAAGACGAATGGACTGAGGCAGAGATGGAGATGGATGGGCTTTCGTTGGGTTTTGTGCAAGCGTGCTAAAACTTCACTGTGGGTTATTTTTCTCTTTTCCGATGTTGGGACTCGTCACTTTATTCTTTGTCAGTTATTCTTTTCTTTATGGGACTTTTGGGCTTCGGTCTGTTTTTGTACGAGCATGTGCTCTGGATTAGCGGCCGCCTCTGTTGCTTGGTATTCTTGTATTATGCAGGTGCATATCTAGTGTACGATATTCAGAATGTTGTGCATCCATGACTATCCATGCGAGTGCACAACCACAAGTACAGACTCACACACACACTCACACACACACACGCACACACACACACACACACACACACACATCCACACGCACACAAATGTGCACACTCACAAATACATACACACACACACGCACAAATACACACAAACATACACGCACGCACGCATACACACGCGCACACACACACACACACACACACACACGCACATTCTGGTCTTCATTAGGCTTAGACTGAACATCCTCTCTGCCTGACAGGCAAACGTTTTCCGTTGGCGCCTGGCCCTCGCTGGATCCTAACCAAAAACACACTGCCCCCTAAGGCAAGGTCAGGAGAGTTTTCGCCAGCTCTCCGCTCCACACGGTCTGATGAGGCAGGAAAGAGAAACTGACTGTCCACATTTACTTTCACCAATCGCACAGGCAATTTAACCAGCGTCCGAGAGACATAAAATGCCCTCATTTCAAAGAGAGGAACGGATATGAACAGTGTAATCAAGTGAATGAGAGTCTCTGTATGAGTCCATCTGCCCATACAATCCTGGTCAGGTTCTTCGAACCATCCCCACATGTCGAAAAAAAATTAAAGTCCACCGTCCTCGGGCCCCTATCTCAATGAAATGGCTCTTTTTATAATGCTCGTAAATGACATCGCCTCGGTTGACATCATTAGATTATGAAACTCTATAAGCCATGTAGCTTTTGTGTAAACATTGCAGCGTTACATTACAGTGACTCACCAATTATAATCATGATATTATTACCATGTGACGCATGATTTTTATCTGAAAGTCTTTAAATGTCACTGATGTGTGGGAACATCTGCGACTCGGTGACTCAAACTGCATTAAGTGCAGGTGAATGACGGAGATGAGTCGCGCGAGATGCCTGATAAATGCCACTGAATGCTTGTGTTGGGGCTAATCTCCAAATCCCGGGGCAGGTGGGGGGTCAGTGGTGGTCAATAGGGGACAGAGACGGTCTTTGTTGGCCTTCCCTGTGAATGGAGTCAGTGTTTCTCTTCACTCGGTGCCCAGTTGAGACCAGCGTTAGCTCGGCTCAAGTATAAATATTTGCGAGCGATTTACGGTTATCCAAGCACAACCCAGACAACAGCGCTGTTCATTGAATTTGTTTTTATTTGAGGATGCGATCGCGCCAATCTCAACAATAGAGCATTGTGTTCGGAGCGAATTATCCCGTTATTGTTTATAGGAATACAGCCAGCCCTATCTAAGGCTTATCTTCAGGCCTGATGAGACACATCCATTATTTCATTGTTTCTTTTATTCGCTGTCTTCAGAACCTGAGATTTACAGCAATTTGCTTCAAAAGGAAGGGGGGGAAAACAGTGAGAGCCTTTTGTGTTTGATGTTTTCACGGGGAGAGTTGTGGTATTTGGAGAGACAAACTGCGTGTCAAGAAACTGCTGAAAAGGAGGCTATCTGGTTGGCTCTCTCAGATAGTGTTCTTTGGAGGGGGGAAGGCTGATAAACCAATAAATGGGGATTAGGCTGGCATGGACGAAAGGACCTAATCCCTTGTGGCATAATTGAATTGTAAGTAAAAATCCCCATTAAAAAACTGTTGCCTGGTGCTGGTGGGATGGGCAGGGGGTGAATAGGACTGCTCAAGACCGTCAGCACCCATCCATGGAGTTGAACGAGGCAAAGATATACAGGCTTAACCAATCAGAAATGACATGGGCTAATTATCCGCCTATCCAAAGCACTTCTCATGCAGATGAAATAGGCGACCCATACAGCAGCTACCCACGGTGATGGCAATATAATGGAACTTGTAACACTGACAGAAAGCGAATGGAATTAATTTGGAATCTTAAGTTCAACACTTTATAATTAATTGCCAGACAGAATTAAACCTCCTCTAGGTTGATGCTTCTTTATGTGTCGTACCACTAGAAAAAAAAAAAAAAAGAAATGGATCTCTGTCAGAAAATATGGCCACCCCATTTCCAAAAAAGTTGGGATACTATGTAAAACGTAAATAAAAACAATTGCAATGATTTACAAATCATTTAACCTCTATATTCAATTGAAAATAGCACCAAGGCAACATATCAGACTTTGAAACTGAGAAATGTATTGTTTTTTTGAGAAGCATATGGTCAATTGAATTTGACGCCAGAAAAATGTTTGGAACAGGGGCATGTTTACCGCTGTGTTGCATCACCTTTTCTTTCAAGAATACTCTCTTAGCATGAGGAGTAAACTGAGGAGACCGAAGGCTGTAGTTATGAAAGCAAAATGCTTTCTTACTCTTGCTTGATATTTGATTTCAGCTGCTCAACAATTTGTGGCTTCCTTTGTTATATTTTTTTGTTTCATAGTGTAACAAGTATTTTAATTTGATGACAGGTCTGTACTGCAGACAGTCCAGTTTAGCACCCAGAATTTTTTTATTTCTGAGCCATGTTGTTGTATTACGTCCAGCATGATGTTTCATTGTCTTGCTGAAACGAGCCAGCCATTCCCCGAAAAACACATCTGGATGGCAGTTTATCATTCTCCAGGACTGATATTTATTTTTCAGCATTAATAGTATCTTTACAGATGTGCAAATTACCCATGCCATGTGCACTTATGCACCCCCATACTATCATGGACACTGGCTTTTGAACAAGCTTAATGGGGCCTCTCCAGAAGGAATTTCATATTTTTATTGGTCTGGCCAGGGGATAGTTCCCCTCTTTCCCTCAATTTTAAATGAACTCAAGCCCTGAGAAGGCAGTAGTTTTTCTGGATCTTGTTTATACACTGAATGGTTTTGTCTTTACATGGTTTAGTTTTAACTTGCAGTTCTGGATGCAGTGACAAACTATGTTTCTGATAATGGTATTCAGAATTATTCCTATTCCCAAGCAGTGATTTCAACTGCCAAATCCTGTCTGTTTTTACTGCAGTGCTGCCTAAGGGCCTGGAAATAATGGCTGTTCAATATTGGTCTTTGGCCTTGTCCCTTGTGTACAGAGATGGCTCCGGATTCTCTGAATCTTTTAATGCTATTCAGCACTGCAGATGATAAAATCCTCAAATTCTTTGCAATTCTACACTGAGAAATCTTATTCTTGTATTTTTGAACTATGTGCTCTCACAGTCTTTCAAGGTTGTGAATCCCTCTCCATCTCTACTCTTGAAACACTCAGCCTCACTGGGATGCTGTTTTATACCCAATCATGCTACTGACTTATTGCCAATTAAACTAGTAGGCTGTAAGATGCTCCAGCAGATGTTGTTGTTTTTTTATTTTTTTTTAAGCATCTAACAACTTTGCCAGTCTCTTGTTGCTCCCGTCCCAACTTTTTTGAAATGAGCTCAGTGCATCAAATTCAAAATGAGTAAATATTTTCCAAAAAAAATAAAAAAATCTCTCAATTTCAACATAGTATAATATCCTCAATCAGGGGGCAAGGAATTGTTGTACAAGCCAGTTCAAATGCTAACCAGACGCCAAGTAGGCGCTCACTCAGGCTACCCTTGAGCTCGATGGAAACGGGTAGTGACTTAGTTAAAACAGTTGACTCAGTCACACAATCTCACCTCGTGCGTCACCTTGTTTTCATGGCATGATAATCAAACACTTCTGGGTCATTTCCAATTGTCAACGTAGACAATAGATAAACAGATAGACAAAACGATAGACCTAGACTTTAGCTACCTTCCAGGTAGCCCGAGTAATGACTTCTGGCCACAGGTGCTGCGGTAGAGGCCATGAGCCTGAATTGATAGAAGATACAGCAGTGATTTAATTATGCTTCCGGGTCCTGGACCTGTGCTGGTAGACAAACTGAAAAAGCCAATACATGGGAATAGGTTTCAGGATTCTTTTATTAATTAACAGTATGTACAGTTTCTACCATGGAAAAATAATAGGTAACATAACGGACTATATTTACAATTCAATTTTTACAAAATGTCTTTACAAGGAGTTCTGTCAGTTTAAAAAAGGGCTAGACTACAAAGCAAACACACAAACACACAACTCAAACATTTTACTGTAATACTTCCATAAATAAATATAGACATTTGCTGACTGTAACATCACAAACACAGCTACAGCCAATCAAGCACATATATAATTCCAACATTTGCAAACTAAGTTATTTTATTAATAAACAATATATATTGATTCCCCATAGAGTTCTCTGTTAATCGGTTAGAGGGATTTTGCTAAAATATTCAAAAGAGGTAACAAAGACCATGCCTAGGATAGAACACTATGTTTTGTCATGCGAAACAGTGAAAAACATTCAGTATGAAGCAAGCAACATTTACAGTTTACGTCAGATGGCTCTCGACATGCACGGTCACACTTTCTGAAAATTTCCTTTGTTAAAATTATTGAAAGGCATTAGCCATCCACATTATGTATTTAAGCGCATTTTCTCATTACTGGGCACAGTACAATAAATAGTACAATCCAATACTACTTTCTTCATACAGATGACAGCTATAATGATTGCATTTTACAATTCTTATGGCATTTTTTCCCCATTATGGTCAAAAGTCTCTTTTGCAAAGTAAACTACTAAATGAAAAGAAATTCTCACAGCGATGTTGCATTTCTTGCTATATCGGAGACGCTTCAGTTTTAATGGAATATTTCTGTTTTCTAAGGTTTAGTGTCGTAGGTCTAGCATTGCAGCCATGGTAATTGCAGTCTATTGTCAAAAGGCTGCCCTTCTCCTCATAGTCCAGCTGGGGGCGCTGTTTGGTAGTTGTCCCAGAAGCTTTGCATTAAAACAGGGTGTTTTGATGGGAAAACACTGTCACGTAGTCAGTGAGCTGCTCCGCTGAGCGTGCCATTGGGGTAAATACAAAATCTTCTAGATTTTTTTTTTTTTCAATAGCTTCAGGTTTGCATTGCTGAAGTGGTCCTGCTCTTACAACCAGTACCGGTCCAGATGGGTCCCAGTTGCTTCAGGGTCTCAGTGCTTCTCTGCTGTTGGCTTCTGGTGGTGCTGGTGGTGTTGTCTGAGCCGAGGCCCTACAGGACACACAGGAAACAACCGGATCAGGACCGGCCATAGAGATGGTCAGCATATCGCTGCTGAATGTTAATGCAACGACTATTGCATTCACTACACATTCTTCCCCACACTTACAAGCCAGACATTTCCTCAAGAAAGAAACAGTAACAGAACTGTACTGCAGGTACACCGAGTCCAATTCTGTAACTTTTGCCATCCTGAACTTTCTTCCATAAACTCCAGTTTCTTCCAAAATATACACATGGAAAATCAATCTTTCAATGGAACGCATTATGGACTCAAAGTGTATATTTGTATCTTAATATGGAATACAGATCATAGTTTCATATTATTATTTTTTGGTTAGATTGAGGAGCGTTTAGAAAGGCGAGCACTTTGGCTGCATACTGATGTGGTATCAACATTAAATAACATGATGTGTTATTATTATGCAATGTAGAGAATCATTACAGCACTACACTGTGTGCCTTTCTTAGCCCCTTGCGCAGAATACAAATAATGCCAACTTTTTCCTGTTATGCAGAAGCCTATTTAGGCTTTATAACTCAATATTTGTGTCACAGAGACTGAGGAAAATTATTCCAGTGAAGCAAGACTTTGACTTTGGAAATTTAATTACAGTATTATTTAAGAATTAAATTTTGGAATCTACAGATGCCGGTGTCTATATCTGCGCAAAGGGGACAAGAAACTTGGGGAGTGGGGAGCCTATGTGGTAAACACAGCAGTAAAGGGGCCCTTACGGTGCTGAAGGGCTGGTGACAGGGTTGGTGTCTGGAAGGTTTTCATGGTGGCTGGCCCCTCCCCCGCTGTCGTTATCACCTGAACCTCCAGCCTGTAGTGCGTCCCCGGACGCAGGTTGGGCACCAGCAGGAGATTATGGTTCTGGAAATAACCAGATATCAGTGATGATCAATCACATATGCGAGCAAACTAACCACCACCGAGTAACAACTTAACCTACTGGTAAGTCCAACTGGATTAGCAACACGAGAAGTAAGAAGCAAGTGTTTTCCTGTTATATGAAAGCAAACCTGAGATGAAACAAATCCAGCACAGCAGAGTACACAACGGTCTCACTTACAGAGGCACAGATAAGGCCTTTAATAATAAGAAAATGCTGGATTTCCTCCAACTTTCTCTTCGTAGAAAGGAGTTAGATCAAATCAGTAATTTTTGCTCGGCAGCTCAGAGCCAGGTCTGGACGTTTTAGTCATTCAAGGTCCAAGATAAAGGGGCGTTGCCGACGCCAAGTGAAGCGTAGCAGGGCTAGGCGAGTTGGTGACATCATCACTCCCACCCCCACCTCCATCCCCCTCAGGATGCGGGAAAGTTAGAGATATGGTCACCTGTACTTACATACTTACATCACCTGCCCTCTTAATGTGGTATACTGCATAACGCAGGCCTTCAAGCAAACACATTATTTCCCCTTGACTCTATAACTAAGTAAGCCGGTAAATACTTGATTCAGTGGCCCAACTTCTGCTCTTGTCTTTATTGTTGTTTCATGACAACAAAAATGAACCTTTAGAGCGCCAAAACGTAGCTATTGTTGCTCAATGATGTAAGATATCAAAATCAAACTGAAAACCTATCACGTGGCAACTTGTTTAAGGGAGCTCTTTCAAACAAGTTGCCATGTGATAGGTTTTCAACAGCACAAGATAATTAATTGGATATTTCTCAAAAATTTATTTCAGTGCTCAAAGGGTTAAACATAGTGCGCTGCTGCCTTTGAATACACTTTGGACCCACAAAAATAAAAACTCAGATGGAGCCAACAGTGTGCGAGGACAGTCAAGCACAAAATGGCCTATTAGCAGTGATAGAAAAGAAGCAATGGGAGAGTAAGACTGTGCTGCACACTGAAATCTCCACTTGAGCTGTTGATAAATTTGAAACCATTCATTCCCAGGAATGTTTAATGATTAGAACTCAATATTGCTACAACAGAAGACAGACAATATGCCGGCTGATATTTGTCTGCATTGACCGTGAGTGATGATTGATTGTCCTGGTTAATGCAGCGAGACAACGAATAGCGTCAGCAGGTAAGAGGGGCTGAGTTCCTGACTCTGGGTTTGCATGTTGAAATTGATGAGTACCACAGAGATATGATCCTCCATTTACGATTGAAGACTCAGTTCTGACAGTACTTAAATCACGAAACGGCCATTTTGAGGAAATTGAGAAAATAGACAAGAGTAACTATAGAATACATGTTCCCATCTTCACCTGACAATGTTTGAAAGAGTGATTGTGATGTAGTTATAGCACTTGGCACTTCAATTTAACTCCTGGGACTGACATTAAATTGGAATTTGGTAACCGCAGAGCTCCATAATTGGGTGGTGTGTGAATAATGACATATGATATTATGTATTATCGAGGCACTCCTTGAGTCCAAACCTCCATCAAGGCAGCACAGTCGAAATCTTGCTAAGTGAACATGGCTCATAAGAAATTTAAGGATTCCGTCCCTGATGTGAGACCAATCAACCCACAAAAATTTGAGTGATATCACTAAAAGCGAGGTTCAGTTATCGCGTGTCATAGGAATTCAAGATGACTGCGGTGGCGGTCATATTGTTTGACCGATTGCAGTCAAAATCACCTGGGACCATCCCTGATGTAACAACAACCCACCCACAACATATCAGAGATGTCTGTTCATTACTTTTTGAATTATCTACCACACAAACAGACAGACAGACAGACAAACCAACACCGGCAGAAACATAACCTCCTTGGCAGAAGTAATAAAAATGCCGTAAGCCTACCGGGGGGAGTATCTGTGACTGAGAGATGATGCTATTGGGCAGGCTGTTCTGTCGGCTCTCAGTGGTCACCTCAGCCCATGTGACCTGGTACCCTGTGACACGCTGATGGGGGTGTGGCTTCGACACCCTCCAATAAAAGCTGCCGGTAACGTTCCCCTCGTGGGTTGTGAAGGACGCCGTGAGGTTTTCCGGTTTGGCCAACACTTTCTGTTGCGTAGTTCCTGAAAGACAGATTTTTTTTTTTTAATCTCCAGTCACATATATGAATTCCAAGAGCATGTTTCTTTGCCAGAAAAATCATATGGATGTTTTTTCCATTACCGCTTGAAATCGTAACTCAGGACCTCTAAAGCTATGTTCCAGACCCCCCCAAGGATATGCTGGGGACTGCATAGGTGGGTCATGAAATGTGCAGTGAAGAATATGTTATATCCCTCTATCAGACATCCATTTTAATGCATTTCTCAATCTCCCCAGTGTGACCATAAGTTATGCTGCATTTCCATGCGGGTTACAGAACATGTATTTATTCATTAAATGGGCCTTGGGCTTTGAGAATATAGGAGGCCTTAAAGTATATATAGCAGAGCTCTGTTAGCATGCTGCTTTCAGCACTAGTCCTCACCACTCTCCACCTCAGTTGGTACACAACTGTCATGCATCACCTTGGTATACACACCACACCTGGGCAGAGGCAAAAATGAACTTCTATTCCACTATAAAGTGAGTCAAAATAGTGGGTAGAGAGTACCTGTCATTGCGAGTAATTCATTGCAATCACCTGTATTAGCTAATTAACACCTTCACCACCATTGACAGGCTGCTCTGTCAATCATGACAGAATGCTTCCCCTGCCCTTGAGGAGATATTCCAGCAATCAACGCTTTCACTGTTATAAGGTGAGGGGCGCAGTTACAAATCTTCTGACAAAAACAGGTATCGAAGGATCATTAAATATTATAAAAAATTCTGGCAGCAGCTGCCAACTTAAAAAAAAAAAACACTGGCAGGGAAAGTGTGAACAAAATTCGCTAGCCAGGATGTACACTGTATAACTAACTGGTAAAATCAGCGGGTTCAGTTTAGAAATACTTAGCAAGGCTTACTTTCCACCCACTTCCTGTTTAAATGCAATGCCTCCACAGAGCCATAAAGAGATTAAATGTGGTGATGCACTCCGAGATGGTGAAAGCCATTACGTAAATGCGAGCAGGCCTCACCTCCTTCTCCAGGACAGGGGATGTGCTTGTGGGTCTTGGCCCTGAGGGTGGAGCAGGCGGGGGTGAGGAAGGTGGTGCTCTCGGCCTTGGATCGGCCCTTGGAGCGCATGGTGTGGACGCTCACCTTGTACTTACAGGAGAACAGCAGACCCGGGAGATTGATGTAGTTCTCCTGTGAGACACACAGAAGAAAAACACACACACATCCATCAGCACTGATGAGCTCTACTTCTCTCGCAAGCCAAGTCCCAGCGGAGGAAAAGAGACGATTAGACACACCGAGCCACGGACGACATTTCCATTCTCTGTTCCGTGGGGAAAAAAAGGCTTTGACTTAAAGCCAAACTTTATCAGCAGCAATTTCACAGCAGATGTTCTGCGACGCTGATTATCAATTTGAGTCTCAAAACATGAAATGAAAATTTGCAAAACTAAGTTATGTAAATTCACACTTTTACAAAGATGTAAAGAAAATCCAGTGCTGTGAATTTGTCTTCGGTCTTTGCCTCATTTTCTCTTTCATGGCTAATTCCTCCGATTGAATGTTTTCAGATCATAATGCAAAATGTCACATTAGACAAGGGAAACGTGAGAAAACAGCTTGTGATTTTTTTACTTTTATTCCTTCAGTAAAGAAAGTAACGTACAAATATCCCCCTTCGAAACAGTGATTAGTCAGTTAAACTTAATACTTGTTGGAACCACCCTTGTTTGCAGGAATTACTACCACTGATCACTTTCTACACTATGAATTTGATACACGTCTTCCTCATCTCACAAAAGGAATCACGGCCCACAGCTATTTGTAGAATTGCTTTAATTCAAGCAAACTGGCAGGCATCCATTCATGAACTGCTCTTTTCACATCTTGCTACAACACCTCTACTGGATTGAAGACAGGGCTTTGATTGGGCCACTCCAAAACTTTAATTAGTTTTTTTTTTGTCTATCCATTCAGAAGTGGACGCAAGATAATTAATTGCCTTGGGTCAGCGTTCTGTTGCATTATCCTTAGACTTCAGTTTCGACGCATTGGGCCTCATGCAAGAAGCGATACAAGGACAAATTCTCTCTTATTTTTGATCTATCCCCAATTTTTCCTTATGTTGTTCTTACCCATTGATTTCTGGGATGCACCAGTGTTTTCTTATTTTTGCTCTTCTCTAAGGTGAGAGAAAATTTTACGAGTGATCGAGAGCACTCTTACTGACATAAGCAAAAACAGAAAACTGTTATCTCTGTCCACAAATTGCTTGTCCAATGCACGGAAACACAAGTTTTAAAACCTAAACATTGCAATAAATGCATCATAGAATCAACTTTTTTTTGTTTTTGAGAAAGTATTATGATTTTATTCTTTAATTTTTGGGCTAAAGAGTTTGGCCATTAGATCCTAATTAGGATTAAGCTATAAAAACCCTTAGATACTTGCATGTGTTCTGCTTCTTAATGGCTTACCTATTGCTGTTGGACGCTTTGGCCATCCAGGCCCTGCTCAGAGGGTGCGTTTTTAGAGATCGCGCAGATCTGTTTGCTGTTCTCGTACCAAATATGAAAGCAGCTGTACTTGAGCACGGAAGATTACTGTTATGTGTAACGGCTCTCTTGTTCTAACAAATGCAGGGGCAAAAAGATGTCTCCATTCAAACGAAGAAATTCAATGCTTGCTCGAAATGTAGGCGGATACTGGATACTACGAGCAAAAACTCTGAGATTTATGGAATAATTTGTGTATGGAATACATTTGCGTGGTTATCACAGAATAATAGATCAGTGCCCAGACAAACTTAAGAAAATGCGGCAGTGATATTTCAAGGTGGGGGACGCAGTGCGAAAGTCTGGCAGCTCAAGTTATGATATGGATACATTTTTGTGCAATGAGGCAGTGGACAGCATAATCGGCCAAAAACGCAAGGGCGAAAGAATTCCGTACGCAACATCCAACAATATCAAATGTAATCAGTACATTTGTGGCTTACCTTGATGTTTGGGTGCCCAGAGAAAGATGTGTAAAAACATCAAGCATTCAGTCAAGAAAATTTCAAGTTAAATTTTTTGTGCTGCTATACGTGGTAACCCATGTTACAGATGACACACCAGGGTGCTAGGGCATGCATAGCATATGCATTTGCGATAAAAATATTCAATATTAATATTCTAAACCCCCTTCTCAATAATAAAACCCCCCGAAATATACTGGCGCCTCCTTTTAAAATCGTTCCCCATTTAAAACCACCTTGGCGCATACTGCAACGCACTGTATAGGAATTTTGACATGTATGCAAGTGTACTCGGGTGCGATACGATATTATTATTGCGAAAGCTGACCAGCGGGGGGAGAGGGGAGGGGGGGCAATTGTACTGTGGCACGATATGGAATAATCGTACCTAGTGTGAAAGCACCTTAGATTGCCACGAGCAGTGGGCTTTTTGCACACGGCACGTCACCTGCCCTTATATGGTGTTTAGTGGTGTCATGTATGCTAATTTAGAACAACCAACCACACACTTCCAATTTACGATCAAGTGGGATTCAACATTCAGCACACATGGGTAAGAGCAGATTTGGATGGTAAGAGCGTTTAGTGCATCGGAGTTTATTTCTCTTATTTTTTTTCTTAGCGAAAAAATAAGAGAAAATGTAAGAGAAATTTAAGAGAATGTTGCTGCATGAGGCCCATGGGGTCAGAAATTTTCCTTCAGAATTTACAAATATAAAGCAGAATTCATCTTTCCTTCAACAATAGCAAGTTTTCCAGGTCCCAAGGCAGCAAGAAAACCCCCTTAACATCACACACTGTTGCCGCCATGTTTCACCGCAAACATCATGTTCCTACAGCAGAATTCAGAATTGGGTTTGCGCCAAACGAAGGGTGACTTGGACTCTTGAAAAGGCGACGCATCCGTCCATACAATGTTTGCTCAAAGTGATGGAAATCATCCAGGAGTTTTTTTTTTTTTTTGCAAATGTGCGACATGTTTTGATGGTACTTTTTGGAGAGCAATTGTTGCCTCGGTACCCTTCCAAGAAGCCCACTTTTGTCAAATCTCTTCCTTACGATAGTCATGCGCTCTTATATTTACTGAAGCCAGAGAGAGCTTGTCGGTCATTGCAAGTCTTTATCAGATCTTTTGTAGCCTCCTGGGTAAGGTGACAATGTGTCCTTGGCGAAATTTTGGTAGGTCTGCCACTCCAGGGAAGATTCACCATTACTCCAAATCCTCTCCCTTTAGATACAGTGGTTTGGACTGTGCTGTGATGGAGTCCAAGAGCTAAGGAAGCTGCCTTGCAGCCTTTTTCCAGACTGGTACATTCCGATAACTTAGTTTCTAACCTGCTCTGGGATTTTGACATTCTGTTCCTGCAGGAACTTCATGTGACAGCTTCTCTTAGCTTCTCTCAGCCGGCAAGTTTTACTATACAAGTCATTTTAACAGGGCTGAAATCGAGCCGGAGTTTGTTAAATCACTAAAATCTAATTACAAGCTTATTATCTGAAACAATTTTACTGATTTCTTTGTTTCAATACGAAGAGGCCCACCAGTTTTTCACAGGGTTCATACCAGTAATAGTTGACTTTTCTTATGAAATTAATTAAATAATGATTTCAAAATGTTGGTTTGTGTTTGCTCTGGTTTCCTTTGTCAAATGCAACATTTTATTTGATGAGCAGGAAATAGGCCATTGAAGACAAATGAAGCAAGGGCCAAATACTCTTTCACGCCACTGCTCTGATCCGATTCAGTGGCTGTTTATTTTCAGGAAGATATCACTCTCTCTTTTCAGCACAAAAAGTTTATCAAAAGAGCCCCTCGGAATCGTGGGAAACAGCTTTTTAAACAAAGAGAGCAGCGAGAACATCCCGGCTAGTACATCTCAGAAAGGGTGTTCGACCAATTGTTTTCCTTTCATCTCCATAGTTATGTACTCTGACACGGCTAGTATGCATGAAAGTGATTTTGCAACAAAAATGACTACTTATTTCGGGTGTTAATCACCGCAACCTCAAACCCACTCCCTGTGTCACTCCTTTGAGGGGAACTGGCACCCGACCGCTTTAGATCTCCGCACCCCCAGAGTTATTTGTAGGTCCGCAGTTTTGACAGGGGTGGGTAAATGCTGGGTTTTGTGGTTAAAGAACGCGGAGCCCTTGATTAAAACCGTCCGCAGCAGCTCATTCATGTAGAGAAGAGGACGAGAATCGCGCCGGCATTCTCTCCGGCGTTCTAAAGGGAAAAAAAGGATGTGTATTCCCTAGCAACCAGAAAGAGAGCGGCGAAAGAATGCATTGATTACTATAGCACTGCCGTTCTGTATCAGAGTGAGGCAGAGCAGCATCTCAAACAGGCCCCAGTGAAGGGGTAGGTTGGGGGGTCTGCGAGGCATGGGGGGGGGGGGGGGGGCATGAATCCAGAAAAAATTTGCTCTAGTGAGCGTGTCTCACATGCCCCTACCACTCCTGCCTACATGGAAAGAGAAATGATAGACAAACGATAAACGTGTCACGATACGCATACAAAATATTTCGCCCTAAATCAACTTTTCTCTTTCGAGAGGCTGCGACTCCAAACGAGTGTATTTTTTTTCGAAAGGAAAATGAATCTGCGTGGTAGCAAATGAGTGTGCAGCAACAGACTTCTCATCCATAGAGGGGCAGTGCGGTTCCTCAAACGTTCCTACCTGAGTAACAGATTTCTCTGCATCCCTGGTCTCATTATGGCTGCAGTACTCCGGGGACCACTGGACATGGTAACGGCTGGCCATCGGGTCTGGTGTTAGAAAGAGAGGGTTATTTACTCAATATACACACAGAGCATCTCCCAGCCAAATAATGTTACACCACAGACTCGTGACAGGGTAGCATTCAACTTCCTGTCTGTAATATTCAGTAGCTTTTCGACATTTCTGAATGTCGTATCAAAACTATGGTCCTGATACTTCCAGTTCAAAAGATTATACTTCCTGTTCACAACAGTGGTGGCTCTATCAAAATGGATTTATCAAAACGAAGTTTACTTCCAGGGTGTGCGTAATTCAAACGTGTACATGAGGGAAATACCATCTGTCTTGTACCTACAAGCTCCGCATGATTGATTTTAGAACCGCTTTTTTGAGATATTTTGATAAATGAGGGCACCAGCTCTCATTTTAAGGGGTTTAGCTCAGGTAACTGAGCTGACCGCCACATACGTATTCTGTCTATTCCTTTCCGGAAAGACCATTCAAAAATTCCTCCATTTAGTTTATGCAAAAAAATCACTCAGGTGATTCCAAATTTATGATCGGTAGTCTATGAATAGATTCCCATGAGTAGGTAGAGAGATTCAACAGCCAGAGTGCAAACATGCAGACTCCCACATTGGTTCTTGTAAAAAAAAAAATGTTCTTGTGAGCTAAATCTATCATTTCAATTTCAGGCAAATTTACCCAAATGTTTAAAAGACTCGAGTGTTTATAGTGCATAGGAATCCCGCTCAGAGAGCGAAGCTGCGACGATATCTCTCTCCTTGATGGCGTTCGTCGCAGGAAAGCTTGGCGGTTGGGGGGTTCATTTCGGCGAGGCCCAGCCTCCGGCGCTGATTATTCGGGCACGCCGCTGAGGTAATCATGGGTGTTTACGCTCGCCGCCGGCCCCCTTCCACTCTCCAGTTTATTATTCATCGCGGGATGCGAGCTGGATCTAAAATTACACTCCTCATATCAATAATGGAGCTGGGCCGCGTATTGTGTTAGCCCTGTGGCTAGGACCTGCGTTTTGTGGCGCGGAGATAAAAGAGCCCCTTTGAAGGCGAGAGGCACGCGTTCGGTGCTCGCAGCGCTTTGGAAACAGAAAAGAAGAGTTGCGGCGAGAGGAGGGGGGCAGGAGGAGGAATGTGAGAGTGCAGTAGCTCCGCAGAGGAGCGCTTGTAATCGGGAGGGAAAAACTACCCCAGAGCGCAGCGAGAACAGAGAACGCTAACAAAGGCCCACCCACGACACCGTGCACCGCTTCCGCTACTTCTGTGGAAACCGCAGCAGTAATGCGGGAGAACCTCTCCTCCGCCCTTTACCGCTAACGATTCATTCTTTCAGATGACATGCACAGAGACAAAGGCTCATTGATTGTGTTCGTTAAAACCGTCCCCTTCTTCAAGTCCCTTTGAACACACAAAGACAAGAACCATCACTGCTGCTTCAGGCACACCTACAAATGGTCCAGAACAAGAGTTGGCCAAGCATATTCGAAAATGGTGAAGTATCTAAGCCAAAACAGGCTTCCCGTGGCCTGATTTTTTATTTTTATTTTTTTTTTGCTAATGCTGGGAACAATACATAGAAGACATAGAAGAGGAAGTTTGGAGGCTTGAGTATGAATGAATAAATGAATAATCCACAATGGTGGAGGGTGGATTTTGTACACTCTAGTTGCCTAGTAAAACGATGATCACCTTTGTTCCATTTCTGACCACAAATTTGATGTAATTGATGATTGGTATATACTACCCCAAACCAGAAGAACTTGTGTTTTTTTTTTTATGAAAAAATTGTGATTTATAAATGATCTCGGACTTGATTTGCATTGAAAACAATACACAGCACATCATTTGATTTCTCACCTCAAGAATATTATTGCTTTTTCAAAGCACTTAGTTGGCAGTGAAGTATTCACCCTTGTGTTGCGTTGCCATTCCTTTTCACTACACTTATGAACTGTTTAGGGACTGAAGATAACAAGTGATACCAGATGATTAAGTGTAATTTGGCCCCATTCTTTGCATTTTTATATTTTTGTTCTCTATTAGGGAGAAGTCAGGACTGCAGACAGGCCAGTCCAGCACAAGCAACTCACTTCTCATGCAGCCATGCTTTTGTAATGCGCGCAGAATGCGGTTTTGCATAGTCTTGTTGACACAGGCTTGGGCGTACATCGAAGTGATCTTGCCTTGAAGTCAGCATATGCTGCTCAGAAATCTCAGCGATTTTTTTCATCATTATTGATGCCTTTACAGTAGCGCAGGTTACCACTGACACAACCCCATACTATGAAAGTGCATGGCTTTTTGACTTTTTCCCGGCAACAGTCTGGATGGTTTATTTAATCTTTGGACAGCGGAAAACAGCTTCCATTGTTCCAAAAAAACAAGGCATAAAATATACGTTGTATTGACCATATTGTTCCGCCAGAAACCTTGGGAATTCTCAAGAGCAGATGACTTAAAGCTAGATACCATTGAGTCATTGTGCATCTGAAGTGATATATTCACAATGGTAAAAAGCCTAGTTGGGCTGAACGGCCTGTTCTTGCCACTCATGTTGTTATGTTATGTTATTTTATGAAATGTTATGTGACCATTCTGTTATGTGATGGTCTATCATCCATGTATCCAAGCCCAGAGAAATTGAAAGCTGCTTCAAGGCACTGTTAACATAAGGCCTCCTTTTTGCACAGTAAAGTTTTAACTGACATTTGTAGACACAACTACATGCATGAGTCTTGAAAAGGGCTCGCCATAGTAAACCTGAGCCCATGTAGTCATATCTCTAACACATAAATGACCTTTCTTACTGCTGTGCCCTCTGAGTGATGACAGATTATGGGCATTCAGCTTCGGCTAGATCATGGGCATTCAGCTTCGGCTAGCCGCCTAGCCCTTTATGTACAGGAATCCCTCCAGATTCCATAAGTCTTTTAATTATGTTATGCAAGGTTAAGGGTGACATATCCAAATTCCTTATCTATCCTTTTTTGAAAAACATTTATTTAAAAACCTTCCAATGATTTTAACACACATTTGCCGGCAAATTGGTGATTCTCAGCCCATCTTTGAACTTGAAAGACCAGGCCTTTCCTGGATGCTGCTTTAGGGAAAAAACATCATTACAATCACCTGCTGACATCAGCAGTTTCAAATTCCATTTTTGTTTACATTTTTTTTTTTGCCTCATTACAAGCTCTAAATTGCCCCCGACCCAACTTTTATTGGAATACGTACCAGGAGTGGGTGTATAAAATGAAGTCGTCCAAACAACACATTAATTATCCTGGCTTCACATGCAGTGAAATACAAGTTAAAGTAAATTAGAAACCACTGCTTTCTGTTTTTAATGCGCATTTTCGCACACCGTTCCAACTTTTTCTGGAGTGGGGGTTGTAAGCAGGAAGGGGGGTCAATACACTCGAAGTGTTTGAATTCGTTATTACTGCATTACCCCAGCCTTCCCTGTTGCATCATCTCCTTTTGAATAGTAATTGGCTGCCAAGAAAGGCAAGGACCTAATTATTCAGTAAACAAAGGAAGGAAATGTGATCTGTCCTAATTTGCCTCTGTCAATGAAGCAGACAATGATGCTACACGCTTTGAGGAAACAATTTCGGCTTCATTTAGAAGTCCCACAATGCCGTGCTGAGAGGAAAAATAATCGAGAGCTTGTCAGAAAAATAGAAACAGCCGAACAAAAGAGTGAAGAAATTGACTCATCTTGTAAATACTTCAACAGTAAATCAACATATTCGCCAAATAATATAAATATAACAGTACTGACTTTTTATTTGGAAAACAATGTTTTAAATGTAACCAATACAGTCAAAATAACAAATTTTGACATTCTTTATTAAAAAACAAAAATCTATCAGTCTGCGATTTCTATTTAATATTTCATGAGATGTGTTCTGAAGCAATGAAGCAAAGGAATTGTAGTGATATTTGAATGCTTGTGAGCGAAGACGGATTTTGAGACCCGTTTACCCGGCTCCACCTCGCACTGCAGGCCATCGTGACCACTGGCTTCGGTTCGTCTTACCCTGTTGCTCCACTAACCACTCTGACCGTTAACTGTGATTCTGTGGGAAGATGCTTTTACTCAAAAAAAAAAACCCCAAGCAGCCCAGAGCCCCGGGAACATGCTCAGTGAAGTCTGGCAAAGGGGATAACAGGCATTACTGATGCAGGGAAGTATAAGACCTCACAGCCTCGCCTCTCCACGCTCCCTCTCAAAGTTCTCTCCATTCGCACTCCGGCAATAATCGAAGGCAAGGACACCAGCACTGCCAAAGCTCAAACTCTTTCTGTCCAAGTCCCCCAACACTGTCGAAGGTGGACACCAATCCCCATAAAACATGACTGAATGTACCCGCACCGGTCATAACAGCATTTAATTGAGCATGCATGCGCGGACGTGCGCGCATGCGAGTGTTTGCGTATGAAGGGGATCTACTGAGTGCAGTTGTCATCGGCGCACCAAACGTGCAAGCGGTGCCTGGAGTGCTTATTGCTCTTCTCTAAACAGAGCCTCGCTGCTTCGGCATGCGTACATTAGCGCACAACCAGCCCGGGCTGTCATTACCATCTCTCACAAAGAGCCATTGTTTCACGCAGGAGTTTACGCCGTAAACATTTCTTTCATGTCGGCGGTCTTTGCGTCTCGAATCGCGCAGCCGCGGAGGCAGTAGTCGAGACAGCTCATAGCCAGATGGTGTATCGTCTCCTGAGCAAATGCGCTAAAGCCTGGATGTTAAGAATTACCCCAGTGTGCGACCACTTACCTCCTCTTTTCTTCCAGTAGATTCGGACTTGGAGCTGCCCGTCCTGGTAAAACGGGGTCCCCACCTCCAGGGGCCCAGCGGGTCTCTTCGCAGGATTCAGGCTCAAGATGGAGGTCAGCTCCTCATCCTTCTTCAGCTTCGAGGATGGTTCTACAGGAACAAAATGAAAAAGTATTGTTTTCAGTCATTTTTATACAAGAACATAACTCAGACATGTTTGCAACTTTTCACTACCCTAGTGGGTTAACACGATACTGTACAGTACATCAGCTTTAAAAAAAACCTCTCGTCAAATAAAATTCTCACACACCAATATCTTATGTCAAAATACCAAAAGGTGGGCGATTTACCAATTTTCTTATATGGGAACTTGATCTCAGCATACATGATCCTTTTCAGTTAGTTTGAATAGTCTCTCAGCTTGCTCAGTGCTATTGGAATTTGCATTTAGCTCAATGTTTTGTTCCAAGAAGTGTAATTTCAGAATCCTGCTTCACTATTCAAAACTCCATTATATTTATATTTCACTACGGAGAAGGTTCCTCTTAGCGAACCCAGAGGGAAAAAGCAAACTGAATCCCCTCTCTCTTTAGCTCGTTATAATTCCACAAATAGCACCCAGTAAATTACCTCCGTTTGCACATATTGCTTATTGATTTCTGCTCTATTGCAATTGCCTATGCCGTCTTTCGCCACCTTCGCTGCTCGTACTGTACGTGTCCTTCAGTGTAGACAGTGTTTATTTTATATACTCTATCTGAGGCCATTTGGCTTGGTCATCATAGTAAATGAGAACTGGTTCTCAACTGATTTACCTGGGTCAATAAAGGTCAATTAATAATTAAAAAAATAATACCATTGACTATTAACCCTTAGAGCGCTGAAATGAATGTAAAAAACATAATTACCTTGTGCTGCTCAAAAATCTACCATGAAGCAACTTGTTTAAAAGAACTCTTTTAAACAAGTCGCCACTTGATAGGTTTTCAACAGCTTTCATTTTGATATCTTTCATCACTGAGCACTAAGAGCTGCATTTAACGCTCTAGGGGTCAACACACACCAGGGGGAAAGATCCCTCTGACATGATATCAGACGTACTTGTGTCATTGATCCGTATGGTGGTGAATCTCAGAGCGGCTTTGGCACTCTTCAGTCGCACCTGGCCCCAGTACGTGACAGCCTGAAGCTCCACGGTGTAGCTGGTGTTCGCCTGAAGCCCATCTAAATCCACGAAGGTCTGGGCCTAGAATGAGAGAAACCGCAGGCACAACACACTGACGGATCATGAAAATCACAGGCCCGTGACGCAGACCTGAAGAGGTGCAACCATTACGCATACGTCTGTTTATGCGCAGTCACACGACCCTTCGCACATTCAGGTCTTAAGAAACGTAAGATGAACGAGTGGAACGTTGGGCACTGCACACTTAAGGGTTCATACGTTATTGACTGTGACGGGTACAGTGTGCGGAGGCAAAATAAGCCTGACGCACTTCGGCAGAACTCAGATGTACTACCTTTTAAGATTACGCCACAATGTCTGTAAGTCATTACAGAGCGAGCACTTTAGTAGGGGATTGAGGGTAAGAAAGAGAGAAGATTCTGGAAAGCCCGTGTCTGCTCTGTACTATTTCTTCAGATCTGTCAGTTTTCACCACACAGAGGAACCTAACTCAGACACCTCTGAGGAAGAATCTGCTATTACCAAGTGCCAAGGTCATCCAAGGTCAAGGGCTTCTTTAGAGCAGAATGAAAGGGGGAAATCCTCACAACATGTGCGGCCCAGCTGCAACATCACAACTCCACCATGAAGTGCCACAATTTTTATTCGATATTATCACCAACTCTCTTTACATACATGGCTAGTCAGGGTACCAATCTGAAACCATTGCCACAACAGAAAAATAATGATAAAGTATTTGTTTTTTAACTTGATGCAGATTTTTTTGGGCCCTCTGCAGAAAAAGACGCAAAAACGAAAAGCCTGTCATGTCGAGACAGTTCCCTCTGAAAACACAGAGTGAATTTCACTCATAAATGCATTATAAAGGCGGAATTGTTTTGCAAGTGAAAACCAATTTATATTTGTACCTCAGTCTGTGGTTGAGTGAAGGCAACTGATAGAACAGGTTCTGTAATGTGGTTCAATGTTGTCTGCAGCTCATCTCCAAAGGCCGAAGGCAAAGACGTGATTTTATTTACAGTGATACAGCTAGCTGGGTGACTCTGTGTGCACTCGGCGTTCCTGCCGCAAGCCACTGGCCAAGTTCAGGAGTTCAGGCGGAGGGGGGAGCATCTCTTACCCCATTAGTGGTCTTCCTCCTCTTCTTCTTAGACGGTACTAAGGATCGGTCGCCCACGGTCCAACTCCAGTACACTTTGAAGTGATGGATGGGGAGGTCCGATTCTTCAGGAGGGGCCCAGCTCAGCCGGGCCGAGACCCGGCCCTCAGCACCGACTGTCATGTTGGCTGCCTTCAGCCTGGCCGGTGCGGGGGGTGCAGAGGGATCTGGGGCGGGGCAGAGATCAAAATAACTCCACATTAAAAAATAACAGGGGCGCTTCATGTATAACGCATTTAAACATGAATAGTATGTAATAATCACTTGGCACAGGAGGTTTTCAAACTGTGGGCTGTAGGAGTTAGATCTTCAGGTCAACTTGGCACTGAGATGTGAAAAACATAAATTTCTGAACAAAGAGTACTCTGTATTACATAAACAATATCTGTACCTGGTTGATGCACTTCAAACTAACAAACTGCACCCACTTTTTCATATAAATTCAAATTCATCATAGTTCTAAAGCATTTTAATAATGGACAGCACTCTCAGTAAATATCCTCAGTGCGTACGGGCGTACAAAAACTAATCATTTTTAAATAAGACTATTGCAGTCATGTGTTTTATGACGCAAAAAAAAAAATGACCTGCAGCTGAGCACCATTTAGAGGCGTTGCTCAGAATATTCAGAATCATGTCTGACACATCAGCCGGAATACTGGAGGAATGATCCCACATAAAGAAATGTATTAAGTTCTCCTAGTTTAGTTATTAACACAATGCTTTCTCCAAGTGCATAAAAATTGTGTCCATGGATTTTAGAATGAAGCCTGTGCGGTTGTGGGCGCATATGTGCGTGCCATTGTGTATGTGTGTGTGTGCACACGTACATGTGAATGTGCGTGTGTGTGTTCGCGAGTGTGTACATGTTTGAGTGTGTGTGTGGGTGTTTCTATGCATGTCAGTGTTCGCTGGTGAGTCTTTGTGTGTGTGTGCGCATGTATACGTGTTTGCGTGCAAATGTGTGCGTGTGCGGGTGTTTGTGTGTGAGCCGGAGTGTGTGTGTGTGTGTGCGTGTGTGTGCAAGGGTGTATGTGTGAGTGTGTGTGTGTCTGTGCGTGTCAGTGTTCACTGGTGAGCCTGTGTGTGTGTGTGTGTGTGTGTGTGCGCGCGCATGTGTGCGCGCATGTGTGCAAGGGTGTATGTGTGTGTGTCTGTGCATATCAGTGTTCACTGGTGAGCCTGAGTTTGTGTGTGTGTGTGTGTCTGTGTGCCTGGGCGCACTCATTTGTGTATGAATGTGTACATGTGCTCATTCTGACTGCATTTATCTAGGACCCACTGTCAGCTGCTGTTCCACAGCCATTTCCTGACCGCCAATGTCAGTCAACCGGAGAGCCAGATGTCAGAGCAGAAATCACAGCATAATGAGAAAATGATGGAAACCACAAGCGTCCTCCCTCACCTGAGGGGTGTCAGAGGCTGTCAGGGGGTCTAATCTTACACATCATTCAGGATGACATGTAAACAGCAATCTGCGCAAGATAAATAACCACCACATTTCCCCCAAAACAAATTATTGTGGGTGGGAAATTGCAGACAGATGATGCACTCTCCCACTTGACATGAAAACATCAGCCTTCAGCATGAGCGCCGTTCATACGCAGTACACCAGACGTATGCAGAAGGACTCGCACCTCTGGATATAAGCGGATTACAGAATATCCTGACAGGAGAAGTGTTCATCTCCCGCGAGTCACAATAAGAGTGAGAGTGAGTTCAGCCATTTCCACAGGCCTGAAATCTTGGTTTTTTTGGCCCAGAGCGCTAATCATGCTAACGCAAATAGCAGTTGCGGTCGGCAATAGTCGCGGTTTGAAAACCCCCCCAATGGAGTCCAGGTTACATAAAGCGCTTGGGGACTGCCAGGCAGATGTTTAATACGCATTAAAAACAGATTGAACTAATGAATTTTATATGGGGCTCATAAATTGATGGATGATTGAGAAACCAGAGGGCTAACAGTGATTTTACCACAGCTCAGTATTTTTTACATTTTTTTAACGCATGTCGAAAGTTCAGAGCCGCGGCATTTTTGGCAGATGGCAGTGTACATGATTGTTCCCTCACTATTTTCTGGCCAAAGCTGACTTCCTGATTCGCCTTTACCCCCAATATTAAACCTGCCTTTGGTTCAGAAGAACCACGTTTCCTTTACACGCACTAGACGGGTATAAACCAGTAACAAACATATGTGTGACGCGTGCACTGTTTTGACTTTGTGCTATACTTTGCTCTATATACCAATAAAGTATTTGATGTCAAAAAATTAGAGTGATTCATCTATTAGATTCAATTGACTCATATAAGAAGCAAACTGCTATCGCAGATCATGTATAAAGTGCCCAACTTTGCCAGCTTTTATCTCAAAATCACAAAGTATTATGAAATAAATTTTAATTAGATGGCTTTGCATATACAGTGCCGTGAAGAAGTATTTGCCCCCTTCCTGATTTCTTACTTTTTTCATATTTTTCACAGTTAAATGTTTCAGATCATCAAACAATTTTTTATTTTAGACAAAGATAACCACAGTGAATAAAAAACAGAGTTTTTAAATGATGATTTAATTTATTCAAGGGAAAAAACTATCCAAACCTGCCAGGCCCTATGTGAAAAAGTAATTGCCCCGCTTCGTACATCATGAATTAACTGTGATTAAACAATTTCGCAAGCCACACCCAGGCCTGACTACTGCCAGACCTGTTGAATCAAGAAATCACTTGCATAGAACATGTCTGTAAAAGTGAAGTAGGCTAAATGATCTCAAAAAGCAACATATCATGCCGTGAACTAAAGAAATTCAAGAACAGATAAGAAACAAAGAAATTGACATCTATCAATCTGGAAAGGGTTGCAAAGCCATTTCTAAGGCTTTGGGACTCGGCAAATCCCGGTGAGAGCCATTATCCGTAAATGGAGAAAACTTGGAACAGTGGTGAACCTTTCCAGGCGTGGCTGGCCTCTCAAAATTAATCCAAGAGCGCATCTACAACTCATCCAGGAGGTCACAAAAGAACCCAGAACAACATCTAAAGAACTGCAGGACTCATTTGCCTCAGTTAAAGTCAGTGTTCATGATTCAACAAAAAGGAAGAGACAGGATAAAAATGGCATCCATGGGAGAGTTCTAATGCAATAACCACTGCTTATCAAAAGAACACAAAGGCTCGCCTCACATTTGCCAAAAAACATCTTGACGATCCCCAAGACTTTTGGGAAAATATTCTGTAGACTGAGGAGAAAGAAGTTGAAGTTTTTGGAAGGTGTGCATCCTGTTACATCAGGCGTAAAACTAACACAGCATTTCATAAAAAGAACATCATACCAAAAGTCAAACTCGGTGGTGGTAGTGTGATGGTTTGGGGCTGCTTTGCTGGTTCAGGACCTGGATGACTTGTTGTAATTGATGGAACAATGAATTCTACTCTCTACTGGAAAATTCTGAAGGAGAATGTCCAACCATCAGTTTGTGACCTCAAGCTCAAGCGCACTTGGGTTATGCAGCAGGACAATGATCCGAAACACACCAGTAAGTCCACCTCTGAATGGCTTAATAAAAACAAAATGAAGATTTTGGAGAGGTCTCGTCAAAGTCCGGACCCTCCAATGTCATTGAATGAAAACAATTCTGCAAAGATGAGTGGGCTAAAATTCTTCT
This sequence comes from Gymnothorax reevesii, assembly GCA_029721435.1. NCBI lineage: Eukaryota > Metazoa > Chordata > Actinopteri > Anguilliformes > Muraenidae > Gymnothorax > Gymnothorax reevesii. The sequence continues at coordinate 59,778,022 of CM056587.1, read as the reverse complement.
ACGGCAATGTGAAAGACTCATTGCCAGTTATCGCAAACATTTGATTGCAGTTCTTGTCGCCGAGGTGGTACAACCTGTTATTAGAATGTAGGGGGCAATTACTTTTTCACATAGGGCCAGGTAGGTCTGGATAGCTTTTTTCCCTTAATAAATGAAATCATCATTTAAAAACTGCATTTTGTATTTACTCAGGTTGTCTTTGTCTAATATTAAAATTTGTTTGATGATCTGAAACATTTAAGTGCGACAAATATGCAAAAAAAAAGGAAATCAGGAAGGGGGCGAATACTTTTTCACGGCACTGTATGACTGTCAGACTTCATCTGTGAGTGTCAAAGTTCGCATGAGTCTGCACCCTTCAGATTGTGCAGCGGGAGACAGATTGTGCAGTGGCATCACCAGCTAATTACCCTGAATCAGAGATTACAAATCAGAACTACAGGGCAACCTCATCGCACCTGATCAAAACACACATGACTGACGTGCAACACACCCATTAATTTAAATGTATCAGGTTTAATGTGGCCATAAAGTGGGAAATCATTTGTTTGAGAGGCTAAATTAAGCTCTGACTGCAGCACAACTAAATAGCTTTACAGCTTTAATGACAACATCAATAAAATCAGAGAATTAATGAGTGGCTCTGTTCGGCCCTTTGGAGTAATTCAGAACCAGCATCAGGGCCACATTAAAAAGACAACTTTCTTACATGACATTGATTTGAGAGGTAATGAATCTGACAAAAATTAGACTCGAGGAGAGGCGGCAGAGGGAAGGCTTTGCTCGCAACGGTAATGTTCAAAGCCTCCTCTTCTCTGAGGGGGTATTAAAGCCTGAAACTGCACTAAATTACAGCGATTTAACTGCTGTTCTACCTTCTTAAAAAGAAACGATGCTTTTCAGGGAATTTATTACGATTACTACAGGCAATTTTTTACGGCTCAGTTGTATTGAAGCCATAAAAAAACAGAAGTCTTTCTATTTTTCTATTTTTTATTCATAATAAGGTATTTTCCCTAAATCCCACAATTCACAAGCGCTTTGCCGCTTTAAAAAGCACAGCACAGACACTAGGACAAAGTCCCGCCATAAGCAGCGAGTTCTGTTACCATTTTTACTCTAACGTGTACATGTGGGTTTCTTAAAAGCGGGTAAAGCGCAAAAAATAGGCAACAGATTCCTTGTCCTGTTGCCAGGAGGTGAGTTTGAGTTTAAGTTTTTGTTTTCTTTTTTTATTTCTGGTCTGTCACCTCTGACGCCGAAGTTTGTAAACCGTAGTAAGGAGTACAGAGGTTACGGACAATGCTACGGAGGTTACTTCTCTGTATCTTTCACTTCAGCGCCTCTTTCGAACTCAAACTTAAAATCAGATGCATTTTCCACGATATGAAGAACACCACTGAAGTGAATCGGAAACCAAGAGACCAGCCAGTTTATGGGCGTAACGAGAGACACTACAGGCAACAAATGGAGAGGATTGAGTGTCAGTGGGGGGGACGTGGAAAGATCAAAGCAGTGAAGGAGGCGGCCGTAACGGAGGCCACACAAGCGGACTGACCTCTCGAGGAGCGGAAGTGCTTGCTGGGGGCCGTGAATCCTCGCGTCCCGTGCACGTTTACGGCGGCGATTCGGAACTGGTACCACCTACTGGCGCGAATGTCGGCGAGCTGGAGTCGCTCCTCTGTGGTCTGGGGGGGCAGATGGGGAGACGGGATTAGACCAGCGGGGTCAGGAGTCTCACCTTGGGGTCAAAGGTCAAAGATCGCCAGCACAAGCCACCACATCAATCACCCATTAAAGCCCCAATAAAAGAAGAGAGAGAGAAGTGTGTCCCTTTGTCCCGCTGGGATGATTCTGTCCCTTTGGCAGAGACCGAAGGAAACTTCAAACACAGAGCACTATGAACAAGGCTCGCAGAAAAGCGGGTCGGCCATAATTAAACTCGTATGCCATGATGCGTCAGTGACACTTTTGAAGCAAAGAATACACAATATATGGTCTATTCCGAATGCTCAGTTCCCCATCCAAAACACTAACTGAGGCCATGGCCTTGCGTTTATAGATGAAGATCAAATGAGGTTTTCTTCTTTCAAAGAGGTGAACTATTTTATTATTTTAAAGAGATATAATATCCATCAGTAGAGCTGAAAAAGAGAAAACATAAAAAAAACATCTCTTTAATCTCATAATTAGTTGTGACCTGATTTCAATCATTCTTTTTATTCATATTTCCTGAACTCCAAAAACACTCAACTCTATAAGATGTGACTGAGACCAGTTCTCCTCGATAAGGTAAGACAAGAAACAAAATGCGTTATTTGGACTTAAAATTTCATTTCAATCAACGTTATACACACAATAATTGTAGATACATGCTGCTTATCTTCATTTTCTTATTTGTAATTTATTCTGCTTAGTGAAAAAAGTGGTTTTTTTTTTGTATGCACTGTATCATTGCTGAGACATTTCATTTTAAGAAGAAACTGCTGTGTTCAAATATCCATGGATTATCCTAACGAATTGGAAAATGTGTTAATCAAGAATAATGACTAAAATCAGGTCAAAATAAATGATTTGTTTAAAGGGATGCTTTGTCTCGCCTTCAATTTCAGCCGAGCAGCTGCTGCCGATATCAACAAACATTGTCAAGATGCATCACGACACGCACGCAATCTTTATATCTCAACTTTGAACTTCCATGCATTGACGTGCCCATGTTATTCTCACGGCCGCGGTTGGGCTACCTGCGCCACGGTTTGCCAGTCTGAGGCATCATCCTCGCTCGGGTGGATGCCGTAGTTCCACCTCCGCTGCACCACGTACAGGACGGGCTCCACCGAGATGTTGAATTTGGAGGACCAGCGGATGTCCAGCTGACCGGACGGGGACTCAGAGAAGCTCAGCTCTTTCCGCGGCTTCAGAGGAGCTCCTGGAATCAAATCATAAAACACTCTCTCTATTCATTTCATCCCATTGACTTGAGGCCTTGTTTGTGTCTTACAGCATTTATATGTACCACTCAACAAACGGAATGGCATAAAAAATTGATATTGGCTTCATGTATCAAATTGTGATGTTTCAAAGCAAGATAGAGAAGGGAAAGGCACTTAATCTTTTTAGCTACAGAAAAATAAAAAGTTGAGTTTTTCTGTTTTATTGAGATGGAGATTATGTAGACAACACAAGGCTTTTGAGGATAAGTTCTGTCACATAAACACAAAGCTATCTGGGGAAGTAATGTTAAAGTGAATTTCACACTGACAGAAAAGTATATGCACAGAGCAACAATTCAAAGCTTGCCAGGTCATGTAATGCAAACAGACACTCAGGCCCCACGATGCGAGATTTCATTTATAATGAAATCAAAAATCAAAAGGCCAAATTGTGCGAACGGTATCTTCACATTATGAAAAGTTCCAACATTTATACATAAATACAATTTTAAAAATTAATTTTTTTGCAAAGCGAAAACAAAGCAGGTCGCCCGAAGGGAGTGCATTTATCCTGTGACCTTTGACCTCGGTGAATCTAACATAGTGGATTCATAACGGAGGCCCTTTCTGCCAAGCAGTTGCTGGGATTTGTCCGCACAAGAAAGTGTGACGTTAACGCGGACACAGACACTACCACCGACCCAGACGGGAGACCCGGGTAAACCATACAGGTATATGTGCTCCCTTCGGATTACCGAAATGGTTTGCTTCACTGAATGAATGTCAATAAACACAAGACCAGAGCCATCGGTCAGCATCCACAGAGACTAATGGGCACCAACGCATCTTAAAGATAAAGAAAGATGTCTTTTTCTCTCCTCTTAGCTCCAGTGTTGAAGAGCCACCATCAGTGGCCTAAGCACGCATCACAAGCGCAGGACGACTGAATGCTGATAAATAATCCTGACCTGCTGTGGTTTCTGATTTGTCAGTGATTGCACAGCCTGTTTAGTGGATGAAGAGATGCAGTTGGGTTACTGATGTAGGAATAAAAATGAGAGGAGGTAAAAGCATAAATACTCATGTCACTTCCATTATCATAACTCCGCTCCCAAAATAATGCGCAAATATATTTGCATAATGTACAGTCATTCTGGCAGAGAGATGCACCGAATTAATGCATAGCTGAGCGCAAGCTCGCAGACTGACACCTGCAGATGTCTTTGCTCTGTATTTGCATGAAGACATTTCCCTGCTAAACAGCACATACACACAAAAGAACACAAATATACCGAAACACATGCAGCCAGACACACGTTTTTACACAAAAATGTTATTCACGGAAATGCAAACTCTCCCACAAGTACGCATCAGTGTGCATGTCCATGCATACAAAGGTACACACACACACACACACACACACACACACAGATCATTCATCCAGATTTTAAATGCCTTGGTTTGTGTGTGCATGACTGCGCGAAAGAGGCACGAGGCACAGTGTTCGACAGTTATCACGGCAGTGACATACAACCTCTTTGCATTCAATAATTCATTGCCACTGATGTGAGATGAGCTGTTGATGGAGCACCAGGCTGTGGATTTAATGAAAGCGATACGGAGAGAGGGGAGCCTTACATATGCAGCACCTTCTTCTATCAATCACCTCACCTGCAATGGGAGCAACACACTCGGCGAGGACGAGCTGTACTTCTCAGCAGTCCAACATTAACTGCGCATCCCGTTAACGCAACACCGACCTTCACGGGAACACACGATAATACCAGGACTGTAAACAGCCTGCTGGATCCCCCTCAATTATAAGATTGATGGCGGCTCCAAACAACACTGTGAAAGTTTAACATTTCCTAATTTAGGTATAACAAGCTCGCAATGCCCACCATCTCGTATTTCTGTTTTCTATTACTGTTTACATTATCGGCAAACGGGGCGGGCAATGCTAATTGCAATTCATTGCAATTCCAGGCAATGATTCATGACACAATTAAGGAAAAGCATAAAAGCGTACAAAGTCTCTGACCTGTCTGGAACTCATTTATAATTACAGAAACGTACTTAAGCAACATGCCTTTTCAATGGCAAAAGCAGAGGGCTGGCATTTGTTGTGTCAATAAATCAATGCTTGGCGCGCATTTAGCTGGTTCGTATTTCGATTCTGCACGAAACTGTTGAACTGAGGGGGATAATAAACTGCTTTGAAAGATATGTGGCATTTTCACGGCCTTGAGCTCTATCCTCGTCCTTTTCTTCACCTCCCACCGACGAGGGCTCTCCAGAGAAAAGGCTGTCTGTCGGTTAAAGAATACAGCTCACCTCTGGCACCCTAACGCAACATGTATCTATTCCACAACATTCTCCACCCACCCACACTGCCTCATAATCACTCACCGCCCACGAACAACATGTTGCTCCGCGCACCACCCTCCAAGCGAAGGGTTATAGCGTCTTTTCCCTCTTAAATATATACAGCATTACGGCATGCTGCCTTTCTGATCACATTAACCACTCTGATTTACATGGTACTGTAATAATGAGATCATTGCAGCTATTAAATACCTATGGATAACACAGCTTCGCGCACCGCAGATCCATGATTTACATGATCATGATTTGCAGATACATTTCCATGCGTCAGTACGCTAAATACCATTGCGGCAAAACCTGTGGCTGGTTTGGATGAGAGATTAAAGCAGCCCCCTTTGCCACAGATGTGTAATTACAGTGGGGTTAAGATGGAACTGAGGGAATCCTGTTGAAGAGAATCGGTCTTCCAACAGTAATCAGTCTTTTTAAGCCCTCCTTTCCAATGACTTCCATCATTCAATACATTCCACGTTCCAAGAACCACACTCGAAGCTTCCATCTTACAGAGTCCTCTGGCGTCTCCTCAAACCGAACTCCCCAGGACGGGAAACTGCCTTTCCGTGTTCCTAACAGTGGATTTTGGCGAATGCGCTTTACCTTCCAACAATAACACTCATAGATTCCCTTCTCCTGACGATCCTAGCGATTGTACGTCGTTATTCAGTGTGCGGGGAGGATCAAGAGGGATTTTTCGAAAGGAAATCTGGAACAATGCCCCCCACCTCTGCATGAGCTACTAGAAGCAGGTTCCAGTTGAAGTGCAGCTGGACAGCTTCAGTGCAACAGAGTTACAAATCATGGGTGTTTCTGTATTTCGGGTATTGAGTGGTATTCGAGTCATGGCTAACGCATGAAACGGTGCACTTCGGTGGGCGAGAGACAACCGCGTTCTTCCCACGCCAAGTCTCAAGACACCCGTTTGAATTACAACCCATGAAAGATTCATGCAGATGTCTCACTTCTATCAGCTCTGCGAGGGACTGATATTAATAATTCAGCAGCCAGGGCATATGTGTGCGCATGCCATTTCTGGGCTCCCAGTACACAGTTTACTCGCAGTGTGGAGAACCAATGGGAAAGACATCTGGAAAGTGGATGCATCAAATCAGTTATGATTCCTTCCTAATAAAACTGTAAATGAAGGAGTACCTGTCTGTGTGTCTGTCTGTATGTATGTTTGTGTCTGCGATTTTTCTGTACAACCATTCGCCCAAACAACTTCACTTGTTCGAATATGTTTGTTTGTGCTTGTGCTGTCTTGTTATACCCTTCCTCTGAGGCCAGGTTTCATCATGATTTATGACATAATTATTTCTAAACAAATGCATATATATATATATAAACAACAATACTAATAATAATGTTGACCTCCAAAGAGGGGTGGTGGTGGCGGGGTTTAAAAAAAAAAAAAAAAGATCAGCTTCACCCTTGGCAGGCGTATTGCTCTGGAACTCAGGAAGTGCAGTGTGGATTGTTCATTTGGCTGAGTAGTTCCCCGGAAAGCTCCAGAAAGCTGCAAGCAGTGATATCAGAGGCCAGGCAGTCAGCCCGTTTTGAACAGGCGCATTTTATATGGGCTCTGCGCTAGTTCCATTAAACACAAAAAAGTAAGGGCTGTTTATGGCCTTCACAATCCTTGAGTTATAAACTTTAAATATTCTGTATATCTTATTCATATTTCATAGGACCTCGGCTTCCCTCTGTTCTTGATAAATGATCTGCCACCAAAGGTTGTGTACTGAAAAGGCTCTCGAACGCATTGGCAAAGTGAAAATAAAATATAAAGAATGGCTAACACGGGATATGGACAGCCTGACGGCACTGCATCGCAATATTTCCAAAAGATGGAGGGAACACCGCCAGCCACTGCCAAACCAGCAATTCCTCTGGGGGAGAACTGTTCGCTGGTGGGACAGGCACACCTGCCCCCACATCTGAGAGTGATCTAGCCCAATTTCGCCCAAATTTACCCAATTCCCTCTGAGTAATCACTTCCAGAACTGAATAACCAAAGCCTGCCCCTCAAACATGCATTGCGTGCGCGGCTAGACCTTTAACACAAATGACCAGGCCCGGAAAGCAATCAAAACTCTGACCTTCCAGCAAAATAGCATGTTTCAAAATCCCTGAACCTCTGGATTTTCAACGAGGGAATTTGTTCCGCTCAAATCTAGGCTGATGAGTTTCCCACCAGCAGGGAGTTTTAAGGCTGCAAGTTGAGTGTTTGGACTTAAGGCTCCGATACACCACCGGCAAAGCAGCTGCAGTTCAATTTCATGCATACTGCACAAATGGCTAAAACCAGGCTTCATTTTCGGTGATCAGTTCCCAGTCCTTTGAGAAGATACTGCTCAATGGTACAACATTCATAACAAAACAGTAAATGGGGTACAGTTTGTGAGGCTGTTCTGGCAGACAATTTGAGACATGCCCACATTCCTACAGACACTCCTATACATATCAGACTCAGCTCTGCCCTCTGGTAGGTGGGTTATTTACGCTGCTCCCCTGGTCTCCCTCTTCAGCTAAACAAGACTTTGCCTGCCGCTGCACTGCATCATTCTCTGCTGCTGAATCACCCTTTCCTGCTGCTAGTTGACATCCCACCTCCTCCCTCGCATCCACACGTAGGGTCTGAATCCATGGGGGGGGGGGGGGGGGGGGGGTGGTCCTGAACCTAAATGCAAAACTATCAAGGTATATATTTGTAATTACTGCAATTAATGGTCTACACGTGATGCTGGGTAACATAATAAAGTAATAGAATAAGTAATTGAAATGCATCTTCCTATTCTCTAATGTCTTCACATATTTCATAAGCTGTGTTGTGGATGAATCAGAATCTTGATAGCTCTACCACATAGATTCTAGCTCCACTTTGAATATGTCTCTGCTACAAATCTGCCCTTAAGGGTTTCAAAATTATTTTACTTAAACTTGAGGAAAGTGGATGGGTAACGTCAGTCATTTGTTGCATATTTTTTCGACAATTTTTATATCCTTCCTATCCTTCCTCCAATTTTATATCCTATAAAGGTCTAGGTCTTGCGCATCATTTCATTCACATTTCCGTGTAATTCAGCAGGACATATTTGGGATCGTTGTGAACCTTGAGATCTCCAAAGGAATTTACAAATGCCTGAAGTTCCACAGGAGCAAATACAGCGGCTGCATTTAACAGGCTATATATACGGTTCTGAAGATTTCATGGGGTTAAAAGCAATGACACTGATAATGCCTGCGCTACAAGATAATTTGCCATGAACTGCCTGCAGACATCCTGAGGCATAACTATACAGTTTGTTACTGTTCACTAATTTGGGTTATTGTAGTATTCACTGATTAACCAGTTTTTTTCGGTCTTTAAACAATAAATCAGTCAGTGTTGGTTTGATTATTTAAATTGTCAAAATTTAACTGATGCTCCGTATTTTTCACCAAACATTCTTCATTCAGCAAAAGTGGGCAACAGTGAGCATTTCATAATCAAGTAAAATATAAGGACGCCTGTTATTTTCATACAATTCTGGCTGAATATAAATACTGCAACATTCCAGGAAAACTAAATGACGTCTCAGTTGGACTTCCTGGTGAGGACGGGTTATTTTGGTAACACAAGGCAGAGATTCTCACAAAATGGTTCACAGCGCAGAAGTTAAAGTGAAGAAAATCTAAAAATAAAGGAGACTCCTGTATGTTATACAGTAAAAACAGGAAGCTCAATCATAATTTGCATCCAAAAAAGACTTTACGTTCCAAATAAAGGAAAAAATAAAGGAAAAGTGTATAGAATACCCTTCCTGCATTTTTATAAGCAAGAATTGCACAGACATCAAATTTTTCAAAAGGTCACAGCATGTGGCCGACATCACTGCCTCTGGCCTGTACTTTCATTTTACTTTTGAGCACGAATGAAAAGTTCTTCATCGGAAACCTCTCAAAAATGTGATGCCTTGGCAATTCATAGTTAATGGAAAGAAGCCAGCAATTAAATTAGATGTCAAATCTTACTTTTTATGTTGCCAACTTTTCTGTGTATCCAGGAATCATGGCCAATTAAATTATGTTAGACAGAATACATGCGGCATTAAAAATTATATTCGCTGCTATTTATTTCTTTTTCGGCGGGTGACCACACAACTACTCCCGCTCGATTAAGCTAACCACTGCATAGTGAGGTTTGTTGCCAGCCCAACAGCAAGAGTGCAGGGAATTAGTCATTAAACTTAAGTACTGTAAAGTGATATCATGACGCAGACAAGCTAAACTACCGACCAGACCAGCGCAAATCAGTACTGGCTAAAAGATAAATCAAAAATAGCACTGAAGTTCATTATCCTGGGTAACACTAGCACACTATTAACTTCCCTAAGCCAGTCTCATCTGAAGTGATGGACAAGAAATAGACAAATTCACCTTATCATAAGCAATATAGCCTGACATCCGAGGCAGCGTTCCCCATGCGTAGATATGGTGCAAGTACAACAGACCAATTTTAAAACAAAACATAAACCTGCACTTATTCCTAGCCATGGTATTTTCAGGCATTTAGCACGAAGCCATGCAATGAGATGCAATGAATTGAGATTGATCACCATGCAAAAATGTAAAAAAACCAATGACACAAACTAGAGCATGAGTACATACACAATGCCCTTGCAGAAGCCACATGCTCAGAGCAAAATGTTCAGAGTTATAGCCACTCTTTAAGAGTCTACTTGGTACAACTCTGCAAAGAGTGGACTAAAATAGACTCAGTAATTGTTCATTTGACTCCGTAAGATAATTTTGCTGTTCTTAGAGTGTAAGAGTGTTTCAGTGTGTAGGGTGCACTCCGCCTTAGTACAGGTTACAATATTGTAACAGTGTTTGAGTGTGTAGGGTGCACTCTACTTTTGAACACGTTCTTAAGGCGTAAAAGAGCATGAGTGTGTAGTGTTCACTCTACCACTGAACAGGTTTTTCGGGAGTAAGTGAGTGAGTGTGTAGAATGCACTCTACCTTTGAACAGGTTCTTCAGTGTAAAAGAGCACAAGTGTGCAGTGTTCACTCTACTTTTGAACAGATTTTTAAGGTGTAAGAGTGTGTGAGCGTGGAGAGTGCACTGTACCTTTAAACAGGTTATTGGGTTTAAGTGTGTGAATGTGCACTGTGCACTCTACCTTTAAGCAGGTTCTTGGGTTAAGTGTGTGAGTATGTAGTCACTCTACGTTTAAACAGGTTCTTGGGTGTAAGTGTGTGAGTGTGTAGAGTGCACTCTACCTTTGAACAGGTTTTTAGGTGTAGTGTGTAGTGTTCACTCTACCTTTGAACAGGTTTTTGGGCAGTTGGCAGGTGTGGCCGCAGCCATTGGAGCAGCACTTCTTCACAGTGGAGCATTCGCCGTCCTCCTCACAGCTCTCCACACACGCGGCCGCGAAGCCACTAGCCTTCTCCGGTGCGGGACAATCCCCCTGCTTCACAGCCTCCACTGACCGCAGGAACTCGCAGCTCGTCAGGCACTCGTAGTGCTTCTTAGGGAACAGGGGCTGGAGCAGAGAGGGAATATCGAGTTGATCTACAAGGGCAGCACTCTCATTGGTTCAAATCCAGTTTGTAAACTGCAGGATAGGTCAGTGCCCAATCGATTTATTCCCTACACAGGAATTAATGAGAGGGCTGCCATCGGGTTACCACAGGTCTATCCATTTACAACATCACTCAGGTCAGGTCAATCGTGCCGCTAAAGAGCACGCTAATGGGGTTTTCCCCAGGGCCCAGTCCAGCTCTTTACCGAAGTGCTCCACGCTCATACATACTGTACATGTAGGCATAGCTGCGTTACACACATCATACAGTACAGAGAAAACAGGGACCCCACCCCACGCTAATTACCCGTCTGGAGATAGAGCTAGAGCTGTACCTCTCCTTTCAACCACCCCCCCATATGCACTTCACATTAGTAGGCCGCTGTCTTCAGTGGAGATCAAAGCTTCTGATGTGCTGGGCAATTTTCGACATGCCAAATAAGGGTCATCCAACCACCCCCCGGACAGTCATCAGAGGACTAGCGCTTTCGCGACGGGGAGCGAGTTTAATTATCTGGGCAGGGCCCATTTTCCACAGCAGGGTCTGTAAAAATCCAGTAGGTGCAGAACCAGGGCTGTCCACTTACCTCACACAAGTCCTGGCAGTGATTCCTCTTCAAGTCCCAGGATTCCTTGCAGGGTTCCAGACACTATGGGGGGGGGTGGAGAGAGGTGTCAGCTTTTCAAAGGCAAAGCCACATCAAAAAGGCTGGAGACAGAGCCAAATGCACACACACACACACACACACACACACACACACACACACACACACACACACACACACACACACAGCGCTAGGACCATTTCCTCTGCGTCTACAGAGAAAGGGGTGACATATTTCAGTTTAAAACCACGCCATCAAACACTGGCTGGGCGATCCAAACGACCAGACATGTTAGGACGGGCTTTCGCGAACGAGGTCACAAGAGTGAGAAAGAAAGCGAAAAACCGAAGGAGAGAGATCACATGGTGGACCCATTAGGTTATTGTCTTTCATTTCCCAGAGTGCTTTTTCTAGTGTTTTTGATCTATTAATCTTTAGGCACCAGCCTACATGGATTCCTTTCTATCAGCGTCTACACTGCCCCCTGAACTGCAGACCCAACGAGGTCTGGCACATGTGCAAACGCCACTCACTATCATTTGCAGTTGTAGACTGTTCAGAGAGACTGGCTAACAACAAACACAACAAAACACACTACCTCGCATGATAGAAATTCCTCCTAAATTAATGCGCGACTTCTTTACGCGGTGAAAGCACCTACAGGAAAGATGGTGCCTTTCCACCCATTACTGAATCACATGACTACTCATGGAAAACATACGGCATAACATTGAAAACAAGCTTAAGAAGAATGAAAAAGAAAAAGAGGCTAATTCATTGTATAGTGCACGTGGCTCACTTACAGCAAACACAACAAAGTGTGAGCAGATGAGAAAACTACCGCATCTACATCCCGCGTAACCGTACCTCTGCCGACAAGGAGGAGGACACAATTTCAAAAGCCGCCGAGCCGTCTATTGGCTGAGGATTCCCCGAGCTGCCTCCAACAAAGGCGTTCTCATAGAGAGCTCACCGCACACAAAGTACCAATTCCACCGTCCGTCTACCACTCTCGCAGAGAACATGAACATGATGTAATATGATTTGGGAAAAAGACCAGGGCACACGGAGTAGCATTTATTACAGTCAGCAGAAAGAACCAGGCTGGGCGATACAATCGAAGAATTACTGTGGCTATTTGACAGAAGCATTAAGGAAGCGCAATAGTTCTTGAGGACTATATCGAGGAAAGCGCGATTACAATCAGTCACTGTCCGAATGAATCACGATTTTTGTATATTGTGAATCAGATTGTCCTTTTTATTATTTCTCCGCTGTGCTAAAACACTGTTCTTGATAAGAATAATCAGAAAAATCTTATATGCTGGAACCGGAGATCAGAGCAGGATAATGACTGTGTGTAACAGCCCCCAGTATAAAGTCATTACTGTGTTCTACGCTGTCAGTGTGGCCTGTCATGAAGATTGATGCGTACTCCAGGCATCATTATCAAAGACTGTCAGCGTGGATCTAATGCAAATCGAATTTGTACGGCTATTACAGTATGTTCCAGGTATCAGCCTCAAAGGCTGTCACTGTGAATCTCGCGGACATCAATTTGTAAGGTTATTACTTCATGATATGGGTATCAGTATGCAAGCCTGTCAGTGTGGACCTCATGCGGTTCTGACTGTGTGTTTAAAGTTTGTGTCATCTGGAAGCAGTTCGGGCCTGGCAGCACCTCGCCCTGAGAACATTCACACGGCTGGCCCTCCAGGGCAGCCGGGCTGAAATGAGTTACAGCTCTTCTCCAGCTCCCAATCAGTCAGCAAGCGGGGCCAATCTCCTGGGACCAAGAAATAACACATCCACACGACGCACCTTCACTGCTCCAGCACAAGTAAGAGCTCTTAAGCAGGTTAAACAGAGACATAAAGAACGCAACATTGCCAGTGCGCTGCAAAAAATGAGAGATTGGTCCATCTTACCAAGCATTGGTAATCCTCTATCAACAGAAATTTTCATGAACCCTTCAATCACTGAGACGAATTTTAAAAATATGTACATTTAATTATCATCTTCTGTTGAAAACTTATCGCGAGGCGACTTGTTTAAAAGACATCCCGCTGGGGAGCTCTTTTAAAGATGTTGCCACATGATAGGTTTTCAACAGCATCTGATTTTGATATCTTCCATCACTGAGCAACAATAGCTGCATTTGGTGCTCTAAGGGTTAACTTTTTCAGAGCAAGACCAAAATTTGCCAATGAGGAGAGATCATCTTGATTCATATTAGGATTTGCCGATTGGAATAAGAAAATTTCACTTGTCAAGTAAATGGTAACTAAAAATAAGTAAATATTTCCTACTTCAGCAAAAAAAATCAGAAAGGTAAGTCACATTATAAGATTAGAAAACTTCCTGAGACAGAAATTTTTGCAGGGCAAATTCTTTCCTCGGAGTCCTTGCTGAATGGCAGTCACAGAATAAATATGCAGTGGCGACTCAGTCGGAATCAACAATGTATTTTTACAGTGTTTAGATTACATGCAGCGTTTGCTGCTAAACAGTACAAAACCAGCTTCACCACAGAGCAGCTGCTGAAAAAATTCTCTTTGGCACAGAAAACTGACGCAAGGAACAGGCCATACTGGCCGTCGGCAGGGGACGTAATGTGTGCTTACGAGTCTTTATTAGCTTGTTTAACGTGGCTCGTGGTTACTGGGCTGTGCCCAGTGAAAAGTTTATGTGTTTTTTATGGAGTACACAGGACCCACACATTCTGTGTCTGGCTCCTGGGTTCCTAGGGAACACGACAGAAGGTTGTGGGTTTGAATCTTTCCTGGAGCTTTTCTGTATGGAGTTTCCGTGTTCTTCCCATGTTCTTTTGGGTGCAATTTACACTCACCGATCAAAGGCATGCATGTTCGTCTAACTGGAGATTCCAAACTGACCTAGATATGAACGTGCTGTATAAACCTTGCAATGTATTGGTGGTGTGTTGCATCTCCCAGCAACTGCTTTTTGAATGGCCTCAAACCCACAACCCTGACCAAAAATAAGAGGCTTAAACAATGGATGGATGTATAAATATACCTCTATTTTAAAACTACTAAAAAAAAAAGTTCACCAGGCAATATAGTTGAGGTGAACTTTCTGAGACATGCTGAGATGCTTCACTGCAATGCTGAGATATGAATATTTTCAAATGAGATTCCACAGTACTGAGCATAACAAGGGAATTTAACGATTCTCTCACAAGGGTGTGCTGCTTTTCATGAATATTTCAATTATTAAAGTTCAAAAGAAGAATAGGAGAGAAAATATCAAAATCCCAGTTTAAAAAATGCAGTTGGATCCTTAGCTTGTATGCCATTACGTGAACGCTTGGACTGCTATGCATTAAAGCTCTCTGGGAAAAATATGAACCCCTATTTTCTGTAATCTGTGCAACATTTTCTGTAAGCATACCATCTAACTATATCTATTGGTATTAAGATCACCCAAGTGAAAAGAATGACTGACTTGTTCTAAAAGTGAAGTGAACAACCATAAATTATCTGCAGAGTGCTAAAGAACACAAATTTGAATTTTGACCTTTATGCTGGTTTTCAGTTCGCTTTGCAGTATACTCCAGTGGGAGTATTAGTGCTGTATGGAGGTTCTCTTCCATGGAACAGCATGAGTATGATTCCGTAGCAATGAACAGTGATAGTTAATCCCTTTCATCACTGTGGTCTAACAGTAGTGTCGCGCTGAGGTGCCGTGATTTCTCGCTATGAGCAGCCTGGCTTCAGGAACTCCCGCTAAGCGCATACAAGCACATCAAAACTGTCAAATAGCAGCACCAAACTGCTACACGTACAGATTAAAGCCAGTGGATTAAGCGACTGATCCCCTCACCGACTCACAGAGCGGATGAAAAGACAAAAAAAGCAAACACGTCCGTCAAGTTCAGAGCCGGACACTTAACCAGACAAAAGAATTTCCCAATTAAAACCCCTTCCACTCCAGGCCCAAATGGGTGAGGAGGCACTTAACTAAATCCAGTAGCACGACCATCACCTCAAGGGGGAGTTGGGTAAAATCCTTCCACGCGATCAGAACTACGCCATGTATGCAAATACTATTCAAATCGAGCTCCATGACATCGCTCTGTAATTCAACTGCACTATTCATGACAGTTATTTTTCCATAATGAAGCTGGTCTTTTCAAGTTAATATATACGGGTCCTCATTATATCATAGTTGCAGGCGCAGAACAAAGCATATATATATAGCTCATTAATGACAAAGGAACAGACTGCAGAATCTCACTCCCCAGTTCACTTTCAGGTAGTTCAGAGACGCCCGCATCTCTTTAAAAAAAAAAGAAGGCACAGATCTGTCAGAAAAGCTGAGAGACAACTTTTTTGAAATGGCGCACAGGTGTGCTGATGCTTGGCGATTTGTCTTCATTTTCCAACAGCCCCGCCCTTCCGACTGATCTCCGCAGGAGGAGAGGCGATGACAGACGTCTGAGAGAAAGCGAGAAGCGGGGAGAGACGCGTGATCATCAATCGGGCCGCGCAAATCCACCGCACCAGACTAAAACAACCAGCCGTCTCCTTCAGGAGCAGTCGCGCTCGCTCTTTTATGTGCTACCTCCATTCAGATCCAGAATGGGAACTAAAAAGAGCTTCTTAAGTGCAAGAAAAATAATCGCAAAATGGATGGCACTGATATCCAGCTGTGCATAGAGCTTTGGCGACAGTCTGAGCGGTATGGAGGCGCACACGTTCCACTACATTTCCACAGTGGCCTGTTGGAACATGAGCAGGGGCTGTGTCGTTCCACAGCTCTGTGAGGCCGAGGGAGATTGTAGGGACGTGGGGGACCCCGAGAGGTGAGAGGGGTAAATGCCACAGGCAGACACCCCCCCCCCCCCTCAAACAATACCCCCACAACCCAAACCCCTCCAAAACAAAAGCTGCTGTGAGTCCTTCCCTGCTGTCTAGGTCATTATCTGCTTCCTGGAAAGTGACGCTTTCTTCATGTTTATGTAGGACTGGCTGGAGGGAGGACGGGTTTAGGGATCAGGGAGGCAAAGGGAGGCCCCACTTTTTGCCCCATTCACCCCGCAGTTAATGCTGCAGTTTTCCACACAGGAATGGGAAAGAAAGAGTTTCACTGAGCCAATCCGACAGCAGAGTAAATGGTTTCGGAAGGAGGTGTCAATGGGCCTGTTCGAGGCCAGCACGTGGGCAGGAGAGAGTCAGGAGTTGGAGGGTCGAGAGGCATCCTGGATAAACTTCCCATGGGTCCAGACTGATCTCCGTGGTAGAAGGCAACGCTTCCGCGCGGTAGAGGCTAATACGGGAGCTCGGCAGCGTTACAGGCAATAAATGCGGTGAAGAAATAAACACAGTGCCGGGGTGTTTGGACTTCAGTTTGTGGTGCGTGAAAGACGACCGTAAAGAGGAACGCCAGCGGGCACAACTGCGGCAACATTCAAAAGCCACAGGAGAGAAAAGACCCACAATTCCACATTTTAATACACACTACATATACACACACAAATATACAATCCCCTTTATATGTATGTACAGTATATATAGCAAGGCCCATAAGTGTTTACACAGTGACACAATTTTAGCTTTTAGCATCTGAATTCTAGCACATTCAACTTTAAAATGTTGAATGCGAGGCTAAGGAACAGATGTTAATTTCTAGACGTAAAGCTTCAATGCATTGTGGGTATTCATAACCATTATCACATGAACCAAGTTTGAATTGAAGCGTTTTGACACAGTTTCTGTTAAAACAAGGAGTGAATTGTATATGTAACCAATCAGGAGGCACGTCCGAGCCAGTGATGCGGTATTGGATGCCACAAGGTGGTGTGGAGGACGCCGCGTAAAGATCAATGCAGCTCCACCAGTGACGGACTGCTAATACAAGCACCGTCCAACTTCTAAACCACACCAGCAATATCAATCGCTCATTTCAACAGCCCTGAAGTCAGTTCTGACTGATGGGCGTAGCGACGGAGGCCAAGACTTGGATCGCATTTGGGAGATGGAGTACTTCCTGTGAGGAGGGAGCTGGAAGTAGTTTTTGCGGGCAATCAACCCAGGGGATCAACACCTCACTGAAGTGACAGACGACACTGTGGGAGATGCTGTCTCCTTTCCAGATGGATCCTTAAGTTGGAACTATTATTATTATTATTATTATTATTATTACTGAAGCTTTGACATTAAGGTTTTTGTAAACGCAGCTTGTTGGAGCTCTACTGATCCACAGCTAATACCGATGAGTCTGGGCGTTGGCTGCGATGAAGCGGAGTATATTTACGATGAGTGTGTGAAATGGCTTTGGGGGAGTGTGTTTCCCCGGGCTCGGTGTAATAGGGAACGCCGGCGATCTCTGCGGTTGATCACAGGCTGTAAATCCCAGCACTGCCTCCCCGCTGTAATGACTTTTTCTGCTGCACTTGCTGTTTGAGCAGATAAAAAAAAAAAACTTGGTGCCCTTCGCAATTCATCCTTCCTCCTCCCTTTTAACATCCGGTTATTTATCGACCCCCCCGCACCATCTCCACGGCCCTCAGAGCTGGGCTTCGTCTACATCCGTGAAAGCATTACTCATACTTTCATTAAAACAAAACAAAAAAAGGCTAAAAACAGAAACAATATATTAATAGAATGGATGTCTGTCCATTGCCATCTTCCTCTGTGAGGTCTGCACATTATCTTACTCTCCTTCTCTCTGCCCAGGTACACCTCTCATTTTGTTTATCTGTACGAAGCAATTTTTTTTGATAAAACACACTTTAATGGCTTGATATTCCTTCATGTTTCTCGTACGCACAGACACTTGCTCTCTCTCTCTCTCTCTCTCTCTCTCCCTCCATCTCTCTTCCTCTCTCTCAGTGCCCTAATGTCGGCCGTAGGCGCCGTTACTCACAACGGCGTCCATGTTGTTCCCGTCCTCTTACTCATCCAAATGGCTCATTCCTATGCAGGGAAAATGGCTCCACGTCGCGCTCTGCTGTCATATTTCACTGTCAAATTTTTACTTCAGTACAATTTCGCGTTTGGATCAAGTATTTCATCTCACCCGTCTCAATAAAGGTACAATGAAGGCAAGGCTTTCGGAGAGGCCATAAAGCAAAAAGCCTCGGGGTTTTATGAAACAATAAAACAGGAGTCACTCTGCCGTCGTAAACGGAGGCGAACACAAAGCGGGACAGTAATGCCGTTGACGTGCGACGGGGAAAAACAAATCAGACTTCGGCTTATATCTCAGCGCCCGCGACACTTTCGTAGAAGAGCAGAGCAAAATCTGCATCACAAATAAGCATTAACCCTCACAGCGCTGAATACATTTTCAAGGAATTAAATATGTAACTAGAATGTGTTTTTACTCGTAAAAATGTACGTCTCCACAACCCCCCCCTTGCCTAACCCACCAGACAGATGGACGGGCGGACGGATGGACAGAAAGACAGGCAAATACCAAAAGGCACCACTGCAGGACCTGAGTAGTAAGTATGCAAAGTTTTGTTGGGATCATACAAACGGTTTTGGAGTTACGCTCCGGAAACAAAGTGGGAACGCAAACACGAACGGGAAATAAAATGTCTGCTCACTCCCTCCGGGGGGGAGACATAATTACCCTGAGTTGTTGAAAATCTATCATGTGGCAACTTGTTTAAAAGAGCTCCCATGAAGGCACACTATTCACTCACCATTCATGCATATCGCCAAGTTTCAGACTCCAGTTAGCTTGACATGCATGTCTTTGGACTGTGGTAGGACGTACCCAGAGGAAACATGCAAACTCCACACAGAAAGGCACCAGGCTGGATTCAAACCCACAACCTTCTTGCTGTGAGACAGCAGTGCTAACCCTCATGCCACCACACCAACTGGGTCAAACATTTGTGCAGAAATTTGAAAGTAGAACTCGACTTTTGCCTCAACAATTGTGGTCCACTGTGACAGAAGCTCATCAGTACACACCAGGCAGTGGTACAGCCCAGACACTTCAAGGTTTAGTGTGTGGCAGTCTAACTCTCCAATGCTCGTTCTCTCAATCCAGGACAAAGGATATTGAAGGAAACTCTAGTGCTCGAAAGACTAAAAGGCGATAGCCACAGTTTGTATAGGATAACCCAAAACTGTCAGTCTGGGGCAGTTTTTTTGTTCCGGGAGAACTCCGTAACTCGAGGGCTTCGCCGCAGTTTGTTGTAGGACGACCTCAGTGCTGTTGCTGTGGCATAAAGTATGTTGTGGGTTAACCCCAGCACTGTAATACACGGTCTCTAGCCTTATGCTTCATTACGCTCATATTACAAAGAGAAAACTGCTCGTCTGAGCTCGGCCCAGTCAAACCCCTTTATGTGATATTCTGTCCCAATAACGAGACTGCACCCAGACAGCAGACAGATCCTCAATGAGCTCCGATCCCGCAGCTGCAGACAACCGTACCTTTCTGAAAAGGTCAAACAGTACACAGAATTCGCCGACCAGATGTCTTATTTCTTTGAAGCTATTTTTAATATAAAGGGAAGGAAACGCACTTTGAAAACACAGCACACAAAGATGCTCCAGCTTTTGTAAAGCATGTTATCTTTCTACATGTGCTAGCATGAGCTGTATAAAAGCCCTTGCTGCCTTCACTTTGGTTCTCAAGGGCAAATCATGGTATACAAGAACTTCCAGGGGATTAGGCGAAGAATTTATCAAATAAAATAAAATGAATGGCAATGATAAGTCAGTGAATAGAGCAGAGAATTCAACGTCTCGACACTCCAGTCATAAACTAACACAGGTGTGGGCCGGCAAAAACAGCTCAGGTGTGCACTTGTGCGTCTGTCCCAACCTGTTATCAGTGCGTGAATCAGGTGTAACACGGAAAAATAAAACATAGCAGTGGGATTTATTGAAACGGCCTGAGTTTTAACAAAACGCGGTTCATTCCAGCTCCAGCCCTCCACCCCGCCACGACCCCACCCAACACCAACCCCTTTCAACGCAGCTGTCATGCTGGTTCCAATCAAATTACAGCACAGCTTCAAAGCCCAGCATCATTTCGCACTCGTGTTCTGATGTTTACAGAGGATTACATGAGTCATACTACTCCAGACATTCTCACGTGGTTCTGGTACGGGGAGTAACGACCGCAGTCGATCACTGCTCCCTCAATTACTGCCAAGCATCCCGAGTTTTGAATGGGAGGGACCCCTGGCACATGTCCTGCCCTGTCTACATCCTGTGTGGGATGCGTCTCTTGTTTTTTGGCTTAAATAGAACACAATTCATTAAACTGTCAAACAACGCATTCCCCATGCTCGGCGGGACCGTGGCATTGCTTCAATAATGGCATGACTCGCTGCACTACTCTCCACGGAGAAGAGGAAAAACCTTTGACCAGCCCTCCATGAGAAATATAGAAATATATAAAAGACAGCGCCTGACCTATTTTGTAAGCAGAGGAAGTGCCGGTGCACTTTCCGCTTGTTTGTTTCGACAGGTAATGAGGTTTCAGTTAAACAATGTGCCAAGCAGTGTCGCACAGCACATTCGTTAATTATTCAGATGTAGTTTGAAGAACGGACAAAAAACGAGACTCCGAGGAATATCTAGCAGACTTGGCTCAGTGAGAATATGTTTGCGAGAGAAAGAGAGAGAGAGAGGGAAACTGACTATTTATCGGAAGGAGGAGGGGATATAAGTGGGGGCCAATAAATTATAGAGTTGGCCCACAATCAGTAGGCTTTGCCTTATTAATCAGCACAGTCATGGCTTCACAGCTCAGGTTGTATAGTGTGCTTTTTACCAGCAGCTAAACCCAAAGTAGAGTTGCTATTCCTCTCATTAAGTCAAACATCCTCCACTTCTGCAAATAACCATGGTGAAATGAAATCAACAATCGATGCAGGAAAAAGCAACTGCAACAACAAAAAACGTAAAAAATCGATCGTACCGCCCTAGGATACACTCAGTGATTGCGTGAGTCACGGGACAGATAGGTAGATATGGAGGGACTGTAGGGGGGATTCTGGTTGCTGTAACACTACTCCTTGTAGCTGCGTTTGCTGAGACGTGGGCAGGGCGGTGAGACCCACCGGGGGCAGATTAAAGATAAGAGGGTCGGCGGCAAACGCTCAACCGGATGGTCCTGGGAAAAGTCGCCCCGGAGCATGGGCAGTCTCGCTCTGCGCGGCCCCCCACTCGATCTCGTATCCGATTTACAGTCCTCTCCCGCAATGAGAGAAGAGGATGCACTGCTCCGAAAAGGAGCCCCCACCCCCCCAATTAGCCTGCACTCAAGCAGACGCAGATCTGCGGGTTAACAGTCTTTACCAAACTTTCCCAGCAACAGCGACACAGGCTTCCCCCTGGCTGCACAAGCAAGCTGAACTATCATAATTTAGATAAAATGTGTGCTGCATGAAAATTTTTGATGTGATAATCTAATTTCCTTGGAGAATTTATACAAACTATAGATAAAAACCTGCAATAAGCACGCCAGATGTGGTTTCCAAAGGCTATTAAGCAGCCTTCGTTTTTTAAAACATGAAACACGATATCCATTGATGACTCTGGTTATTTCCCAATTCAATTTACGTTTTTGGTACGGTCATGAAGTCGATCAACAACACGAGTTCCACTAATTGTAACCAGCATAAAATGAGTTATCCATTATTTCCATCAATTTTAAGTTGGTTTTCTCTTCAGCTTAGAGTTTATTTTTATATTTAAGGATTAATAACAGTCAAATAATCTAATTTACTGTTTATTTAATCGCATAGTTCAACGGTTTAATGCATGAAAGACAAATCACTAAACCAGTCCATAAGCATGTGATCATCAGTCCTGCTCATCATCTCAGTATTAATGAGCACTACTACTGAGGTGGTCCTCTGCCATGTACTTTAAGAACTTCGCCCAAGCACTCTTGATGAGTTTAGGCGATTTGCCTCCATTTCAGCCAGAAACCCATTAGACAGATAGTGGCTCTGGTATTGAGAAAAAAGGCCTGCCGTAGGAGTCGGCTTTCTGGCTAACATCAACAGTGGGTGATGGGGTTGAGATCCATACAGATGTTAAGGTTGACTGCAGGGTGGTCAAGTTGCTCTACACCAATCTTGACTGAATATGTGCAGATCTCTCTGGTAGCATGAGAGCAATGTAAGATTGCCAAATGGTATCTGAACGTCAGAATAATCCGGAATGCCACTGCAAGCTATGGAATTCTTTCATTTGAGAGAGGCCAAGCCTGAATAATAAAATCAGCCCTAGATGAGTGTCCACTGTCCACATACCTCTGGCCATGTAGTGCAGTAGTCATGCAGTTCATAAACACAGATAAGATTCCTGAGATAACACTGCTTGGCGTACACTGTAATATTTTGTTGGATGGAGCGTATTTGCCACGAAATTGTTTTGATAATCTTACGCAATGCTACAAAATTTATTTCTGGCCAGAGCTGCATTCACTTATTGCCGAGATCTTGTATCGACAATGGGAGAGTCAAAACACTCTCCAGCACATCCCAAAGACTTTCAGTTGGTTAAGGACAATACTCTGAGGTGGCCAATTCAGGCGAGAAAATGGTTCCACAAGCTCAATGAATCACTCTTTCGAAATTTGAGATTGAAGAATCTTGGCTTTATCATCCGAGAGCATGTCTGTGATGAATCTTGGGTTTGTCATCCGAGAACATGTCTGTGCTGTCAGGGATTTAAAAAAATCAATTGATGGGATAACCTGCTCATTCGGAACATTCCGGTAGTCTGCTGAATTCATTCTATTGCTGCATAATGCAGTGTAGCCAAGACCTGACCGATTGAAGCAAGCATCATACCTCAGCCACCGAGGCTGGTACAGTAGGCACTGTTCATGACGGGTGCATCGCTTTGTGGGATCCCTTTCTTACCCTGAGACATCCGTCACTCTGGAACAGGGTAACTTTGGACTCATCAGAGCACATGGCATGATTGCTCCACATTCCAACCTTTATGCTCCCAACAATTTGAAGTTGTTTTTTCTTGAATAACCTTTCCTGCGCCCACAAGCGCGCCGTCTAGTCCGAGGTCTGCAAGTTCTTGACTCACTGTACATGTGCAAATTCTCTTACTTTCACAAATAAACATAGCCATGAGTTCTAATGTCAATTTCTATTGATGAGACTCCACCAAGCAATTGAGTGATTAACAATCAGGACCATTCATTGTGGAAAAAATGGGTTGGGAAGTTGACAGTTCATCACTATTCCTCCTGGTTTTAATAATGCATTGAACAGTTCTTAACCCAATTCTGGTAACTTCAGCAATCTCCACAGTTGTTTTCTTTGCTTGATGCAGGCCAATGATTTGCCCCTCTTGAAACACAGTAACATCTTTTCCACGACCATAGGACACGTCTGCCAACGTGGTTGTTTAAGAAATGTGAAGCCACATTCTGCATCAGTTAGGGTTAAAAGAATTATTGCCAATTGAAACATATTAGTCACTGTAATAATAAATCAGTCATAGGCTCCTAAGTATTTGCTTATTTTCATCTCAATGGCAACTTTCTCTTATAGCCAAGCAGTGTGCAAGGATTTAAGTCAGAGAGCAATGGAACTCGTCCAAGAAGTGATATTTCTCAGCACCTGAAGCGGTCAGTAAGTAAGCATAATTCTCTACAGTGTAGATCTTTTTGGTTTGTTTTGACACATGATGACAGACAGTGCCCTCTGTTTCAACTGTACAAAGGAAAAGGTCTTTTGTCTCAGATTCTGTAGAGTGCTGAGCTTCTCTAAATCGGGGTCAAGAAACTTCTTGACCTCTCTAAGGGAAAGTAAAATGACGAGGGACTTGGGTTTTAATTGCAGTATGTTTGCCAGGATTAAGGTCAGGCTTAGGAGTGGAAATTAACGTTTTTTTTTTTACTTCCTTCTCTGCCAGCTACAAATGAATTAGGACTCATTATAAATCAGCCATTTAAACCGCGCCCATGAAAGAACTGACTTAACTCAGCTAGCGATTATGGTAACGGCTGTCCACGTAAGTATGTCCTAACTAAATGTATTACAGAATTTTTAATGCAGTGACCAAGTTTAATGACCATGGAAATGGATGTTTCTGGGTCAGGGCTGTCATACCTCCACAACACCACATACTTGACAATGTGGTCAAAAATCATAGCCATTCTACCTGTATGCACCACCCTACTGAAAGAGCTTCATTTTCCTTAAATTGTTGTTGATGCTCCGGCAAATACAGAAATATCTCAAGACTAAGCTGTGTCACTGCGGTGGAAATCCACTGCTATACAGTATGTAATTACAGTGTATGTGATTCTATTACAGGTAAATGGGCAATTATGGGCAATTCAACCAAATTCTTTTTGGACAGTGAATTCAACCGTACCATAGATCTTTCTTGATAATAAGCACCTAACAGACAAACAGTGACTTTATACAACCCTCTAACCCATAGAAAACGAGGCCTACACAATCGCTCCTGACAGCAAAGGAATATTCCCGAAATGTCCCAATCCCCTTCACAACGATCAGCCCACGCCACGAATCACGGCGAGCTATCAATTAGCTGTGCGCTATGAGCCAAATTACGAATGAATCCGACAGCTAGTTTTTGAGCTGTGGCCAAAAATGTAACATTTACACACGAAGTGCTCCCTGCTGGCAAATTTTGTAAACAGAAATTTGCCAAAATTCAAGCAGTTCTTCATCTCGATGATATATAATTACCAACCAAGAATGAATAACCAACTTTAAAAGCTGTTGCACTTATCGGACGAATGCCAAATCTCTGTGGCAGTGGACATAGCAGTTGGGGCGAAAACATAATCACCCCGAAACTCAGATATATATATATATATATATATATATATTTTTTTTTTTTTTTCGAAACCTACATCAAAATTCTGCTGCAACGTTGGCTCTTATCATTTAGCAGCAGAGGTGCAAACTTGCAATTTTGCATCGCCAGTGATGAAAACTAAAAGGTATCATGGAAAAGGATTCACAATAGGTAATCTGAAAAAAATCTCATTCCTTATGCAAAAAGAAGATGAAGGTTTATGGCACTTAAAATTGAGCACTGCAGCAGATGCTCTTCAGTAGCAAAGCTTCTCAAATGCTCTCGCTCCGTACCGAGGTGTGTTTAGAGGAGGGAAACTCCGCAAAGGAAAACTGCAGCCGTAAGCGTCTCCTGGGATTCAGACAAACTAATCCCCACACAACATTATACCATTAAGCCAACACCTACTACCCTGCGATGCAACATGTTATTTGGGGGAATTCAAAAATGAGCCCACAGTTGAGCCAGTTTCCGTCATGACATCCTTCATTTATCCTTTGTTTGGATTTCGGAAGTTTTCCTCCTCGGAGAGGAGATGTCAATCCTGAATATCCAACATTCACTACTTTCTACAGATTTGTAGTGCATATTTTCCTCAATTAAAGTTGAGTCACATTAAGTTTTCAGCAGCCAAATCACAATGACTCACTACAGCCAGGTTCTTGTCTTGTTGCTTTTCAGTCACCTTTTTTAATATCCTGGCATTGGCAGCTTGGTCTCATGATTGAGTGTTGACCTCATAACAATGGTTCCAGAGGCGGATTTTGCCTATTCATTTGTCAAGAAACAGTTAGAGTTATAAATGTTTTCAGTTCAGCCTGTTTTTCAGACCAGGACCATATCAGGTTTTCATTCCTGCTGGACTTTTGAATAAAACTAACTGAATGATACTTTGAACATTTTATCAATGAGAAAAAATTACAGTCAGCCAACTCACGTGCACACAGTTAACTGCAGCATTAACAAACAGACGCAATCACATTTTGGAGTCTAGGCTCTGACCCTGACAAGCCCTGTGGCCTACTGAGTTTGAGGAGATGAGAACAGAGAGTGTCAAAATCCCCCCCCCCCCCCCCCAGCCCCCCAAAAAAACTTTTAAAGGAGCAGTATATGTAAGACATGTATGATGCTTAATCATGAAATAGCCCTGATATATCACCAGACATTAAGGAATGATGTTAATGTCAAAACTTATATCACTGACAACAGTAGTCCAGCCAGAATATTCTCATTAGTTGCGGCCCACAACCAATGTTTATGTTGACAATTTGTGTTTTGGCCTCTTGCGCCGACCTCCACCTCCCAATCTCCCAATCACAAAGTCAGTAGTATTTCAGCATCCAGGTTGCCAGTTACCACTGAGCTGCAGCTACCAGCGTTTCGGAGCACAAATGTCCGACGTTACAAAACCTAAAAGGCCTCGTTATAATTCCGAAATAAGCAGAGAAGAATTTGAAGACTGACGATGAAGTTGCTAATTTTCTCCTGGGCAGGTAAGATTCAGCTAAGTTTGGATAACTTAATTCTATTTAATGTAGGCAGGGACATTTCAAATATTCTCCACAGTGGAACAATGTCATGTATGTTTGTTCATGGTACGTTAGTGCGTATGCAGGGGGGTCATCGAATTGATTAGGTAACAAATTTTTTGAGAAATAGAAACCGTGGCTCTTCATTGCTAGCAATAGGAATTCATTATCAGTCTGTTACTCTGGCCTGATGCTGTGACGCTGTGCAAACCGTTCCAACATTGCACATCCATTATGGCAATGTGAAATGTAATTGAGACAGTACATCGGTCAAATGAGTCCTCATTCATTCTTTACGCATTTTACAGAATGGACTTTAGTGGGCTATCCACACAGAAGAGTGACTAGCAAGTTGACCAATATGACCATTGCTAAAGTTGAGTTAGTCATTAGTCTCGATCTTTTTTGAACTGACCTGAACTGAATTGAAAACCACCCTGTCAGAGCAAATCATTGGTGATATTGAAACGTAGCCATGGTAACTCCGTGTAGTAGACGTTCTTGCTGGATCTGGCAACCTAGCTGGCAACCTTTCGTCTGGGGGAGAGGAGGAGGGGATACTGCGCTCTGCACTACTTTGAATGTGATTGTACTACCAGTTTTGGCCACAAACTTACATACAGCTCCTTTAACTTGCAGCAGGCGAGAGTTAAGCAGCAGCAGGCAATAGCAGCAGTTGAAATTGATGCAGCGTGGCTGGAGGCAGAGGCAGATAAGTGTTCATGAGGATGAAAGCCTCTCTCGAGTTGTCTTCTTGAACTAGCACCTCTAGCTGCGGCCCATTCACCGAAAACTACTGAAAAGGGCAGTTTTTCTGGTGGAAAAAAAAATGTATGTTTTCATGCGCATTGAATTTCATATTTGTTAATATCTTCATCTCAAATCCATTTCTGACAAAGGGCAATAAAATTCATTGGCGGTGTAATTAACTGCTCGTGGCCCGATGTAACAGCAAACGGCTCCTAAATTAACTCAGGCATTTTAAAGGCATCTTTTTTTTTTTTAAATTAGGAAACTTGAAGCTTGAGAAGCATTCAAGTATCTCGTCTAAACACACAAGTAACTAGTCATTGTTTTGGGGGAATACACTTAATACACAGCGGGTCGCAAAGACTGAATGCAGCCGGGCAGGCATTCAAAAGTGGGAGCTCGCTGGTGCGTGAGGAGATTAGAGAAAGCCCCCTGAGCGACACCCGGCTTCCACGGATGACACTGTGGCTAAGTAAGAATGTATTGCGATGTAGAAATGTGAACCGCAGGAAGTACTCAGCACAGTCTTGACCAAATGGCCTCGTTACATGCAGGAACACTGTGTCTCAGCTGCAGCTCCAGAGCACGTGATTGGTTAATTTCCCATCACTTTCCTTGATCTACACGTTTTCCAATGATGCGAATAATCCAATGGCAGTTAACACAAAAATTCCTTTTTAATGCAATGTTAAGCTTTAGAGCGCTGGATAAAATTCCAAGGAATTATAAAAAATTTAATTATCCTGAGCTGTTGAAAATCTATCATGTGGTAATTATTGGGCAACGATAGTTGTCTATAGCGCAAAGCGATTAAATAGTAGATTCAATCAAAAATTGTTTTATTCACTCCCCAAAGTAGGATCCGCCTAAGACAACAGATCAACTATTCTGGATCTTCCACGTCAACTTTTGGCACATCTTACAAAACAGGCAATCAAACCTGTGCATCATGATAGTCCATCAGCCCGATTGCTGTATCTTGGCTGGAAAAGGCACCAAGCTCCCCACTCCGATTAAAATTTGAGAGGCGCACAGACTTAGACTCTGTGGTTACAAACAAACTAAGTGATACCATCCAAGATCCTCAGAGATGCTGCACTGTTGGACCAGCGTGGCGCAGCTCAACTGATAAGACAAAGTTGTTAATTTCCCCCACACAACACCGGGAACAGATAAAAATGAAACCAAAGAAATGCCAATCTGAAAGCCCGTGAGGAAGAAGTGTTCAATTCAGGCAGTAAAACAGAGGATCGCTGATCTGAGATAAGGAAGCCGAGCTCCAAAGGCGAGACACAGACCCACTTCTCATCATACGGAGAATCAAAACACTGAATAAGCAAGTGATCTGGCAGCGATGCGCACACACTTGTTCAAAGAGGATTTTCACGAGCTGTCCTGATTAAGAAAATCCCTCCTGAAAAGCGAGAAAATTAAAAATTGGGGGCACGAGGGGGGAGAAGGCAGGAGACCCGGGATAGAAGTGTCAACTGAAGCCAGCTATGTGAGTGTTCGTTACGCTGAAATGTTGCTTTATTTAAGCCCAGCGCAGGCATTCACACTTTGCATTCCTTCAGACGCTGGACTGATACCCCGGCCTTATCTAACAACATTTGGAGGCCTGAATCTAGCTGAAGGATCTGTTTTTCTTTTTGTACGATTCTGGTCAAACGAGTGGAAAACGAGAGAAACTCATGTGCCTTTTCTACATAGGACATTGAGTCCAGCTTTGTGCGCTGTTATAATCTGACTGAATTTAACAGACAAATTAACGCATTGTTTCCTGGATGTTTTAACTGTAAGGGGAGCACTGCGCTCATTTAACTGTGGTTTACGCTTGACATACATGGAACTCCGTTGTAAACGTATTGTACTTGCAAAATTACAGTCAAAGTAACTGGCAAAAGGTGCATTATAACAGTGTGTTTATTCACTGACTCCTCCTATTACTGCCACAGCGCTGGATTTGAGGAATCGGGAGGATGGCAGACCCCCCAGCATTCCTGTCCCCTCCGCCACCCACCAAGTGAGTCGAGAGCCCCACCGATGGGGGCCATCTCGGCGGCCCCTCGCACCAAATCAGAGTTAACAGCCGTGACCAGATCAGGCCCCTGTCCTGCTGGGACAGGCCAGACCCACCCCGTCACACCCCAGCCACCCACACGCTAACACCCCGGGCTGGGGCTTCACACTGATGTAACGCCCAAACACTCCACTCACAGACACCTCCGTCAGAGACAGATATATAAATATTTCCACAACATATTGGATGATAAAATGTAAATTGGACCAGAATGCATCAAAGTGTAAAAAAAGGGAAACAACTACCGCCTAACTGCAATATTACTATGGCATTTACACACATTCTAATAATTAAATAATTAAAGTCCGCACACTGAAGGCCAATGCTCCCCAAGAAATGCATTCGTTTGGAAACGGCGACAAGTTCAATAAATTTCTTGGGGAGCATTGGCCTTCAGTTTGCAGACTTTAATTATTTAATTTGCGGATTTTTGGATTGTCCTGCACTTGTATTCGAGTGGATGTGCATGCTCTACCTTCTTAAATTTACACACATTTTCCCAACAGAGCATGATTATATTTTCTGTGACTATAGTTGGATTTAAGTACAATGCATCTACTATATTGCCAATTAAACACTCCCCAACAATATCTATAGAACAAATGAATGGACCATGCTATTAAAATGTACCTATAACATACTTGATAGCCCATAATACGAAATATAAACCTCTTTTGAGATACCGCACAATGAGCACAATCGCGAGGGCTAACATACTGCAGGTGTCAATGGGACCCGCATCGGCCCCCATCGGGCCCCATCGGCCCCCAACATATGTGCTGCTACCACATTCAAGGGTTTGATGCCTTCATTCCAAATACCTGCAGTTCGGCCTGAGTATGCTTCTTGTGTGAGTGTGTGTGTGTGTGTGTGTGTGTTTTTTTTTTTTCAAAACTGCGCTTTGGTTCAGTGAAACTGATTCAGTTCCGTTCTAATTCTTCTCTTCCACAGTTTTTCAGATCAGGCAACTCCCTCTCATTTTTATTGCAAAAAATAAAAAAGCTGGGTCATTCATTAAAGCAGCTGACCTCTCAAAGTAAATCTGCCTTAACCCAGTCTTCACAAATGACTAACCAGGAAAGCACTCTCATGAGACAGAATTATGTATATATATATATTTTTTTTTTTTTTCTGCATTAGCATTAATATGGAGCCCGCAAGCCAACGTCCACCTTTTAAGAACGTATAGATAAACACTCTTCCCAGTTTCGCTTTTCCAAACAAAGTAAGGTGTCAACAGGCACACAACAATTTACTGCTGCAAGCCTCTGGCTGGAGTCAAAGATTCGGCACTAAAACTCGAGCCCAATGTGAGCAGCAAACGTGACGGTTCCGCAGTTCTATGTACAATGCTAACATTCTTCAGACAGGGAGAACAGAAGTGTCAGCGCAGCCCGGTTTGGCTCACTCCCAAAGAAAAGGCGCTATGAAGAACTTCCTGGCAGGCGAGCGAACCCGGCCGCACCTCACAATAAAACTGGCAGCAGCCTCCTGCTTTCTCACTTACTCTGAGAGTTATGGGCACCGCGACACTTCACAGGAAGCTCGCAGCCAAATAAATGACGCCGCGCGAGGACCTCGCGGTAATTACGCGACGCTCCGCAGCTACGGCTGTGCCCTGGCAGGAAGACAGTTCTCGACTGAAGGTGCATGTTATTATTTCTCTTTTTTTAATGAAGATTAATGTGGATTCGAGGCTGAGCCAATGCAGCCAATCTACTTTCTTTGGACTGATTGACCTAGAAAAATAGCATTGTTGAGGCAGTGGGCTTTTCAGCGTGAGAAAGGAGAAGTGGGAGGGACTAGTCTGGCCTTGATGGACACATCTGAACCAGGGGACAAACTTTTCCCATGATCGTTATTTCAATTTAAGTCTCCTTCTTGGAGCTGACATATTCAGAAAAGAAGCAAAAACAAATATTTCTTCTCTGTCTCTGTCCCAGTATTCATCAGAGTATAGTTTTCAGAATATATGAGCGGATAACATCTTGTCGGATAACATCCGAAAGAAATTCCTATGCGTCTTAAAGTTTGAGAGCCACAATAAAAAAAAAAGCGCATTAGTCCCAAGATGTATATTGGAAAGCTTTAAAATGGCCAAATAACAGCCAAGGAATGTGACAGGTAATGAGCGGAAAACGGAAGCTAACGATAGCTAATTTAATTTGTGAGGCCGTTTGTAATGGCAGCGGCACTAAAGCTTAATGGATTAATTGTGGGCCTTTTTCTGATGGGGCCTTGTTAGTTTCCCATGAGTCCTGTCCTAGTGCATTAAAACCGACACGGGATGCATCTTAAAAAACTGGAGGGTCCTTTAAGGCCCGTAAACAGCCAATGTTTTCCTTCTGCATCATTGTGATTTTTAGCAGGCGGCCTGAGGAAAATCAGGTGCAGACCACTCAATTTGTACAAGCCGAGTGGACTGTGTACGCAAACAAGGCCTGTTTCATTCTCTCCGCAGTGCAAAACAAGCACCGAGGAATGAAGCAAACCGCCTCATCGGCAGCCGTGCGCAGAACTTCCTGGCACACGCAGCATCCAGTTGGCTCCGGGATTTTATTCCCCGCGATCCGTTACCCCAGCCTCGGCGCGCAGCAAAAAGTAGCCGCTTGTGTTCTTCCATGCCGCACAAAAAAATCTGCAGACGCTTTGAGACTCTTCCAGAACCACTTTGTCCTGTTCACAAAGAGGAGGCCCCCATAGGTTTTCCAACATTCGCTCCAGTTTGGCCAATTTTTTCAAGTGGTTGCATTCGAAGGAGACTGGGAGGGAATTGAGAAATGACAATGGCGCGCCGGACAAAAGGCACGGATTTTCAACACCCCCGAAAGAGGGGACAGGATGGTGTTATAGCATGCTAATGACTCCCCGCCGCTCCTAAATGCCCCCTCTATCCAGTCCACCAAGAGGGCAGTGAGGTTAATTATCATGACAATATCGGGACGGGGGGGCACTTGCGGAGTAGAGATATAAGGGGGCTGACTTTAGACGCCGAGGATTGGACGAGGACACGAACAGTCCCCGGGCGCAAATTAATGCTGGACGCTTTGATTTCCGAAAAGTGCTGACAGATGGAAATGGTCATCGAGCGCCTTTGTCTAAATCATTAACCAATCTTTCCACATCCATTATGTACACACGGACCCCAGGAGAACCCTTCAATAAAGACCCCCAATCCCCTATGGAGGGGTTGGACTGGACAGCTTTATCCCCGGCGCAATAACGGACAGACATTGGGGGTGCTGGGGGCTGCAAGGGGGCTGCAGGAGGAGGACTGAGTTTACTTTGGCCGCAGCAATTTTTTTTTTTTTTTTGTTCATTTTGTTTGACTTCCTAGTTTGCCCTCTCCTGCTTGTCAAAAGGAAAGGGGGGAATAATCAGGTCCATTCTTGCCCCAGAACCATAAGAAGTGTCCGTACTGGGGCATTTTCGCCAGCACTCCCCCGAGCTGCGGCTTTCTGGAAGCTTTCAGGCACAGTTCTAAGTGAGTCACTGCATAAACACTTCAGTCAATTAGGCTGAAAAGAGTCGATCCCCTCTCCAATCCGTAAACACACCAAACATGTTTGCTTTCTTTAATTTGCCCAATCCCAGTGTAAGCAGAAACAACAATAACTTGTTTATTTAACAAAGAAAAAAAAAACCAGACCTGAAAACTCTTCCAATAATAAGCTGAAACAGGATGCACTTTTATGGCAGCAATTTTTTTTTTTTTTTTTTTTTAGAAAAATTGCGAATAGGCATAAGCAACAAGTACATATTTTATTCTTAGAAAATAACCTCAAAGCATCATAAAATTAAATTAGAAATCCCAACGCCCCTCAAAGGGCCCTGCAAACCAAAACTCCAACAGGGAAAGCAAGACATCCAGTAATCCAGCATGTTTAAGAATTTCACCCCAAAGGTGGGCAATTAAGACGTCCAATCCCTTTGAAAATATAGATAGGACAGAAATCACTCAGGGCCACATCATAGTAGTCCATACAAATGTTTGTCTTAAAAAGTATTCAGTCTCATTATTACATTTATTTTTTTCACTCAGAAACTGAAATAATAGTGCATTTATTTCACTGTGAGCTTCCCAACTGATATTTTTTTACAGCCCGTAATAAAAATGGCCAATCTTGAAATTAATCCAATCATAGGCTGATTTTTTGACATGCTGGACAAAAATGTGATTGAAATTTGATTTGAAGATGATACTTTTTGTACTATGCAGTGCTTACTTTTTACTTTTTGCAGAAAAAGAAAAGATATCAAGCACAAAAAATTAAAAAAACAAAACTCAAAAGCTTTAAAAATATGTACTAAATCCATGTTATGGAAAGGTCTCCAGCGAGACTCAAAGACTAATTGGCATTGACCCCTTCCCTATTTAGCAAATAATTTCTCCTAAAGCCCAAAGAGGCTGGTATCAGCACAGTTTCTCTTCAAAGGCAGACATTATTAAGTCTTTACATGACAAGATAATACAACCAATTAATGTGCTGAGCCTGTTGCAGCCTGAGTGATACTTGGAGAAATAATCACCGTTTCTTTTAGACACTGTTCTCCAGAGATGCCATTCCTCCCACAGACGGTGTAACAGGACCATCACACACGAAAGACATCATTGAAAGTAAACGGTAGCTGGCAAGAAAGGCAAATTTCAACTTGGACTCTGTCCCTAAAATCTTTTCATAGTAGACTTGAACAGGGATGTGAGGGCGTTTGTGGAAGGTGGCACAAAATGCTCATGGCACGCAGCCCCTAATTTGTTTTCATGAGCGTAGCAACACTTTACATAACCGCAGGAGTTAGTCAAAGTGATGTAATGCTGACCGGACGACTGGGGTAAAGCTATGAAGAACATTCTTCATCTCCGCGACCTGCCCTCTCAAAGATACTGACGCCCACTCACTTTGACCAAAAAATGAAAAAATTTTCAAAATGCTTTATCAACGGAGAGATATTTATTTTGGCAAGTGAAATGAAATAACCCAAGATTTTCAATCCTTTTCTGCAGACATTGAGGGCATACTTCTGAGTTGTAAATGCCAATCCTTGAAGCCCACCGAGCTCGCTGTGATCATGAAAAAGCAGAGGGAATGAGTGTTTAATCCCTTTTAGGCCAATGGTTAAAGGGCATTCTACACAGGGCTGGTCTGAAAGAATCCCCTTTCACAAATGGCCAAAAGCTTCCCAGACAACAGAGAGAGCAGAGATCAAGAGAAGCTAATGCTGCTTCAGCTAGCAGTCTCTCGGGTGCTCAGGCAATAGAGAAATGGCATTTTTAAAATAAAAGGTGCTTAAAATCTGCAGCTCAGAACAAAAAATACTGAAAGTTGTAAATGCTTTTCAAAATAATTGACCAAATTTTTGTTCACTTACTATAAACAGTAGTGTTCTGCACTGAAGCACTTAAAATATCAATAGTCAGGGTTCAGGTTTGTAGTGATTTTGTATTCAGATTTTTTTTCCTTTTGTTGCAGTTAATGTAACCAAGATGTTCTCACCTTAACATTCCAGCACTGATGAAATAACCACTCCTTGTAACAGAGTCCAAATTGGGCACCATTTCAGT
The DNA here is from genome assembly GCA_029721435.1 of Gymnothorax reevesii. Lineage (NCBI taxonomy): Eukaryota > Metazoa > Chordata > Actinopteri > Anguilliformes > Muraenidae > Gymnothorax > Gymnothorax reevesii. The sequence continues at coordinate 59,742,811 of CM056587.1, read as the reverse complement.
GTTTTATCGCAGCCATTTAATCCGGCCATTTAATTCGAGTCGCAGTTGGAACACTTAGACTTCCACTTAGAATTGGGTGTTCCCCAAAAAACTACTCCTCAAAGGGTCTAGTAAGACATGGCGATGCAGTCGTGAGAGCGCTGGTCTTGGGATCAGAGAGTCGTGAGGTTGAGTCCTGGCTGCAGCTTTCACAGTGCTTTTCTCGGCAAAATGCTTCAGTCACTGTGCCTCACTCTACCAAAGTGTATGTTTGGGTACTGGAAAATTGTTGCTGAGACCTGATGAAATGCCGGGGGATACTCCACAACAGACTATCATCCCATTTAGGGGCAGTAGCAATACTCCTAGTCCCTTCATCGGACAGCAACTGGAGATGAGCCACTTTGCCCGGGACAAACTTCACTTTACGTCGAAGGGTTAAAATAAATAACACTGCAACACTGCAAACACGTGGCATTCTGGGCAGAATTTTCTTTCATGAGAAGTGAACATTTATCCATAAAGTAATAATGAAAGTATAAGTTGGCACTAACTTCAGTGAATTACGGTGTTGTACACTCCATAACTTGAGGTGAGGATATTGCCATTTATAAGCGTTTTCCTTTATTCTCTCCCTTCTGAATGAAAGAAGTTGCTAAACTCCCACTTGCGCAAACAAACATGAATGAAATCACCAAGTCATCCTACCTGTCATCGTCTGGGTGATAATTGGCCCATTATGTCTTATTTAGTCTCGCTCTTTAACACAACAGAAACTGGGCAGAAAAACCAAAGGTATTTTCAGAGGCCAATTTAAGGAGTAATTTCAATTTGTAAATGGCAGTTTCTCTTACGCAGTTAGCTGCCGTGCTTTGGCCTCTGATACACGTATATCCACTATCCTTGGCCTTGGTCCTGGAGAAAAACATCTACATGTTTACACTGTTAAGATGATCAATTATAGTTGACTGTATCGCTCTCTCACTACATTTGTTTCATCACTTCAAAATCCTCTTATTTCCTCTTATTTATTAAATGTGCATGTACGCAGGACCAAACACCTTCCAAAAAAGTAGAAAAACTACACTTTCCTCCCAGATCTGAAAGAAATCAGCTTTGGAAACAACTGGCTTCCTCAGCTAAGGTACAAAAAGATGCTAATGCTGCTTTGGCATTATTAGCCCATTAAAGTTGGTTTCACAGCCAAAATGCTGAAATGAAGTTCGAAATGTTTTTTTTTTTTTTTTGCTTTGCTTTCGGTCCATGTCTTTCCATTTTAAAGGGGAGTGCCGACAAGACTATAGAGTCTCCTCACATGGAAGGTCACCTAATAGGCTACATTAAACAAACCAACTTTCACATTTTCTAAAGTAACACTGCTGAGGTTCGTCTGTCCAGTACGGCCCTCATTGACAGTCCTGTCCTGCCCGGACCCTGTGGAGATTTAGGCAGTTGGCGAGTGGCTTTGAGAGAGGTTGAGAGGACTTGTCAACGCCAGCTCTGAACCGGAGGAGACAAGTAACACCTACAGGCCCGTGCAGCATATAGTGTCACAACATACTGAAGGAACTCCAATGAGGCAAAGAGGTAATCATCATCTCCCGTGTCTCTTTCCAACAAAAAACCAGGACTGGCTGGCTACCCTAACCTGGCAACAAGCCCAAAATAAAAGGCCCTGTCTTCAAAGGCTCTCCTCTGAAATTCCAAAATCTTCAGCTTCATGTTAATTGTTGGTATTACCGCATGTTTTAGAACCTAGAATCATCCAACTTTCCCTTACTATTTAAAACTAACCATCGCATCTAGTAAAAAAATATTCTTGCCTGGCATTCCATATTAAATATGTTACTGCAATACGAAAAAATAAATCAGGCACTGAAACCCAATGTAATTCCATAAATTAATTCCGTAAGATCTATTAGCTGGGGACAGTGCCAAGGCATTCGTGCCTATTTATGAGCAATACTTCCACCACAAAAGCTCTTCCAACATATGCTGTCAACAAATGAATATCGCGCCTACCACCACACAGAATTGTTTATTTTAAATATGTCATTTCTAATATATAATATGCCTTTGAAATAATCCAGCAATTATAGAATCCAGGTTTGCTGCTTTCCAACAAAGATATTCAACGGATGTTGATTCAGGCACTCAAAAAACATCACGACTGTATTTTTATTAACCTTTAGGGCGCTGAAATACATTTTCAAAAGCTTAAAAATTTACATATATTGAACTTTTGAAAACCTATATTTTATAAAATGGTATTCAAAAGCTTTGATTTTATTTCATTGTATCAGTGAGCAGCAAATGCTGCGTTTAGCGCTTTAAGGGTTAAATCATTTACATCTATATTTCTTGTTATTCATTCAGACTAAGAGGGATTAAGGTTTCAGATTTTCTCATACCAACAAGTAACAGGGCACAGAGAGGATAGCCCAAATATGGTGGTCAGCTGAATTACACTCTCTGCTACATTCTGAAATAGCAGCTCTACAACCCAAACATGAAACTATTTTTTCTAAGATAATTCTAATCCTCAATAATTTATGTACTTTAGGGAAACCAGTCATTATGAGGGTAGATAAATACCTCAATTTTCAAAACACTGCATTAACTCTACTGCAGTGTTACAATCTGGGCAGGCTTCGTGCCACACATAATTAGAGTTCTGTTGGAGCAAGTAAATCTCCTCATTAGGGAAGAATGAATTGAACTCTAAATACACCGTTTGCCTTGCAGTTAGGAGTCAGAGCCACTGGGAAGTGATCCATGCGCAAACGTGCTTTTCAGCTGAATTGATAGTGACAAGTTTTCCACTGTGTCACTTTGCATCAGTTGGAAAACTCCTCAATGTTCTGTTTGATAGAGTATGAATTTGTGGAAACTTCTAACAGTTTAGGGTCACATAAAAATATACTTCAAATAAATTAGGATGCATCCTGTGGCATTACCTTTGAGCACTGCTTATGATTCTGGCACCAAACCAACGATCCGTTATTCTGAAACAGAAAAGAACAGGAAAAATGTCAGTCAGAGTGCAATGTTTCACATTCAAAGATAAAGTTGGACAGATCATACCTCCCATTTTGGAAATTCCACAGGGCACTTTCTCCTCACTCTTCAGCTCAAACTACCAAACTTCCAGAACAATCCCACTAGCTGACCCTCAGAGATCACCTGACCAGTGCCTCTTTCAGCGTGTTCGTACAGGCTGCACTCACTTCACCATGGGGAAACGGAGCTCAGATTGAATATCCCCTCCATTCAGATCAACAATGACTGCTGCTATAGTGATTTCCTCAGCACCAATAAGACGAGGAGACATGTATGGCCCTGAACCCCATTGGTGCATTATAATGTCTCTGATGACTGATATCAACCTGAGTAGGGTCAATGCGAGAGGCCACAGCATAGGACAAAGCAATTATATACATAACTGCACACCACATGCTCCAGTGATCAGCACAAAGTGATTATATGGTAATGCACAGGTTTGTTCTGCACTGTCATAAGAATTAAGTTAGTCTCTCATTTGTGTAGAACTAAGATCACCATAAATGAACAGCTCCACAAATCTCACATTTTTACACATTGTTTATTTTTAGACCTGCCCCACTACAGTATTGAGCTCACGCACTCGCAGTTACAAGTACCGTTAATTTAGCCCCTACTACAGCAACTACAGTATTGTTGACTTCTACAGCAGATTGCTGTGCTCCTGGTGATTTCTGTATGTATGTGACTGTAGAAAATTTGCATTGACAGCAGATGGCTGCATGAAGCATGCGTGTCAGACTTTCCTGGCGCAGAACACGGTGCTGTGTAATGGGCGCCCTGTTTACCAAGCGTGAGCCCAGATCCCGGCCCTCCCTGGAGACTGTATATTAGCATGATTCACCAGCCGGTGCATTTAATGAGCTGCAAGGAGAATCCATGGCAGGGCTCAGTAGTGCTGGATAATATTAATGGGTATTAATGTGTTCCAGTGTTATAGACAAGAAACCTGCTTGTCAAGGAGAGCTCCTTCAGAAACGATAAGTCTGTCTCTATAGGGCTGACTTTGCCAGATAAGATGGATAATATTAATGGGGATTAAATGTGTCACGGACGGTGTTATAGACCAGAAACATGCTCGTCTAGAATAGCTCCTGCAGAAACAATAAGTTTGCCTCCATGAGGCTATCTAGACTAGACAAAATGGACTTAATGTTCTGTTTATTCGACTTTCTCAGGCCTCAAGAAGTTAAAAACCATTCCCAGTGGAACTGTTATACATATAAAGTGAAGTTTACTGTGCTGTCAGCTTACATACTACCACTGAAATCTCCAGCAGGCCATCTGAGAACTTTCAGTGAACACTAAGGAATAGTCTGTGTTCGTTCAATGTCAAGCTCAAAGTCTTTTTGAGCAGTATAATCAAGAAGAACCCCCTAAACACTCAATGGAAAGTACTTAATTCATTATGCAGTACCAGAGAATATTATTTAGTGTCAGAGATAATAGTCAGTGAGCCTCAAAGATATTTATGACAATGACTAACAAAGCCCTGGGAACAGAGTCTATGGTTCCTCTCAAGGACTATTTTACACTCAAAGATCGATTATGTTTTAGTCATCATATCCCGACACTAATTTTACTTGTGGAAGGTAATTCTCCACCATAAATTCCTCAGCAAACGGCTGGAGTGGTAAATAAGGTATACTCGTCATATACGCTTGTTATAACGACCCGTGCCATTTTAGAGGGGGCCAAAGCATAATGAAGTTCTGTTTAATGCGCTTTTCTCGGTGTTGGTGAGGCAGAGCGTTAATGGACAGCCCAAATACCGCGAGGCCCTCAGCATGTTTATCCCAACTTGCCTCTAATCACATTTGGGAGTTGCGGGAGCCGCGGCGAGATAAAAGGGTGAAGTCAATGTACCGACAAACTCAGTGCGCAGTCTCATTATTCCAGCCTCTGCATGTCTCCCCGCAGCTAGCTTAGCCAACCCTCCACGGGAAGCATGTTACATCCCTGCAATTTTTGAATAATTGCACCGTGTGTAAAGGGCTTAGCAGGAGGCTTTGGGGGATCCAGACGACCGACGCCTCGTGACGAGAGTGACATCCCTGACCGATGTTTTGGGGCTAACTCTGATCCTTGTCTGTAGGAGGGCCTGTGGGGATGTTGCCCCAGCTGTTCTGGGCTGACCCTGGCCATGTTGCCCACCAGAGGGTGGGGGACAGTGTGGGTCACCTCCCTTCTATCCCACAGCACAGCTCATGGATGGAGGGGGGGTGGGGGGACATGGTTAATAACACACCACCCCCAGCCCCCCCCCAACTCCTGTCCGAGCACTGAACCACATTCCTGACCCCTTCCATCACAACACTGCTCCGAAGAGTCACAGTAATCCGCTCTCCGACGGACCCCACCGCCATCTGGAGCTACGGAAAAATGGCCAGCCTAAGTACCTCACGAGCTGCATCAAAGGGATCCCCAGGGCTGGGGTGGCAAACCGTGAAGACCATGTGACCTCATGACCACAGCAAAGCCACTGAGGAGCTTGTGAAAACACAGGACACAGGAGGGGGGAATTTATCACACGCAGGGGTCTCTGATAGACAGGGCAGGTGGGCTACTGAGGTCCTGCCATGCGAGCTTGGAGTCATCCCAGGCAGGACACAGCATTTGTAGCCATTAAATACTCGCCAGTGGAAGTCTGCTGCATGCTAGATGAATTGCATCTGTGTATTGAGGTTTGTACATTGGATAATTATGTGGTCGAGCTGCCACAACAAAAAAACTTCTCAAATATTTCCAATCAACATGAATCTTAACAGAACATGGGAAATTGGTGACTTGAATTCAAATATCTTATTAAAGTCAGTGGAAATCAATGAACTAGATCAGCTTTTGTTTCGACATTAAGATTGTCAGAATTTTGATGTTATCCAAATGAATACCGAATGATCAACAAAAGCTGTTGTTCATGCTGTGGCTGTTCTACCTCACTCCGATTGACTCATTTTATTCCTCATACAGATAGATGTTTAGAGCACATGAGAGGGCATAAAACTAGACTTCTTCAGTGTCTGCAGACTTCAGATTTTATGCACCCGCATCACAAAATGCAGCACTAGAAGTAAGCCGGGGTACGGCGCACTGTGGGAATTATTCTGAGTGTGAAATCAAACTTTGAGGGCAGAGTGCATTCTTGATTTACTTCATGAGGGATAATGGATAATACAGTTCATAAATCGACATTTTCAACTACAGAATCGTGCATAAACGGATTGAAGTGAAGTCATCTCATATTTAAAATGAATACTTGGTTTAAACATCATACTAAGGAGCATTTTACCAATTTCAACATTTTGTAAATGTCAGGTATCATTGAGAGCAATGCCGTTCAGACTTCCCAGTAGAGCCAAACTGATCAAACAAAACTCTTCTATCCCACCATTTTCAAATGAAGATGAAACATCGAAAGATTTTGATCTTCAGGCTTCGCCTCGGCCGGCGTCAAATCCAGCCTAATAAAGCCAATCTATTAAAAGACGCCCAGCTGCGTCCATTCTGTGTTTGTCAGGCTGAAATCCTCAGAGGTGATTCAGCACTGCGGACTGAGAGATTTACTGACGAGTCTGTCATGGTTTAAATGCTTTACCAGGATGTGAATCGGGACAACATAAGCCCCCATTCATCTCCTTAACTAATGAAAAAGTCTATACATAAGAGGAGCAGTGGTCACGGTGTGATTCCCAACAGCTTATATCAAAGGCAATAGAAGGAATAAAGCAGAACTAATTTTCCAATATTTTTCTTTCTATTCGATTTAGAAAACACAGCTCTCCCTCAAACTGAAAAAAATAAGAACACCATGTCAAAATCTCCAGAATGAGTGGGAGCATTTAAAATGTCTTGTTTTTATGACTTCATAACAAGGCCGCACAGACACACCTTGCTTTTGGCCTCAAGGCTCTACACATACAGTGCTGTGAAAAAGTATTTGCCCACTCCCTAATTTATTCTATTTTTGCAAATCTGTCACACTTAAATATTTCAAATATTAATCAAACTAATTTTAATATTAGATAAAGCCAACGCGAGTAAACACAAGGTGCAATTTTTATATTATGATTTTATTTATAGAGGGAACAAAGCTATCTAACCCCACCTTGGCCCTGTCTGAACTCTGACTGCCCCCTCAGTTACTCAATCGACTGATTAACCAAGTTTAATTGATGTTTAGGTTCCTTTTCACTACACTCACCAAGGCATGACAACCGCCAGTCCAGTGCAGTCTAATCATCACCAAAACAGAACCTGTTTGACAGTATATATCAAAAAAAAGGCAGTACAAGATGCCACGATCCAAAGAAATTCAAGAACAAATAAGACATGACAGCATCTGATATCCATCAGTCAGGAAAGGGCTACATAGCCATTTCTCAGGCTCTAGGACTCCAGCAAACCATGGTGGCAGCCATTGCCTATAAAACAAGACTACATTTCAAAATATTATCTCAATACAAGACGTTTGCACACTGGAATGGCTTGAGAACTGAGGTTCCATTTATTTGATTCATTATAGTGGTATTCAGCTCCATGGCATATTGTAAACTGCTCTCATCTCAGCCTATTGCGAGTGAATGGCAAATTTCACACTTCCATCCAAGTATTGCATAAAATATCTAAAAATGTTTATTTGGAGGTATTTTTCTGTCAATTAATTTTTGAAAAGTAGTCAGCTCCATAGCCAATTGTACTGTTTTCGCTGGTATGCTGAAGTCTCTTTAAAACGCAGCCATCACTGAACTTAACCCATCGTTATAATAAGTGTCAATATAGAAAGTCTTAAGTTGAAGTGAATAAATTGTAGTCATTTTGGAATTCACAACATAACTAACCGCTTGTCTCATAATAATACCATACAGAAGAATTTAAAATAGTATAACTTTGCAGTAGTCTGAAATTCCACTTAATTGGCACAGAAGTTATGAAAAATGAACAGATACTAAACAATACATTGTGCTGCTGTCTACCTTCAGACAGGGCTTATACAGCTGGACATCGACAGGAGTCGTTTCAGGCGGGATAATGATCATGATGAATGTAATGCGCCACAACAAAATTGCACTAACAAGGATATTTTCCAGCAAAACACTACTCCTCCCATCACCACAATATTGGGTCTAAAATCAGACATCTGAAACCTTTCAGGAAAGTTTAAATGTAAACTTTTTGTGAAAGCAATGCACTCCAATGGCCTCAGAGCGGCTAATACAGTGAGCACCGTTATTCATTGGACAGTCAATCACCAGATCTTAATCCAATTGAATCCTTGAGTTTCCAATAGGCCCAACTCCAAGGAACTGTCTTTTTCAAGAAAGGGAAAAACTGATTTATTTTTCTACCCATATGTTATGACCCATGTATTTTTAGCTTACTTCTTTACGAAGAGCGAGTCATTTTGATTCTTTTGGCTGAAATTAGAAAGTTCCCCTATTTGTTATAAGATATGCAGACCTCGAATTCATTGAAGTTGGGCCCTTTGGAAACTCAATGATTCAATTGAACAGGCATTTTACATGCTGAAAAGGAGCCTGAAGGCAAAAGGTCCCTGAAACAAGCAGGAGCTATTGGCATCAGTACAGGCCAGGCAGAGCATCGCCAGGGAAAATACCCACGTATGGTGATATCCATCTGTCACAGACTTCATATAGTCATCGCATACAAACAATAAAAGACCAAATGTTAAAAGTGATTGCTTAATTCTCGATTATGTCACTGTCTAATACTTTTTGATGCTCCCAAAAACAGGGACGGGGGCTGCGGGGTGGGGGGGATAAAAGATTTAAAGTGCTGTCCTTTCTGAACAGTTGTCCAATATGGATGAAAACACAGGCTAACGGTCTGCACTTCAACCTCACTGTCACTGTATCCTTTCAAGTTCAAGAGTACACAATCAAAATAAAAAAAAGAAAATCACTGTGTCACTGTCCAATGAATTATTCTGAACACTATATGTGCTACACAGGCAAATATGGATTGCTGTCACCCCATTAATCTGACCAACAAATGTTATGAGTGGTTCATCACCAGCAGGAAAACTGAGCAAAACAGTGTCCCCCACAACCAGGTGCAATCAGCTGGGAGATCGTCCAGCTTCGTTCGGCACTGAGACATTGTCAGATCCATTTTCAAAACCTTGTGGGGAGCCCACTGTAGGTGACCAATCACTGTTTGACTTTCAATCGCACTTTAAATGGTGCCTACTTTCCATAGTGCTTACAGTGAAGCCTCAAAGAACAGCAGTTTGTCTCGCATTGAGTTGCTGGCTGTCAAAACCAAACAATGAAGTTAAGGTCTCCATCGTGTGACAGCTGCATCAGGAAAAGCCACATGCCTGCCATATTCACACTGTGACAGTATGAAAAAACAGGCTGTATCTTTTGATGAAAAGAATTGCAAGGTCTGAATCACTCTGTCAGTTGAGCTGAGGGCATTAGATCCACACAATGCCGAAAAAAATGTTTATTTGAGTAACTTGAATTCAACGCCACCTTTTGTCTTTTAGTAACACTGGCAGACTACAGCACTGAATCGGCTCCTACTATGAGCTCCCAGATTAACTGCTCAAGCAGTGAACAATTAGAACCCAATTAAGTTCACTGCAGTAATTGCAAACTGAGGGAGAAGTCTTCCAAGAGCATCAGTAGCAGAGGCTTTAGTAATACATTACTGCTCTCAATCATATCATTTTTGTCTGAATATTAGACAAACTGGAAATCAAAACACACATCAACTTTTAAACTATACTTAAATAACTCTTGAGAATTATAACTTTTCATAACTACACGAGTACCCGGAGGCAATGTCTAACCTGAGCAAACATTCATTTTGAACGGTGAAAAAAATCCTAAGTATTTTGACTTCAATCCAATGTCCACACAATGTGCATCATCCTTACATTACTGTGCATTAACATTAGTAATGCCATGGAGGTGCGTCAGTGCCGTTTGGCGGCCGGGTGGAGAGAGGCCAGGGTTGTTCACAGCTGCTTGGAGCTCTTTTTTCATCGCGGATGTCTCATTAGAACACAGCAGCTCCAGAACAATCCGCAGCGCATGAGAACATTTACAGGCATCTCCTGCTACTGCTGCACACGAACGCGCGTCCCGGATCTCGGAGACATCAGCCAACTTCTTTCCCATCGCTGCGGCAAATAAAACTAATTTTGACCGATATTAAACTCTCTCTTTGCAAAATGAACCACTGGAGTCGGCCACTTTTTTCTCCGTCCTAAGTCAAGAAACGCAGTTTTTGATTATTGCCTTCCTTTCAAATGTACGCATGTTAGAGGGAGATAACGAGTCTGAAGTCGAATATTACTGCGTAGTCACGTATAGATTCAACCCAGAATAAAGATCTACAGGCCTAGATAATGTAGCCTATATATTACATGCATACTCGGCTGATTATTTCGATGCAAATGTCTCCAATCTCTAAGAATTACAGATTTTGAAAACAATATAAAATATGGAGGTTATTACCTACTTTTTTCCAGAAGCTACTTTAATTTTACCATCTGATACGCCACTTCACGGGATAAACATAGCGATAAATTTTCCTGCAAACATTTAATCATTTCGAGTTTGTTTTCAAATTTTATGCCAATTACTTGCACAGTTGTCCAGATTATTGCAGTGAATATCACCACTTTATCGTACTAAAGAACAAGTCGTCAGCAACATATCCCCAGGGGGTCATCCTTCAGATTTTTTTTTTTTTTTTTTTCGCTTGTAAATGCAACGCATTTGCTTAAGAAAACCCCGACTCTTTGAATAGCACGTCCAAGGAAACTAAATAAAGCCCCACTGCAATCCCTTTCACCGGAGCGTCTGAGAGAACACAGCGTCCAGCCACGGGTGAAAAACAACTTCTGACACCACACACCGGATTGTCCGGAGGAGAGAGGAACCAAATATCTCTGTGTAGCGGGCTCAAAGACAATAGACAGCGGAAATGTTATTTAAATAGGCAAATGTATCTAAGGAATACCAAAATGCCCGCCAAGGGTTCATTAAAATGGTACATGTAAGGATAGCACGTTGCCACAGAGCTGCACTAGGGCTATCATCAGGAATATAGCGGTCCCCATCGGACCAAAAGGCATCACAATGCAGAGTCAAGTGACAGAAGATGCGCGCATGTCAACTGTTAGGTGAACTTCAAGAGCGCTGACAAAGCCAACATTCAGTGCCACACATGCTACTGGGTTATAGAAATGCCTTTAATGTAAAACGTTATAATATATTCAGCATATTAATCTGTCCATAATGAAATGGTAAAATGTGATGTCTTTATATTATAAGTCGTAGGCTACCTGTCTGAAAGTAGGGAAATTAGATTAGCCTAAGTTTCCCTACCTACAAAATATTCACACATAGCAGACAATGAAGGAAAGATGTAACGTTAGGGTATTGTCATGCAAGCTTGTACTTTAAGCTGTTCTTTCTTGATACAACGAAAAATATGGAATCGTCCAAGTTTCTCCAAAATATCTTTGTCACAATAAACAAGTTGTATCCTGACTGGCCGGGTCGAAATTCACCGCTCACTTTATGTGCAATGCGTTAATTGGGAAATAATGCCTATCGTTCAATTCACCACACTAAATGGTTCCGCGATGAAAACTCGCATATCACTCAGTGTGCAAGTTTATTCATTAGAAGTTGAAGCTAAGAACATCCTTCTTTCTGGATGGAAATTCTTTCTTGCAAAACAACCACATGCTGTATCCAAAGGGGGGAAAAATGATAGTTGAATCTCTTTCAGAATACTTTTACGCCTTATTTCTTATGTGACAGACGTTGAGCGAGAATATTTGTCTTCATCTTTATGATTAAATCGTTTAACAATATATAATAAAATTAATCGGTCCTCCGTTTTTTTTTGTTTTTTTTTTTTTGTCGCAGTTAAAGAGAACTGATGCAAGGACAATATAATAGAAGCCAAACACGCAAGTAAATTGAGCGTCTTAAAGTCGATGCGCGAGTAATATGCTTCAGACCGGACCTGCGCCTGTACTCTGTATGTATCTGCAAAAGTAGCTTTACCTGGAAATGCTTGAAAAAAGCTGATATGCGTGTGATGTGTAGACTGAGGCACCTCGAAGCGCATCTTGCTCGGTAAATGCTACTCGTGAAGAAGGACTCGTCCTGCTTCTTCGTGGCTGCATTCCCGAGGCTCACGGAGGCAATAATCCACATTAACAGGGTCAGGTACACGCAGTGATTCCTCCGACACATTGCTAACTCGTGTTTTATCTCCATGCTCTGCATCGGTCTAGACTGCTTTACTCTACTATAGGAACTCAAGAAACTTCAATGATCTACTTGGGGAGGAGTCAGCACTGCGCGTGTCGCCCTATTGGATAGACCAGAAATGACTGACGTTTGGTCCGAGCCCAGAGTCAGGTAGGGCAAGAACAATTAGGCTACACTACCAGGCTAAGAAAAGTCGCTTATTTTATCAGACCACAATTTGCAATTTCATCAGGCTAATGACAAAACCTTATAAAGGGGACATTGAACATACTTAGCATGTCGGAAGGCAAGCAGTGACATTATTCACAGTGTCACTTGATGGCATGAAATGATCTCACCTGAGGGAAGCTGGTACCATTCTTTGATTTTAGTTTTGATGGCAGTAAATATTTCTCATATTATGAATGTGCTGCACAGGTGTGCTGCAGCCTGCAGCAGATAATTGTATGAACCTTTAGACCTGCCCGACTCAGTCAATAGCCAGTTGAACGCAAGGGTGATGACTTCAGAGTGTAGTGATGTACAGTTTTCGCATGAGCGCTAAAGATAAACCATGGAATTTACTTATGGTTTTTAGAAGACATTATGACACATCGAGTATGAATTATGAAGCCTTACTCTTCATTAAACTAGTGACCAGAAATATGTTAACTTGATTTTGTGCTGCAGCCTCATGCCTCCAAACATTTAGGGGCAGATAGTGGGACAAGTTGTTTGCTGATATAGCCTAGATCGTGTTTTCCTACAAAGTAAATTACCAGATTTAAAATGAAAAGCACAAAAAAAGTTATTTTTCCAGTGAGTTCCAGAGAGTGGCCAATAGTTTAACAAGAGTCAGACAGACTTTAATCCCTTTGTCAAAAAAGAGAGAATTTGGAGGATTGTGGTCTGACTAGACAACTATTATTAGAAGTCGAATTCGTACAAAATCAACATCAGTTTTGTTTAAAACATTTTTTTTTTGTTACAAGACTGCTTGTGGAATGTATGTCAATATCAAGCAACCTCCAATAATTCAAAGATACATGGTGCATTGCTTGACAAAATAAAAAATAATCACTTATTTCCCATGTATTTTTTAATCTCACATGAACTGTTTTAAGTTACAGTAGCCAAGAAGCCATGTCACGTATTTGCGCGAGCCTTAGACTAAGCAGCATTGTAATCATATCCATTGCCAAAATAGCCCTCAAAAATTTAATTTGATACATTTCATAGACTGTTCTTCATTACATTTGTCCATTAACAAATCACTATTATGATAAAGACCAAAGTCAACACAAAGTGTTTGTTCTTCAGGAGTCTGGAGCGTCTGGTAAGGGACTGTATAGCCTGTTGAGTAACTTCCTTGCAATGCAATTCACTCAGTTGACAGCATTAGCTCAGTGTTTTGACTGGCTTCATCTGTCTGGTCGCAGTTCTCTGAAGTAAATCACCAGTACTTCATTTAAAAACCATATTCAGAATTTAAGCAGTTATATCTTATTGATGAACTTCTTTTGACCCACTGTAGTGAACATAAGCACTGTAAGGTCACAAGAATTCCAATGTAGGCCAAGCAATTTCTTTTTTTTCTTATGAAATGTTCATACTACTAGAATGATGTTAGGATATTTCTCATCTCTCTGACAAGTGAACGCATCAACATGGCAGATGAGATGTTACTTGACAAAAGCAAGGGAGATGGTTTTCCGGGCTACTCTACATCTACTCAACTGTGGAATTGTGGGAAGGAATGGACCTGCTGCCATCTACTGATAACAAAACTCATCTGACAGCGGACACAGGCGTGTAGCCTAGGATGTGGGATGTTTGCCAACTTCCCAGTAAACCCCTCCCCTCTCAGACAACGACCAAAACCTTGTGAACTCATGTTGATCGGTAGCTAGGCAACATTCGCTGTTTTACTCGAAAAACAGTTAAAATAATCACAAATATATACCATAAAATTGTTTCCCACAGATCTTGGTGCCATGTCCTTGCCTCAGGAGTTCAAAAAAAAAAAAAAAAAACGACGACTTTCTGGAAAAAGGGAACAAAATCCTCTGAAACTAATTACATTAATTATTCGCTCCACCTGGTCTTTATAATGCAAAAGTTCCACTTGTGGTTGGTTACAAGATGCCGTTATGTTGCCTCTCACAGCTTGCTTAATACTTTTCTGCTTACAATTACAAGAGCAATATTATAAGGTAATTAAGTTTTATGAGTGCATGGGGGGTCAAACGGCATGTTGAGCGTGACAGACAGTAAACAAGCCTCGCTGCATCAGTACACTTGTTCTTCGTTTCTGGATTGCCTTCAGCTTCCAATGCTCTGCCAATTACTTAAGCACGTAAATGTGATGAATGCAGTCTTTTCTTGCGTAAAGCACATCTTGGATATCCCATGAGCAATTTACTTTTCAGAAATTTCCAGCCAGACGTGTCCAAGCACTTTGTTGCAGACCTGATAGTACATGCCACATGTCCAGTGCCTCATCCAACTTACTCAATATGGGATCCATTTCAAGGTGAATTAATTGCCGGCACATCTGTAGCTAACCCATCCATTAGAATCTCCTGAATGCCTGTCTGTCTGCTGTTGGGCTCTCTCTCTCTCTCTCTCTCTCTCTCTCTCTCTCTCTCTGTCGCTATCTTCTCTCTCTGTCTTCCTCTCTATTGACTCCCTTTGTATTCAATTCAAAATGCTTATTTGCATGACATATTCACATGTTTTGCCAAAGCTTGGCTGCAACGTTGGATTGTTCATAAAATGCAAGGCAATTCAACTGAAGTGTACAGTTACATGTAAACATTATATGCATATTAATTTAATGATTTATGATTATTGATAAGGAGGATACATACATTTTAAAAATGCTAAATTTTCAATTATTGGTTCTGAATCGGCTCCCTCTCACTCTCCCTTCCTTTTCTCTCTCTCTCTCTCTCTCTCTCACGGAAGATTGACGTATCCCAGGTGGTCTGACAGCAGTGTACCCAAGGGTGAGAATTCCCATGAGAGTCTTAAAACATTTTAAAAACGGATGTCTGTGTACCTTAAAAAATGTGGTGTGGGGCCTTAATTTGCTAGTTTATAGTAGCCATGTGTGGTAGAGATTTTATGGTGTGTGGTGAGGAAAACACACCGGCTGTGTGGGGTCCTTCTGCCGCCCCAAAAGCAGGGGGAGTCACCTCTCAGAATGAGCCAGTTTCATTGACCAGGAAAAGCCCCCGCTAACACTGAGGCACGGGAGGGAAGTTTTGCTGTTTATTCGGGGAACTGCAGTACATGAGGTGCGTATCCCCCCCTGTCACGCGCTGCACAGTCTAATATCGCAAGTAAGTGTTGCTCCGGGATCAACAAAATTCTGTTTGGCCAGGAAATGCATTATAGTTTACCAATGAATTGCGGCTCTGATATCTCTCCGCTGTGCTAAGAAATGTCATGCGTTTTAGTTGTCTAGAGTTAGCTAGCTAATGTTTGCAAGCTTTTCAAGCAGATGAGCCGAGACTTGCAGCGATGCATGTTATCAAGAGAGCCCAAAATACTATTTGCCTTGTAAATTTAATTAAATTTTATATCTCTTTCCCTCCTAAATTGCTCTGTGTCTGGGATTTCGATTTTTCTAACTGCGTGCCCCAAGTCCCTATACTGACTCCATGTAATGCAGTCGTAAATCCTTTGCAGTTTCTTGATATCGTCATAGTGGACGTGTCAATCATCGGTGGACTGTAATGTCATTCCTGGAGGAACATTATTTTGTTGTTCCTGGAACAAAGGTAACACGACGATATCAGATGGTGCTCACTCACTAGTTCAAGTTATCAATAATTATAAGTCTTCCTCTACAAACTATTGCATGCTAAGTGTTTCAAGTCAATAGTTTAATTTGCCAGGATCTTAGCTCACGTAAATGAGTGCGTGCGGGGTATAGGTTGTTGAACCCCGTACCAGTTGGACTCATACCAGTTGGCCCCTAACTGAATGGACCCAGTACCGGTTGGAGTGCAGACCATTTGGACCCAAACCAGTTGGACTGCTTACATTTTGGACCTCTGACTACTTGGACCCCAGACCCTACCCAGGGGGACCGCATGCTGTTTGGACCCCAGACCCTAACCCTGACCCAACTGGTCAGGGGTCCAAATGGTTAGGGTCAGGGGTCCAACTGGACAGGGTCAAGGTACAGGGTCCAAATGACCCATTCCCATGAGGGGTGTTGTTTTGCAATACAGAGGTTCTGACATTTACAAGAATGATAAGCTTGATTTGTAAGAGTTATCATTGCTGAATTCAACTGTTTATTAAAAATATACCCTTATTTCAGATGTTATTCCTGAAATGGCTGTTGTTAAACAGGCTATTTCAAAATACTAGAGGGTGAATGAGCTTTTCACATCAATCCTTTGTCATTTTATTTCCATTTTCCATGATTTGCTGATTTTTTGGAGCCGGGGTTATATTTCGCAATTGAGCAGCCAGAGTACTTGATAGTTGTAGGCTGTCTGAAGTGGAGAATTCAGTAAAACTGGCAGGAGTATCATCATCCTCAGAGTCTACACAGAGTGTACAAGAGTGTACAGAGTGCTCACGACATGCTGTGCTTCCTGTGGAGGCTATGAAGAGAGGCTTTGGGGAAGAAACAGACTATGTTCAACCCATGATGTGGCGTAGGAGGAGTTCTGATTCCTTGAATGAAAAACTTGGATATCCGCTAATTTTGTCTCATCTGCCTCCACAATGTGGAGGGTAAGACTTTCTTCAGTGTCATAATTTAGAGGATGACAAGCTATCTAGACAAAAACAATTACACTGATTAACAGCTCAAAAACTGGCGTCCGTGGGTTTTCTCAGTGTGTGAAAGACAAACATCAGCTTGGTCTGCAGCACAGAGAAAATGGATCTACATGACATTTTTATTTACATCGTCCATGAATTTGGATCTCTTCCTCAGTTTCCTCCAATCATCTGTCAACTATGTCAGGATACTAGACATCATGACAAACTGAAGTTGCGTTCAATTGCGTTCAACTGACTTTGGAGTTGGGAATGACATCACCCCCGAGTTGACTGCGTTCCAGTACTAGTAAGGAAACCAAGATGGTTTTCATAAGGTGGAGAAAGTGGGCTTTGCTCAAGCCGGGTTATCTATTGCAAGCCATTGTTAGCAATATTAGTCGATAACAACACGTTATGCTGCATTTTCTGAATACAAACACCATAGCAACTTGTCAACAAAAAAAACGTTAGACAGTACTGTGCGTGTGACTAATTGAATGTAATACAAATAAGACCAAAGTGCTAATAAACAGTATATTACCATAACTTTCATTACTTTTGATGTTTAAGGCTGACATCTTGGATTTTGAGGTTAAGGGGTCAAGCCTGGGTACCCTCAATTTAAGTACTTCTAAACACTAAAAACACATAAAAATTGTGTCAACTGAAAAAAGGTCCGAATGGAATTTGATTTTAATCAAATTTAATAAGTTTGTTACTGTGAAGACCGTACATTATTGGTGAAAAATGCGAAATCTTGTGGCAGCAATATCTCAGAAACTATGCCATATTTTCCTGCAATTATTATTATTATTTTTTTTGTTTTGTTTTGAAGCTAATATCACCAGCTATACAATGACATACTCATTCTGGGTATTTTCATGGGAAAATATTTAGAAAAATTATTTGGTCATAGAATTTTAGAAATGGGTGGCAGAACCTGCCTGGCTGATGGATCATAAATACACCATGTATCTACCTACCCAAAAATGGCTAAGTCATTGTATTGAACACAACAAACTGATGCTATGGTGCAAATTTCAGAGCAATACCTTGAAAAATGTAAATTTTATGCCTGCCACAAGCCTGATCAACTATGAAATTTTGCGATGCGAGAAAATTGCGGTTTTGTCGCGAAACGAATGCACTGGAGGCGTTCACATGATAAAAATCCACTTAAAGATAGGTGATTTTACAAAATGAAAAAAAAAATGTACCTAGTCTTGAATCTAGTCTTGACCCCTTAAGGCAGGGGTCCCCAATCTTTCCCAGAAAGGGCCGGTGTGGGTGCAGGCTTTCATTGCAACCAAGCAGCTACACACCTGATACTACTAAACAAGCTTATTAGCAAAGAATCCAGGGGTTGATTAGTAGTATCAGGTGTGTAGCTGCTTGGTTGCAATGAAAGTCTGCACCCACACTGGCCTTTTCTGGGAAAGATTGGGGACCCCTGCCTTAAGGCTACTGAGGTTCCTCGACTTTCCACATCAGAAATTTGACTGCAGGGGGCGCTCCCTGATTCTCAGAGAGAATGCAGCACTAGTCACAATATACTTTCACGATCAGCCACTTCGTTTCACAGCTGCAGATTTTGCCACCACTTGGCAGCGCCAGGAGATTGGTCTTATGGCAGGTGGTACTATTTCCTCATTGTTCATCACCAAAGCCGTGAGAGTGGGAATCACAGCCTTCAACTGGGTGATGGTTGAAGAAATCTGGAGTCCGTCTGCCACACATCAGGGCCAACGTGTATGGCGCAATGACCGTGACCACAACAGCAGCTAGAACCAGCTACCAACCAGGAAAGCAGGAAGATAACATCACAAGCACTAGAACGATGATCAAGCTGCCAAAATCAAGAGGCATTTCCTCGGTCAAAGGCAAACCGGCAGATCGAAGATTCTTCCTAGATCAAGAAACAATGCATGCAGAGTCTAACGACCCGAAAACAAAAGTTCTGGAAGGTGGTATGTCTTGAAGCGTGAAACAGTCACAAGGTGCAGGAACTTCAAGTAACATGTGGTCAGAAGTCAAGAGATCATCAACTAATTTATGCTGCCTAGCAAGATAAAATCTGTGGCCTGTAGTTTGGAAATATTTCCCTGTGTCATGTGGTCTCTGACTATTTCTGAAAGTGCCTTTGGAGGGGTTGAGAAAATGGAGAGGATATAAGCTGAGGTAATAAGATGTAATAAGATAAGAAGAGATGTGCTTTATTGCACCCTGTGGGGTAATTTGTCCTCTGCACTTGACCCATGCTAATTACTTGAAAGCAGTTGGCAGCCACAGTGCATTGCCTACGGACCAACTCCAGTTCTAAAGCCAGAGCCTTGGTCAGGGGTACTGGCAGAAGTGTTCCTTTAGTGCATGTGTTTCTAGGTGGGGGAAGCCAGAGTACCCAGAGGAAACTGCCGTGAACAGCGGCAGAACTTGCAAACTCCACACAGAAAGGTCCAGGGCGGACAGGCTTGAACCCACAACCTCCGTGTTGTGAGGAAACTGGTAATCACAGCGCCACCTAACATCAGTGTGAACAAATGAAGAGGTATGCCTCGGTATCTGTACAGGTTTGTTTTGGCTATGGACTCAAGTGTCCTCTCTCAAGTTCTTTTAACCCAGGGGTCCCCAATCTTTCCCAGAAAGGGCCGGTGTGGGTGCAAGCTTCCATTGCAAACAAGCATCTACACGCCTGATGCTACTAATCAAGCTTATTAGCAAAGAGTCTAGGGGTTGATTAGCAGTATCAGGTGTGTAACTACTTGGTTGCAATGAAAGCCTGCACCCACACTGGCCCTTTCTGGGAAAGATTGGGGACCCCTGTTTTAACCCTTTGAGCGCCAAATAAATTTTCAAGGAATTAAGAATGTCATTATCCTGAGCTGTTGAAAACCTATCATGCGGCAACTTGTTTAACTTTGCGCAGACATAGACGCCGTAAATGTCCGAAAAATTCCGAAATTTAATTCCTGAACAATTCTTTAATTGAATTTCCAGATGTCTAGCTTCACTGGAATAATTTTCAAAAATCCCTGTGACACAAATACTGAGTTATGAGGCTTAAATAGGTTCGTGCACAACAGGAAAGTTTTGTATTCTGCGCAAAGAGGTTAAACAAGTTGCCATGTGGTGGGTTTTCAACAACATCTGACTTTGATATCTTACACCATTGGGCAACATAGTTGCCTATGGCGCTCAAAGGGTTAATCTCAGCAGTGCTAACATCTATGTTTGGCCTCCATGTTTGCATTATTGATGAAGAGAACCTATATAGACCATTGAAGTGATCTTTGCTGCATCTGACGGCAAAAGCTGCAGGTGTCCCGATATATGCAAACCTCTAAAGTGCTTCAAAAGTGAACTCTGACTGAATGCAGGTGTGTGACATCTTATTTATGTAAATCTCATGAACACTGTGAAGTGGGGGTAGGGCAGTGCGCTCTCATTAAAAGTCGAGCATATGAGTCGAGCAGTGAGCCCAGTCTCATCCCGACGCGTCATATTGTGATGCTGCCTGACGAAGTGTCGATATACAACGCAAAAGGAGGCTTTGGCCATTGTTATTTGAAGCCTGTTTAAAACTAACCCTACCCCCTAACCTTTTACCTGAGCCCGAACCCTAATCCTGAGTGTCAAATAGCAACGCCAAAAGCTTTCTTTTGCATTGTATATCGACACTTGGTCTGGTAGCGTCACTGTATGAAGAGTCGGTATGCGAATGTGCTCGCATAGTAGTTGAGGATCTGAGTCCTATCTGATGAACTATAGCCACATGTACATTGTGGTTCCATTGGCAAAAGGGTGGATACTAGTTGGCTGAGGTTTTTTGCATTGCTGCTATATGAGTCCTGCAGGGTACCAGTCGCCATAGGCCCTGCATCTTGCACTCAGATAATATCCAAATATGATTTATCCACATTCCATCTACACACAGCCACATCACAGTGTCTTCTCTCAACAAATAAAAAGCCCAATTGCAGTTCCTCGCACAATTTGTGAATATAAATTATTGGATATTCGAGCGTGCAAGTTGGTGTCATAGCAAGAGGCCTAGTATTTTGGGTGGAGCACAGCGCTGACTTGCGTATTTACAGTAGATGGATCCATTTACTCATAGCCACTTGGCGGCTACAATGCTGCTCATGACTCTTTTCAAGGTGGCCTCAGAAATTCAATTTAAAACCAGCCCAAATACGTCTTGCACCCATTTACGCTTGACCTTTTACCAATCCGAGTGCTATCCTAGCAGCTCAAGATGCATGAAGTGGCAAATTGTAAACAGGGTCATAGCTCACTTTTGGGTCCTTTTTACAATTTCAATTTTATGTGTTTCTTTTCAGTGCCCAAGAAATATTTTTTCGGATGAAATATCATATTTTACATGCTTCCAGACATTTTTGATGACCTTGTCGGTCTGGTTTGATGCACTAGGCTGCTTTTAAGAATATTTTCTTACTTTTAACCGCAAACCTGTGGCTTATGTTACTTCAGTGCAACTGAAATATTATGGAAAGTCTGTGAGCGAGTGTGCGACTCCTTTCATTGGTGAGTAAGTCTCATTTACTACGCCCGAGGCCTGTAATGTGGAAAATGGCAATGGTTGATGGACAACATTATGGGAGAGGTACATTTACCAAGCCTTGGGAACACTGTATAATTTAATTCTATGTGGATGAAAAACAGGTTAAACAGAGGTACTATTGATCTTAGTATGGGACAGAATCCCATATAGCTGGGAATACTTATTTAGAAACCTCTGAAGGATAGCTAGTCAAAGCTTGGTCCAAGTCAGTCATGGTACTTGCAGCCTAATATCAAACAGGTACTGTACCCATCTGATCCAAGACATGGCTACAACTGAAGTGATAAAGCGATCTTTGTATTTCTCCAAAAGAGGAATGTAAATAAAGTATGTTTTTGTAGTTCAGTAATAAGAGGATTTAAGACACGTTTGTATGTCATTACAAACAGTATTAGCCTTTTTCCAAGCTAAGTCTTCTGAAGACACAACATTCCTCCTGTTGATGAAAATGTTGGCTCTTCCTATTTCCTGTCGTAATTAAAACATATCCAGGATATAGTATTGAGCTTCTGTCTTTTAGCTTCTTAACCTGTTATACTCCTTGAAATCAAAGTTAATTTGAACACTGCCTCAAGAAAGCTGCAAAGTTTGAATTTGAGTTTGAAGATATATATTTATACCAATCCAGTATCGTGACATGTGCAGTTACACGCGTAGTCTGTCTGCGTTTTGGGCAATTGGGCCCGGGTCCATTAAATGAGTCACAATCAGCTCGCAAGCCAAATGTGACAACAAAAATAACTTGTTTTTTACGCGATTTAAGACAAGCACCTCCCAAATACCTTCATAGTCTGGCTTACTAGTGAACTAATCCCTGACATGCTTATACTAATCAGTTCACATGAGGTTCACAGCAAGCAGTTGTTGGCAGTTGAGTTTCTGAGAGTCGCTCTTTTGCACAGGTGACTTAACCAATGACGCGCGGAAACCCTTGTAATCAGGAAGATTTGTATCTTCAATAGGCCTGCATGCGGAACATAAATGACAGCATAAACAAGTCTATGATATCTGCCATACATCTGAGATTCATAGACAGTACAGGAAGCTGTTGGAGGCATAGATGCTATTTCAGAATGAGCCGTCCCAATAAACCTATTAGGTAATACCATCCTGTTCATCTCTAATCTATTACTATCTATCACTTGTCTATTTCGTATATAGACTGCAACAAGCTGGTACATTGCTGAAAAAAGGTTGCCTTGATTAATTACTGTTGGATAATGTTATAGGGACTCCCCTGATGAGCTGAGCTGGGCAGTTACACACACACACACACACACACACACACACACCTCTCCTATACACTACAGTGACTGCACAGTTCAGATGTGGACTGTGGAGCTAAAACAGAGTGAACTGTGACAGAGCATGTGCAAACTTGCTGGTGTTCTGGCAAACAGTGTGTGACAGCGAGACCTTCCTTGTACTGCAAGTAGAACAAGAAAAAAAAAAAGCCACTATGTTCACTCTTCACCTGTGGGTCCAGTTAGACAGCGGAGCGTTGTGTTCAAGCTTGCTGGCTGGCAGATGAAAGTTTTTTTTTTAATAATAAATATTGATATCACTTTTCCAGTTTTGCTGTCCTGTGTCTTGTGTGACTTCTTCGGCTGCCAGTGATAATATTTGAACATACGTACCTGCTGAGCTGCTTCTGGCGATGAGATACTAAGACCTACTCACTACTGTCCCGAAAACAGACACCAAAGACACTGCTTTTCAAGATTATTCTCGCAGAGTGAGTGAATACACCGAATGACTGTGGTCTTCCCTGATTACAGTAATACTACTAATAATCATAATAATAATAACAAGCATTAAATCCTCCCTTTCCACCCCCCCCCTCCCCCCCCCACCACCACCACCACTGCATTGCTGATATCTGGTCTGAAAAAAAAAAAAACGCAGTGGGCAGAGGTATGGACAGAAAGACTGAAGGACAAATGGAAGCATTAAAAGGCACATTTACACAATCAGATGTAGCCATATATCAAATTTCGTTGAGAAACATTGAATGGAAAGAAGCCTGATGGATGGGAGGACGGACGGACACACGAAAGAACAGCACACAGCACACACGTTCCTACGTCCCCATCCATTGTGTGGCAGGCAATAATAATAATGATAATAATAATAATAATAATAAATAACATATACAGGCCAATCTGTGCGTGTGTGTGTGTGTGCATATATCCTCAAACCAAAATATGTACATTCTCAAATACTTTTTTCCCATAATTTTTGAAATATTTTCCATCATCTATTCTAAACTTTTTCCATATTTAGATATCCCAGTGGTGTATTAACCCCTGTAACTCCTCTCATTTAGCAGACCAGTATGTGTAGACTGCAGTGTACAGACAGCCAGATACCACTGATTTTCACACCACAGCCCACCAACTGTATAATCATGGTTCTGCAGAACTGCACTACACGGGCGATTGGCAAAAGCAGACCGCAGACACTCAGACTGCCAGAGGAGGCGCTTTCGCCCAATACCACACTGACAAAACACGTGGCAAATATCAGATTGTTGAACTGCACTTGATTGACCATAGTTTCTCAGCTATATGACGGAAAAAAGTTGTGGAATGTTTTGCGATTCATTCTTGTCATATTTTTTGCGTGTGGGTCTGTAGGCCTATACAGAGGCCATTTTCAAAATTTAGCTTTATTGAGGTCTGGCCTGTCATTAAACTTCCATTAAAGGTTTCTGAAAAGAGGGGGTTGCTGTCGTGTCGTGGACTATCCTGACTTCTGGTACGTCCCTGCACCAGATTTTAAGGGCAAGAGCACCTATTGGTTGAAAGCCCATCTCAAAGACCAGGTGACACTTCGGGTCTTTGGGACTAGACCTGGAGAACCCTGATTTAAAAGTGCCTGCACTACATGTGAATGTCAGTATTCATTAGGGATCAAGTCCCTACGGGGCGCACGGCCTTATTTTTCCAGTAATGTTTCTCATTCTATCTTCTTTCTTCTTCTTACCTCTCTTTCAACATAAATTTCACCACTAAAGATGCGAAAAAACTCACCAAATTTGGCATCCACCTCAGGTCTGGCAAATAAGTTTCTTTATGTTAAAAAATATCCCCCAAAGTGCCAAAATGTGCTCTCTAGCGTCACCTACAGACACTAAAATGGCCACTACAGCTTGTACAACTTTATAGAGAAATCAAACCAAAACTGCGTCGCTCGTCTCATCAACACCTAAAAATGATCCAATGACACCCATGACCTAAATCAACAGGAAGTCCACAATTGAGGATGCTAGTGCTAAAAGGGGGTCAAGTGCCATCAGTGACATTTTGAGAAAATGAGCAAAAACACTTTTTTTCACCTATGTGGGGAAACTGCTCCATGTATGGTCATTTTCATGGTCATGCTGCTAGCTCAATGAGACTTAGGGAAGATGCAGAGAGACGTCTAGTGTTAAAAAATGGCACTAACTCAAATTTCATCAAAATGGCACTTGACCCCCCTTTTAGCACGAGCATCCTCAATTTGTGGTTCAAAATAACTGTTCGACCCTTAAATTTGGCCTTGAACAAACGCTAACTCCTTTAAGGGCGTTCATCGTATCAGCTCGAAACGCTAATACATGACAGAAGATACACTGCTGATGAAGAGTTATCTATAACTTAGTCATTACTCAGACGGTTTGGATTTGATGAGGCGTAAAAGCTGGCATTCCTGATCACGTTGTCTGCCTTTTCCTATGTGTACGCCACTTCCAATCAAAATTTCACCTCCTAAACGTGGTCCAAAATTTGGCATCAGGACCCGACCACATCTTGCCACCACTCCAACATGCACAAGGGGGCGAGGGCCAGCCTGCCGCTGCTTGCAGCTTTAATTTTACTAGCTCCTAGTGTGAGACGAAAGTAGCACAAGCCCTCTTTTCACAGGGAGAGAATTATCAAAGTGTTTGGAGTAATTAGGTGAGAGGAAGAATGAGGCTAATCCGAGAAGACAGAGCGGGACTCTAATGTTTCCTGATTCAAAGATTTAAAAGTCACTTTGTAGTTATAGTGCACCAGTGCTACATTGCAGTAGGATTTGTTTGAAAAATCACAGGTCTCGTGTCCATTTCTCATAAAATAGGGAGAAAGAGGTCGCCGTTTGTAAATTGAACATGACTTCAGGAATGCGTGTCAGCAAATCGGCGAAGAGGAAAATGTAAATAGCGCTCCCTTGGCACTCAAATTCACTTTAATCTTCACTCAGATTACAACACCATGGACGATGCGAAGAATATGAAATTTTGTGTTCGGAAACAAATTCTGCGGTGAGCGCAGGACGTGATCTCCGTCATTTGCATTAGCTGGGGTGTGACCCTGTGATGTGATACCTGAGCCACAGAAAAGGCTGATGCACGAGGGGCACAAGGCTTAAGATGCCTGCGGTTTCTATGCTAAGAGTTTCATCAGGTCCTCCCAGTGACTTTCAACCCAACACCTCGCCCCCACCCCTCCCAAACACACATACGCATGAGTATGCACAGCTATCCTTGTTAGAACAATGCATTAACTTCTATTTATTATGGACAGCCTAACCCTAACCTTAACCAAAGACAATGCATTGACTTCTATTCATTATGGACATTCATCATGGACAGCCGAACCCTAACCTTGACCTAAATCCCGCCTAACCTTAACCAAAGCTCAATTCACACCTGACCCCTAACCTCAACCAAGACCTCAGAAATGACGTTTTGCCTTATTAGGACATGGCTTTGGTCCCCATAAGGACTACTGGTCTCGGCACAGACAGTATGTATACAGGAAAAGGTCAACAGTTGGTGACAAAAACATGACACACACTCAAACACGCATACACACTACCACCACCCCTCAAAGCATTAAGAAATCGCAGCACTACTCAGAACCTCCATATAAGAAATAAAAGAGGTATGCAGGCTGCAGAGGGCAATCATATGAAAAGGTAATTTTGCTGATGTAAGTATGTTTGATTATCTCACACAGTGTTAAGCGATTAATAAAATTAACAACAGCATGTTATTTGCAGGCTATTGAAGTGACAAATATCTGTGGGTACAGCAACATTCAGAAAGAGCTGTGAGGTTGCAGCATGATTTGTAAGCGCAGTGTTCATCCTGATAAATGAGAGTTTCATAACACTTCTATTTTAGGGTGATTAGCACATTCCTCAACAAAGTCGCCAGTTTGGCTTCTCCGCGTCTGGATTTCTTCACAATTTTTTTTTTTTTTTTTATTTCTCACAGAAAGTGTGATCATGCAGAGAGTGTTTGCACTCTTCATCAGGGTATGAATAGGGTGGCACAACCGTGAGACCCTGTACATTTCTCTCTCACACCTCATTTCGTACTGTACTCATGCATTAGTAGGCCATAGAATATATGGAATTTCTAAAGGGCTCTAAAATATCATTTACTGGTAGAAAAAGGAGTCAGTGTCTCCAACACTGGCAGCTCATTTGATGCCATTAAAAAGAGCCGAGGCAGTGAAATGCGTCAGAAACGGAATCGTTAAAATGCTAAAGCGCCTGAAAGATTTACCAGCACCTCAGATGATGATTTTTATACTTAGATACCACCAGTCCACACATTTTACCCTCAATAAGTATCTTCCCTCTGAGATAGAAAAGCCTCACATATCCAGAACTTGTGGGTGCCCTGGTGGCACAGATCTCAAAAGCAGTGTTCATTATTCTGGCATGGCTTTGATTGTTGCTGTATTAGTCAGCAAAAGTAAGCACTGAGGGGATAAAGCTGGCTTACAATCCAACCAAAAGTAAAATCAGGGCTGTTCTCAGCTCAATCACCCACGCTAAGCTCCTGAAAGAGTTGCATCTATTTTATTCAATGGAAGAAAAAAAAAATGGTGCACTCAGTGAGAGCAATTGCCTGACACATGGTCAAGATGGATAATACAAACAGTGGGCATATTTGCTTAAACTCCAGAAGGCTAGAAATTCTTTTTACCCTCTTGGGTCACAGTGGATGGCATAGATGAAATGAAGTCATGAAAATATACAAAGTCAAGTGAAGATGTGAGCAGAGACTAAAACATCAGGACTAAAAGAAATTCTGCCCACATATTTTGACCTAATGATTTATATAGAGGCAATGGTAGGGCATAAAATCATTAAACTACTTTAAATTTATGAATCATGTATTACGTTTGTGATAAAGCCATAATTATTCGGCATCAAAGATAGTGCGCACATCGCATTCACGACTGCTCCTAAAAGAGGGATGCTTCATGCTGCGGCACAGTGCAATTATATATTATCACCACCAGGTGGCAATGCTGCTGCAAGTAATGTTCTTTGAATTGAAATTCTTGCCGTACTGCAGTTTTCTGACAGCAAGTACTCTGCCAATGTTTCCACATACTTCTGTTTACTAACAAATCATTAATATCGAGAATGATTAGACTTTGATCTCGATATTAATGATTCGTTGATTTGAATAGTGTTTCTGAAAATTTTCACTTGACTGTGTGGCTTTTGTTGGCCTACACCAACCCGAATCTGATAAACAAGCAACTATTCATTGGATTACCAGCACAACAAATTAAGTGCCCAAGTGTTCTTAAGCAAATAATAACCTGAATTGCCAAACAGGTCGACTCTTAGGGAAAACTGACCGTATAAACCAAAAGATAAATAAAAATCAAACTGGCTGCTCTATTCCACTAGAGTCACTTTCCCATGCCAATAATTCATTAAATCTAGTCCCATGCTTTCCTTGGGCAATTACGTTTTTCAGGAACTGTTTATATTCACATTTGCAATGAAACGTTACAATCTGAGGTGACAGAGATAAGAGCCTGACTGTATTCCTTACACCTTTATTCAGTCTAAAAGAAATGATGACACAGACCCTGGCAACACCAGATTATTAACAAAATAATGGGCCCCAAACAAGATATCAAACAAATCATTGTTCCTCAAAATAAAAATATTTTCAGTAACAAACGCGCAAATATTCTCAGGGAATATTGCATGTTGCGTGTGAAATATTGCCGTGATCATTTCAGATTATTTAGGCAATTTGAAGTATTTTTATTGAACATACCTCATAAGGAAAGATTCAGAATATCAAATACAGCACTTTATATTAACATCAGAGACTCACAGGACACAAAATTAACAAGCAAGACAAAGAGTTGGCAGTGTGTGTGTACCTTAGACAGAAAAATGCATTTGGATTGTATACAGTCACCACAGCTGCAGCAGCTAACATTGAGAAATACAAATTTTGCACTATTTATGCAGTGAAAGTCCAGATCAGCGCATATTATCACCTGTCCATTGAATTTAGTAAATGATGCAGGCAAAGTGTTTAGGCCATGACTGAAAGTGATCATGCATTTCAAAAGGATGAGCTGATTACTAACAAGCGATTCAAGCCATTGATCTCCAGTAATTAGTTCAGGTTTTCATTTTTTTATCGGATGGTAATGTTAAAATGTGAATAGATGGCACGCATTCAGATTGATCTAGCTGATATGCATCTACGCTGTACAGCGTATCTTCATTGACCAATTCTCGTAAAAAGAACAGATATTACCCTAATGCTACAACTGCATCCGAGGACACTGAACGCATTATCCTAATATTTCCATTGTATTTCCATCTCGCAAGTTGACCTCGTATCAGCTGGATAATTTTACTAACAATGAAGATCAAATTTTGAAACGCCAGCAAATTGCCTCTCAAGTACAGGACAGAGGAGTGGACAGGCAGATAGAGTTACTATAAAGGAAAAGCCTGTTTCAGTTGCGCAATCTTCCCAGAGGGCAAGACCCCGCAGCACGAATTCCCCCCTCCCTGTCTGAGCACATCTGACTCGTCTCTGCGCTTCTCCCCAGAGCCCCGCGGCTTAGTCAAACTCCTCCCCTCCCTTTAAAAACAAGCCTGCGGAGAGCCCTGTGACTCACCACCCCCTCCCCCCACAGGCACATATTGCCATTCCGCTCTGCGCTGTCTAGAAAGGTCATGTGACCCTCATCAGTCTCTGCGGGTGGGGGGAGGGGAAGCAGATTGAACCTGTTCTTTGTTAAGAGGTCAGCGCCGAGCTCCCTCGGAGGAAAATCACATACCGTAAAGCACACAATATGTGTGCCCCATAAAAATGTGGCAAAGGTCTGGGGCAAAAGGATGCCAGGTCGGAATGACAAAAACAGGCTTTATTATCATAAGCTACTTATAGCCATGCTTGATCTCTCCTAATAATTCTTGTGACATTGAAGAATGTGGCTTGCTATTCTGAGTCTGGGAAATAGCTGCATTGTGGTTCACCAGTGATGTGATGAATAAATAGTTCCTCCCTTCCACAACTAGGCTACATAGTGACTATATATATATATATATATATATATATATATATATATATATATATATATATATATATATATATATATATATCACACATGTATGCAAAAGTTTGGGCACCCCAGATCAAAATCTCTGTTTCTGTGAATGGCCAAGCGAGTTTAAGATAGCTGCTCTTCAAAAGGCATAAAGTTAAAGAGGACGCATTTCCTTTGTATTTTAAACAAGATTACTTTTTAATTTTCATCCTTTTACAGTTTCAAAGCAACAAAAAAGGAAAAGGGTCCGAATGAAAAGTTTTGGCTCCCTGCGTGGTCAGTTCTTAATAACACTCCCTTTGGCAAGTATCACAGCTTGTAAACTTGTAAACACTTTTTGGTGCCAGCCAAGAGGTTTTAAATTCTGGTTTGCGGGATTTTGCCAATTATCCTTTGCCAAAGGCTCCTAGTTCTGTGAGATTGTTTGACTGCCTTGCATGCACTGCTCTTTTGAGGTCCATCCACAGATTTACAATGATGTTGAGGTAGGAAACCTTGAGGTCGATGTTGAAACCTTCAACTCGCACCTCTTGAGGTAGTCAGTTGAGGATTTTGAGGTGTGTTCAGGATCGTTATCCTGTTGTGGAGGCCATCCTCTTTTCAACTTCAGCTTTTATATAGATGGTGCGATGTTTGCTTCCAAAATTTGCTGGAATTTAATCGAATCCATTCTTTCTTCTACCAGTGACATGTTCCCTGTGCCACTGGCTGCAAAACAAGCCCAAAGCAAGATTATCCCACCACATGTTTGACGGCTGGAGAGGTGTTCTTTTCATGAAATTCTGCATCCAGTTTTCTCCAAACATACCTCGGTTCATTGCAGTCCACAGGACTTGTTTCCTAAAACAAGTCCTGTGTTCCTTAGTAACATTCTGATGCTGAAGTTCATGGTGAAGATGCAGGAAAGGGTTCCTTCTCCTGACCTTTCCATGAAGGTCATATTTGAGCAAGTATCGCAGAAATACAGGGGAGTGCACCATGACTCCATGGTGTGCTAAATCTTGCTGAAGATCTTTTGTTGCCAAACGGGTGTTTTGATTTACCTTTCTTGCAATCTGATGAGCAGTTTTCTCACAAAGTTTTCTTGGTCTTCTAGACCTCAACTTGACCTTAACTGTTTCTGTTGACTGCCATTTCTTAATTATATTATGAACTGAGGAAACCACAACCTAAAAAGGTTTTGCTATCTTCTTATAGCCTTCTGCTACTTTGTGGGCATTAATTATTTTAATTTCCAGAGAGCTAGACAGCTGCTTAGAGGACCCTATGGCCTCTGATTGTTGGGACAAGGTTAGATTCTGGGTATTTATACATTTTGAAATTTGCATCACCTGGCCTTTTCTAATGATGACTGTGAACAAGTCATAGCCCTAACAAGCTGTATATGATCTGAGACCATAGTCAAAGTGCCTTGAGAGCTCAAATCTTTTGGGTGCCCAAACCTTTGCACGGTGCTCATTTTCTTTTTTCTTTCTAGAATTGTGCAGAACAAAAGTAATACACTAATGCTGCTTAAAATGTCAAAATGAGCATATATTTTACATTTATGCCATTCAGAGGTCAGTTCATCTTCTACTTGCTTCACTATTTTCAGTAGCAGAAATTTTGATCAGGGGCGCCCAAACCTTTGCAAACAACTGTACATATATATAGCTGCAAGCAGCAATGAAGGGGTCCAGGCATGATGGGCAGTGGATGAGTGTATTCAATTCGTTGTGACCCAGGGATTCAAGGGAAATAAGGATTACAACTCTTGTACAAACAGTTCACAAGTTATAAGCAAAAATGTACACTGAAATTTGGCCTGTTGGTACTACAACAGAGAATGATGGATTTGCCCCAAATGTGCAGCCTGGATACCTTAGGCTGAGCTCCGTGGGGATACTAGATTACAGCATAATCTGTCCCGGGCTTCCATGGCTTGCCATAGAAAACCTTAGGAAAGACATGAATACCAAGATAGTCAAAAAACAAAGTACCTGACACTGAGGGTTCATAATTTCTCTGGTTTCTTTACTGTGATGATGCTGAAATGTGGTTGAAACTTCTGCTTTGATTCCAGCTGATAGTCATTTGTATGTTTTTATTTCTTCTTTATTTATTTTTGGTGTGGTGCACCCGTGGGGTGAAATTTTACAAAACTTTGTAGGTGCCTAATACTCCCATTGGCAATAAAGTACACCAAGTTTGGCCTGAATCCAACCAAGCAATGCTGATAAATGGCTCATTTCCTGTTTCAGGAGTTTCACCATTAAATGCTGGCAGCGGCTATATCATTTGTCTGACCAAAATTGTACGGATAACCTCGGCTCAGGTTTGGTGGTGATCGGTTTGGTAGTGATCAGATCAATGATCTTGGACTATTTCACAAAAAGAAGTTTTTCAAAAATTCAAAATAGTGGGAAACAGACCTCATGGGTGCAAGAGGAATTTTTACTCCCTTAACACATTCATTAAAACCAGGAAAAATAAAGTCACTTAAAGTTACAAAACTCTGAGGCTCAAAACTGACAATTAGCCATCTCATGTTGTGTCGTAATCATGTTAAGGTTGCTCATTCATAAAAAGTATGCAACAACTTAATACCGTTCATTCTACAGTCAGGAATACAGTCGAGCACTGTGTCAACAGCTTCTGCTGAGAAAACTTAACTGGCCAGAGCTGATGTAGGTGTTGACAAGGGGTTGATTATTGAAGCTGGCCTAGGATCAGGGGTCTCAGCAAATGCAGCACAAGCAAATTGAATGTTTGGAAGAAGATCTGATCTAGAATCTGCATGAAAAAGTGACGGCTATTATGAGCTTCAGTCCATGAGCTGCAGACAGACAATAAAATTGACATTTTTTTAAGGCAAAATATTTTTAGACGGAACCAGTCTAAGGCCTCAAGGAGCTTCAATGTGGCAAGTTTCTTATTAAATTGCTGAAAATACAGGTAGGGAGGATTTAACGGCCTCTCAACATGGGCAGGGTCATGTCACTATCATCCTTAGTAAAAACTGTGTCAATTTGTAGTTTGCTGTCAGTCAGCCAGATGAATCAAACAGTTAAAAAGATATAAAAATAGAGACATTTTTTGTTGCTTACAGCACCTTGTGTCATCAGAGAGACACAAAAAATGGGAAATCAGGCAAAGAATGTTGCTTTACATTAGTGCGTGGAATTTGGTCAACCCTGGGCAAAGAGTTCACTAGCTTTAGTGATTTTAATTAAATTGGCCATCAATATTCTATGAGTGTGTGGCCGCCATACTGTTTTGAAAAAACTTTCTTTAAAGGTAAAGTTGGGTATCAGATGCATGTGAGGAGACTGTGCATCACCCACAGCCAATGAAATACAGGTTGAAACAGGCAAATTTGATATAACCACGCCTACAGCCCAATTCACTACAAAATTTGCATAACAATACCGATTCAAGATCTAAATATACCCCCTAAGTTTCATGTTGATTGGTAATTCTTAAATCAGCAAGATAGTGCCTGAAACTTGATTGGCCAATAGTATTCATATTTATAAAAAACATCTTGTTCAGTAAAAGATTTATTAGAAGCTTACATAGAGATAAAGTATGTAAAAATGAAGCACTTAATTAAAAAATAGTTAAGGGGATAAAAGCATTTTCACATTTTTGGTTTTTATAGCGCCATCTGGCAGTAAAATGGGGTGAAATTTTGCATGCTGAAATAGAATCAAGGTGTCCAGATGTGTAGCAAATTGTAATACAATCCAGCAACAATTTCATGTTACATTTGGTTAAATAAAAAAAAAAACAAACAAAAAAAAACAGCCCACTCCCAAAAACTTATATGAAAATATGGTGGCCATGTTGTCTTCAAAAGTCATCATTTTGTTGACAATTATTACGGTTCAGGGGTCCCTGATTCTATCTAGCCTGACTTGGTGAAGCTGCGCAAAAAAGTCCAAGGAGTTTGGAGAGGTAGGTTTTGTAAAAAATAATAATTAAAAAATAGTAATTAATGAATTAATATGATTTTTAAAAATTCAAAATAGTGAAACTTTTTTGTGCAAAGTACATCAAGAATAAACATTTTGTTCATCCTGAGCCAAGATGAACTGTTTCTAGGCCACGCGGATCAGGAGTTAAGGGCCAAAACCACTCCGTACAAAATAAAGGAGGACATGGCAGGGTAGACGTGTTCATTTCCAAGCTGGTAAATTACTTTGCTCACTGGTTGTATTCAGGAGAACTGTGTCACAGAATTAGATGTCATACATGCACCGAGTCCAAAAATCAGTCTCACTGTTTCAACATTTATATGTACACGCAGAGGGTCATGACATTAAGTGCCACTGGCGCAATACAGCAAAAAGCTACTGTTTGCTAAACGTATGTTTTCTCACATTAGTATTTTCATGATGACTGTGGCTTCATTGTTTGCTGAAGAAGTATTGACTTTACAAACATTCTCAGCAATCGCCTCTGGCAGGACTACACAATGCTTATCGCAATTTTCAATTCCACGAACAAGAAAGCCAACTTTGGCGGTGAAAAAAACAAAATCCATACCAACTGAAATGTGAAAAAGACCAAGTTGCTATCATCTAAAGAGTATCTTATATCAATTTTTTTATGCGGAAAGTCAAATCACTTACCTGTAAGGTTAATGCAAAAAAGTTTAGTGTAACAGTCAAGGTGAGCCGGTTTGTTCCAGTAGTTCTAGGAACTACTATGGATAAATCACCAGAGTGATTACGCTTAGAAGCAGAGGTCTTCAGGAATGAAGCACCATATGGCGCAATAAAGTAATTTTAAGTTGGAGGCTGCAAAAAAGTTCCATAAGTTCATGTCTTTTTGGAAAATTAGTGTATTGGTATTTTTTTGGGTCTAATGTTTGCAATGCTATATATATATTATCTAATTTAAATAAGCTGTTTTGTGGCAGCATTAGTCTTTCAGCAGCCTAATGGTTTGGGCCCATGTTACACTAATAAATTATCAGACTGATAAATTATCAGAAAATGACTTTAGTCAAAGGAGTAGATAATAATTGTGATTAGAAGTGCTCCATCTCATGATTAAAGAGCCTTATGCTGAAAGTGCTTCAGTCTCATTTTTATGCACCATGAGGAAATGAAGGGCAAATGCCCTTTGTAGTTACCCAAGTCAATTTCCCCAATTTTCTTTAAGTGAACATTTTGTGGCTAGAGTAGTTTTGGTGTTGGGGGTCTTCAATCAGCAGATTTTCTGGATGTATTATATTACCAGACCCCTTCTTTCTAAAATTAGACATTTTGTGACTTCAGTACTTTTAATACTGCCAGGGTCATCAAATTGTCAAACGCTAGCACAGTCCTTGGAATGCAACTGGTCCCAGAAAAACAGGCCAATGGGATAAGGTGTTTATTCGCTGATGGGAAATGTTGAGAGTCTGCTTTTAATGCTCCTTCAATAGCAAATTCACAAGCCGTGTTTTGTATCACAAGCCGTGAAAAGGGGTCCAAGCAGCTGTGCCAACACGAGTGTCAGATTATTCAAAATTTTGTCGGCATGATTCGCACATTGAGTAACTGTTGCAATCAACGGCAGAAATACTAAAATTAACATAGCAGACATTTTCCGGGAAATTTGAAAAAAGGATTTTGTGGCGCCCTCCAAACACAAATCTAGTATGCGTTCATGACAAGCCTTGCAATGGGTACAGTTACTCTAAAGTGCACGGTATCCCGAGGAATGTGTCACACTAATGCAGGGCCGTAATGATGTCAACTTGTTATTTACTTTCCAAATCTGAATGACTGGGCAAGACGAAAGGAGAATTAATCAACCCCAATGTGACCGTACAGGCGAAAAAAAGCGAAGCGCACGGGGCGCGCGCACAGAGTGTGGGGGAGGGGAATCGACACAGACAAGGTAATGTTGCATCATTTTACGATTGAAGTTGCAGTCGTTTTCTCACACTGAACTTTATTCTATTTAATCAAATTTCGGTAGTTTCGCATAGTTTTGGATTAAAATATAATTATTTTTACAACAATGCAGAGGCAAAACAAGGAATTACAATGTGTCATTATGAAATATCAGTCTTAGAGAAGGATATTACCATTCCATGTGGCTTTTATGATATAATGATTGTCATGAAAACGCCTCACCTTGGGTTAGTTGAAACAACGTGTTAGGTTGTTCAAGAAAATGAGTTTTATTTTTCAGTATGTGCAAAATTGTGGTGTTACACTTGCACATTTGTGCACTTGATCCTTTAATCAGTTATCAGTAGCCTGCATTAAAAACTCCCACCTGACTTATGTGCTTCTAATTACAAGGGGTATAAAACATGAACGAGATGTTTTACTCTATAATAATATTTATACGTCTATTGAACCTATACTGTATCTACAGGAAAAATGCTGGATAATTTGATCATGCATTGACCATGGTGGTTTGTGGTTGAAAGACGAAAAAAAAAAAAAAAAAACGTCGTACATACTTCAATATTTGTCTTACATTTTGGTAGCATTTCATGGACCTTCCATTCTCATTATTAATTTCTCCGATGCCTGTTTTTACTTGAGCCACGGGCTGAAGGTCAGTTGCTGATTTTTCCATTGTAGGGCACTGACGATGCTCGCATCTCACAGTGAGTCTCTCTCTTTAATAAGATTGCGACTTGAGAGTGCTTTGCCGCTGTCTCCAGAAGAGCAGTAGTGATAGCTAAGGCTTCAATAATGAACTAATGATTTAGGCAGCATTCACATTTTCACTACATCCACTGCTTTAGCAATCGACAGTAGGTACTTGCGTCTCATTTCTTGTTTCCATGAGGATTATCAGCAGCAACAATAGCCGGGAATAAGAACTCGATTTATGACATGGGAGGAAAGTCCACGCTGGTTTACTGAAGTTGGAGGTGTTTTCCTGGAGGAGGTGGAAGCGGCGGCGTCAAGCGCGCACACTATCTGATTAGTGCTGGTAAGTTGAACTCCTGATAAATCATTATCAAGTCCGTGTCGTTTTTATCCGTTTCATGACTAGACCTCTGCCGTTCAGAAACTACTTTTGAACACTGTGTAGCCTATTCATTTTTCGTGTGATGTCCGCGTTCTTGCATTCGGTTAAATCTTAACGTACTTTGTTGGGTGACGATACCACCTAGTCACTTAATTTTAATGTTATGTATCATTAACACTACTTCTTGAAAATGATTCATTATAGAGGTGTTACTTTCTTTGCGAAACGCTTGACGAGCGATAATTGTATTCTAATTTATTGTCGTGTACCATTTATTCCGCTCTGTCCAAAATAATCCAATAATTCTCGTTCTGACTCGGTCATATTTATTGTAATTTTGCGATATAGAACACATAGAGCTCATTGCCTTTGAACATATTTTGAGGCGCTGGGGTTGGGGGAGGGGAGGAGAGCGACTGCACCAGTCAGTGCCTTCTGAACTGCCGGTGTACAGTAGCCTACTTTGTGTCCAGCAGCTCCAGCTTGCTTGTTGACTGTTAATAATTACCTCCCAAAAATGCACTTGCAATATTGACAATTATTTGGGAAATATATTTTTGAAATATGACGACTCGGGCATAGTGTTTGTCTTACCTTGCCTGAAGAATGATATCCAATGGGAAGGATAGTGGGACCCCTATAGAATTATCACCTGTTGAGGAGCTAACGTTAGCGTGGTATGGATGGCAACTGCATTACCGTTTACGAACTTCCTTGTTCCACTGAGTTATACTCAGGTTATTGTCGACTGCAAAGGTTATTAAATATTTTATCTTTTTCAGAATATGGAAAAGGAAACTGTGCTCTGCGTTAAAAAATGCTATTGGCTAAAGTAGGAATATAGGGGAGACCGGGTGTAGTTGTTACACTTTCTTTTAACGGCTGTAGAATTGACATTATCAGGTTTTTGTAATCAATATGCTCTGTAAAGATAGAAAGTTTATTAGACTACATGACTGATCTGCAGCAACCCCTATATTCTGTGCATGCGTAATGCTGGTGAGGAAAAAATAGACCCCTGTCACCTGTAACAAACTATGGGGCTGTTTTGTTTCAGCAGGGTTATTTTGTTGCAGGTTGAGGGGAATCTTGTTACACTAAGAATTTGCTTAAGTGAGATGTGTTTCCCACTTAAGTAGGCAAGTTAAGGGGGATGCCTTACTACTATTATCCCACGAAGCCACAGTTAGGAAGCTCTTGAGTCATTCTCTAATGGCATTGCCACGTTTTGTTATTCGTTTGTAATTTCAAGGCATCTTTCTGAAATACAAAAAGGTAGAAAGTCATTCAGTGAGGTAATTTAATCTTGTCCACGTTGTTATAGGTTTTTGGGCAAGTTCTTACTGTAACAACCTGGGTGTATCAACTAGTCCATCAGCAACCCTTCGCCATTGTCCCGACATTTTGAAATGTTCCAGTACAATCTTTACATGGGTGTGTCATGACACAGGGGCTAATGTCTTCCTCTCTCATAATCCAGAAAATCTTGGGTATGTATCAATTACACTTGATGTGAATCGAAATCTCCCAAACACCAAGAAAGTTACTTTTTCGAGCTTTTCAGTGAAACACTAACCTGCGACTTTCGACGTACGTCCTTCTGTCACGTAAAGACGCGGGTCACCTTCGCGGAGCAGCAGGGAAAATTAGAGTGCCGTCTGTGTTTTATTATCGGAACTATTTAGAATGTAACAACATGGACTTGTAACAACTAGACCCGGTCTCCCCTAATGGATTGTGAAAAGGTAAATAGGCTGAACAAGTATATCAGTGAAAATACTGTACCTTACCTTGAAATATTTGAAGTTACACTTGGATGGGATTCGGCTCGGATGGGATATCTCCCGGGAGGTCTGAATGGCTGCTCAAAGGGGTGTTTTGGCCTGCATGAGCAGTGGTGTTGTGGAGGGTAGATGCTGGTTTATGGAGTTTTTCCGTTTCTTATCCCATTTATTTCCTGTGTACCCACCTATCAGCCAAAAAGCCATGGAAATACATTGTAGAGAGTTCCCCCGTTCTACTTGTCGAGATATAGAGTTCAGCTAAAAGAGTAAATCCACTTCTCTAGGGACCACTAAACCACTGAGCATGGGGTACCAAAAATTATGGTCTTGAGAATTTCACCAAGGGGTATGTAAATATCATATTTTAACAGATTATTTTATTTGTGGAATGCCAGTCACCTCTATCAAATTTCTGATACTACAGCTGATTTTAAATCGAAGCTATTTCATTTTTATAAAGAAAAGTTCAACAACTATTTTTCTTCTGATGATTCATGTACATGGGTTGGCAAATGTCATTGTTCACGTTGTCGTCTGTCCCTCTGATGTTACTTACACTAGCTGATAAACTGTCTTATTTTATTATTACTGTATGTGTATGTGTGTATGTATATATATATATATATATATATATATATATATATATATATATATATGTTCTTTTTTTCTTCTTCTCATTGTTCAATTGTCTGTACATGTTGTGGGATGATTGCCTCACAATAGGTGCCTTGCCACCTGTGCGATCATTTCCTGACTTCTGTCAAAGCTTAATAAATAAATAAATAAATAAATAGTTTTATTATGATTTATATCTGTCTTGCACACGATTGGAAAATTTTTGATTTCCTCCTTGGCCAATCTGCACACTGGTGTTCTAAGAGGTGTGTATGAACACTACGAAGTGTGACTTGACCAGGCTAAAGGACAGTTGAAAGTGGCATCATTTTAAGTCCCCTCATTGCTTCCTGTTACTAATGTTAGCATGTTGCATCATTACTACCGCTGTCAATGAGTTGGAGGGAGGTTGTGCTTTTGCATGGTTGTTTGTTTGTCTGTTTGTAAGCAGTATTACAATGAAAACTCTTGGTTGATGATGAACTCTTGGGGAAATGTTGCATTTTGACAACAGTTACAGGTGATTGAGTTTTCACTGGTCAAGATCAAGTTTGCACGAAAGGTCAAAAATGATGTATGTACTGTACCGAAGGCCCTTCCAGTTTTTTGTGCATTCATTTGTTGCCTTGTTTTCCGGTAACGCAGTAGTGAATTTTATATTATCTCAGAGACACAATCGTTATATACTCTTAGAAAGGTATTGAGATTGTTTTTCAAAATAGAATCAAAGTTTGAGTATATGAGAAGCGGAAGTCCACTGCTAGTTATAAATTACACACATGCCCCTTCGTACTGGTCATTAGCCAACTGTCTGTCAGCTGGTACAGTAAGAAATGGTATACCATTTTAGCATGTTCTCTCAAGGTTAATCACTTTGGAATTTTGACTGTAATATGTGTGAGCTGGTGAACTTCAGGAACAAGTGCTTTCTGAACTGAGTGATTTGGGCTAAAGGTATTAATTTTCTATTTTTAAGGCATATTACAGGATTGAGCATGGTGATTGCACTACGCATTTTTGAATTAAACTGTGACTTGTGAGAACTTTGTGTCTGAAAAAGGGGGATGGTGGTGGAGTCCAGCGCATGTATGCCTGTTTCTTTTCACTTTGTCAGAAGTGTCTTAATTCTCAGTATTTCCTCACTCATAATATGTCAAAAGGGGTTTCAATTTTTGCACTGATATGCCTCAAGAAACACTGAGAAAAATATATACATATAAATATTAATTTTTTGGCAAAAATGTATGAAGACATTAAGCAAAGAAAC
Organism: Gymnothorax reevesii; assembly: GCA_029721435.1. NCBI lineage: Eukaryota > Metazoa > Chordata > Actinopteri > Anguilliformes > Muraenidae > Gymnothorax > Gymnothorax reevesii. The sequence continues at coordinate 59,702,180 of CM056587.1, read as the reverse complement.
TAAAGAAGCCAGCATCTTGGAATTGGTTGGTGGAGTACATCAACAATCCAATAATGTATTAAACAAGATGTAGAGGATCTTACACAAGTGGGCGTGTCATGTGAAAGTTATGAAATGAGTTGAGAAAATTTTGTATTTGTTGCGAGCTTTCATACGACACAACCAAGAGCATAAGAGTCCATTTATCTTATAACTGAATCACATAATTTAGTAACAATAAACAAATTCAATTTCCGTTAGCGCTGTAATGGTAATGCCCATTCTGTGGGCACTGAGCTAACGTTATAACTCTGATACTCCGTAAGTTACTGAGTCACAGACATTCATGGTTGAACTAGCCATGGTTTTAAATTCACAGTTAATGGAGTAGCAGGCTAGGTAACCCGCTAATGTTGCATAATAGTCATAGAAATATACTCTGTGTAAGCTGGCTAGCTAGCACAGTTATGATAATTTAGTTATGGGAGCAGTACCCCACTTAGCTTAACGCTACAGCGCAAAACCAGACCTACTTTACCATGTTGCACTTGGTATTCAGCTAGGCCAAGTATGAAGAGCGTGACGTAGCGTGGAGCAGTTTTTTTCACGTGCTCTCAACTTATGAAGGTTTCATCAGCAGGGCTAAGACAAGAGTACTGCTGTTATTTGATGAAGTTATTTATTGTGCAGGCCTGATGCTGTTTAAATGGATTTAGCATGCACAACGCAACGTCTTGGAGAAGGCTCGTTAAACGTTTCCTTGTCCTCTCGGTTTTGATGTTGTGAGAAATATAAATAGTAAGGGAATTTCAGGCTTAATCAGGAAAGAAGACAATGCAGTGAAAGGTTGTGGAATCCCTTATTGGTCTTGATTAGATTTTGTATGCTGTGGAATAATTGAGTGTGGTCTCTGCATACACTAGTGTGCAGTGATGATTATACACTTAACAAAATAAAGATAAATCAGAAACCACATACTATTTAAGTATTTATTTCATGTAATATTGGATCATATAGACTAGTGTTTCCCAAATCTCAACCCAAACCTGGCGTACCCCTTGTCCTGCCTGCTTTAAATGCTTGATAATAAACAAATCATTTGAATCACCTGGGCTGGAGCAGGGAGAGATCTAAAGCACGCAGGACAAGGGGTACGCCAGGAGAGGTTTGGGAAACACCGATATAGACTAAAATAAATAAACAGATAATAAGATACAGCAAAAACAGTTTGAGAGAAGAAGTCTATATCCAGTGTGGCCACCCTTTGATTTGATTAGAGCAATTAATCCATGATTTTTTCGATATGAGTTGGCCACCTCCTTTTACGCAGACTGGGCTCTCTGAAATGCTTGATGATGTTTCTTACGGTGCCTAGGCAGTATTTAACGTCTTCAAAATTTTTTTAAAGTGACCAAACAGCATCATGTAAGGCTAAAAAGTGGCTGCGAACAATCTAAGAGGCCCCTTCTGTCGTGACATCGTGTTTAACACCGTGACATGGCTCAAAGTTCAGATCAACTTATATACTGTAAGAACTGACCACCAGAGGTCATTTTGCAGAACAGTGTGGCCTCAACAGTTGAAACGAATTTTTTAGCATCATTTTCAATCATAAAATGAGCCTTCAAACAAGCATTCGTGCCAAGAGTAAAAAAAAATAAATACAATTTGTGACACCTTTCAACTGTAATAAAAAATCAAGTTTTCAGTGTTTTTGTTTATTACACATTCTTACCTTAATACACTTGCGAGAATATGTTTTATGTTTTCATGGCCTACTGTAGTAATTTTCAATATATTTTCGCCAAAAATTATAGAGAAGTAATATATTAGAACTTGTTTAGACAAAAGTGGTGGTGTATAATCATCACTCCACACTGCTGTATTTTCGGTATAATTCCCAACTGATAGCATGAAAGTAGAAATATAAGTAAAATATGACACTTGAATATGGAATGTATTCCTCATTTCAACTTCCTGCTTGGCTTGCTCAATTACATGCTATTGTTTGGGTTCCAACCTGTGGTTCGCAGTGATGTTTTTAGATATCGTTCAGTGAAAATACTGAATTGTGTTGGCTGGCTGCATCTGAGCTCACCCTGTTGAACTCTGTTCTAGTGACACATTATAAAGAACACAATGTTCCAGACAGGCCTTTCCATCTTTGTGTTCTCTGAATGTGCTGCAAAGTCACGCCTTTTCCACCCGCTTTAATTTTCTCCGCCACAGATTAGTCCCCGGTAGCGCTGTTGATTGGATTGTCTGCGGGTGGCTGGGTATTAAATTCAGAGTATTTGTCAGGATGTTACGTAAAGTGGTTTTCCTGAAACGTTTGGTTTGGGTGTAACGGAGTAACAGCGCTGCTGCTGACAGTCACTGAGGTTTCCAGGGAGCTGAAAATGTCTGTCTGTCAGAGCAGATCAGTCTTTACACCTGACATCTCAATGAGTAAATAAAAGAAGGGTGTTAGTCCTCTTGTCTTGCTGCTGTATTGCAGAAAAGGAGGAGAAGGTCTTTATAGACATCATATTGTGATAAAGCACAGGCTAACAGTGTGTGTGTGTGTGTGTGTGTGAGCGCGTGTACTACCGACATCTCCCAACAAGTGACAGAATACTGGATTTCTTTATCCTTTTGGGACATTTTTTTGTCGCCGCAATGTAACTGATCTATTTTTGGGTTAGGGGCTAATGTTAGCATTAAGGGTACGGTTTGTGTTAGGAATGGAGTGTTTAAACGTCAAGGTAAGGGGTTAGGGAATTAATTTCAATTTTAGTCTATGGGATGTCCCAACAAAACATGAAATCACAACTTGTTTTCGGCTCTGTTCTGGGGGCTCTTGGCTCGTCCAGGTGTGGAACCGAAGGCAGGGAGTTGCAGTTTGCACCCCTCCCTATAGAACAGAGCTGACAGCAGCAATGACATCAAACAGGAGACACTGTTATAGACCCTGGTGCGAGTTATTTATGAAACAGTTGATGAGTGCTATAAAAGACAGGTGGAGCTGAGGCGGTGGAGGGTTGTGAAGCGAGGATGGTGAGAAGCTGGTTCTACAAAGGTGAGCTTAAATAAATATGGATTTGACTATTGAGCAGTCATCTGACTGGGCAAAGTCAGGTGACTGTTAAACTATTCAGCGCTCTCAGATGACTCTGACGAGCTGAAAACGGCTGCTCAGATAGCTTGGCGTCATGCCTGGCAAAATTTGCACAAGAGCTCTGTTTATCAGTTCCCACAAAGTAACTGAGCTCTTACAGGGCCAGGGGGTCACGTTAGGGTTAGGTTAAGGTTTGGGTTAGCGTTTGACATGTAGTGTTTATAGTGGAGTTCAGGGTAAGGGGTTAGGATATGAATGCAAGTTTATGAGACGACCCCACAAAACAGGACGCGCAACGTGTGCGTGCGTGCATGCATGCGTTCGTTTGTGTGTGGCTCAAACTGTCGCTTTTATGTCTGATTTCACAAAGTATCCCCAGTATGATATTCAGTTTTCATTGCTTCAGGTCTTTGAATTCCCAGTCCGATGTGTCCTCCTCCCTGCACTGTAGGCAGTTCCCTCCACGTACAAGAACAGCGCCTGAAGAGCAAGCCATCCAGCGGCCACCACACACTATTTATACGCTAGTTATCAAACTGTCTTCCGCTGTCCAAGTTACAAAACCACTTTGGAAAATTTGGTATATCATGGGAATGGCAACGAGGATGGATTAGAAAAGTCAATTCACCATGTACTTCGTTGAAAACAGAGTTCTGTATACACTTAAACTGTATCAATTGTTCAGCTGTTTACAGTGTATGCACTTTTTTTTGACATTCTCTCATCATTACAATTTAATTGCACATTGAAAATGCATAATGCGATGACTGAAACGGAGCCAAAAAAAATGGGCACAGTAGGGTGTTTGAAACTTCGTAACTTCAGCATGTTTTTTAACCTTTAGAACATTGAAATGAATTTTATAAATATATAAATGTAATTATCTGTGCAGTTGAAAACCTATCATGCTTCGACTTGTTTAAAAGAGCCCCCCTGCGGGAGCTCTTTTAAACTAGTCCCTGCATTTTAGGTTTTCAACAGCTTTGATTTTGATATGTTACATCATTGAGCAACAATAGCTGCATTTAGCGCACTAAGGGTTAATCACACTGAGTATCTGTGTGGGCTCAGCAAAAACCATTTGGTCAAGTCTGAAGGCCTTCCTAGACTGCAAAACACATGCTCTTGCAAAGTGTAGACAAGATTGAGTGCTCAGTTATGGTAAAATATGCTCAAGTGTCTCTTGCCGCTAGCCTACACAGCCGTATTCAAAACAGTACACACCTTTGGTGTATAGGTTCTCGGGGTCAGACAATGTCCGCTGCACATGGACGGCCTGTGTGGACTGTCAGTTGGTCCAGTGAAGTGATCATTTGTGCATGCTTTCTGATTTACTCCCTCTGTACTGCCGACATTTGCATTTTGAAAAAAAAATGGCAAAATATGAAACTGCAGCTGGTTTACTGCCATTTTTTTATGGGTTTTGAGATGTGCTGAATTTTCTCATACATGGGTATGGAGGCATTTTATGGACTCGATGAAATAATATGAACATCATTGATATATTAGCTTTTTTCAGCTGTCATTGTGCATTCCTAAATATAACCAAACATGTTGTATATACTGTGTATGTCATATGAATGGTTTTTTTGGATATAAACCAGTGTTATCACCTATAAAATAGTGTATGTGTGTTATGCATCTATTGCAACAGCAGAAAGGATGAGCTGTATAATTAGCAGGGAATTATGATGCGAGGTGAGAATTCTGCAGAGCAAGAAATCTTTCAAGCGTGCAATGGCCTCCCAGGGGATATGGGATTTATTTACACACGACCCAAATAGGGCATGATGGATTGAAGTCACAAGCCCTGTGCTACAGTCAGTAATTGCCGCGGCTATTTTCACTGAAGCTTGGGAATAGCTCAGCTTTTATCCCTGTCATTTCGTATGGGGATGAGGTTAAGCAGTCGAGCCGTATTGTGTGTTGCGAGCACTGCCCTAGCATTGCTTTATTAAATCTGTTTTCTCGTGCTGTGGCTATAAATGTGTTTCCCCTGTTGAGTTCTTTTCTTGCCTGCATGGTGATTTTATTTTTTTCTTCTTTATTTATTAATTTTTTTAAGAAATTTGATTGGAAATCTGATTCAATTTCCACTGTAATAACATTTCCATTTCCCAATGGAATCAATTCGGATTCTGAAATTTGTCTTCGTAGCAGCCATTTGCGTTGCAGGTGTATATAATTATAGGCATTCTCTAATACTTGTTTTTCGCTATTGGCCCTAATGAAGTTGCCTGATGTGGTTCTGGTAGGATTTTGCATTTTCTTGCATGATGGCATGCTGTGCTTTGATGCATCATTGCGTGTGTATTGAAATATTAAACAGCGCAATGAAAATATGTACTGCCTGTGCACACAGAAGAGAAATATTTCATCGCAACATATGATGTTTGTTTTATTGAAGGTGGGGAAAGCAAAGCTATATAAAGAACAGAAACATAACTCCACCAGTGAAATGTTTGATGGAGCTGGCTGGCATCATGAAATACTGCCATCTTTGTTCTCAATCTGGTAATTAAAGGATTTGCATAATTTTGCATTATACGATACTGTGTGAGGCCTTTAAGCCTGAATGATCAAACACAGAGCTTTTGGCAGTCTGCGGCGTGGGATCCAGCCAATCCGGTGGGTGAAAGACAGTGTTGCAAATGATATCCCCTTTTCTGATGCCACCAGCCTGTTTAAAATGAAATTTCATGCATTTAATTACTGGCATCAGAAATATTCGACTCATGAGCGCTGGGTTCTATGTCTGCTAAAGACTATGGCAAAAAATATGCTTCTATACACAAGAGCTCACGGACTTTTTGGCTTAGATTGCTGTTCTGACAAATGCACTCGATTAATTGTAATTTAGTCCAGTTAAGTTTTTTTTTTTTTTTTTTTGGCTATGTGCTGTGAGGTGAGTAGATCGACACGGTTGTTTTTAGATCGTGGTGTGTTCCTTCCAAGGTTTTGAGTTGCGTGTGTTCAACATCAAGGGTTTAGTCTCGCTGTGGTCCACTCGTCTTTAGCAGGGCAGTATTAAACTTATATGAGTTTAGATGGGAAAAAAATCAATTTGGATGTGCAACTTAAAAACTTACATCAGTCCAAACCGGTCTTGATTTTAAGATGCCCTTCTAAATGATGAAGGCTAAGCCCCTGTTCAGAATTTGGTAAGTTGGTGAGTTAAGCTGAGTAATATCAGTGTAGAGGCGTATTGACACTTTGGAAAGTCTTTCAACAGTAAGATATCTATCAACTATGCTGTGTGAGATTAATCTTGATTAATCAAATTAAAAACCATTCTTAAGTAGTGTTATTGTCAGCTCCTGTTGCAGAGGCATTTAGTTTGGAAGTTAATCAGTTATTGTAATTCATAAATTTCAATCATTCAGGCTTGCTTTTCCTCTCCGAGTGCATCATGTAAATCACGAGAAACATTCCCTATCACGTCACCAGGGGCACAGCCAATAAGCCATTACCAGCCATTTCAAATCTGTCCTTTGTGACATCATAAGGGCGAAGGATTACCTTGAATAATGAGGGGACTGATTAACTGGTTGGCAGAAGTTGATCAGTCCTTCTTGCTACTGGGTGGTCTTGTCACTAAATGATGTCACAAAGAAACTGATTTTGAAATGGCTTGTAATGGTTTTGGTTGTGCACCTGGTGATATGATATAGTAGAGTTTTAAATTCTTGGGTAAGAGACATGCACTTGTGCACTTAAGATAGCATGTCTTCAATATGACTATCAAGACTGGTAAATGCACACGGATGACCCAAAACAATACGACCACATGCGTAATTTGTTGCTGGTCAACAGTTTGTAGCAAAACAGCTTTGACCTGCTGAGACATAGACTGTACTAGACTACTTCAGTTGTATCTGGCATCCAGGCATTGGCTGCAGATCCTTTACCTCCTATAAGTAGTGAGTTAGTGCCACTGCAGATCAGACTTATTGTCCTCGCACATCCTACAGATGCTTCATAGGATTGAGATCTGGGGGAATTTGGAGGTCTGAGCAACACTATGAACTCTTTGTCATGTTCCTCATATCATTCCTGAGCTATTTGTGCTGTGAAGCAGGGTGCTTTAATCCTGCTAAATGAGATCACTGCCATCTGGGAATATCTGTTCCATGAAGGGGTGAACCTGGTAAGCAACAGTATGTAGGTAGGTGGCTTGTATCAAGCTGACATGCCCAAGAATGACCAGACTGAGGGTTTATAAGCAGAGCAATACCCAGTGCATCGCACTCCCTCCACCAAAAGTGTCCTCATCCCATCGTACTTTCTGCTGCCATCCCTTCCCTAGGTAAACAGCACACGTGTACCCGGCTGTCCTCTCGGTGTTAATGAAGATGGGACTCTTTGTAGCAGGGGGTTGGTCTAACATTGCTCTAAAGTCCAGTTCCGATGCTTGTGTGCCCGTTGTGGGTGTTTTCAACGGTGAAGGGGAGTTAGCATGGGTGCTCCCTTCTGGAATGTCCCATATGCAGCACGGGGCAATGCACTGTGTGTTCTGAGAAATTCCTCCTGTTCCTACTATTACATTCGTCTGATAGTGTCACAGAATCTCTCCTGTTTGGTCAGACCAGAATGGGTAGCCTGTGTTGCCTTTGGACGTTGATGCACATTGGGTTGCCCTGTCACTGGTACATGGTTTATTGGTCCTCTAGGTACTTGCCATTGCTGACTGGGGACTCCCCAAATCCCTCTGAGATGCCCCAGCCCAGTCATCTGGCCGTAACAATTTATTCATCGTCAAATTTGCTCCAGTCTTTACTCTTGCCCATTTTTCCAGCGTCTAAGATGCTCACTGAGATAACTGTTTGTTTACCATCTACTTCATTCCAGACTTAGTCATGCGCCATTGTGACCAGTCATGCGCCATCATCTTTGAGGCTAGATCCGTAGGGCCAGATTTGATAAGAACTTTGGCACATTCAAAACCAATAAGGGCCAATGATCGTTGCAAAACAAATACACCGTGGTTAACTGCTGACTTGTTATTAGTTTTGCACGTACTAAAAGGTTTTGAATGAGCTTAAAGTCTTCATAAATCTGGCCCAGGTTGATTTGTCTCCCCGGTGTATGCACAGTGTATGCATAATTAGGCTGCGATTTGTGGATTAGTGGACGATATATAACCTTGAATAGACGAGTGGCATGCATTCAGGAGCTTGCCTTATCCTTTGTAAGAATTTGTCGTGTTTTTCCCATGATAGTGATGTTTAAAGCTACAGTTCTTCAGTTCATCATTTTTATTGTATGAACTGGGATCAAAGATGAAAACTAGATGGTTTGGGAGAGTTACAGAATGTTTTGTCGGATTTCTTATTTTATGTGCTGTCTCAGTGGGATCCTGCATTGTATTGCTTGCTCTGAGGGATAAATAAAACAAACTAAGACCTGAAATCAGGACTCCACACGTCTAACAGCTTAAAGTGACTCAGCAGTGTTATTCATGTATTTTAAGCGAAGCGAAGACGATTACACTCTTTTCTTTGTCTGAACGTTTATTTAGGGGCTGAGCCTGAATGTTCTTAAATCCTTGGCAGATTTATACCCTGAATGTTTATAAAATATTCTTATTTTTTGCAGTTTAGGAATTTGTTTTGTATTTCATTTATAATGGCATTAGACTTTTTTTTTTTTTTTGCGTACTTAGCATTTTAAGCAACTGAGAAAGCACTCTCATGAACATAAATTTCGTGACCTGTCTGTTCATTCTTCCGTCTCATTACTGGTTTCTTGCTTCAGTACACCTTCTCTCTTTCAGGATGTTCTTATCGTGTTCTTAATTTCTGGGCATCGTCCCGCCTCACATTCTCATAAAAACATTCTAATTTAAAAAAAGTAGAGTGTACTCTCTGCCATTTTCCTACTTGGTTGAATCAGACTGAGAAAATATCACTCAGATTGCTGTCGAAGGCAAGGACTGAGCGGGGATGCACATCTTTAATAACTGGTTTCCCATCTTGGAATGCTAATTAGGGTTTTGTATAATGCCCTCCGAGGATTATTATTGTTTTGTTGGCAGAGTAACACACAGAAACACTCACATATTCTGTTTATAATGCAATACGAATGTACCCAGGCTGAATATGTACTCCATATTACGCTTCATGCGCTGAAGAGATGCCCAGCTATACGCATCTAAGCATGTGCTTCAGACGTTCTCCTTTTGTGCACCTTCGGTTTGTTTTGAGCAGCCTTCAGCTCTGGTCTTTTTTAGGACTCACTATGTGTTTAACCACAATACGTCATGTGACCGAGCCGGGGCTGGTAATTCTCATCACAAAGACTGTACCATTTCCCATAGAAACCGGAATCTCCCCTCACCCCATGTCACCACTCGCCCAACCCAGTAAAAATCTGTTGTTGTGAACACAGTTGCAGAATTTCAGAGAAAAGATGAGAAGTGAGCAACCCTCTGTCCCCTCCCCTCCCCCCCTCCCCCCTCCCCCCTTTTCCACTCTCCTCATTCTCTCTTTTCCCCTCCCCCACTGCCATGGGGCTTAAAAGGCAGGTTTTACTCAGCGGGGCCAGCCATGAGAAAATGGCGGCAGTTTCTTGGCCTTGTTTACACATCTGTCAGATGGTGACCAGCCAGGTGAAAATGGGGCAAAGCTGCCTTCCCCACAAGGGAAACTGCTATTCCTGTGGTACTGCTGCTCTATATGAATTACTGTCTAGTTTGCCACACAGAAGAACACACCACCTTGTGTTTCCTAACTCTTCTTTATTATCTCAAATGAGAATTTCTATCGTACAATTTCCCAGATTTTATCATTTGAGGCCTCCTCAATTTTGTGGTTTCATTTAGTTAATTTATATGATGTTAATTTACACATATATTTTACTTTTGCTGTATTCCAATTGAAACCTCTGTGAAAATCCAGCCCCCTTGCTATCGTAAAAAAAAAAAAAAAGGTAACATGGGTTACATGGTAGTGATCTGTGTGTTGGGGTAATGCAAAATAGCAATTTGTTTTAATAAAGGATATTTTGTTATGATAAAATGGTTAAATGGTAGTGATTTGTATGTAAGAGTAATTCAGAACAGTAATATGTTTTAACATAGGATATTTTGTCATAATTAAATGGTCACATGGTAGTGATTTGTATGTGAGAGTAATGTAGGAAAATAATATGTTTTAACAGGATATTTTGTCATGATAATATTGTTTCACAGTATTAATCAGTGTGTTTGGGCATTGCAGAATAGTTGTATGTTTTAACGTAAGACATTGTGATGTGGTGCTGCTGTAGCATGTTGCGTGTAGTAGTGTCGATTGTTATGGGAGCTCCGTTTGGTGCATTTTTATCTTGTTTGCTTTGAACACTCAGTTCTCTATTGTTTCTCTCCTTTCTTCTCTCTAGATCTAGAGAAGCAAGGAGACTTGCCCTTGAGTCGCTCAGCACAAAGCATCCAGAGCTATTCATAGCTCCCCCGAGAAGCTTAGCCAGCAGAAATCGGCTCTCGACTCGCGCATTCAATTTTCTCTCTTTTACATAGTTTCTCAATCTGATCTTAGCCTGAGATCGCTACGCTGTATGATATTTTAGCAATAAAGAGCTCTTTAATTTATTTCTTTTTGTGTGTGTGCATATGCCTGCATTGATGTGCATATGCAGAATTTGAGTCTCGGGATAATAGTCTTGTGTAATCGTCCGTATTGAAGAGTGCTGGAGCTGTGTGCTTAAACTGCAGCTCTTGTGGCCTTTATGAACTGACTGAGACGTATTGTGAAATTTGTTTTATTCATATTTGTTCAGTTTAAGTGGTACCCAAACCATTTTTAAGACGGTGTAAAATTTGATGACGGTCGAAACTCACTGTGTACAACCTCAACATTGACCCTGATCACTCAATGAAAAGAACAGTGGTGCTGGTGCTTATCTGGTCAGCTTTTCTTTTGAGGGAGTTGAAATGTATCTTCAGCAGTTTGGCCTTTGTGGTTTTTTTGAATGCGGACATCTTTTTATTGTTCCTCGATGCGCCCTCTCAAATTTCTTGGTCGAAAATGGAGAATGAGAATAAGACCATTGTTACGGTTTGTGTTGGTGGGGAACAGCTACCAGGATCTTATGCCGTTTTCTTCCCTGTTAAGCCAAGCAGTGGATGTGTGTCCTTTGTGCATGGCACTGCATTTGTGGTCCAGACCGCTCAAAAACTCATAACAGCTGTGTTATGTTTAAAACGATAGCCTTATTGATGGGAAAGCCTTTGTATTTTACCAGCTTATGATTGCATACCTTTGACCCTGGCCAGACCTAAGTATGTGATAGTTTCAGGTTTTTGTATAATTTACACACACTGGAGCCAAAAGTGTGTATCCACTTCACCACATCAATTTACATAGAAAATTGACATTTGAGAAATCTAAGAATGACATTTTAATTGAATTTGACATTATTTTGTCAGTGTGGAGTGATAGGACTGACATTCAGCCCCCATTTGAGGGTATTGCAATTCAAATCAATTTTCCCATTGGAATTTTATAGCAGTATGTATCCTTGTTCATCTACATTGGGGGTGGGATGGGGTATGTACTGAAAGGTAACCGTTTTCAAATTGTGATGTAAACTTGCATGAAAATAGCCACAAATGAAAGCTAAAAGTTTGTCCTATCAGCTCATTCCGATCAATTTAATCCCAATACAATTAAAACATCAGATATTTATAATTTTGCATTGTCTATATTCTGTATGTATGTCCATGAGGTTTCGGTTAAGTGTCAACATGCTTCTGGCTTTATAGTTGTAGTATTCGTATGTAAGGGATGATCCATGACAAAGTGGATATACTGATCCTCCCTGCTCTCTATATGTTTGTACTTCATTTATCTGTTTACTCACACACTGGCTAACTTAACTGTATTTCTTTCTGCAAAGTGCACTGTTATAAACTTGCATCTTTTTTTTGCCAGTTATTTTAACTGAAAGTGGAGTCCTGCGCACATTAAACTGTGGTTTAACATACACGGCACTCTGTTGTGATTCTTAATGAAAAATTACAGTTTAAATAACTGGCAAAAGGAGTGCCAGTTAAAGCAACTGGCAAAAAAGGTGCAAGTTTAAAACAGTGTGCTGGTAATGGAGTTTTGAATTAAAACGAGTTTGTTTCCTGTCACAGTGCTAATTTCTCATAGATATTTGACTGAATAATTTCTGAAGTTGCCAATCACAATCGAACATTCAGCAAAGCTGTTCTGTGACGTCTCATTGGTTAGCATCTCATAACAGTGCGCCGTGAAGCCGAGAGTTTTTTTTTTTTTTTGTTATGTTGTAGGCCTACTCTCACTCACGGGCTGAGTAGCCGCATCTCATGTAGCTTCCAGTCTATTTTCAGTCCCATTATGGTAATATTGGATGTATTAGGAAGGAAATGTGAGGCGAACCCCCTTTATATTGAGGCTATAAAATAATTTAATGGATGTTGCAGTCAGAGTTTATGAGATGTTCAATAATTTGCTGGTGCAATACATGCTTAGAAGGAAAGGAATGAGTAGAATACATGGGTACTTTTGTTCTATTGTAATTAAAATATCCTGGAGCTGGGCTTTGAAACAACTGTTTTGCTGACCGCTCCATTTTATGAACTGAATTGGGGCTATTTTGAACTACTTTGTTATGCTGAGAAAGCAAATTTTCCTTGGTCGTAGTTTGCATTTTGTCTCTGCAAAGGGATTTTATTTTGTTCAGAATGTGACATTCTTGCATAATCATGCTTTTCTCATGAATATTTATTCAACCCTGCAAGTTGCTAGCACTCTTAAATTAGTTCAGAAGTCACTTCAAGTGTATATTTATCACTAATGTTTTATTTATGTTTTCTCCAGAGCTCAGTACTGGGTAGGTGGTGTGTACTATGGATGGGAGAAAAAAATCGATTTAGTCGAAGCTTTCCTCTCATGGAAAGTTGAGTGAAACTCAAAAGCTTGTAGATGCAGACTTTCCAACGTACTTGAAAATGATATATTATGGAGCTTAAGAGGTCAAAATTTTGTATACGTCACTTCCTCAGTTAAACATCCTGAGCCAGATTCTCCTGTTTTATCCAAAAATGTAAGTCAGGCCATAACATTGTCTACGTAATGGCAATTCTTCAAAAATCGTAGTGCAGATCAAATGCGTTCCATCTAGCATTGTGATTTTGAAGCGGAAGGTCTCTGCCAGTTTCATTGCCTGGAATTTTTTCTCTCACCTAATGAAGCTTGGAAGAGGTGGAAGGGGCCGGTCTTTAACGCAGAAGTCATTAATGCTGAGGGAAAGGTCGAGACGAGTCTGCTGTGTGCTGATGTAGCAAACCGACATAGTCATGTAGGGGCCTCTGGGACTCATGACCCTTCAGAGGTAATTGTATTCTTATTTATTTGGTATTGTAGGTCAATGGGTAGGTTTAAGTTTAAGTTCTGCCTGAGGGAGTCTCCCTGGGCTTTCACATCAGCCAGTTTACCGCGGGTTTCAGGTAATTGGCTGTGGACCACGACAGCATTGAAGCAGCAGTCCTCTTAGATCCCGCGGAAGAGCAGCTAAACATGACTAAAGATGGAGGCTGTGTTTGTCGAATCGTGTTTTCTTACCTGGTTCTTTCGCGCATGTGGCTGCGACCAGTGAGACCATTTTCTGCAGTGTTGAAAATATTTTTCTATGCTTCTATGCATCAGATTTAGTTGCTGCCTTTTGATTGCCTCTTTCACACAAACTGTTTTCCGCACAACAGAACTTGGATATTTTCTTTAGTTTCCTCGAAACCAGTTTTAACACTCTTTGCTATTTTGGTTGGAGGCGGCACTGCACTTGTGTCTATGATCCACATGCTGATTGATTTTTACATCCAAACGTTTTATTTCTATCTTTGAAAAGAAAATACACATGCAGAAAACTACTGGCTTTTACTTTTGCTCTCCTTTGTCACAGACATGTCCATTTTGACTGAGCGTGGTGACAGTTAGCGGCTTCTGCAGCTGCTGGGCTGTAAAACTGCTTGCTATTGGCATTTGCTCATTCATTAAAGGGGCAATAAACAAGATAATTACAGTGGAATTGCACCCTGCAAATCTTTTCTAGCCCTTTGCATACCAAATGTGTTGCTTTGGCAGTTGGAATACAATTCAGTGGCATTGTGTGGTGCACAGTAATCACTGTTGACACAATTTTCCCTATCAGAGGAGATGCACGCTAGCACTGTTTTAACATCATCCACGATCCACAAATGCAAGCAGTTCTTCAGAATATATTTAAGCATATGCAGAAGTTATGTGATAGATGCATGTAGGCATGATATGAAAAGCGGTGATCCATCGAAAGAGACTAGTTCAACTTCATTACTAATACAGCAACCCAATGTTGGGGCTCTGTTGTACGTACACAAGGAGGGTGCACGTGAATAACTTTTCATTCTTTTGTCAAGGTACTTCCCTTTAATGCATTGACATTAATAAATTATTTTATGAAGTGAACTAATTATTATATTACAGAAACTTCTTTGGTGAATTTTTGTCTTTTAAAGAATGTAGTTTTAGATGTTGTTCTGGCAAGTCTTTTATATGCGGTCTATGAGGAAGATTACAAATATCGCCTTGCGTGACCCGCTCCTATTTTCATCCTGCAACTTACCTACACCCTTTATATTCATCTCTCGGCCCTGTTGTGTGCAACCATGGCGGAAAAATACCAGTTAGTCCTTGCAGCTGTAGGAAAATGGTAATAGATGTTGCACCAGTCTTTGCACTTATTGTCACATAGAACATGCAGGAAAATCCTTTATAATTATAGATCAGTTGGATTCTATTTGCTGGAATATCTCCATTTCTAACCTCCAAAAATTGTTTGCCATGATTGCTCGCCAAGACTGTGAATATTTTGATTGGCATCTTAAGATTGCCCAGACACAGTCTTTCAATTATCTGATTCTAAAGCATGTGAACATGAACAGGTCAGATGATTAATTTGGAGCAAACTAATGAAGGGGCATCACTTGAAAAAATAAAAATCATAGTTAAATCATTTGGCTGATGCATAAAAGCGACTAGTAAGTGCATGACTAAGGTCATGCTGGAAAATATGGGCATGATCTGGTTCGATTTGCAATCAGCCTGGTATCAGTTATTTCATGACCATGAATATCCAGTGGAGTTTACACAGTAAGAGCTAAACGCAGAGCTAAGGAGTCATAAGAAGGATATTGCAAAACTAATGAGGGACCAACATAATCACAAACGAGCCCTAAACAATAACTTGTCTTATGCTTCTGAAATTAATTTGGGCATGGCAAGCTTGCACACACAGCTTTTTTTGGGATGTTTATTTCGGTCCTCTAGTCTCAACAAGACTTTGCATTTTGGCTGCAGACTACCAGAATATGCTGATGAAACCTATTTGACTCAGCCTATGTTGCTAGCTGTACACTCAAGTGGTGGCAGATCCACGGCCTCGGTCGCGCCGTCGTAAAGAGATGGTCAATAGCAGAACTAATGCGCTGATAGCATGTCTGCTTGGCTATTTGTATTTTTTTCTCTTTGAAATCCTCCACCAATCTTTGCATTATGTTTTCATTTTCAATCCGTGTCACGAAATGTCACTGTTTTTATGTGCTTGCTTTTTTGTGATAGTTGCTTCAATTTACTTTCGTTGGCCGGGGCCAATGTAGCAGGAATCTAGATGCGGCTCACAGAGCAGGCATACTGATTAAGTTGATAACTCTGCAGTGAAACCGGTGTTATGCCCTGTTCCCTCACCCTGCCCAAATTCTGCTCAATTTCATGCTCATTGATTTGCCAATTCCAGGGCTTTACTGCTATAGTAGTTCTTGCGTATTTGTAATAGATTAGGTTAACCCTTAGAGTTCTGGATAAATGTTCAAAGAATTAAATATGTAACTAGCACTCTGCCCGTGGGGATCCACGGGTTCTATTTTATGTAACTTCGTCTTTATATTATAGTGAACATTGCACCATGATGCCATCACATGCACCTCTATGATGTCATCACGTTGCTATGGTGTTTCCATTAACACCAAGGTGGCTGTCAGGCGACCGACGTTTTTATAGTAACTAAAACTAAGTAACCATCAAGGGGAATACGCTGCGCTGACATTCCACGTTCAGTGGAAGATGAAGTCGCCTGCGAGATGGAGTAAAATAGAGTCGCTCACATTATGCTGCAGATTACGCATTACTTTCTCTTGCGGCCTGGTATCTCTTTTTGGGCTCGGGACTCCTGTGGATGAATTGGCTTGGGTTCAAAAGGGGGAATCCCCAGGAGAGAACATACAGGGGGAATCCCCCCCTCGCATGACGCATCGCTCACGTTATGCTGCAGATACGCGCCCGGTGGAGTCTAGCACCGATTGGCCGGTCACAATCGCCTGCAAGACGGCGCAAAATAGCGTCGCTCACGCTATGCTGCAGATACGCGCCCGTTGGAATCTAGCACTGAGTGGCCGGACACACTCGCACGCACACACACACACACACACACACACACACAGAGGCTACTCAGCTATTATAATATAGATTATCATTAGCTGTTGAAAATCTATCATGTGGTAACAGCAACAGCATCTGATTTTGATATCTTACATCATTAGGCAACTATAGCTGCCTGTAGCGCTCTAAGGGTTTATGGCGAGAGCCTGGCTGTGCTTTTGAGTACCTGCATAATAAGGGTTATGAATTGGTACAAAAGATGGAACTTGAACTGCCAAAAAATCAGTTTGAAATTTCTTCTCCACAATTGACAGAATACTGTGGAATGACCCTAGTATAGGAATGTAAACCTTGGCTGAGGGTACATAATCATACATTCAGTGCTGTGAAAAAGTATTTGCCCCTTTCTCGATTTCTTATTTTGTCATATTTAGATGTTTCAGATCTTCCAACTATTGTTATAGAAGTCAATAACAGCATGAGTGAACACAAAATTGAGTTTTTAAATGATCATTTCATATATTAAAGACTAGCTGCTACCTGCTCCCTGGAGTGAAATTGCCATTTTTTTTGCGTGCATGACCATTTTTCAAAAATCGGGCGACGTCAAGTCCTACCTGGTGTCCAGGTGGATATTCGCACCAAATTTGGTGATAATCGGTTGAGAAATGTAGGAGAAAAACTTGTACATACACACAGACAGACAGACATCGACCTCTAATATATTATAGATGAGTTATTCAAAACCTACATCACCCAGGTGAAAAAGTAATTTCCCCCCAAACCTGACTACTGGTTATGCCATACATGTTGGCAACAACTGCAATCAAATCATTCAGGTCTAAAAACAGTATAGCAGCCCCAGACCATCACACTACCAACACCATGTGTGACTGTTGGTGTGATGTTCTTACTATGGAATGGTGGGTTAGCTTTACCCCAGGTGTTACGGGACCCGTGTCCTCCAAAAAGTTCCACCTCTGACTCATCAGTTCACAGAATATTATCCTAAAAGTCTTGGGGGGTCATCAGATGTTTTTTATTTTCTATTTTTTAAATGTGAAATGAGCTTTTGGATTTTTTTGTGTTTGGCTTATTATGGAATCATGAACACTGACATTACCTGGGCCAAGTGAAGCCAGCTTGACTTATATATTAGTCTGGGTTCTTTAATTCTTTGGTGATCTCCTGGATGAGTCGACCAGCGATGTGCTCGTGGAGGAATTTCAGTAGGCTGGCCACTCTTAATTTAATTGATGTTTAGATTCTTCAGAGCTGGCAGTAGTCATGCATGGGAGTGTTTATTGTAATTGAACCCAGTTATCAATGAAATGTGTTTAAGTGGTTGATTGAGTGACAAATTGGGTAATTACTTTTTCCACTTTGGGCCGGGTATGATTAGATAGCTGCTTACCTTCAATAAATGAAATCATCATTTTATAATCATTTTGTGTTTATTTGGGGTATCTCTCTCTAATATTAAAATGAGTTTGTTGATCTGAAGCATTTAAGTGTGACAAATATGCAAAAATGGAAGAAATTGGAAAGCCAGCGTGTCATTTTTCACAGCAGCGCTGTAAAGGCTTGTTCAGCGAAGAATGCAAAATCAGACTGAATGTTCAGACAAGAAGATTTACTCAAGACCTTCCTTATTTACATTGTGCTAAGTATATCTTTCCTTTGAGTCATGCCGTACTTACTTGTGTGGAGATGTTTAACCACGATTAAGCCAGATCATTTCCTGTCCTGCGTCTGCTCGTTTGACAAGCCATTTTGAGGGCCTGACATAAAGTTACCTCTTAACCCTGAGCAGCTCTCAATTTCCGGTATGGAGGCTTCGTCCCCGACAGTCACCGAGAGCTGGAACTGGTGATTTCTCTCTTTCCATTTCATTTCAACTGTAGTGGGAGAATGTGTGCCCCAGGGTAGCCAGGGCATTTCAGAAAGTGTGTGTGTGTGTGTGTGTGTGTGTGTATGAAGACTCCCTGCTCCGCTGTCTATCTGACAGAGTTTGTTAAATACTCTTTCTCACAGAGCCGGCCCTAACCAATTTGGTGCCCTCGGCAAGATTTTTGCTGATGGTCCTCATAAAGCAGCCAGTTCCACAATATGTTGATGCATTTAGACGGAAACTGCATATAACTTTATGTCTTAGAGTTTCCCTTTAATTTAGTATCACAGACCTTCACAAGCAGTAATAAAAAAAACAAAAACAATGAACTAAGCTGTAGACCTGGGCTATTCAACATTATCCTGCGAGGGCTGGTGTGGGTGCAGGTTTTCATCCTAACCCAGCACTTAACCCAGCACTTACACACCTGACACCACTAATCAACCCCAAGAGTCTTGGCTAAAGAGACTGATTATTAGTATCCGGTGTGTAAGTGCTTGGTTGGAATGAAACAAATATGCAAAAAAATAAGAAATCAGGAAGGAGGCAAATACTTTTTCACAGGACTATATGGTCCACGCCCCAAAGAAGCTACGTATGCAATGCGGAATCTAGTCCATCCTCAGGAATAGACTTTAAAGATGAACTTGAAGAATGTAACAGAGGTTCAGCTGGTCATTAACAGAGCAGGACAATGCAGTTACAACGATGATGACCTCATATGTCCCCATCATAGGTACACTCTCTGAATATATCAGAAACTAGCTGAAATATGCAAACATCCAAGTCACCCTGAAGGAAAAGCTGTTAAAAAGACAGCTTGTCGTTGTTGGATTATGTGAAAAACCCGGCATTCCAATTGGATCTCTGATTTTGTACTCAGTGTCATAAGCAGACATCAAAAGAGGTGATTGGAGATGGTGACGATTCGCTTCCAGGTCCAGGAACATGTAAGACACCAGTGAGGCAACTATGTCTGCATCCTTGGTAAAGCAGAACCCCGGTATATGAAAAACCGGGCTCTGACTCAGTAGATGACATCCCTTAAGCCTTCCTTTTGGCTCCACAACAAGCTGACCGTGATGATGACCTGAATGATTCTAATGATTCCTCCTTTCGTTTTGAATCGAGTGCTTCCCTAAATAATATTCTGCCTATTTTAAATGCTGTCCTGTCAGCAGTAAAATCCCAGGGTGGTCTGCCACCAGAAAAGACAGGAAAGCGTCAACCGAAAACTCACATTCGGAAATACAAAAAGTATGTATCAGAGTTCAAGGACTTTATGGCCATTTGGCTTGATATCAACTGAATTTTGCAAACATTACAGATACTGATGTGGAAAAATATTACCTGGTCTTACTATTGAGTATAAACTGCATGAAACACTGATAGAAACTGGACCGAAGAAAATCTTCGTTGTTTGTACTGGAAGAATTTAATTGATGAAAATAATTTAAAAACTTTTATTTTGCATTATCAGCTATATTAGTTGTATGTATTACTGATGTATTTTGTATACATTTTGTGTACATTTGCATGTACATGCTTTGGTGAAACATAATTGTCTGAAAGGGTTAAATGGCATTCCCTGTGGGTTGCCCATACATTTTTTAGTTCATATTTAAAATGAAGACATCAGACCTGCATCTTACACTAGAAGTTTTAGGGGGTGGTGATTCTGCTGGGCGTGGTCTGAACATGGGTGTGGTCTGAACATGGGCGTGGTCTGAACATGGGCGGGGTCACTTCTCATCCATACTTTGAGACCCTTTTTTCTCCTTGCAGAATAGGTGACCTAAGGTACTCACACATTATTATTGCTTAGGGACACTTCCTTATTTAAAAATAGTCATGAATTCCATGGGCACTCTATTCTGTCTTGAACGAGGGCCAAATATCTTAGTAGCTCGATTTACTTTTTTTTAAATCCAGGTGGCACTAGCTTCAAGCAGAAATGTGCCCAGAAATTTTATCTGTAAAGATGGTACACCTTGGTCACGGTTGTAATAATAATCAGACAGTTATTATTACCAGTTATTTCATGTTACTGTGCTGTGGTGTTCAATGTGTTCAATTCGACATCAAATTCCTGAAAAAACTTTGCAACATGTACCTGGGTCGTAATGCTCAGTTTGTATTCTGTTCCAGTAACGTAGCTTTCTGCTGGACTGCCAAACTAACATTAGAACTGATATGGTACAACAGAGTCAATGTGATAGCAATGAAAAATGCTGAAATTAGAAATATGATGATTGTCTGGTGATTGGTCATTATTGTGGAATGACCTTAGAAATCGACTGATTCAGTGCTTGTCTATCAGTACTGTAAGAACACTTGGTATAGCTCATAAGATTGGCTGAGTTTATGAAAGAGTTAGTCAGTGAATCATTGATGCACAGGAAATCACATATCATGTTACATTAATCATCACATTCCCAACAGAGAAAGTTGTTGTCTGTGGGATTTTCCAAGTTTCACTGTCAAGGAACAACTATCTCCTGGAAAGTCTTCCTTCATCAAGACGTCCATAGTCTGGCTGCTACTGAACATGGAGAATTCCCCTTTTATAATGTGACTAGTCTTTGCAGACTGACCTAGTGTGAAAATAATTTTGGATGCTCACATTCAGCATACTAATGAGCCTGTCTACCACTATAACTGATGTTGAACATAGCAGTGCAGCTCTAAAATTGAAGAAAAAAAGAGACTAGGCCAAAATTAGGTTAATATTGTCTATAAATATGTTGTATGGTTAATGGCCGGACATGCAGTTTTTATCTATTGCAGTCGTCCATGCTTGACTAGTCACCAATGCCCCTCCCCCACAGTGATGACTTCCCTTAGAAAGACGTGAGAATGATTTGAGTTACTGTGCACGTAAGTGCTTTGGAAAGGCTGCCTATTTCAGAGGAGCCATTAAACGGTTATAAGGGTTTTAAAAGGGTATGACTCATCGGCTGATTACATGGGGGAATCGTTCTGCTCGATTGCCGTTAGCAGAGTGTTTTATGTGTTCCAAAACATGTTCATCACCGTGCAGCTTTCCCTCGGAGCGGGACATCACACTTAACGCTGTGAGGAATGAAATCTCGACGTCTAATAGTGCTGCTTGCACTGTTTCCTGCAGAATGCCCTCCAGAAATGGTGTTTGATGTTTTGACAGACTTTAAAAACTTAAAAAGAATTCTATTCATCTTTAAGGTTGCCGATATTTGGGCCAACAAATCGTTATTTTCACTCTTTGAAGGATTTTCTTGCTTGTGCCTTTGTCCTAATTAGTTCTTTATTTCTCTTTGCTTTGTATCAACTTTAACATGAGAAATGAAGAAAGCTGTCAATAAGAAAGCTGCTTTGATTGCTTAGTGTTCGTATCTCATCATTGTGTCATTTCCTGTTTTCCTCTCCGTAGAGCTAAGGAGTGAAAATATGCATGTGAGAGATGGCAGGAGGAGAAATGCGGAATTGGAATTAGTCCATTGTCATTCAGGTTGTATGCTTGTGATTAAGCACTATAAAATGGAACTCATCACATTATCAAGTCAGCTGAGAACTCTGAGAGATGGATGCAAACAGGGACAGCAGGGCTGCTGGACTGAAGAATGTTCTCCAATGTACTGGAACTTACCACCAGCTCATTAAAACAGCTTGATGGTGCGCCTTAGATAAATGATGCAATATTAATTCAGGGCGATCACACCAAATACTGATTTCATCTCATTTGTACTCTTTTCTGCACTTGCCAGTGAACTTTGTCACGTTTAGAAACTTGAAATGATCTTTGCTTCAAATAATTCTGATTCCTTTGCCGAAGGCTTTCATGTGTCAGCAAACCGAAATGATCTAATACAGAAACTATCTGGGTCAACTGAAAACATGTGCTGATACTCCGATAACATCAGAAACCTCAGAAAAGCTATTCCCTGGAATATGAGAGTGTTCACGGTGTTCTCAACTTTCGCACGGATGCAGACATTTTAACCACATGTAATGTGGCTTTTCCTCGCAGGTTTTCAGAAACATTTCTCCCTCTGCTCTCTTCGTCTACAATAATTTTATTCATTTTATGTGTAATGGGAATGAAATATCGCAGATGTTTTAGCTGTGAACGTACTGTATCTTTGGGTTCTCTGTTGGCCTAATTTATTTCACATGGTTTTCTTGACACTTTTTTGAACATCTTAGGCTTGGCTGCCTAAATTATAAACCTTGGTTCAATCGCATCTTGAATATTTTAAAAGATGTAAATTTTTAAATGCCTGACATTATTGAACTGGAGGAGAACTTTAGTGGATTTCTCTTCTGTGAAATGTTCTGATGTAATTAATTTAAATGTAATAATTTTCTCTAGTAAGTATTTTGCTGTGGAAGAAGTCAAGGTATTGACATTTATTAAGATTTTTAAATATTTCCACCCCTGCTGAACTTTCATTTAGTATTTTCTGACATTTGAGTTCTAGCCTGATCGTTTCAATCTGAATTATTTCTTTTTTTTTTTATTCTGGATTTTCTATGAATATTAACAGTGGTCTTGGGATTCTATGATTATTATTCTTGAATTTTTAGATAAGCTTTAGTCAGTGAGCAGCTCTGGTACAGTCATGTGCACACTGAAACATGGATTCATAACATATTCCGATTTTACATCTATCCTTGGTTACTTTGTAAATTTCTGTGGCAGTAACACGGTGTAATTTCTTAACACTTGATTCAAACCATTTTCTTCTGAAATGACAGGTTGTGCATCTGTTTAAGCTGGAAAAATATTTTGAACATTGGCCCTCTCTGAGCTGCAGAAGGATTTGGTGAACCGCTTCACTACTGCAGAAGTGAATTTCTGAAGCTGCGTTTTCCTTGGAGAATTTCTGAGTGAAAATAGAACATTTATCAGTCGCTCGGATTTGAAATGTGTGGGAATATTTTGCGCGACCTTGAGCTTTACATGTTATAGTTTTAGAGGCAGCATAAATTTGGAGGAGAGAAAATAACTGTCAGCAGCAGTTGGCCTATATTTTCCCTCATTGCTGGCGAGAGTGCAGTTTGATGCATTTTTAAAGGAAGCTCATGGGAGGAAGAGCTCTTCCCAAGGGCTCTGAATGTGAATTATTACACTGAGATCTTAGTGGGAAGTGTCTGATGTAAAGCAGGTCGATTTCAGGCACGATGGTGGCTTTTTGCAATTATTTTTGGAGATGTTTATAAGTCATTCTTCATCTGTGTTAACAGTGAACAGACCATGGAAAACAGCTGCCCACTTTCTCAACAGAAATAACATAACCTTTCCTCCATATCCTGTAAGACATATTGATTGAAGGATTATATTATGCGGTGTAACCTGTGGAAGTGATGCTTTTTGTGACTTGAAATGGAATGGTACTTTGAAGAGGGAACCTTGTACATTTTATTTTTCAAGTGCACTTAAATTGGCTCAGCTGTGTCTGGTAAAGCCTACTGCTGCAGTATGTTTTCCCGGTTGAGACTGAGAGTGGGCGGGGCTTGTGTGTTACCTTTGGCAGAAATGCAAGTGCCATCTGATGGAGCTGAAAGGTTATTTCAACACCCACCTGGTCCTCACTCTCACTTTTTAATTATGGCGAACTGTGAGGACGGGTCTGTCACACTGTGGCATTCACTGGTGTTTGAAGCTCAATACTAACATACCTTTTAGCGTTTGTTTCTTTCGGAAGTATGTGCGATTCTACCATTGTATGCAGTAAACAATTTGTGTCTG
Source organism: Gymnothorax reevesii (assembly GCA_029721435.1). Taxonomy (NCBI): domain Eukaryota; kingdom Metazoa; phylum Chordata; class Actinopteri; order Anguilliformes; family Muraenidae; genus Gymnothorax; species Gymnothorax reevesii. The sequence continues at coordinate 59,678,055 of CM056587.1, read as the reverse complement.
TTGCTTCAAGTTTTGTAGATAAGGTGGATGGGGTATTGATGGGGTACTGCACGTCAATTCACCCAAAAGGAACAAGGTTTTGACTACTATCATCTCAGATGTGGCTGAAACTTTTATCAGATGATAAAAGTGTTCTTTAAACTTTTTTTGTGAAAATGTTTATTGGTTTCATAAATAATAGTTAATTTATATGGGCCACAAAGCCATTTTGACTGAATTTTTTTTTTTTTTACTGTTAATAACTTGAAAATTTTGACTCTGATTTAGACCAGCTTACTGATTATGAGACAAAGAATCCAAAACAACTACCAAACACCCCACATTAAGTCTCTGAACTTCTCGATTTGAATATTTAACAAGACTGTTTACAATTCCATAGCTCTATGTGGGACAAGACATATGGAGCTGAACTTCTCAAATTAATTTACGTACACTTGATTGGTTGCTCTCATTGAAAACTGTGTTGCTTTTTCTTTTTTTTTTTGGCCAGAGAATGAAATCTCCAAATTGACCACGTTTGAGACAGAATTACCCAGATATAACCTAATAGGTTTGTATATAAGGTGAACATGAATGTGTTCTCTCTCCTCAGAGCGGGCTGTCCCCTTCACAGGCCTCTCTCACTGAGGTGGGGTAAGATGAGCATTACCAGCGATGAAGTGAACTTCCTGGTTTACAGATACCTCCAAGAATCAGGTAAGATGGCTGCCGTGGAAGAGTGTTTCACTGATGTGGCTGAGGATCTGAGAACGATGTGGTGCTTTGCTTGACTGATGGCTTCCCTGAATGATTGATTGCCTGTTGCTTTTGTTGAGCCGTCATATAAATATTTTATCATCTGATCGCTTTTCCATGGTGCACATAATTTATGAGCTCATAACTGGCCACACGATTGTTATGAGGCATTTAATCATTTTTGAAACATTATTAAAATCTTCAGGTTTCATATTCTTATAAAACAAATTATGCAGTTAATGCCACCTCTGATGTAAAAGCCTTGTTGTTGTACTTGTTTCCTTGCACAGTTATTTAACTACCTGAGGGGTAGCGTTGCGTAAACCCACAATCAAATTCTACGCTTGATATTATTACTATAACTGAATGTCATATACTGCTGTGAGACGCAACCAGCAGAATTATTAACCTTTCATTAGCGCCAATCTGTCATTATCTTGCTTGTTGAAACATCCTGTGGCTGTTAGTTCTAATTTAGTCTGTATAGAAATATTTTATTAGGTGTACTGTCAGAATAAGATGAATTTTAACAGAGCTGAAATCACACTGATAGTATTTAAATAGACCCTGCCCTGGTGTAGACCACACCACCGATGCGGCGAGGTGCCCTGTGGGCCTGGAGAGCTGTTTGCTGCTTTGTTGCGCTTTACAGCCCTGTGTTGCATCAAATGGCTGGAATCCGTTGTATGAATTTACGGTCGGGAGAAAATGACGCTAACGCTAATTAACCCTTAGAGGACTCAGTACAAATAATGTTGCCCAATGATTGCTGAAGATTGGATGTGCAGACGTCCAACAGGAGATCATGAGCAGGAAAGTGTCATTTATTGCCTGTTTGAATTAAATGCCTGCGTGACTCCCGCAGTCGAATCAGCAGCATGGGGTTCGGATGCAATTGTTATCTAACCTTTACTGAACTTTTCTTCTGTCTGTTGAACTCCTTGAAAATATAACTCCGTGCTACGTGCATTTTGAAGAATTCATTTTGAAGGATTTAATCCCCTATGGAAACCAATACTTGGCAAATATTGCATGTGTAATGTCACATCTCCAGCTGTAATAGAATTCAGCTAAATACAAAACCCCGTCTTTGTGTTCGTACTCATGAGGGACGGAGGCCTGCGGATTTCTGCTCACCCATTGGCACAATGAACACCCCGCCCTCCACTTGGCGCGCTCACAGACACATCCTAATAATTCTCCCCGAATGTGGAAACTGCCTGACCTGTGTAGACCAAACTAGACCAGTCTGAGCCAGTTCACCTCCGGAGAGACGGGGCTGGACCAGCTGAGGCCAAGAAAAATCATGTGAACTCTGAAAAGTGAATGTGGAAAAAGCTCTGCGGTCAGGTTAGGAGGGTTTAGTTCAGCGTGGTGGACACACAACGCTGTTTACTGAGATGTGACAGCAGAGGATGAGTCTGTTGTACTGTTACTGTTGTGCATAGTCGAAAGGTTTGATCTTCTGATCTCCAATAAAACTGAAAAACTGAAGAGTGATTTATGAACGGTTATCTGTTACAGTTCTGTGCACTTGTTTTTGGCGCCTTTAAAACAATTCTGTGAGGTGAAGATGACTCCCAACATCACGATAAGAAAGGTTTCAGATTTTTTAAAAACTATATGATAAAGATTTAGGAACTGATGTAAATGAAATCAAATCAATGTGAGGTGTGTCTAAACTTTGCCTGCAAATGATTTCCACTGTGTCATAGTTTAATAAGATAATTGGCCTTTGCTTGATATCTCAGTTCTTCTGCAAACTCATAGTCTCACGTGTGTCTGTTCCGTGGACAGCCCTGAAGATGTTGAGATCAGGGCTTTATCCAGGCCATTTTATCTGTGTCAACTGTCTTTAATAGGATTTTTAAAATAAAATTTGACGTCTCAAATGTGCTATTTCTCCACAGAAACATTAACAAGGAAGACAACAATAAACATTTACGACCAAATTTAGATACAAAAATCTGGAGTGCTTAAAATATTTGCACGGAACTGTACATTTGGAGGGGATTTTGCACCTGAGCTGGGGTGTGAGATGGGATGACGTGTGCTTACAGTTCCTCTCTTTTATCTCGTTCGCGTTTTTTTAAATTCTGTCTTGTCAATCTGAATGCCGTTTTTATATTGTTTTTCTGTCCTGTCTGCATCAGCCTGATATGTCCGCCTCCCTAATGTGTGTGAAGGCTGTCATCTGCGTTCTAGTGTATGTGTGTGCGTGTGTTTCTGTGTGTGGGTGTGTGTGTGTGCACATGTGTGTGTGCGTGAGTGCGCGTGTGTGAATGCGTGAGTGTGTGTGTGTTTATGTGTGTGTGTGCGTGTGCGAATGCGTGAGTGTGTGTGTCTCTGATGAATTCTCATACCCTCTGTGCCCCTGTCCCTGCAGGGTTCTCACACTCAGCCTTCACCTTTGGCATGGAGAGTCACATCAGCCAGTCTAACATAAACGGAACTCTAGTGCCCCCTGCTGCCCTGATCTCCATCCTGCAGAAGGGCCTGCAGTATGTGGAGGCCGAGGTCAGCATCAACGAGGTGAGAGCCGCTCTGTCAGACCAGCAGACTGACTTTACATTACACTGCAGAGTGTTCAGTCTACTCTGGGATTTTCAGCTGGACTGAGGACTACAGAGACAAAGAAGGCATTTCAAAGTGTTTTTGATAACACAGTTGAGCCAAAGTTGGCTGCAGCTTTGCATGTAATATGTTAAAAAAAGTTTTGACTGGAAACAGGTATGCTGTCATAAAAGCTTTGTCCCCGCACATTGAGGCACTTTACAAACTGGCACAGCTAGTGTTGCTGTTAAAGATGCTTTCACACCGGACGCAAAACGAATTTTCCACACGATAGATTTCATTCAAAGTCAATGCAAAGCAGTGCGTCGTTTCACCTGAAAATTCCGGGGCTAATATCCCTCCCTTTATTGAAATTAAGCAGTCCTGGCTAATTCTTGATGGGTTTCCTTTAACACTTTTTCCAATTCAAGAATAATCAAGTAGCAATTGAAGACACAGCTTTTCTCCCCCATGCGATCTAAAAACGACAAAATAATGGGCTACATTTAGATTTACATTTCAGAAAAATTTATTCAATTAGGTCTATGCACCGTCACTCGGCGACGGCATTTCAGAACCCTTCAGCGAGTGAAGGTAATTTTCGTGAATAGTACGTGGTTCCCTTCCGTTTACATTTTCCAATCGGACCATGGTCTATTTTTTACAGCGAGTTGAGTGAACGTACTGCAAAAGCAGGTGTACGTACTTGTCGACGAAATTACCTTAATTCGCTGAAGAGTTCTGATATGCTGTCGCCGAGTGCCGGTGTATACACCTAATTATAATCAAATTATTTTTCTATACTGAATGTAGCCCTTTATTTTGTCGCTTTTAGATCGCATGGGGGAGAGAAGCCGTGTCTTCAATTGCCACTTGATTATTCTTGAAATGGAAAAAGTGTTAGTAAAGGAAAACTGTCTACAATTAGCCAGGACTAATTATTTTCAATACAGGGAGGGATATTAGCCCTAGAATTTTCAGGTCAAACGACGCGCCTGATGCAAAGCCGCAAATACAGGCGTTTCGCGTGTATTCGCGTCTTTGCATTGACTTTGAATGTAATCTGTTGTGCGAAAATTTCACTTTGCGTCTGGTGTGAAAGCAGCTTTATTAGTTGTTATTATATAGAGATGTAAGGCTTGCAAACTGTGAAAAGAAATTTCCCCTTGGGGGCAATGAAGTACTGTATTGATATTGTATTGAATCCAACCACTCTTTAACTCCCTTTTTGAACTTTCAACTAAGTGAGAGTATGTGGGCCTGTAGACTGTAATGCACATATAATTCTGCATGTAATTAAGTTTTAATTTAGTTAAGCCTGTATTTTGGCTCTAAGCGCACTGACTCTGCTAAATGTAAGTTACATTTTCTGCCAAATGTAAGGAAGTTAAATTACCCACAGGACGGCACGGTGTTTGATGGGCGGCCGATCGAGTCGTTGTCCCTGATTGACGCGGTGATGCCAGATGTGGTCCAGAGCCGACAGCAGGCGCTACGCGAAAAACTGGCCCAGCAGCTTCAGGCTTTAGGTGCCATGGCAACCACCTCTGTCCCCGCCCAACAGGTCGCGCCGAAGAGCAGGGAGGCCCCTGTCAACGGCGAGGAGAATGGAGCGTACAGCATCAGTAAGGGAGCGGGGGAAAACTATGCTCTAAATCTGGCCAAGTGTCTGCTCACACGGCCCCCTGGCATGCAGCGGTCAGGGACCTCGTTTTGTTATCAAACGCAAAATTAGCCTCCATCACTGCTCTCTCCGTCTCAACCTCCGCTGATGTGGTGAGAGCTTTTAGCTCGACCTTTTGTCAGGCAGCCCAGGAAACATAAATTCACCACCAGAAATGTGAGCTCGTTGAGAATAAAGAAATGAAGAATTTGGCAACAAATCAGCAGAGTTACTTAAGAACACAGCTGTTTCCTGATGGATTGGTTGATCTGGTAGATTGCATGGTTTCCCCTGAGGTAAAGGGCCCAGTGTGTGTTTATGCGTATGCGTGTGTGTCCTGAGGAAGGTTGTGTGGGGCTGTGCTTTCAGATAACCATGCGGAGGATGTGGAGATGGATGGAGATGTGGAGATACCAGCCAGCCAGGCCACTGTCCTGCGGGGACACGAGTCTGAGGTCTTCATCTGTGCCTGGAACCCTGTCACAGACCTGCTGGCCTCTGGGTGAGTGTGTGTGTGTGTGTGTGTGTGCGTGCGTGTGTGTGTGTCTGTCTACACACGCATGTGTGTATATGTATGTGTGCTTGTGAGTTTGTTTTTTTGGATTATATTTATTACATATTAGCTTATGTGTATTTCTATGTGTAAATGTGGGAGTATATCTCTACATTCTGAGTGAGAGTAGGTCATCTCTCTCCGTCTCCCCCCTCAACCCCGCAGCTCGGGCGACTCCACGGCCCGGATTTGGAACCTGAGTCAGAACGGCGTGACGGGGAGTGGCTCCACCCAGCTCGTCCTCCGCCACTGCATCCGCGAGGGGGGCCAGGATGTCCCCAGTAACAAAGATGTAACATCGCTGGACTGGAATGTGAGTACCCCCTTGTGGAAAAGTGTTAAGTTGCACTCAGCGAGATGTGTTTGCTTGGTAATACGAGTACTCATTCAATTTTTCTGTTCCTACAGAGTGATGGCACCCTACTAGCTACAGGGTCATATGATGGCTTTGCCAGGATATGGACTAAGGATGGTATGTTTTATCAATCTCAATTGGTCCATGAAATCATCTGCGTTTGGTTATCCTTTATCCGTTTATTCTTTTCAGACCAAGAGTGGCCATGTTTGGAATTGCCTTCTTACTAGTACTGGATTATTGGCCATAGATGAAAGTAATTTGCGGCGTAGCATGTGACCACATGGAATTTAGTGTTTACCAAAGTCTACAAAATGACATACTACTTCACAGTACGTGGTAGGACACCGTTTTGGTGTACTGATATTACCCATACTGACAACATTACTGTATCCTACTTGAGAGAATATCATGTAGTATACTGTATATACTTCTACAATATGAAGTAAATGAGTGCGTGATTCCGAACACGGACACAGTCTGTTCCTCCTTTGGAGAGCGTTAGTATTGTCTGGATAATAGAGGTGTAATCAGGTTATCCCAACTGTACACAGGTAATCTGGCCAGCACACTGGGGCAGCACAAAGGTCCTATATTTGCCCTGAAGTGGAACAAGAAAGGAAACAGCATCCTCAGTGCTGGAGTGGACAAGGTTTGTTACCATGGCAGCATCCACCTGCAGTCACTTTACCGAGCTTCACTTCCGTACCGCTGTTTTGTTTTTCTTTTCATTCATTTTCGGGATGGGTCTAATCTTTGAATGTGTTTGGTTATATAGATCCTGCTTACATACAGCATACAGATGATCCATGCGCCTGGAGCCTCGCTGCCATGTACAAATTATTTTGAAGTTTTAATGCACCCATTTTTGCATCTAGCTACAGCCTAGAAAGTCTGCGGTACTAATGTCAGTAGCTATGTTTCCATTAAACTTTGAAGCGAATCTTTTGAAAATTCGCAAAAATGAAAAGCAAATTAAGTGCGTTTCCGTACGTTTCCCTCAAGCGGTTGAGAGCAAATAAACAACACTGCGTAGGTGGGGACGTGCTTGCGTACGTATGTCAGATGCACACATACGTACGTCGTTGCTAGGCAACCTCAAAAGCGAAAGATGGGGAACGGTCTTGCTACGTCAGAGTTTATTTGAGAAATGTGTAGACCATTTCAGATTATGCGCATTAAGTCTTTTGCACATTACTCAAAATGCACTTCAAGCGAGCGTAAAAACTTTTTTAGCGAATCAGAGGATTTTTTTTTTAAATTATGGTGTTTCCATTACCTTTTTTGATACAAAACTTCAAAATGCGCATTAAAACAGGGAAATGGACGCACGGCTATTGAGACAGTATAGTGAATAATATACATGGAATGAAGAAAGATGTCCTGGAGACATGGTTTTCAGAGTATATGCCACTGTTGTGGGAGATAGAGACTGATGCAGCGCTTGTGCCTGTTTCTCTAGACCACAATCATTTGGGATGCGCACACTGGTGAGGCCAAACAGCAGTTCCCTTTCCATTCAGGTACGTCTCTCAGAGCGTCGGCAACTGATGTGATTAATCCTAGAACTTTTTAAGCAAGAAATTAACTCCTCCCTGCTGTTGGGGTGATGCCTGTGCCCTTTAGCTCCAGCTCTGGACGTAGACTGGCAGAACAACACCACCTTCGCCTCCTGCAGCACAGACATGTGTATACACGTCTGTCGCCTCGGCAGCGACCGCCCCCTGAAGACCTTCCAGGGACATTCGGTGAGAGCAACTGCTCTGTGTGTGTGTGTGTGTGTGTGTGACGTGTGGCGCAGACTGATCCAGTAATAAGCCAAAAGAACTCAAGAGAGACTCCAGGTAGATACAAATGAGAGCCTAATAATTTCATTCAACTCAATTCCATCGACCAAGATGCTCTCTCAAGTTCTTCTAGCTCACTACAGGATCAGTTTAAACCAGACATTTGTGTGTGTACTTGTGTGCCTCTGTATACACAAAGTTTTTAGCCTCCTAAACCCCATGCTAAGCCCAGGCTAATAGCTGTGCGTTTTCAGAATGAAGTTAATGCCATTAAGTGGGATCCGTCGGGCACGCTGCTGGCCTCTTGCTCCGATGACATGACCCTGAAGGTGAGGCTGCTGTGACACTCCCGGGGGCGAAGTAGGAAACCTCCCAATAGTGACATTAGGCTACTCATCCCATCCCGTTAAGCTGCATTTATATAGACTATGGAAAGCATTACTAATCCTTTTAATTCTGAGTACAGTAATACAAATCAGAGCTACCCATTGGATACATGTGTCATTTTTGTGACTATAATATAATTGCTCAAATGCAAGGTCTTCTGGGACTTTTATGTTCAAACAGGATATATTGTGGGACATTATGTGTCTCGTTTGGACTGATAAGGTTAAGAGGCTATTTTGTATGTGTTTGGCGTCTGTATCGTTCTCTTTTTCATTGCTGTAGATATGGAGTATGAAGCAGGACTCGTGTGTGCACGACCTACAGGCTCACAGTAAAGAGATCTACACAATTAAATGGAGTCCTCCGAACTCCAACATCATGCTAGCCAGGTGGGGGCGCTGTGCTGCTCATGAATGGTTCATGCTGATCATTCTGGGGAAAAAAATAAAGATTTTGGGGTATAAGGGAAAACTTTTCAGTCCTATTAGTCCAGCGCGCTCTGGGACGATGCTGTAAGGAAAGGTTTTTTCGATAATGGGACCACTGCCCTTTGGCTGAGTTATTACTATTATGTCTTAGCAGCATGTATGCTGAATTTGCGGTCAAATGAAGCGTTCGGCGCGCTCAAATTCTGGTTCTAAGGACCCCCAGACCAAAACATTTTGCAAGTTAATGATGGCCTATGGCACTATGCTGCCTCTGTGGACAGTGGGGATGGTCAGTTCATTAAAGCCAAATTGCTGAACGTAATGAATTTTAGGATTAGTGAGTGCCCTGGCTGTGCACTTGCCAGTTTACCCCGGGCCAGTGCTCGCGTCACATTTGAGATCTTCCAACCAAATCAGTTGAGACATCTTAGTGCACTTGATTGCCCGACTGTGTTTTTCACATAAACGGTGAGTCCCTGAATCTGAAGTGGCGGCGCTGACTTAATGGTGAAAAATGAGAAGCTAAAGTTTATTTGATGTGTACGGAGCCAGGTTAGCTGCATTGCTACACTGCAAAAAAGTCTTAGTAAGTCATACTGTATCTTTTGTTTAATAATGAGACGCAAAACCTTAGCTTGTTTTATCGCCTGTTTGCCCACATATGTTGTAATGAGTTTATTTTCTGTTCTTATGATGTAGAGCAGAGGTGTCAAATTCAAATCATCGAAGGCCACAGTATCTGTTGGTTTTTGGTTTGTTCCTGTATTTAAGTGCTTCACCCTTAGAACGCTGAAATGAATTTATATATATATATATATATATATAAATAAATTTATATATCTTGTGCTGTTGAAAACCTGTCATTTGGAGACTTGTTAAAGAGAGCTCTTTTAAACAAGTCTCCACATAATTGGTCTTCAATAGCTTTGATCTTGACATCTTCCACCATTGAGCAACATCAGCTGCACGTAGCGCTCAAAGGGTTAATTGAAATCACTGATTGTCTGTGGATTCTGCACACCTTGCGGCCACATTTAGCTGCTGACTGTATGGAAACCCAGAGACACTGCGGACACTGAGGGCTGGAGTTTGAGACCACTGGTGTAGATAGTATCTGTTCAGTAGGAAGAATGAAGGCTAGAGTGTGACTGGGCTTGTTGACTCCACCACATGATCTCGGTTCCTGATACTATCATTATTACCTCCGCCATGGAGGTCATGTTTTTGCTTCCGTTTGTTTATTCATTTAATTATTTGTCTGTCTGTTAGCAGGATATCTCAAAAACGGTTGCATAGATTTTAATCAAGGTTTGCAGGATGTTAAAGTAGCACAAGAGGATCAAGTGATTGAATTTTGGTATATCTAGCCTATATATAGCGAACAAATTCATTCGGCCTTCTGTATATAGATAACTAAACCGTTCTTGTTGACACTCCGAAGAAGACGGCAGCTGCAGTCTAAAGTGCCAGGTAAAAGCAAAATTTTTTAACCTATGGCCTATCCACAAGAATGGTTTAATTATTTGGTACATCTAGGCCAAAGTACAGCTGAGAAATTGGCCAAAGTTCAAATCCAGCTGTGCTGGCGGAGATATGGGCTCTCGCGAGTCCAGCTCTAGTTCCTAATTTGACTGTGCGAAATCTTGCTGGTATTTTGATGTGAGTGGAGGCGGTGTAATGCCTTAACTGCGGCGATACGCGTGTCCCTCGCAGCGCATCGTTTGACTCGACCGTGCGCCTGTGGGACGTGGAGCGAGGCGTGTGCGTCCACACGCTAACCAGACACCAGGAGCCCGTGTACAGTGTGGCCTTCAGCCCCGACGGGAAACACCTGGCCAGCGGTTCCTTCGACAAGTGCGTCCACATTTGGAACACCACGGTGAGGCCCTCAGCACATCAGGCATTTTGTTGGCTTGAGCTACTTTAGGAGAAGGACTAGTGCGCGTCTTCCCCCAAATGAACTGCCGTATCAGTTGATGGAGATCTTGGCCCAAAAATTTGTGCTTTGCTTGAGTGTGGATAACGTTACTCACAGCTGACATACAATAACTCTTCTCAAAGCCTCGTCGGCATTGTACATAAGAATTTGTTCTGGTCCAGAAAAAGTTAAGTTAAAATAAATGAAAACAAATTAAGCCTTTAGGATGTTTGCGAGTACCTATGGCAGCGTATCTGGAAAGAGAATCTGTAATTTAGTTTATTTGGAGCTCAGATTAAGTTCAGTCAGGAAGACTACCTCATTCATCACTCCGAATGTTGTGCTTCACCTCCGACTCTCCTGCAGGATACAATCGCGGTCCGCTTTCTTATATACCCCCATCAGCTGTTCTTGAAATCATGTCTCTGGCAAAGAGCCAATATACTCGTTTAACCACCACGTTCCCCACCACCAGCATTAAGTCTCCTGTCAGTATCCAGCGGATGATAAACAAGGATTAAAATACTTCCCATTCGTAGGATTCTTTCTCTGATGGGCTATCAGCTCTTAATAGAGTCTACGCCAAGGACTTAATATATGTTTGGTTTATTCAGCATCGAAAGTACTAGCTAGTTTCTTCTGATTGAACCAGTGCTGTTTTTTTCTTCATTGGCCACGTTTACATGGGTAGTTTTCCTCAATCTGATTGAAATCGATCGGAATAAGTGAATCTGATTTGATCTCTATACATGAAGTTTAAGTAAAGAAATCCGCGTTGACATGGCTGCAGCTGAATCCGATTGTATAGTGTTTTTTTACCTGCGCATTACGTCACTATGCGTACGTCACTGCATTTACGAGCCTCTTACGTACTAGGAGCGCATGCGCGGACCAAACAATCCTCTTTATCAACACAATCCGCTCCACTCAGTCGTTTACATGGAGCATGGAGCGGATTATCAATCGGCGTAGACTACCTCTTACAATCCGATCCGAAATACAATCAGATCTGGCTGAATCAGATTGGCTAAGGTGTTTATATGAGACATTTTGAATCTGATTGACCTTTCATTTTTTTGGACATGGATTTTTGGACCCATGTAAACGGGGCCATTGAGAGCCAGAGAAATCTCAGCACAATTACTGTAAATAGAGGCATAAATACAGGGCATTCTTAGTGAATGAATGTAATTTTTGAGTAAACTGCCCCTTTAAATGCAGTTACCAAGCAGTTCAGGAGGGATGAATCCGTAATAATAGGAAATGTTCTCACTTTGAGTCGTGTTGGAGAAACTGGGTCATTCATTTGAATTTGTAGTTTTTTGTTGTTTCGTTGTTTTCTTCACAAAATTATAATCTCTTGAACTGGATTGTGACTGGAGGAGCCCAGGGAGGCAGTGAGGACACATCCTGAGATGAGAGGCCTCAAAGGAGACACAGTTTTAGCTTGTGAACGAGTGTGTGATATTTATGGAGGTTAGCAGTTGTGGAGCCTGACTTGAAACCAGAGCCCTGCAGTGTTAGTTTGGCCCTGAAACGTGTACATATGCCCTATTTTACATATTTTCTATTAATACCCTTCAGTGTGTAAAATGTACGTTTGTAGAGAAGTAAAATCTTGGGAAAAAATGGGGAAGAAGTGAGGGATGGTGAAGAGAGAGGAAGGAAATGTGCTCACGGTGGTCACTGTGGCGACGCTGTCCTGTGGTTTTTCAGAGCGGGGCGCTGGTCCACAGTTACAAAGGCACCGGCGGAATTTTCGAGGTGTGCTGGAACAGTACGGGCGACAAGGTGGGAGCGAGCGCTTCAGACGGATCGGTGAGTCAGGCCTCGAGGTCAGGACATATTTATATGGTGTGTGGTCGCTGGGCTGTGTGGTAATAGTTACTAGGCTATATAGTGTATGATGCGTATGATGTATGGTGTATAGTGACTATCATGCATGGTGTACGTTGACTATACTGTATGGTGTATGGTGACTATATTGTCTGTTGTATGGTGACCATGCTATTCGGTGGATGGCGACTAAACTGTATGGTGTGTGTTGACGATACTGTATAGTGTCTTGTGACAGGTGTATGGTGTGTGTTGACTACACTGTATGGTAACTATGGAGTATGGTGGATAGTGACTATGCTCTATGAAGAACAACTACTATGGTGTATGATGTATGATATGTGGTGCATGATAATACGCTGTATGGTGTGTAGTGTATAGTGAGGATGCTGTATGATGTATGCTGACTATGCAGTTTACTATATGGTGACCATGTTGTATGGTGCATATTGACTGTGGTGTACGGTATGTGGTGACTACAGTGTATGGTGTATAGTGTATAGTGAGGATGCTGTATGATGTATGCTGACTATGCAGTTTACTGTATGGTGACCATGTTGCATGGTGCATATTGACTGGGGCGCACGGTATGTGGTGACTACATTGTATGTTGTATAGTGTATAGTGAGGATGCTTGTATGATGTATGGCGACTATAATGTTTGCTATATGATGACCATGTTGTATGGTGCATATTGACTGTGGTGACTGCACTGTATGGTTTCTGGTGACTATTGTGTATGGTGGGTAGTGACTATGTGCTATGGTGTACGGTGACAATGGTGTATGGTGTACGGTGACTATTCTGTATGGTGCATAGTGTACAGTAATGCTGTATGGGGGCGTAGGGTCCAGAATGGAGAATGCATATTTTCTCCAAAATTTCCTGTTCCCATACCGTGACCTACAGAGCCATTTTCGTCTAATTAAATACTGTATGTCTGGATTTCGATTCTGAAAATTGGCGTATGATTTAATTTCTTCAAATTTTTTTGTAAGCATAGGAGTACAAAAACATTTAGTAACTTTTAATCATAAGGATGCAAATTGTGTTTACTAATGGTTATTATATTGCTTTTTTTCAGGTGTGCGTCCTCGACCTTCGGAAGTAGCACCATGATTGCTCTACAGGAGATGGGATCTTGTCCTTGCAGTGACTTTAGATTTTGGGACTGTAAACTGTGTGACAGAAGGCCTCCTCCGGTTTGTGAGATGGCCGTCACCAGAAACACATGAACTTCGGCAAACCTGACGATGAAGGCTGACCTGTGTCGCTCGCACCTCTCCTGGGAAAGTCATGGGAGAATTACAAAAGGCCCAAACAGCTGTGCCAAAAAATTGTAGCTCTACAAACCAAATAAGAGAGCTCTGTCAAAAATCTAGGGTGTGAGCCACTCAGTCATTTGGGCTGTCAGTCTGCCAGCAGGTGAAATGGTCCATCAGTCACTGAGTCTTATGGAGTTTTAGGTACAGACAGTGGTGACACAGTGAGGTTACCTCGGAAACCGGGCTGGACGGACATACACTGGTCAACAGACTGTCGCTTCCCTTTCTTGGCTTCTCCTATTACCCCCTGTTCAACTGCCTAAGTGTTATCAGGTACTGAGAAGCTCAAAGCTTGGTCGAAGTCAACAAAAAACATCAGCTATTTGCTTTTGGGGGGTGGTTGGTCGTTGAACTGGTGTTTCAATATCAAACAAAACTTTTTTTAACATCAACAATCAAACTATACTTAGGGTCTAACAGACTACCTTTTTAAAAGCAAAATTTTATTAGTGGCATTTCCAAAGCTGCCATGACAGTTAGAGTTATGTGTTGATTGAAGGTTATGGTGGTTAAAAACCGACTTTCCTTTGAAGAATGGTTCATTCAGCATCAGTTCAGATGAACTAGTGGGCGGCGTAGCTTTTTTGTCACCTTGTTCAAGTATTCACTCTCTGATCAAGATAATCTATGAAAGAAAACAACCCCGGGGTCTCCCTGTTGCCCTCAGAAGGCATCCATGTTGATGTTCCACTTTTGTATCGCCCGTCTGGATGTAAATGTAATGAATGTAAAATTTTGTAAATTAGACAGATATGCACACTCATATACTGTGTATATGTTTAATATACAGTAAACATTATTTACATACTTGAGCCTCTCTGCTCAAGAATTCCTCTGTATCATGCTGGCACTGTGCAATGACTTGGCTTTAATCTCTATGCGACAGGTAATCTAGCTCTGCTTGGTTGTGTTTGGCGCCCCCTTGTGTGGTGCAGTGGAAGAGCAGGGTATGCAGCTCTAGCAGTCAGAATCAGTCTTTGCCTCATTTGGATGCCTGGAGGGATGTTTCCAGAGAATAACCAATCTTCTTGTGACAGGAAGTAATCCTCTTATGACCCTCGCTGGCTGCAGTCAGTCAAGGTGAAGTCCTTTTTAATCAGACAGAAGCTGAATGACAAAGCAGTTCTTGGATGATGGCCTTTGCAGCTCGGATCAGGTCAACATTAATCAAAGATTTGGTGACCTGTTGTTGGCTCGATGACCTGTGATTGGCCAGAATGAGGTCAAGCTAGCCCTGTTGAGCTGTAATCGCTTTCCTGCTCTCAGTCATATATATTCTCATCCTCCTTTGTGTCCTGTGATTGGTTGTTTTCGTTAATCTGTCTCATGCTCATTTCAGATCTTGATGCAGCTCATTTTCATTCTGTTTAGCTCAACAGCCTTTCATTTTCAGGTTAGTTGAGGTCACGTCCCTTCTCACTGAATAGGGTGCTGTAAATTGTAGGACAGAGCAATTGTATAATCCACAAAGCTGGGCCTGCAGTGCATTTCCCTATCCATCCATTCATTATGCAGCCAGCTTATTC
Organism: Gymnothorax reevesii; assembly: GCA_029721435.1. NCBI lineage: Eukaryota > Metazoa > Chordata > Actinopteri > Anguilliformes > Muraenidae > Gymnothorax > Gymnothorax reevesii. The sequence goes on along the minus strand of CM056587.1, from coordinate 59,662,989 downwards.
CTGAGAAGGGTAGAGGGGTGAACACTGCTAGAATCCCAGCATGCATCGCACGATACCCAGGAATACAACCTGGACAGGTCACTAGTCCGTCATGGAGCTCACACACCATTAACTCTCATACTCATTACTTGGGGCAATTTGGATTCTTCATTTACCCTGAGTTGCGTCATGTCTTGGCTTTGTGGGAGGAAACAAGTTCATAAGGAGACTGACTGGGACGCAGGGAGCGCGAGCTCCACACGGGAAGGTCCCTCTATTCGCTGCTCCTCTGCTTGGGCTACTAAAGTTCTGTCACCACTCTTCTTTCCACATTCAGTGATGTCATTGGTGCATTTGCACTCCTGGTTCACATTTGTCTCAGAAGCTGATAGCTGCTACCTGCTGTCTCAATCATTACGGTCTGTGTCAGACTGAGGAGTCGGGCAGATGGCGATGATGGCGCTCTGAGATTCGGACCTGGTGTGCTACAGGTCCCCTGACAGTGCTGCTGTACCCCTCACCTCCCTGTAGGGGGCAGTGTTACTGTCACCGGGAAATGCTACTCTCTGAAGCGAAATAAAATGCTCTATTTTGGTAACAGAACCTGGCGTCCGACTCTTTTCTCTTTGGTTTACAGTAAGTTGTCATGACATATTTGTATTTGAATTCAGCAGATTGCTGTTCCTACTGTGTTCAGACTTTTGTTTTTCAGGTAAAGCCAATTGGTGCGCTTGAATGGCCACTTGATTTATACAACTGTTTAGTTTATGTGGCACATTACTGCTCAGAAGTTAACCAAGCCACTGCAGCCTATTAACACGTTCTGTTTTGTTCTGTGGAAGTTCTGACATCGTCCCACACAGGGCAGAAATGGAAGGATGGGGCAAAATGTGTGGCCGGAGGAAAACATGACCTCTGTCATCTCATTCCTGGATGGGGACGCTGGAACCTATCGTTGCATACAGTGGGGAAGAGGCGGGGACAATCTCTGGACTGTCAGCCAATCCAAAACAAGGATCACCCGCCACTCACTCACACCTGTGGGCTGTTTCTTGTCTCCTATCAGCCTGGCTTGCGTGTGGTTTTGGCCTGCGGGGGGAAACGCACACAAACAGAACCTGCAGACTCCGCACGGAGTGGCCTCAGTCTGGACTGAGAACCGGCGATCCTCTCGCTTTGAGGCAACAGAGCTACCTACTGTGCAAACAAGCCACCCTCAGTAATAAAAATGATGAAATAGAATACATGATGATTACGAAATTATTTATCAGTATATGTAGACATGTCAAGAATTTTATGCCTTTTGTGCTGTTTTTCGCACAAGATCAAGATGTCTGCATCTGCTTGGTTAAGGAGGCATCCTTAATATCTTCAACATCAGTAACATTTTTAAGATCTTTCATCTTTTACTTGCTTATGTAATTCTGATTTGGATGAAAGTCAGAGTTTCTTCCGGGCTCAACCTTGTTTGAGTTAGTCTTGCTTTAACCTTGGTTTCCCCATCATATTTTTGATGGTTTCTCAAATACATTTGGATGATATAAAAAACAGTGTTCACAAATTGATCAACTGTTACAGCCATAACAACACAATTATTTCCTTCATCTAGGACTTTCAGACTACAAGAATGTAAGATTTCTTAAACCTTACGGGATAGTGTATGTATTTTACATATTTTACAGAAATAGTGATGAGTAGTAATTGATTAAAAAAAAAGAAAATAATTGCATGTTAAGCATGTGGATTTAAGACTTCAAGACCGTTTAGGAAATGAAATAATTTTTACACCTTAAGGGGACTCAGGCTGTTTTCTCTGGTCTGATTAATGTGTCCCAAATGCCGCAATCCTGGTTTGTAGTAACTGATTTGCAGGTTTCTGAGCATAAGGTGCAGCTGCACGCTTGGACTATGCTCCGGACACTTCCGCCGCCTTTGAGAAAAACCTGGACAACGTGAAGCTTCAGGTACTGTAATTAGTTTAACTATATTAGGAAGTATTGACAAATCCTGCATTTCAACCTAAATTTGCAATAAAAATAATTTTTGGCATTTACAAATTGTTATTAACATTATTTGAATGTTTCAGAATGGGACCCCGGAACCCTTGTTTGTGCGCCTATGACATCAAATGAATTTGTTGGAAATCAGTGTGAAATTGTAGCTTCTGTTTTGTGGCCATCGCTGATTGTTTGAAGATGTGCAGAACTATATGCAGAACTACGTTGTGCCTAAATGGAATCAGTACAGGAAAGATGTTGTCTCACTTCCTTCCTGCCTTATGTGCCTTAGCATTTTAACTCCATGTAAACTCAGTGACGGAAACTAAGCTCATATTATCAGTGTTTGCGCTGCTTCTGAAGCAACTGCCATTCGAGATCCTCATCCAAATGTGTGCGGCAGCTACAACTACAGAACTGTGACCCATGTAGTTGTTCATCTGCAGCTCTGAAGTCTGTGTAGATATTGGATCTCTCGTCTCTGCTGATCCCCTTTTCTCTTAAAAATAAAAATAAAAAATTTTGTTTTTAAAACTTCATTCTGGGCTTTTCTGAAATACCATTGCACATTTGTTTTATTGAACTTTATATTGTTTAATTTCCCAATGCCTCTAGCGGGCAGTCTGGAGAGTGATTGAACCGTGCATTGGTCCTGGATTGGGGAGGTGAGGGGTGGGATGTATGGATGGTTTAGTTGTGCGGGTGCAGAGGGAGGAATTACAACCCTTACTGTCCTGCCGTGACATAAACAATAAACTCACGTATTTGTAGAATCTGGCCTTTTGCTGCGCCACGAAGATGCACAACAAGGGCGTTGTATTTCATATTATTCAAATCCTAATAAATGCCTTGGTTTCCACCATAAACCAGTTCCTAACACGAAAATAAAATGTCAATAATAAAATTATTGCAGTCACCCTACTGCCACCTTGTGGCTCGGTAAAGAAGTTACAACAAGGATTCTGTCAACAAATCGTGCTTTCTTTTTATACTTTCACGATGTTAATGGTGATTTCTTTCCTCTTGTATTCTTGTACAATCATTCATTACATTGCCAAAAATGATTATTTGTCGCACTTTATGAAGAGCTGAACTATTTCTAAACCTGTACATCAAATTTAACTTTGGGTACTAACTGTTTGGAAATGTGTTGTTTATGTAGTAGAGTAATAGAGCAAAATCCTAAGCATTATGAAGCCTTCAACAGAATATTCCAGACAAAAAAGATGGAGACAGTACTTGACTGGGTGCAAGATGTAAGTAACTCAAATGTCTCGGCCACTTTCCTGTCTTCACAGGTTTGTGTGTTGGGTTATGAATGTTCTGAATATGTTAGATTTGGGAGAATCCCCCACAGCCCATGGAATTTGGCTCATGTGGAAGATTTAAGTCCTGTCATTACATAATTTTGATTTTTTTTTTCGATGGTTAAGGTGAAGATTTAAGGTGATCTTCGCTTGTCTGTTGTCTGGGCTTACAGACAAAGTGAGTGCCTGAATTAATTGGTAGAGATGGGCTGACACCATGTAACATCTATGTGGAGGGTTTGTGACAGGGTGCATTAACTTTGCTCCTCCCATTTTGGTGTGAATGTGCTGTGTTATTGCACCAATGAGCAATAAGAGCCCCGGGCATGTAGAAACAGGTCCTGGACAGAGCTCAGAAACAAGTTTCCTGAGCAGGATAGACAGTTTTAAAAGGGAAGTGGCGTTAGTGAAATGGGCTAATTTAAAAACAAAGACAAAATAACCAGTGGGGAGGGCAGAGATGGGCGGGTCCGGTCAGTAACTTTTGAACATCCAGCGATGGCCTGTGGGAGCTGAACTTCAAATGCTTTTGAAGTAATGAAGCTGCCTTTTGTACTCAGTTTGTGGATCTGAAAACCAGAGGGAAAGTTCCAGAATGGACCCGCCGGGAGGGCACAGACATGGAGAGAGGAATCCCAGCCATCGAGCACAGCCTGGGGTCCACTTCTCCAACCCTCTCATGAGTGGTGAGTGCGGATGCGTCCATACAGCTTGTTGAAAAGCCCTCGCATTTCCCCTGCACAGTGTTCCTGTATCCTGTTGCCCTGCTGACTCTGTTCTGTATGAGTGGCTACAGCGGCTTTGGCATGAGCTGAAAACCGCTTAATTGCAACATGCCCAGACTTGCTTAAATTGTTAATGCTTTGTTATTTGTTGTTGTGTTAAAGACGTCGAATCCGATTGGTCACCGCTGCATGATGCGGCCTATCACGGACGACTTAACTCCATGCGCTCTCTCATTGATCAGGTAGAGTTCTGTCTTTGGTTCTTAATGGCATCACTGCTTACTTAGTTATACTGCCGGTTATTTGCTACACTAGTTTGCTGTTTGACCAATAAATCTGTAATAGCAGCAGCAGTAGCCGTAAGATTCAGATGATGTTGTTGTTCAGGATAATTAAAGCCACAACAAGAACAATAATTGTTCTCAGACTCGCTGGGAGAGGGTACTAATACTAATGCCACAACCTCAAATCGGAAAAAGTTGGGACCGTACGTTAAATTAAAGTTCAAACTCAAAGCCGTGTTTTGTAAATCATCTTGGACCTTTATTATGTTGAAAACGAAACAACAGCACATTATGCAATAATGTTTCATCACATGTATTGATTTTTCGAAATAAACATTTATTTCACTTTTGATTGTTGTAACATAGGTACTTGAGGGAAAGAAAAGTCAGGACCGTAAAGTATGTCCCACTCTGTTATGTTTCAATACTTAGTTATGACCCTTACTAAATGTTTAGTTTAGTGTCCGCAGACATCAGTTTGAGTGTTTCCGGTGTTTTCCTGCGGGCCAGTCCAGCACCCGCACGCCCCTTCTCATGCTGCCATTTCTCTATGCTGTGTGCAGAATACGTTTTTGCCCTGTTTTGTTGAAATATGCGTGAACGTCCTTAGAACATATGCCCTCTTGAAGGCAGCTCATGCTGCTCATTGTACTTTGCAGCATGAATAGCTTCTTCACAAAAGTGCAAGTCACCCTCGCCTGGGGCACTGACACAAACCCCAGACCACGACAGCGCGCGGCTTTTGGGCTTGTGGATAGTTACAGTCTGGACTGTCCTTTTCGTCTTTGCTCCAGAGCACATGTTGCCCTGTTCGTCCAATAAAGACTTGAACTAGAAAAGCACTCTGAGAGCGCAGACCTCCGCCAAGCACAACATTTCCCTCCATATTGCGACTTCCACCATAGATATTAAGACTTACATTTATTTTATCTTCCTTTTTAGATTCCTTGACCATGAAAACATGGCAATTTGATTCAAAATGCTATATCAATATTAGTTCCACAGCGTCTTGGCTGTTTAAAGATGTCTGTTGCATGTTTCTAGCTTCATTTATTTTGTTTTTTTTTCTTATGATGCAACATTTCCCCTCATGTTGTGATTTACACATAAATATTAGTCCTACATTTATTTCATCTATTCTTTCAGATTCTCTTACCAAGAAAACATATCATTAGCAACTGAATTCATAATGATATCAATATTAGTTCAGTAGTTATTCACGATAATCAAATTTTCCGTAATGGTGGTTTTCTTCTGGATCTAGTTCCCTGGCTTTTGAAGATACAGTAAATCTGGTGACACCGTGCTAATTCTGCAATATCTTGGCTATATAATGGTGTTTGTCGCATGTTTGTAGCTTCATTCGTTCTCATAATGAAAGTTCCGAAGGTCCCTTACTTTTGTATTCTGGATCATAGTATCATAGTATCCGGAATTATTCCATTTTCAGGATCAGTCTTTGATATATTGTAGAACATGTTCGAAACTTGTCCTGTATTTTTTTTCCAAGTGCCCTGACCATTTTTGGTGGAGTTATATGCATAAATGTCGGAAATAGCCCTATCTCCCAATGTTAAATAATCCTTTAAAAAATTCTGTACAAAAAAAATCTGTACAATCCCTGAAAATTTCATCAAAATTAGTCCATAACTTTGAGTTATTTTGGAAACCAACAGACAAACAAACAAACAAACAAACAAACAAACCCAGGTAAAAACATAACCTCCTTGGCGTAGGTAAATATCGATTTTTGGCCACAACACACATTTCCGCTGTGTGATGGTCCATTGTGGATGCTTTCGATCCCAAACAAGCCGATGGTGCTTCTGGACTCTGTTTACACAGTGATTCCTTATTGCACTGTAAAGTTTCATCTGGAATCTGCAGATATAACTACCTATTGTGCAACTTGATAAAGGTTTGCTTAAGTAATCCTGAACACATGTTGTAATATTATAAGTGCTGGTTCTTCTTATGGTGCCGTCTGAGAGTCTAGAGATCTCAGGCATTCAGCCTAGACTCGCACCCTCACCTTTTACGCAGAGAAGTTCCACCTCATTCCTTGAATCTACTACCGGTAATTTTATACATTGTAGCAGGTGAAATATCCAAATTCCTTCCTGTCATTCTTTGAGGAACATCGTTTTTGAACCTTTGGTGAACCTACTATTAGGCCATTTCGGGACGCCATTTTCATATCAAGTCATGATTGCAATTACAGTCACTTGCTGACATCTGCTGTTTTAAATCCCATCATGACTCAAATGTTTAACCTCAATTAATTCTGAATTGCCTCTGGCCCCAATTTTTTTTTTTTTTTTTTTTACAATGCGTTGCAGGCTTGAAAGGCAGAAATAGATGCATATTTACAAATAAACAAACCAAAAAAAAAAAATCAAGTTGGCTGACAGAACACTCAATACCTTGTCTTCATACTGCCTGTTATGAAATACTAGTCAAAGTAAATTTAGAAATCACTACTTTCTGTTTTTATGTGCATTATTCTTCTTCTACTTCTTATTAAAAATGACAGTTTTCAGATTTACACAACATATCTCACATGGGCTAGACTCCAGTCTGAAAGATTGTAAAATGCTCAGTAATAGAAGTGCTTGTGATGCAGTAACCTCAGCAGAGACAGAATTACCAGCCTAACCCGTGACCCGAACGGCGATGCCGCTGCATACACCACTGTCACTGTTGTCCCAACACAGGGTACCTGCGTCAATCTGCTCACGCTGGACAGGGTGTCTCCCCTCCAGGTTGCCTGTATGCAGGGGCACTCAGCCTGTGCTCAGCTGCTCATGGACCGCGGAGCCAATGTGAGCGACCGCCCCGTGTCTCTGAATGTGCTGCTCGCTGTCTGTTCGCTGCGATCACAGCCTCTGACCCCCTTCTGTTCCTCAGCTGATGAAGGTCTCACAGCTGTGGCAGATACCTTTAGATATGAATAGAAAGCAACTCTAGACAATGCAATAATACACTGTTTGTTTTCACCAGCTTTGGAGACCTAAGTTTTTACCCACGAGAAAATATCTCCTACAGTTTTCTCTGCGTTGTTTCATGTCATTTGAGTAATTAGGCAGCTGTATGTCTCGCTCCATGTGAGGAGTTTGTTTCCAAAACGCAATAAGTGCCAAAATTACAAAAATTAAGATAATACCATCGAGCATTAGCCCTGTGCTTCTTACAGAGGGTGCAAAAATATGTTTTTGGGTATTCATACTATAATTTGTATTTTTCCATGGTCAAAGTTTGTGTTTTTCTCTAAATGCAATGGACGCCAACATAGAAAAAGCTGATTCACTCAAAATGAGTCAAATGGATATATTGCGTTTTGGAAACAAACTCTTCATGTAAGACTGGTTTTCTGTGCACGGAACCAGGTAAACGGCACCACCGTGGACCGGAACAGTCCGCTGTCAGATGCCTGTGCCGGGGGCCACCTCTCATGTGTCAGACTCCTGCTCCAGCACGGAGCCACACCCCAGGGGCCCACGGATTCCACATCTCCCATCCACCAAGCTGCTGCCAAAGGTCAGCATGATCTGGGCTGGCCCTCAGGGGCCTGCGAGGCATCAAAATAAAGTCCCTCCGGAGCCTCTGTAGAAAGTCTTCTCATCATTGTGACCGACATTAAATCTGCTGAAACCACAAGGGATGGATGTGCTGTTGATTTAAATCTACATTCCATTCTAAGCCTGCTCAGCCCTGTGGTAGAGCTCATTCTGAGCCACTGTATGTCACTGAAAGATGTGTTGAACTTAAATGATTGGATATTTTTCAGCATAGCATACCGTAGCGGAGTGTTGGAGATGGCTTAATCTGGTTAAGTTCAGCACATCTTTCAATGTGATACAGTGAGTCAAAATGTGCTCAACCTAAAGGTAAAGGCAGTTAAAGTGTTAACAAAACATTTTTATAGATACCTTTCAAATCTTTTTTTTTTCTGTTATATTAACTCCTAATGATTGATATAGGAAATATGTGATTAGAACAGTTTTGACTAAGCACTGTATTCCTCTTTTAAGAATCTTGATTGGTTATTGGAAGCAATGGACTTCTTGAACACCAGATTTTGAATTTCAAAATTCATAACCCAAAATCCTAGCCTTCAAAACGATGAATAAATCTTGACTTCAAACTAAAATAATGAACGCTTCGAAGCGCTGCGCTGGCGGTTTGCTGTCTTCAGAAAGACGTCTGTTTGGGAAATAAATACGCGGAGAAGAGGGGAGAAGATGCGAGGTGCAGTGGTTATGACAGCACTGAAAGAGAGAGAGGGAGAGAGAGTGAGCGGAGGAGTGAGACAGGAAGGTGTGTGAGAGAGATAGAATGTGTGAGACGTGGGGGAGGGGAGAGGCAGGGCTGTGATAAACGAGTATGTTGTGAAAAAACAAATGGACTGTGACTGAGAGACAAAGGTCTCGCTCGCTCATCGTCCAGTTCACTGCCTTCACCAAGTGGCCCTGGTGTTGTTGTGGTTTGTCATTATACACAAATATGCTCGCGCACATTCCAGAAATGTCTTGATTTTTGTGCTCCCTGCGAAGAGTGAGAATTGTATGCAGAGAACAGGATTTTTACATGCATGTGCGTGACCATTTAACATGTAAACGCTGTATAGTGTGATCAGCGGGAACATCTCCTCGTATCTCTTAATTTTCAGGTCATGTCGGGTGTTTGGAGGCCTTAGTGCAGGAGGGGGCGGATCTTGACCGCCGGTCTGAATATTTGGGCACGCCTCTTTACACTGCGTGCACCAATCAGCATCTGAGCACAGTGAAGAAGCTTCTTCAGCTTGGTATGACATGTATAGATATTAATCTATTTATTTTGATCCGCTTTATGTGTCAATATTTTGTGAACTTGACTTCACTGGCCTATTTATTATTGACATTCAGATTTTTAGAGATTCATCATCAAATTGATCGACAAAATGAAAATCAATTCATTCAATATTTAAAATAGAAACACTAAGCAAAGGTGCAGTTGATGGTAATTGGGTTATTACTAGAAAAGAGTCCAGTAGCCTTGGCTGTGGATCTCCATGCCTCCAGGGGCCAGTGTGAACAGCGGTAAGGCTGGGGACAGTCCACTCCATCTGGGGGCCCAGCAGGGTTGGCCAGAGCTGGTCTCCGCTCTCCTGGACCATGGTGCCGATGCTAACGCCAGGGACGCTTCAGGAAACCGTCCCATAGACCTGGCCGCTCCTAACAGCGCTACAAAGACCCTCCTGATGCACAGAAAAGGTAGTCCAGC